>CM028137.1:752032500-753282500 GCA_016271365.2 Neoceratodus forsteri
TTCTGCCCACAAAGAAATCCGCAGCAGTCCTGACAGTGCTCCGGTGAGCTCGCTTACTCCCCCTCCATCACTCGCTGTCTCATTCTGTTTCTCCCAGTGCTGCAGGCTGCCCTTTTGTAACTGTACTGACCTCTTGCATTGGGCCCTTTTTCTGCCCACAAACAAATCCACAGCAGTCCCGACAGAGCTCAGTTTAGCTTGGTCACTCCCTCCTCACTCCTTCGATCTTAATCTGTCCCAAACAGTGATTTCCCACAGTGACCGTGCTATTCTCCAGCAGGAGTGCAAAAACATATTTTAGCCAGGATGTGAAAAATGACAGCAGTACTGTTCATAAGGAGGTTTGAAAAAAGACAATGGTTGAAAATGTGAAGTGAAAATATTACAAAATTGAGAAGTTACAATGGTGTGTGGAAACAGTTCAATGCACACTTGTAACACAGTCATGTTATGGAGTTTCATCACCAAATTTTCAACATAGGAATTTTAGGACCTCTGCTCATGAACAGTGCCACTGTCATTTTCTTAATCTGTCCCGAACAGTGATTTCCCACAGCGACTGCATTATTCTGTGCCGGAACTGTGAAAACACATTTCAGTTAGGATGTGAAAAATGACAGCTGTACTGCTCATAAGGAGGTGTGAAAAAATTCCACTGTTGAAAATCTGGTGTGACAATATTACAAATTTGTGAAGTTGCAAGGGTGCGTGGAAAGTGTGCAATGCACACTTGTAACACAGTCATTTGATGGGCTATCATTATTCATCACCAAATGCTCAACATAGGCATTTTAGGACCTCTGCTTATGAACAGTATCACTGTCATTTTAGTAATCTGTCCTGGACAGTGATTTCCCACAGTGACCGCTCTATTCTGAGCCAGAAGTGTGAAAACACATTTGGCCAGGATGGGAAAATGACAGCTGTACTGTTCATAAGTAGGTGTGGGAAAATGGCAATGTTGGAAATCTGGAGTGAAAATATTATAATTTCGTGAACTTACGAGCGTGCGTGCAAACTGCACAATGCACACTCATAACACAGTCATTTTACGGATTATCATTACCAAATTTTCAACATAGGCATTTTAGGACCTCTACTCATTAACAGTGTCACTGTTATTTTCTTAATCTGTCCCTAACACTGATTTCCCACAGCGAACGCTCTATTCAGTGCCAGAAGTGTGTAAACACATTTTCGCCAGGATGTGAAAAATGACAGCTATACTGTTCACAGGGAGGTGTGACAAAATGTCAGTGTTGAAAATCTGGCATGAAAATATTGCAAATTCACGAAGTTACGAGCTTGCAACTATGCAGCACGTGCTTTATAAATAGTCATTTTTTTTGATATGTTCCCATAATTTGTAACATAGGCTTTTGAGAGCCCACCTCATGAACAGTGGTACTGTCATTTCATTAATCAGCCCTGGAAGGTGATTTTATGCAGTGACCATGAAATCACCTTTCGGCCCGATTAACACCATGACAGTTCAAGAATTCATGAGGAGGGGTTCCAAAAACCCCATGTTGAAAATTTGGTACCAACATTCCAAAAATGACTGAGATATGCATTAAAGTTGGAAAAACTCCTATTTATTCCATTATACAGCTTACCGGCATTTCCTCAGTTTGCGGTTGGCTTTGAAGAGTGCAGATGTGGTCCCAGTCCACCAAAGATCATTGCACCAAGCTCTGGAGGTAAGTATGTGGTGAGGGGGTGTGGGGACACTGGGTGTGCAGTGGGTGGGTGCGGTGCGGGTTGTGGCAGGGGGGGCCAGGGAGACCACTGGGAGACCATTTCCTTTTTTTCAAGTTAAAAAAAATGGACATCACAGGACCATTTTTTACATTACAGGGCAATGTGGCATGCTGGAGTGGGCCCCCAGTGTGCCAAAGGACTCTTTCTTTCGCAATGGGGCAGTAGTAGCTGATGGGGAATTGGTCACCCTGTCGGCACACAACAAAAGAGGGGTCTTAGCTTAGATTATGCTGACAGGGATTGGGCACCCCATCAGCAGACAACAAAAGTGGGGGTGAGTGGGTAGGTACAGAATGCCGACGGGGAGTGGGCTCCCCCATCAGCAAAATCAACACTGGGGCACTAACACTGATGGGGATTGGGGCCCCCATTAGCAGATAAACATGGTGGGGGGGTTATATTGTTTGTGAACATGGTGGCAAGCTGCCACCATGTTCACAAACAATATCAGGGTTTGGAAGTTCCACCCTGCAATGACTGGTCACTCCCTCATTGCAGCGGATGGCTGATGCTGCAATGACAAGACGGACCCTGATTGCAGCGGTGAAATTGTCACAAGTTGGTGGCAAGGTTCCAAACTACTGTCACCAACAGCATGCAGTGGCATTAGGGGAAGTGGGACAAGCCTTTGCAGACTGTGGGAGCATTGGCCACAACAGTGCTGCGCCTCCACAACCTGCTTCTGAGCAAGCTGTCCCAATACGTTTCTTGCGCTCTGCGCAATCAACATAAAAATGAAGACAAAAATTGGTTAAATATAAAGAGCCTGACTACAAAGTTCAATGATACACTTCAGTTATCTAAGAGCTATTCAGAGTTAGAAAATAGATATACCTTACTGGATCTGGATTTTGAAGCGTCCCAAGGACATTCAAAAAAAGATGTGGGAGACAGACAGGTTGATACAAAACAGGACACAAACATACATGACAGAGATAGGAAAACAGTGCTAAATAAAGATACATTAGAAAAAGATACAGTGATCAAACACTGAAGTGGTTACAAAAGCATGAAAGAAGAGAACCTATGAACCCAGCCCCCACAGTAGAAAACAGTGCCTTAACAACAGGAAAAAGTAAAGACATCTCAATTATAGGTGATTCCATAACTAGAGGCATTGATTCAGTAGTGTGCCAATGTAGAAAATTGCACACAACTGTGAGCTCATTATCAGGGGTAAAAATATCTGACATAGGTTATTTATTAAATGGATTAATGAAGGGACTACAGACACCTTTAATGATATTTCATGTAGGTACAAATGATGTGGGATATTGTAGTACAGAAAACATCATACAAGACTATCAACATATAGTAAATAAAATTAAAGAAAAGGAAGGAGTCATAATTATATCAGGCTTGCTCCCAGTTCATAGGAAATGTTATTTTAAAAATTCAGCAATAGAAAAGATCAATATACGACAGCGTGCTTTTTGTAAATGCAACAATATTGGATCCATGGACAATTCAGTGACCTTTAGGAAAAACATACTGTTTAAAAATGATGGACTACACCTAAACAAAGTTGGCACTCGAATATTTAGTAGGAAAATGAACGCTATCATATCCTTTCATTTAAACTGGTTAAAGGGGAGGGGAAGACTCACAATATAACACCTAAAACTGTTGATTTGCAGGAAGGTTGAAGAGGCATATTAATAAATGCATGAAGCGTGATAAATAAGTTTGAAGAACTACAGTATTTACTATATAATAAAAACATACAAATTGCACTCATTGCAGAGACCTGATGTTTAACTGAAGACAAATGGGATAAGGACATTGCTGGTTTTAACTTATTTCACCTATCAAGGGAAACAAGAAGAGGTGAGGATATTGCAATTTACATCGATGAGACAATACAATGTGAAGAAATAAAAAGTGAAAAAGACAATCTGGAAATGATATGGCTAAAGCTCATACCAAAAGGAGCACCAAAAATAAAACTGGGACTATTGTATAGACCACCTTCAATTAATCCAGAAAAGGATTTGGAAATATTAAGTAGTATGAGGAATTTAGATCCAGTTGATAGAATTATACTAACCGGGGATTTTAATTTACCAGATATTGACTGGACAAAATTACAAGGCAAAACCAAAACAAATACACAATTTTTAGATGCAGTAAATCAGATGGGACTTGAGCAATTGGTAATAGGAAATACCAGGGAATAAAATACCCATGATTTGATTTTAACAAATATGGGTTTAACAGTAAAAGATGTACATATTAGCAATCCATTAGGCAATTGTGATTACCAGTCAGACATTTTTCAAATTAAAGAAGTTGAAAAGGTTATAAGAGAAGGAAAAACTACAGTCCTAAACTTTAATAAGGCTGATTTTCCCACTATGAAAAAAGTTATGATGGCATGGAATTGGAAAAAGGAATTTGAAAAACACACTGTAAATAAAATGTGGAAATCCTTGGTTAATAAGCTAAAAACAACAATAGAAACATGCATACCCAATTATGAGAAATATGCAAATAAAAAAGGTACTCCTAAATGGTTATCACCTAAAATAAAAAAATTAATAAACAAAAAAAGATGGTTTAAAAAACCAAAACTCACAATAATATGCAAACCACAATAACATTTAGAAACCTAGTCAAGAAATTAAAATGGGAGAGTTAAAGAGCCAAAAAGGAATATGAATTTAAATTGGCAACATTAGTTAAAGATAACTATAAGACATTTTACTCTTATATAAATAATAAACAAAAATGTAGTAACAATATTGGATCTTTTAAAAATGAACAATGGGACATACTAAATAAAGAATCTGCAGAAATTCAAAACAAATATTTTTGTTCAGTTTTTAATCCAGCTACATCATCTATGAGAGAAGACAAATTTAGCTGTATACATGGGTACAAGATGTACTTGATAAATTAAAAGTGATACCTATAAATAAATCACAAGGATCTGATGGAATCCATCCAAGGGTGTTGTATGAATTGGCGGAACAAATAGCCGCACCTTTGACTCATATTTTTCAAACCTCTCTAGATATGGGACATGTCCCACAGGGCTGGAGAGAGGCATTAGTGGTACCCATCTATAAAAAAGGGTTAAAAACAGATATACAAAATTATAGACCAGTGAGCCTGATGTTTGTTATGGGAAAGATCATGGAGTCAGTTTTAAAAGATCATATAATGGAACATCTGGAGACAAATGGGCTTCAGGACCCAGTGCAGCATGGTTTCTGAAAAAACAGATCTTGTCAGATAAACCTGTTAACATTTTATGAGAAGGTGGGAAAGGCTCTAGACAAAGGCAATAGAGTGGATGCTATTTTTCTAGACTTTCCAAAAGGTTTCGACAAGCTTCCACATCAGGAACTAATAAATGCTCTTAAGGAGTACAGATTTGATATTAATATAATAAACTGGATAAATGCATGGCCGAATGAGAGAAGGCAGAGAGTGGTGATCCAAGGGGAAAAGTCTAATTGGCAGGCAATGACTAGTGAGGTTCCATAGGGCTCTGTCTTGGGCCCTTGTCTTTTTAATATTTATTTAACTTCTTTAAATATACCAAACAAGGACATCTGGGTGACAAAATTTGCAGATGACTGCAGAATTGGAGCTATAACAAATACTCAAAAGAACATTAATGACTTGCAAGATGCACTAAATAGTATACAAAAATGGACAAAAAAAAAGCATGCTTGAACTGAACATGAATAAATGCACAGTTATGCACCTGGGCAAAAGAAATAACAACTCTTTCTATAAAATTGATACAAGCGAGCTCAGGAGAACTACTAAGGAAAGGGATCTAGGGGTGATAATTAGTGCAGATCTAAAATTCAGCTCTCATTGTAATAAAATAATAAGAAAAAATAACCAGATTTTAAATTGCATACTGAGGCACATAGCAAGTAGAGACAGGAAAGTGGTTATGCCCCTCTGTAACGCTCTGGTGAGACCCAACCTAGAATATTGTATGCCGGTGTGGGCCCCATATAAAAAAATTGACATCCACAGCATAGAGCATATCCAAAAAAGAGCAACTAAATCTGTTATAGGGCTAAGGGATATGTCTTATCCTGAAAGGCTGCAGGAGTTAAATCTATATACATTACAGTATAGAAGCACTAGGGGGGGACTACTGTATGCTATTTAAATGTATGCATGATAATGCACTAATAGAAGATCTAGGCTTAATCCTGAGAAAATCAAAATATGAGCCTAGGGGACATCCTTTTCAATTAGCACATCAAAAATGGCAAACACTACCATGGAAGCATTGATTTAGCCAGAGAGTGGTATCTGGCTGGAACTTACTGCCAGCAGAAGTAGTAACCAGTACAAATATGGACTCTTTTAAAAACGGACTTGACAGGTTTCTTCTAGGTAAATAAATGACGTTAGGGAACGAGATATATAAAAGTATAATGGCAAGCATTATGGAAGCAAGTCTACTTTAGCTTGAAAATTACCTATGAACCTGTGAACTAAAATGGTGCAGGGGCTGCATCACAAGCCCTATGAGGAGAGACTGATGGATCTCAATCTGTATGCACTGGAAGAGAGGAGGGACATGATAGAGATTAATAGTACCTCGTGGGGTAAATAAGGTACAGGAGGGGAGTATTTTTCAGAAGAGAAGGTGCACAGGAACAAGGGGGCATGCAATGAAGCTGCAATGGACCTGGAGAGGAGAAAGTTTAGGAGGTATGTAAGGAAGTACTTCTTCACTGAATTAGTGGTGGATGTCTGGAACAGTCGTTCAGCAGAGGTGGTGGGGGGAAATAGTGGTGGGCTTTAGGTATGCATGGGATAGGCACAAAGGAATGCTGGTAGGAAAGCATGCATGGGATAGACACAATGAATGCTGGTAGGAAAGTGTGTTGGGGGGGGGGACGACCAGAGACTAGGTAGGGTCAGCTTGTACCAGGTGAAAATATGGAAACCAGAACTGTACAATCAAAATTGCACTGTCAAAATAATGAGAGATAGTACAGCTACAGCGGTAGTATAGCACGGGTAAGGTTAGCACTACCCCTGTAGCTGTATTGCTGTCTCAGAGAGAAGGGGATAAAGGAAAGAAGCATGTGCTGGGAGGTATGTTGCTGAGCAGCTGCCATGGCACAGAGGATATGGCCAGAGGCAGGGAGGGTGACAGAGCATCGGTGGACAGTGGTTAGATTCCCAGTCCTGAGACATTTCATTTTTATTGTTTTTGCCTCCCTCCGCCTGACTTAGGTTCTCCCTTCCCCTCCTGAACAATCCCCACCTCCCAAGGTTTCTCCACATCCCCAAGTTGCCTCCCTCCTGGAGGTAGTTATTTTAAGTTGGGGTTCCACTCAAATTGCAGTTTGTTTGTTTTTTGTTAGCCATGGTAGCGGTCAGTGTGTCTGTGGACCACTACCCTTGGCATTATTGTTGTGGTTGCTGTTTTGGTTGGGCGCTGCTATTGACAGCGCTGTTTTGTGGTTGTGATTTTGGACCACGCTGTTGCTGTCTACGCGGTCTTGGCCTAGTGCAGGGTCAGCAGTGATCCTATAAGCGGGGATAAAATGGGCAGACTGGGTGGGCCAAGCAGTCCTTATCTGTGGATAAATTCTATGTTTCTATGTTATTCCCTTGCTGGCATATAGGGCTGCACCCCACCCCATTCCCTCCCATTTGCCTATCCCTCTATCCAGTCTAACCATTGTGTAACCTGGGGTTGACAAGTCCCAGTCATTATTCTGCATCCCAAGTTTCTGTGATGACTACAAGATCCACCTCAGTGTTTTCCACCAATGCCTGGAGCTTGCTGATTTTATTACTCAAACTCCTGGCATTGAGGCAGCCCCCTTTCCAAGTAGCTCCAGATCCTCTTTTGCTGTTTTGCTGTTCCTACACCTGCATTCCTTTCCATTCTCCTTGTCTTATTATTTTTCTTATTGCTTGCAGACCTGACAGCCTTTCCCACTTTGCCTCTTTCACTACTCCTTTTTGAACCTCAACCTTATTTTTACCCACCATACTGCTACCAGTCCCCAGTATTGTGGAAGCATAGCTAGATTCCCCTCCTTTGCTCCCATTACTATGGTTCCCCTAGCCTCAGTGTCTCCCACAGTAAGTTTAACTGTCTTATTTAGACATCAAACTTCTTTCCCAGTGTCCAATTCCCCTTTCTTTTCAGGTGAAGGCTGTCACATTTGAAAAGCCTCTGCTCCCTGAACCCTCCCTTCAGTCCCCATGAGTTTGGAGATCTGAGTTTGGATAATGGGTTCTGAGGTTGAATGTCTACCTTGGATCCCTTGGATAATGGACAGTTATACTGAATAGTCTGTATCCTATTGGATCCTAGGTGATAGGGTGTAGTAGGCAGATACCATGCACTCCAGTATCTGAGAAAATTGATGGTATCCAAAGCAACACTAACATGCACAACTGCTGTGATCATTGTGAGAGACAGGGAAGTCACTCACATTGTGCATTAACCACTCTGGCTCACTGTATTATTAATCATAATAATACTACTAATTTTATTTCCACTCACACAAAAAGATTAAGCATTGGCACAATCAGAAAAACTGTGAGCAACAGAAGTATAATGACTATCCACGGATAGCTTAAATATATCTGTTCCATTTCCTGGTAGCTGGACCAGGATTACAGATACAGTTGTGGCCAGGAGACTGTTGCTTTGCCGCATCAAGGCCACCATGATACTGAGTACAGTGGTGCAATTAACAGCACAAAAGGACCTTTTTTTTCCTTTGGTTTATTTAATTGCTTGCCCCATCACCAGTGATGCGATCCACCTATTGGACATGGCACAAAGCAACACGCCACCGGCCACAACAGTAACTTGCATTGATAGTCACCAAAATTTTGGATAATTTATCAGGAGACTGGCCTAAATGTTTATTTGATCCAGACACAAAAGAATCTAAACCAACAATTGCATTATCTGGGATATCTGGAGATATCGTGGGATTATCTGAGCAACTCTAACTACAGGTACATCGTACATCTGCACTGACCTAGAACTTCTAACAAATGGACCTATTCATTGATGGTTACCCTCAAAGACAGGAGTTCTACGCCGTGACTTGCCTACAACAGAATTCAATATCTCTGGTGATTTTTTTTATTTAAAATGAGAATTAAAAAAATGTACATATTTTCCATAGTGCCTCACTCCCTTCTGCTCCTTCTTTATCCTGAAGCCCCTCTTACATGTTCAGTATCTGATGTCAATGATGACATCACATAATAGGGCATTCTGCCCCAAAAGTGAATTATTCTGACAAAAGAACTGAGAAAATCCTGCCTACGAAGCCTACAAGCTCCATCGCAGAAGTTAGGACTCAAGTACCATAGGGAACTTGGAACTGTGCCAGTAGTAGTGTTTATTTGTGTTGAGGGGATCAGTGATTCAGGGCAGTAGAACATTTAACTATGCGAGAGATCTCCTTGGGTGGATTTAAAGGATTTGCCTGAACTATTTCAGTCTGTGTGGTACACAAGTGACCTGCATCTCACCCTGACTCATGCAGACCTAGTGGAGGTGGAGTACAGCAGAGAATTAACTTTCTTAATGAAGCACTTCACTCTCTATGGTGAGAACACTGCTAACAAACTTGAAAAAGCCCCCCTCTGTGTTTATACAACTGCTGATGCCTCTCTGCTTGCCACTAAATATTCAAATGCTTATTATAAGCAAACCATAAATGAAGTTTAATCAGTGAACAAGGTCATCCCCTCTAGTCTACACAGTGAATGATTTCAGTTCTTGTGACACACCAAAGGATTTTAATGGGGTGGGGGGGGGGTTAAACACAAACAGTATTGTTTTACTTGCTGTTAAGATCAACATGCTCTAAATGCTCTCATTATGCCTCTCAGCAGTCCCTTAATTAGATGAATTGTCTCTCTTTTTACCACCCTGAGCTCAACGCTCTTTCCAGCATATGTACAACAGAGAGTATTCTAACCCATACTGCACAGCAAATTCATTCATGCCTCTCAAATCCCCCATGGGAAACAGGCTGCTGTCACCCACATGCATGGGGAGGATTCACCTATGTTGCACCTAGAGATATGTATCTCAACCTAGTGTAACTGAAATGTGAAATACTGGCACTCAAAATGTTAGAAAATGAAGAACTCCTGCACACATAATGTAGCACACATCAAACATAGCGATACAAGTTCTGATGGCTGTGGAAAGTAGTGTCTTTACCTGTGGAAGTTTATTTTTTTAAGTATCATAAAGAGTTATGATTTTTTGCTTTAAAGAGCACCTTATTTGGTACTCGGTACAGAAACACTATAGGTGCCTTACCTGCTCCAAAGTCCAATAATGCCAAAATTACAAGCTTTCAATGGCCATAATTTGGGAAGGAAGAGACTGTCATTTGACTTCCTGCAGCTGAGAACCCAATCCCATCCACTTCCTAATTTAGAAACATACCCCCAAGCTATAACATTTTCTAATGTAACACTATGGAGCACTTTGGGGTGCACTTCATAGACCTCTATAAAGGCCCCATTTTAAATACTTTTTTGGGTTCTCTGTTGCACTTTCATAAAGTGAACACATTGGTATGATAGGAAATGTTGAGAGCTGTGTCACTGTCACTCCAACGCACAGCAGTCTGCAAGGGGCTTGTCAGTGTCAGATTAATCATCGGCCAGACTGATCATGACACTCATCTGGTCATACCGGTTGGAAACTTCATGTAATTCAAAGAAAAGAGCCACCCAAATCATAAGGCAGCTCTTTCCTTTGATCTGTATAACTCTGCCCTGCAAGCAGAGCTGGTCAGCATCATGATCAGCCAACTGTGGTCCTCTCACGAATGTAAAAACAATCCCTCCCACCACTTCCCTCTTAATTTTCTGACACCAAGGTGCCCAGTCCCTGGTGCTGGCTAGTACTCCCCACCCCACCCATTTTCACTGTGCAACACCAGAAAGTCCACCCTCGCTGCTGCCAAACATAAACCTGGCATTGGGGTGCCCAGTCCCCAGCATTGGTACCTGAAAAAAAAACATCTCTCAGTCCTTCCCACCCCTTCCTTCTTAATTTGTTGACACTGGGAGGCCCAATCCCAGGGGCTGCTTAGTACCCCTGCCTCACCCATTTTCCCTGTGGGACACCAAAGATCCCCTCCTCCAGTGCCACCAAACATAACACCGATACTGAGGTGCCCAATCTCGAGTGTCAGTATCTGAAATAAAGGAAACATTCCCTTAATCCCTCCCACCCCATCTTTCTTAATTTTCTGGCACTGGGGTGCTCACTTCCTGGTGCCAGCTAGTATCCCCACTTCACTTGTTTTCACTGTACAACAGTGGGGAACCCACTCCTGGTGCCACCAAATATAACACCAGCAGTGGGGTGCACAGTGTCCAGTGTCAGTACCTGAAATAAAGAAAACCATCAATAATAGTCTTTTTTTGGAACACCCAGTAAAAAAGAAAACTGTCCATTGACATCTGTTACTGCCACTGGCCCATGCCACCATTACCTTCTCCCCACCTAACCCTGCCACTCAGCACTCACCACTCCATACCCCATTACCCCTTACTTACCTACCGGGGGGGGGGGGTTCAATGATGTAATCCTTCCTGGACCAGAGACACATCTACACTGTTTGATGCTGGACTGGGAACTGAGGAAATCAGGTATCAGGATCAATGGGTTTTGAACTTGTCCTCATAACATGGTCATTTTTTACATATTTTTTCAACAGATTTTCATCATGACCTTTTTGGGACCCCACCTCATGAACAAAGTGTGATAATTATGCAAATCCATCTGGAAAGGTGATTTTTCAGCCTCTGCATGAAATCACCTTTTGGGCAGTATTTGAAAATGTTCTGCACCTTTGTTCATGAGGTGGGATCATAAGAAGGCTATGTTGAAAATCTGAGGTAAAAAAAAAAAAAAAGCTATGAGCATATGTTAAAATGTTTCAACGTATGCTCAAAACTTTGGTAATTTTCAATATTTTGACCCCAAATTGCAACATAGTCATTTTTCAAATCCTGGACAAAATGTGTTTTGCACTTGTGGCACAAAATCACCTTTTGGGCGGGGTTTGAACATTTTTTCTGCCATTGTTCATGGGGTGAGGGTCATAAAAGGTTATATTGAAAATTTGGAATAAAGATATTAAAAAAACAACAAAGTTATGAGTGTACATGGACATTTTTCAATAATGCATGCTCACAACTTTGATCATTTTCAATATTTTGACCCCAGAATTTCAACACAAACATTTTTTCACACCACCTTATGAATGTGACAGCTGTAATTTTGGTGTGCAGTGATATGGGCATGTGAAACTGAGCCGCTCGGTTTGAGCGACTCAATTTGACCTCCCATCAGAATACTGAGGTGCAAAATGTAGCAAGGAGTTGAGTATAGTGAGTGTAGCAGTGAGCTACCTGCTGATCTAGCTGTTTGGTGTAGTGGCTTGAGTCATCGTCATTAGAGATGGTGGTCCTGGGTTTGTGTCTGGCTGCGGGAGAAATTTTTAATTTCTATGTGTTTGTTCTTTCCCCTATGTCCACTTCCCCTGGAGCTGGTTATTTTTAAATTGTGGGGTTGTTTAACTGCAGAAAGGGGGTGCAGTGGGCTTGCCCTCCACATATATATGTTTATTACTGCAGTTGAGAATTACATCGACCATTGCTATTGCAGCAGTCCCTGTTATTCTGGTTGCTGCTTTGACGTTGGGTAGTATTTTCTTCGGTGTATGTGGTCTGCGCTGTATAAAACTTGCTGTTATCACATAAAACCATAATTGTTCAGATCCTAGCCAAAATGTGTTTTCGCGCTTGTGGTGCAAAATAAAATGTTGGCCATTGTTTTATAAAGGACACCTGTCGTGTTCAGAAGGAGTGGTCATACAAAGACTATGTTGAAAATTTTCGGTCAAAATGTGAAAAAACAACTAAATTACGAAGAAATATTGAATTGTTCCAGCACTCACACATAACGTTATTTTTGCAGATTTTGGCCCCTAACATTCAACATATCCCTTGTGCTTCCCTACCTAATGAACATGATGGGTGTCATATTTCAAATACCCTCTAAAACCTTTTTTCACAGTCGCACTACAAAAGCATCTTTCTGATGGGATTTTAAAAAAATCCCACTTGTCTTGATCTTAATGTCGGGTCATAAAAAAACTATTGGAAATTTGGGGTCAAAATGTAAGAGCCCACTGAAAATTAGATTTTGCCTCTCATCTGACCTACCCTGCATCAAAACAATCTAAATGTGTAAAAGCAGGACACCACTGAAAATGAGATATTGCATCTCATCTGGTCTATCCTACTGGGTAAATATATAGTAAAAATTTGTACGAGCAGGATCCAGTAAAACAGCAATGCAAGCTGTGAACATTCGGTATTGATAAATGCATTTTTAACATGTTAGAGTGCCAGTTTTAACAAATCAAGGCCGCTGCTCAACTAACAAGGGTCTCGTTAGCAAAGTGGTAGCCTTCATTTGTTAAAAGCTGCACTCTAACATGTTAAGAAAAGGACCTGAAAATGTTTCCCTATAGAAGTCTATGGAGTGCACCCCACACTTTTTTATTACATCACAAAACATTACAGCATGGGGGGGTGTCTGTGAATCAGGAAGTGGAAGGGTTTTGGCTCTCAGCTTTACAGAGCCAAATTACAATTCCTACCTTCACAAATTATGGCTACAAAAAAGTCAGGTGAGGCTCCTACAGTGTTACTTGGGGAAATATAAAAAAAGATCAGGAAAGGTGATCTTTAATGTCAGAGTTTACAGTACCTTCTCTGTGCAGGAAGCACATTTTCCATGAGGGACCGATGAAGGACAGAACAATTCTGAGGGGTAAAATGAGGTACATCCTCAAAATGAGGGACAATTGAAAGTTATGCATAGAGATTCATACCTCTCAACTGGCCCGCATGGAGATGATGCTTTCCTACATTACAAAGTGCAATTCACCTCTCTCACATGAAGAGAGCACTGTCACACATTACCCAGGGAGAGTTATACTCCTCTTCTGTCTGATACAGAGGTGCTGTCCCACATTACTCAGTAGGGTTCATATGTCTGTAACAACTCTGTCCTGCCAGTAGGGAGAGAAGGCTGTTTTACAGTAGATGCTGGTGCTTGAGACTGACTGTCTAACTTCAAATCTGAGAGGATAACTTGGTAGGAAAAGCTAGAGCAGAAAGGGCAGGTGGCATCATTGTGCCAGTGGAATGTGGAAAAGAGAAAGATATGAAGGAGTACCAGGGGAGCAGGCATAGAAAAAGGGCACAGAGCAGTTAGGCCCAAGGGGCAGCTGTGCCCAGCAGCTTAGGGACTCAAGAGAAGCTGCCATAAAAGGGACTGTGCCGGAAGCCAGTAACAGATCCTGGGAAATGGGGATCTGGCAATAATTTATGGTAGCACACCATTAGTATGAAGTATGTAATGGGAATGCCAGGAGGCTTTAAGAACCCTAGTGGGGGTTCCCCTAGAGCAACAATTCGATGGCAATTGGGCATGTGGTTGGTGCACCCAAAGACATTGAGGGAGACACTGCTGAGGATGAAGTTCCAGCAGCTGAAAAAGCAGGCAAGATGCCAACTGTAAGGAATGCTGCCAGACAAGGTAGAAGATCGGTCTCCAGCATGGACAAGGTGACAGAAGGTGTTGGGTTTCTTGATTCAGCCCCCATTGCTCAGCTTCACAGGGGAGATGACCTGCATGGATATGGCACCTGACATGCCCTGAAATTACAAATGAATGTCTGTGGTTCCCAGCTGAGCAGTGCCATGCATACATTAGTTTTGGGGAGTATTGGCAGGAGACCATGGTGTGCAGGCAGGCACTAAGCCCCGGATCAGTTTCAAACCTTAAAGTGTAAATACAGTAAATTAAGAAACAGGAAAATTGTGGTTCATGACTTCATAGTGAGGCAGCCCCAACAGAGCAAGAAAAAATGAAAACATACATTACACACTAATCAAGTAACCGGTTAAGTGTTGTACCCCCATAAAGACAATGAGAGATGGGAGCCAAGTTAAAGTAGGATGCCACGATGGAAAATGTGGAAGGGATGGACCCCATGACAACTGCCTCTGTAATGGTCTAGCCAGCTGCACCATAAGAATAAATAGGATTTACTGAAATGAGACAGGGTGACTGTGCCTCAGTAGGCTGTGTTTGGGTGTCAGCCAAGACAGGACTGCCTGATCTCAGGTACAGAAGCTGGAAAGGTATCCTGGAAGGGAAATATAATACACTGTAGCTTTGAAAGAGTCTGTAACCTCATTTGCTATGAAAGTGTGGCAGAAACTGCTATCGCTCTGAAAGAGGAATGAGAAACATAAAGACTGAAAGAGGAACGAAAGCCTATTAAACAAAGTCAAGTGAAGTATCATTTCTGGATCTAACATATGAACTCATACAGTCTGTCAATCAGCAAAGGATGGATGTGCTCAAAGACATTTGGTGTTTGTTGTCCTTTGTGCATAGTACTGTAGCTCCTGGGGCATTATGCAAAATTCCAACCTAGGTATAGTAAAGTAACAGACTTATGAAGGGATATAAAGGAACTTCTTGTGAGACACAAATGATCCTAGACATGGTAGAATCCCAGAACCATGCCCGTTTTCTCTTCCAGCTCAAAAGGGGCCACAGTATAGAGGCTTACACCTCTTGCCTGGCCCACATGGAGAAGGTGCTGTAATATATCACACAGCAGGATACATTCCTCTTATGTTCACCTGTCTCACATAGAAATGTTGCTGTCCTACATTGAGAAGGTGCTGTCCCACACTACACAGAGAGATTCATACATACTGTACCTCTTTAACTGTTCCACAACAAGAAGTTGCTGCCCCCCACAAGCATGGAGTGGGCTGTGTCCTACATGACACAGTGGAATTCATCACTCTCATTTGTTTCATATAGATAAGGTACTGTGAACACTACACACAGAGAGAGGGTGCTGACCTACAATTCACAATAAGAGTCATGCCTACTATCTGTTCCACATGGAAAGGGTGCTGTACAACACTGCAGAGCACAGTGGGACTCAAAGACAAGCATATCTCTGAACTGTCATACACGAGAAAGGTGCTGTCCAAATTTAACACTGGGATTCTTACCTCTCAGCTGTTCCACACTGTACAGTAGGATTCATACTTATGTCTTAACCATCATACTGGGAGGGTGCTGTACCACACTGTAAAGTGGAATTCATCCATACCTCTCAACAGTCTCACATACAGAGGGTGCTGTCCCTCATACAGAAATTCACATAAAAGCCACGTAGGTAACATTTTATATTGAAGAAGGAATTGCTCCAGGATCTATAGTAAAATGCAACTTGAGGATCCTGCCCATTCTGGACATACCATTATCTATTTACTGGCAGTCTTAAAAGGCCATACCAACATTGAGGTTTCTGTTTGTTTAATTCTGAAATGAAAACTCATGACTTTCCAGCTTCCAGGTCCACGTCAGACAAGTTCTCAAGATTAATTTATTTTATTTGCAAAATGTCACCAGAAAGTAACTGAGCTGCTAGCAGCTCATTTCCAGATTTGTCCTGGGGGTAAAGGGATGTGAAAAATCATATACAGCAAATACAACATATCATGGAGCATAATTTAAAAATTGAGACAAATCAGTATAACAGATATGTGTAGTAGAAAAAAAAGACTGCAATCATGTAAAAAGGCATTCAGTGCACAAATAGTGAGGTGGAAGATTTAGCTGGGTGTCTGTAGTATCTGAAAAGTCATTTTCATATGGCAGAAACACCCCTTTTCCACAGTCAAGTTCACAAATGAATAGCCACTGATTATATCCCTTAAAACAATAATTTACAGTAAATACCGTATGTATGTATCCCTGACTGTTTTCACAGGTATGGTTGGATAAACCAACTCAGTCCTACTCTATCCCTAAAGAAAACAGTCTGTGATCGCTGTGAGTCTTACTTAATTCAACAGTCAATCAGTGAAGGGTACAAGGACAGGGAATATGATAGAGAGTTCCCTGCTTTTGTGAAGGATGGCGAACATACAGCAGCAGATTCTAGGAGTAACTCATCTTCCAGAAAAGTGCAGCAACAGATTCTAGCAATAAATGACCTTCCAGAAAAGTCACTCTTAATAGTGGATTATGAAAGTGCTTTCTCCAGAGCATAGTCAGAAGACAATCCCAGTTGACACTAAATGACCAGAGCCACCTGACCTGACAGAAACTGCTCCAAACACATAATAGTAAAAAGCTGGTTGTTCCATTTAGGATCTTTGCAGCAGTAAAAGGGTGCAGCAGCAGGATCTCCACTGAAAATAAAATGTTGCATCTCAGCTGCGCTACCCTCTCGAAATTAACTGCAATCTAAAATGCAACCTTCAGAGCAAATCATATTGCCAACCAATTAGACATGCTCCAACAGTACGAACATACGAAAACACAAGCAGAAGCAGGCTATGCGGTCTATCAAGTCTGCTTGATTGTGCAGCTAGCCCATTTAACTTGCAGCTGCTCCTCCCTCCTCACCCCTCTTCATCCTATTCCCTCACTCTATCCCAACCCCTCTTAAAGTCACCCACTGTTCTACAGGACACCACCCCCTCAGGCAGAGCATTTTACCTGTCCACCATCCTTTTTTATGAAAAAATGCCTCTTGATTTCCCTCCTGAATCTTCCCCCCTCCAACCTAAACAGGTGCCTTCTTGTCTCCCTCCCTCTTCTAAGCTGGAAAATCCCTTCCGTATTAACCTTATTTATCCTCTTGCGGTATAAATGTCTCGATCATATCCCCCATCCCTTCTCTCCTCCAGGGAATGCATGTTCAGCTCTGCCAAACTCTCCTCATAGTACTAAAAAACAAGGAAGAAGGTGCACCCAGTTAAGGTCGGGTGCCATAAAATTTGAACATAGAATTTAAGAAAAGAAAGGCACTCCAAGCAAGCGTTACCGTTTAACCATTTTATTAAATAAATTCATATATTCAATGGAAAGCAGAAATTGAATAATAATGTACATATATTCTTAAAACATAATGTACAGGTTCACATGCCATGTCGGTGATAACAGCCCAGCGCTTCAAGGACAAAAAGACCTCTTCATCAGGGGTGTGGTATTACTGTGAGGTGCAAGTTGAGGGGCCAGTTAATATAGTATTATAACCACCAGGTGTTACTAATTACCTCATTCCCTCATTAATTAACCAACTACAATCTCCATAGGTGAATTCATCTCATAATTGCACTCAATAAAAATGTGTGTAATTTACCAATAAAGTGTTCAGAAACTACTATACTTATTCAACCATAATTTCAGTGCAAACTAAAGTGCAGTTCACTCTGATAACAGAGTTAAGGAATCCCCCCATTAAATAATGTGACTGTATCGGGGTGCATAAATGAGAGCCTTCTAACACACATCCATTTCCCTCATCCATGGAAACTGAAAGCTTTGTAGGTTTAAGTTACTTTTTTTTTTTGTTTATGTGTCTCAATATGAACATATGATTCCATGAGGTGATTGTTATGCACTTTAGTTTGCACAGAAACACCTGGTGGTTATATAGAGAATACTGGATAGGCAACTATGTACAACCAATGTGTTCTGCCACAGAGGGGTTCTGATTCCCTTTGACCTCAAGACTGAAGCGTGAGAGGTTCTGGGAATCAGAACCCCAAGGTGACAAAGCACATTGGTTGTGCATATAGTTGTTCATCCTATATTTTTTATAGTGTATAGTACTGTGTGAAATATGTGTTTGTGAGTTATTTTGCTTTCAAAATGAAACTGACTCATGCAGTCTCTAGAGGTTCTAGAATGCTGTTCTACCACCGTAGGGTAGAATCACATTCCATGACCTTTGAACTGTGGTACAACAGCATTTTGAAAGGGATGGAATTCTATACAGAACAACACTCCACTATACACTATATATTGGATAAAGTATGAGGTGCAGTGTGTTACGAGAATTTAACACACACCTGAGTTGTTGGATGGCACATAAACCCCAAGGGCGAAGCCTGAGGGGTCTATGGCAGCCATCCAACAATGAGGATGCGTGTGAAATTCAAGTTAAACACACTGCACCCCATATTTTGTTTTATATAATTACTGCATTGTATTTTTTCCACAGAGGAAGTGCAATCACTTATGTATGGAGCCTAGAGTAGTCTGGATTACCAGGTGTAACATTTTGGAGGATTTATTATTTGTACTCAGTGCCTTAATATCTACTCAGGTATTATGGTATTTAATACACGGCTTTTTCAATATAAAAAAAAAAACACAACCCAGTAATTATAATACTATATTAACTTGAACCTCACAGTAATGCCACAATCCTGATGAAGAGGTCTTTGTGGCCTCGAAGCGCTGGGCTGTTATTACTGACATGGTATGTGAACCTGTACATTATGTTTAAAGAATATTTGTACATCATTATTCAATTTCTGCTTTCCATTGAATATATTAATTTATTTAATAAATTGGTTAAACAGTAACATTTGCCTGGAGTGAATTTCTTTCCTTAAACTCTCCTCATAGTACCTCCCCTCAAATCCCTGGATCATCTTTGTTGCCTTACGCTGCACCCATTCCAGCAACTTGATGTCCTTCTTTAGGAACAGGCACCAGAACTGCTTGCAGTACTCCAGGGGAGGCCTGACCAGAGTCCTGTACAGGGAGAGGATCACCTCCCTATTCCTGGAGGAGATTCCTCTCGCTATACAACCTAACATCCTATTGGCTTTTGCCACCACCCTCCTGCACTGAGCCGAGTTGTTCATGCTGCCCATTATTATCACCCCAGGTCCTTTTCTTCCTCGTTACTTTCCAGCTGTACACCTCCCAGCTGATAGCTCCTCCCCTGGCTTCTAGCTCCGAAGTGTGGTACCTTGCACTTCTTCACATTGAATCCCAGCTGCCATGTTACCGACCACTCCTGTAGTCAGTTCAGGTCCTCCTGCAGCCCCTTCCAGTCTTTGATGTCATCTACCACAGCTCCCATCTTTGTGTCATCCGGGAACAGACTGATTCTACTCTGGACCCCATGTGAGATATCAGCTACGTAAATCCCAAACAACACTGGTCCCAGCACTGATCCCTGTGGCACCCAACACATCACTTCCCTTGGCAATGAGAGAGGCCCCCCACCTCCACCCTCTGCTGCCTTCCATTCAGCGAGTTGAGAATCCAATTTACCATCTTTGTTCCCATCCCTATGTATTTCAGCTTCCCCGACAGCCTCCCATGTGGCACAGAATCAAAGGCCATTCTAGAACACTATCCATGGGTGTCCCACAGAAAAGATAAATAAACAAATTAGCTAGCCTGGGAGTGGGTCCCAGGGTGGTAGCCTGGGTAAAACATTGGCTGGTCACAGAAGGTAATAGTAAACGGAGTCTACTTTGAAGAAAGGGGAATACTAGTGGGGTACTGCAGGGTTCAGTACTGGGTCCGGTCCTTTTTAATATCTTTATAAGTGACATTGCAGAAGGACTGGAAGGAAAAGTATGCCTTTTTGCAGACAACACAAAGATATGCAACAGGGTTGATACACAAGGGGGGGTGGATAGGATGAGAAGGTATTTGGCAAGGCTGGAGGAATGGTCAGAAGCATGGCAGCTTAGATTCAATGCAAAGAAGTGCAAAGTAATGCACCTGGAAAAAAAAACAGGGGAAAAATACACAATGGCCAGGGAGGTAGTAACAACAGCAAAAACGGAAAGGGACTTGGGGTAGTCATATCAAATGACCTAAAGGTTAGCAAGCAATGTGAGAAGGCAGTAGGGATAGCTGAGGGGATACTGGGATGTATAGGGAGAGACATCACCAGTAGAAAACAAGAAGTTGTTATCCCTCTGTACAGACAACTGGTGAGACCCCATCTGGAGTACTGTGTGCAGTTCTGGAGACCCCATCTCTGCAAGGACACAGATAGGATAGAGGCAGTTCAGAGGAGGGCAACTAAAATGGTGCAGAGTCTGCAACAGAAGCCATGTGAAGAGAGACTAAAGGAGCTTAATATGTATACCCTTGAGGAAAGGAGGGAGAGGGAGGACATGATAGAAACTTTTAAGTACCTCAAGGGAATCAACAAAGTCCAAGAGGGTAGCATCCTTCAGAAAAAGAGATGTGCAAGAACAAGGGAACACAATTTGAAGATAGAGGGGGGACAGCTCAGGGGCAATGTGAGGAAGTATTTTTTCACAGAGAGGGTGACAGACACATGGAATGGCCTTTCTGAGGAGGTCATGGGGTCAAAAACAGTGGGGGAATTCAAGAATGCATGGGACAGATATAATCAATTCTTGTGGGGGGTAGGAAGAAATAGGCTGTTGGTTAACTAGGATCGGCAACTTATCTAGTAGGTAGGGAAATGGGCAGACTAGGTGAGCCAAGCGGTCCTTATCTGCCATCAAAGTCTATGTTTCTATGTCTATGTTTCTATCTCTATCTCACATAGACCTGAATAGAAGATACTGTTTCCTAAATAGTCCCAGATAATTTATCAGGATAATAATGAAAAGGTAGTGCCTGAGGTTTGATGGGCAGGAGCAACCAACTGCACCTCCTTCCAGGGCGATAGAAACCAGCTTCCTCCAGCCTCTTTTGGAAGCTCCATTTCTTTGCTGCATCCAGAGGCACTGTTTCCCTCCCCACACCCATCCCTGTGGTTGCTGCTTTCTACTCATTCTTTTAGGAACTTCTGTTCGGTTTTGTCTTCTGCTTCTGTTTGGTAGTACCTTCTGCAGTTCTCTGATTGGTAAGTTTTACAATCTTTGACTGTGGCATTATGCTTAATGCTTTCTCTAGGGCAGCCTCTCCAGCTACTCTCATGTCCTCATTTACCTTCAATGCTTACCTGCGGTGTGTTGTCAGTGTGCTGACTCAATTTTATGTCCTGCCTCTGCCATGCTGTTGTATATCATTTCTTTTTTTTCAGCTTGTTTTACCTGCTGTTCAGAACCAGTACTTTACTGCATACTCTCTGCATGCCTTGCATTCCTGCAGCAGCTGTAACCACTTACTCCCAACCATTTCAATCCAGCTTTCTCAGTCATTCAGCCATCAGTCAGTCAGTCTGTTTTAGGTGTTTCACCATAGTCATGGTTGTACTACAGCTCCTCACAATTCCAGCTCATCACCGGGCATTCACTATGATAATGGCCTTTGATATGTGCATTTCTATTTAGAGTTACCTATCATTCATTCTACTTTCTATCATACCAGTTGTTCTTCAGCAATCCTCATTTAGTGCAGTCCAACCTCTCAATTGTTCCCTCTGCATCTTCATGCATTTGGTTCATTTCTGTATTATGCCATCAGGCTCTATGAATGCATCACTACTGGCCTTTATCATGTAACCCCTCTCCCCTGGGGGGGCCTACCTTATTTCCCTGGGGCTTTTGCAATTGTTTTCCACCCTAGATGGACTGTGGGGATCTTAATAGTAGGAAAGGCAACCTTGAAGTGTGTTTACATGAGGATCACCAGCCCACACATGTGCAGTAGCATGCAGCCTATCTGTTCAGGCGGCCATTCTTGTGGGTGGTCCCACATCTGCCAGATTCCTCTCTGGTGATTGCGACCCCCTTCTACACCTAAATGGGGGTAGGATACCAGGGGGAGGTAGGTAAGGAGCAGCGCAAATGTTTTAAAATGGCAAGTGAGAGCGGTAGAGAAACCAGGGGAATCTATGAATATTAATAAGGCTCATATATATTAATGAACCTTGTAGCAGCTCCTGGGGGACAGAGGAACCAGAGCTTGTGATCAGAAGCAGTGGAGTTGGACAATAATGATTATGTGGTCGCTTGACAGGGAACAGGGGTCCCCACCGCATGTGGGGAAATGCTAAAGTAAATGTAAATAACTTGGCTGCTGTGAACAGTTGAAGTTGGGTCTGCCACAGAACTGCACTGGAGTGCATGGGACTAGATGGGGGCCACCATGTTTCTGGTACTCTGACCCCTTTCTAGCATCCAAGCAGGTGTCTGGGCACCCAAAGACTGTGAGAAGGGACTCCTGGGAAAAGGAGTTAATTAATTCAGGTGCCAAGAGACTCCACCAATGGACAATTAAAGAGGGCTGATAAATGTGATTGATAATGCTGGCCAGCCAATGAGAGGGCAGAGTGCTGGGGAGAGATCCCAGGGACTTTGGGAGTTTGAGTTAGCCTGGACTGGGCTCCTATCAAGTCAGGAGGGACCTGGTGCTGACAGAGTGGAATTTTTCTGAGGCCTTTCACAGGACTTATCTTTGAAATTGCTCCAGAGAAAATGTGAGGTGAATCCTGTTTTGAGATGAACTGTGCTGGTGTGAAAACACTCAAGGTATTTGGGACTGTGCTGAGCCTGTTTGAAAGAACTCCTTTGCTGCAGAATCCTGCACTGTTTTCTGAGACTCTGAGAGACTGCTTGTGAGCTGAAAGTTTGCTGGAGATGAGTGCAAGCCAGGCTGTGTGGAAGCTGTTCTGAGAACTGGACAAATTGCGGAGAACTGTATGCCAGCAGAAGCTGTTTGGGGAGCTGGTTTGGAATTGAGGAACTGTGGGAGCAAAAGGTGAGCAGGGGTGTTCATACTTCAGATCCCCTGCTACTGCTGTGCATCTCAGTGTGAACTGACACTGTCATGTAAAGTTCGGAAGAGAGTGGACCAACGGCACTGGGGTAAAGAAAGTCAAAAGGTGCCTGGCTTCCCATGGAATTGCTGAATTGGTGCAGGAATAAGTGATATTTACCAGCATTCAAATACACTCTTTAGAGCCAGAGAGGGAACCTGCTAACCCCTGCCAAGTGGGGCCTGCTAACCTCAGTGGCTCACCGGCACTTGCTGTTGTGCTAGGGCACCTGTGACCCATTATGGGAGCTGGGCTGAGGAGCCACTCTCAGGCCTGTGCCTTCTGAGGTTCAGTGGGACCTGCATTTAGGCTCTGCAATGGGCCAGAAGAGGCTGAAGGTGGCAAGTGGCCAGATCTTCAATCAAGGGGACAGGCTGCTAGACCTTCAGTCAAGATCAAGGCCTCAGGACACCATTCTGCTGCCCAATATTGTGCCCTCTGAGAACTGAGCCCATCACTCCCAGACTAGTGGAGACCTTCAAGTCAGAGACGTCTGAGAATCTTCAAACTGTGAGTTCCCAGGGGTTTTCCCTGGAACCCAAGGGGAGTGTTCAGTTTAAATTAAATATAACTTTTCAGGCTTTTAGGGCCCCAACAGCCGGCCAACCCGCAGCACCATCCAGGCCTGCACCTTGTGGGTACCCAGAGAGACTGTCTAATCATAGCTCTGGTACTAGTTAGGGTGGGCAACTAGGGTGGTTTGGCCTATGGGCCCTGTTATTGCAACTTTGCTTAAATCTACTAACAAGCTTCCTTACCACAGCTATCCCTTGTCCCAGTACTTTCTTAACCCTCCCCCAATAAAGCTGTGATTTGTTTTTTGGAATTTACTGTGTGAGGGGTATTTTGTGCTTGTCAAGCAAGTGTTTATGGTTATTGGTATTGGGAAACTGTTGGGCATCCAGTGTGTGTGTTGGTTGGTAGGGGAGGTGGATAGGTGCAGCATCACAGTGGACTGTGCCAACCAGTCACCTGATCTCAAAGGGTCTGGTGGTACAGTTCCAGGCCAGCCCTATCATATTTCTAACAAGGATACTACTGTTGTGCTGTGGCTTGCTCCCCCCAATGTATCTGCCCCATGTGTATGTTTTGTGATTGTGACAATTTTTGTGCGTAGACTGGCCACCTATGCATTTTTTTGTTTATATATTTTATATGTCTGTCATTTCTCTGTCATTTTCCCCATCCTAGCAAGTGAAGAATTAAAGATGCAGCAAGTAGTATATGCTAGAAAGTGAATGGGTACATTTTCTTTTCACATATTGCAGCCCAGAAGTAGCGGGGCCCCTTTAAACCTCTCGAAAATTAGAAACCCTCAAAATTGCCCCTCTTGCCTCTGAAAGGCTCCAAAAGTGACTCCTTTCTAAAACGATGTTGTTTATGCTATTTTAAGCTGTAAATCGAAGGTGATTTTGCAAGATCTTCTTCGGCATCTCGAACGAGCTGCATGAATGTACGCACTGTCGTGCAGCTCGAAAACGCTGCAAACACTCAAAACAGCCTTCTTATGCTGAAACCCCTTAGCTCTGTGAAGCGCTTTCTCTTTAGTGCTAAAGCGCTTTTCAGCCTGCATTTAGAGCAAGTCCTTCCTTTTTTGGCTGTGCCTGAGCTGTGCTTTTGCCATCCACAGCTCAGCAGGCAGCACAGTGTTTTCCCCTTTGTTCAGCATACAGTCAACCCCATTTACATTTAAAGCACAACATAATATGCAGGGAGATAATAGGGACAAAAGAAAGCTAGGGGAATATTTTTTACCTGCTGTATAATAAATGATGTATGGAGATATCTGAGGGGTTCTCCCTGATGGATCCTCTCCCTAGGAGCCGGCCGGCCATATTGTTGTTCATTTTATAAAGAAAGAGATACAAAGGGGAGGGGCTTATTCCACAAAAGCTATGTTTTGAAGCTTTAAACAATATTAATGATTTATAGATATGCTATATGAAAATAAGGTTGCTGTAGATATTTTCTATAAGCTTTGTATCACATAAATTAGCTTTTTTGTAAAAAGCATTTTGATCTAGCTGATTGATATGTATTCCAACCAATCAGAGATACTCCTAGCATATATATAGCTAGCTTCTCTAGAGAGAGATCAGATGTGGCTGAGGGTGCTGGAGCATATACTCCCTTAACTACTGCTGTCTAGTTACTATACTAAAGAAGATTTGCCTGTTTTATTTTACTTGTTGTACAAACGTACTTATGATGTTATATGCTACTCCATTCAAAACGTACTTTATTTGCTTTTGACGAAACAGTCCGCCTTTTATTTTTTTTTATGTTGCTTTTGTTTTGGAATTCTCCAATAAAGCTACTGTGAAGATCAACCTAAGGAAATCATCGGTGTCTGAGTCCATCTGTATCAAATAGCCTCTTACACCTGACCCACGCATAACTTACTCTGGGTGGAGGCACTGTATTATTTACTAAAACTTTGGGACTGAACCCCTGACCACCACCTTAACAGAACCCAGGCCCTTAACCTGTTAGAGGGTCAACAGACATGGATATTAGCTCACAGGCTCACTGCGCCTGGGCTACAGTCATATTCCTCAGTCCTGCTCACCCACACACCTTGAAGTCCAGAACTTGAGCATGAGTCCCTCACCAGGTGGGGAGTCAATTCCAGGCCACTTGTCTCCTGTGGCACCTCCTGGCAGTCCCACTGGGTGTTGAGAAGGTCCAATGCTCAGGGGAAGCTTCAGTGGTGCAGACCGACAGTTGGCAGTACCTCATGGTGTAGTATTTAAGACTTTAGCTGCCAGAAGGTGAGGCCCTAAGCTCACATACTTTCCTTTAGCAGTACAGACCATACCAGTATCTCTTATGACAGCTATTCTCCCCTGCAGCTGCCTAAGGTCCACCTAGTCTCATTCTGTATTCCTTTCCTTTAGTTTTCATTCAAACTTAGGACTCATTATAGTCTTGAGGCTGGGTGCCAGCCTTTCAGCAGTAGCGGGTCTTCTCATTCCATGTTTTGGGGTGCGCCTCCTTCTGGGGTTGTTTCATTAACTGCAAGATCACACTATGGCACTTCCACAACATTATCCTGTCAGAGGGCTACAGCAAGAGTTATCCCTCCAGAAGTTTCCCCTTGAACTGAAGTTCAAAATTAACAAAGAGAGCTAAAATAATAATATTACCTATGCCAGAAGGGATGGCATCCAATGCCGTGGATCCCCAGAGATTTCCTCTACAGGATTCTGTTTCTCTCCTGAGTGCCAAAAACCATAATGAAGCTTTCTCTTATAGCACTGCCCTGGCAGTAGGATTTCCACTGTGAGTTGGAGTCAGATGGTGGCTCACCTTATCCTACAATTCTGCTATTATCGTGTGCCTCTGGAGGTTATGCCTCTGTCTGGTATCAGTTGTCAACAGCTATCAGCTATCTATGTCATCACATTGCTCATCTGTGTTTGCAGCTCCTGTTTGAATGTTCTTTTGGAATCCTTCCTAAGTTACCTTCAGTCAAAGGAATCACGTTCCTGCTGCATCACCTCTAGGGGTGGAGCCTCTCAAGAAGATTCCATTGTATTTGTGGTATTCCAACAGGGTGCTAGTTCTTCTGGTGGCAGAGAGTGCAAATGGCTGCAGTAAATACATTTGACAGTCAGCAATCAAATCATACAACTGGCCTTCAGCTATCAATATGTTGCACAAGTGTTACTCCACATTGTGGTTGTTTATGCCCTTTAACATGTACTTTATTTCCCATTCCAGACATCCCCAAAAATGGGGCAAAATTGTCATTATAAACTGGGTATTAAAAATCATGTTATCTGATTTGATAATACATGTGTGGAAATTTATCTTGATGACATAGTTACAACTAGTGCCGGCAGTTAAGGATGAGCCAGTATCATATTTGCATTTGGTGAATGTGCTGAATTATGGGGTTTTTATCACTTGCATTGCTGGAACTCACTTTTCATTGAGTGCTTCATCATTTCAAAGCCAGGATGAAGTGCTTTTTAGAACCATGCACTGAACATTTACAAGTTGTTGGAAAGCCACAATCCAGACTTGTAAAAGCAAGCCAACCCTGTCTGTCTCATATGAACAACACCAAAACTAATGGTGCTCACATAGTATCCACCCAAGCTGTGTACCACTGGACACCACATCTTCTTTCAGATTTTGCATGCCATTAGATACTGATTCCATCATGAATCCAGTCAGCTCCGATCGCATGTATAGATCTGATCACTGTCATAGTATCTGATTAAATCCAAGGCATTTCAATGGTTGTATCCCATCAGTTCCCAGCTATCTGACTTTTTTATCCAAAAAGTTGACACTCAGATCCAAAAATCTGACCTCAGATTCCCAAAAAACAACAGAGGATCTGAAATTCTTGTTTGGTTGGATAGAGCTTAGATTCAAAGACAGGTAGCCAAAAAGACAATCTAAGCCCCATTAACCAAAACAGCTGCAACACTCACACATGTGCTGGTAACATAGAAACATAGAAACTGATGGCAGATAAGGACCACTAGGCCCATCTAGTCTGCACATTTTCCCTGCCTACTGTAAAAGCTGCAGACCCTAGTTGGGCTCTGGCTTTACCTCTTCCTTCCTATTGCTAGGGTTCCCCTATGCCTGTCCCATGCATGCTTGAATCCCCACACTGTATTTGCCCCCACCACCTCCTCCACTGGGAGTCTATTCCATTCACCTACACCCTTCCTGCGAAGAAATACTTCCTCATGCTACCGCTTAGTCTACTCCCTTCCAACCTAATGTCATGCCCCCTTGTTCCTGGACTTCTCCTTTTTTGAAAGATGCTACCCTCTGGTACCCTATTTATGCCTTTTGGATATTTATAGGTTTCTGTCATATCTCCCCTGTCTCTTCTCTCCTCCAGGATATACATATTGAGGTTTTCCAGTCTCTCCTCGTATGACTTTTGGTGCAGGCCCTGCACCATCTTTGTTGTCCTTCTTTGAACTGCCTCTACCCTGCCTACATCCTTACAGAGATGTGGTCTCCAGAACTGGACACCATATTCCAAATGAGGAATCACTAATGATTTGTACAGTGGCATCAATACCTCTTTCCTTCTGCTGGTGATTCCTCTCCCCATGCACCCCAACATCCCAGTGACCCTCCCCACAGCCTTGGTACATTGTTTGGCCACCTTTAAGTCATCAGATATGATTACCCCCAAATTCCTTTCCTGTTTGGTGACCATCAGTCCCCCCCCCCAATCATCATGTAATCCTGCCCTGGGTTCTTGCAACCCAAATGCATGATTTTGCACTTTTTTGCATTAAATCTCAACTGCCACACTCTGGACCATTCCTCCAGTTAATCTAGATCCCTCCTCTCCCCGAGTGCCCACTCTGTTGCAGATTTTCATGTTATCCGCAAAGAGGCACACCTTCCCCTCCAGTCCCTCCATAATGTCACTTATGAAGATATTAAACAGGACTAGGCCCAGGACTGATCCCTGTGGCACCCAACTGGTCACTCTTCTTTCCTCAGATTGAGCTCCATTTACCACGACACTCTGTCTTCTATCACTCAACCTGTTCCTAAGCCAGTTTACCACCTTGTAACCCACTCCCAGGCTACCCAGCTTATTCACAAGTCTTCTATCTGGAACGGTATTGAAGGGCTTTCTGAAATCCAGGTAGGTGACATCCACCCCCACCCCCCGATCCACGACCTTAGTCACCCAGTCAAAGAAGTCAATTAGATCTGTTTGACATAACCTTCCCACTGTGAATCCATGCCATCGGATCCTGTTCTCTGCTGACTTCAAGATGTTCCACAATCCTTTGTTTAAATTGTGATTTCAGAGGCATGGTTTAGAGCAGAATGAGTATGGATGCTTTGGAGTGGAGCTCTCTGAGTTTAGGGATAAAATCAGTCATTTTCTGACAGAAGGTCCCATCTGTTTCACTACAAACCTGCTTAGTTGTCCAGCTGTATTCCTTTGGCACATTTTGGCAACTGCAACACCAATGAGTGCCTGTCTAAACCAGATCATTGGTATCCCAACTCCTATAGTGCGGCCCTCTGAACGCAAGCATGGCCTCCTCACAGCAAGCATCTGGAGATAACACCCGAACGGAAGTTATGTTTAGCCAAATTATGGCTCAGATGGCCCAACTTACCACAGTAGTGAATGCTACTACTCATACTCTGCAGAGTATCAAAGTCTGTATCTTCCATAATGTACTCAGGCTTGGTTCCCACAAAGTGGCCCTACAAGAGCTCGCTGCTGCTATGCAAGAATAGGCTAAAGTAATCCACCAGCTGCAAGACAAAGTCGATGACCTCGAGAATCAAAGTCGCCACAATAAGCTGCAGTTTGTAGGATTCCCGGAAGGTGCTGAGCAGAATAATGTGGTTACTTTTCTGCAAACTACACTACCTGCACTCCTGGGCCTACCGGAAGATTTCAGGCCACAAATTGAACAGGCCCATTGTTCCCTGGCTCCACCACCTAAGCCAGGTGAGTGGCCTAGGCCCCTACTTGCATGATTTCTAGACTTCTGACATAAAGAAATAGTTGCGGCAGCTGCCAGGAACAACAATAACATATTATGGTAGGGACATAAGGTGCAAATTTTCCAGGACTATTCTCGTGAACTTTCTGAGCACAGAAAGGAATATGCCCCTGCTAAGAAGATCCTGTACCTACATGGTTACTCCTTCTCACTGAGATACCCTGTGACTATGAAGGTCATCTATAATAGTGCCCCTCTGCATTTCTCTACACCCGAAAGCCTAATGGACTTCCTATGAGTCAAGCATCCATCTGATATCTGAGGGGCTGATTTCCTAGAGGATCCGACCCCTTTACCCTCTCTACAATTACTAGAAAGCAATATACTGGCACTTCAGGAAGTCCCTACAAGGTCTGCAGTCAAAATCTTTGAGGCATCTCTTCCCCCCCGTGGTCTAAGAAGAAGCATTCCTTCCCTTACCATACAAGATGGCAATATCCAGCTGTATGCACCGACTCTCCCAGCCCGCAGGCAGAAGAGGGTCTCCATGGGTAGAAGATATCCGATCTCCGCGCATACTTTACCCCTAACCCATATGCGCCACTTCTGACTGCAGCAGCCTGATGTACCTGATGGAATGGAAAGAGACCCAGCACCTGCAGAAGATATTGGCCAGGTACTGGAGGACTCCCATGGCAAATCCTGGCCAGACATTGTGGCAGACACTTCACACCTGGATGAAGCATCCACCCTGCCTGGCCACAAGACATCACCCTGTTGTGGTTCAAATAAACACACACTGTTAATACTGCTGTCTCACTGGCAAACAAGGCCTCCTCATGTTGAATTAAGATAAGTACTGCATTGGGCTTGGGAAGGGATTAAGGGGTATTTGGGCTGCTTGCTGAATATTAGCTGCCCTCCCCCATTTTTGTCTGGAGCTTCACAGATCAGCAAGTGTGTGCTGGCCTCTCCTTGACCAGTTATCAGGCCTAGGCTTGTTGTGACTTGTGCTACAGGCCACGCCATAGGTACTTTAGACCTGCTGCATCCCCATATGGGATGGTAACTTGACAGCTGTACCTTGGCTTTTTCTACTTATACTTGGAGGTTTTATCTCCCCTCAGACTGCAGGATCCTATGCTCTCCCCAATAGGTCAGGGACACAAACATTACTGATTGAGCAAAAATGGCTATCACTGCCACCTCCATGGAAGCCAGAGCATGTTTTGCAACTTCGGTTGTCGATAACATACCTCTGAGCCTCCCACTGGCCATAGTCTGGCTTCACACTGTATATAGTTTTACTAGTTATGTATGCGTTTGGCTTCACGTTTTATCTGTGTTTATCATACAGTTTCACATCCAGACAGTCTGCTCTGGCCTTGTCATGGGCTGTTTCCTTAGGGGGCTTTCATCAGGGGACTGGGGTTCATGTCTAGTTAGGCTAGGGCACCCTCAGATCTTGGTCTCTATGCAATATTCATTCATCACCTTTAACAGGCATGCATATGTACCTCAGGATCATGGGTGATCTATGCCTAATCACCTGGAACGTGCGGGGTTTAAATACCCAATGAAACGTACTCAGGTGATGACCCACCTTAAGAGACTGAGAGCTGAGGTCACCCTACTTCAGGAAACTAAACTCAGACAGGTGGATCATGCTAAGCTGCAATGAGCCTGGGTTGGCCAAGTTATTTCAGTATCTGCCCCTACATGTAAGTGCGGGTTTGCAATTTTACTGCACAAGACTCTCAAATGGGTCCCCATTACTATTAAGCGGGATGCCGATGGTAGATGGGTTGTTGCTGTTTTGTCTACCCTAGAAGGCCCCCTACTTCTTGCTAATGGTTACGGCCCCAATGAGGATCAGCCTGAGATGTTTCATTCCCTTGCTCAGGTGATTATCTCACTGACTACCTCAAATGTCCTAATCATTGTGGGGGCGATTTTAATCTGCCATTGAACCCAGTTGTAGATCAGACTTCTACCTGTCCTGACCAGCATTCATGCTCTTGCCTTGCCCTTCTCCAACTTGCAACAGACCTGGCGCTCCAGGATCCATGGCGAATCCTTCACCATCGGAACAGGGAATATACGTTCCACTCTCCGGTCCATCACTCGCTAAGCAGACTGGATTTTTGGCTGGTACCCCCCAGATCATGAATGCCTCCCTAGCTGTTAAAATTCATCTGATAGTTATCTTGGACCATGCCCCTGTCCAACTTCAGCTGATGCTATGTCCCTCGACCCCCATTCTAAAGGCTGTTGCCTAGATCCCCTGCTACTGCAAGACCCAGAATTCCCTGAGTGACTCAAGATGCAAGCATCCAACTTTTTATTGGACAACCCACCTACTGAGTCCTCCCCAGCTATTGTCTGGGAAGCGCTCAAGGTTACCCTCAGAGGGTCCATCATGGGGTTCGCAGCCAGCCATAGGCGCTGGAGAGAGCAACAACTCACAACCTTGGAGACCTGGTTGGTAGATTTGGAAACTTAGCTGAAGCAATCTCCGCATGCTAGATTGCAATCCTCACTTTGCTGGGACATTACCCAGACTCAGATGCACATCAATGACTTGTTGGCCAGAAAGACTGAGCTGGCTATCCTATGGCTAAAGCATAAGTATTGGGAGGGATGGGAGAAAGGGGGAAAAGTGCTTGCATTCCAGCTGCGGAAGCAGCAGACTGAATGCTATATTCCAGCATTAAAGTGACGGGGGGGGGGGTCTGTTCAAGCTGGCCCAGAACAAATAAATGAAATCATGGCAGAATTTTATAAGGAATTATATAGCTTCTCTCGAGTGGCAGAACCCCAAGTAGTGTGTAGATTCCTTGACACCCTCCCCCATCCCACGTTTGGCCCCACAGCAGTTGGAGCTATTAGAGGCTCCCATAACTCCCCAGGAAGTATCCACAGCTATTAGTGCTCTAAACTGAGGGAAGGCGCCAGGGGGAATGGTTTTCCTCCTACATTATGGAAGCTCGTAGCCCCCAAATTGCCCCTCTTCTCTGCACCATGTTTAACCAGACCATTACTACCGGATCCCTCCCTCCAACTCTCCGGGAAGCTATTATAACTGTCTTTCCAAAAAAAGGGAAGGATCCCACGCTCCTCTCGAGCTACTGTCCCATTTCCCTCATCACTTCGGACAGCAACATTTTCGCTAAGAATCTAGCTACTCATCTTAGCCCTTTTCTCTCCTCGCTCATCCACCTGTTACAGGTAGGATTTATCCCGGGCTGTTACAGCAGAGACCATATTAGATCCCTGAACAATATTCTAGCTTGTGCCACAGATTGTACTACCGCTGTTGCTGCAGTAGCTATTAACTTCGAGAAAGCTTTTGACTCCCTGAAGTGGGATTATTTACAGCTTGTACTGACAGTAATGGGGTTTGGGTACAATTTCTGGCAATGGGTTGCAGGCTTGTATAACAATCCAACAGCTTGGGTTCTTTCCAACTCCACTCTGTCCACCCCCTTCTCCCTGGGTAGGAGTACAAGGCAGGGTTGTCCCCTCTCACCCCTTCTTTTCATATTAGAGGTGGAACCCCTAGCAGTCACCCTACATCACTCACCCCTTTTTAGGGTCTTTCATATAGGAGGTAACCTTTTTTCCACATTCATGTACACAGACAATCTCTTGGTGCCCCCACATCATTACCCCCTCTACTGTCTCTGCTATTGGAATTTGCCACTCACTATAGGCTCAAGATGAACCAAGCCAAAATGGAAGTCTTGCCTCTAAATCTCTTATGTACACAGACGCAGATATGAGGACTGGGACTCCAGTGGACCCCGCATGTATTGAGGTATCTAGGTATTTGCTTGGGCCCAGATTTAACCAATATCTGGGATCTAAACCTAAAACCCCTCCTAGCAAACATCAGGATAGAGTGTGATCACTGGTGAAAATTCCTTCCTAATGGGTAAAATTTCAGCGTTGAAGATGATGTCTGCTCCCAAGCTTCTGTACATCATCTCGCACATCCCTATGGCACTTCAGCACAGTGGGTGAAAGCTATTGACAAAGTCTTTTCCAGCTTTATCTGGGAAGGTGAGAAACCCCGTTACAGTAGAAACAAATTGAGATCTCACTGGCAGCATGGGGGTTGGGGCACCCCCTGGATAGAAGGGTACAAGTGGGCTTTCTCCATGGTTCAAACTCTGGCATGGTTTCTCCCCACTGGCAGAAATACACCCCAGTGAGTGCAAATGGAGGCTGATGTAGCCCAGGTGTCTCTCTTCCACTTCTGATTTATAATCCCCTCCCTAAGAGTCTGTGCCACCACCCCACCATAGCCAATTCGGTGCATGTCTGGCATTTAGTACATAAGAAGATTGGTGCCAATCCATGCCCCATGCAGACCACACCCATATGGAATAATCACTCCTTCTGAGTGGACAGACATCTTATCTTTTGGCTGGCCTGGATAGCTAAAGGTATCTCTACACTGGCAGACGTCCTGACCTCTGATGGTGCCCCCACACAGTCTTTTCAGGAATTAGACTGTAAATTTAATTTGGGGAAGGCTGTATTCTGGCAATATCTGCAGCTGCGGAGTGCGCTCACATCACATCTTAAAGCTCCCTGGGACAAAGATGTGGGAGCACTGCTCAGCTCCATAAATAGTTATTGCTCAAGACAGGCCAGGCCAGCCTCATCTATTCTACCCTTGTGGAGCAACTCCCTTCCCATTCCTCACAAGCCAAGTCTTAATGGGAACAGACTCTTCATATTTCCCTGTCTGCTACCCAGTGGCAACTCTGCTGGAAAAATGCCCATTCCCTATTCCCAGATGTAAGAGGTAGGCTTATACAAAATAAAATCCTTTCCCACTGGTATCGCACTCCCTCTTTATTGTTTAGATTAAACCTACTGGGCACTGATCTCTGCTGGAGATGACATGCCCAGGTGGATGACTTCTTGCACATCCTCCTTCCTTTCTGGGTGGCAGTGTGTGACCTTGCAGCATGGGATTTAGGTCAGGATCTGGGTCAGGACCCTCTATTATGGATTCTTGGACTACCTCCGAGAACGTACGGCTGAAACGGCATCAATTGAGAAGGCAGACAGTGGTTAGTGTACAAGCCAAATGGTTAATATTATGCCGCTGGAAGATGGCTGAGGTTCCCATGCAGTCCGAGCTTTACAACACCCTCTCAGCAGTCACCTTCCTTGATGGTTTAACCCATGTGGTAGCTAATACTCTCCCTTGATATCATCTGTGTTGGACCCCTTATCTGGCCTATCTGGCCCTATGCGAGGGCGTGGGAAGAATCCTATAACCAATTCCAGGTGATCTAATCCATGTTGATGGTGTTCACCTATTTTATTTATTAAAATTGATAACCGGGAAAGGCACGCTGAGCTGAAGCTCGTTTCCAGGAGCAACCTGGGTTCGGACTGTACACAGAGGTGAGAAGAGTTTCATAGGTTAAAATCAAAAGATACAGTATACACAACCATGATTCATTACAGTAAACAAGAATTTTACATTTATAAAGGAGTCAGTCAGTATACAGAGATAGTGTTCAGGACTGCTGCAAGAAAATATCTTAAGGTGGAGGGGCTTAGGAGGCGTTCTGGGAAATATTTGGGCAGTTGGTGCAGGGAGGGGTGGGGAGGAGCCTGAGGAGTTTTTTCATGACAGAAAGAGAGGAGGCCTGGTGCAGGTCAGAGGGAAGGCTGATCCAGAGAAGGGGGAGCTGGTGCAAAAAGGCAGCTTAGCCAAAGACACTTTGTGGGTGAGGGGTGTGAAAGGAGTGCAAGTCCCTGTGTCAGAGAGGGTAATCAAGGGAGTTAGCTGGGGTCAGGTGAGAAGTGAGGTGGGGGGAAGGGAGCTGAACCAGAATTTTGCTATGTGGGAGATGCTGTGGATGGTTCTTCTGTGGGAGAGCGGGACAAGGGATAGAGGAGCGTAGAGGGTGCAGTGGTGAGTACGTGGGGGGGGAGGCAGTGGCAAAGCAGCAGAAAGAGTTGAATAGAATGTCCAGTTTGGAGAGAGATGAGGTTGGGGCCATTCCATAAACAGTGTCGGCGTAGTCAAACACTGGCAAGATTGTTTTGCAGACAAGCTCGCACCGGGTGGGAAGGGGTAGGCTGGCTTTGTGCCGATGTGGGACGGCAAGTTTTGGCCGGAGTTTTGCACAGATAGACTCAATGTGGGGGGTGGTGAAACTGAGGTGGCTGTCCAGCCAACTCCTAGGTATTTGAAAACTGGGACCATTTCCAGGGCGAGCTGTCCCATGCCAGATAACGGGGGGGGAGGGGAGGGCTAACTTCTGTCTTGTTCCAAAAACCATGGTAACAGTTTTATTTTTATTTAGATTTAGCCAGTTTTCCAGGAACCAGGACTAGACTTGGTTGAAGTCGGCCTGGAGATTAGGAAGGACGCTGTCATAGGAGTGGCCAGAGGCAAAGATGATAGTGTAGTCTGCGAAAAGATGCACATTTGAGGAGAGGCAGGTAGATGGAAGGTCATTAATGAAAAGAGGAAAGAGGATGGGACAGAGGATAGAGCCTTGGGGGACACCAGATTGGATTGGGAGAGAAGGGGAAAGGGTGTTGCCTATTTGAACTGACTAGAATCTATTTAGGAGGTATGAGCAGAACCAATCAACAGTAGGCTGGGCTATGCCAAGGGAGTGGAGTTTTTGGAGTAGAAGTGGGTGGAAGATGGAGATGAAGGCTTTTGCCAAGTTAATAAAGATGGCGACAGAGATTTGGCTTTGATCCATGGACGAGAGTAAGGAATTGGTTACTTGTAGCAGACAGGTGATAGTGGAGTGGTGCTTTCTGAAACCTGACTGCACAGGTGTGAGGGAGTTACTTGAGGAGAGGAAATCTGACAGTTTGGACAGTATGAGGGATTCAAGGACCTTTGCAAGGGAGGGGAGGAGCGAGATGGGCCTGTAGTTCCCAGGTAAGGAGGGATCACCACCTTTGTGCAGAGGGATGATCTTAGCCAGTTTCCAGGCTGCTGGAACTGTGGCTTTGGGGAGGGATAGGTATATTATGTGTGCCAAGGGGACAACTATGTCAATGGCAGATATACACAGCAGTCTGGGGTGAAACCCGTCTGGGCTGGTTTTCGATTGGTTTAGGGCGGTGATTGTGTTGAAGACTTCCTGTGACATGAAAGGAGGAAAGAGGAAACCAGGGATGGGGGGTTGGTTCAGTAGGGTCTTGGTTATTTTGGGGGGATGGGAATGGGGGGTCGGGCACAGCACAGGAGGTGAAGAATTTATTGAGGAGTTCTGCTATAGACTCTGGGACTGAGATGGATCTGCCATCAAAGTTCAGGACAGGACATGCTTGCATAGCCGTGGGGTTTAGCAGGGAGTTGATCACCTTCCAGAAGGATGTAGGTGAGTTTTGGGATCAGGAAAGTTGTGCTTTGAAGTAGGAGGATTTTGATAGACGGATGGCCTTTATGCAGTTGTTTCTGAGTTGTTTGTAGGACTGGAGATCACTTGTAGCATGGGTGGTCTTGTACCACCTCCAAGCCTTGTCTCTAGATCGACACAAAGCAATAAGATCGGGTGAGATCCAGGGGTGGTGGTAACATTTAACTCTACATTTCCTGAGGGGTGCATGGAGGTCCTAGGTGTGTTGAAAAATGTTGCAGAAGTGGAAAAGGGCAGTGTCAACATCTGTTGCCGAAAGGACTGGTGACCAGTCAGCATTCATTAGGTCTTGGAGTAGGGCAGGCACGTTGAGTAGGTGTAAGGGGCGAGACCAGATAAATTTTGGATGGGAGCTTGGTGAGTGCATTTTGCAGATGCAATAGGTGATACAGTGGTCACTGAGAGCATCTGAGAAGATGCCTGAGACAGAGATGCGGTGGGGGTGGGAGGATAAAATCCAGTCCAGAAGGGTGTGGTTTAGGGACCTGTGGGTTAGGCGGGTAGCTCCTGGATAAGTTGGGAGAGATTGAGGGCTTCTATCATTAGGGCTTTGGGCTTGATGGGGGAGGACAGCCAGTCAAGATTGAAATCACCTAATAGTACAAGCTCTCTGTTGGAAGTAGCTGAGGAGGTTGAGGAGATGGCTTTGACAAGGGAGTCGACCGAGGTCTTTGGCGGGGCATACAGGATCCCAATGTAGAGGGGGGTGGAGAAGGGAAAGGACAGACATGCAACAATGGACTCATGGGAGAAAGGGCAGGCTTCCTTGAATATTATGGAGCACGTGATAGATTGCCTGATGTACAGAGCTACACCACCACCCCACTTTCCATGATCTTGGTGGTATAGGTTAAAGTCGGGAATAGCAAGGGAGGATTTGGGGGTTCTGTGAGCTAGCCAGGATTCGGAAATGCAGAGTATGTCATGGTGGTACTGGGCGACCCATACCGTGAGGGAATCCAGTTTGGGGAGGAGGCTCCTTGCGTTGAGTTGAAAAATATGGAGGCCCTTGGGGAGAGAGGCTGGGGTGTGGTAGGAGTGTAGTCCGGAGACAGCAGGGGGCGGGGCTGCAGTAGGTCTGGGCAATTCAGGGCCAGGGTTTGTTTCGGATCTGCACCTCTGCCCTCCTTGATTTATTGTGTAGTCCTATTTTTCTCCGAATTAGAGGATTTGACATCTGGATGTGAGATACTGTGGTTTATAGGGTGTTTCTTTGCTTCCTTCCAGGTTGAGATCATGCACCAGGACTCCTTTTAAGACACTTATGGACTATTGCAACACTTCCTTAATCTGTATTCTCATTTGTCTACAACATAGATGGATGTGTCCTAGTACTATTTCCTTAGACTTCTCCTGTGGACTTTGGCTATAATCTGGTTTATGGCTTACATCTATAATTATGTTCTGTACACACTACTCTTGTGGTCTGGAAATGCTTTGTATTGCTTGATTATTTAATGTATCACTGCATATCTGCTGCTGCATATATACCTTTGTGTAACTGAAAACACTAATAACAAGTATTAATAAAAAATAAATAAATAGTGATTTCATAATCTTCCCCACTATTGAGGTGAAGCTGACTGGTCTATAGTTTCCAGCTTCCTCACTACTGCCACTTTTGTGAAGAGAGAAACACCTGCCCTCCTCTAGTTTTCCGGAACCACTCCCATATCAAGTGACTCATTGAACAATGCTGCCAGTAGTGGTGCCAGCACCTCCCATAGTTCCCTTAATATTCTAGGATGTATCCCATCCAGTCCCATTGCCTTGTCCACTTTCAATTTTGTGAATTAATTTAGGACTTTCTCTTCTGCAAATGGACCAGTTTCCATCTCCCTCCCATATTTGTTCATGTTACCTAACTGTGCTCCCTTACCACCTTCTTCTGTGAATACAGAACAAAAATATTTGTTCAGTATTGATGCTTTTTCAAGGTCCCCCTTCAACACACTCTCCTTCTTCCCTTTTAAGCCTTACTATCCTACCCATTTTTTTCTTCTTTCACTAGTGTACCTATAAAAAGTATTGTCTTCTTTCTTTACCTTCTGTGCTATTTTTTCCTCTGTTTGTGCCTTTGTGCTCCTGATTGCTTTCCCTGCCTCCCTCTGTTTACCAGCTACACTACCCTGTCCTCCTCCCACTGTATTTCCTTATATTTCCTGAAAGCCATCTTTTTCGCCCTTACCCTCCCAGCCACTACTAGTACATGGGCATAGACAATTCTCAGTCTGCCTTAAAGCATTATATAATCATGCCTGAAAACAGTCCCTGGGATCAGTGCTCTCACCCAGTTATCAAAATCATAAATAAATAAATTAACAAATGCCCCCTCTTCCCCCAAATCACACATCAGCAGCAGCACCACCTAGCCCAGAGCTGTTGCTCAGCTCTCATATAAGGAAAGTGACAGGGCATCTGGATCTGGCACAGTACAGTACAGTTGTTCATGGGAGCAGAGGACAGGGTGGGGTGGGGGGCAAGGTATACCAACACCACAGCTTTACTAAAGCAAGCCAGTAGCAGCACCACTTTAGCAGCTTATGGAGAGTGCAAGCAAATAGGATATGGAAGTGGAGCTGTCAGAGAGAGGGCATGAGACTGTGGAGTTAGAGGATGGGAAGCACATAAAAAAGAGGAGAAAGGACCAGAAAAAGTGAACAAGTCATTCAAGAAGGAGGGGTAAAGGGAAGAAGAAGCAGTATGAGAAGGGGAAAAGCAAGAGAAGAAGCAGGAGACAATAAAGGACATCAGGAAGCAAATGTAGGAAAAGAAGATGAAGAACAACAAGAGGAGCTTTACAGTCTGATGTCAGTTAAGCCACCAATGAACAGTGAGACCTGATGGTCATCACTGGAGGAGATGACAAATTAAAAAAAAAAGGTAATAAAAAGGAGAAACCCAAAAAGTAAGTTTCAGGTAGTGAAATCAAATGACCAGACCCATTCTTATGCCCCCCCAACCGGCCCCATGGCAGGGTTAACTCCCTGCCCCAATTTCCCTGTTGTCCTGAAATAAATAATTTATGGAAACCACTACTGGAATAAAGAGAAACCTCTCTGAATGCTTTCTGTACCTTGTATTCTGTTTCTCTACCCATGTGGAAAATAAATATATTTTAGATATATTTATAAATGTATATTTCAAATACATGTTTGATCATATGTCTGAAGTATATGCAACATATCTCAAATTGGCCAGTTTTAAAATATCTGATTTATTTGAATATATGAGACATATATATTTAGGATATATCAAATACTCATTGCAAAAAAAAATTAATGCATCAGTTAGGGTTAAAGCAACAAAAGTGAGGAAATGAGATATTAGGGTTGAGCCCCTAACCCTCCAACACCTCACCCCCCATCTCCACAGACTGAGAGGTGCCAGGGTGTGCCATGGGGCCGCGTGGCCCAACTTTCACCCCATTCCATGTGTGTAAACAGGTTGACATGCTACAGTAAAGGAGAATGGGGTGAGAGTTAGGCCTCATGAACCCATGGCACACCCCAACGCCTGTCAGTCTGTGGGGGGGGGTGGGTTGTTGGGGGGTTGGTGCTCAACTCTAACATCTCATTTCCTCCCTTTTGTTGCATTAACCCTAACTGATGCATTACATGAAGTTTTTTGCAATTAACTTCCTTACTTTTTGAGAAAGTATAATATAACTACCAAATAGCATGTGTCAGTGCTCCCACCAAGCTGCCCATTTCTGCATAATGATGTACATCTGTGGGAGCACAGGCCCTCTGGGCCCTGCACTCCCAATCACACAAAGTTACAGAGCCATACAGCAGCCCCATAGGGCAAGGAACCCTTGTAAAACTAATTTGCAGATATCTTGGGAATTGTAACTGCTGGAAAAAAAATTCAAGTGTCGTAAACATGACAGCAGGTACTGCACGCAACATCCATCGACCGAATCTGTATCTTACATAGTTTATGAGCTACAGGCACTGAAAAGCGCAATGGGTGCTACAAAGTTATCCTATGGGGAAAATCTCAACTTTGTGATGGAATATCTATGGAACTGCTTAATTCCCCAACACCTAAACAGCATAATTCACACCTGTAGAGCATCCCCTCAGTACCCTGAAACTTTCAAGTAAAAAGACCAAACCGTTCATTAGCAATGCAAAGGTAAAGTTTTTAAAATCCTAGTCCGCGAGGTAGCAAAATCTTTGAATGCAAGGTCGAGGACTAGTATCTTGACAACTCGTGGACTAGGATCGTTAGCGAGTTAACATCAAATAATTTTTTAATTTTAAAAAGCTATTTTGGATCTTTCACAATAAAACGAAGCAAATCAAAAGGCACGGCTCTTAGAGGGTGTCAACCTAAACAAAACCCATGCCTCATTTGGCCCAAAAGTCACCTGTGGAGAAAGCTACAACATTTTGTTTGGGGGAAAAACTGAAAAACAAGATGGCAGCTCGTGGACAAGGAATTTTCTGGTGGACTAGGATCCTAGTCCATGAGCTACAAAATCCTTGACCGTGAGCCCAGTCTTTGTCTGAAAATTAACCATATAAATCTTGGAGTGAACTGAGCTTGCTCAGAACCCGGAAAATTATAAATTTAGTAACTTTAGAATGGATTAATAGTTTTTTTACCAAATCAGTGTTGGATTGTTCCTTGACCTAACCTCTTTCTATGTTCCAAATTTCAGACGAAAAGACCACACGATGTGGTTGCAACGCTATGAGCAAAAAATGTGTCAAAAGTGGTGAAAAAATTTTTTTAGCATTTTGCTGTGCAGAAACCATAAGTCTGACTGAAATGCAACTTGGTAAATTAAGAGATCTACCATACCATACTGTGCATTCCAAATTCCATGCGAATCCGTTGAATGGTTGCAAAGTTATTAACATGCAAACATTGAGGTTTAACATTAAAGTGCCTACTCAACCCTAACTATAGGGGCATGCAGTGCATCTTGGCTGTCCTGGTGCAGGGGAGATACACTGAGTGCAAAATGGGTGATTCACAGAGGAGGCACAGGAAGATGCCCCTGGTGCATCCCCACTGTGAATAGCACAGGTGTGCCCCACCCAGGATGCGCCGGGGCATTCCAGGCTGCACCGGCGCATCCCCCATGTTAGGCTGTGAACCCTTCTGGGCAGGGCATCTCAGGATGCCCTGCACTCAAAAACATGATCCACAGCCAGGGACATGCAAATGAGGCCATTAGGCATGCATGGTGCAATGGAGCCATTAGCATGCCATTATGGTACCATTTGCATTGCGCCTGCAGGGTTGCCCTGGTGGAATGTGCCGAACAGTGGACCCCCATTGCACAAGCATTCCTCCCACCTCACCCAAAGCCCCAAATTAATGCTGCTCCCAGTAGCGGTAAAGGAAAAGCAGAACCCCCGCCACAAGCACCCAGTAAGTGCCACTCCCAGTGGCGGTAGCTGAAACGCAGAACCCCCTCCCATGCCCCCGGTAATGCCGCCCACTGCGGTGGTGGTAACAGAACCATTGTACCCTCCTACCAACCCCAAGCCCCATTGAAGCCACTTTCACTGCAGCCACCCATTATGGAACAACCCCCAGGCACCCCAACCCACCCCTCTCCCCCCACCCCAGCAGTTGGCGGGCAGCCCAGCCCATGCACACACAGCGCCATGGCCACCCACCGACAGAGCTGTCTGACAATGACAGATACTGTACAACCTGATGCATCAGCTTCAGGTTGTATGGTAGCTGTCACTGTCAGACAGCTCTGTCGGTTGGCGACCGTGGTGGTGTGTGGCTGGGCTGGGCTGCCCTCCAACAGTGGGACCCAGCTGGGGTGGGGAGGGTGGGATGGGTTGCCTGGGGGGGTTTCATTTCATAACAGGTGGCTGCTGTGGAGAGAAGCTTCAATGGGGGCTTGGGGCTGGGGGCTGGGAAGGGGTACAATGGATCTCTTCACTGCCGTAGGCTGCATAACCAGTGGGAGGGGGTTCTGCATTACATTTACTGCTGCTGGGTGCGGCACTCACTGGGTGCTTGGGGCAGGGGGGTTCTGCTGTTCCTACCGCCACCAGGAGCAGCATTTACTGGGTGCTTGGGATGGGGGGGTTCCACAGTTCATTCACCACCGCTGAGGGTGCCATTCTACGGGGGCTTGGGGCAGGGGGTTTTATTCATTCATTCCACCACCAGGAGTGGCAGATTACGGGGGCTTTGGGGGAGGACACACTGGACTGCCAGGGTGGGCAGGCAGCCATGCTGCTGCCTGCGGTATGGCAGCCTGCCTGTAGGTGGCCACCCACTTACATCTAGATTTTCTAGGCTTATCTTTCTGTGGCACATCCCTGGACTTGCCTTGCAGGTGTGCCACAGACTAGGGTTGTGAATGGGATTGCACCCGGTATGCATTGGCATGCCCCCTTCACAGCCCCTCCAGATGCGCCACATGTCATTACTGGTGGTATGCAGTGCATCTGCGATACGCTGGCACATCGGAGTTGCACCAGCGCATCAGGGTTGCACCAGCGCAATGGCCCCCTGCCAGAATCACCTTTGGGTGCATGTCGGGGATGCCCCGGTGCATCTCAGATGTGCTGGGTGCATCCCTTTTGTGAATCCTGCCCTACATATTTATAGTTACACATAGGACTTACCTCTTAATCTCACAATTTTAAAGGACTCAGTTTGGTATTTATTCCACCCCATGTGGTTCCCTTTTATGTTGGGGATGGGGTGAGTTCCTACATGTACTTGTTATTTTACTCTTTACCTTTCTCTCTGGTCTGTAAACTAATGCTGTAAACTCAAAATGATTTTAAAAATAGAAATTACCATGAGTTTGGTTGATAAACTGTCCTTTGACATATGCTAATTAGTTATGCAAATACATACACAGTACCACCACAGCCATTTGTAAAAATATATCTGACATGTATAAACATATATATTCTGCATATGCAGTATTCTATACATACTGTGTCTTGCAAGCAAACAAGATATATATGTTACTCACAGCAGATGTTAGGCACACATGCACACCAGGCCAGGAGCTCCAGAAAGGACTTTTTGGATTTTTCATCACAAAGTTTATTTGTACAGTAAAGAAAAAATTGTAAAACTAATGCCAAAAGTAGCAACAGTTAAAAACAGACCTAACCACAGGACCAACACTTCGCACTGTTCTTGAAATTGCGCGAGAACAGCACAAATTGTCATTCCTTTGGGGTTGTCTGTTTTTTTACAGTTGCTACTTTTCACTTTGGTTTTGCATCATTTTATTTTTTGTACAAATAAACTTTGTGGTGGAAAATCTAAGAATTGTTTACTGGAGTTCCTGATCCGGTGTGTGTGTGCCTAACTTTTACCATGAGTACTGTTTTCATTGATGATGTGAGCACCACTACATTTTGAAGCTGCCTTCTTTGCTTGTATACTGTACATATTTTGCTATAAGAAGATATGTAGAAATAGTGCATTCAATATACATTTATAGAATGTATTCTATATATATATATATATATATATAAAATAAAGCTATATGTGATATATATTAGAGTTATATTGTTAAACTATATAACATATTTATTTGCTATGTAAAACATATATTTAAAATGTATTATCAGTAGATAGATAGATGTGTGTGTGTGTTTGTGAGTGTCTATATAGATGTATAAATATATATATATATATATATATATATATATATATATATATATATATTCATTGCAATAAACTTCATTAATGCATCAGTTAGGGTTGTCATTACAGTGACAAAAGTTTGGAAATTCGATGTTAGGGTTGCCAACCCCATCATCCCAACCCCACTCTCCATGCACCAACAATCATCGGGGTGTGCCCTGGGGTTGTTGGACTTAACTCTCACCCCATTCCATTTGTAGGGAAGCTGAGTGGTACAGTATAGGACAATGGGGTGAGAGTTAGACCTGATGACCCCAGAGCACACCCAGATACCTATTGGTGTATGGAGAATGGGGGTGGGTGGAGGGTAGGGTTGGTAACCCTAGCATTGAAATTCTAAACTTTTGTCTCTGTAATGAAAACCCTAACTGATGCATTAACAAATTTTTTTGCAATGAATTTCCCTTCTTTTTGAGAAAGTGTAATGTTATTCATATGTGGCTGTGGGAGTGCATGGCCCAGAGGGCACTACACTCCAATCATGCATACATTTTGTAATTGTCTCTGATTTTCTTGTGCAGGCCCTGCACTCCCATCTATACATAAGTGTACTGATATTTTAATGATATCACTTCTCCATGTGGGAGCGCAGGGCCCACTGCACTCCCACTGCTGCATAATGTAGGACTCTGTGCTCCCATTATTACATAATGGGATCCAAATGTGGGAGTGCAGGGCCCGTAGCAATGTACCCATAAGTATAGATTCATAGAGCATGCCTAGAGCCATTCCAGGTAACCCTTGGGCTGCAAAAGTTGCAATATCTCAGGAACCATAGGAACTTTGGAAATTCCTTCACATTCCTTATATTCATGGCCTGGCTACCTCCATGTATGCTTAGTAACTAAGCTGTGCTTGGCAAAAAAATTCATATCGCTAATCGTTTTCGAGATATAGCCAAAAGGCTCCACGACCACCACAATATTATTATCCTATGGGAAGATTTGCAACTTTGGAGAGTTGTAAATATGGAACCAGTGTTCATTTCTTCACCAAACCAAAAAGGCACATTTGTGGGGCAAGAGCTTGCCACACTGCAAATTTCAGCCCAAACGTCCTAATCGTTTTCTTGCTATGAAGTGGCAAAGATACTGTTTTTTGTGGCTGCTTACCTGCTTTCACTTTCAGATCATATATTTTTTTCCCATAGGCTATAATGGGAAACTGTAAAATGTTATTACTTTTGAACAGATTAATATTTTCCACATACCATCAAAAGGCACATCTATGAGGCAAAGGCTTTCTACCCTAAAAGTTTTAGACCACAACCTAAAGCCATTTCTGAGATCAAGGTGGACAAAGAAATGTCAAAAAAACACAGATGTTTCTGTTTTTTCCTACACTCTATATCTCAGAAACCACATAATGGATCCACACAAATTTTGGCAGGTCAAGAGACCTAGACATTATGCATGCCAAATTTCATACAACTCCGTTCAACAATTCCAAAGTTATTAACATTCACAAATTCAGGTTTAACATGGAAGTTATCTTTCATCCTAACTATACTGGCACTACCGTGTCAGCATAATATATACATATATATACATATACATATATATATATATATATATATAATGCATATATTACAGATACTTTCCAAATATGTATCAGGCCAAACCCATTTTAACATATATGAAATATATCTCAGAAAATACATCTCTAATATATTAAAAATATATGTTTGCTAACTGCAGAAATTACAGAGTAAAATTAAACTTTCATATAACTATAATCACTTTTCTTTAGAGAGGACATAAAAACATTAAAAAGTAAAACAAAATATTTTCTTTGATAGTATAACAAAACATATAAATTTAGTATAACAATGCCAAGTATAAGACATATCGCATTGAATTCTGCAAGAATCTAAAATATACCTCAAAAACTGCACAGATGTTTGAAATATGTGATATATTTAGACATATTCAGATATTGTCTACATATTAACAAAATACAGTATAGCTTTCTTTTCCGTATGAGTATAATTTAAAACTATGATATGAATCTTTTTTGGGGTTTTAATATATTTAGCATCATACAAAGGAAACCAAAAATGAAAAGGTACAAGTAACTTAGAATATACTGTATATGTTGGATAGATTCAGGAAATATGTTTACTTAAAATGCAAAATATGTTGAAACTGCAATAATGTGCATGCACAAATAAGTATTTTTTATCTTATTCAAGGACATAACATTGAAAAAACAAAAACTTGAATTTTGAAATAGTATAGCAAAAATATATTATATACCTCAAAGAGGTTTATTATATACCTCAAAGAGGTTTCCCAAATATTATACGTCTTGGATCATTCTGTGACTATCTAGAATATATCTTAAATTATACCACAGGTATCTAGTCTCAGCCAATCACAAGGCAGGAAAAGTAGGAGACATTATCCCACAAACTACTATCTTCATGCCCACAAGCAGGTCATCTACATTCAACCGTGCCCACAGTAGGTTATTCACCTCTTAACAATGCCCACAGTAGGTTATTCATCTAAAACCACTCCCACAGTAGGTTATTCATATTCCCCTCTTCTACTATCCCGCACTGTCCATCCGCTCACACTCATGCTTCTCTGATGTTGTTACATGACCCATTGTATTTCAGCTATCTAGCAAACTCACCAAAAGAGAGTGATCATTCAGACTGAACTTGATCGAGCACCAAAGGACAAATTTCTTGTTCAAGTGAGCTGCGAACGATGGCACAATGGTGCGGGGCGGGGGACGCAGCGACTGACAGAGAGACAAAGAAAAAACATTAACAAAATGAAAAGCTTGTTCTTTTCTTTGACTACATTATTTTCCACATTCTCTTCATAGAACAGACCTGCAGCGCAAAAACGTACTTTCAAAATTTAAGCATGACTCTCGGCATGCGTTCTACTACTGACTCCAATATGCATGTCCAGACTCATGGCTTTACTTTTTAAAGCCTAATTTTCACACGAAATGCCACTCGTTTTTTACTATGACTTACATAAATTCTACATAATTCCTACTGGTATAATAGTAATAACATCCATCTTGTAGGCGTATATTCGCAATAACCAGCTTCTGTGGTGATTAAACGCCTCGGATTCACCTCGGCATTCAATCATCCACAGAAGCCAGTTATTGCTTTGTATACTCCTACAAGATGGATGTTGTCACTTAAATATATTTGAAAAGTGTGAATGTACTGTATCTGACATATGTTTGAAACATACTTGGGGATACAAGGATATATTTCAGGTATAAAAAAATATAGATCTAGCCATCCAAGTGGTGCTGGAGGTTGAGGCACTGGTCACTACACCTCACACCATGCTGGTGACCCAGGTTCAGGAACAAGCACGGTCTGCTGGTGGTTGACAGGGGGGAGAGAGGATCTAGTGTCTGGAGGACTGCTCTCCTCTCTTGTGGGGAAGGAGACTTGTCATCCCACTCACTGACTGCCCTCTGGCAGTGGCTGGAGGACAGTATGGGTCAGTAGGCTTGATCCAATGTCTTCATGTCGGTAGGGGAGTGGAGGAACAGGAAACAAAATGGAGGAAAATGAGCCTGGCAGGCGTAATGATGACCCGCCGCTATCAAGGGCCATCCATGGATTCTGGATTGGGTCTGTGGGAGGTAGGCCAAACCAGCAGCCTCTTTCCTGGCCCCGCCGCAAGGGACAGTCCATGGGGGAACTCCTGGGGAATCGGCAAGTGCAGGAACGACAGGACCAGAGAGAGAGTTCCTCTGTGAGGAGTGCCAAAGCAGCCTGCCTGGGGTCTGGAGGATAAAAACCTCTATGGGAAAAAAAAATATTTAGAACTTTTCTATATGGGTAAGTCTGCTGCAGTGCCATGTTTCTTTCTTTTGCATCTGCAGAATGACCACCTGTAGGCAGTCATTCTAATCTTATGTACTTTCCTGTTTCTTTTTACCAGTTCTGCTTTTCTTCTTAATATGCATCTCCATACATTTGGAAGTAGACCCTAAAGCAGTCTGCAGCAAGTTAGAAAGTTTGAGTAGTTGTAATGGCTGAAGGTTTGTTCTTTGCTGCCTGCAGGAAAAGCTATGGATGTTTATTTGCTTTTTATGGCTTAATTGCCCTGTTCTATTCTTTTCCTTTGGATGCACTGTATATTCTCACTTGCCTTCTGCCACCTATCTTCTTGGTAGAAATGTCTGGCTTAGTTAATGTTAAACATTTGAATGTCAGAGCCCTCCCTTGTATGCAGGCGTCTCTCTCACCGCACCAAGTTCACTTCTAAATTCTGGTTTGGGACTCTCCCCTCTTACCTCTCCTCCTTTATCTCTGCTCCACCTCCCTCATCCCACCCTCTCAGATCGACTGATGCATGCACTGTAGCTATTCCTCATCGCTCTACCTCCATAGGCCAGGATGCTTTCTCCTATCACTTCCCTAAAGCTTTGGAACTTACTGCCACCTCCTGTCAGACTTTCCTCTTCCCCATTTTCAATCTCCTTAGCCCTTCATCATTTCTATTCCCTTAACTGCACTTGTTCTTAGCCCCCCTTCAACCCTCCCAACCCTGACACATTTTTCTTTAGCTCTACTTTACTTCTATTCTCCTAACTGTACTTGTTACTAGCCCCCCTTGGCAACCCTCTCCACCCTTGTGCACTATCCCCTACTTCTCTATCCCTGACTTACCTACTGTCTTCTAACTGAACCCTTCCTCTGATTACTTCCTCACATGCTACCACCTATTATACCCCTCCTCCCGCCCCCACCACAACCTACTGTGCCATTTTGACACTCTACTGCTGTTCTTTCCCCCACCACCCCCTTCCCTCCCCACTGATGCTCTCCCTTTTTCCATTCCTAATTTACCCCTATTTTCTTCAGCCTCTCAATTCATTATCCCTCTCCTCCCCACCGGTCACCCGACACATTCCACTCCTCCTCCCTGACCCTCTTCTCTCTTCTCCTTTTCTGCCTGATCCTGTTCCCTTTGCAGGGTTCTCTGTCATCCTGAAGGGGTATTAATCCTGGCTTCCTCTCTTCTACCCCTCTTCCTTTCCCCCCACTTTCTAAACCTGACTCCTTGCAGGGTTCTTTGCATCCTGAAGGGATATTGATTGTCTCTCTCTCTTTCCCCCTCTCCCTTTCCCCCCACTTTGAATGGCATTGTCCTCCCACCTCCCTACTTCCCTATCCCTCTCCTCCCCTCCTGTTCCTCTGCCCTTCTGTTTTCTACTTGCTCGCTCTCTTCCTCTCCCCTCCCTTTCTGTCTGGTCCTGTTCCCCCTTGCAGGGTTCTCAGCATCCAGAAGGGGTTAGATCTTGGCTGTCCCTCTCTCTCCCTCTTCCATCCACCACCTTCTATCCCTCACCTGTCCTCTTCCCCAATTGTCTTATAACTGCGTTTCCTTGAGTATACAAAAGTACTTCGAATCACGTGCTCAGCCTACTACTTCTAGCACTTCAAATGTGTTATCCATCCTCTGACCTTTACCTTACTGGATCACCTGCTTTTGGGTTGTTGCAATGTATGTTATATCCAAACATGGTTTTGTTTACCCTGGCCAGTTGGTCTGGGTTATTTCTGCTCTTTAATTGTACTACACTGTTTTGTTTAAATAATTGTACTTGTATTGCTCTGTTATTGCTAAGTGTTTGCCTGTTCTCTCAATTCTTGTCTCCCCCCCCCACCCAGGATGCTTCTGAAAACTAGTTGTTTACAGCTCATGTTGTCTTTCCTGGTGAAATATTTTCCGAATAAACAACAACAACAAAAAAATAAGTCTTTATGGAACATTTGGTACAGCTGTTTTTAAAATTACTTCCTTGTGTGCATTCAAGTTTTTTGTACTGCATGCCTAATTTATATGGTTATACTGATATAATGAAGCTTGAATATTTACTAATTTGAAGAAGAGGCTAATCATATAATCCAGGAGGAGTATAAGAGACCCCTTCAGGCTGACCTGAGGTAAGCCAGCTCATTTCTTTCAGACCAAAGAAGGAAAAAGGTCTCCTGCTCAGGAGATGGACTTTCACTCCATCTAAGTAAGCAATAACCCATGACAGGGTGTGCAAGAATTGGGGATTAATCAACACCTTGGGTGTGTTGTGAGGCACGATGGTGCAGCCCTAGTGCCTCTCAGCACTCAGGGTGTTGATTAATCCCCAATACCTGCACACCCTGGAGTGGGTTATTGCACTTATAACATGGGGTATCTTTAAACAACTAAAAAAATCCAGAAAGCTGTTTTTTGCTGTTTCAATAGGAGGAAATGCTGTGTATTCTGTCATCTTGCAAAATAGTCCTTCAGAAAGATTGCATCCTGCCTTGATATTATGCACTCAGAAATGTCAGAGATTCACTACGCAGAGGATTTCTGACATTTCTGATGCATTTTGATGGCTGGTACAGCTCTCTACACTGCCACTGTCCCTGTGTTTCTCTGTGAAATTGGCATGGCACTGTAGGTCTCTCTCTCTCTCTTGCCGGTGGTGTTTCCAGTGCCATGTCATAATATGAGAGTAAAGGCATGACTTGTGACTATTACTTGATGATGGTGGTTACAGTTTGTGTTTCACAAAACATAACAAAGATGCAACACTTTCTTTATGTAGGCATCACCTTTCTATTGTAAGTGGGATGTGGGACAACACACCTCTGTGGGATACAATGACGAACAGTTCAGATGTACAGTATGGTTATACAGTACTTCAGCGGAAAATCCTTACTTAATGCTTACGTAACATATCAAGATTGTTGGGGACCTGACATCGTGTTACCGGCTGGCAGCCACTTCTGTGTGAGTGGCGGACATCAGTTCTTTCTCTTCACATCACAGGGCAGTGCAGCTAGTGCTAATTAAGTAAACCATCACAGCTGGCAATTTGCCCACTGTACAGTATGTGCAGATCACAGGCTGTCTGCTGCTGGATGTTTACTCAGCTTCTGGGACCCCTCCTTGGTTCCACTGTCATACAGAGAGAGAGAGAGAGAGAGACACACACACTGTACTGTCTCGGTGTGTGTATCTCTCTCGCAACACTCTCTCACTCACTCTCTGGCAGTCAGTGTGTCCAGGCTATGGCGGAGAAGGGAAATGCAGCCAAACCCTGAACAGTCTCGCTCAAATTCATGCAGGGCATACTGCACCGCACATCGGGGGAAGGGGGGGCACTTAGAATACATTCAGCAGAGCATATCCTGGAATACAGACATGGGAACAATGTGGGAAGCCTCGAGGGGGAGCAGAGATTGTTGTCAAGAATACTGTTATGGGTTGTGCTGCTTAATTATTCTATGCCTGACAAACAGAGACAGCCATGCAGGTTTGAATTCAATCTCACCCTTTCTGTGTCTCTGTCTCTCTGTCGGCAGACCAGCTACGGGGACTCTGACACTGCTCTCCCTAGAGTAATGGCTGCCATTTACTTTGGGTTCTGACCAAGATAACAAGTGCTGTTCAGCCTGATGATACTGCTGAGCCCCACTTCACACCAACTGTGTGTATACTGGGGATTAATCAATGGTCAGGTGATGATCATTGTCCAGTTACCTGACTTTTTCATACTACCGCATGTTATAAGAGTGAGATAAGCTTTCTAAGGAAGGAAGCTGCCTTGTGGATTAACCATAGTAGAAACATTAGCAATGTCTGTTCCCTTGAGACTTTCTAGTGTCATGGGCTGTTGCAACTTGGGAGTTTTTCAATACCACATGCTGTCACCACTTAGACCTTTTAGAAGAAGTCTCATGCAACCCCCCAATGAGGCTGTACTTTTTTGGCTGCCTGCATTTGCACAACAAAGGTTTCAGCTGCTGTCAACTGAGACAATGTATCAGTGCTCCTGACTTGAACTGGGGACATGCTGATCATTGCACTGACCTAACCAGACAGATAAGTGCATCTGTGCAGGATTGTTTTTCAGCCTGAAACATTATTTACAAGCAGAACCACATGTAAATCAGGCCCTTCTGGAAAGACTGCATAAGGACTACCAATTCAGCAGCCATTTTCATCACATCTAACCCAAAATGGCGTGACGATGGGGTCAGAGGTTGACTAGGCAGCCAATCATCTCTGAAGCCTGTGGAGAGAGCCACAAGAGCTCAAGGGCAGGTAAAGGACTTTGTTAATTCAGGCACCTTTGCAACCTTCAATCACCCGTCAATTATCAGACTGCCACACCTGCTGGAATTGAGTGACAGCTATAATAACCAGTCAGGAGTTGCTTTTCCCCAGTGAGCAGCAGAGGCTGTTCCAGTACTCATTCAGTCTGTCGTCGTCTGCCCACATCTGCAGTTGAGTGTGAAAAGGAGTGGGTCTGCTGCTGTGGTCTTGAGAGAGACAGCTTGACATTGCTCAATGGTGAAAGAGACAGACCACATGTCTGCCAGAGCAAAAGTGAGGGAATAGAGCGGCAGATTGGCAGAGGACAAAGGAGGTAATCATATGCTAGTTCAATGCAAACTGAAGCAGAATGTTGCAGCAGCACATTGAGAGATTTTACTGTGCTGCACTGCAGCCTGAACTGTTCACTGTGATTTCAGCTCTGGGAAACCACTCTACTAGTACCACTGCTAGGTGCTAGTCATTGCAGCATCCTATAGACTGGATGGCAGGGCATAGTGTGTGGGTCAGACGTGGTTCGGGTTTCACAGGTTATGCTGTCGTGTGTGAGATGAAGATCATCTACTGAATTTGGAGGTCAGGAAAGCCCTGACTGGGACCAGTAAAAACAACTGTTTCATTAGCTGACACCAGATGCCTTGAGAAAGAGGGAGAGAGAAATTTAACCAGTTGGACAGGGCCTCGCTGCAACTGCATGATCACCCTTGTGCATCGAGGGAGATCCCCTGGTCTTAGAAAACCACTAATAATTCAGGGTTTGCTTACATCACTAATGTAGAATAGTTGTGAATTCATTTAATGAACTAGGCCATCAAGCTAGGAGTGACACAAGTACCCAGTTGGGTTTATGAGCATTTGGGTTTTTGGTGTGTTCGCAAGAAAGTATAGCCTGTTTAATTTAAATACACCACCTCCGGTCAACCATATGCAATGTCATCAGGCCTATACTGTTTCCATGGCTGGGCACTTGGTGAAGTACCAGGAGCTTTCTAGTAGTGTCTAAAGTGTAATCACAGGTAAAAGTGACAAGAGTGTTGTGCCCAACAGTACAGTTGGGCAATGCAGCAGTTACTGTGAATTGTGTGGTTTGGAGTGGGCTTACATTCAGTACACTGGGCTGACATACCGTATATTGGTCTGTCCCTGAAAGAGCACTAGAAGCACAGCCCAATTGAACCATTTATTAGTTGGCTGTGCCTAGTACAGCGAATGTGCACTGAAGAACCAGTCAAGGACTACACCATACTCCCTCCTTTTTCCTCTAAGGGCCTGATCCTAACACTAAGTAAAGCCCTTCTTGTGTTATTTGCAGTTACTGGGTGCCTAGTATTTTTGTTGTTGCAGCTACTGCTGTTACTATCACTGTTGATGACCTTCACTTGAGCGCCTGAGCTCCTGGCTCTGGAGTGTGAATGTCTGCTTGTCTGTTGCTGCACAGTTTGGGTTACCATCCAACACTTGCACCCTGCCCTGATTCCTGAGTACAGCACATTATTGATTTAAACAGCTGTTAATGTCCCCTGCAGCACCGGTCAGACCCCATCTGCTTGGCTGCCCCAGCCCCATCATCCTGGCATCTCCCAGGACTTACTGAGTTCCCCTAGAGCTTGACTCCCTCTGGCAGGGATGGCGGAGGCTTTCCTCATTCTCTGCCACAGAAAAGATCCAGTATGTATGGAGGTGGCACCTGAATAGCCAGGTGCAGGGCCTGTGGTTGGCTGGTATCATCCTGCTGGCCAGGAACTGTCCACCTTACATCCCTTCCTCTAGAACATGGGCAGCAGGGATGCACAAGCCCATGCTCATGCTAGTGTGCACTGTGTGGCATCAGCCTATGTCCTCCATCCTCATGAGCCACTCCAACTGCTCCACCACCTGGGGTCACCTAGGTGGTAGTATAGCAGTGGAACAGGTTGCCCTCTCTTCCCCTGGAGGAGGAGAACATCCCCTGGGACACTCAGTCCTCCTCTCCTGGCCATCCCCCAACAACGTGTGTTTGTTCCCAGGCCCAAGTGCCTTTTATTTCAAAGTGATAAGTTGCACACTTTGTGGGGATTGTCCCTGCACTTAGTTGGTTCACGAGTGGGTTGATCCTGTGGAGAAGTGGAGATGTACTGCATCATAAGGGCTGATACTATACTTCCACCAGGCCACTGACTTGCAGTCCAAGAGCAGTCACTTCACAAATGTGCTTATTTATACTAAGGTGTATAGTTTAACCCTATTATGTGCCCCCAACCCAGTCCTGCACAGGTGAGACATCTCACCCTGTTCAATTGCAAAACAGTTGGGAAAGTCAGGAGTGCCAAGGCGCTGGCTCTATCAATGACAGTAGGCACCTGTGATGTGCGAGTGCAATGGAGACATAAAGGTAAAGCCCCCACTGGGAGTGCTACATGTAGTCCAAATATGGTTTGGGCACATTGTTGTGGGTTTGCCACACCATGGTGGCATTAGCAAAGGTGAAGGGTGAGGGATTGATACCACTGTAGTCTGTTGCCTCTCTTTGTCTACTGGGCTAGGTACTGTGTGGAGCTGGGACAATGAAGGGTGCACCATACTATGATTCTAGTGCTGTTGAAAAGTGAGGGACTTACAGAACTGGAGACAGAAATCCTTTTTTTTACCACAGGTCCAGGTAAGTGTGGTCAGGTACAGTGCTGGTGTCCTCACACAGTGACATATTTGGTGCTGGTTATTTATTTATTTATTTAGTCAGTCATAGGGATTACAACCCTTTGAGTCATAGACTCATTTTAAAAGGCTCTGCGTCAGCATAGTCATACATTCAGAGGCAGTACATTAGTGGGACATCACATTTCAAGTATTTACACACGATAGCCAAGGTGGCTGAAAACCTATACATGTAGTAGCTAGGGTATTGATTTTATTACAGTGGAATAATTATAGAGCAAGTGCAGCCTCTGGGGCATTGTCGTAAAGTAGGAACAGTGATCAATACATTAGTGAGACAACACAGTTTAGGCAAAATAATGGCCTGGGTGACTGTTGACCTATACATTTAGCAGCTAGGGTGATTGGTATTGGTATTGGCACAGGAGATATAGTTACAGTGTGGGTGCAGCCTCTAGGGCATTGTCATATAGCAGAGACAGAGATCAGCAGCCAAGATGTCCTATACAGTTAGTCCTACACAATTGGTAGCCATTAAAGGTGAGGTTAAAGGTGAGGGTGTGACAGCACAGGAAACGTAAGTATTTTTCCTAATGTTTACATCCTCAAAAGTTCTTGTCCACTTATGTACCTCTGTCTATGCTGAACTGGGGCAGAGTATAATTCATTCTCCAAGTTCATTCATTCCTAGACTTTTGCTGAGCAGATGACTAGCAGTCTGTGTGGGTAAGCGTGAATGTGTGTACAGTATGTGTTTTGAAATGTGATTGCTGTCCAATCAATCTGAGGCCACTGTGTTCAGTACACCTGTGACCTCAGCTCAAATGTATGCCCTGAGCAGTGGTGGCTCCAGTCTCTACTGGTTACTAGGGAGGGGTGGTGAGGATGGGGGGGGTCACAGTTCAAAGAATACAACATAATGCACCCAGTCTGCCGAATCCTTGATCGGGGGTTTATTTAATGTTGCCAAAAAGCACTGCATAGTGCAAAATACAAAGTGTGCAACCAGACCTCAGGAAAAATACCCAGCTTTCCAAGGTATGGGGGCCCCCTGACAAGGAGGGTTTTACCTCCAAGCACCAAGGTACTTGTGTCAAGCTCAGGCTGCACACTTGCCTATCTAGACAAATCCTCATGTCTGTTATAGGTATCAATCTGTATATATCCTTTTGTATGTATGTTACCTGTAATGTATATTTTTTATCATGTACCTACCTCATGTGTTTTAACCCTGATACCCTTGCCCCCAGGTCGCACCTGGAAATGAGCCTTGGCTCAGTGTGCCTTTCCAAGTTACCAAATGTTTAAATAAAAATAACACTTTGCAATACTTTGGGGCTTTTCGGCTGGCTGGAGTGCACTATTATGCACTTGCTGGACTGTTTCCCTTTTCATGCACCTGGTTTAATCTGCTCAGCAGTTGTGTTATTGCTGCCAGAGAGGGGGGGCACAACTGTTGTTTTAGCTAGGGGACCTGTACAAAGTGTACATACTGTATTTATGCTATGGGTATTTCTGCAGTATATGGGGCACCAACTGGGATGCAACATTTTTCACCAAGGCATGTACCCTGGTGTGCACTGGTGTAGAGCCACCACTGGTCCTGAAATCTTGCTTGTGGAACAGTCATTTTCATTACAGACTGATTATTCAGTTCTTACTGCAGTAGGTCTCTGAGCACAGTGGACTTAAAACATTATTGAAGTTCATTAGGCCACATCCTCCCCCATTGTGGAAGAGAATACCCAGAATGCTTCAGCTGAGCAGCTCAGGCCCTGACAGGATTGAAAAGGGGATTAATATTGAAGAGATTAAAATTCCTTACAGATTTTAACACCCTGGGTGACATCTGTTTAACAATGTTTCTCTCTAATTAATGGTGTAAAAAGCAGCAGGCAGGTCAACTTAACCAGACCATCGCCAGCTATTGAGGCAGCTTTCTGAGGCCAGTATTGGGGCAAACAGAAGGAACAGTCTCACCTCTGAGAGGGCTGCAGACACTAGAGAAGTAAAACAGGCACGAAAGAGCAAATGTTTGAGTTCCACAGCTGGAAGCAGGGGAAACTCGCTGGTGTTTGTGGCGGGCATGGATTGGGGTTAGAAGGTCTGTGAACGGTTCTACTCTGCCAGGTCAGTGTGGGGTTGGGGTTAGGACTGAGGTGTGGAACATGATGAACAGAAATTTACAAATGGAACATTCATTCTTCAGAGGATACCGTCTGTCCAGCTCTGGGGGATTGTCCAGGTGGATGTAAGAGGATCCCATGGCACTTTTTGTAAGAGAATGTGGGGGGATTATCCACAGCCTCCTGACTAACATTCCCCCTTGCCATAAAACAAGTGCCATTGTCTGTGTATGTGTATGTGTATGTCAAGTGCACATTTATGAATTTTTGTTGGGCAGGGAAAAATGGGCTGCCTAAGAGACATGTACTGTTTCCAATCATGTCCCAGTAATGGGTTACATTAATTGCAAAACAGCTTGCATTTATATTTACAAAACAGTCCGTAAATGCAAAAGCAGAACTTTCAGATGGTTATTGTTTGTCACAAAAGGCCACACAATAGTTGGAAAATGTGGCACTGCCACCTACAGTATAACGCTGATAGTATGAGATGGCAGCTTATGGTATTTTGATCTCACAAAGTTTATTGTGGATATAGACCTGTGACATGCAATGTGTTTCACATGGAAAACCTTTTCTCAGGTTTTTAGGGCTGCATTGGGCATAGCTCTGCAGACCTCTTGCTATAAAAAAAGACTCAGTGTATTCCTTCTGACCAAGCAAAATGTTAGACATGCAGCACAGCTACCTCTGCATCCATGGTGTCTGTGGAGCACTCCGCTCTTTGTCTCTAGTGGTACTGCTATTATTTTCCTGTAAAACTCGGCAGTGTCCTGGTCGCAACACTTAGGGATTAAAGCACCCCAGTGTCCTCTTATGTTTCGGGGGGGGGTGCTGAGAGGGAGGGTTGGGTGTGCTGTATATCTATAATTTCAAAGAAAAAAAATCAGCAGTTACAGAACACCCCACCATGTCCAAGATGGCCACCGCACTCTACTGCCTATGTGCTAGTGGTTGTGCATGCACAGTAGTGTGCCACGGCCATCTTGGACATGACGGAGAGTGCAATGACCACCAATTTTTTTCTTTTAAATTATAGATATCCCCCCTCACCAAACCCTTCTTCTCAGCATCCCCCCCAGAAATATAAGAGTGACATTGGGGGTCCCCAATCCCCCAGTGTTGTGATCAGGATGCTGCTGAGTTTTAAAGGAAAAAAATGCCACCAAAGTTTTTTTCTTCATAGTCTCCAACCCTTCCTGTCAGCGCCCACCACCCCACACCACCCTCAAAACATAAGAGTGACACTGGGGGTGCCCAGTGACCCAGTGTTGGGATCCGGAATCCTCAGTTTTTTTTTAACCCTGTAAAAAGGAAAACATCCATCGATGTCTTTTGCGGCCATTGCTGTCCTCCCACCTGACCCTACCACTCAGCATTCCACCACCCCTCACCACCCTAAGCCCTTACTTACCCATCAGGGGTCCAACACCATAATCCTCTCTGGACTACAGACACGTCTTCTGTCTTCGAAGCTGGACCACAAACTGAAGAAACAGGTATACGGTTCAATGTATTTCAGTGTTTTGAACTTAGTGGCATAACTTGATCATTTTTGTATATTTTTTGCCCAAATTTTCAACATGCCTTCTTTAGAACCCAGCCTCACGAACAATTGCATTGACATTAGGCAAATCTGTCCCGAAAGGTGATCTCATGGTCCCTGTGTAAAAACCACCTTTTGGACAAGAGTTGAAAATTTTCACTGCCCTTGTTCATGAGGTGGGGTCATAAGAAGGCTATGTTGAAAATTTGGTGTAAAAATATTAAAAAAACAACTAAGTTTTGAGCTTACATTGAATTTTGTAAATGCAGGCTCATAACTCTGGTAATTTTCAATATTTTTACCCCAAATGTACAACATTGCAATATCTTTACAGCACCTCATGAATGTGACAGTTATAAGTTTTCAAATCCTGACCATAATAGGGTTTTTTTTACATTCTGAAAGATGATTTTGTGGTCCCTGTTTGAAATCATCTTTTGGGCAGGAATTGAAAATGTTCTCTGCCATTCCCTTACAGAAATATAAGTGTGCTGTGTACATGCAGAATGCATGCCACTTGCTTAATTGTTCAATGCATGCAGTTTGCATACACAAAGTGAACCTATGTGAACCAGGTCTATAAAGCACATCAGGTTTGCATGCTGCAAGTTTGACATGTGTGTACCAGGTAAGAAGGTGTGATCATCTTCTAAAAATCACATCAGATTTGTGTGTTGCATGCTTGTCATGTGTGCAGTAGCTAAGCTGGTGCAAATCTTATCTAAACAAGCATTTGTCAATGCCGAATGATGATTGCGTTGGTCCGTTGAGTTTGCTTAGTGGCCCTCTGTCACTCGCTCGTTCTGTTTCTCCCGGTGCTGCAGGCTGCTGTTTCGTACTGGGCTCCTGCCTGTATTGGCACCCTTTTCTGTCCACAAAGAAATTCACAGCTGTCCCAACAGCTCTGTTGAACTCACTCACTCCCTCCCCCTCCCTCACTCACTCATTTTATGTCTCCTGCTGCTGCAACCTGCCCTTTTGTACTGGGCTCCTGCCTGCATTGGGGGCTTTTTCTGCCCACAAAGAAATCTGCAGCAGTGCTGACACATCACTGTTGAGTTTGCTAACTCCCCCTCTCTCACTAGCTCGTTGTGCTTCTCCCAGCACTGCAGGCTAGCCTTTTGTACTGGACTCCTGTCAGCATTGCTGCCTTTTTCTGCCCACAAAGCAATCCACAGCAGTCACGATACAGCTCCACTGAGGTTGCTCTGTTACCTTGCCTCACTCACTCATTCTGTTTCTCCTGGTGCTGCAGGCTGCCTTTTTGTACGGGGCTTCTGCCTCTGTTGGTGTCTTTTCTGCCCACAAAGAAATCTGCAGCAGTCCTGACAGTGGTCCGTTGAGCTCGTTCACTCCCCTTCTCTCACTCGCTCGTTCCGTTTCTGCTGGTGCTGTAGGCTGCCCTTTTGTGCTGGGCTCCTGCCTGCATTTGCACCTTTTTCCACCCAGAAAGAAATCCACAGCTGTCCCAACAGAGCCCCGTTGAGGTCGCTCACTCCCCATGTGTCACTCACTCATTCTGTTTGTCCTGGCACTGCAGGCTGTCTTTCTGTACTGGGCTTCTGCCGCTGTTGGCATACTTTTCTGGCCACAAAGAAATCTGCAGCTGCCCCGACAGAGCTCCGTTGAGCTTGCTTGTTCCATTTCTGCCAGCACTGCAGCCTGCCTTTTTGTACTGGGCCCCTGCCTGAATTGCCATCTTCTTCTGCCCACAAAGAAATCTGCAGCAGTCACGATAGAGCTCCGTTGAGTTCGCTCACTCCCCTTCTCTCACTCGGTCATTCTGATTCTCCCGCTGCTGCAGGCTGTCCTTTTGTACTGGGCCCCTTTATGCATTGCTTCCTTTTCTGCCCACAAAGAAATCTGCAGCAGTCCTGACACAGCTCCATTGAGCTCGCTCACTCCCCCTCTCTCACTTGCTCATTCCGTTTGTGCCAGTGCTGCAGGCTGGCCTTTTGTATTGGGCTCCTTCCTGCATTGCTGCCTTCTTCTACCCACAAAGAAATCTGCAGCAGTCATGATAGAACTCCGTTGAGCTTGCTCACTCCCCCTCTCTCACTCGCTCATTCTGTTTCTCCCACAGCTGCAGGTTGCCGTTTTGTACTGGGCCCCAGCATGCACTGCTGCCTTTTTCAACCTACAAAGAAATCTGCAGCTGTCCCAACAGAGCTCCGTTGAGATCACTCACTCTTCCTGTCTCATGCACTCATTCTGTCTCTCCTGGCACTGTAGGATGCCCTTTTGTACTGGGCTCCTGCCTCTGTTGGTATCTTTTCCTGGCCACAAAGAAATCTTCAGCAGTCCCAGCAGAGCTCCATTGATCTTTCTCACTCCCCCTCTCTCGCTCGCTCATTCCATTTCTGCTGGTGCTGCAGCCTGCCCTTTGGTATGGGGCTCCTGCCTGCATTGCTGCCCTTTTCTGCCCACAAAGAAATCTGCAGCAGTCACAATAGAGCGTCATTGAGCTCGCCCACTCACCCCTCTCACTTGCTCATTCTGTTTCTCCCACCGCTGCAGGCTGCTGTTTTGTACTGGGCCCCAGCATGCACTGCTGTCTTTTTCTACCTACAATGAAATCCGTAATAGTCCCAACAGAGCTCCGTTGATTTCACTCACTCCCCCTCTCACTCGCTTGTTCTGTGTCTCCCACTGCTGCAGCTTGCCCTATTTTGTACTGGGCTCCTGTCTGCGTTGGGGGCCTTTTCTGCCCACAAAGAAATCGGCAGCAGTTCGGACACAGCTCTTTTGAGCTTGCTCACTACCCCTCTCTCACTCACTCATTGTGTTTCTCCTGGCACTGCAAGCTGGTCCTTTGTATTGGGTTCATGCCTGTGTTGGCACCATTTTCTGCCACAAAGAAATCTGCAGCTGTCCTGACAGAGCTCCGATGAAGTCGCTCACTCCTCCTGTCTCACGCACTCATTCTGTTTCTCCTGGCACTGCAGGCTGCCCTTTTGTACTGGGCTCCTGTCTCTGTTGGCACCTTTTTCTGCCCAAAAAGAAATCTGCAGCACTCCTGACGGAGCTTAGTTGACCTTACTCACTCCCCCCTCTCTCACTTGCTTGTTCCATTTCTGCCGGTGCCTCAGTCTGCCCTTTTGTACTGGGCTCCTGCCTGTGTTGCTGCCTTTTTCTGCCCACAAAGAAACTGTAGCAGTCATGATTGACCTCCGTTGAGATTGCTCACTCCCCCTCTCTCACTTGATCGTTCTGTTTCTGCCGGCGCTGCAGGCTGGTATTTTGTACTGGGCTCCTGCTTGCATTGCCGTCATTTTCTGCCCACAAAGAAATTAGAAGCAGCCACGATACAGCTCCGTTGAGGTCGCTCACTCCCCCAGTCTCACTTGCTCATAATGCTTCTTCTGGCACTGCAGACTGCCCTTCTGTACTGGACTCCTGCCTCTGTTGGTGCATTTTTCTGCCCACAAAGAAATCAGCAGCAGTCCTGACAGAGCTCCTTTGAGCTCTCTCACTCCCCCTCTTTCATTGCTCTTTCTGTTTCTGCTGGCGCTGCAGGCTGCCCTTTTGTACTGGGCTCCTGCCTACATTGCCATCTTCTTCTGCCCACAAAGAAATCTGCAGCAGTCATGATAGAGCTCCGTTGAGGTTGCTCACTTCCCTTCTCTCACTTGGTCATTCTGTTTCTCCCGCTGCTGCAGGCTGTCTTTTTGTAGTTGGCCCCTGCATGCATTGCTTCCTTTTCTGCCCACAAAGAAATCTACAGCAGTCCTGACACAGCTCCGCTGAGCTTGCTCACTTCCCCTCTCTCACTCGCTCATTCAGTTTCTGCTGACACTGCAGGCTGGCCAATTGTACTGGGCTCCTGCCTGTGTTGCTGCCTTCTTCTATCCACAAAGAAATCTGCATTAAGCATGATAGAGCTCTGTTGAGCTCACTCACTCCCCCTGTCTCACTTGCTCATTCTGTTTGTCCTGCCACTGCAGGCTGCCATTTTCTGCTGGGCCCCTGCATGCATTGCTGCCTTTTTCTACCCACAGAGAATTCAGCAGCACTCACAACAGACCTCCGTTGTGCTCACTTACTCCCCCTCCCTCACTCACTCATGCTGTCTCCCGCTGCTGCAGCCTGCCCTTTTGTACTGGGCTTCTGCCTGCATTGGGGGCTTTTTCTGCCCACAAAGAAATCTGCAGCTGTCCCGACAGAGCTCCGTTGAGGTCACTCACTCTTCCTGTCTCAAGCACTCATTCTGTCTCTCCTGGCATTGTAGGCTGCCCTTTTGTACTGGGCTCCTGCCTCTGTTGGTACCTTTTCCTGGCTACAAAGAAATCTGCTGCAGTCCCAGCAGAGCTCCATTGATCTTACTCACTTCCTCTCTCTCGCTCGCTCATTCCATTTCTGCTGGCGCTGCAGCCTGCCCTTTGGTATGGGGCTCCTGCCTGCATTGCTGCCCTTTTCTGCCCACAAAGAAATCTGCAGCAGTCACAATAGAGAGCCATTGAGCTCGCCCACTCACCCCTCTCACTTGCTCATTCTGTTTCTCCCACCGCTGCAGGCTGCCGTTTTGTACTGGGCTCCCGCATGCATTGCTGCCTTTTTCTATCCACAAAGAAATGCGCAGCAGTCCCAACAGAGCTCAGTTGAGCTGATTCATTCCCCCTTCCTCATTCACTCGTTCTGTGTCTCCCGCTGCTGCAGCCTGCCCTTTTGTACTGGGCTCCTGCCTGCATTGGTGGCTTTTTCTGCCCACAAAGAAATATGCAGCAGTCGTGACACACCTCCGTTGAGCTCGCTCACTCCCCCTTCTCAGTCATTCATTCCGTTTCTGCTTGCGCTGCTGGCTGGCCTTTTGTACTGGGCTCCTGCCTGTGTTGGCATCTTTTTTTGCGCACAAAGAAATCTGCAGCTGTCTCATCAGAGCTCCGTTGCGGTCACTCACTCACCCTGTCTTATGCTCTCATTCTGTTTGTCCTGGCACTGCAGGCTGCCCTTTCGTACTGGGCTTCTGCCTCTACTGGCACCTTTTTCTGGCCACAAAGAAATCTGTGGCAGTCCCGACAGAGCTCCGTTGACCTTACTCACTCCCCCTCTCTCACTCGCTCATTCCATTTCTGCCGGTGCTGCAGCCTGCCCTTTCGTACAGGGCTCCTGCCTGCATTGCTGCCCTTTTCTGCCCACAAAGAAATCCGCGCGCAGTCATGATAGAGCTCCATTGAGCTCACTCGCTCCCCACCCTCTCACTCATTCGTTCTGTTTCTCCACCACTGCAGGCTGCCCACTTTGTACTGGGCCCCTAGGTACATTACTGCCTGCCCACAAAGAATTTGCCTGATCCATCCCTTACTTTCGCTCATCCTGTGTCTCCGCTGTTGCAGACTGCCCTTTGGTACTGGGCTCCTGCTTGTGTGGGCAGCTTTTTGCCACAAAGAGATCTGCAGCAGTCCTTACACAGCTTCTTTGAGCTTGTTCACTCCCTGTCTCACTCCTCTCGGCTTTTCTGCCGGCGCTGAAGGCTGGCCTTTTGTACTGGGCTCCTGCCTGCATTACCATCTTCTTCTGCCCACAAAGAAATCTGCAGCAGTCATGATAGAACTCCGTTGAGTTTGCTCCCTCCCCTTCTCACACTCGGTCATTCTGTTTCTCCCGCTGCTGCAGGCTGTCCTTTTGTACTGGGCCCCTGTGTGCATTGCTTCCTTTTCTGCCCACAAAGAAATCTGCAGCAGTCCTGACACAGCTCCATTGAGCTTCTTCACTCCCCTGTCTCACTCACTCATCCCGTTTCTGCCGCTCCAGGCTGCACTTTTGTACTGGGCTCCTTCCTGCATTGCTGCCTTCTTCTACCCACAAAGAAATCTGCAGCAGTCATGATAGAACTCCGTTGAGCTCATTCACTCCCCCTCTCTCACTCGTTCATTCTGTTTCTCCCACCGCTGCAGGCTGCCGTTTTGTACTGGGCTCCAGTATGCACTGCTGCCTTTTTCTACCTACAATGAAATCCGCAGTAGTCCCAACAGAGCTCCGTTGATCTGACTCACTCCCCCTCTCACTCACTTGTTCTGTGTCTCCCACTGCTGCAGCTTGACCATTTTTGTACTGGGCTCCTGTCTGTGTTGGGGGCTTTTCTGCCCACAAAGAAATCGGCAGCAGTTCGGAAACAGCTCTTTTGAGCTTGCTCACTCCCCCTCTCTCACTCACTCATTGTGTTTCTCCTGGCACTGCAAGCTGGTCCTTTGTATTGGGTTCATGCCTGTGTTGGCACCTTTTTCTGCCACAAAGAAATCTGCAGCTGTCCTGACAGAGCTCAGATGAGGTTGCTCACTCCCCCTGTCTCACGCACTCATTCTGTTTCTTCTGGCACTGCAGGCTGCCCTTTTGTACTGGGCTCCTGTCTCTGTTGGCACCTTTTTCTGCCCAAAAAGAAATCTGCAGCACTCCCGACTGAGCTCAATTGACCTTACTCACTCCCCCCTCTCTCATTCGCTTGTTCCATTTCTGCCGGTGCCTCAGCCTGCCCTTTTGTACGGGGCTCCTGCCTGTATTGCTGCCTTTTTCTGCCCACAAAGAAACTGTAGCAGTCATGATTGACCTCTGTTGAGCTTGCTCACTCCCCCTCTCTCACTCGTTCTGTTTCTGCCAGTGCTGCAGGCTGGCATTTTGTACTGGGCTCCTGCTTGCATTGCCGTCATTTTATGCCCACAAAGAAATTAGGAGCAACCATGATACAGCTCCGTTGAGGTCGCTCACTCCCCCTGTCTCACTCACTCATTCTGCTTCTTCTGGCACTGCAGACTGCCCTTTTGTACTGGGCTCCTGCCTCTGTTGGTGCCTTTTACTGCCCACAAAGAAATCAGTAGCAGTCCCGACAGAGCTCCTTTGAGCTCTCTCACTCCTCCTCCTCTTTCACTTGCTCATTCCGTTTCTGCTGGTGCTGCAGGCAGCCCTTTTGTACTGGGCTCCTGCCTACATTGCCATTTTCTACTGCTCACAAAGAAATCTGCAGCAGTCATGATAGAGCTCCATTGAGGTCGCTCACTTCCCTTCTCTCACTCTGTCATTCTGTTTTTCCCTCTGCTGCAGGCTGTCTTTTTGTAGTTGGCGCCTGCATGCATTGCTTCCTTTTCTGCCCACAAAGAAATCTACAGCAGTCCTGACACAGCTCCTCTGAGCTTGCTCACTTCCCCTCCTCTCTCACTCGCTCTTTCAGTTTCTGCTGACACTGCAGGCTGACCAATTGTACTGGGCTCCTGCCTGTGTTGCTGCCTTCTTCTATCCACAAGGAAATCCGCAGAAGTCCCAACAGAGCTCCGTTGAGCTGATTCATTCCCCCTTCCTCATTCACTTGTTCTGTGTCTCCCGCTGCTGCAGCCTGCCCTTTTGTACTGGGCTCCTGCCTGCATTGGTGGCTTTTTCTGCCCACAAAGAAATATGCTGTAGTCGCGACACACCTCCGTTTAGCTCACTCACTCCCCCTTTCTCAGTCATTCATTCCGTTTCTGCTTGCGCTGCTGGCTGGCTTTTTGTACCGGGCTCCTGCCTGTGTTGGCATCTTTTTTTGCCCACAAACAAATCCGCAGCTGTCCCACCAGAGCTCCATTGCGGTCACTCACTCCCCCTGTCTTACGCTCTCATTCTGTTTGTCCTGGCACTGCAGGCTGCCCTTTTGTACTGGGCTTCTGCCTCAACAGGCACCTTTTTCTGGTCACAAAGAACTTTGCAGCAGTCCCGACAGAGCTCCGTTGACCTTACTCACTCCCCCTCTCTCACTCGCTCATTCCATTTCTGCCAGTGCTGCAGCCTGCCCTTTTGTACTGGGCTCCTGCCTGCATTGCTGCCCTTTTCTGCCCACAAAGAAATCCGCCGCAGTCATGATAGAGCTCCATTGAGCTCACTCGCTCCCTACCACTCTCACTCATTCATTCTGTTTCTCCCGCCACTGCAGGCTGCCCTTTTGTACTGGGCCCCTGCATGCATTGCTGCCTTTTTCTGCCCACAAAGAAATTTGCCGCAGTCCGTCCCTCACTCACTCACTCATTCTGTGTCTCCCGCTGTTGCAGGCTGCCCTTTGGTACTGGGCTCCTGATTGTGGGGGCAGCTTTTTTTGCCCACAAAGAGATCTGCAGCAGTCCTTACACAGCTCTTTTGAGCTTCTTCACTCCCCTGTCTCACTCACTCATCCCGTTTCTGCCGCCGCTCCAGGCTGCACTTTTGTACTGGGCTCCTTCCTGCATTGCTGCCTTCTTCTACCCACAAAGAAATCTGCAGCAGTCATGATAGAACTCCGTTGAGCTCATTCACTCCCCCTCTCTCACTTGTTCATTCTGTTTCTCCCACCACTGCAGGCTGCCGTTTTGTACTGGGCTCCAGCATGCACTGCTGCCTTTTTCTACCTACAATGAAATCCGCAGTAGTCCCAACAGAGCTCCGTTGATCTGACTCACTCCCCCTCTCACTCGCTTGTTCTGTGTCTCCCACTGCTGCAGCTTGACCATTTTTGTACTGGGCTCCTGTCTGTGTTGGGGCTTTTCTGCCCACAAAATCGGCAGCAGTTGAACTCTTTTGAGCTTGCTCACTCCCCCTCTCTCACTCACTCATTGTGTTTCTCCTGGCCCTGCAAGCTGGTCCTTTGTATTGGGTTCATGCCTGTGTTGGCTCCTTTTTCTGCCACAAAGAAATCTGCAGCTGTCCTGACAGAGCTCCGATGAGGTTGCTCACTCCCCCTGTCTCACGCACTCATTCTGTTCCTCCTGGCACTGCAAGCTGCCCTTTTGTACTGGGCTCCTGTCTCTGTTGGCACCTTTTTCTGCCCAAAAAGAAATCTGCAGCACTCCCGACTGAGCTCAATTGACCTTACTCACTCCCCCCTCTCTCACTCACTTGTTCCATTTCTGCCGGTGCCTCAGCCTGCCCTTTTGTACTGGGCTCCTGCCTGTATTGCTGCCTTTTTCTGCCCACAAAGAAACTGTAGCAGTCATGATTGACCTCTGTTGAGCTTGCTCACTCCCCCTCTCTCACTCGTTCTGTTTCTGCCAGTGCTGCAGGCTGGCATTTTGTACTGGGCTCCTGCTTGCATTGCCGTCATTTTATGCCCACAAAGAAATTAGGAGCAACCATGATACAGCTCCATTGAGGTCGCTCACTCCCCCGTCTCACTCGCTCATTCTGCTTCTTCTGGCGCTGCAGACTGCCCTTTGTACTGGCTCCTGCCTCTGTTGTGCCTTTCTGCCCACAAAGAAATCAGTAGCAGTCCCGACAGAGCTCCTTTGAGCTCTCTCACTCCTCCTCCTCTTTCACTTGCTCATTCCGTTTCTGCTGGTGCTGCAGGCAGCCCTTTTGTACTGGGCTCCTGCCTACATTGCCATTTTCTTCTGCTCACAAAGAAATCTGCAGCAGTCATGATAGAGCTCCATTGAGGTCGCTCACTTCCCTTCTTTCACTCTGTCATTCTGTTTCTCCCGCTGCTGCAGGCTGTCTTTTTGTAGTTGGCGCCTGCATGCATTGCTTCAATTTCTGCCCACAAAGAAATCTACAGCAGTCCTGACACAGCTCCTCTGAGCTTGCTACTCTCTCTCACCTGCTCTTTCAGTTTCATGACACTGCAGGCTGACCAATTGTACTGGGCTCCTGCCTGTGTTGCTGCCTTCTTCTATCCACAAGGAAATCCGCAGAAGTCCCAACAGAGCTCCGTTGAGCTGATTCATTCCCCCTTCCTCATTCACTTGTTCTGTGTCTCCCGCTGCTGCAGCCTGCCCTTTTGTACTGGGCGCCTGCCTGCATTGGTGGCTTTTTCTGCCCACAAAGAAATATGCTGTAGTCGCGACACACCTCCGTTTAGCTCACTCACTCCCCCTTTCTCAGTCATTCATTCCGTTTCTGCTTGCGCTGCTGGCTGGCTTTTTGTACCGGGCTCCTGCCTGTGTTGGCATCTTTTTTTGCCCACAAACAAATCCGCAGCTGTCCCACCAGAGCTCCATTGCGGTCACTCACTCCCCCTGTCTTACACTCTCATTCTGTTTGTCCTGGCACTGCAGGCTGCCCTTTTGTACTGGGCTTCTGCCTGCATTGCTGCCCTTTTCTGCCCACAAAGAAATCCGCCGCAGTCATGATAGAGCTCCACTGAGCTCACTTGCTCCCCCCCACTCTCACTCATTCCTTCTGTTTTTCCCACCACTGCAGGCTGCCCTTTTGTACTGGGCCCCTGCATGCATTGCTGCCTTTTTCTGCCCACAAAGAAATTTGCCGCAGTCCGTCCCTCACTCGCTCATTCTGTTTTTCCTGCTGCTGCAGGCTGTCTTTTTGTAGTTGGCACCTGCATGCATTGCTTCCTTTTCTGCCCACAAAGAAATCTACAGCAGTCCTGACACAGCTCCTCTGAGCTTGCTCACTTCACCTCTCTCACTCGCTCGTTCAGTTTCTGCTGACACTGCAGGCTGGCCAATTGTACTGGGCTCCTGCCTGTGTTGCTGCCTTCTTCTATCCACAAAGAAATCTATATCAGTTATGATAGAGCTCTGTTGAGCTCACTCCCCCCTGTCTCACTTACTCATTCTGTTTGTCCCTCCGCTGCAGGCTGCCATTTTCTACTGGGCCCCTGCATGCATTGCTGCCTTTTTCTACCCACAGAGAATTCAGCAGCACTCACAACAGACCTCCATTGAGCTTACTCACTCCCCCTCCCTCACTCACTCATTCTGTCTCCCGCTGCTGCAGCCTGCCCTTTTGTACTGGGCTCCTGCCTGCATTGGGGCTTTTTCTGCCCACAAAGAAATCTGCAGCTGTCCCGACAGAGCTCCACTGTGGTCACTCACTCCCCCTATCTCACGCACTAATTCTGTCTCTCCTGGCACTGTAGGCTGCCCTTTTGTACTGGGCCCCTGCCTCTGTTGGTACCTTTTCCTGGTCACAAAGAAATCTGCAGCAGTCCCGACAGAGCTCCATTGACCTTACTTACTCCCCCCTCTCTCGCTCGCTCATTCCATTTCTGCTGTCGCTGCAGCCTGCCCTTTGGTATGGGGCTCCTGCCTGCATTGCTGCCCTTTTCTGCCCACAAAGAAATCTGCAGCAGTCACAATAAAGTGCCATTGAGCTCACTCACTCACCCCTCTCACTTGCTCATTCTGTTTCTCCTGCCGCTGCAGGCTGCCGTTTTGTACTGGGCTCCCGCATGCATTGCTGCCTTTTTTATCCACATGGAAATCCGAAGAAGTCCCAACAGAGCTCCGTTGAGCTGATTCATTCCCCCTTCCTCATTCACTTGTTCTGTGTCTCCGCTGCTGCAGCCTGCCCTTTGTACTGGGCTCCTGCTTGCATTGGTGGCTTTTCTGCCCACAAAGAAATATGCTGTGGTCGGACACACCTCCGTTAGCTCACTCCTCCCCTTTCTCAGTCATTCATTCCGTTTCTGCTTGCGCTGCTGGCTGGCCTTTTGTACCGGGCTCCTGCCTGTGTTGGCATCTTTTTTTGCCCACAAAGAAATCCGCAGCTGTCCCACCAGAGCTCCGTTGCGGTCACTCACTCCCCCTGTCTTACGCTCTCATTCTGTTTGTCCTGGCACTGCAGGCTGCCCTTTTGTACTGAGCTTCTGCCTCTACAGGCACCTTTTTCTGGCCACAAAGAAATCTGCAGCAGTCCCAACAGAGCTCCGTTGACCTTACTCACTCCCCCTCTCTCACTCGCTCATTCCATTTCTGCCGGTGCTGCAGCCTGCCCTTTTGTACAGGGCTCCTGCCTGCATTGCTGCCCCTTTCTGCCCACAAAGAAATCCGCCGCAGTCATGATAGAGCTCAATTGAGCTCACTCGCTCCCCCCCCACTCTCACTCATTCATTCTGTTTTTCCCACCACTGCAGGCTGCCCTTTTGTACTGGACCCCTGCATGCATTGCTGCCTTTTTCTGCCCACAAAGAAATTTGCCGCAGTCCATCCCTCACTTGCTCATTCTGTGTCTCCCGCTGTTGCAGGCTGCCCTTTGGTACTGGGCTCCTGCTTGTGGGGGCAGCTTTTTTTGCCCACAAAGAGATCTGCAGCAGTCCTTACACAGCTTCTTTGAGCTTGTTCACTCCCCTGTCTCACTCACTCATCCTATTTCTGACGCCGCTCCAGGCTGCACTTTTGTACTGGGCTCCTGCCTGTGTTCCTGCCTTCTTCTGTGCACAAAGAAATCTGCAGCAGTCATGATACAGCTCCTCTGAGCCTCCTCACTCCCCCTCTCACTCGCTCATTCTGTTTCTCCCGCTGCTGCAGTCTGGCCTTTTGTACTGGGCCCCTGCATGCATTGCTGCCTTTATCTGCCCACAAAGAAATCTGCAGCAGTCCTGAAACAGCTGCATTGAGCTCACTCACTCTCCATCTCTCACCTGCTCATTGTGTTTCTCCTGGTGTTGCAGGCTGCCCTTTTGTACTGGGCTCCTGCCTGAGTTGGCACCTTTTCCTGCCGTCAGAGAAATCCGCAGCTGTCCTCACTCCCCTGTCTGATCACTCATCTGTCTTGTCCTGTTTGTCCTGGTGCTGCAGGCTGCCCTTTTGTACTGGGCTCCTGCCTCTGTTGGCACCTTTTTCTGGCCACAAAGGAATCTGAAGCAGTTCTGACAGAGCTACGTTGACCTTACTCACTCCCCCTCTCTCACTCTCCCATTCCGTTTCTGCCAGTGCTGCAGCCTGCCCTTTTGTACAGGGCTCCTGCCTGTGTTGCTGCCCTTTTCTGCCCACAAAGAAATCTGCAGCAGTCACGATAGAGCTCCGTTGAGCTCGCTCACTCCCCCCCCAGTCGCTTGTTCTGTTTCTCCTGCCGCTGCAGGCTGCCCTTTTGTATTAGGCCCCTGAGTGCATTGCTGCCTTTCTCTGCCCACAAAGAAATCTGCAGCAGTCCCAACAGAGCTCCGTTGACCTCACACGCTCTCCCTTACTCGCTCGCTCGTTCTGTGTCTCCTGGTGCTGCAGGCTACCCTTTTGTACTGGGCTCCTGCCTGCTTTTGAGCCTTTTCCTGCCCACAAAGAAATCCACAGCAGTCCCGACAGAGCTCAGTTGAGCTCGGTCACTCCCCCCCCATTCTCTCAATCCTAAATTGTCCCAAACAATGATTTCCAACAGCGACTGCGGTATTCTGCACTGGAAGTGTGAAAACATATTTCGGCCAGGATGTGAAAAAATGACTGCTGCACTGTTCATTAGGAGGTGTGTAAATTTAGTAATGTTGAAAATCTGGAGTGAAAATATTGCAAAGTTGCAACGGTAAGGGCGTGCGTGGAAACTGCCAATGCACACTCGTAGTACTCTCATTTTATGGACTTTCATCACCAAATTTTCAACATTGCCATTTTAGGGCCACTGTTATTTTCATAATCTGTCCCGAACACAGATTTCCCACAGCGACCACACTATTCTGCGCCAGAAGTGTGAAACACATTTCAGCCAGGATATGAAAAATGACAGCTGTATTGTTCATAAGGAGGTGCAGAACAATGGCAATGTTTAAAACCTGTAGTGAAAATATTATAAATTTGTGAACTTACAAGTGTGCGTGCAAACTGCGCAATGCACGCTCATAACACAGTCATTTTATGAAGTATCGGCACCAAATTTTCAACCTAGGCATTTTAGGACCTATGCTCTTAAACAGTGTCACTGTCATTTTCGTAATCTGTCCCTAACACTGATTTCCCACAGTGACTGCGCTATTCTGCGCCAGAAGTGCGAAAACACATTTCGGCCAGGATGTGAAAAATGACAGCTGTACTGTTAACAAGGAGGTGTGGAAAATGCCAATGTTGAAAATCTTTCATGAAAATATTGCAAATTTGTGAAGTTATGAGCGTGCATAGTATAAGAGCAGCGCACGCTCGTATAACAGTCATTTTCTGGATTTTTCCCACCAAATTTGCAACATAGGCTTTTTGAGAGCCCATCTCATGAACACTGGCACTGTCATTTCATTACTTGGTCCTGAAAGGTTATTCCATGCAGTGACTGCGAAATCACCTTTCAGGACCAATTAACACAATGGCAGTGCCAGAGTTCATGAGGAGGAGTCCCAAAAACACCATGTTGAAAATTTGGTGCCAAAATTCCAAAAAATGGGGAGGGATATGCTGACGGGGATTGGGCACCCCCATCGGCAAACACAGAAGCAGGGGGAAGACATAAGCCGAGGATTGGGCACCCCCTTGGCACACAACAAATTGGGAGAGACATGCTGACGGGGACTGGCTCTGATGGCACAGCCCTGCAATGAGGGGTCACTTCCTCATTGCAGGGCTGACGCTGCAATGACGAGGTGGCCCCTGATTGCAGCAGCTAAAATTTTACAAGCTGGTGGCACACTGGCTGAACTAGTGTCAGCAGCAGCATGACACGGCATTGGGGGAAGTGGGCCAAGCCTTTAAAGGCTGCGGGGGCATTGGACACAACAGTGCTGCACCTCCACAACCTGCTTCTAGAGAAAGCTGCCGCAATATGTTTCTTACACATGCGCGCAATTAACATAAAACACATCAATTTCTATTTCTTATGCTACTGCTGGAAATTACAGCCTTTAAAATACCTTTTTCATTAATTTCTTATTAAAATTAGGTAAACTTATTAATTCTGAACCTTTTGCAAGTTGTCTAATGGCCTTTGGTTTTTGTCATTAAATTGTCATTAATTTAAGTATTGTTTGCTTACTGCATTAAATGCCTAGGATATAGTCAGCCAACATCCTCTATTCCAGATGTGTGAAGAGGGGCCTCTGTGTTGTGAAGCCTGCCATTTTTGTTTTGGGCCATGCAAATCCCCTTATGCATATTTATTGCTACTAATGTGTTCCTCCATGACTCTTACGGCTCACTTACTTTGCCTTTGTCATTCTGTATGGAGCATATACACTATGGCCACGCTGGGCTCTCTTTGTGCTGAGTAGAGCCTTGGAAGCATGTACCATACTTCACATTTTGTCACTGAAATGATGGACATGGATACACAAAATGAGGGACAGTGAAGGACTCTAACCCTCACGATGATCGGGACACATCCTGAAACATGAAGTTACAGTAACTCAGAACACAGTGGAGACCATTATATTTACTTGTACTGACATTAGACCCCTTAGAATTAATTTCTACCATAAAGCAGGGGTGCCATTTAGGTACAGCAGAGGGGGGCAGTTGCCCCCTCACCTGTATTTTTGCATAGGTTGTTCTTCTGGTGTGCCAATAATGACATTAAATTTGAATCTAATCTTTTGCACAATAAGTGCCCCCTGGCCTGTGATGTGCTCATGCTGCAGGTCCACTCCTGACTTGACTGTGTCTGTATTGTGTTGTCCACTCTCTCCGCCTATTAGTGGCAGCTCCATCACATCTGATGTGGAGAAGCTCCAGCCAAGCAAAAGCACATGAGTCATGTGAATGGGAAGCTGTCTTTCCCACTACGTAGTAGACAGGCTGCACACTACAGCTTAGAGGAGTCTGTGAGCAGTGAACTCTCAACACCAGTCTTGTGGTGACATGTTTTTGTTGGTCTGCTCTTAGTGAGTCTCCAGTTCTCTTGGTGGCTGGAGGTGAGCTGGAAGCTAACTCGAGACTTGGCTACCTGCTTACTCTACTAGGTTCACCTTCCGATAAAAACAGCACAGGCCCCCCCCGCAGCAGCAAACTAGGCCTCATAGCAGCAGTGACAGCAGCATGGGAAGCCTTCATAGGCCTTGATCAGTGCAGTACCTCATCAGCCAGGGCAGAAGCCAGCAAGAAACAAGTAACATAGACTGGGTGGATTCGACTGGTGAGGTGACATGGTCACAGACCACGCTATGGACCTGGGATGGTTGGTTCTAGCATCCAGCTTCTGGCAGAAGGATGGAGGAGGAGCAGACTGGAAACGTTGTTGGTGGCACACTGGACTAGGCCACAGGTTCTGGCCCCATGGCCAGGTAAGTAAAAGTATTTTTTTTTTTACAGAGGGATTGGGGAAGAAAGAAGGACTAAAATATTGATGTGTTTTTCATGTTTCTGTGCCTTTGGGCAGCTTCATGACCCATATGGGATGTTTATTGACTGGAATGAAGTTGGGGAGAAAAATTGGAACAAAGTGTTTTTTTTTTGGGGGGTTCAGAACTTCAGCCGGGAAAAATATTGATATGTAACTGGGTTTAAACCCAAATCTGATGCACTGCTACAGGTTATAGACAGATGCATCTTATACATTTGAATTTTTCCTGATCTGCATATCACTTTTAAGTCACAACAAATAAGTTTTACATTTTAAAGACGTTCCAGACATTCTAGAGCTTGCCACCTGGGGCTAACTAGCACCTGGCCTCCACTGGTTGTTGGCTCCCTGCTGCTGAAATCTGAAATGGCGCCCCTGCCTTAAAGTCCAAATTTACAGGACATCTTCTGTGTGAGCAGCATGTTTTCCATGAAGGATGGATGAGGGGCACAGCAGTTTTCAGGAGTAAAATGAAAGCAGTCTCTTGCATTTAAGGACAGTTGAGTGGTATGGTATGCACAGACTATTGGAGCCCCACTATAGTCAGACTTATGCCCCCCTCCCTCTCATGGTGAAGCTGACCTCCACATCCCCATGCTCAGGCACATTATGACATAGGGCAAGAGAGAGTGCAGGGGGTGTGCCCCATTAAAATGAATGATAGTAATTTTTTATTACTATTTTATACATTATTGATTCAGAGTTGGAGACTAATGGTAGAACAGTGGCCTTCATTATTCTCCAACTCCCCATCATAATGTATAAAACAGTATTAAAAAATAACTACATTTATTTCAAGGGGGTATGCCCCAGCACTCTGACCCATGGACATCATCTCTTAAAGACTCCTACCTCTGGCTCCGTAGTAGTCAGATAAGATACTCTCGACTTATATCTATACTTGGTGGGTTGTCTGTAGCAGCGTGGCCACACACGCTACAGTGTGTGTGCACGGGGAGGACTGGCCATGTGGGTGGGTGTCAAGTTTATTGTTACTTTTATGTTTGCCCCTTAAAGTCTGTTTGTGTGGAAGCATTCAAAACTACAGAGAGAAAATAGTAGGAGTACAGGTGAGACAGAAGTAATTAAGTAGTTTTGTGGGTAAGTGTGTGTATTGGGGGTGGTAAGAACCACATGTGTTTCCATTCACATGTGTGCTACAGTTCAGCTGTGCAGCTGAGATGAGAGGAGACAAGAAAACTAGAAAGTATATCAGTGGCTATAAGCATGCCGCATGTGTGCAGATGTATGCGGATTTGTATTGAAGTACAAGCTAGCCATATGTATGCAGGCAGTATATTGTAACTTAGTGGTTAAAGGCACTGAACTGCAAACCAAGAGGCTTGAAGACCTGGGTTTGAATCTCATCAACCCCCACTTGTATACTGTGTTATCCTGAGCAAGTCACTTAACTTTTATGTGTGCAGTTATCAGTGAATACTTCTGTTTTGAATGCATGCAGTCTTTTCCAATTTCCAATTTAACATAAAACGCATGCTATCCACACTTGGTTGCTGCATGCATGCCACATGCATGCAATCAGTTCCAATTTGACATTTGAATTATGCTTGCAGCACGCACATCACATGAGTAGTTTTATGTGAGCAGAATGAAAACATTTCATATATTTATTTCTCATCAAACACATTAGTGTCCCAGGGTTTCTTTTAAATTCTTCAAATGTCTTCAAATGCCTTTAAAAGTATATCAGGGAGAAGGAAGTCCATGGATAACTTATACAAATCAAGAAAAAAACCTTCTCCACCAGTTCCCAAAATTACTTGTTTGTTTTCAGATTCTTCATTTGAAGGTCTGTCAGTATTCTTTCTTTTATTCGGTAATAACACAGTCGCTCCATCAGATAATATCCTGCTGTGTAACATTTCAGAACTTAAAGTTCCTTCATCAGACACTGGAGCATACTTCCATACGTATGTATGTAAAAATACAAACAATTATAATCCGTCATGAATAAGGCATTTTTACTATTGGAACAACTTCTCAAAAGTTAATATAAATATTTTCAGGTGGAACTGACCTGATATTAGCAAAATTCAGAAACATTCATTTTTAAAACAGGAAAGTACGTCTGCAATGGGGGCAGGGGTTCATCTCTTATCTATTCAAAAATGCTTCTTTTTAAGTACTATGCAAAAAAAGAAAAAATTCTCTTAGTGAAAACTATCATACTAATTCTAAAAATCATGGCAACATTTAAATAATTGAAGCCTATAACTTAGCCAAACTGATTTTCTTTTCAGGAAAACATTTCCTTCATCTCCGAGACAATGTCCTTTCCGTTTGGAATTCTACAAACAACAGAAAGGCTTATTTAATTTCTACAACTCTTTCTATAATCAAGATATTTTTTCTATGGCAAAATCAGTAAGAATCCCCTTACCTTGTGAGGTATCAGAGAGATGAGATATTAGCATTTTGTTTACAATTCCTAAACCATTTCAAACCCACCACCATTGACAGACACACTGAAAATGCTAAAGCTAACTGTGAGCCAATTCACCTTTCAGGTGATAAAGAAAGGGGACCAGGCCGCAAAGATGAGCACATACCAAACGTGCTGACGTTACCTAAGTAACACACACCTTATGCGACCCGGTCATAAATGAAACTACTCACTAAATAGAGAGAAGTCCCCCCATTCTACAAAACTTATCATTGTTTATGAGTTTACGTCAGAAATCAAGGAGACAAGAAAACTAAAAAGTATATCAGTGGCTATAAGCATGCCGCATGTGTGCAGATGTATGCGGATATGTATTGAAGTACAAGCGAGCAATATGTATGCAGGCAGTATACTGTAACTTAGTGGTTAAAGGCACTGAACTGCAAACCAAGAGATCTGAAGACCTGGGTTTGAATCTCATTAACCCCCACTTGTATACTGTGGTATCCTGAGCAAGTCACTTAACTTTTATGTGTGCAGTTATCAGTGAACACTTGTGTTTTGAACGCATGCAGTTTTTTCCAATTTCCAATTTAACATAAAACGCATGCTTTCCACACTTGCTTGCTGCATGCATGCCACATGCATGCAATCAGTTCCAATTTGACATTTAAATTATGCTTGCAGCACGCATATCACATGAGTAGTTTTATGTGTGCAGAATGAGAACATTTCATATAATTATTTCTGTAAGGGTTGTTCATGAGATGGGGTCATAAGAAGGATATGTTCTAAATTTGGTGTAAAAATGTTTTAAAACAAAAATGTTATGAGACTATGTTGAATTATGCAAATTCAGGTTCCTAAGTTTGTTAATATTTAATATTTAACCCACATTTTCAACATATCCATTTATTTGCAGCACCTAATGAATATGACAGCTGTCAGTTTTCAACTCCTGTCCAAAATGTGTTTTTATGCCCTGAAAGGTGATTTCGCAGTACCTTTGCAAAAATCACCATTTGCACAGGAGATGAAAAATTTCTCTGCCTCTGTTCATGAGGTGGGATCATAAGAAAGCTATGTTGAAAATTTGGTGTAAAAGTATTACAAAACAACAAAGTTATGAGCATACATCATATTTTACGAATGCAGGTTTATAACTTTGGTAATTTTCAATATTTTTACCCCAAATTTACAACACAGCCATATATTTACAGCACCTCATGAATGTGACAGTTGTAAATTTTCAAATCTTGGCAAAAATGTTTTTTTTTTACATCTCAAAAGGTGATTTCACAGTTCCTGTGCAAAATAATCTTTTAGGCAGGAATTAAAAATATTCTCTGCCATTGTTCATGATGTGGGGTCATAAGAAAGCTATGTTCTAAATTTGGTGTAAAAATATTTTAAAACAAAAAAGTTAAATGACTGTCTTGAATTTTGCAAATGTAGGCTTGTAAGTCTGGTAATATTCAATATTTTTACCCCAAATTTTCAACAAAGCCAATTCTTTACATCACCTCATGAATGTGACAGATGTCATTTTTCAACCCATGCCCAAAATGTGTTTTTACATCCCGAAAGTTGATTTCACAGTCCCTGTGTAAAATCACCTTTTAGGCAGAATTGGAACATTTGCTCTGCCTTTCTTCATGAGGCAGGGACATAACAAGGCTATGTTGAAAATTTGGGGTACAAGTATTACAAAACAACAAATTTATGAGCCTACATTGCATTTTGCCAATGCAGGCTTGTAATTTTGGTAATTTTCAACATTTTTACCCCAAATTCCTTGGCTGCAGCCCCATTGGCTCTGGCCAGAGCTGCTTGTTTTAGTAGGAAACTCTTTTGGTGCTTCAAAGGTCTCACTTTGGTCTGGTTCTGTCTGGAAGGTGCCATTTCATTATTTTTTACCCTTTCACCTCATGAACCGAATACACCACTGGCATCCAGAATGATTGTACAGAGGTGGTATTGCTGCTCTCGATTCTAGTGACCTGAGGTTGGGAACATGCTATGGTCAATCAGTAACATGCAGGAGAAGGAGGATTAAGTGTCCTAAGCACAGCTCTTCTCCCTTGGTAAGGGGGGGCTGTATTTTGTAGTTTGACGTACACCCAGTGAAAGCTGTTGTAAGCACTTTTGGGACGCGTATCTTTAGGGGAGAGACCACCATCATTGCTGATATGAGTGTGCACTCCTGCTTGTACATGCACCATTGCAGGCTTGGCAGCCCTTGTGGGGAAACAAACACTGGTGAACACTCCTCTGTCACAGCTGGATGATCCCTTTGGTCCACTCTCTGCTCCACATCACCAACTAAACTTTTCACTTCTGGGCTATACTCCAGAGGGGATCAGCCACCCATTTTGGCCCTGACATTGGAGGTGGTAATCCATGGTGGAAACTGTGGAGGTAAATCCTAGAGATGGGGCTGAGGGGACCTGGGAAAGAAGGGGACCAGGGAAAAAAATCCTTTATCAAAAATGAAAGTACTCACCCAGACATCGTTTTTTTTTTTTTTCATTTTATTTCTCACCTGTGTCCCTGGTATCAGCAGAATCCCAAAAGCCCCATCTACAATGCATCTTGTGAATTTTTGGGTGAACCCCCACTTACACAGAGCCGTATCAGTGAGTGGCCACCCACTTAGTGTTGTGTGGTGCCTGCAGGAGATGCTGAGCAAGCAAAGGCATTTTCATCCTTTTTCTCTCCTGAGACATCTGCAAGTGATGCATGCACGTGTGTACATATTGATGAAAATGCATGCTGCATCGGCACTCAACCTCCATGTTTGCTGGTCCCACCAGTGCAAGACAAGTCATAGGACTCAGTCCTCCCTCCCCTAGGGAGAGATCCATCCTGGGATGCTCAATCCTCCATCACACAGCCAGTCCCTGAATGAACCTGTTGCAGTCCCAAACCCAGCTCGTTGCCATGGTTGGAGGTAAGGCACCAGTTCCTCAGCCCTCTACATCACTGAGCCAGCCCTCACATCAGGTCCTTGTTGATGTACTGCGGTTACTAGAGCTGTGTGTTCTACTTCTGAAATGCTTTTAGGAATTGTTTGATAAATTTTGCATAAACGTGGAATAGTTAGTGGAATTGATTTCTGAGGTTTACTTAAACAGTTTCTGACAGTTTGCAGAAAACTAATCTGCAGTTCACATAAACGGCAGAATACTAATGCCTTCCTAATTTGAACCAAGAATTACTGATCTATGGTTTAAATAAACAAACACAAATTGCTCTCAGAATTTTGCTTCCAACTGAATTCCATGAAATTAAAGGGAATTTCTAAAATTCTGCAGATTTCTGTACGAAGCAAAATTTGAAAACTTTGCACAGCTCTAGTCTTTATCAATATATTTCCAAGTAACCAGGTTGAATAGACAGATGAGCTGAGGGCAAAAGCAAGAAACATAAATACATGTAGAATAATGCATGGGGAGTGGTATGTAATAAGTATGTTTACACACCTGAGGTGTGGAATACTGCATAAACCCTGAGAGCGAAGCTCATTGGGTTTATATTGGCATCACACACCAAGTGTATGGAAAACAAAAATAATTACAACACCCCAATGTCTTATTTTATTTATAATTATTGGTTAGGCAGCAAACAGTGTTGACTGCATATTGTTACCATCCGGACATTTTTGACTCAGTGTGTGTGTGATGCAGTCAGTAAGCACTGTGTGTGTGGCCTCAGTGATACTGCAATGTATTCCACTCTAGGGGTGATTGGAATCATCAAAATCTGATCTGTCAACAGATTTTGGAATAATCCAATTCTTTTTCCAATTCAGAATCAGAATCAGAATCTGAAATCTGATGAGTACTGATTATTACCAGAGTATATGGAGGATGCTAGAAGAGCTGCCACTCAAAGGCCAACTATATCACGAGGGAAGGATTTGGGCAGTGAGTAGGAGGTGCTGCAGACTTCCACTTCCTGCCTGCAGAATGAAAACTGGAATCAGAATCAGTTTCCAATTGGATTCCAATAACCCTAATTTCAGAATTAGGATTTTCATACTTCGAAAATCCAAAATCCGAAATTTAGACTAGAATTCAATTAAGGCCAGGTCCGGATTCTGAACATCCCTGTTTTGCCCCATCAGTGAAGTGATTTGACACACATTATTTCTGACACTGACATCAACTGGCTGTCCTAGAAGAGGGACCTTTAACTGTCCAGGTGTATTGTTTGTGGTACCATAGGGGAATTTCAACCCCTGGGTTGACAACAAACTTTTGTAATTTGGACGGGACCTCCTCCAATGTATGGAAGCTCTGGGCCTGTCACAGGTTATTACCTCAGCAACTCACTCGTGCGGGCATATGTTGGACCTGGTGTTCACACTGGGTCTAGAGGTCGATGACCTCATGATTGATTCAGCATTTTTGGTCAGATCATAGCACCATGAGGTTCAGATTTGGGGCCACCCTGAGGGTTCTTCCTCTATGGAGATGATCCTGTACCGCTCTATATGGGGATTGTCCCCAACAGGGCTCTGTGGTACTGGATCTATCGAGTATGGAGACTGCATTTTGGGGTGGGTGTGGAAGAGGAGGTGGCATCCTATAGTAGGGCTGTTACTGCTGCTTTTGACTCTATAATGTCCGTCCATGTACGGTCCTTGTTCACCCACTGGAGATCCCCATGGTTTGATGGGGAGCTCAGGGAGTTGAAGGTTACGGTTCAGATGTTGGAGCATCACTAGAGGAAGTCCAGGCTGATGGAGAACAAATTGGCTTTGAGGTCACATTATGGTGACTATCAAAATGCAATCTCCTGAAAAAAATCAGATTTTCTGTCTAGGGAGATTGCTGCAGCAAGGAACAGACCGGCTCAGCTCTTCTGCATGGTAGACAGGTTGTTTCACCCAGCCTGACTCCATCTGGGGGGAGCTAGTTCAAACACTAGGTGTGATGGGTTTGCTCTGTTCTCTGCTGAAAAAGTGTCCTCCGTCAGAACCGATATCTCCTCTAGAGTCACTCAAAAGACTTGTGGGGCTGAGCCATCGGAGTGGAGGGCACTCCTCTTGTCTGGAGTGAGTTTGACCCAAATGTAGTGGTTGAGGTGTGTGAGATAGTCTTGAAGTTATTGTCCACCTATTGTGAGCTAGACCCAGGTCCAACCTGACATTTGGTCAGTTGCATTGGCCTAATTGGACCTGTGGTTGCTGATTTCATCTGGTGTTACTTGGGGAGTGGAGTCTTCCTGTGGCCTTGCAAGATGCCATGGTGAGACCCCTTTTGGAAAAACCTCCTTGGACCTGGACTGTCTTATCAACTATAGGCCGGTCTCAAACCTGCCATTTTTAGGGAAGGTTTTGGAGAAAGTGGTGGCTGGTCAGCTTGAGGCCCATCTTGCCTCCTCTGCCATTTGTAAGTCTTTCCAGTCTGGATTTAGACCTGGGCAAAGCACAGCGACTGCCCTAGTGAGAGTGCTAAATGATCTCCTTATGGTGAGATATAGGGGAGAATGAACTATTCTTGTACTCTTTGATCTCTCTGTGGTGTTTGACACTGTGGACCATGAGGTGTTACTGGATCTACTGCGGGACTGGTGTGGACTAACTGGCAATGTCATCAGCTGGTTTAGGGCCTACCTCATGGGTAGAGTGCAAGGGTGATGGTGGGATTAGCCTCATCTAGCCCAACACCTCTGTGTTGTGGAGTCCTGCAAGGTTTGGTCCTGTTGCCTCTTTTGTTCATGGTGTACATGCCGCCCTTGGGACATGTTATCAGGTGGTATGGGCTGAGTTTCCATTGCTATGCCAATGTTACCCAACTATATCTGTCCTGTGCGCCCGGTAGCCAGATGGCAGCCTCTGTGTTTAATACCTGCCTGGCTGAGATCCAGGATTGGATGACCCAGGACAGGCTATGACTCAATACAGACAAGATGGAGATATTGGTGGTGGAACCTGGTTGTCAGCCTGGTGAAGTGGTGCTGGGGAGTGACCGTGATCTTATGCTTGGAGGTCTTCCCCTACCACCTCCATAAGGGTTAAGGATCTGGGCAAGGTGCATAATGATGGTTTGACACTTGATGCTCAGGAGCTGACTGTCATCCAGAGCGGTTCCTACCATCTTAGGAACATTACCCGGATCCGTTCCCTGATACCTTCTGATGACCTTCCCATGCTGATACATGCCTTTGTCATGTCAAGGTTGGACTACTATAATACCTTGTACCTTGGGCTTTCAGAAGGAAACCTCAGCCATCTGCAGTTGGTGCAGAAAGGGGCAGCCAGGCTACTGATGCGGTGCACCAAGATTTGAACATATGCCTGTCCTCTTCGGGCTGCACTGGCTGCTGATAAGATGGAGGATTGCCTTCAAGGTGGGATTGCTGACCTATAAAGCCCTACATGGTGGAGGGCCAGACTATCTGAAAGAACTCTTGGTTGCTCACTGCCCAGCTTGCCCTCTCTGTTCCTCCAAGGGAGGCCTCTTGGTGGTCCACAGGGCCAGGTTGTGGCTTTCTGGAGATCATGGTTTCTTTGTGGCTATGCCAGCCCTGTGGACCTCCTCTGTGGAAACCTTCAAAAGGGGGCTTAAGACATTTCTGTTTAATCAAGCATTTGAGCTGACATTATGTAAAGATGCTGATATGTGCTGCTGACTGTCATATTTTGTTATTCATGAATGATATGTTTTTAATTAAGCATAGCTCTGTACAGTCTTGCTTACTGAATGTTTTATTGTTATATTTGTTTTATAGATTGTACAGCTCTCTGAGCCCCCAAGAAGGGGTGCTTTATAAATAAAGTATCTATCTATCTATCTATCTATCTATCTATCTATCTATCTATCTATCTATCGTGTGACCTTCTTTTACGATGGGAAGTTTTCAATTTCAGTATTTTGGGAGAGGGGAGGTATGTAATGATCAATGCCATTCAGAGGGTTGTTTGTGGTGGACTGCTCAAGTTCCTTTTGGGACAGTAAGCACCTAGCACACAATCATAATATGGAGGTAGTCTATTCCAGTCCTCCTTGGTAGATGGTGACACATACAAAGAACATGTGACCCAATGGCAGGCTGCTGCAGCCTCCTTGGGAGTGGGGACACATAGAAAATTCACTGTGGCTTGGTGGCAGGTTCTTCTAAATTCTGTTGGGAGAGGGAGAAACATAGACTCACAAAAGCTGTTGCCAGAAACAAGACCTGAGGCCCATCAAGTTTGTACAGCCCTTTCTATCTAATGTTAAATGTCAGGATCCTAGTGGCCCTTCACTCCTCCTTCCACACATCCCCTTTTGCCACCATCCTCACCAGCCTCATGTGTCTGTCCCACCCTTGTTTGAACCCCCACACTGATATGACACTATCTACAGTACCTCCATTAGTAGTCTTTCCCACCCCTTTACCACCCTTTCTGTAAAGAAATGCTTTCTGACATCCCTCTTCAATCTCCCACCTGCCAGCTTTATTAAGTTTCTTGCTGGTACTTGTGTTCTTAGTCATCGCAGACAGCTCTCTGCTATCTACTTTATCCATTCTGTTGATGTATTTGTATGTCTCTTCTCCCCTCTCTCCTGGCCTCCAGTGTGAACATGTTGAGATATTCCAACAATTCCATAGAAGTCTTTTCAAGCAGTGACACATACAAAGAAGCAATGGATTAGTGGCATTCCTCTGTGGTCCCCCTCAGGAAAGAGGGACACATAAAGAATCCATAGCTCATTGGCAGGCCACACCAGTGCCCATCAGGAGAGAGAGATGCATGCAGAGAAGCCATGGCTCAGTGACAGGCCACATTATTGTCCATCAGGAGAGAGGGACACAAGCAAAGAAGCCATGGCTCAGTGGCAGGCCAAACCTGTCCCTCAGGAGAGAGGGACATAAATAAAGAATCCATAGCTCATTGGAAGGCCACACCAGTGCCCCTCAGGAGAGAGGGACACAAGCAAAGAAGCCATGGCTCAGTGGCAGGCCACATCTGCGCCTCAGGAGACAGGGACACATGCAAAGCGGCCATGGCTAATTGGCAGGCCACCCCTGTGCCCATCAGGAGAGAGGGACACATGCAAAGAAGCCATGCCTCAGTGGCAGGCTACACCAGTGCCCTGCAGGAGAAAGGGACACATACAAAGAAGCCATGGCTAAGTGGCAGGCCACATGAGTGCCCATCAGGAGAGAGGGACACATGCAAAGAATCCATGGCTCAGTGGCAGGCCACATCAGTGCCCTTCAGAAGAGAGGGGCACATGCAAATGTAACCACCCTACAAATTGAGGTTTACTATAGTGTCTTCCTGGGCTCCCTAATGCCCACTGTCAGGCTGGTGTCCTGTCTTCAGTAGTTCTATCAATTTGTGTGAGAGTGCCCTAGTGAGCCTCCACAGCTGTCTCTTTAAGAAAATGGCTGATCTGTGTTAGATACTAGTCTGGGCTGGGTCCAAGTGATTTAAGGCTTGTGACCAGCCAGACAGTCTGTTATGTTGCTCCATTCTGCAGTCGCTACTTGAGCAGAGGGAGCCCTCTTAGGAACTGTGATTGTTTGTTGTTAATTCATTGTTATAGTAAAGATAGAGAAGTTTGTCTAACCTGCTTTTATTGCAACTCAAACATTTGGATGGGAACCACCATGTTAGGTTCTGGACTTCCATTATTTGGACCAATAGAACCACTGGGGACCTAAAATGGAGCCTGTCTTCAGGGGTCTTGTTGGAAGGAATTCTGTAATCTTTGTAGTTTTAAGTGTTGGCACCTAAACTGGCCTGGAGTGGTAGCCCAAACTGTAATTGACAGTTCCCTCAGCCAACAGAACCTTTTGGATTACAAAGGAACCAGTCAGTACTGCCTGAAGCAGTGGATCAGCTAGAATTGGCGATTGAAGAGTGAACAGCTCAAGCTTTCGAGCAACTGCTCCCTGAAGGAGTGTAGGGGAATCAGTGGGAAGAGGCTAAGCTGACCTTCCTGTCATGTTCTCCTGCAAGTGAACTGCCTTTTGCAGAAGTCGGACCTGTTCTGATTTACAGCTTTAGAATTGCAGCAGAGGAAAAGGAGAAGTGTCATTGCGACTTGTGATTTGGACCAAAGACTTGCTCCAGAAGCGATCGGCCCAGCTTGTGAGAGAACTTTGCTCAGATTGGAAGGTTTGCACAGTGAAGCTGTCATTTGCAACTGGATTGTATCTCAACTGTCATTCAGAGCAATGAAATGTACTGAATGTGTTTCGTGGGTCACAATTTGGTTCCCCATGATCAGACCAATTACTCCAGCTAGAGGCTTCACCAGCAGAAGATCACAAACTTTTGCAGAACTGCTCATCCTGCCTGGGCCCTGCCATTTCATCCTAGGTCCTTACTTGTGTTACAGAGACCTTCTCAGCGAAAGACCAGGCTGGGGATTCACTCCCCTGCCCAATACCATCAAGCAGGTAGTGACCACCTGGTGGTGAGCCATCAGCCCTGCTTCCCCTGGCTTTCCAGATCATCACCACAAGGTCTACATCTTGCCTGTCCAACATCCCAGTTCTGGTAGCATGAGTACAAACCAGGGTAGCTCTCTGCAACAAAAGCCAAAATCATTGTGGTACCGTCTAATTGTTTCTTTTCACTGGGTTCTTATAACAAACTAAGCCATCCAAATAATTGGGTTGTGTGCATGTTTAACTGTTTTTCTTTCTTAAGGGCCCCAATAACAGCTACAATGCCAGCCACCCCCGGGCAATACTTCAGGCTAGCCTGCATGACATACTGTGTACCCAGGGTTGTTGAATTGTTTAATTGGGACTCACAGTGCATGCCAGACAATTCTGATTTTAATCAGATCGCTAATCATTCTGCAAGATTCAAGCCCCTCCCTTGTTCACTGCCCCTAAATAAACCTGATTGTCTTTTTTTCACATTTAACCTGGCTAGTGTGCATATTACTAGTTGGGTTACAGTGTTAATACTGCATTGTTGCATTGCTGATCTTATTTTCCAGGAGTCTCCAGGGTAATTGCAGCAGATCCAGCCCTGGTGGTAAGTGAAAAGGATGTGAGCACATTCTTTCTACTACCTATTTCTTGTGAATGTACCATTGATTTATTATTTAGGCCAATAGAAGGGTTTGAGGGTGGTTATAGTGTCCCAGAGGGCTATACTAGAGCAGTGGAGCTACCCCAATACCATTCCTTTGGGTGGAGGCACAGAAGTCAGGCCCCTCAACCTGTGTACTGCCATACAAGCAGTGGTAGTAGCCCTTAGAAAAGTGTCACCTAGGGGTTACACAAAGAAGCCATGGCTCAGTGACAGGCCACACCTATCCCTCAGGAGAAAGGGACACATACAAAGAATCCATGGCTCAGTGGCAGGCCACATCAGTGCCCCTCAGTAGAGAAGGACACATACGAAGAAGCCATGGCTCAGTGGCAGGCCACACCAGTGCCCCTCAGGAGTGAGGAACATATGCAAAGAATCCATGGCTCGGTGGCAGGCCACATCTGCCCCTCAGTAGAGAGGGACACATGCAAAGAAGCCATGGCTCAGTGGCAGGCCACACCAGTGCCCCTCAGGAGAGAGGGACACATACTAAGAATCCATGGCTCAGTGTCAGGACACGTCTGCCACTCAGGAGAAAGGGACATATGCAAAGAAGCCTTGGCTCAGTGGCAGGCCATACCAGTGCCCTGCAGGAGAAAGGGACACATACAAAGAAGCCATGGCTTGGTGTCTGGGCACTCAAGTGCCCATGGGTAAAAGGGGACCCTTAGAAAGAAGTTGCAGCATAGTATCATGGTGGAAGGCTGATCTGAAACCCCTTGGGAGATGTGAACACATAGAAAAAAGTGATGACTCAGTAGCAGGTCACTTCAGTTCCCCTCAGGAATGTGGGACACATAGAAAAAAGCCATGGCTAAGTCACAGGCTAGTCTAATCCCCATTGGGAGAGAGGAACATATATTAAAGAAACAGCAGCTAAGCAGTAGGCTGCTGCACTCCCCCTCAGGGGTGACACATACAAAACAAAGGCAACTGCCCACCAACATTTGAAGCAAAGGATCAAAATGACACTCACTTTACTAGTGCTAATGCAAGTCCTGCAACACTAAGCAACACCTACAGTTTGTCACCTTGTAGTACCCTTGGTACTTTAATTTCTAATGTTTTGCATGCCAGTACCACTCTCATGTGAGCAGAAAGAGAAAATGTTTTTGTCTGATGATTGTGTATGTTCATCGTTATGTAAATTTTAGTACGATTTCAGTTTGTTGTAATCAAGTCTTACCAGTTATATAGAAGTCCAGATCTGTAGTTACTGTCATGAGGATGTTTCTTTGCTTTTCCAGAGATACCTCAATTTTCAAAATTTATACAAACCACCCTCATATACCATTTATGTGACTGTGATTGATGACATTATTTTACATCCACTGGGACAGGCTGTCAGACTTTTATCTTCAACTAGTACTCACAGGAAGCAGGTTTCCTTTCCTGACTGTTACTTGTTGCCTCTTAGTTTTTAATGGTATTCAGCAGAACTGAGGCAAGCAAGCTGCAAATTCTGAGGCTGGTTGTTGTACTGCAGAAGGCAGATTCTGCTGGTACTTTTAATAGAAACATAGACAATGATGTCAGAAGAAGACTGATGGTCCATTCAGTCTGCTTATATTACCCTGTCCTACCCCTGGATCTGTTGTCTCCATGGGGTCTTCATTTAAACTAGCCCCCCTTTTTGTTATGCTTTTTTTGCCTCCCACTTCCTGCTAAGTAGCTAATATCTCATTGACTCTTTCCCAGCCATATCTGAAGCTATTTATGGTTTTGGTACCCAGTACCTCTGTCAGCAGACCATTCCATGGCTCTGTCAATCTTTCTATGAAACAATATTCCTCTTATCCTTTTTAAACCATCCCTCCATTAACCACCAAGCATGATCCCTTCTCTGATCTTCTTTGTTACTGGTTTGTTAATTCCATTCAGGAACTTGAAGGTCTCTATCATATCCCTCCTTTCTCTTCTGGTTATGAGTGAAAGCATGCTTAGCGCTTTTAGCCAATCCTCACAGGACCTGCCCTCCTGGCCCTGAATCATCCTACGATGTTTTACCTTCTCTAGCCGATCTCTGTTCTTTTTTAGGTGGAGACTCCATAACTGGGAACAGTATTCCAGGTGCGGGCTCACCAGTGAGCTATACAGTAGTAACAAAACCACCTGCCTTATACTGTTGAACCCTCTCCCAGTACACCCCAGTATCCTGTTAGCCTTGCTGAAGGCCTAGTTACACTGTCTGATTTAAGGGAGTCACTAATGATGGCTTCAAGGACCCTTTCCTCAGATGATATGTCCAGCTTAACCCAACTCCCCATCCAATACTGTGTGCTGGGGATTTTGTTCCCTAAGTGCGTAACTTCACATTTCTTGTCACTGAATTTCAGCTGCCAGAATTTGGACTAGTTTTCCAGCCTTTGCAGGTCTCTCTGCAACTCCCATATCCTCTCCACATTGTTAACCTTACCACAGAGTTTAGTGCCATCTGTGAATAGACACAACCTACCCTGGATTCCCCCTCCCATGTCACTGATGAACATATTGAAGAGGACTAGGACCAGCACAGATCCCTGTGGTACTAGTCCATTAGGTAGGGAAATTGGCAGATTAGGTGGGCCAAGCGGTCCTTATCTGCCATCAAATTCTATGTTTCTATGTTTCTATGTAGTGACCTCTCCTTTCTCTGATCTGATCTTATTCACCACAACTCTCAGCTGCCTCCACTCCAACCAACTCCCTACTGACCTTCCAATTTCCATAACTTTTTCAAGTTCCTCCATCTTCTTCAGCAGCCTTGGATGTGGCAACGGGTTGAATGCCTCGCTAGAGTTAATGCAGACTAAATCTACAGAGTGACCCTTGATTACCCAGTAAAAGAATACAATCAGGTTGGTCTGACAAGACCTTTCTATCATGAATGCATGTTGTGTACTATCCTGAAGTCTGTTTTTATCCAGGTATTCCACTAGATCTTCTTTGACTAGTGCCTCTATCAGTTTCTTTACCACAGAGGTAGGGATGACAGGTTTATGGTTTACTGGATCTTCCTTGCCCCTCCCTTGTGGAGCTTAATCATGTTCATCATCCTCCTGCCCCTGAGAACCACTCTTTGCTGGGTATACCATTCGAATAATGAACCCCCACAGTGAATCTGTTACATCAACAATAATGTGTTTGACATCCACAGTGTCAAACAGGTGTGTGCAGCAATGTATGGATACAGCAACTCCACGGTAAACCACTCTCCTCCATAATCTGCCCCCCCCCGGAGTTGACAATCATAAATTCCAGGGGGTGTTGGGGGCAGAACCACTGAGTGGGGGGTGCAGGAGGTGAAGTCCCCTTCAAACAGTCAGAAGAATCCCATTGCACTGCGGGTCATTGACGCATTTGCCGGGTGATGTGATCGCTGTTGCAAAATGCTGTTGATGTAAAGTCCATTGACAACTTTCTTGTCGATGCCACTTGGTGGAACCTCTTTAATGCATAGAGCTATTGAATAGGCCCAGCAAGCATTTGGCTAACGCTGATGCCAGTTCCCTTAGCACTCTGGGATGCATCCATTCAGCCCCAGGGCCTTGTTTACCTTAAAGGAGAAGTCCATCCAGAATGTGCAAAAACATATGTTATGTAGAGTGTTTTGATATGTATGTTAAGTGCTAGTGTGTCCTTCCCTCTGTCTGCTATTAGGAGTTTTTCCTAAATTAGCCTGCTAGCTGTATAGTAGTTTTACGACCCCTGGGGATCTCCATCACAAATAGGTTTATTGTCTTTCTTTCTCCTACGATACACCCTGGTTCATGTGACAGTGATGTAGCTATGCCCCTAGATTTAGCAGGGTCTGTCACAGCTCAGCCACAAAGATAATACTTCTTTCAGAGAAGAAGTCACATTGCTACATTTTGGGTGAGTGTAATCATTATTATTTTTTGATATTAGTACCTTGTCCTGCTATATTACAACCTATAAGGTGATGTTCAATTTTTGCTACTTAGTACTGGTGCAAAAACTGAAAGTGACTGAGAGGAATAGAGTAAACAGTGACATGATTCACTCACACACACACACACACACACACACACACACACACACACACACACACACAGCAGAGCATAGCATGACAAGGTACTGATATCAAAAAATAATAATGATTACACTCACCCAAAATCTAGCAGTTTGTCTTCTCTGGAAGAAGTATTTTCTCTGTGGCTGAGCTGTGACAGACCCTGTAACAAGACACTGGCTTCCTGCAGGGGCAATTAGACATCACACCAAAGGGCACTCTGGGAAGACTAGAGGCCATAAAAGAAACCAAAATGGTAGCCTCCAAGGGCAATAAAACAGTTAGGGAAAGTTAGAAAAAACATATCTCACAGCCAGAGGAAAAGAAAATGCTGGGAACTTGTTAGAACACAGAAAAAAAGACTACTACATATATTTTTCTGATTTTAACATGGAGTTTTCCTTTAAGGGCTGCCAGCCCCTTTTCGATTCTTCTTGCCAGTAAATTTCTGCAGTTCCATTTTCAGGATCCATCTATCAGCTGCCTTTATGCTGCTCTCTGGCAAGGGCCCACTATTCTCCCTAGTGAATACTAACATAAGTATTTATTTAGCATAGTTGCTTTCTGTCAGTCCTCCTCCATTACCCTGCCCCCCATTAGCCTGACAATTCCCCCAACCTCGATCCAAAGGAATAGAGTGCCCACAGCTATCAATATCTCAACACTACAATGGAACAACTAGTCCATTCTAAGTTGTCATAAAAAGGAAAGTATAGCCAGTACTTATCTTGACTTTTTGAGTTTATTCCATGCTTCCATGTAGGCCAGTCATCGGGATAATTTTTGTGCAGAAATAGCAAAAAGATATAAGCAGTGCAAGAAAGGAGTTAGAAATTCTAACTATACAGATCTCCCACCATGTTGCCTCAAGGACCAACTTTAACCCTTGGAGTGCCCAACCCTGCATGAGTTGTACCAACTCATTTGTTTAGTAGAAGACAACTCCCATTCCTTTCTTTCTTTTTCTCTTATATATCTAAAGAACTGCTTTTTCCCTCATTTGCCCCCTCTGAAATACACAGCTCTGTGTCTGCCTTGCAATCTTGGCTGCCCTCTTGTCCTCTCTAGTTTTCTCCTGGTACTTGTCCAATGCTTCATCCCCCTGTTTTTTTTTGTGCCTTGTAAAAGGCCCTCTTTTGTTTGTTTGTTGAATTTTGTTGACCCGGTAAGCCCACTGGGCCTAGAAGTCCCTTTTTCAGGGGTGACCGGGGGGTTGGGGATACAGATGGTAAGCAACTGAAATTGAACCAGATTAAGCTGTTGGTGGTATTTTTTTAGTGAATGAGGGAAATTTGGCCAGGACACCGGGGAAATTCCCCTACTCTTCCTGCAGGGGGCCTTGCTTCCTGTGAGTTGAGGGGCCCCTTTGTCTGCGGGACCAAGATGGAAGATGGAGTGCTGGAGAATGTGAAGGAGGTGGACATGCTGGGAAAAAGTAACAAAGCTGTGAGAAAAGATATTGTGGCAAGCACTGGAATGGATGTGCAGCAGGTTGGGGAGCAGGTCTCCTCCTCAGCTCAAGATTTGCTAGAGGCAGAAATCTTTTTTGATGCAACTGCAGCTGATGCAGTGGATGAAGCAAGAAAATCAGCAGAAACAATACCGGATGACAAGTGTGGACAAAAAATCATTTCTGATATGGTAGATCCAACAGGAATCCAGGGCGATGCAAAGGAGGAAAAATCTTTAGAACAACTGTTACTGCTCGAGGAGCAGAAATATTCACAAAAGAAAACAGAGCTTTTGAGCAAATTTAAACCCCAGGACATGGAGGATGCAAAGAAGACTCTGCACTATAATGCAAAAAACAAAGCAAGTGTTTCCATGGACACGGATCAAACGGAGGCACAAGATGAGCCATGCATTGAGTTTTACAAGATGGAACAGGACCAGAATGCAGCCACTATCTTTTCTTTTACCGCGAGTACAGAAAACAAGCAACCGGAATATATAATGAAGAAAGGAGTCCCCAGCAAGTTGAGCTAGGTGGACACACCTATGATGGACAAGAGTCCATGGCAGTAGAGGAATCCCTGAAGCCAGCTGGTTGGGTTCGCTCACCAGACATGCAGAAATGGATTTCAGACTTCACGCCTCTAAAAATACCAGGGGTCACTATGTCACCAGTACATGTAACAAGCACAGTGAGTAGTGTTAACATTTCTGGGGCTGCAGGGGAAGTTATATGTGAAAATTTACAGCCTGCTGGTTTGGCAGTGTAAAATAATGATGTGAATAATGGGGAAGTGCACTCCCCTTTACAGTTGCCCCAAGAACTCGAACTTACATAGCATCCAGTACTGGCAACAATTAACTGTGAGGGTGCAAGTGTAATTGAACAAGACAGAATAGAAGATGGAATGAGTGATTTCTCTGATGCATCAGATATTCCTAGAAATATTCCTGCAGACCTTAGGAATAGTCCGAGTGCATCAAATGAACTTACAAAGCAGACTACTATTCCACAGAATTCAAGGCCTTCCTTTTTGCAAAAAAATGTATACCCTGCAAAAAGTCAGAATGCTGTGAGGCTTATCTATAAAGGAGGTTTAGACAACTTTCCAGACAGGGTTTATATAGGAAGAACTTTGTTAAAAGACAGTATGCACTTTAATGTTACTGAATTGTATGTATTGATTCATGTCTCAGGAGAGAACATATTTGATATCAGTTTTAAACTAGGGAGTGACTTAGATAAATTTTGGGCAAGATATCACCAGGTTAAGAAAACACCACTATGGGCCCCCTTTGAGGTAATCCCCCTCACAAGACCAGCCCATAAAACCATTATGGTTCTAGTTAGGAATGAGGGAGTAAGTGTTACTGACCTCCTCTTTTGGTTGAGACAAAGGTGTACTATAACAGGCCATCCAGAGGCCATCTTTGATTCTGAGGGGATTTGGACAGGAGGGTGGAAAATTAGGGTAATTTTGAGAACTGAGGAGGAAGGGCTACAGCATTTGCCGAACTGTTTTTTTTTGGGGGGGAAGGTATAGGGGTGTTCTCTTCTATCCAGGTCAGCCCAAGACATGCTACAAATGTAGACAATCAGGTCACATTAGCAGTACTTGTGACCAGCTCAAATGTGCCCTATGCCAAAAAACAGGACATATTAGCAGTCATTGTAGAAGTGCTGTGCGATGTAACTTATGTGGGAAGGAAGGACATACGTATGTAGCTTGTCCAGAAGCAGACCATAGGAAGCCAACGTCAGCAGATTGTGAGGAGCAGCAACTCCTAATCACCTTGGCCCAGAGAGAACTTGATAAAAAAATCTGTAGAGCATCCTGTGGTGGTTTCCCTTCATCAAGAGAAGATTGTAAATGATAGTTCAGGAGCTATGCTCCCTGAGGAATCAGAACCAAACCCTGAGGCAAACTCAGGGGGGACTTTTCCTGCTATTTTTTCAGATGACACTGGCAGGGTGTTGGAACAGAAAGACAGCTCTGATTCAACTGGTCAGGAACAGGCATAACATAGCTCCATGCTCCCCCTTCCCCAAGAGTAGAGGAAGTAGTGAAGAGGAGGATGAATACGAGAAGGAGGCAGGCTTGGTCATAGCCAACACCTAAAGTTCCTAAAATTAATTTGATGACCACACCCAATAGATACCAGGTGCTTTTAGAGTTTGAGAATTCAGATAATGAATCTGTATGTTCCTCTGTAGATCTTAACCTACAGGATGCTCAGCTGGACACAGAAAACTCTGAGGTAAGTGAGACATTTTCAAAGAACAAGCATAGGAAGGGGAAAACAAAAAAGAAGAAATGATATTAGACTCCATTTGAAACTATGATGTGCTCATCACCACCCTTCTTAATTTTATTATCTAATGTTAATAGCATTAAGAATAGGTTAAAGAGAGGAGTAGTTTTAATATACTACAATCTCATCTTCCAGGGGAGTTTCTCTTACAAGACTCTAGGTTACATACCATTATAGAGCTAACAAATTCAACTAAAGAATGGCTTTCTAGGACATCGGTTTGGTCCATAGGCCTAGATCGTTGTTCGGGGCTGGGGATTCTATTTCATAACATTCAACCAACTATTGTAAAGATTTTAGACATTGTGCTCAGGAGAGTACTTTTGCTTGATTTTATTTTCAACAACATTCTTTTCTGGATTCTTAGCATATATTCACCCCAAACCAAAGCTGAGCACGCAGCTATCTTTCAACAAATAAGCCTGTATTTGCACAAGGCCCAAAATATCATTTGGGGTGGGGATTTTAACTGTGGGCTGAGTAAATATGATAGAGGATCAGAAACAACCACAGAGAAAATTTTTGGGAACATGGCAGCTTTAAATACGGCCAAACGCTTAGCTAATTTGGTTAACTAGTGCTGGTTAACTAGGATCTGCAGCTTATCCATTAGGTAGGGAAATGGGCAGACTGGGTGGGCCAAGAGGTCCTTGTCTGCTGTCAAATTCTATGTTTCTATGTAATTTAAAGGATGCAATTTTTGAACATTCTGGTATGAGAGAAAACGTTTTTTAAATGGAATCTATCTACACGAATAGATTTCCTTTTTATTTCTAAGGCCTTGACTGTTCAAAATGCATCTGTATTACCTATGGAATATTCAGATCATAAACTTTAACTCTTTTGGATATAGCAGCAGCTCCAATTGGTCCAGGATACTGGAAAATAAATTCTACCCTCTTAGTACAAGCAGGGTTTCTGCAACAAATTATGTATTTTTTAATCTGTAAGAGATCACTATTTGACCTTTATGATGAGCCGGTGAGTTGGTGGATGGAGACTAAAGTTGAGCTTAGGAGCTTGCTTATCTCCAATAGCAAACAAACAAACTAGAAGAGGAGCTTATTTTTTATATCTACAGGACAGGAAACAATTGCAGCATTTATACACACTCTCCCAAACTACTAAACATAACTTTGCAGATCAAATATCTAATATAAAAAGTAGAATGATGCAATATCACATAAAACAGACTGAAGGTCTTAAGTTGCAACAGCAGCACAGTATGCAAGACCCATTCGAACGTACATGCCCTTTACTTAGGAATTAGGAGCAAATAAAGAAAAAAGTGATAACTGCACTATATGATGTACAGGGTAATGTTCAAAATAGACAAGAACATATTATCAACATTGCATCAGAATATGCAGCTTAATTGTTTAAAAAGCAGAATGTAGGGATATTGGATTTTTCAAATTTCTTTAAAAAAATCGTGATCCCACCTGCCCCACAGGATCTTGTAATGCCATTAACTAGGCCCTTTACTGCACAAGAAGTTGCAGAAGCCATAAAATCCCTGTCAAGAGGCAAAGCCCCAGGACAGGATGGCCTAACATCAGAACTTTATAAACTGCTGGGCCAAGAAAATTCTGGATGAACTAACAAAAGTCTATAACTACATCTTGCAAAATCAGAATGTACCACTAGATATGGCTACAGGGATACTTATTTTCTTATTTAAAAAAAGGAGATAAATTGAAATTGTTGAACTGGAGGCCAATAAGTCTCTTGAATAATGATTTCAAAATTCTTGCTAAAATGTTGAATGCTAGATTATTAACAGTAGCAAAATTTTTAATTACTCCGGCACAATCCTGTACAATCCCAGGTAAAACTATCACGGACCAATTAATCTTGTTGTGAGAACTCTTTGAAAGAAATAATATATCGCCTTTGGAGGGGTACGTTTTTTCTTTAGACCAGAAGCAGGCCTTTGATAATGTGGACCGTGCCTTTTTGTGGCAGACTTTGCATCACTACGGCATACCTAAAACTTTAATGGGATGGTTAAAAGCTTTACATAAAACAGCCACAATTAAACCATGTGTAAATGGTTATTTTGGCCCTTTTGTACATATATAAAAAGGTGTTAGGCAAGGGTGTCCTATTAGTCCTTTATTATATGTTTTTAGCATTGATCCTCTCTTAAGGCTCCTTAATACAGAGGTAGAAATACAACCTGCACAACTGTTAAACCAAGTGGTTCCCTACACTGCTTTGGCCTATGCAGATGATGTGGTCATCCTAGTGGGCAATGAAAGGTCAGCCGAAAAGGCAATAGCACTATGTAATGAGTACGAAACTTACTCAGGTACTCAATTAAATACTCAGAAAAGCATAGGGAAATCTTTGGGGCACAAAGTTGGCAGGACTTTCACTTACAATGGGCAGTTTAAAGATTTTGGGGATCAAATATGGGCCACTCCAGATGGACGTAGCGAACTGGGATGTTAAATTACAGCTTGCTACACAGATGGTTCGAAACTGGAATAAAACAAAAATGAGTAATCAAAAAAGAATATACCTGATTAAAACATACCTTATACCAGTTTTTCTCTTTATTAGTGCAGTATTCCCAGTACCTAAGACAAGAGAAGCTAAATTATACAGCCTTTTTTCCCAATCTTTCTGGTGGAGTAGGCTGAACCCAATTAAACGAAACATCCTTTATCTACCGTTAGAATTGGGAGGGCAAAATGTGATGAATCCAGTACTTTTTCCTTTGTCAATTTTTACATACTAATATAAAACCTTTGTTTGTGTCTTCTGATAAATACTGGTGTAACATCTTTGTTCAAATGGTGTCACTATGGTTTACAGACTGGGAAAAAGGTCAAGTACGTCAAATTAAGCACCATGTGTTTTCTCCAGAGTATTTAAGAGAGTTGTTTTGTAAAACTTAGGTTGTGGGGTTTAACAAGTAGAATGGTGATAGTAAACAATAAAAAACAAATCTATACATACATAACAGAGACACATTTCAGGGAAGTAGACCCTTTTCCGAAATGCCCATTAGAAAATAAGGAGGCTTTACTGAACTTTTTAACAGAAAAAAGAATTCCTGTTAAGTTTAAAGACATGCATTGGCTAAATTGCCATGAGAGGTTAAATGTAAAAGCAAATCAGAAGCACAAAAAGATGGAGGAAAGAATATGTTCTAGACCATTGTGCATTAATCAGTTAGAAACCCTTACACATTTATATTTTACCTGTTCTTATATTTCTAATTTCTGGACCTTTTTATACAAAGCTAAAGTTATTTTTTTTCAGAATCCTTCCTTCCCAGTGATTATGTATGGAGAATATCCACAGACCTGGGCTAAATGGGACAGAAGCACTTTAAACATCATTTTTGTGATTATCAAATGGTATATTTGGAATTCTAGATGATTGTTTACTCTTCAGCAAAAAGAGGTTTCATATGTTGAGCTTTATGGGAACATTTTTAAAGGAGGTGCAAGCTATTTATTTTCAAGAAACAAAATGCATGGAAAGGATAAAATTGCAGAAAGTTTGGAGGAATTTACCCTGGATCACTGATAGTGATGTCCCTGTTACATAAATATATGGGTACATATATGGAATATATACATTCTTAATTTCTGTGGATATATGGAAAGTATAGTAAACAGTCTGGACTTTAAACTTTTATTGTATAAACTGGACTGTTTGCTTTTCTGTATATATTGTTTGTTTATTTTGTTTTGGACTGTATGATTTTATAAATAAAAACTTCCCCTACTCTTTTCGATAAGTGCCATGGGATCTTTAACAACCACCTGAACTACCACCAATCCAGGCAGATGGGACCTCGGTTTAACATCTCATCCGAAAGACGGCACCTCAGAAGTGCAGCATCCCTCTCATGCTGCACTACAGTGTCAGTACTGGGATATTAACCCAAATGCCAGATGTGGGAACTGAAGCCACAGCCCTCTGATCTCCTGGCCTCAGAGGCGAGTGTGCTACCTACTGAGCCACTGACACATTTGAGTGCTCACTGCCTCCTTGACGTTTTCAGAGAACAAAATTGGTCTCTAATTCTTTATATCCTCTTGATAACTGTGTTCTCATACATGTTTTTGTTGTCTTGTAAATAGTCCCCTGGATAAGCCTAGCTTTCTTCCACTCCCCCAGTGCTGTTTACCCCAGATTACCTGTGCAGCACAATTTTCTTCATATGATTGTAATCTGCCCTCCTGTCATCTAGTATGTCAGCATTAGATGAGGGCTTAAATGTGCCTAAGGACACTTCTATCCTTATAGTATTGTGTTGCTCAACCCCAGTGGTTTCTTGACATGTACTCTTCCTATTATTTCCAAGTGGGTGAGTACCACATCTAGAATGACTGTCTAGTGGGATCTCTGACTTGTAAAAACATGCAGTTCTGAAAAAAATCATACAGGGCCTGGCATCTGGCACCCCTGACCACTGGAATTTCCCCATCAATGTCTTTTAGGTTGAGATCTCCCACTAATACAACTTCCCCCTTTACTTTTCCCCTCCCTTCCTTAGCACCCAGTTTCCTCTCTCTCTCTTCTCCCTACTCAGTTGGCCTGTGAACTACCCCTATGAGAGTCTTCTTGCCTGAAGACTCTCTGAGCTGAACCCCACAGTGATTTTACCTCCCTTTTCCCCTGAAAGGTAACATCCTGTACTGTCTCAATCCCATCTCTGATGTGGATGGCCACCCCTCCACCTCTCCTCATCCCTCTACCCCACCTATATAAGGTATAGCCTGGGATCACTATGTCCCAATCGTTGTTCACACCGGCCCAAGTCTAATACTAGACTTGACCTGTTTTGACAGTTGTAGTAACAGGTTACAGTGCAACTTCTGCTGTCCAGGGGCCCAGTTTTCATGTGCCTGAAAATCATGCAATTGTAGCAGAATGGGGTACTCAGCAGGGGTCCTGTTGTGCTCCTGCAAGTTCTGCCATATGTGCATGATTTTCACGATTGGTGCCACTTTGTGGCATGTTACCTAGCCACTTTATGGCAGCCTGTGGCTATTTAGTCTGTGCAAATGCTGCACCTGGTGTAAGCAAGCTTAACCTACGAGCACAATGGAAACATTTGCAGCATTGCAGAAAATCTGTTGAAAAAGATAATATATTGCCTGCAGATCACCAGTTCAGCACTGTTTTCCTCACACCAGTATGCTGTGCATGGGACTTAGTTCCTGGTCAGATTCTGCAGCTGTGAAAATTAGGGCTCCTGTCACCGCTCACCTATAAGACCCTACATGGATTGGGCCCTGGATACCTGAATGACCTCCTGATTCCTACCTGTCCTGGGTGCTCACACCGCTCCTCTACCGAGGGCCTCCTAGCAGTTCCAAGGGCCCACCTAAAGTCATCTGGAGTTGCTCATTTGAGGTCACAGGCCTGGTGTTGTGGAACTCTTTACCGAAGTCTCTGCAGGAGGCCCAAACAGTGGAAATGTTCAAGCAGGGCCTAAAGGCACGTCTTTTTAAGGAAGATTTTATAGATCTATAATTAGTATACTACTGCAATATTTAATTTATATTGTTTTTAACCTGCTTATTTTATTATATATTTGTATGCAACTTTTATTGTATATGTTTCCCATCCACTTGTATAGCACCCAGAGTCTCCAGGATTGGGTGCTTAACTAAATAAACCTTTACTTACTTACTATCTGCAGTGTGGTTTAAGTCTAGTATTTACAGAAAATGGCAGCCACATTATCTTGCCAAACTGTATTGGATTGTAAAGCACTTTGAGATACAGTTTGCATTGAAAGGTGCTATAAAACAAGAAATTCCTTCCTTCCTTTTTTTCCTCTAGTTTTGCCACTAATGGTGTTGATATGCAATGTCAAGCATGTTCATGCTGATGCATGTGACGTGCTGGTATCTGGCAGCATCCCCGCCTGTTGTTCTGATTTTTGCTGCAATACCACTTAGCATCCACTACGTAGTGATCACAGTGCAGAACACAGTTGCAGCTGAAGTTCTTCCCATGTATCTCTTGACTTCCTTTTAGAACCCTTTCACAATTTCCCTCAGGCACTTATTAAACTCCATGTCCATATGACTGGAGACTTCCGCAAATGCAGTTGGAAAGAAATAGGACTAGCCGGCCCAGTGGCATGAAGGGCTGAGGCATCATGTCTTAACTACTGCCACGCTGGCAGCCCATGTTAGTGGTGCAATCGGGTCATCACAGGTCATCGGGGGTCAGCCGGGGAGGGAGAGGATCGGGTGTCCAGAGAACAGCTCTCCTCTCCCAGGGAGGGTGGGAAACAGAGACCAGCACCTGCCTGACACCTATTGGTGGCTGGGTGTTGGCACTCCGGGTCCTGTATACTGAAGCATGGAGGAGGAGCAACCAACCAGTGTGCTGCATGCGGAAGTGTACGCAGCTAGGCCATTGTTGGCACTGCACACTCCCCTCCACAGAAAAAAATGGAAACTGGTCCTGGTCACATGGTATGAAGGTTATCCTCCACAGGCACCACTCCCAAGAAGACACCTCCCCAAAATGGATCCAGACCTGGTGGGTCAAGTAGAGGGCTCCCTGCCACCATGCCATGAAGGGTAAAGTGTAGGAGAAGACAGGAGGTAGGTCTTAAGATCAGGGGACGGGGCTGGGAGGACAGCAGGAGAAGGGCCGACTGGGACGGGGGAGATACAATTTGGGTGGGGAAAATAGGACTGTACTCCCAACCCCAAAAAGGGAGGGGGGACTTGTATGGGAAAATGTACTTGTGGAAAGTGTGCTATAAGCTATAACAAGTTGCAACTCTGTCACCACCTTTCCGCCTCGTGTAAGAAATATAGATCTGTTTGTATGGTATTCTGTGGCATGGCATGGCATTTCTTTGCATTGTATTGTACTGTATTGTATTGTACCTTGAATCCTTTTGTCATCTTTAAAAGTCTCAGGTCAGTTTGTGAAATGTCAGTATGGTTCTGTTTTCATTTGAGATCATCTTGAAATGTTTACATTCTGCTGTTATAAATGTAAGCTGTTTAATTTATCAGAATAGTGTGTGGGATAGATTTGGGACTACTTTGTCATTTGGCATGTCTGATCGAATTATGCATGATATAAACTGTCTAGCTGTCCTCTGGGACATCCCTGGAGTTGTAAACCAGTTGATTCATATCAAGCCCATTCCAGAATGGTATAAATTAAGAGTTGAGGAAAGGTGATGACCATATGCGGATGATCCAAGTGCATTCAAGCACAGAGGAAGAGCTATTGAAAGCAGCTGGAGAGAGAGATCATTGTCCAAGTGTGGGAAGATTCTTGTGCTTGATCCAGTCTTGTTCCAGAAACCATCCCTTGAAAACAAATGTTTTAAAAGCTGCACAACAAATTTGATATTAACAGTTTCAGAGACAGCATGTTGAGTACTGATTCAAATTCTGTTATTGTTCCACCTATATGGACTATTTAGTAACCTGAGTAGGTGTATGTGCTTTACAATCGACTGGAAAGTACCATTTTAGAACTGTATGATGTAGTTTACTGCATGTCTCGAACAACCACAGAGTTCTGTAGTAGAACATGGATGCACTGTGCCAACAATAGAAGAATAGAGCAGGGACATAAGCTATAGCATACATAGACAAGCATTTGTCAATGCCGAAAGTTGGCTTGCTGGCATTGGCATTGGTAGTGCAGGAGTTAGACAGATGCATCATATGAATGGCAGTGAAGTATTGAACTGATGCCAACCCACCCCCACCCTGCAGAGAGTGACAAGTATTAGGGTGTCCCTTTGGGTGTTTGGTAGTGCAGTGCGGTAAAACATGTCGGGCAGGATGTGAGAAATGACAGCTGCACAGTTCATAAGGAGGTGTAAAAAAATGCCAGTGTTGAAAATGTGGCATGTAAAGATACCAAATTTGCGAAGCTACTAGGATGTGTGGGAAATATGCAATGAACGCGTGCAACAATGCCATTTTATGGGCGTTCAGCACCAAATTTTCAACATAGGCATTTTAGCACCTCTGCTCATGTGCAGTGTCACTGTTATTTCCTCAAAGTGTCCCAATAAGTGATTTTGCACAGCGACCACGCAATTCGCCGCACCGGAAGTGCAAAAACACATTTTGGGCATGATATGTCAAATGACGGCTGTACTGTTCATCAAGAGGTGTGGAAAAATGGAAATGGTGAAAATCCAGACTGAAAATATCACAATGCATGATTTGCACGAGCGCATGCAATCCGCCAACACATGCTCTAGAATACAGTTATTTTATGGAGTATCATCACCAAATTTTCAACATAGGCATTTTAGGTCCTCTGCTCATGAACTGTGTCACTGTCATTTTCATAATCTGGCCCAAACACTGATTTCCCACAGTGACTGCGCTATTGTGCGCTGGAAGGCAGAAACACATTTCGGGCAGGATGTGGAAAATGTTAGCTGTACTGTTCACAAGGAGGTGTACAAAAATGACAATGCTGAAAATCCGGCAGTAAAATATTATGAATGCGCGAGGTTATGAGCCTGCATAGCAACTGCGCAACGCACGCTCGAAAAACAGGCATTTGTTGGATTTTTCCACCACATTTGGAACTTAGGCTTTTTGTGAGGGCACCTTATGAACACTGCCACTGTAATTACATCGGGCCCCGAAGGTGATTTCACGAGTACCCAAATTACCTTCGAGGCCGTATAAACGCCATGACAGTGACAGAATTCATGAGGAGGGGCCCAAAACCCCATGTTGAAAATTTGGTGCAAAATTCCAAAAATGCCTGAGATATGCAACAAAGTTGAAAAACCTTATCTAGCCCATTATACAGCTTACCGCATTTCCTCAGTTCGGTCGGCTTTGAAGAGTGCAGACGTGTTCCCGTCCATCAAAGATCGTCGTGCCAGACTCTGAGGTAAGTATGGGGTGAGGGGTGGGAGGCAGGGGTGGTGGGTGGGTGCGGTTGTGGAGGGGGGCAGGAGAAGCGCCGGGGACCGCTTTTAATTTGCAGGTTTAAAAAAAAAAAAAAAAGACAACGCTGGACGCTTTGCCACGCTGGGGTGGGCTCCCAGCATGGCAGAAGGACGGCTGAGGGTGGAGCCGACGGGGAATTGGGCACCCCGCCGGGCTATGAGATCAGTTGCCACGCGCTGGGGTGGGCTCCCAATCGGCACCCTGTGGGACGGCATTTAGTAAAGTGGGATATAACGCCTACAAAGTGATGCTGCATGACGAGCTTTTCTCTGATTGCAGCGGCACTTTGTTTAGAAGTTTTGTCCACTTTACATAATGTTACGCTAGTGTTAGCATGCTGGTTTATTGGGGAATGAGGGACGCACCTACTGATGCGTGCCCTGCATTCGACCAACAGCAGCCGCGCCCCCAAAGCTTCACTCTCTCAATATGTTGACTGCCGCGTAAGCGTGGCAAGCCAACATAAAAATAGAAGTTGACGGCAGATAAGAATCACTAGGCCCATCCAACCTTACCTGTGTCAGCGGCCACTGACCCTACTTGGTCATCGGCTTTAGCTTCTCCTTCCCACCTCTAGGGTTCCCCAATGCCAATCCCATGCATATTTGAATCCCACCACTGTGCTCACTCCTACCACCTACAGGGGCAAGCTATTCCATACATCCACCACCCTTTCTGTGAAAAAGAACTTCCTCACATTACCCCTTATCCTGCCACCCTCCAATCTCATATCGTGCCCCCTTGTTCTGTACCTGTCCTGTACCAAAAGATATCTTCCACTTGCACCTTGTTTATGCCCTTAAGATACTTGAAGGCTTCTGTCATATCTCCCCATTCCCTTCTCTCTTCCAGTGTATACATAAGTCTTCGGTTCCAAGCCCCACACCATCTTAGTCACTCTTCTCTGAACCGCCTCCACCCTGTCTACATCCTTACAAAGATGCGGCCTCCAGAACTGCACACAGTACTCCAGATACATAGATACATAGACAGTGTTAGCAGATAAGGGCCTATGGCCCACCCAGTCTGCCCATTTGAGCTTGTAAGTTCAGTTTATGTTTTCCTAGAAGTCTGTTGCCCCTTACCCCTGACCTCCAGAATTCCTTTATGTCTATCCCATGCATTCTTAAATCCCGTGATTGTTTCAGCCCCCACCACTTCCTCTGGTAGGGTGTTCCACTTGTCCACCACCCGTTCTGTGAAGAAATTCTTCCTCACGTTTCCTCTGAATCATCCTCCCTCCAACTTCATCCCATGCCCTCTAGTCCTGGAACATTTTTTTCACTTAAAAATAGTGTATTCCTGCACCCTGTTCCTCCCTGTAAGATACTTGTATGTCTCTATCATATCCCCTCTCTCCCTCCTCTCCTCCAGGGAGTACATGTTCAGTTCCTTCAACCTGTCCTCATAGGACTTGTGATGCAATCCATGCACCATCTTTGTTGCCCTCCTCTGAACCTTCTCTACCCTGTCTATGTCCTTACGTAGGTAAGGTCTCCAGAACTGTACACTGTACTCCACGTGGGGCATCACTAGTGTCTTGTATAGTGGAATTATGACCTCCCTTTTCCTGCTGGTGATGCCCCTGCCTATGCATCCCAGCATCCTATTTGCTTTACCTGCTGCCTTGTCACACTGTTTCCCTACCTTGAGGTCATCAGAGATGATAACCCCAAGATCCCTTTCCTGCTTGGTGCATGCTATATCCTCACCCCCCAACTGATATACTGTGCCAGGGTTTTTGTGCCCCATATGCATTATCTTGCACTGCTTTGCATTGAATTTCAACTGCCAAATCCCTGACCATTCTTCAAGTTTCTGCAGGTCCTTCTCATTCTGTCTACACCTCTGGTGTGTCTACTCTGTTACAGAGCTTTGTGTCATCAGCTAACAGTGAAATTCTTCCTTCTAGATCCTTCAGTGTCACTGATGAAGATGTTGAATAGGACCGGTCCCAGCACTGATCCCTGTGGCACCCCACTGGTCACTCTTCCCTCTGTGGAGTGACAGCCATTTACCACCACCTCTGTGTCCTGCCGCCCAGCCAGTTACCTACCCACCACACTACTGTCCTGCCCACACCCATATTCCCAGTTTGTGTAATAGTCTTCTATGTGGCACAGTGTCAAAGTCCTTGCTGAAGTCCAGATAGGCCATGTCCACTGCCCTCCCCTGATCCACCTCCCTAGTCACCCAGTCAAAAAATTCAATGAGGTGGGTCTGACATGACCTCCCCTTGGTGAAACCATGCTGCCTTGGGTCCTGTAGTCCATTTACAACCAGATGTTCCACCAATCTTTCCTTCAGTAGTGCTTCCATGATCTTCCCCACTACCGAGGTGAGGCTGACTGGTCTGTAGTTCCCCATTCCTCTTTGTTCCCACTTTGTATAAGGGGACTACATCTGCTGTCCTCCAGTCTTTGGGTACCTCCCTGTTTCCAGTGATCATCTAAACAGGATAGCCAGAGGTTTAGCCACCACCTCTCTTAGTTCCTTAAGGACCCTTGGGTGCACCCCATCTGGCCCCATTGCTTTATCAACTCTTATTACTTCCAGTTCCTTCAGGACCCTTTCTCATGAAAAGGAACTTGTGTCCATTTCTGCACCATTCTCACCCCTTGTACTCCCTTCAGACCCATTACCCTCATCTTCCTCAGTAAAGACTGAGCAGAAATACCTGTTCAATATGTCAGCTTTACTGTTGTCATCCTCCACGTGGCCCCCATCCTCCCCCTTCAGTCTTACTATACCTCCCTTTGCCTTTCTTATTTCACTTATGTACCTGTAAAAGGTTTTGTCCCCTCTACCCACTAATTTTGTAATGTGTTCTTCTGTCTGAGCTTTGGCTTCCCTTACTGACCTCCCTGCCTCCCTTTGCTTCTTCTGGTACTTCTCCCTATCCCCTTCTGCCTGTGTCTTTTGTATTGCCTGAATGCAGTCTTTTGGCTTTCACTTTGCTACCTCTTTGGAAAACCATAATGGTCTCCTCTTCCTTTTCCTCTTGCTAACCTGCTTAATGCATAATTCTGTTGCTCTTGTAATCCCCATTTTAAATACAGCCCACTGTTCCTCAACCCCTGATTCCTGCCTCATTCCCCTTAATGCCTCTTTCAAGTATCTCCCCATTTTCCCAAAGTCTGCCCCCCTAAAATCCAGGATACGTGTTTTTGTGTGGTTTGGTTCTGCTCTTTCTGTGATTTCAAACCACAGCGACTGGTGGTCACTGTTCCCCAGGTGCTCCCCACTGTTACCCCCATCACACAGTCCCTGTTTTAGAGCACAAGGTCCAGTATTGCCTTCTGCCGAGTTGGTTCCATGACCAGTTGCTTGAGGAAGGCACCCTGAAGGGAGTCCAGGATAAATCTGCTCTAGTTGATGCTGCTGCTGGGATGCTCCAGTCCACGTCTGGAATATTGAAGTCTCCAACCAGTACTACCTCACCCTTGTCTGCCATCCTTTGGATGGCTAGCATCAGCTCCCTATCTGTTTCTTCCTCCTGGGCTGGTGGTCTATAGACCACACATGTGCGGATGGCTGGCCCCATTTTCCTTTCCAGCTTAACCCACAGTATCTCTCCCCCATTTTGTTCCTCCTGGATCTCTGTGGCCCTTATGTCATTTTTCACATACAATGCCACTCCTCCTCCCTTCCTGCCTGCCCTGTCTCTTCTGAATATGTTGTAGCCAGGTATGGCCATCTCCCAGTCGTGGTTATCATTACACCAGGTTTCAGTGATGGCCACAATGTCCAGGTGTGACTGCGCCATGACAGCCTCTAGATCTTCTATCTTGTTGCTAAGGCTCCTGGCATTTGCACACATGGCTTTCCATGATTTGACCTCCCTAGACTGTTTCACTGTTCTACTTCAGCCCCTTTCTTGGTTGTCCTTTATCCCTGGTTCTCCTTGCTTTCTGCCCTTCTGCTGAATTTTGCCCCTTTTCTGCCTATCCACCTCTTGGGTGCTAATCTCCATCTTTTGCACACTGCTTTGTCGAGACAGCCACTCCTCTGGTTCACTGGTTCCACTGCTAGCTGTGGGGGGTGAGCAAGTAGGTACCTCCTTGCTGGCCTGCCACTATTTCCTCTTGCTAGTTTAAATGCTTGTCAATGTAGCATTTAAACTTATCATTGAGTGCTTGATTCTCCAGGATGGATGCAGACCGTCAGGCTTGAACAAACCTCCATCCTCCAGGTGGGTCCCCAGTCACCAATGAATCCAAACCCTTCCTCACAGTACCAGTTCTTCAACCATGAGTTAAAGTTCCTGGTGCATGCACCCTATGCTCTCCTTGCCTCTCACAGGTAGTACTTCTGAGAAAGTGACAGAAGTAGCTACTTGCTTGAGACCCTCCCAATTTCCTAAACTCTTCCTGAACTTCCTTTGGCTCCCCATTTGCCAGGTCATTAGTACCTAGGTGGATAATGACATCCAGCTCACCCTCCCATCTTGCCTTCCCAGTGATCCCCAGGATCTTCCTTCCATCCCTCCATGCCGTGGCACCTGGTAGGCACCTCACCTCCCTGTTCTCCCCTTCCTGTGTTCCTAGCTGGATCCCTCTTATGATGGAGTCCCCCACCAGGATTTGCTTCCTCCTCCTCTGGGGTCCACTGCTTTCCCCGCTGAGGTCACCTCCTCGGCTAACCTCCACATCCTTTCCTTCCACTTCTTTGGGTACCTCTATTTGGTTGTCCCCATTTGCCAGTGTGGCATATGAGTTCTTGAGTGGAACAGGATCTGGGATGTGCCTCTGCCTGACTGCTCTAATCCTCCCTGAGCCCACTGTCATCCAAGTTCTCCTTGTTCTCTGCATCCTTTGAGGCAGTTGCATTTGACTGGGTGGTCTCTGGATAGGGGTGATGGTACTCCTGACCCAGTTTACTTCCACTCTGAGTCTGGCTACCTCATCCCGCAGTTCAGAGAGATGCATGCAGATAGGGCAGCACCTCAGTGTCCAGAAGGTCTGCCTGAATATGGCTGCCCCACAGATGAGGCCTCACCAGTGTTTTGTATAGTGATATCACCACCTCCAACCTTCTGCTGGTGAAACCCCTTTCTGTGCACCTCAGCATGCCACTGGCCCTCCCTATAGCCTTTGTACTTTGCTTGTACACCCATAGGTCACCAACAGTTCTAAAGTAGTTATTGCTGGCAGCATGTAAATCAGAAATGCCCACTAGGATAATTACAAATCCTGTATAATTAGAACAATTACAAAATTTGACTCAGAATGGTATTTAAAAAAAGATTCAATTGGAAAAATGACATACATTTAGCACAGTTCTGTTTAAAAGGAGATGTGCACTGAATCTATAGTGCAGTTTTTTCCAGTAGAAGCTGCTTTCTAAATACTGGTTCAAACTCTGTCATTACTTAAGCTATGCAAGCTTTTTCAATAACCCTAGTGGGTGTTTCTGATTTACATGCTTCTGGTAAGAATCATTTTAGAACAGTTTGATGAAGTTTTTGTCCCTGTTCTGGTTATCTACTGTTGGAACAATGCATCCATGTTCTACTGTAAAATGACATCAACAAGCATTTGTCAATGCCGAATGTTTGCTTGCTGGCATTGGCATTGGTAGTGTAGAAGTTACAGAGCTGCATAATAGGAATGGCAGCGAAGTATTGAACTGAAGCCAACCCCACCACCACCCTGCAGAGAGTGACAGGCATTGGGGTGTGCCTTTGAGTCATTGGGCATAATGACCACGCCATTTCACCACACCCTACCCTGCAGACACTGACACGTGTCACAGTGTGCCTTGGGGTCTGTGGCCCTTATGCACACCCCATTCCATCAGGAAATACGGTGAGATGGGTGCGGTATAGGAGAATAGGGTGAAGTTTGGGCCCGAAGAGTCCGAGGCACACCTTGATGCCTCTCACTGGCTGCAGGGTGTGGGTGGGGGGTGGAATGGTATGAGCATGACAGGCAAGAATCCCAAGTCACACTCCTGATGCCTGTCATTCTCTTCAGGGTGGGACATTATGGTTGGAAACCCTAACGCCTCAGGCATTCGTTGGTATTTTCACTCCAAATTTTCAACATGGTTTTTTTGTGACCCCCACCTCATAAACAGTGGCAGTACCAGTTTGTTAGCCGAAAACTGCTTTTGCACAGCGACTATGGCATTTGGCACCACAGGTGCAAAAACACATTCTGAACAGGATGTGAAAAATGACAGCGGTACTGTTCATGGGGAGGTGTAAAAAATGGCAATGTTGAAAATCTTAAAAAAAAACTGGTGAATTCATGAGCGTGTGTAGAAACTGTGCAACACACACCTGTAATGTAACTAGTTTGGGGATTTTTTTACAGCAGATTGTTAACACAGGCATTTTGGGACCTCCGATCATGAACAGTGTCAGTATGATTTTCTTTATCTGTCCCGAACAATGATTTCCCACAGTGACCACGCATTTCTGTGCTGAAAGTGTGAAAACACATTTTGGCCATGTTGTGGAAAATGACAGCTGTACTGTTCATGAGGAGGTGTGGAAAAATGCCACTGGTGAAAATCTGGACTGAAAATATTACAAATTCATGAACTTACGAGGTGTATGGAAACTGCACAATGCTCACTCGTAACACAGTCATTTTATGGAGTTTTGTCACCAAATTTTCAACATAGCCATTTTAAGACCTCTGCTCATGACCAGTGTCACTGTGATTTTCTTAATCTGTCCCAAACATTGTTTTCGCACACCGACTGTACCATTGTGTGCTACATGTGCGGAAACACATTTTGGGCAAGATACAAAAAATGGTAGCTGTACTGCTCATAAGGAAGTGCGGTAAAATGGCACTGTTGAAAATCTGGTGTGCAAATATTACAAATTCGCAAACTTGCCAGCGTGCGTAGGAACTGCGCAATGCGCGCTCCTAAAACAGTCATTTTTGGGAATTTTTTCACCAAATTTTCAACATAGCCATTTTAACACCTCTGCTCATGACTAGTGTCACTGTGATTTTCTTAACGTGTCCCATACATTGATTTTTGACACCAACTGCACCATTGTGCACTACATGGGCGAAACACGCTTTGGGTGAGATATGAAAATGACAGCTGTACTGCTCATAAGAGTGTGGTAAAATGGTAATGTTGAAAATCTGGAGTGAAAATAATGAAAATTTGCGAACTACGACCGTGCGTAGGAACTGTACAATGCAGCTCGTAAAACAATAATTTTAAGAATTTTCCACAAATTTTCAAAATAAGGCTTTTGAGAGCCCACCTTATGAACACGGGCAGTGTCGCTGTTAATCATTCCCGAAAGGTGATTTTGCACAGTGGCTGCTAAATCACCCTTTGGGCCTGAGTAATGCCATGACAGTGACAGCATTCATGAGAAGGGGACCCAAAAACCCCATGTTGAAAATTTGGTGCAAAAATTCCAAAAAATGCCTGAGATATGCAGCAAAGTTGTAAAAACCTTATCTATTACATTATACAGCTTACCGGCATTTCCTCAGTTCACGGTCGGCTTTGAAGAGTGCAGACGTGTTCCCGGTCCATGAAGATCATCGCGCTGGACTCTGGAGGTAAGTATGGGGTGGGGGTGTGGGAAGCAGGGTGCACAGTGGGTGGTGCGGTGGGGCAGGGAGACTGCTAGGGACCGCTTTTAATTTACAGTTTGTTTTTATTACTAAGACGACGCGAGGATGTTTGCCATGCTGGGGTGGACTCCCAGCATGGCAGCTGGAAAGGCTGTTTAGGGGGCTGGAGCCAACAGGATTGGGCACCCCCATTGCGGTCAGAGCTTCAGTGCCACACTGGGGTGGGCTCTCAGCGTGGCAGCTGTAAGGCTGTTTGGGTTGAGCCAACGGGGATTGGGCACCCTCCATCGGCCATATATGGATGTGTGCCACACCTGCGTGAGCTCCCAGCATGGCACCAGGAAAGCTTTTTGGGAATGGAGCCACCGGGTATTGGGAACCCCGCCGGGCTATACAGTATGTGCGTGGGGAGGAGCGTGTCAGCACGCAATATGCATGCGTGCATGTTGAGGGGGGAGCTCTGGTCACTGAAGTGGAGCTCTCCCTTTCAACTGTATGCCACTGCATTTTCAGCTGTCATAGACAGCTGGAGCAGTGATTGGCGCACTGCGACCGCACCTGCAAACACACTGACTGAATTGGAAGAGGCTGACACACCTCTGGAAAACTCGGATGATGGCACTATGTTTCTTGCACATGCGTGCAAGCAAACATAAAAAGGTGGCTGCTGTGAACCACAGTGTATGGTAGGTGCTGGTAAAGAGCAGCCAGCCCTAAATATGAACAAAGTTACAGAAAACACAGGTAACATAACATACCACAAGATGTATAAGGTGCAAATGCTGAATTTATTAGCCGTGTAAAGCTCAAGCTCAAGCCGTAGCCAAGTACCCCAGCACTTTGGCTTCACAGCCTTGGTTTCCTGATGAAGGTTGTGAAGCCAAAGCACTGCGGTACTTCGCTACAGCTCGAGCTTTACATGGTATCATGTGATAAACATGAAGATTTAATCGCAACTTACACATGAGCAACTGCAAATCACTGAAAGCAATATTGGCGATCAGCACTACAGCACCACAACATACAGTGACACCACAACGCCAAATTTACAAATGGGGATAATCAAATGACATCGTGAGCCATGGTGTAGGGCAGGTGCTGGTAAAAGGCAGACCACACTTAATGTGAACAAAGTCACAGAAACCAGCACTCTCAGGCATGAAAACACAAGTAAAATACATTTATAAATGAGGATAATCAAATTACAGTATTTATGGGGGCGAGTACCCCACACCCCATCTATAATTAACAACTCGGGAAGACACTGGGGAAAGAAGGTAACATGGAGGGTGCTACCCAAGCACTGGTAGTGTGCAGGGGGAGAACATTGGGGAGGGGCAACCTGCAGGTGGTGGGGGAAAACATTGTCGGGGACAAATACCTAAAAACTTATATAAATGTACAAGTTAACAGGAATAAAAAATAAAACACGAACCCTGTGCCAGTCCCGATCCCCGGTCCACCACTGTGCTAGACCATGACCCTAACCACCGCACTACACAGTCAGCTGGATCAGCCCTCAGAAACAAATAACTATCACCTGCTCTCACTCCTGTCTCCCTGGCTGCCCCTCGCTATTCATATCCTCACTGCCTTTCCAACTACCTATACTTCCCCCTCGCTATTTTCTCCCACTCGCTGTCTATGCAGGTGCTCAAACTGAGTTGCTCAATTTGAGTTGCCCATATCACGAGTTACTGCTTTATACAGCTAATAAATTCAGCATTTGCACCTTATACATCTTTTGATATGTTTTTACCTGTGTTTTCCTGCTTGAGAGTGCTGGTTTCTGAGATCATGTTCTACTGTAGATCTTTGTGGTTGGGTGGGGCATAAACTATATCATACGGTTCTAAAATGGTACTTAATACCAGTGTGTAAATCAAAAACACCCACTGAGGTTACTAATAGGCCCTTATAGATGAAACAATAACAGAATTCAAACCAGTACATAAAAAAACAGCCTCTGAGAAATTACTTATAGATTCAGTGCGGTTCTCCTTTAAGCTGCTCCACACAAGGGTTCATGTAATAATACCCATGATGTCTGCTATGAGCCCAGTGTGCTCACCAGTGCCACTCCATTATCTAAAATATTATATGACAAGCAGGAGGATTCTATTACAACTAAACCTTGAGAAACAGAACTCTAGTGTTGGACATGAATTCACTCAGTAAGCTTTAAATCTATTATCCAGTATACAGTGTTCATTTCACATTCCATGGATATCCGTACCGGCTAGGGTGCCAATGTTTCATGGTCATAACGCCTTCCTCAAGACTAGCAGTTACTGTCCCTATGAAGACCTTAACATATGTAGGTATATTTCATTTCTTATTTTTGCTCATTTTGTTATTCTTTTTTTGCTGTTTAGCATGTTTTTCCTGGCTGCCTGTTTTAACCTTCAAAATGATTTTCAAATGTGCAGTGTCTCACAGGCCAAGCACTGCAACCAAAAAATGACAAAATGAACCAAAAGAGAATTGAAACAGACAATGTATACTGGATAACAGATTTAAAATGTAATGAGTGAGTTTATGTCCAACACAAGATTTCTGGTACCCATGATGCTTTCCACAGGGTTTAATGTTTTAAAGAGCTAGTGTAATGCCTAAAACTAATATTAGTTTTCAGAAGCAGCCAACTGTTTCCTTTTATATCTGAGGCACTTTTTCTTTTCCCTTTGGCTAATTAGAATATTTTTTTATCTGGTGTTAGTAGGTGTACTGCGTGGAACAGCATTCTGTTTGGAAGCTGGCACACCTAGTTCTATTCATCCCATTTCATCATCAGGATTGTGACCTTACTGACTGTGAAATCACAGCTGCTCAGTAAGACTCGCTCTGTAGCTTCCACATTAGTCACCTGTGATGTCACAATCAGTGAGGTGACAGTGCTGCTGCTGATGTAGTGGTAGGCATAGAAATAGATATGTCAGCTGCCAGACAGAGTGCTATTCCACATATCCAGCATAATGCTATCACATAAAAAAAATTTCTAATGAGCACAAGGAAAAAGGAAAATGCTTCAGAAATAAGAAGTTACAACTGAGTACTTCTTAAAATGTGTATTATTTTCCTGTCTGCTATTTCTGTTTATATTGGCTCTTTAAAGTGTCTATATGTGTGTGTGTGTGTGTGTGTGTGTGTGTGTGTGTGTGGCTGAAATAGAAGCACAGAAACCTAACAAAAGCATTCATTTGTCAATGCCGAACATGTTTGCTTGCATGCTGTTACAACTTAGAACAGCAACTATATCTCATTTGCAGTGAGGTCCTGTTCTTACACATTTTTACACTGGATTGACTCAGGATGGTACAAATAAGATGCAGTGTCTTGTTTTCAGTGGGATCCTGCTTTTTTTTATTTCCCACAATGTTTTTTCTCATATTGGTTTTATCCAGTGGCACCCCCCAACCCCATCACTGATCATCTCACTGACTTACAGGTTATCCACCACCCAGACAGAGGAGGAGAAGGATCTGGGTGTGCTCATCACAGGGTCAATGAACAACTCGGCACAGTGTAGGAAGGCAGCTGCAAAGGCCAATAAAATGCTGGGTTGTATTGCAAGGGGTATATCCTCGAGGAGGGAGGAGGTGATTCTGCCACTGTATAGGTCATTAGTTAGACCACACCTGGAGTACTGCGTGCAGTACTGGCGTCCATATCTGAAGAGGGACATTAAGTTACTGGATGAAGTGCAGCGCAGGGTGACAAAGATGATCAAGGGTCTGGGGGACCTATCATACAAGAGGAGGTTGAAGGAGTTGAACATGTACTCACTGGAGGAGAGGAGAGACAGGGGGGACATGATTGAAACCTTTAAATACATGAAAGGAATAAACAAGACAGGTACAGAGGGGCTGTTAAAAGTAAGGGAAGGGAGGGCCACCAGGGGCCATGATATGAGACTGGAGTGAGGAAGGTTCAGGAGGGAGATGAGGAGACACTTTTTTACAGAGAGGGTGGTGGCTGGGTGGAATGTTACCTGCAGAAGTGGTATGCAGTAGAACAGTGGACTGCTTCAAATGAGGATGGGACAGGACAAGGGGGAGGGTTAATGAAGGGGAAGAGTGGAAGGGAGGGGCAGCTGCAGAATAACGGGTGCTAGCTGCACATTTGAGCAGACTTGATAGACCTCTAGGCCTTTATCTGCTGGCAAATTTCATATGTTCGTATGTTCGTACTTACCCAGGACCACACTGTGGTGGGTGACCAGTCATGCAGGTTTTGCGAGAGCCTGCATGGGTGCCATCATGGATGGCCAGCATTTCCTTTTGCCACCTGATGTTCTCCTCTGGGGTTGCAGTGTGCAATGAGGTGGTCATGCGTACCTAAAGTGGTATAGATGCATGACAGGCAGCCGGCAGCAACCCCTCTCCTCCTAGTGCTCCTGACCATGATTCCAATCAATCTCCACCAGTCCACAGCCTCACAGCAGAACAGCATTCTCTCCTCCCTGAGGAAGAAGAGCAGTTCCAGGGGCACTCAATTCTTCCTCCCCCTGCCGGCCCTCTATGGTCCATGCTCATTCTGAAACACACATCGCTGGCATGGCATAGCAAGCAGTAGCAGTACCGCTATGGTACCAGGCTGGCTTGTGGTCCTGGTTTTATCCATTTTTAAAATATATATTTCTGAGGACAGGCCAGCTGAGATGCAATGTCTCATTTCTGATGGGGTCCTGCTTGTATCTATTTTTAAACTGTATTTTCCCATGATAGCACAGTGGAGGTACAATATCTCGTTTTCAGTGTGGGCTCCTCTTTTATCCATTTTTACAATGTATATACCCAGGATAGGCCAACTGAGAGGCAATATCTCATTTTCAGTGGACTCCAACATTTTGGCTACAAATTTCCAACATAGTCGTTTTATGATCTCTCATCACGGTCAAGACGGCAGGATTTTTTTAAAGATTATCCCAAAGATGCTTTGTGGAATGACTGCAAAAACATGTTTCGGAGGGGATTTAAAAAATGGCACCTGTCATGTTCATGAGGGTGAGTAGCACAAAGAATATGTGGAAAATTGGGGACCAAAATTTGGAACATTAAAGTTACATGGAAAAGGAGAAAATAAATGTTTCTTCAAAACCTAGCTGTTTTTTCATATTTTGACCCCATATTTTCAACATAGTCTTTTTATGGACCCGTGTTATGATCAAGATGGGTGGACTTTTTTAAATCCCCTTGGAAAGGTAATTTGACAGAGTGACTGCTAAAGCATGTGCCAGGAGGGGATTTGAAAAATGATACCTGTCATGTTCATCAGGTGGGGTAACACCTGGCCCATGCTGAAAACTTGGGAGAAAATATACAAAAACCAAAAAGTTATGAGGAAAAATGGAAAAATTCAATGTTTCTTCAAAACTTCATTTTTTGCATGCTGACATCAAATTTTCATTATGGTCTTTTTATGATACCACCTTATGATTATGATGGGTGAATTTTTTTTAATCCAGTCAAAAAGGTGATTTTCTGGAGTGACTGTGAAAACATATTTCAAGAGGGATTTCACAAATTTCACCTACCTTGTTTATGAGCTGGGGTCCTAAAAACGCTATGTTGAAAATTTGGTGAAAAAATGTTAAAATGAGTAAAAGTTCAAAATGCATTAAAAAGCCATTAACCTAACTTACCTTGTTTTGGTCAGTTCCTAGTTTGCACTGGAAGCAGCAGAACTTGCCGATCTTTGATGAAGGACCCGACAGAAAAGTGAGTGATGTTGGGGCGGCAGTGGGTGCTAAGGAAGGTTAAGGCCTGAGGTCAGGGGAAAGCAGGCAACATTGAGGGACAGTTTTTTTAACAGGAAAATTAAAAGAGGGGCAGAAAACAATGAGTGATGGTTTCCTTCTTTTCAGGTACAGCACTTGGCTGATGGCACTGGTGGTGGGCTGCATTCTGCATTTTCTAACATAATAGTATGCTTAAATATCTCTAAGACACTAAATGTAAACAAATCACTGGACTTCCTCTTTAAGTTGGCACTGCAGGGATGAGCACCCTGGTGCTGGACTGTGGGTTGAGAAGCCAGGTCAGGTGGAACAGAAATAGATACCGGCAGCGGGGTTGGGCACCTCACTGCCAATCATATTTAAAGAACAGGTCCTGCACAAGTGGGGATACCGGCGGCAATAGAGCTGAATGAAGATCCACTGTCAGTAATGCTTTCAAAGAGTGATCAGATAGGAGGGGGGGATACCACTGGCAGCTTGGTTGAAAGAGCATCTGCCACTTCTATATATTAAAAATTGGATCAGGCATGGGGGATTGTGATGGTGGAACAGACAGCAAGAAGTGGGTCAAAATGTAGGGAGGATACCAGCGATGATCATGCCCTGTTGGCATGCTAATGGGCAAAAATGTATGATAGGAGTTCCGTCCATCAGTAAGCAGAACAGCGTCATCATTTCAAAAGTGTAACTTACTTAATATAAGGAAAAATCTCTATTAAGTAACCTGTGCAACCTTGCAACCTAAGGAATCATTTGTATGCAAATGTAATTTTGTACATTCATTGTATTTAGTTGAACTCGTGTATTTACTGTTCTTATCGTTTTATTTGTCTTGTACTATGCCTGACTTGGAGCCTTTGTAAAAGAGCCTTTGTCTCAAAGGTATTTAATCCCAAACTGAAATAAATAAATAAAATAAAAATTAATTAGCCTGCTGCCAATATGCTTCTTGCAGACTTGCCTCCACAACATTCAACTCCATTGGCCATAACACAGTCACAGGTTCAGAATCCATGATAGATCATCAGGCCTTTATCTGCTAGCTTATCCTGATGCTCATACGTAGTACTGCACACTACCAATATGTTTGCTTTGCATTTGCACACAAGCAAACATAAAAATACTTTTATTTTAAAAGTTGATTGCACCAAAATAACATCAAAGTATATCAGTACAGATAAATACAAATGTGAATATTCAATAAACATTCAAATATGGAAAAACTATCAGGACAAAATGGAAAATTTAAAAGAAAAAAACTTTCAGTATTGCATTATTATCTTTACATTTTATTAAACTTTTTTTTGTTAAATGATTGAAAATATTCCTATGAGTTCTACAGTTTGGTACCCACAATGGACTGGCACTAAGTGGTCACAGTGCCCAGTCTCAACCTGTTCCCCATTGCATTAGATACAATGGAGGTTGAAAACCTTTTCTGTGTCATAGCTGAATGCTTTGCAACCATGCAGAAAAGGGTGTGTGTTATGCAGATGACCCACAGGACAGGGCACAAAGCATGGCAACCCTTGCAAACTATGCCACAGAGTTAAGGGACAGTCCCTTCCTGTCATACTGTTACAGGGAGGTGGTAGGGGTATCGTTAGTCTGTGATGTGTTCTATCGAGTAATGCCTGGTAAAAATATTATTACACTTGCAAAGGTACACATAATTGCTGATTTTGTATTTGTGCAACCTTCACAAAATTGTGCCATAATCTGGCTTTATTTTGTTCACTCTTTTTATGCAAATAGTACCATTTTTCCACAAAATGCACTTTTTTAATAATGTGATTTTTTAAAAATAAATCACAATTTCAACCAAAATAACTCTTTTTATGTTCACCATACATACACATGCAGCAAACATTTTGTTAGGAGATTGGCTTTTGAGGGGTGTGACACTCAATCCAATGCAGAAAGGTCTGCAAGAAGCTCATCAGTGTCACACCAGTCATCAGCCAGGCTGGTCAAGACAGTGTTCTGGCTTGATGGGCAGACACTTGGTGTATTTCAAAGGAAAGATCCAACCCAGCCATAGGTCAGCTCTTTTGTTTGATCTACAATGGCCAGCAAGCACAGCTGATCTGTCATGATCAGCCTGCTGTCCTGGAGGTGGAAATATGACCCTACTGTTTATTCCTATAGGGATGAAAATGATACACAGTCTCTTTGCAGCAAGGACTGCAATTGTGTGCATGCTGAATCCAGATCCAAGTAACCATGGGCACCAGAGCAGGGTGGAACGGGAGCAGCAGATTTGGTCACAATGTCACCTACATCATTGGCAGCCTGTTGAGATGGACATCATCATTCTGATGGTTGGGGAAAAAAATCCAAACAAAAATGGAATCATTAAATTGCACCATCTTTGTCCTAGAGTTTTAGATGGATCCATTGCATCTTGTTGGGAATGAATACAAAGCAGCCCCATAGATCCATTATATCAAGCCTGGTGTTGTACATACAAAACACAGAAACAAAATCAGTTCCTGGCTTTCATTCTTTGGGGGTGGACTTTGCTTTTTTTGTTTTGTTTGGATTTTTTTCTCCCACTCCTTGTGTCTATGTTCTCTTTCTTTTCTGAGGAGGGTTGTTGTTCATGTTCTTGCTCATTCTGGATCCCTAGTGCTCCTGCTCCCCCACACCCTTCTTTTCTTGTTTCCCCCTCAATCTGTTGCCATCTTCAGCTTTGCAGAGAACACCTTGAGAAATTGATCAGAGGCGGGGGAGGGGGCATGTGCACGCATGCTGGTGCACTCCATCAGTTTCCATCCCTCCTCCTATTTCTCTCCATCTTCATTCACCCCCCATATATCATTCCTTCATCACATCATCCATTCATTGAGAACCTGATGTCCCCTTGACCCTTCCCACAAGTGTGTGCAATTGCTTGACATAGCAATTTATTTTGCACACTGTAATATTATGGACATATATTTGTGTGTGTGTTTGTGTGTGTTTGAATATAAACACACACACTCACACGTGTACAGTACATATACATAATAACCATCGCTTGACAATACGATTTCTTCAGGACACTATTTTGTGCTATGTAGTATGAATATCAAGCAGTGTGTGTGTGTGTGTATGTGTGTGTGTGTGTGTATATGTATGAGAGTGTGTGTATCAACATCCATAACACATATCAGGCTAGAATGCTATACTATTTTTTTCCTGACCCTATACGATCAACCCTTAATGCATTCTTAAAGTGATTAACTCCTCTTCCATCACTTCTTTACTGTTACTTGTTTGTATTACCTGATTTTACTCTTTTTATGTTCACTGTGTGTGCACACACAGTGAACATTTTGTTAGGAGAGTGGCTTTTGAGGGGTGTGACACTGTCAGTCCATTGCAGAGTGGTCTGCAAGGGGCTCGTCAGTGTCAAACCAATCATCAGCCAGGCTGGTCATGACAGTATTCTGGTTTGCTGGGCAGAAACTTTGTGTCTTTCAAAGAAAAGAGCCAATGCAATTATAGGTTGGCTCTTTCCTTTGATCTATGCCACCCAGCAAGCACAGCTGATCTGTCATGATCAGCCTGTTGACCCTGGAGGTAGAAATCTGACTCTGCTGTTTATTCTTATATGGACGAAAATATTTCTTATAGCAATAACATCCAGGAAATGAGTAAGAAAGTAATGGGGACAACAGAGGCACAGACAGAAATAGAGGAGGAAATTAAAAATGGGAGTATCTCTCATTCATCCTTGCTGAACAAATACTTATATTTGGAGGAAGATTCTGAAGTGCATTCAACAGTACATAAATTTGTGAAAAAGGGATAAAGACTCTAAACAGGCATCTTTATGGCAAAGTAAGTTATTTTGTTCTACGCAGTGGCCATTTTCTCTTTCAGTTGTTCATGCATCATGAGAATCTCACTTCTGCTTATAGTACAGGGTTGTCTTAAAAGGCTTTGATATAGTCCACTCAGCTCTGTTTCAAGTTAATACTTGCAAAGAGATAAATGCAACATGAACAAAGTCTGTCTGGAGAAATCATAAAAAAAAGTTTATGGCATATTCAGCACTGATAGTAATCATAGTGAGAAGGTGACTTGCAGAGGAACTGGCCATCTACTCATCTTGAAATGCAGACCCCAAACTTAAACAAAAAAGCCACACAAGTGAAGTGACCATTATATAATAGCTTTTTGGTATTATTTACATGGTGTAACTTGGTTATTCAGTCCTCTGGGTTGTAAATGTATTGTCATTACTGGAACCTGAATATGAATTGGGAAATCCGTTATAATGGAGGCAATGAAATCCAGTCAATGCGAGCTTGCGTTGTGTGGTCTTGATACATGTAGCTTAATTTAATTATCAATTGAAATAATTTTGAATGTGTTCTCTGCTGTCTCCCATCCTTTTAAGTGTTCTGTCAGACCCCCCCTCCACAAACATAACATTGACACTGGGGGTGTCAATCACCCAGTGTCACCTCCTGAAATAAGGAAAACAATCCATAGTTGTTTTTTCCACATATCCTGTAAAAATGAAAAACACCCATCGATGTCTGTTGCTGCTGCTGTTAGTCACCCCCCACCTGACCCTTCCACATAGTACCTACCACCCCACCAAAGCCCTTACTTACCCACTGGGGGTCCAGTGTCATAATCCTCTATGAACAATAGACAAGTCTTCACTCTTCAGTGCTGGACCATGAACTGAGAAAATCAGGTATATGGTTCAGTGTATTTAAATGGGGTTTTGAACTTAGTGGCATAACTTGGTAATTTTTGCCTTATTTGTGACTCTACCTCATGAACAATGGCAGTGAAATTAAGCAAATCTGTTGCAAAAGGTGATTTTGTGATCGCTACATGAAATCACCTTTAAAGGAGGAGTTCAACATTTTCTCTGCCCTTTTTCATGAGGTGGAGTCAGAAGAAGGCTATGTTGAAAATGTGAGGTCAAAATATTGAAAAACAACAAAGTTATGAGCCTACATTGAAATTTGCAAACACAGGCTTGTAACTTTGGTAATTTTCAGTATTTTGACCCCACATCTTCAACATAGCCATTTCTGCATAGCACCTAATGAAAGTGACAGCTATCATTTTTCAAATGCTGCTCAAGATGTGTTTTCATATATTGAACGTTGATTTCATTAACTCTATGTGAAATCACCTTTTGGGCAGGATTTGAACATTTACTCCTCCCGTGTTCATGAGGTGGGGTTATAAGAAGGCTATGTTGAAAATCTGGGGTATAAATATTGAAAATAACAACAGAGTTATGAGCCTACATTGAAATTTATGAATGAAGACTTGTAACTTTGGTAATTTTCAATATTTTGACCACAAATTTTCAAGATAGCCATTTTTTCACAGCACCTCATGAATGTGATAGCTGTCATTTTGCAGATTCTGGCAAAAATGTGTTTTCCCACTTGCAGCATAAAATCACCTTTTGGGCAGGATTTGTAAATGTTCTTTGCCCTCGTTAATGAGTTGGGCTCATAAGAAGGCCATGTGAGGTCATAAGAACGCTATGTTGAAAATGTGAGGTAAGAATATGAGGAAACAACAAAGTTATGAGTCTACATTGCAGTTTTTCACTGCACACTCATAACTGTATAATTTTCAATATTTTGACCCCAACTTTTCAACATAGTCTTTTTTCACACCACCTCATGAATTTGACAGCTGTCATTTCTCAAATCCTACCCAAAATGTCTTTTCACACTTGTGGCACAAAATGATGTTTCAGCAATTGTTTTATAAAAGACACCTGTCATACTCAGAAGGAATGGTCATAAAAATATTATGTTGAAAACTTGGGGTAAAATGTGAAAATAAAATGATGTTATGGGGAGCAAACTGTTCCAACATTTACTCCTAACTTTATTTTTTGAAGATTTTGGCCCCTAATATTCAACATATTCCCTTCTGTTACCCCACCTCCTGAACATGGCATTTGTCATTTTTCAAATCTCCTCTGAAACTTGTTTCCACAGTAACACAGTGAAATCAACTTTCAGATGGGATTTTAAAAATTTCCCCTGTCTTGATCATAATGTCAAGTCATAAAAAGACTGTAGGACATTTGGAGTCAAAATGTGGGAGCCCACATAATAGTAGTTATTGCCTTTCATCTGCCCTATGCTGGGTAATTACAGTCTAAGAATGTGTCAAAGTAGGATACCACTGAAAAAAGATATTGCATCTCTTCTACTCTATCCTGGATAAATATATAATAAAAATTTGAATAAGCAAGACCCGGTACAATAGCAATACCAGCGGTAAACATTCAGCTTTGACAAATGCTTGTTAAGTACACTGTTCTAGTTCATGAAAATGCATGAAATTATACAAAATTGGTGCAATTTGCAAAAAATACACAAAGCAGATTTTTCTGATTTCACCCAGGACTACTATTGGGCCAATGGGAAATGGAGATCATCTTGCGACCAACCTGTTAATGCAATCATGGGGCTAGGAAAGCAGATCCACTGGATGTCAGAGAATATTCTTGGATTGCAGTGTGGGTGGGGAGCACTGGACGACCAGGGGTATCATGTGGTTCTCCAAAGGAAATCACTGAACTGTGAGCTACAAGTGGGCCTAAAGATAAGGATCATGGGGGGCCACACCCACACCCATGTGGGTATTGCAAGCCAGCATGTCAGTGGGTAAAAACTAGTGCTGGGTGGAATTTTTATTATGGTATCAAAACTGTGGGAAAATTGCAGATTGTGCATCTGCGCAATGTTTGCAAAGTTTTGCCCAATTTAACATAATTTTGCCTGGGCTTTTTTACTCAAGGTAGCCTCATGTCCCTCCAAACTGCATTTTTCTTTTTGTAAATGTGAGTCTTTAAAAATGCACAACTTCAGCAAATGGCACAATTTTTTTCAAAAGTGCGCATTTTTCAAAGTGTGATTTTTTTTACAGGTGCAGTTCTAACCAAAACTGCACATTTTAAACACACTATTCTAGTTCATGAAATAGAGTGAACTTATGTGTAACTGGCACAATTTTATTAAAAGTGAGTGGAACAGATTTTTAAAGTTTCTCTCAGCTCTAGTACAAACCTTATTTGTCCCCACATCTGGCTTAATCCATTTGCATTGTAACTTAGTTTGGGGGGTGGACTACTCCTCCCTCCAGTTTAAGACCATATTTTGTACATGGCAGAAATTAGGGGTGGCACAGCAGTGAGTCAGTTTATACTTCACCATTGCACTGGTCTAGCTGAGATTGTGTTTTAGCCCCCCTGAAGTTTTATATGGACACTGCAATCTCAATTATCTGAACTGCCTCGGAAACATTAAATCAGTTTGAGAGTTTGGAAAATTGGGGTTCCATTGAAATTAATGGCACACAAATGCTAAATTGAGCTCTGTCCAAGCTTCCCAGCAGCAGAACACACAAATACTGTATTGGACTTCATGTAAGCAGTTGCTGTCCACCTCCATTCCTATTTTACCATCTCCAATCTCCAAACCCCAGCATTCATGTTGAAACAACAGCAACAAATCTAGCAAACTAAAAACAGTCACATGATATTCTATTATGTAAATAACAGCACATGGCAGGGTCTGCTGCAATGCTAAATTGCTGCACATCCCAGGTAAGTCATGAGGCACGAGGCACAGCTGAGTGCTTTCAACCACCTGGGAAGTGCGATAATTTATGGCATTACTGCATACCCAGGAATGTGCTTCTAAAATGGTTTTAAGAGTTAAAAAAGACAGAAAAAAGAAAGTAAATTTGAGCTGTACAGTGATTGAAATTAATGCATGGTCATGTGACCAATTCTGACTAATCAGATTGTTTGCTTGATTCAAGCCATTTTATAACGCAGCATAACTGGACATCATCTACAAGCTCCGAACCCGGTACCACATTTCAGTTGAAGTGCATAAGGCACTCAGTACATTTTTGCTGCTTTATTCCCCTTTCCTTAACCCATTAACACACTTCATCACACTTTTATGTTTGCCATACTGATTTTTATTTTATTCACCTTAGAGCTCTATGCCCACAAAATATTTTTCAAATGCTGAGTACACCCCGAAACCAGAAGTAAGACTGAAAATTAAGATCAGTTGTTTTTAAAATGTGAACTTTGCCCTGTTTTTCATTTCGTTATTAGTGTACAGTAGTTAGCTAGTGAACTAGGAACAGGATGATACTGTGTTGATACTGTATTGACTATGAAACAACAAAACATTTTCATTTTCTGATTTGGGCTTTGAGAATGTGAGCACTTAACGCTGCCTGCATGGTACATTACAGTACTGTATCGCAGTGATGGCAAGCAGTTTTACTACTGAAAACTCTCTAATTAGGTTAAAATAAAAACTGGGTGCATATTTGTCAAGTTCAGTGTGGTACTTACTATGGCATCTGCATATATCCGATGATGTGCTATTCCTTACTGGTTCCAAACCTGTTCCAAAGTTCTGATTCAGTACTACAGTGGAGTCCAAACCTTTCCCAGTATGGAACTGGCTATGGTGTTTGAACCTATCATGATGCTGTACTGGCCATGGGACTAATACCAGCCCCTATGCAGTGCTTGCTACCTTGCATAAACAGATCACAGTGTCCTGATACCCAAAACAGCATTCCCTTACCAAACTGGATGCCAGAAATGTGCTAAGAATTGTGTGGTAGTGAGGCTTACTCTAATATAGACATGGTAAATAATACCCCAGGACAATATCAGATGTCACAAACAATTAACACACACCAACTCCCAGGCGCACAACCAATACAAATTGAGACAGATACACACAATAATGCAGACCACCTCTCTGACACAACTAACACAAATTGAATTGTGGTCACTTTCAACACAAGGTCAGTCACAGGCACACCAAACTAATGTTGCATCTCAGACCCACACAATGAATACAAACCCACTCAAAACCACACAAGTTATGCAAAATTAAACTTAAACATACATGATCAACAAACACCATATCAGGCACATACAACACAAACCAACTCTCAGACACAGACATCTAGCAAAAAATAAAGTTCTTAGCCACACGCAGCTATTAAACTTGAGTCTCAATCTCTCACAACACAAATCAGGTCTGAAGTACACACAAGTAACTCAAATTGAGACCCAAACACACTCACTTTACTTGTTTATGTATTTATGTATTTATGTACGTATGTATGTATTCATTGATTCATTCAACTATAGTATATAGTGGGTCCTTGTTCAGCGTGGATTTCTATCCTTGCTGAAATCTTGTTGAACTACAGTTCAATGGTCATGGAATACAGTTATACCCTTTTGAGGTACAACAATGTATCAGCTGATCGGAAATCCATGGGCCAGCTGTGCTATGAACTGTCGCACCCACTGTATTTTTTTCCTAAACAAAGTTGACGAGACACTGGGTGTAGGGGAGGAAGACTGACCCAACACAAATTCTCAACATAGCAAACACAGATAAGTCCTATGTTAACTTTTTTTTTAATCTGCCTGCTCTTAAAACCTGACTGTTGTTAGTCATTTCAGCAGAAGTGTCAGTTGCGGAGGTCAATGGGAGATGGTGAGCACCCTGTCTGTCTGGACGGACTTCAGCTGACCAGAATTCATGGACATTGTGAAGATTGTCCAGACTTTGCACCTAACCTGTTGTAGTTTGGATCCGGGCCCTACATCCCTTTTAATGGGGTGTGTAGATGTCATCTGCCCAATCCTAGCTGAAATTGTATGGCAATCTCTGGAGAAGGGAGTCTTTCTAGACTCCTAAAGGAGGTGGTCATTTGACCACTCCTTAAAAAACCCTCCTTGGATCCCATCGATCCAGCTAACTACTGACCTGCCTCTAACCTTCCCTTTGTGGGGAAGGTTATTGAGAAGGTGAGTGCATTGCAACTGGACAATCACCTTGTAACTCACAATGTCTGTGAAGCTCTTTAGTCTGGTTTCAGGAAGAGGCATAGCATGGAGACTGCCCTTGTTCGGCTATTAAATGATCTCCTAATGGCGAGAGATTGAAAGGCTCCTACCATCTTGGTCCTTCTTGATCTCTCAGCAGCTTTTGGCACTGTGGACCGTGGGGTGCTGTTGGAGACCCTGTGCCTTTGTGGAATGTCGATACAGTCTTCAAATGATTTTGATCATTCCTCATAGGCAGATCTCAGAGGGTGGTCACTGGAATTTATTCCTGTGACCCTCTTCCCCTGTCCTGCAGGATGCTGCAGGGCTCCATATTGATGCCCATGTTATTCGCAGTGTATATGCTGCCATTGGGAGATATCATCAGGCAATACGGCTTGAGTTTTCACTGCTATGCCGGTGATACTCAGCTGTATATGTCCTTTGTGAACAGACAGGTTGATGCAATCTCTATGCTAAATAGTTGCATCTCCGAGATCAAAGACTGGTTGAGCTTGAGTTGGCTGAGACTGAATCGGGATAAGGCTGAGGTGTTGGTTGTGTTCCCGGGTCACTCTGGGGTGGGTTTGGGGGCTGGGCACTTGTTGGGCCTATGGCTTGATGGTGACCAGCTCACTACCTCAGGTCAAGTGTGTAACCTGGGAGTTATTTTTGACGATGGCTTGACCCTGAAATCTCAGGTGTCAGTTGTGGTCAAATCCTCATTTTACCATCTGAGGAATATCGCCTGGGTGAAACACCTGGTTCCATGGGTGACCTTCCAGTACTGGTCCACATCTTCATTACTACCTGTCTTGACTACTGCAATGCCCTCTACCCCTAGGGCTATCTGGGGTTGATATCCACTGCTTGCAGCTAGTGCAGAACTCTGCAGCCAGGCTGCTGACTGGTACTTCTAGGACCAACCATATTACACCTGTGTCGCGCAAATTGCACTGGCTGCCAGTTCAGTGGTGGATCACCTATAAGGTAGGCTTGCTTACCTTTAAAGCCCTACATGAACAGGGACCCGAATACCTGAAAACCTCCTGACTCCCTACTCCCCCAATTGTCCTCTCCGATCCACCGATGAGGGATTGCTAGAGATTCCCAGGGTTCGTTTAAAAACATCTGGAGCTTGTGCCTTTTCATTTGCAGTACCAAGCCTGTGGAATTCTCTACCTCGTCGGTTAAGAGAATGCCTGACCTCAGTAGTTTTAAATCTATGTTAAAAATGTATTTATTTTCCTTGGCTTTCCCTGACTGATTTTAAATAATTTATATGCTGTTTTTAATATTGTAGTTCATATTGTGTACAGAGCCTTGATTTTGAAAGGTGCTATATAAATAAAGATTTGCTTTGCTTTGGTTACGTTCACTTTCTCTGCTCACTCAGGGATCCTCTAACTCTAAAAAAAAAAATACTATACCCTATAAAAAATATTGGTTGGGTAACTACATACTCAACCTGCCTGTACTGCCACCATAGGCTTCTTATTACATCGGACCTCTCAAGCTTCGTTCTTGAGATCTAATATTATCAGAACCCCTCTGTGGCAGTACAGGCTGGTTGTGCATGATTGCCAAACTAGTATTCTCTCTATCTATCTATCTATCTATCTATCTATCTATCTATCTATCTCTCTCTCTCTCTTTCTCTCTCTATCAGATTTTGATAACCATGTAAGCCCACTGAGACATTGTCCTTTCTTCAGGGGTAATTACAGTAAAGAAGTGTAAAGGAGAACAGAGGATGTCGGTACAATGATAACTCAGGGACAGAGCTGATAATACAACTGTTAGCAGAACATAGTTCAAGGAATTACAGCTGTAAAAAGGTTTGAAAACAGTTGCCTACAAATCAGCAAATAAATAGACTAAAACAGTATACATAGTAATGCACAAGTAAACACAAAATGGTTGTACAGAAACATAGACTTTGATGGCAGATAAGGACCACTTGGCCCACCTAGTCTGTACATTTTCCTGCCTATTGGATAAGCTGCAGATCCTAGTTAACCAACAGCCTAATTCTTCCTACCCCTTCTAGAATTGCCTTATATCAGTCCCATGCATTCTTGAATTCCCCCTCTGTTTTTGACTCCACAATCCCCTCTGGAAGGCTTTTCTATGCATTCACCACCCTCTCGATGAAAAAAAATACTTCCTCACATTGCCCCTGAGCCATCCCCCCTGTGTCTTCAAGTGCCCCCTTGTTCTTGCACATCTCTTTCTCTGAAAGATGCTACCCTCTTGGACTTTGATTCCCTTTAGGTACTTGAAAGTTTCTATCATGTGCCCCCTCTTCCTCCTTTCTTCGAGGGTATACATATTAAGCTCCTTCATTCTCTCTTTGTATGGCTTGTGGTGCAGACTCTGCACCATTTTAGTTTCCCTCCTCTGGATAGCCTCCATCCTGTCTATGTCCTTGCAGAGATGGGGACTCCAGAACTGCACACAGTACTCTGGATGGGGTCTCACCAACTGTCTGTACAGAGAGGTGACAACTTCTTGTTTCCTACTAGTGATGCCTCTCCCTATGCATCCCAGTATCCCCTCAGCCCTTCTTACTGCTCTCTCATATTCTTTGCCTACCTTTAGGTCATCTGACATCTGACCCCAGGTTCTTTTCCATTTTTGTTGTTGTTAATACCTCCCCCACACCCATTGTGTACTCTGCTACTAGGTTTTTGATTCCCAGGTGCATTACTTTGCACTTCTTTACATTGAATCTAAGCTGCCAGACTCTTGACCATTCCTCCAACCTTGCCAAGTCCCTTTTCATCCTTTCCACCCCCCTTATGTATCAACCCTGTTGCAGATCTTTGTGTCATCTGCAAAGAGGCATACTTTTCCTTCCAGTCCCTCTGCAATGTCACCTATAAAGACATTAAAGAGGACCTGTCCCAGTACTGAACCATACAGCACCCCACTAGTAACCCCCCTTTCTTCAGAGTGGACTCCGTTTACTATTACCCTCTGCATGCTGTTGTCCAACCAATTTTTTACCCAGGATACCACCCTGAGACCCAGTCCCAGACTGTCTAACTTGTTTACGAATTTTTTGTGTGGGACTGTGTCAAATGCCTTGCTAACGTCTACGTAGACCACACCCGCAGCCCCTCACTGGTCTACTACTTTGGTCACCCAGTCAAAAAAATCTATTATATTCATCTGGCATGACCTTCCTGCTGTATATCCATACTGCCTTGGGTCCTGTGCCCTGATGGCTCCAGGTACTCAACAATTCTTTCTTTCAGAAGTGATTCCACCATTTTCCCTAACACTGAGGTCAAACTAATAGGTCTGTAGTTTCCTGTCTCTGCCTTGCTCCCACTTTTGTGGAGGGGAATCACATCTTCCCTCTTCCAGTCCTCAGGTACCACACCATCCTCCCATGATTTGTTAAAAAAGGTAGTCAGTGGTGTCACTAGTTCTCCTCTTAGTTCTTTTAGAATTCTGGGGTGAATCCTGTCAGGCCCCATTGCTTTATCCACCTTCAGTTGTAAGGGTTCTTTCAGGACCCTTTCTTCTGTGAATGGATTGGTATCGACCCCCCTATCCAGAGTGCTTCTATTGTTCAGTTTAGGTACCTCCCCATCCCCTTCTTTTGTGAATACTAAGCAGAAGTATTCATTCAACATCACTGCTTTATCACTGTCACCCTCTGCCCACCCCCTTCCCTTTACTAAGCCTCACTATCCCTCCCTTGGTCTTCCTTCTCTCCCTAATGTATCTATAAAAAGTTTTATCCCCTTTTTAACTGAGTTGGCTATCTTTTCCTCGGTTTGGGCCTATGCTATTCTGAGTGCCTTCCCAGCTTCCTTCTGCTTTAAGTGGTATAGTTCTCTGTTCTGCTCCTTCTGTGTTTCCTTATACTTCTTGAATGCTATCTTTTTCTCCCTAACCTTCCCTGCCACCTCTTTTGAGAACCATAGTGTTTTTTTTTCTTCATTTAGTTTTATTTGCCTCACATAAAGGCTTGTTGCCTCTGTGATGGTAGTTTTGATTTTTCCCCATTGTTCCTCCACCCATCCTTCTTGTCCATTTGCTAGTGCTATTCTGGAGTACTCTTCCATTTTGCCAAAGTCAGCTCTCCTTAAGTCCAATACCCTCCCTTTTGTATGGCTTGACTCTATGGCTGTGTGTATCGTGAACCACACTGTTTGGTGATCGTTTGTTCCCAGATGGCTACCCACTTCTGAATCTGAGATCCTCTCTCCATCCCTGTTTGAGAGTATCAGGTCTAAGACTGCTCCCTCCCAAGTGGGTTTCAACACTAGCTGTCTGAGGCATGCTCCCTGTAGGGCATCAAGAATGACCCTGCTCTTGGATGTGACTGCAGTAAAGGTGCTTCAGTTAACATCTTGCATATTTGGGTTCCCCATCAACAGTATCTCCCCTTTTTCTGCCATTCTAAGAATGCTTTCTATAATTTCCTTGTCCAGTTCCTCCCCCTGAGACGATGGTCTATATACAACCCCTGTGTGGATTGTGGTGCCATTTCCTGTCTTCAGGGTGACTCACAGTGCCTCCTCCTATTTACCCTTTAGTTCTGTTGCTTTGATCTTTTCCCTTTCGTTGAGAGCTACTCCTCCTCTTTTACCCTCCCCGTCCCTCCTATAGATTGTGTACCCTGGTATGTTGACATCCCAGTCATGGTTCTCTGTGTATCATGTCTCTGTGACTGCCACAATATCCAAGAGTCCCTTTTCCATCAAGGCTACTAGTTCAGGTGTCTTGTTACCTTCACTATGGGCATTGGTACTCATCAGCCTCCATTTTTTGATGGCCTTACCCTTTTTAGCCCCCTCCCTGTCTTTGCTGCCTTTGTCTTTTTCTTCATTTACCCCTGTCCTGCTCCTTATTTAATTTGCTGCCTTTGAGTTTACCTCGATAACTACCCTGTTTTGTTGGGGGGTAGGATTTCCCTGCTCCTTTTCAATGCCTACCCCCTTGGTTAGTTTAAATGCTTGCAATGAAGCATTTAAACCTATCACTTAGGATTCTGGTTCCCCTCCTGGACAGAAGCAGACCATCAAGGCAGTATAGGCCTGTATCCCTCCAGGTGGAACCCCAGTCCCCAGTGAAGCCAAAGCCCTGAGCTCAGCACCAGTTTTTCAACCATTCATTGAGTCCCATGATGTGGAGTACCCTAGCCTCACCCATGCCATAGACAGGCTGCACCTCTGAGAAGGTTACTGTGTGTGTTACTTGTCTAAGGCCCCTCCCTAATTCCACAAACTCCTCCAGCACTGCTCTGATCCCATTTCTAGCCAGGTTATTTGTTCCTAGGTGGACAATGACATCCAGCTCCCTCTCCCATGCTGCTGCTCCCATGATCCTGAGGATTTGCTTCCTGTACCTCCTAGCCATGGTGCCGGGCAGATACCTTAACTCCCTCTCCCCTCCCTCCCCAGTCCTACCCCCTAATGATTGAGTTCCCCACCAGGAGTTGTTTCCTTCACCTCTGGGGTCCCATGCCACCCTCCTGTGGGTCTCCTTTTTGGAGGTTACCAGCATCCTCCTTGGCATCCACTGTGGGTGCCTCCATAGATGAACCACATTCTGCCAGAATGGTGTATGAATTGTTGAGCGGTAAGCTGGAGGGATGTGCCCCTGTTCTACCACCCTCATGCTCCCTGAGCCCATTGGTGTCCAACCTCTCCTCTGTCCTGGCAACCTTTGAGGCAATGGTAGTGGCACTGGTGGTCCCTGCATTGGGGAGTAGGCTTCTTGAATCATCGCCAGGTCAGACTGGAGATGGGCAACCTCCTTCCTCAGACCAGGGAGGTGCCTGCAAATTGGGCAGCATCACAGCTCCAGAATGTCTCCCAGAAGACTGCTGCCCCATAGCCAGTGCATTGCACCACTCCCCACATGGCTCCATCTCTTCCTGTTTACATTTTTTTTTTTTTAGTGTGCAAGTGTGTGCATGCATTTACCACCTACACAGCATGTTGGGCTGTTAAGGGCATGACAGGTGTATGCCCATTGCCCTTTTGGAGAAATGATGGCAGAACTCCTGGTATAAAGGAAATTACACCCTTGGGTGGTGTGGGGTGAGGGAGGTAAGTGGGACTAAGACTGTTTCATCCTGAAACAATCAGCTACAGCTGTGACCCACCACCCCAGTGAATGCTTTCCTTCCCTTCAGCAAGACAACCTGCACAATAATATAACAGAAAATATACCCTGCAAAAAACAATATCAGCTCCTGCTCCTTTGCTTTCCCTTGCTTCTCTGCTGTCTTCCTAGTTTGCTGGCTCTGTCAGAATTTTAAAACTTTGTGGGTGGGCAGGTTGGGAAAGTCCTGCTTTCAGCTCCTTCTCCATTGCTTTCCCTTGCTTCTCTGCTGTCTTCCTAGTTTGCTGGCTCTGTCAGAATTTAAAGACTTTGTGGGTGGGCAAGTCTGGGCAACTGCCATTTTCAGTTCCTGCTCCATTGCTTTTTCTTGTTTCTCTGCTGTCTTCCTAGTTTGCTGGCTCTGTCAGAATTTAAAGGCTTTGTCAGTGGGCAAGTCTGGGCAAGTACTGTTTTCAGCTCCTGTTCCCTTGCTTTCCCTTGCTTCTCTGCTGTCTTCCTAGTTTGCTGGCTCTGATAGAATTTAAATGCTTTGTGGAAGGGAATGTCTTGGCAAGTCCTGTGTTCAGCTCCTGCTCCCTTGTTTTCCTTTGCTTCTCTATTGTCTTCCAAAAAAATACACAATGCCAAGAACATTTCTTGGATTCTGATTGATCAGCATGTGTTTGTTACAGTGAGGTTATCTGAGCACAATCTCACATCAAGTCAAAACATACAAATGACTGCATGTCAGACTGAATAAAAAGGCACAGCTTCTCTTATACAACTAACACAAACCCAGTTTCAGCTATACAAAACTATAAAAGCACAATTAACAGAAAATGACTCTCAAACATACATGTAAGTAATAAGCCACAATAGAGTGTGCATTATAGGATTTTAATGCACTCTCCAGAGCTGTAGTAAGGCATGAGTCTGAAGGTTAAGTATCCTTAAGAGCCTAGGAAGTGCAGGGTTTTAAATAATTGATTAGCAGTTTTTTTTCCTTGGACAATACTAACTTTATGGAAAGTATTTATATAGGTTTTCTAGAAGTGTTATGTTTGTTAAACACAATGAGGCAAGTGCTATGCATTTTTACAATGTTTTAGCACTTTTATGAGCAAAACGCTAATCAATTTTTAGAGTTAAATAAAACCCTGAAGTGCATTAAAATCCTTTATAAAATGGGTCTGAACAATGCTACATCCTGATTGGCTGAGAGGTGCCTCTGGCCGTGTCCTTATCAAGACATATTGTGCCAACCGGCACCTCTTCAGCCAGTCAGGACGCAGCACCTCTGGAAATCCATACATGCCTGAAGAGATTAACAAAGTATAGAAGCTGCTGTCCTGGTGATCTATGGTCACTGCCAGCCAGCCCCGAGGCATGGATGCTCTCTCTCTAATTCAGTGAAACTCCACCCCAGTGTCTTTAAAAAATCTAACCTTGCCACTTTTGGTCAGAAGTTAGTAGTCGTAGCTGAAAAGCTGACCGAGATGAAACGGACATCCCATGCAGGCTGCGACAACGCAGCTTTCAAATCACAAATGCAGCTCAAAGTATGATGCCACTGTCTGCACTAACATGCTGCCACTTTCCTTCTGCTCAGTCACACTGCACACGGACACAACCCTGAAGGACGAGCTCCTACTTAACCACTACCTAGTACCGAACACATCTCATGACAACAGATACACTATCATTTCCACTGTCTGAGTGAGCAAGAGGCCCTTACCTGCACTTTTTTGTCACCATCTTGAGCTGCTGAGTGTTTCTCCTGGCAGCGGGACATGGGGGGAATTGCAAGAGGAGCATAAAGATCTACTATGTGACTTAAAACAAGAAGTTAACATGCTAAAATTAATGTTAACATGATCTACTGTTACAATTCTCTTTTCAACGGACATCCCGCGTGCTGCGACAACGCAGCTTTAAAATCATAAACGCAGCTCAAAGTACGGTGCCACTCTCTGCACTAACATGCTGCCATTCACCATCTTGACCTGCTGAGTGTTTCTCCTGGCAGGGACGGGGGGATTGCAAGAGGAGCATCAAGATCTACTATGTGACTTAAAACTAGAGTTAACATGTTAAAATGAATGTTAACATGATCTACTGTTGCAATTCTCTTTCTTTTTTTAGAAAACTGATTCTAATGAATCCAGTTAGGAACTATTTTATCTTATTTTAAGATTGTTGTCAAATAAATATCTTCAACTTTTAAACCAGACAACTCTGTTTCTACTTTATTTACAAAAGTGCAGTGCCCATTTTATAAGTGGAATAAGACACTCCGAGGTGTGGTTTATGGCTTGATAAGAGCACTTCCCAGGTGCTAAAGTCACTCGGCGCAAGCGCCTCGTGCCTCATTACACACCTGGGGCGTGCTCTTATCAAGCCATAAACCACACCTCGTCATGTCTTATTCCTTACACGATGCACACTTTGGAGGGGTTTATTAAACTTATAAAATGGCTCTAAGTAGTTTTTTTGGGAAGGAGGAAAATGTGATTCAGCACCTGACAGTGAGTTTATGGAGATTTAATGCATTTTCAGGTGATGGCTTTTGGTCAATGACATATTTTGATTTTTTTCTTGCCATTTTTAAAACTATTCAAGCCAACTCTCAGACTTACATAACTAGAACAAACCCGGTTTATAAACAAATATAAATGCAAAATTAACACAAAAAATACTCCAAAATACATACAACTGTCTCAAACCAACTGTCAGGCTTACACAACAAAAAATCCTGCTTCAGATATACATAATGATAAATGCACAATTGACACAAAATGACTCTCAAACATATGTAACAAAACAAAAAAGACCTCAGGCTTATACAACTAACACAAACACAGTTTAAGAAATACACAACTATAAATGTGCAGTTAACACAAAATGACTCTCAAACATATACAACTAACACAAGCTCAGTTTCAGAAATTCATGACTATAAATGCACAGTTAACACAAAATACTCTCAGACATATAAAAGTAACTAAAACCAACTCTCAGGCTTACACAACTAACACAAACTCTCAGGCTACACAACTAACTTAAACAAACTCTCCAGCTTACATAACTAACTTAAACCAACTCTTAGGCTTACACAACTAACACAAACCAACTCTCAGGCTTGCACAACTAACACAAACCCTTTCAGATATACCTAACTATAAATGCACAATTAACACAACATGACTGTCAAACATACTACTAACACTGCCAAACCCCCAGGCTCACACAACTAGCACAAACAAATGATCTTCATTGATCTATGTAACAAGGGCATTAATTTCACCCTGCATGCTGCACCATCACGCAAGCCTTTTAAATGATGTCTAAGTGCAGAGAAGCACTTGTTGACCTCAGGCAGATTAGTTTTCCAACATTTTTTGTAACCACCTTTCCTGTAATTTATCAACAATTAGCCTTCTTTAAAAGTTGGCAGCTGATCAGCACCTTTCCTAGTCACTTGTCAAACCTCTTTCTCACATTTCTTGTTCTTGTTCTCCTGTTTCATGTACAGAAGGAGCAGCTCTTAGTTCACTGATCCACACAATAACAGTATTTACAAGAGCCTTAAGCTGAAACAAAACAGAATTGGGAGGGTGGGAGGAAGGAGTGGGTGATACCTGGCAGCTGTATGCTCATTCCAAAAACACCTTGGCTAGCTGAAATCTTTGTGATGAGTATGTTATTATCAGTAATGTAATCGAAGGGGGCCACAGACAACAAGCTTGCACAGCTAGTATGTGATATAGACACATTCTTACACAGAGGACCTACACACAGCACAGCTAAACACGCACACATAAACAAAAACAAGGGATAGGACTAGAGAAGCACAAAAAGTTCTGATAGTTATCCAGGCATCATCAGAACTTTCAGAACCTTTCAGTTGACAGTATGAATACTGGTTTAACCATCATTACCCACACTTAAGATGTTGTTAGTGAAAGGAAAGAAATGTAAAAACCACTGGGAGTGGTACTACGCTATCTCTAGTCTTCTTTTGGGTCATGCTACCACCACCACCAGCCTTCTTGATAGATTAAGACCAGATTGGTCGGGGAGTATATTAAGCTCCAAAATCAATGCTTTAAAATGATTGCAGCCTTATCAGACCCTGAAAAGGGTTCTGAAAAGGTTCTTTTGCAGAAAATGGCATAGGTTCTGGGTTGTTCTGTACGTATCCCAATAGGTTATCAGACCCTGAAAATGGTTCTGAAAAGGTTCTTTTGCAGAAAGTGGCATAGGTTCTGGGTTGTTCTGTACTTATCCCAATAGGTTATCAGACCCGGAAAAGGGTTCTGAAAAGGTTCTTTTGCAGAAAATGGCATAGGTTCTGGGTGGTTCTGTACTTATTCTAATAGGTTACCAGACCCTGAAAAGGTTCTTTTCCAGAAAATGGCGTAGGTTCTGGGTTGTTCTGTACTTATCCCAATAGGTTCTCCCATCCATAACAAACAAACTAGAACACATTAACAGAAAAATATTTTTTAAAATGTTTTCTTCATTTTCTACATTCAAGTGCAACCACTCATCTAGGACCACGATATTTCTCCAGCTGCTGATATCACCATGATGCATATAGGTCACACTGCAGAGGTTAAGACTGATGCTGGCTCCTGATGATGGCCCTAACTGTGCTGTTGGCAGTGATGTTTACCACTAAAGGGTGCTGTTGACAGTATATTTGGCCCCTTGTAGAGCAGAGAGAGCAGCTAATCTCATGCTACCTAGTGCGTGCTTGTGCATGCTACATCACCATGCCCCATACTCTAAACTCGCTTTACTCAGAATGTCAGCATCTCTCTGCTGTACATGTGGAGATGCTGGAGTTCTGGCAAAAGTGAGTTAATTTTAGCCACAAAAGTGACCACGATGCAATGAGAACTCAGTCCATTTTCCCTGGTATTTTCTTGGTTATTTTGCCATTTGAAATAAGTGAGTGCACAGAACAATGTTCTGAATAAGTAAGCTAGCAAAACCAGACATATTCTCTCCACGTGACACTGTACCCCATGGCTTGGTTTGAAAAAGCACTGTAGTCCATGCTCGCAAGTTGCTAGTAACCCATAGCCCATAGCCAAAAAAGAAAAGCTTAAAACAGAGTCAATAGTACACTTTGAAGACTGCTTGAAAAGCTGCATAGTGATACTTGTTGTTTATTATTTACCTGCACTAAAAAGATGACAAAGGTGAGGCATCCAGGCAGGACAACGAATGGGGGCTGAAGCTGATCAAAGCTAGAAGACAAACACAGATTCCCAGAGAAATGGAATAGAAAATAATTCTGAAGATAATGTGTAGCATTACATAAGATAAGCATCAGTGAACGTAATTTCTGAAAACAAGCACACTTATTCTTGGATGAGAGAGACTAAAATTTTTAGTTGCAGTAATTGCTATATTAATGTTTATATGTCTTCTTTCCTCCACCAATGAAATTAATACGGAGGAGTAAGAAGCCACAGACAAGACAGACAACAGAGTAAATTAAAATTGTAAAGGTCAAACTGTAAATGTCACCATGCAAACAATGGACCCTATGCATGAATGCAGCATAGGGCATACTAGAAAGGCGCGTACCCCACCAAAGCAGCTCTGCACCCATGGACAGGTGCACTCTGGTGGTATTCACTACCACCAGCCACCTGTCCATGGTCCCGCCCCCCAGCACGTTGATGCACCTTGCTTGATTGAGGCAGTGCAGGGGGCAGAGTGCGGCACCCAGGCAGGCATCCAATTGGATGCCTGCCCTGGGTCCCAGAGTTGATCATATATGCAGGCATATGGGTGATCCTGCATAGGTGTGTACCCTGCAGACTTCAAGGGACACTGCAGGCACCCACTGCCCTTGCACTCACATGCCACAGAATGCAGGGACATGGACCCCACAGCAGGGACACACCAGTGCTATTGACAACATGTCTGCAGAAAGTCGATAGCAAAAGACATGGTGAACAATGCATGGACTGACAGGAACATGTCCATGCCATGCATGCATGATAGAACTGTGTTCCCACAGCCTCCACTAGGCATACACATGTCCACAACTGTCACAGGGGCAGAGGAATGTGTGTGCAGTGACATCAGGGGCATGCCTACCACTCAGGGACAGGCGGGAGGTATGGGCACCCACTTATAGTACTGGTATAATACCAGCCATCACCGCTGGGGTTTCCACTTCCATATATGACACCAGACATCTCAGTACCATGGACTGTAGGGGCACCCATAAGCATGTTGCAGGTGAAGGGATTCCCAACTCTTCCCCATGTATCGTAGCAGTTACTACCAGCTCCACCCATTGTTCATTTCACATGTCCTCCCCCCCCCCTTCCAACCGGCAATGTCTTAGTGCATGGCAGGGTTGCAAATACCCATTACTAGAATAAACTCCATTCCCATCTGGAACAGGCATTCCCCAGGAGCACAGGTAATCCAAAATATACATGGAAGTCAGAGCTGTAGACAGACATTTCCATTGTGTACACACTCTCTCCAGATGCTGCCCCCTAATAAAAAATGTACACATTCTCTCCAGCTGCCCCCCCATTATAAAACAAATCAGATTGCTGTCAGATGACTCATCTAATCTCTAAACTGTTTTTTTATGTCCTAAACAATAAAAGTTTGAACAGATAAAGACACTACTCAGAGGCCTACACTAACTCAAATAATCCAGATTAGAATGACAGTGGTAACAAAAAGGCATATGGTTTGGGACAGGTACTAAAAAAAAACACTGTATACAGATGTGTCGAGTGCATATGCTTGCTTACACCCTTTATGGAGGTGGCAGAGATGTATGATGTGAACTTGGTCCATTTGAGTTTGCAACGGTGATATACACATAAACGTAGCCTATTTGGGCATAGACATACTACTAGTTATATGTCTCATATATACACATAGCACTTGTGCAGACATGCCTATGCCCCAAGCCCACTATGACTGCCCCCTCCAGGAACCCCTATAACCACCCCTGGGCACACTGGATTGATGGTTGCTGTGCCAGTCCCCAGCCCTCCATAACTGTTTGTAATTACAGACACATGGTTCTATGGTACAACCCTGGGCAGGATGCTTGACTGTTGGCACATGGAATATGGCCACCGGTGCAACCATGGACATTGTCACAACCTACATAATGGGATTTTCTCTGTGCCACCACACACACACACACCACAGTTATGACAGGGTCCCCTTGCCATAACTCACACACCCCACTGCATGTTACTCCATGTGATTGCAAACCTTTGTGAATCACGCAGAGTGAGAACATGTCCCTGACACCCCACCTGGCCCATGTGGAACATGTCACCACCTGCGCTGTGGGGGAATCCAGTGCACATCTGGCTGTTGCAACAATTGTGAATGCCGTGGGACTCCCACTGCATAGCATTTATGCATAGTGTTGCCTACGTGCCTGAGATATGATGCAGATAGGAAATCCTGTTTTTTTTTTTTTGCATAGGGACCAATGTAATAGCAGTTGCATTATAATCCTTTTCAGACTTGGCTACTTGAATAACACTCCTCTACTGTTTAAGTTACCACTTTGAGAAAAATCTACTGCTATCACGTGCATAACAAAACAGAGGGGCAAAACTTCACAGTGTATGAATTCTTATGCACTAGATACTTTATAGGGCAGTGAATCAATTTCTTTATACTGCTTTTTTAGGTGGAGTGGCTAAATAGTATAAATACAGAAGTTCAACTATAACCATATTAATTATTTGCTCCACTCTCCTTTAATAAGCAGAAGACAGAGAAAAAATCTGAAAGGGAAGGGGGAATGACCTAAAAGTTGGTCTACTTCACCACCAATATTATACTGCTTATGCAGATGCAAGCTAATAGTAAGTTGTTACAGCAGTCACCGAAACCTGGCTTTCACACAAGACACCGGATGCATCTATCTCAGTTGATGGTTACAACTCGTTCCGACAAGCTAGGATTGCTAAACACGGGGGGGGGGGGTGCCTAGTATATGTCAGGTCTGGAATAAAGGTGCAGGCCCTTGATAACAGTCTTAATACAAAAGAAGCCCAAATTCTGAACCTCAAATTAAACATAGGGACATAGAAGAAAGTCCTGCTGGTCTCTACAGTATACGTACCTCCAGGGCACCAACCTGCTGGGCTAAACCATGTCATCGCAAGCCAAGAGCAACTAGGCAATCACTGAGAGAAGATCATTGTAGGTGACTTCAACATTAACTGGCGCTCACAGAAGGACAAAATCAGTAATGAAGCATGGGTCTGATAAGCGAAGAAGGACAAGAGCAACCAATAAGTGGGGCTTATAAAAGCGTTGAAAAGAAAACAAATAAGTGCTGGAAATAAGAATTGAACAGGATTCATTGTGGAAATAGATAATCTAAAAGAAAGAGATAATTATCTGGAGTACCTATTACAATGTTTTGTAAAGGCACCTCCTGAGGAAGTCAATATTTATTGGTGAAACGTAAAGGATTTGGGCCAGAAAATAAAATAAAAGAATAAGAATTTAGAAAAACAAAGATCTGTCTACTTGTGTGATATTCTTCATTTTGCGCCCGCCCATCCCCAAGTTTTGGGGAAGGAAAGAGCTTGTCTTGTGAAAACATATCAGGAGAGGCAGCACAGCAAAGGACTAACTTTAATATTAATACATTACCCGTGGATTACTAGGACTTTTGTCCAGGAACATTTTACAGTACTCACAGAAGGATGCCAAACTCAAGGATTTAATAACCAGCCTTTTCCTAACACAGATGGTCACTACTGACACCAGAATGAACTACAAAACAGGGAGCAGTTCTCTCATAGACTGGCTCAAGACCACTCACCCAGAGCATATATCTGACGTTGCTGTCCTGCCTGACAGCCTCAGTGACCACTCCCCTGCAAAGTGTACCTGGTCAAACAACTTCACAAAAAGCCCACCCAAGGTATGCAAAAACTGCTGTTTGAGGCCAGGGCTACTCAAGCACTTTAAACTGTACATGACACATATGGATTGGTCTCCGTTGGCAGGGGATATTGATGGCAATGAGGCGCTTAACTACTTCATAATGGTCTTCAATCAAGCTTGTGATATTTTTGCACCATATAGAATTAAAACAATTAGGGGAACCACCAATCCTTGGCTTTCCAAAGCTCTAATTGGACTCATGAGGAACAGAGACAATCTTTGGCATGTAGCAAGGGCAACTGGAACACCTGCTGCAATAAACACCTACAAGGCAGCCAGAAATGCTTGCACCAAACTCATCCAACAGGCCAAGTCTCCTACTACAAGGATCCACTTAACAAAACATGGGGCTCTGGCAGAGACTTTTGGGGGGACCTTGAAATCCCTGACGGGCAATTGCAAATGAGCTTAACAATGCGTTAACAGACTTCTCAAGTGTACTCCCCAGTGACTATTTCATGGATATGCAAGCACAACAATGACAAACTGCCCCTCATGACCCATTAAGAAAAGAGGTACAATCATTTCACTTTAAATGTGGCACCAAGGCCAACACAATTAAACACACTAAAGGGGCCCTTGGCAAGACTAGGATGGGAGCCGATATGCTAGACATGAAGCTGGTTGGTCTTCTCCTTAATGAACTCTCTGGACTCTTACCATGGTTTTCAATGCCTCTCTTAAATCGGGAGTGTTCCCAGATTTATGGAAGTCAGCAAACATCACACCTGTCTTTAAAGCAGGAGACAAGACACAAACATCCAACTACAGACCCATCTCCATCCTTCCTCCACTATCTAAAGTACTTGAAAGAATGGTCTCAGAGCAACTTGCAGAATACCTAGATAAACATAATCTACTCTGCACACAGCAGTATGGCTTCTGAAAAAAGCACTGCACACTCACCGCATTAATGGAGTACTCATCCCACTCATACAATGCATTGGACAATGGGTATGCAGTTGGTTCAGTCTTCATCGACCTTACGAAGGTCTTTGACTCTGTAAATCACAACCTCCTCCTAAGCTGCCTTCTATCCACAGGTCTATCCCCTGAGATGGTAAATTGGTTTAACAGCTACCTCACCGACAGGACACAATGAGTCAAAATAGGTGATACCCTATCTGCAGCTAATGAGGTGACCCTTGGGGTCCCACAGGTGTCAATCCTTGGTCCTCTACTCTTTAGCATTTTCATCAACTCCGCCCCTACAGCATGCTCAGCAAGCACAGTTCTCTATGCTGATGACACAGTAATATCAGTCAGTGGTAAAGACCTCCAATCCATCACAACAGATCTCCAAAGCAGCTTCCTTAAACTTGAATCATGGTTCACAGAAAACAAACTACTGTTAAACGTCAAAAAACTAAGAGCATGCTCTTCACGACCTCTCAAAGAAAAAAGACATACCTGCCACTGCTGATACATAACCAAAAGGGCGAGTTTCTACATCAAGTCACCAAGTTCAAATATCTTAGCATCACGTTTGATGATACCCTTACCTTCTTAAGCCACATAGACTCAGTTATCAAGACTGCAAATGCAAAACTGGGCATGCTTTACCATCATAGACACTCAATGACTCCTGATGCTCTCAAACTAGCCACTAGTAGTTCAATACTGTCTACCATAGACTATGGATTGCCTATTTATGAGGCGAGCACAAAAACAGCCCTAAGCAGGATCAGCACACTCCTCAATAAAGGCTGCTGTCTCACTCTGGGGGCTGCCATTGACACCCATACCTGCATGCTCTACAAAGACACTGGGTGGCTCCCACTCCGCCTTTGAGGGCAATATCAAACCTGCCTGCTTCTAAAAAAGGTGCTGCTGAGTCTGTCATCTTCCACACTGGGAGGCCACTTTAGGTTGGCTGTTCCTATGAAATCGACCTGAAGTATGGCCACTGACAGGATGATGATTCCCTTCAAAAGGACAAAACTTGCCCAAAATTCCATCCTGTATCAGGGACCAAAGTGGTACAATGAACTATGTACTGACCTCTCTGAGACACCCAAGATTAGTACTTTCAAAACTGGTCTCAGAACCTTCCTTGGCTCAAATATTACCTGTACCTGCCAGTGCTAATAACTCATCCAACAGCCTCCCAGTACCTACCCCTTTCCTCAATTATCACTCCACTGAATATCACCTTCCACGGGATCCCCCTTACCCTATCCCCTTGTAACTAATGATGTCTCCTCATGACTGAACACTCTTGCCCCCATCTCTGACTATGCCACCTTTTGGCTGACCCCCACCCACTTCTCTTTCCTTGAATCAAGCTTGTGTAATTAAGTACTAAATTGATGTGTAAAATCTCAGACTTGTTCTATTACAGGTTGTGTATATGATTCAATGTTCTTTTTACTGTTAACTCTGTATTTTATACTTTTAATGTCTGTTTTAAACAATTGACATGGAACCTTTGAAAATGAGTCATTGACTCAAAGGTATTAATCCCAAACTGAAATAAATAAATAAATAAAGTAATTAAGTAAGTAAGCTTTAATTTTTTAAGTGCCCAATCTCGGAGGCTCTGGGTACTTTACGAAACAGGTGTAAAACATACAATCATACATTTAAAACAAGGGTCAGCAGGATAAATAAAATTAAATAAAACAAGTTAATAAATAATATAAACAATAAAACACTAAGCTGGACTGTAATTAAATCCAAATGCTTCTTTAAAAAGATGTGCTTTCAGACCCTCCTGAAACCCTCCACCAATGGAGTCTCCCTCAAAGACTTTTGGAGCGAGTTTCAAAGGGCCAGGTCAGCCAACTGAAATGCACGGTCTCCAAAGGTTTTCAGCCTGGCCCTCAGAACTGCCAGGAGGCCATCGGTGGATGAAAGGAGCAAGCACCCTGAGCAGACAGGTGTCAGGAGGTCACTCAGGTAGCCAGGGCCTGATCCCTATAGGGACTTATAGGTGAGTAAGCCTACCTTGAAAGTAATCCTGCATCTGACCGGCAGCCAGTGCAGATCATGCAGGACTAGGGTCACATGGCAGGACCTCGAAAGGCCTGTCAGCAACCCAGCCACTGCTTTCTGTACCAATTGTAGTCAATGGAGGTTCCTTCCACTGTCCCTGAAGTAAAGAGCATTACAGTAATTGAGCCTTGACATAACAAAGGCATGTACCAGTGATGGCAGGTCACCAGGTAGAATTAGGGGTTTAATCCAGGCTACATTCCTTAGATGATAAAACCCACTCCAGATGATGGATGACATTGAGCTTCAAGTGTCAACCCATCATCTAGGATCATGCCCAGATTCCTCACCCTAGTGGAAGCTACCAGCAGGATAGGGCCCAGGAACAACCCTGATAAAGGGCTTCTTTCTGAAGTGCCATGGTGAGTGGTAGTTATGGCTGAACTAAGGCACAGCACTATTATTATTTAAGCATTAAAGCTTTAAAATTTTGCTTGCAGTGTCCGTGTGCCATTTATATTATTTAGCAGAGTGCAGTCTCTTTTGGTTTCCTGTTCCTGACCCAGCTGCAACCACATAATGCCAGCAGCCAGGCCTAATCACCAGTACTTCTGCCTTATCCAAGTTAAATCTCAGCCAGTTAGAGGATATCCAGTCTTAAATATTGGCCAGGCAGTTCTTAAGCACCTCCATGGTGTTACATGTCCTGGGAGCAAAGGATATATACAGCTGAGCATCATCTGCATAACAGTGAAAACCCAGACTGTAATGCCTCATGACCACCACCAAGGGTAGCATGTACACCATGAACAACATCAGCAATAAGATCGAACCCTGAGGAACCCTGTAGGGCAGGAGCTTCAGGCAGGAGGAGAAATTCCCCATCGCTACACGTTGCTTCCTGCTCGTACTGAGAAGAAGATTGAAACAATGTCACAAAGTGCACAAAAGAAAACATTAACACAGCAGAATAAAAGACTGAGTAAATTATTCAAGTTCTGGGATTTAAAGCTAAACAAAAATGAAGAATCAACTATCAGCACCTCATTAAGACCATTAACGTTAAAAAGCGATAAAGCATTTACGACAAAAAAGCTAACTCAAACACAACTTCCATTTAAAAATTGTTGTAGCTTAATACATGCCAAATTGGGGCCAAAAACGCAACCTGAAGCTGAGAAAAAATACAAAAAGCTGTGTCAGTTCAAGATAAGGACACTCCTATATCTAACTCTAACGTAAATGATGATCCAAATGAAAATCAAGTAAAAAGTCTGGACACAAGCAGGCCACTGCTGCAGAACACCAGTTAAAGGACGCATCAATACCCTATGCACCAAGGGAATCTACCAGCAGTGATGAAAGTGTACCTGAAGCTGGCAGCAGCCAAGAAAAACTTACAAATGATCAACCCCCAAAAAGGTCACTGCAATTGATAAATAACATAAGCACCTTACAGGAGAATATATAAAAACTTCAGTGATTACCAGAGAACATAAATGATATAAAAACAACTGTCAATAGCACTGATGAGAAACTGGAGCATGAAATAAAAAAGATAAACAAACTTGAGCAAATGCATTCCAAGCCTGAAGATATGGTCAATGACAAATGAAGGTTCATACTAAGGTTGTTGTCAGGAGCTAAAGGCAGATGACCATTTTAACTCCTATCACGTTACCCATAATATTGGATGCATGTGCCAGATAAAATCAAGTTATCTATTTTTTTCTTAAATGAAAGTTTGCTGTCACTATTAACTATATCTTATAGCAATGAATTCCAGCTGTTGACTATTCTTTGTGTAAAATAAAAGGTTCTTCTTAATGTCCTCTGGTATTAATAGTACCCTTTTTAAATTCAAGTTCCATACTGTGCATCAGATAAGGATCCATAACAACATCCCATGTAAACGAAAAATCTCCCCTTAACCTTCTCATCTCAAAGGATATGAGATTTACAGTAAGTGTTTAAGTCTTTCTTGGTAACTTAAATTTCCAAACCTAGTAATGCATTTTGTTATTCTTCTTTGCACTTTCTCCAACTGAATTATGTCCTTGTGTTTATATGGACACCAATACTGTGATCCATAATCTAAATGAGGACAGACATAAGACCTATAAAGTGGTGTAAGTACTGCTGAATCGCTAAATGTGATGTTCCTCTTATTGACCATGTGATTCCTTTAGCTTTTTTATGGTATTGGTTATGTGTTTTAACATACACAAATTATGTGTTACAGTAATCCCCAGGTCTCTCTCTCACAATCTTTGTCTGTGGGTTGCTTGCCACATAGGGAGTATCGAGATTTTTTTTATTATTTGCACCTAGGGATGTGACTCTACATTTATCGATATTTAATTTCATTTCCCAAACTGTTGCCCAGCATGATATTTGATCGAGATCCTTTTGAATATTAGAGACATCCTCTTCAGTATTATAGGTGCCACCAATCTTTGTGTCATATACATACTTAATATGCCAGCTGTCAATGTCCCTAGTTAAATGAGTAATGATGATATGGAATATTAACAGCCCCAACACAGACCACTGTGGCATCCCACTGCATACCTTCCCTTCACCTAAGAGATGACACTGTATCTGAACCCTCTGAATTCGACATTCCAGCCATTTTGAGATCTATGCAATATAACATGCATTAATATCTAAAGATTTCAGTTTATTAATAATTGCAAAATGTGGGACAAGGTCAAAAGCCTGACTCGGATTTAAGATTATATCGCAAGGCGATTTGGTATCCAGGCATTTGCTTACTTTTTCATAAAGGCATACCGTATTTGTAATGCATGATTATCCTTTTTTGAAACCATGTTGGTCAAGATCAAGATTAATCAGGGAGGCAGAAATTTTTTCCTTTAAAATACCTTCCAACATTTTTTACTATTAAGGAGGTTAAACAGATAGGTCCATAGTTTTTAATTTGTTGCCGATCACCTTTCTTAAATAATGGGGTCACATATGCTGGCTCCAATTACTAGGAACTTCACAACTGTTTATGCTATATTCAAACAGCTGTTCTAATGGTTTTATCAGATGTTTAGAAATTAGTTTTATCATGCTCCAAGTAATCTTATCTAGACCTGGAGCTGTATGGGTTTTAAGATTTCTTATTTTAGACATGGCACAAGAACTAAAATCATCCAAAAACAATAAGAGTCTTAAAACCAAACTAGAATATTAAGTAAATAGATCTAGAAGAACCCCATCTGGCTATTTTGGCTTGCTACCAGAATTGGAGAATACTATTTCTCAGCATAGTACTATAAATGTGATGTTTTCAGCACTTCTTGATTAGAGATGTTGGAGTTTTAATATGCCGGCGAGTTGCAGTGAAGTCACCAAATTCACCTTCATACATCATTTCATGAAGTTTTTCTATTTAATAGGAAATTCACCATTGATAACTTCACCTTGCACAAAGGCAAAGTTGGGTCAAAATGACTTCCACCAACTACTGCTTTTGTGTTTTCTAGGCATAACTTGGTCACATTTTGTTGACTTTGTCTGAAACATGGCATAATTGTAGTCCACAAGGAACTGCATATCTAGTGCACTTCTGATGACTATCAGACTTAATATGTGGATTTGGCACCATGATTAATTTGGGAGGTGATTTTGGGGTGTTGTACACCCCATGTCCTTTTCCAGGGATATTATGTGCTACTATTGTAATACACATTGAGTCCCATGTTTGGATATATAGAGTGTCCCTTAACTCCAAAGACTGGTGGTGTTATGGCTTGTTAAAGTTGCAGTGTTATCCTATGGGACATTAGGGTTAGGGTTAGTGTGGTCACTTTTAATCTATGCAATAAACATGTTCCCCAGGTTGTTTACTGCTACTTCTCTTGTCACCTCCCACATCCCCCACCAGCACAACTGCCACAGATGTGGCAGAGAAAATGTTGGCTACATTAATGCCACTCCTGCCAACCAATCCTTCGCTACTACCAGCCGCAGAGCCCACAGAACACATTGCCACAGACATAGATTTTTTACCTGCAGCACTATTTTTTCCTCACAGATTTTGGAGAAGTCTTTGCTGCCTCCCGAGCACCTTTCCTTTTAGTAGAATGTCTCTTCTCAGTCGTTTTTATGTTGATTGTGTGCATGCGCAAGAAACGTGTCAGCTTTCTCCACATGCAGGTTGTGGAGGCGTGGCACTGTTGTGCCCAATGCCCCCACCACCTGCAAAGGCTTGTCCCTGTCCCCCAATGCCGTGGCACACTGCTGCAAACACTAGTTCAGCCAGCGTACCATAACTTTCTAAAAAATCAGCCGCTGCAATCAGGGGCCACTTGATCAGTGCAGCGTCAGCCATCTGCTGCGATGAGGGAGTGACCCGTCATTGCAGGATGGGATGTGGGATCTCTGATATTGTTTGTGAACATGGCGGTGGGTTACCACCGTGTTCACAAAAAATATACCTCCTCCCCCCACCGTGTTTACTTGCAGAAGGGAGAGCCCCCTCCTCAGCGGCATTCTGTAACCCCCGTTGTTCCCTGACGGGATACTCAATCCCCATCGGCATAATGATTATCCCCCTTTTGTCCTGCCGACGGGTGCCCAATCCTCGCCGGCATAATGATATCCTCATTGTTTCTGCTGACGGGTGCCCAATCCCCATCGGCATAATGATTATCCCCATTTTGTTCCTGCCAACGGGGTGCCCAATACCCTGGGCATAATGATACCCCCTTCCGTTGCTGTAGCTGAGGGGGTGCCCAATCCCCCTCGGCTCCTGCAGCACCCCTCCCCCTTGCCTTGTTTGCCGGCAGGGTTGCCCAATCCCCCGTCGGCCAACCCACCCACACAGGTGGCATGCTGGAAGCCCACCCCAGTGTGCCAAAGCACCTGTTAAATCAGAAAATGGTCCCCAATGTCTTATTTTTGTTTCAACCTGTAAAGGAAACAGTCCCTCATAGTCTCCCTGCCCCCACAACCCACACCCACCCACTGCGCACCCTGCCTCCCACACACCCCATACCCATACTTACCTCCAGAGCTCGTAAGCGATGATCTTCGCTGGACTGGGAAACACATCTGCACTCTTCAAAGTCGACCGCGAACTGAGGAAATGCCGGTAAGCTTTATAATGCAATAAATAGTTTTTTTTCAACTTTAGTGCATATCTCAGGCATTTTGGGGAATTTTTTCACCAAATTTTCAACATGGGGTTTTTGGGAACCCTCCTCATGAATTCTTGAACTGTCATGGTGTTAATCGGCCCGAAGGTGGTTTCATGGTCACTGCATGGAATCACCCTTCAGGGCTGAGTAACAAAATGACAGTGTCAGTGTTCATGAGGTGGGCTCTCAAAAGCCTATGTTGCAAATTCCAGGAAAAATCAAAAAATATTGTTTATGAGCGTATGCTATGCAGTTGCTATACGCTCAGAACTTGCATGACTTTACAATATTTTCATGCCAGATTTTCAACATTGGCATTTTGTCACACCTCCTTGTGAGCAGTGTAGCTGTCATTGTTCACATCCTGGCTGAAATGTGTTTTCACAGTTCCAGCGCAGAATGACGCGGTCACTGTGGGAAATCAGTATTCAGGACAGATTAAGAAAATGACAGTGACACTGTTCATGAGTAGAGGTCCTAAAATGCCTATGTTGAATATTTGGCAATGATACTCCATAAAATGACTGTGTTAAGAGCTTGCGCTGAGCAGTTGGCACGCACGCTTGTAACTTCGTGAATTTATAATATTTTCACTCCAGATTTTCAACATTGCCATTTTCCCACACCTACTTATGAACAGTGCAGCTGTCATTTTTCCCATCCTGGCTGAAATGTGTTTTCGCACTTCCGGCGCAGAATAGAGCGGTCGCTGTGGCAAATCACTGTCCGGGACAGATTAAGAAAATGACAATGATACTGTTCATAAGCAGAGGTCCTAAAATGCCTATGTTGAAAATTTGGTGATGATAGCTCATCAATTGACTGTGTTACAAGTGTGCATTGCACACATTCCACGCACCCTGGTAACTTTGCAGATTTGTAATATTGTCGCACCAGATTTTCAACAGTGCCATTTTTTCACACCTCCGTATAAGCAGTGCAGCTGCCATTTTTCACATCCTGATCAAAATGTGTTTTCACAGTTCTGGCGCAGAATAACGTGGTCACTGTGGGAAGTCAGTGTTCAGGAGAGATTAAGAAAATGACAGCGGCACTGTTCATGAGCAGAGGTCCTAAAATCCCAATGTTAAAAATTTGGTGTCGAAACTCCATAACATGACTGTGTTACAAGCGTGCATTGAACTGTTTCCATGCACCCTTGTAACTTCACAAATTTGTAATACTGTCACGCCACATTTTCAACAGTGGCATTTTTTCACAACTCCTTATGAACACTGCAGCTGTCATTTTTCACATCATGGCTAAAATATGTTTTTGCACTCCTGCCGGACAATAGCACAGTCACTCTGGGAAATCAGTATTTGGGACAGATTAAGATTGACCGAGTGAGAGGGGGGACTGACCGAGCTCAAATGAGCTCTGTCGGGACTGCTGCAGATTTGTTTGTGTTCAGACAAAGGCCTCAACACAAGAGCCCAGTACAAAAGAGCAGCCTGCAGCACTGGGAGAAACAGAATGAGAGAGCGAGTGAGGGAGGGGGAGTGAGCAAACTCACCGAAGCGCTGTCAGGACTGCTGCGGATTTCTTTGTGGGCAGAAAAAGGCGTCAATACAGGCAGGGGCCCAGTACAAAAGGCCAGCCTGCAGCGGTGGGAGAAACAGTACAAGTGAGCAAGACAAAGGGACTTAGTGAGCTCAACGGAGCTCTATCAGGACTGCTGGGATTTCTTTGTGGGCAGAAAAAGGCGCCAATGCAGGCAGAAGCCCCGTACAAAAGGGCAGCTTGCAGTGCCAGGATAAACAGAATGAGTGATGAGAGAGGGAGACTGAGCGACCTCAACGGAGCTTTGTTGGGGCAGCTGTGGATTTCTTTGTGGACAGACAAAGGTGCCAACACAGCCAGGAGCCTCATACAAAAGTGCAGTCTGCGGCGCCAAGAGAAACAGAATGAGCGAGTGACAAAGCGGTAGTGAGCGAGCTCAGCAGAGCTCTAGTGTGACTGCTGCAGATTTCTTTGTGGGCATAAAATGCGGCAATGCAGGCAGGAGCCCAGCACAAAGGCCAGCTTGCAGCACCGCAGAAACGGAATGCGAGAGTGACAGAGGGAGGGGCGAGCTCAGTGGAGCTGTGTCGGGACTGCTTCAGATTTCTTTCTGGCAAGAAAAAGCCACCAATGCAGGCAGGAGCCCAGTACAAAAGGGCAGCCTGCAGCGCCAGGAGACACAGATCGAGTGAGTGAGGGAGGGGGAGTCAGTGAGCTCAACGGGGCTCTGTTGGGACTGCTGCAGATTTGTTTGTGGAAAGAAAAAGGCAGCAATGCATGCAGGGGCCCAGTACAAAAAGGCAGCCGGCAGTGGCAGGAAAACCAGAATGAGCGAGTGAGGGAGCTCAATAGAGCTGTATTATAACTGCTGCAAATTTCTTTGTGGGCATAAGAAGGCAGCAACGCAGACAGGAGCCCAGTAGAAAAGGGCAGCCTGCAGTGCTGGCAGAACAGAATGAGCGAGTGAGAGAAGGGGAGTGAGCGAGTTCAACGGAGCTTTGTCGGGATTGCTGCAGATTTCTTTGTGGGCAGAAAAAGGCACCAACAGAGGCAGGAGCCCAGTACAAAAGGGCAGCCTACAGCACCAGGAGAACCAGAATGAGTGAGTGAGACAGGGGGAGTGAGCGACCTCAACGGAGCTCTGTTGGGACAGCTGTGGATTTCTTTGTGGGTAGAAAAAGCCACCAACACAGGCAGGAGCCCAGTACAAAAGGGCAGCCTGCAGCGCCAGGAGAAACAGAATGAGCGAGTGAGAGAGGGGGAGTGATCCACCTCAATGGAGCTCTGTCGGGACAGCTGCGGATTTCTTCTCAACAGAACAAGGTGCCAATGCAAGCAGCAGCCCAGTACAAAAGAGCAGCCTGCAGCACCGGGACAAACAGACTGAGCCAGTGACAGAGGGCCACTGAGCTGAGTTTAACAGACCAACGCAATCAACATTTGGCATTGACAAATGCTTGTTGTCTTTGGGGCACAAGGAAGGGGTGGGTGGGGAAAAGAGGTAACTATAAAAGTGTCACTATTTGGTTTTTTTTTTTATTTAACTTTAGTTTATGGAGCTGGTCAAAGCAAGCTAATACATGTATTCTTGTCACTCTGTCAAGTGATTTTATCTGTATGCTATGATTCCAAGTATAATAGGTGCCTCGTGGAATGTCAATGGGATAAACTCCCCTATTAGAAGATATCGAATCTTATCAAGAATTAAAAAATTAAACTTAGATGTGGCAATGCTGCAGGAGACCTTTCTCAATGACAATGAAATTCAAAGAATGAAAAAAGGTTGGCTGGAAATATTTACCACTCACAAAGTCAAACTAAAACAAGCATTTGTCAATGCCGAATGTTTGCTTGCTGGCATTGGCATTGGTAGTGTAGAAGTTACAGAGCTGCATAACAGAAATGGCAGTGAAGTATTGAACTGAAGCAACCCCACCACCACCCTGCAGAGAGTGACAGGCATTGGGGTGTGCCTTTGGGTCGTCAGGCATAACAGCCACGCCATTTCACCACACCCTACCCTGCAGACACTGACAAGTGTCATGGTGTGCCTTGGGGTCTTTGGCCCTTATGCACACCCCATTCCATCAGAAAATACGGTGAGATGGGTGCGGTATAGGAGAATGGGGTGAACTTTGGGGCCAAGAGTCCAAGGCATACCTCGATGCCTCTCACTGGCTGCAGGTGTGGAATGGTATGAGCATTACAGGCAAGAATCCCAAGTCACACCCCTGATGCTTGTCATTCTCTACAGGGTGGGGTGTTATGGTTGGAAACCCTAACACCTCAGGCATTCGTTGGTATTTTCACTCCAAATTTTGAACATGGTTTTTGTGACCCCCACCTCATGAACAGTGGCAATATCAGTTTGTTAGCCGAAAGCTGCTTATGCACAGCGACTACGGCATTTAGCACCACAGGTGCAAAAACACATTCCGAACAGGATGTGAAAAATGACAGCTATACTGTTCATGGGGAGGTGTAAAAAATGGCAATGCTGCAAATCTGCAGTAACAATATTAAAAAAACTGGTGAAGTCACGAGCATGCATAGAAACTATGCAACGCACACCCGTAATGTAATTAGTTTGGGGATTTTTTACAGCAGATTGTCAACACAGGCATTTTGGGACCTCCGATCGTGAACAGTGTCACTGTGATTTTCTTTATCTGTCCCGAACAATGATTTCCCACAGCGACCACGCATCTCTGTGCTGAAAGTGTGAAAACACATTTCGGCCATGTTGTGAAAAATGACAGCTGTACTGTTCATAAGGAAGTGTGGAAAATGCCACTGGTGAAAATCTGGACTGAAAATATTACAAAGTCATGAACTTACGATGGCGTGAAACCATGAATGCTCACCGTAACACAGTCATTTTATGGAATTTTGTCACCAAATTTTCAACATAGCCATTTTAAGACCTCTGCTCATGAACAGTGAAACTGTGATTTTCTTAATCTGTCTAAACATTGCTTTTACACGACTGCATCATTGTGCGCTACATGTGCGGAAACACGTTTTGGGCAAGATGTGAAAAATGACAGCTGCACTGCTCATAAGGAAATGTAATAAAATGGCAATGTTTAAAACCTGGAGTGAAAATATTGAAAATTCGCAAACTTACGCTCGTGCGTAGGAACTGCATAACGCGCACTCGTAAAACAGTCATTTTAAGGAATTTTTTCACCAAATTTTCAACATAACCATTTTATGACCTCAGCTCATGAACAGTGTCACTGTGATTTTCTTAATGTGTCCCATACATTGATTTCGCACACCGACTGCGCCATTGTGCGCTACCAGGGCGGAAACACGTTTTGGGCAAGATGTGAAAAATTACAGATGTACTGCTCATAAGGAGGTGTGGTAAAATGGCAATGTTGAAATCTGGAGTGAAAATATTGAAAATTCGTGAACTTACGAACGTGCGTAGGAACTGCGCAATGCACGCTCTCAAAACAGTCATTTTTAGGAATTTTTCCACCAAATTTTCAACATAGGCTTTTTGAGAGCCCACCTTATGAACAGTGGCAGTGTTGTTTCATTACTCAGTCTCGAAAGGTGATTTCACACAGTGAGTGCGAAATCACCCTTCGAGGCCGATTAATGCCATGACAGTGAGATCATTCATGAGAAGGAGTCCCAAAAACCCCATGTTGAAAATTTGGTGCAAAAATTCCAAAACATGCCTGAGATATGCAGCAAAGTTGAAAACCCTATGTATCCCATTATACAGCTTACCGGCATTTCCTCAGTTCGCGGTCGGCTTTGAAGAGTGCAGACATGTTCCCGTCCACCAAGATCGTCAGCCAGAGTCCAGAGGTAAGTATGGGGTGAGGGGGTGGGAGGCAGGTGCGAGTGGGTGGGCTGGTGGGAACAGAGACACCGAGGGACCATTTTTGAGTTTCAGGTGTTTTTTTTTTTAATGACGACGGGGACATTTGCCACGCTAGTGGTCTCCCAGCATGGCACAAGGACGGCTGGTGGGGGTGTGTGGAGCCGACGGGGGATTGGGCACCCCATCGGCGCTTAGCATGTGTTGCCATGCTGGGGTGGGCTCACAGCATGGCACCCTGTACTCAGGGGTGGTGGGAACCAGTGGAGCCAACAGGATTGGGCACCCCCATCGGCTATGATGTGTAGCCACGCTGGGGTAGGCACAGTGTGCCATATAGAACTCTGTTTTGGGGGAGACAGCTGACGGGATTGGGAACCCCTGTCGAAGTTACACAGTGTGTGTGTGTGGGGGTGAGCACGCAGCATGCGCCACACCTGCAAACACACTGCCTGAATTGGAAGAGGGCTGCCACACCTCCAAAAACTCAGATGATGGCACTATGTTTCTTGCACATGCGTGCAAGCAAACATAAAAACACAGGGATAGCAATACTGCTGAGTAAAAAATTAAAGGTGAAGTAATTGCTACTGCATCAAATACATGGTAGGATCATACTAATCAAAGTATCATGAGAGAACATACCATTTTTGGTTTCTTTTATGCACCTTTTAAAGGTTTTGGAGCTTTTTTGGCTGAGGTCAATAAGTCGATAAACAACTGGAACTGTCCTAATGTTATTCTAGGAGGTAACTTTAATTGTACCCTAAATTAAATGTTGGATAAACCATCAGTGCCATATAATTGGGACAAATATAAGTCTCACTTGTTTGGCTGCTTCTTGAACTCAAACAGTTTGTTAGATGTGCTGGCTAAGCACAGGGGTCGCAAGCCCACCTTCCCGGGGCTCCTCTGCAACATCTGATGACTGACTTAGAAACTGGAGCTGCTAAGTTCAATCTCCATTCTGTGGCCAGTAACTAAACTTTGCAACTGTGTGGGAGAGGGTGAAAGTCTGCTCCAGAGGTTCTTAAGGCCCTCCAACCCTAGTGTCAGAGGTTAAACTGGGCAGGAACTGACTGGAATTCAGTTCCACCTCCTCTGACACCTTTCTTCACTGAACGCTATTAGAGAGTTCCGCCTCTTAAGGATGACAATTCCACCTCCTACAAATTTAGTAATTACAGTTTCACCTCCTAAAGATTTTCAGTTTAACCACTGCCTAGCAGCCTCCTAAGAGCAGTCCCAGCATGAGTGGCACAGCAGGAGTGGGAGTCCTCAAGGAGAATCACCAGAGGAGAGACACCAGGATGCCTGGAATTCCGCTCAGGCTTCATTCTGCAAGTGTCTGTAAGTGTCTAGTAATATGTTATGCTTTGCCTTTGTGCATGCTCTGTTTGGAACTGTCAGCTATACTCCATGTAAGATTGGAACTGTCAGCTGTACTCCACGTAAGATGCGCTACTGTTTTTATATTTAATATACCTGATTCGTATTGTGTTTTGCTTAGAAACACATTCCTTTAACTTGTGTAAGTTGCTCTACAGGTATATCTTTGATAAGCTTTGACCTGGGCACACTCCTTCTGAAGTTCTGACTCTGCTCTTGCAGTTCATGAATGGTCAATTACCTATTACTCAATCAGTCTCTATATATGTTGTTAATGCCCTAAGTCTGCCTGCAGTGTTGCAGGTTGCTCTGACATAGTCTATTGATTTTTATGTTGCTTGCACGCATGTGCAAGAAACATAGTGCCATCATCGGAGATTTCGGAGGTGCGTCACCTCCTCCTTCAATTCAGTCAGTGAGCTGGCAGGCGCGCTCTGTTGCTAATGCATTTTGGAGCCTGTCTGTGACACGCTCCAAAATGCAGTGGCATACAGTTGAAAGGGGAGCTACGCCAGTGAGCACCGATTAGCGTAGCTCCCCCCACACGCAGGCGTGCATTCCCCTGACGCCCTGTGTGTAGCCGACGGGTGCCCAATCCTCACGCGGGCTGAGCTGCTGTCGCCCCCTGTAGCTGAAGCCACGCTGGGAGTCCACCCAGCGTGGCAATCACTTATTTGGCCAACGGGGGTGGCCAATCCCCCATCGGCTGAACGGGCCTCCCCATCCTTGTGCCACGCTGGCAGCCCACCCCAGTGTGGCAAACGGTCCCATGAAGTCTTTTTGTGTTATAACCCTGTAAAACAAAACGGTCTCGCGACGCTGCCTCCCGACCCCCTCCCACAACCCGCACCCACCCACTGCACACCCAACCTTCCCCACACCCCTCACCCCATACTTACCTCTGACCCGCGCATGATCTTCGTGGACGGAACACGTCTGCACTCTTCAAAGCCGACCGCGAACTGAGGAAATGCCGGTAAGCTGCAAAATGGGCTAGATAGGAGGGGTTCAACTTTAGTGCATATCTCAGGCATTTTTTGGAATTTTTGCACCAAATTCTCAACATAGTGTTTTTAGGACCCCTTCTCATGAATGATGTCACTGTCATGGCGTTATTTGGGCTCGAAGGGTGATTTCATGCAGTGACTGCTCAGTGACTGCGAAATCACCCTTCAGGCCCGAATACCACCATGACAGTGACATCATTCATGAGAAGGGGTCCCAAAAACCCCATGTTGAAAATTTGTCCAAAATTCCAAAAAATTACTGTTTTACGAGCGTGCATTGCGCAGTTCCTACGCAGGCTCGTAAGTTCACAAAATTTCAATATTTTCACTCCAGATTTTCAACATTGCCATTTTACCACACCTTCTTATGAGCAGTACAGCTGTTATTTTTCACATCTCACCCAAAATGTGTTTCTGCCCTTGTAGCGCAGAATGGCGCAGTCAGTGTGCCAAATCAATGTACGGGACAAATTAAGAAAATCACAGTGACACTGTTCATGAGCAGAGGTCTTAAAATGGCTATGTTGAAAATTTGGTGAAAAATTCTAAAATGACTGTTTTACGAGCGTGCGTTGCGCAGTTCCTACGCAGGCTCGCAAGTTCACAAATTTTCAATATTTTCACTCCAGATTTTCAACATTGCCATTTTACCACACCTCCTCATGAGCAGTACAGCTGTCATTTTTCACATCCTGCTCAAAACATGTTTCCGCTGAGGTAGCGCACAATGGCGCAGTCGGTGTGTGAACTCAGTGTATGGGACACATTAAGAAAATCACAGTGTCACTGTTCATGAGCAGAGATCTTAAAATGGCAATGTTGAAAATTTGGTGAAAGAATTCCTAAAAATGACTGTTTTACGAGTATGCGTTGCACAGTTCCCATACACGCTCGTAGGTTTGCGAATTTTCAATATTTCACTCCAGATTTTCAACATTGCCATTTTACCACACCTCCTTATGAGCAGTACAGCTGTCATTTTTCACATCCTGCCCAAAATGTGTTTCCGCCCATGTAGCGCACAATGGCGCAGTCGGTGTGCGAAACTCAATGTATGGGACACATTAACAAAATCACAGTGACACTGTTCATGACCAGAGGTCTTAAAATGGCTATGTTGAACATTTAATGAAGAATTTCCTAACAATGACTGTTTTACGCGCGTGCGTTGCGCAGTTCCTACGCACGCTCGTAAGTTCGAAAATTTTCAATATTTGCACTCCAATGACTTCCAAATACCTAAACAGCACATAGAAGCAAGCAACATTCGGCATTGACAAATGCTTGTTACCTCAGTGTTCGTGTTGCGATTTGCATCACTGTAACTGTGTGTACTGCTTCTATATCATTAGCACCAGTGTTATTGTGTAATATTGCAAGTGTTTCAGTTGTTTTTTATTGCTTGTTTAATTGTTTGCTACTCCCTCTCATTTTTTTCCCCTTTAGTTGGACATTTTGATTTCCCCTCTTTTTCTGGTAAACTATATATTCCCCCAATTAGCCAAACCACGTCTCCTTGCAGAGCACTTATAGAGTACTTCTCTCCTCTCTCTGCTTAGCTCTCTCTCCCCTTGCACTTTTGTTTCTTTAACAAGTGCCAATCCCACAACCTCTCGCAGCCTTCTGTCTCTATTATGTTCCTACTTGCCCTTTCTCGCCTACCCCTCATGTTTTCCCTAGCTTTCCTCCCCTACAGCCTTTCCTTCTCCTCCCCCTTCTCCTCCCTCTTCCCTCCCTTCCCCATCCTCCTCTCCTCCTGCCTTCCTTCTCTCTCACATTCCTCTGGCTCTCTGGCTGCTCACTCTTTCCAACCTCTGCCTCCACCTCTTAGATCTCTTCTTCCCTTCCACCGTTCTTCCCCCATTCGCCTGCCACATAAATGCATCGTTGTCTCTCAAGCCCTTATCACACTGCTGCTATTAGTGGCAGGTGATATTGAGCCCAATCCTGGTCCTATTCACTCCCCTCCCACTTGTCTCCCCAAAGGGTTGAGACTGAGAGTGACACACACCAATATCTGAAGCCTCCTCCCAAAGATTTGCCAGCTGCAGCCTCTCATGGTTAATCTTCAACCTGATGTTAATTATCTCTGAGTGTTGGCTATCCTCCAAAATCCCTGACACCATTGTCACCATCCCTGGGTACATTCTCACCTGGCGGGATCATGCTTAGAGGTGTGGTGATGTTGCCATCAACCTCTCCTATACTGTCCAGTTCAATTCTGTACTTTCTGTTACCTGTCCCTCTACATATGAAGTACTCCTACTCAAACTCTTTTTTTCCATTTTTCTCTGTCCCTATCTATGTGGCTGGTGTCTACTGCTGCCCTGGCCAATCCCCCACTTCTGTCACCGAACTCATTGCAAATATCTCCACATTTGCCTCATCTGGTGAGTTACGCATCCTCGGGGACTTTAGCATAAATTGGCTCTCCCCCACTCATTCTAAAATCTGCAAAATGTTAAGTCCCTTCAACTGACTCAAGTCATCTCTGACACAAGCAGACAATCCCAAATCACTCCTCACTGGACTGGGTTCTTACCTGTCATCCCCACCATATCTGATGCCTGAACCCTCCCTGACACCCTCAGTGACCACCATATGGCCTATGTGTGTGCAAAATACACTGTCCCAAAGCCCCTGCAAACTCCTTCAGAACTGTGCCTTTCAATCACAAGACTTATTTTCCTGCATGCTGATTTAGTATCTACCGACTGGTCACCCATTTCCTCTGCCAGCAACATCAGTTCTGCCCTCAACTATTTTAATTCCAAATTCCTGTCTATCTGGGATTGGTATGCCTCCATATGAAATACCAAGATCCGTGGCTCCCATCACCCTTGGATCTCAGCAGAATTACTGGTCTGACTACGTGAACATGATCTTGCCTAGAAGGCTAAGTCCTCTGACACCCCTGCTGACTTAATCAAGTACCAAGCAATTTGCAATGCCTGTACCAGAGCCACTAGGCTTGCCAAGGCTGAGTACTTTGCCACCACCTTCCAGAACAACCTAAATCTCTCCTTGAAGTTCTGGAAGGTCATCCATGCCCTTTTCTCCTCCCCCAACCCAGTGCTGTGCCCCAGTCCTCAAGATGAGTGACATTACCATTTCTCATCCCCTCTCTGTTGCCACAGAATTCAACTAATATTTCACCTCCTGTGCTTCCACCCTTCTCTTCTTCCTCCCACCCACCTACCCCCTACCCCTTACCCATTATCCCTCCCCTTCTCCTTCTCTCCTGCTGCTTCCCTCTATGTTTTCTTGGCTCTTAACCTTCTCAAGGGCAAGAGCCCTGATGGCGTCAACCCCACACTCCTCCATCTCTCCACCCTGGCCATTGTTTTACTTATCACCTCCCTTCTCAACCTCTCTTTCTCCTTTGCCTCTGTCCGTGACTCCTGGAAGGAGGTCACTGTTATACCCCTACCCAAAGGAGGTGATTCCTCCTTTCCTGGCAACTACTCCCTATCTCCCTGCTCCTGACTTTTACTAAACTATAAGACCACCTCGTGCTGTCCTAACTCTCCCTGTTCCTAGACTCTTACACTTTCTTCACCCCTTTCCAATCTGGCTTCCATAAATTTCACTTTACCTCCTCCTCCTCCTCCCTCATCCAGCTTACTGACTTCTTTCTCTCAGACATGGATCAGGGCCTTGTTACATCTGCCATCTTTGTCGACTTAGCCAAAGCCTTCGACACTGTAGCCCAACCCCTTCTTCTTGACAAGTTTAAGGCAGTGGGACTTTCTGACTCCTCAACCAGTTTTTTCCACTCCCATCTTGAGGGTAGGTCACAATCTGTTAGAACTGGTGATTCCCCCCCCCACCCACACTTCCTATCAGCACAAGGGTCCATCTGTGCAGACACCTCTTGGGGCTGGCTTGCTATGCTTTATTCTTACCGGTTGGCTAGGTTCCTGTCTTTTGCATCCTATGTTACACCTTCAGGGGGGGTGTTGCTCCATTTAAAAGTGGGAAGGTTCTCTTCAATAGGGGGAGCCAGTGGGTTGTATGTAGGGCAAGTTGGGCTTGAGTTTCAAATCCCCGGCCTGGAAGTTACTGGCTGTGCTAGCATCAATGGCTATATGGCTTTTTCTTTTATTTTCTGATGTGGAGGGTGTCAGGAGTATGGCAACCATTGGAGACTGGGGTTCTGTGAGGTCAGTGACAGAAAGGAAAGCAGCCGGATGTAAGCCCATCATGGCTGGGTTCAGGAGGCCTAGTGCTCCAAAGAAGAAAGGTATGGCAGTGGGGCTGTTGTGGTGGTGGCAGGGCCATGGTAGGGCCCCTTGGAAGTGGTAGCTCTAAGGAGGTCAGTTTCCCAGTGTGGCATGCTGCCATAAGCCAGTGGGTGTGTATGTGTTCTGGGATCTTGGTTTATTGCTACTGCCATGCCTGTGTCCGGGACAGGTCTCATGTTAAGCCCATTAATGGAATGCATGAAAGAGTAACAGAAGAGATGGCTCCATGTTGCTCATGCAGTAGCTAAATCAGGCACCCAGTCTTATGGGGAAAGAGGGTCATGATCCAATGGTTTTCAGGCAAAGTTTTCAGGGCGGCCACAGTATGGATTTAAGACCACATTCCTGGTATCAGTTACCTTGGGGTGGAGAGTGAGACACTCCCCAGGTATTGGTTTTGGACATGTTTTTGCACCCTCTAAGGTCCTGAGCTTTACTACAGCTCTGGGTCTCTGTGTGGAGTCTGCACCTGGTCTAATCCTGTAGGCCTGTTTTGAAGCATTGGTATCAGCCTGGTACTGTTTTAGTACCTTCCATCTCATGCCCTGTGCCTGTTCTGTCTCCTGGCTCCATGGAGCTGTGCACTCTATTTATTTATTAATTTTTAAATGAAAACAATTAAGTTTCTTTCTTCGGTTTGCATTTCATGTGTGCTGGGATTATTGAATGAACTAACTGATTCCTTCCTCTAAAGAAGCCAATTTCCAGCTTTGATCTCCCTGGACCAGCCTGAAGTTTCAGCAGGTGGTAAGTTGAAGCCTGTGGGTGTGTTACAATCTGCACCATGCTGCTAGAACTGCAATTAAGGTAAGGCCTTGTTTTCCTTGTGATCTGCCAGCTTTACCCTCCCCTTGAAGGTTTTCAGTTTCTCCCCACCCCACAGGTTACCATCAGGACCCCTAGACAATATGGGGGGCAAATGGGGTGTTACAAATGTAGGGCTTGTCTGGAATTGTTTGGAATCAGGACCAAGTGCTTGGGGTGGACTAAATGAGACTGGGGTCCCCGCACTGGTAGGCCTGGATATTTGGTAAAGGTCACCAGGGACTGACATTGTGGGGTATTTTGGTGCTCTTTTCTGCCTTCTAGTAAGAGAAGGTGCCTGGCAGTAAGCATAGTCGGCTGGGCTGAGCTGATGTGGCTGATTGGCTCAGGTGTTGCCCGTGTGAGGAATGTGCAGAGAAGAAGCTATTTTCTCCTCAAGCTCGTGGTAGCAAGATGCAACTTGTGGAAGAAAAAAAAAACAGTTATGGCTAGACGGTCCCCTCCGATGATACCAGACCATCATCCCAGCCTCCTTATTGTCCTGGCTGTGGAAGTCAGCTGGAAGGCGCGGCAGAGGAGAAGTGTTTGCATTGTGGATTTCGATGAGAGGGAATAGTTTGGTTGCCCTTGTGCTCTGATTGTTCCAGGGGCCTTTTCAGGACTATTTATGGACACCCTTTCAGCAATGCCTGGCCATACCACAAACTGGCATTGGCAGGCGCTGCATCACTGGTGTCCCAGGGGATCCTGGACATATTTGAGAAGACCAAGCCATTTGAATCATTTGGGGATGTAAAGCCACCTGTTCCTCCTTTGGAAACAAGTAAGGGGCTCCTGATGTAGTCGTGGAGGCCATGGAGGAGGACACCTGTGAGTGTGCTGTGTGGCACAATTACCTGCCAAAACCCATGGTACCCACAACCATTGACTATCCTGTTGGCAGAGGGTGAGGTAGGGGACAGGGAATTAAAACTTGTGACCCCCCCCAGGGCCCAGGGGATAAGCCACAAGTCCTTTTCCTGGCGACGGTGGCTCTTCAGATGCCTCAGGTGGAGGGTTTTCTATTTTAAGCACTCCTTTTAAGGTGAAAGTGGAGGAACAGGAGAGTGAAGTTGTGTGGGAGATGCCAACTGTGCTGCATCCTAGAAAAGCTCTAAAGGTCCATCAATTTGCAGACCCAGAGAGATGTACAAGCCATTCCTTACCCTTATGAGGCCCTACTTTAAAGCTGCCAGATAACACCCACACCTCCCAGGCTGTGCAAGACCACCCATGTCAGGATGGATGGACTCTTGACTAGTGGCCCAGTGAACATGCCATACAGGACTCAGGTGTGGTTGGAGAAAGGTACCGCCCAGTGGACTAGTGTTCGAGACCTACCTCAGTGGTCATAGGCAGAGAGATGGGTGATTCGCAGAATACATGTTGCATATCCGAGTGATAAATACCCTTACATCCCGGAAAGGCTATGGGATATTATAGAGGAAAAGCAACCTGACTGGGTGATTTGGGGAATGGTCCAAAAGTTCTAACAGCAGTATGAGTCGTCCAGCCCACAGACTGAGGAGAGTATCCAGAAAGCCAGAACTTTGTGTCATTCATCCACCTGGGCAGGAGTAACGTTATTCAAGCACTATGCTCTTGTCCAGGGTGTGGCTGCTGGTTGTCATATGAAGCACTATATAATATCTACTGACTCTTTTGCAAATTAAACTACCAAGCCAGACCCTGCCTACTATTTTCCCCCATGGTGGAGAGCCTGCCATTTAGAGGAAGACACTCAGTGCCTGTGGTATGCCAGGACTATTTCACAAGTTTATTCAGCTACTCATAGTTGAAGGCAAAGAAGAATTCTTTAAAAGAGACTGTGCCCAGTGGATGGTGCTGCAGGACTCTTCCTCAGAAATTAAGATTGTGACTGTTTGAACTACCCCACTGTGACTGTTCTTATGGTTGAAGAAAATAAAATGTATTTTGTTCCCTGTTGGAACCAGACAAAATGAATAAAGATGTCTAAACCAGTGTCTTCTTCATGTTGTAAAAGGCTGAGTGAAAGTGTGTATGGAATTTGAGTGATTGTGGCAAATTTGTGAGGGAGAGAGTGGGTTTCTTTTTCCAGAAAGGTACAACCTGTTGGAACTGTTTTATTCAATCAAATATCATGATTAGACAACTTTGTTAAGAACAGCCTGGCATTATTGTTTTACAATTTTAACCTCAGTTTTAGTTATCATCGTTCTGGGTAGGAGTAGCTCCACAAAGCGGTTTGGGGATGTAGGACCTGGGTAGGGCGTTTGGATTTACTGGCGTTCCCTGAGGAAGGGCTTCCGGATGGGGATTGTGCATACGTGTTTTGGTGGGCTCCTTCGTGCGATGGCTAGTTGCCCCTCCAGGAGGAAAGGGATTTTATGGTTGGAGACAGTGTAAGCCACTCCTCTCTGGGCTGGCTTACTATGCTGTATTCTCACCTGCTGGCTAGGTTCCTGTCTTGGGAATCTTATGTTCTGCCCCCAGGGGGACATTACTCCATGCCCAGATTTAAAAGGAGGAGGGTTTCTTGCAAGAGGGGAGCCAGGGGACTGTATGTAGGGCAAGTTGGGCTTGAGTTTCAAACCCCCAGCCTGGGTGGTACTGACTGTGCTACCATTGAGGGCTTTATGGGTTTTCCTTTTATTTTCTGATTGGGAGCGTGTAAGGAGTATGGCAACCATTGGGAACCGGGGATCTGGGAGCTCAGCCACAGAAGAAAGCAACTGGAAGTAAGCCCATCATGGCTGGGTTCAGGAGGCCTAGTGCTCCAAAAAAGAAAGATATGACAGTGGGGCTGTTGTGGTGGTGGCAGGGCCCCTTGGAGGTGGCAGCTCTAAGGAGGTTGGTTTCCTGATGTGACACGCTGCCATAGGCCAGTGGATTGGTGCATTCTTGGATGTTGTTTTATCGGGCCTGCCATGCCTGTGTCTGGGGCAGGTCCTGTGTTAGGCCCATTAAAGAAATGCACAAAAGAGTAACAGAAGGGATGGAGCTGTACCATTCATACTGTAGCTAAATCAGGCACCCGGTCTCATGGGAAGGAGAGTCATGAACCGGTGGGTTTTCAGGCAAGGTTTTCGGGGTGGCTGCAGTATTGGTTTAAGGCCACATCAATGGTATCAGTTACTTTGGGGTGGGGAACAAGGCACTCCCCAGGTATTGGATTTGAACATGTTTTCATACCTTCTAAGGTCCTGAACTTTACTTCAGCTCCAGGTATCTGCATGGAGTTTGTGCCTGGTCCAATCTTCGAGGCCTGTTCTGAAGCATTGGTATCAGTCTGGTACTGTTTTAGTACCTTCCATCTCATGCCTGACACTATGCGATAACAGCCCCACCAAAAACAGCAGTGAAGTGAACTGTGACTACATATTGGTGACAGCAACAAAAGTCATGGACACCACAGCTACTTACAATGCTACAATATGAACGATCAAAACTTACTTTTAGCAAAATAATCTTAAAACATCATTTTCTGTGGGGGGCTTTGCAATCAGCTCGGGGGGGGGTGTGACCCTGGGGGAAAGAGGAAATCACAGAAGGGGGAGCAACACCACAGGGGGTCTACCTGTGCACAAGGGGAGAACATTGGAGGGAAAAACAAACTCAGTGGGAATGGAACTCCTCTAGAAACAAAAAAATAAAATAAAATAAAGTACAACTGAAAACCACAAAAAAACAGAAGCACCACTCCAGTCCTGAACCCCAGTCTACCAGCATCTCAAGCCATCACCTAACCTACCACGCCAGATGGCCAGCTGGCAACAGCCCTCCCAAATAAACCCTCTATCCTTCATGTCATACCTTTGCCTGGCTATTTAGTACATAGCCATCTTTCACATTCACTGTAATTCCTGTCACTCTTTAGTAACACTCCACAGTCGCTCAAATTGAGTCATTCATATGAGTCGCTCAATTTGAGTAGCTCATATCATGGGTCGCCTCATGCCCCACGCCTGTTCTTTTCTTTCTCCAGGATCCATGGAGCTGCACACTCACTGCACACTCAATTTATTTATTAACTTTTAAATGCAAACTGAATTAAATTTCTTTCTTCATGTTGCATTTCATGTGTGCTGGGATAATTGAATGAACTAACTGATTCCTTCCTCTAAAGTAGCCAATTTACAGCTTTGTCCTCTCTGGACCAGCCTGAAGTTGCATTGGGTGGTAATCTGAAGCCTGTGGGACTGTTATAATCTGTACCACACTGCTAGGAATGCATTTGAGGTAAGGCCTTGTTTTCCTTGTGATCTGCCAGCCTTACCATCCCCTGGAAGGTTTTCAGTATGTACCCATTCCCCAGGTTACCATCATGACCCTATACAATACAGAGGGGCAAAAGGGGGTATTACATGTCCTTGGCTTAATGCTCTTCTTGAATGACCTCCCTGCTGCCTGCTTTTCTGCATCCATCCACATGTACGCAGATGACACGGTATATTTCCCTCTGGTTCCTCCCCCACTGATCTGATGGCCAGGCTTCAGCTTGAACTTCATCAACATTCAACACTGGTTCTGGTCAAATCAGCTATCCATCAATGCCCATAAAATGGTTTCTATGATCTCTGGCACAAGGCAGAAGCTCTCTAGGCTTACCACTCTCCCCATCCCTCCTTCCACACCTTAGAAGGTGCCAAAATTGATAATGTTTCATCATGCAAGTACGTTGGGGTTTGGCTTGACTGGCATCTTGACTTTCTGGGCATGTGGATTCTATACACAACAAACATCACTCTAAACTCGAACATACAAACCTCTGAAATTTTCCAGCAGATAAAGGCCTATAGGTCTATCAAGTCTGCTCAATTTGCAGCTGCCCCTCCCTTCCAACCTTACTCTCTATTGACCCTTCCCCTTGTCCTGTCCCATCCCCTTTTGAAGAAGTCCATTGTTCTACTGGATACCACTTCTGCAGGTAACGCATTCCACCCAGCTAGGACCTTCTCTATAAAAAAAGTGTCTCCTCATCTCCCTCCTGAACCTTCCTCCTCCAGTCTCATATCATGGCCCCTGGTGTCCCTCCCCTCCCTTACTTTTAACAGCCCCTCTGTACCTGTCTTGTTTATTCCTTTCATGTACTTAAAGGTTTCAATCATGTCCCCTCGTCCCTCCTCTCCTCCAGCAAGTACATGTTCAACTCCCTCAGCCGCCTCTCGTATGATAAGTCCCCCAGCCCCTTGATAATCTTTATCACCCTGCACTGCACCCCGTTCAGTAACTTAATGTCCCTCTTCAGATATGGGTGCCAGTACTACACAGAGTACTCCAGGTGCAGTCTAACTAATGACCTATACAGTGGCAGAATCACCTCCTCCCTCCTCGAGGATATACCCCTTGCAATGCAACCCAGCATTTTGTTGGCCTTTGTAGCTGCCTTGCCTACATTGTGCCAGTTGTTCATTGACCTTGTAATGAGCACCCCCAGATCCTTCTCCTCCTCCTCCTCTGTCTGTGCTAGCTGCACTCACCCCAGCTGGTAACTCCTTCTTGGGTTCTGCACCTCAAAATGCAGCACCTTGCACTTTTTGGCATTAAACTCCAGTTGCCAGGTGTCTGACCAGGTTTCAAGCTTTGCCATATTATACTGCAACCTCTGCTATCCCCCTGAGTCATCCACCACTCTCTCATCTTGGTATCATCAGCAAACAGACTGATCTTGCTCTTGATGTCCAATGATATGTCTGCAATGAATATCCCAAACAACACTGGTCCCAACACAGAGCCCTGTGGAACACCGCTCATCACTACCCTTGGGTGTGACAGCTCCCCACTCACCACCACCACCACCCTCTGTTGCCTTCTCTGAAGCCAGTTCCCTACCCATCTCACCAGCTTTGCACCCACCCATGTGCCTTCTAACTTACTTCCTAGCCTCATAGTGTTATACAGGAATAGAGGTTGTATTCCTCCTGCTCATCGAGTTATTATCCAGAAAATGATTCTCCCCATCTTTGACTATGCAACATTGTCTACAGTGCTGCTAGAAACACCACCCTGGTGAGATTAGATTCACCTTTCACTCCTTCTGTCACTTTGCTTTGGACTGTCCTCCTCACACCTACCATTGTTCCCTATGTTCCTCCCTCTCTGTCCCCTCCCTTGCAGCCAGACGCTTCCTCATTGTGCATCTTTCATCCCCAAATACTGGCTTGGCTCCCTTCCCCCTTACCTTGTATCTCTCTTTTCTCCCCCTTTCTCTTACACCCTTTGTAACTCCAGCTTTCACTCTCTTGCACTTTCTTCAAGGAGTTCATTGGCTGGCCGGCAGCTTTCTCCTACTGTCTCACCAAACTCTGGAATTTTCTTCACTAGCTATCCACTCTTCCACCTCCCAGTGCTCACTCTCCTCTTTTCACCATGATTTCTCTTCTCACTGCTGCAACTGCACCTGTTAACAGTTCCCTATTCCACTGCTAGCTACTTTCTACCCTCCTTCCCTACTTTCCCTTTCCTCCTGACCTTCACTTATCCCCTCCCCTTTTTTCTCTCCTTCCTTTAGTAACAAGTCCTAGCTCCTACTGGTGATTCCCCCATTTATCACAGCACTCCGAGTTGTACTTCCTTGAATCCACTAAATTACATTCCCTGTATCTCTCACTGCATAAATGGCACTTTACACTCCTGTAACTTATTTCCTTCTACCCATTGGATAGCATTATATGCCTATTCTTGCACAATTTGTCTGTTGTTTGTAGCATTGCATATGATGATTAGTTTTTCAGCCATGTAATTATTACTCTCTCTGTTTATTTTCTTCATTGTCCAACTCTACCCCACCCCCCAAGAATGCATCTGGAAATGAGATGTTATCAGCTCAATATGTCTCTCCTTGGGAAACTTTTAAAATAAATAAATAAATGATATGATGTATGGAAACAGATATACAGTATGGTAAAGAAATTGAATATATATATTAGTCTGCTAGACATGATATGTCTTCAAGTTTAGATTACATTCTAATATCAAAAGATTAAGTAATTAATTGCCTCAACATAGTCTCTAATATAAACCCACTAGTAATTTCGGACACCAACACTACAGATTTCAACATAATTTTAGATTTACAGATGAGGCATAGTAACCAATAGAGGATTAATAATCATTTATTATTTGATAAAAACATTGTACAGAACATAACAACTGTACATACTTTTTGTATGGACAATCATGTAAATGAGGATAATATAGTACAAGCCCGGGATGCTTTGAAAGCTACAGTTAGAGGAACTTTGATCTCTGAAGCATCCTGGAGAAATAAACAAGCATTTGTCAATGCCGAATGTTTGCTTGCTGGCATTGGCAGTGGTAGTGTAGAAGTTACAGAGCTGCGTAATACGAATGACAGTGAAGTATGGAACTGAAGCCAACCCCACCACCACCCTGCAGAGAGTGAGAGGCATTGGAGTGTGCATTTGGGTCATCAGGCATAACGGCCATGCCATTTCACCACACCCACACTGCAGACACTGACAAGTTCCTTGGGGTCTTTGACCACTTATCGCACCCCATTTCATTAGAAATACGGTGAGATGGGTGTGATATAGGAGAATGGGGTGAACTTTGGGGACGAAGAGTCCAAGGCATACCTTGATGCCTCTCACTGGCTGCAGGGTGTGTAATGGTATGAGCATTACAGGCAAGAATCCCAAGTCACACCCCTGATGCCTGTCATTCTCTACAGGGTTGGGCGTTATGGGTGGAAACCCTAATACCTCAGGCATTCATTGGTATTTTCACTCCAAATTTTCAACATGTTATTTTTGTGACCCCACCTCATGAACAGGGGGAATATCAGTTTGTTAGCCGAAAGCTGCTTATGCACAGTGACTATGGCATTTAGCACCACAGGTGCAAAAACATTCCGAACAGGATGTAAAAAATGACAGCTGTACTGTTCATGGGAGGTGTAAAAATAGTAATGTTGCAAATCTGCAGTAAAATATTTTCAAAAATGGTGAAATGTGAGCGCACATAGAAACTGTGCATTACACACCCGTAATATAAATAGGTTGGGGATTTTTTACTGCAGATTATCAACTCAGGCATTTTGGTGCCTCTGATCATGAACAGTGTCACTGTGATTTTCTTTATCTGTGCCGAACAATGATTTCCCACAGCGACCACGCATCTCTGCGCTGAAAGTGTGAAAACACACTTCAGCCATGTTGTGAAAAATGACACCTGTACTGTTCATAAGGAAGTGTGGAAAAATGCCACTGGTGAAAATCTGGACTGAAAATATTACAAAGTCATGAACTTACGAGGGTGCGTGGAAGCTGCGCAATGCTCACTCGTAACACAGTCATTTTATGGACTTTTGTCACCAAATTTTCAACATAGCCATTTTAAGACCTCTGGTCATGAACAGTGTAACTGTGATTTTCTTAATCTGTCCTAAACATTGCTTCTGCACACCGACTGCGCCATTGTGCGCTACATGGGCGGAAGCACATTTTGGGTGAGATGTGAAAAATGACAGCTGTACTGTTCATAAGAAGGTGTGGTAAAATGGCAATTTGAAAATCTGGAGTGAAAATATTGAAAATTCCACGAACTTCTGACGTGCGGCGTAGGAACTGCTGACGCTTGCAGCACAGTAAAAACAGTCATTTTTAAGAATTTTTCCACCAAATTTTCAAAATAGTCTTTTTGAGAGCCCACCTTATGAACACTGGCAGTGTCGTTTCATTAATCATTCTGGAAAGGTGATTTCACTCAGTGGCTGTGAAATCACCCTTCAGGACCGAAAGTACGCATGACAGTGCAAGAATTCATGAGGAGGGGTCCCAAAACCCCATGTTGAAATTTGGTGCAAAATTCAAAAATGCCTGAGATATGCAATAAAGTTGAAAAACCCTATCTATCCCATTATACAGCTTACCAGAATTTCATCAGTTAGTGGTCGGCTTTGAAGAGTGCAGACGCACTTCCCAGTCCAACAAGATCGCCACACCGAGCTCTGGAGTGTGGGGTATGGGTGGGGGTGGGGGAGGCAAGTGCGAGGGTGGGTGCGGGTTGTGGGAGGCAGGGAGACTGCGTGGGACCATTTTTGCTTTTCAGGGTTTTTAAAAGACGATGGGACGTTGCCAGACTGGGGTGGGCTCCAGCGTGGCACATGGATGGCTGGGGCGGAAGCCGATGGGGATTGGGCACCTCCTTGGCCATAGCATCAGTTGTCACTCTGGGGTGGGCTCCCAGCATGGCACCCAGTACTTGGAGGAGGAGGACAGTGGAGCCGACAGGGAGTTAGGCACCCCGTCGGCTATCCGATAACTTGCCACATTGGGGTGGGCACCCAGCGTGGCATTTGGAAGGCTTTTTTGGGGAAGCAGCCAATGGGGGATTGGGCACCCCTTCGCCATAGAGGTGTGTGGGGGGCAGCATGCAGTATGCGTGCGTGTGTATATGTGTGTGTGTGTGTATATAAATAAAATAAACAGAGGAATATTTATTTATTTATTTTTTAAACCTGTATACTGTACATCTGAATGGGATCCTTTAGATACTGAAATAGCATATTATGAAAAGTATAACAAGCATTTGTCAGTGCCGAATGTTGCTTGCTTCTATGTGCTGTTTAGGTATTTGGAAGTCATGAGTGCAAATATTGCAAATTGTGAACTTACTGAGCGTGCGTAGGAACTGCATAGCATAGCTAATAAAACAGTCATTGTTAGAAATTTTTCACGAAATGTTCAACATAGCCATTTTAAGACCTCTGGTCATGAACAGTGTCAGTGTGATTTTGTTAACGTGTCCCATACATTGAGTTGCATACTGACTGCGCCATTGTGCGCTACATGGAGCAGAAACACGTTTTGGGCAGGATGTGAAAAATGACAGCTGTACTGCTCATAAGGAGGTGTGGTAAAATGGCAATGTTGAAAATCTGGAGTGGAACTATTGAAAGCGCAAACCCTCTGGCGTGCGTGGGGAACTGCGCGCCTACACTCATAAAACAGTCATTTTAGGAATTCTTTCACCAAATTTTCAACATTGCCATTTTAAGATCTCTGCTCATGAACAGTGACACTGTGATTTTCTTAATGTGTCCCATACACTGAGTTTGCACACCGACTCGCCATTATGCGCTACATGGTAGGAAACATGTTTCGAGCAGGATGTGAAAAATGACAGCTGTACTGCTCATGAGGAGGTGTGGTAAAATGGCAATGTTGAAAATCTGGAGTGAAAATATTGAAAATTTGTGAACTTACGAGCCTGCGTAGGAACTGCGAATGCACGCCAGAAACAGTCATTTTAGGAATTTTTCACCAAATTTTCAACATAGCCATTTTAAGACCTCTGCTCATGAACAGTGTCACTGTGATTTTCTTAATTTGTCCCATACATTGATTTGCACATCAACTGTGACATTCTGTGCTACAAGGCAGAAACACATTTTAGGTGAGATGTGAAAATGACAGCTATACTGCTCATAAGAAGGTGTGGTAAAATGGCAATGTTGAAAATCTGGAGTGAAAATATTGAAATTCCTGCGAACTTACGAGCCTGCGTAGGAACTGCATAGCGCATGCTAGATAAAACAGTCATTTTGGAATTTTTGGACCAAATTTTCAACATGGGGTTTTGGGACCCTTCTCATGAACAGTGTCACTGTCATGCTGGTATTCAGGCCTGAAGGGTGATTTCACAGTCACTGCGCAGTCACTGCGAAATCACCCTTTGGGCGAATAATGCCATGACAGTGACATCACTCCAGAGAAGGGGTCCTAAAACCCCATGTTGAAAATTTATGCAAAATTCCAAAAATGCCTGAGATATGCAATAAAGTTGAACCCCTCTATCTAGCCCATTATACAGCTTACCGGCATTTCCTCAGTTGGCAGTCGGCTTTGAAGAGTGCAGGCGTGTTCCCAGTCCACGAAGATCGTCGCCGGTCAGGCAAAGTATAGGGGTGGGGGTGTGGGAGGCTGGGTGCAGTGGGTGGGTGCGGTTGTGGGGGGGTTGGGAGATCCCCACGACCGCTTTTACAGGTTTAAAACGAAAAAAAAGACTACGAGGGATGTTTGCCACGCCTGGGGTGGGCTCCCAGTGTGGCACAAGGACGGAGGTTATTCAGCCGACCGATTGGGCACCTGTCGGCCAAACAATTAAAAAAAAAAAAAAAAAGACTACGAGGGGCGCTTGCCATGCTGGGGTGGGCTCCCAGCGTGGCACAGAGATAGGGGTCCATTCAGCCGATGGGGACTGGCACCCCGTCGGCCAAACAACTGATTGCCACGCTGGGGTGGGCTCCCAGCGTGGCACCAGCATCGGGGGAACAACAGCAGCTCAGCGGCGGGATTGGGCACCCGTTGGCTACCTGGGGCGTGAGGGCGCGCGCGCCTGCGTGTGGGGAGCTACGCTTATCGGTGCTCACTGAAGCATAGCTCCCCCTTTCAACTGTATGCCACTGCATTTTGGAGCGTGTCATAGACAGCTCCAAAATGCATTGGCTTACAGGGGCCCCGCCTGCCAGCTCACTGACTGAATTGGAGGAGGTGACACACCTCCGAAAATCTCTGATGATGGCACTATGTTTCTTGCACAGGCGTGCAAGCAACATAAAAATCACAATATTTTACAACATGAAGTAGAACATTTAATCAAGCCTACTACCACTCATGAAATAGAAGCTGTGTTACATAATTTGGCAATAGAAGGTGTCCTGGACTTAATGGATATATTTAAATTTGATCTTTGTCTATTACCCCCAACTTAGCATTATAAGGTTACTGTTTTCTCAGATTCAGAAATTTCATATATTGCGTAGCCATTTAAAATGGCTTATACTGTATATCTCCACTTCCAAAAAGGAAAATATCTGGTTATGTGTGAAAACTATACACTGGTTACCATATTAAATGTGGGCTATACAATTTACAGTAACTGCTAAACAATGGAATCCTTCCATATTTAGATAATTGCATACATTATTATCAGTGAGGATTTATTCCACAAAGATCTGTTCATACAGGCTTACATAGGATTTAGTTTATTACTGAACACTTACAAAAACCTAAAGAAAATAGCCATATTGCTATCCCTTAATGCTTGTACAGCATTTGACATGCTTGAGTGGAAATACTTACTTCAAGCTATGAAATTATTGGATTTCCAGACATATGTATAAGTTACATCAAGTACATCTATAAAGAGCTGATAGCAAAAACAAGAGTTAATAATTTTTCAGAATGTTTCATCCTGCATCGAGGTGTAAAGCAAAGGCTGTCCTCTGTCCTCAACTCTTTTGTGATTGGTCTGAACTTCTGTATGAAATTAGATCAAACAGTAAGGTCAATGGGAGTAAAAGAAACATCTGAGACAAAGATTAAAGTGTATGCAAATTACTCATTACTGCTCCTACAAGATCCTGAGACTGGTTTAAAAGAACTAATGATAATTACTGATAGATTTTCTAAAGTAGCAGGATACAAGATCAGTGAAATTAAACCAGAAATGATCAGTTTTAATTGTGATCAGATTGACAACATGAAAAAAATGCAATGCCTTTCATCAAGAGGAGGATATGCAGTATTTCGGTACTATAATAGCTAATATTATACAAGGATACTATATTTTGATCATCAGGTCTTGCTAACAACTTTGAAAGATAAAATTATTAGGGTGGAGTAAAATCCTGATGTCATTTGAATATATATTATTAAAATGCTTCCAATTCCCTATTTATCATATGTTCTTTAAGCCATAATTGCATATATTCCTGCAAAATAGTTTAAAGAAGTCAATGTCTATGAGGATTTTTGTAGAATTATAAACAGCTGTGGATGTCTTGGTGAAAGCTCTGCTTGACCAAAGATTAAGGGGGCATGTCCTGATATAGAATCATATTACACTGCATGTCCAGCAAAATTGGTTATATTGTGGGCATATACTAAAAAAGCTAATCTGGATGTAGAGAATATAGTCTTAAATAATGAATACAATGAAAAAGTGGATATCAAAAATATTTGGTTTGCACCAAATAAATTCATGACTTTAAACAGTGTAATAGTTAATAATTTAAACAATACAATTAGAACTTTGTCAGTGTCAGTGGCTCAGTAGTAGCACACTCGCCTCTGGGCCGGGAAGATCAGAAGGGCTGTGGGTTGAGTTCCCACATCTGGCACTTGAGTTAATATCCCAGTACTGACACTGTAGTGCATCATGAGAGGGTGCTGCACTTCTGAGGTGCTGTCTTCGGATGAGGCGTTAAACGAGGTCCCATCTGCCTGGATTGGTGGTAGTTCAGGTGGATGTTAAAGATCCCATGGCACTTATCGAAAAGAGTAGGGGAATTTCCCTGGTGTCCTGGCCAAATTTCCCTCATTCACTAAAAATACCACCAACAGCTTAATCTGGTTCAAGGTCAGTTGGCATTCATCTGTATCCCCCTCCCCCGGGTCGTGCCTGAAAATAGGCAGGATTTGTCTAGTGCACTTACCCGGTCAACAAAAGCTAAATAAATAAATAAAAACTTCATAAATAAAACAAATTGGATTACCAGTGCATCACCAGCAAACTTTTATGGGATAATCCCAATTTTAAAATAAATGGAAAGGTTCTTCACAGGAAATCCTGGGTGGATAAAGGGATTAAAAAATGGCAGGATTTAACTGCAGTGGGAAAATGATGGAATGAGTTAAGTGTAGATATAAATATGAGCTTCAGGGCCAGATATTCAAACCATTGTGCCTCGTAAAACCGTAGCATTGGAATAGCGCTGGATTTGGCGAGCTGCAATATTCAAAAAGCCTAATAGCGCTGGTGTTGTGTGGTAGCACCAACACTAATATATAATGGTATGCAGGGAGGGTTGAGGAGCACCTAGGAATGCCAGTGGTGCAGCATATTCAAAGGTATAGTGCCATGCTACAGGCATTAGCTCAACCTATAGTGTGTGCACTAGATACTGCTGAAAAAAGCTGGCGGTAATCCAATGGTGCCCCCCATATTGTGGACCCCTGTAGCATGCAGTAGTACAGTAATCTCCCTGGTAGTCTAGTGGTCCTCCACCCCCAGCATGAATTCTGACCTTGTTGCAATAAAAGTAAAGTCATTCCCTGGTAGTCTAGTGGTTCCCCACCCCTGCACGAATCCGAACCTGTTCACTATAAAGTAAAGTAATTTACCTGGTAGTCTAGTGGTCCCCCCACCCCCTACAAATCTGACCCTGTTCTGAAAACTAAATGTCATTTCCCTGGTTGTCTAGTGGCCCCCTCCCCAAACATGAATCCTAACCCGTTAGCATTACATTAAAATGTCTCTTCCTGGTAGTCTAGTGGTTCCCCACTCCCCAGCCTGAATCCTGACCCGTGCATCGTGAAAAAGACTGTTTCCCTGGTAATCTAGTGTCCCCCCACCCAGCAGTGATATTTAACTTCTCCCAATAACCACCCACCTGAGCGGGCCGCGATTGGCTCAGCCCTCCTCTCACCACCACAGCTGGCCACCGACTGAGGAATGAATAGAGCTGTACAATGAATGCAGTACAGCTCATTCATTCCTCAGTCGGTGGCTGGATGTGGTGGTAAGAGGAGAGCTGAGATGGTCACTGGCTCTGTTCGTGGGTGGTTATTGGGGGCGTGGGGGCCATCACTTCCGGGTGGGGGGACACTAGACTACCAGGGAACAGTCTTGTTTTACAGTGCACAGGGTCGGGATTTGTGCTGGGGAGTGGGGGGGCCACTAGACTACCAAGGAAATGACTTTTACTTTTATTTTGAATGGGGTTGGGATTCATGCAGTGGGATGGGTGGACCAGTAGAGTACCAGAGAAATGACTTTGACTTTTTTCGCGAATGGGGTCAGGATTCATGCAGGAGGGGTTGGGGGATCACTAAACTACCAGGGAAATTACTTTTACTTTTATTGCGAACGGGGTCGGAATCATGCTGGGGGGTTGGGGGGAACCATGTTTCTGTTAGCCTAGCAGTTATGTTAATAACTGTGGCAGTGTCCAGCTACTTCAAGCTATATAGTGAGCTTTATTTCATGCCTGAGTGCCTCTACTGTGACATTTGTTATGGTATTGAGCTGGCTGCCCACGGTTGAAGCACCTGCTCTCTTGGGTTGGATCGTGGCAGTTTTGTGGAATTATTTAAACTGTCTGTGTAGCACTGCTTTGGGGGTCAGGAATCACAATGGGGGGCACTAGACTACCAGGGAGTTTGCACCTATGGGAACAGAGTCTTGGCGGCTCAGACTGACTGCTTGGCCTCTCCACCTCCCAGTCCCTTACATTATTGTGATGTTGTGGATCCTAGTATGCCCTCGGCCTACATCCCCCCGGCCTCATGTTATGTATATATATATATATAGGTGTATGTATATATATACATACACTATATATATATATATATATATACACACACACACACACACACACATATATATCTTTATGTTGATGGATATATATCTATATACTGTTCTGGACTTCCTGTAGTGCTGCAGGAGTCAGGTGTATGCACCGCTTGTGCCTGCCATCAACCATATCCTGCAGCATCCAACCTGTACTTCCATTCCGACCAACATGGGATGCTGTGAGCATGCCTTGGCCTGCAGCGTCCAGCCTGTACTTCCATTCTGACCAAAAGGTGGCTCTGTGTGCTCCATGCAGTAGCACCAGGCAAACTGCATGGCAATGTATGCTATGCAGCAGTTAATGAGATGCAAATGTACCTGTTTGCCCACAGATTACCTAAGTAGGCTCATTTGCATGGGAGCTTTGAATATAGCTCCCGTTTGCCCTGGGCTGACCAATTTGCACCGGGCTAATGTGTTAGCACTGTGCAATCAGGTTAGCCCCGGGCCAACATCACTTCAGCATAGCACAGTTCTGCAGTGTGTGACTTACATTGTTGTTTGCAGTACATGTGAGACATATCTGTGCAATCAAACACAATGTTCTCCACCTGCAACACTGGCTTTCTCCAGGGTCTAATGAGCTGCAGTAAGAGTGTGCACTTCCCTGTTGCTATATTCAGTGCCGTCTTATTCCTGGGCTATTTTTTCCTGCACTCCTGCCCTTGTTTGCCTGACTTCCTTTGCTTGCTATATTTAGCTGGTTTGCTCGAGCTATTCCTTTTGAATATTGCTTGCTTTTTGCTCTCGTTAAGTTTGCCTCGGGCAGTACTAATTAGCCAGGGGCAAAGTTTTGAATATCTGGCCCTCACAACAATTACTATGATTTTATAATTAATGATGCTGTCTGTACAGAAAGGATTTTACAGTATATGCTGGGAGAGGCTCCTAATAGCAAAATCTAGGAGAGTGAGCTGCAGGCTATTTTGAATGATAAAGCAAAAATGTATTTGCATAGATCATTAGACAAATACATACTTTTTTCAGAAAAAGCGTCTATAGTGACACTAGTAAACATGCATTTGTCAATGCTGAATGTTGACTGCGTTGGTCTGTTGAGCTCGCTCACTGGCCCTCTGTCACTTGCTCAGTTTGTTTCTCCCAGTGCTGCAGGCTGATCTTTTGTACTGGGCTCCTGCCTGCATTGGCAGCTTTTTTCTGCCCACTAAGAAATCTGCAGCTGTCCCAACAGAGCTCCATTGAGGTGGCTCACTCCCACTCTTTCATTCTGTTTCTCCTGGTGCTGCAGGCTGCCCTTTTGTACTGGGCTCCTGCCTCTGTTGGTGGCTTTTTCTGCCCACAAAGAAATCTGCAGCAGTCCCAACACAGGTCTGTTAAGCCTGCTCAGTCCCCCTTTCTCACTCACTCGTTCTGTTTCTGCCGGCGCTGCAGGCCACCCTTTTGTACTGGGCTCCTGCCTGCATTGGCACCTTTTTCTGCCCACAAAGATATCCGCAGCTGTCCTGACAGAGCTCCATTGAGGTTGCTCAGTCCCCCTGCCTCACTCACTCATTCTGTTTCTCGTGGCGCTGCAGGCTGCCCTTTTGTACTGGGCTCCTGCCTCTGTTGGCACCTTTTTCTGTCCACAAAGAAATCTGCAGCAGTCCTGACAAAGTTCCGTTGAGCTCACTCACTCCCCTTCTCTCACTCGCTCATTCCGTTTCTGCCGACGCTGTAGGCTGCCCTTTTGTACTGGGCTCTTGCCTGCGTTGCCGCCTTCTTCTGCCAACAAAGAAATTTGCAGCAGTTACAATAGAGCTCCGTTGAGCTAGCTCACTCCACCTCTCTCACTCACTCATTCTGATTTTCCCACCACTGCAGGCTGCCTTTTGTACTGGGCTCCTGCGTGCATTGCTGCCCTTTTCTGCCCACAAACAAATCTGCAGCAGTCCCAACAGAGCTCCGTTGAGCTCATTCATTCCCCTCCCTCACTCACTCATTCTATGTCTCCCCGCTGCAGGCTGCCCTTCGTCTCTGGGCTCCTGCCTGCATTGATAGCTTTTCCAGGCCACAAAGAAATCTGAAGCAGTCCCGACATAGCTTCATTGAGCTCGCTCACTCCCCCTCTCTCACTTACTCATTCCATTTCTGCCGGCGCTACAAGCTGGCCTTTTGTACTGGGCTCCTGCCTGCATTGCCGCCTTTTTCTGCCCACAAAGAAATCTGCAACAGTCACAATAAAGTTCCGTTGAGCTCGCTCACCACCGCTCTGTCACTTGCTCGTTCTGTTTCTCTTGGTGCTGCAGGCTGTGCTTTTGTATGGGGCTCCTAGCTGTGTTGACACCTTTGTCTGTCCACAAAGAAATCCGCAGCTGTCCTGACAGAGCTCCGTTGAGGTCGCTCAGTCTCCCTCTCTCATGCACTCATTCTGTTTGTCCTGGCGCTGCAAGCTGCCCTTTTGTACGGGCTCCTGCCTGCATTGGTGCCTTTTTCTGCCCACAAAAAAATCCATAGCAGTTCTGATAGAGCTCCGTTGAGCTCACTCAGTCCCCCTGTCTCACTCACTCATACTGTTTCTCCCAGTGCTGCAGGCTGGCCTTTTGTACTGGGCCCCTGCCTGCATCGACGCCTATTTCTGCCCACAAAGAAATCCGAAGGAGTCCTGACAGTGCTCGGTGAATTTGCTCCTCCCCCTCCTCACTTGCTCTCTCTCATTCTGTTTCTCCCGGTGCTGCAGGTTGCCCTTTTGTACTGGGCTCTTGAGTTGGGGCCTTTTTTGCCCACAAACAAATCCGCAGCAGTCCCTACAGAGCTCATTTGAGCTTGGTCACTTCCCTCTCATTAGCATGATCTTAATCTGTCCCAAACACTGATTTCCCACAGCGACCATTCTATTCTCCGGCAGGAGTAAAAAACATATTTTAGCCAGGAAGTAAAAATGACAGCTGTACTGTTCATAAGTAGGTGTGAAAATGCCACTGTTGAAAATATAAATTTGCGAAGTTACAAGGGTGGCGAGGAAACAGTTTAACACATGCTTGTAACACAGTCACGTTATGGAGTTTCGTCACCAAATTTTCAACATAGGGATTTTAGGACCTCTGCTCATGAATAGTGCCACTGTCATTTTCTTAATCTGTCCCGGACACTGATTTCCCACAGCGACTGCGTTATTCTGCGCTAGAACTGTGAAAACACATTTCGATCAGGTTGTGAAAATTACAGCTGTGCTGCTCATAAGGAGGTGTGAAAAAATGCCAGTGTTGAAAATCTGGCTGAGAATATTACAAATCTGTGAAGTTACAAGGGTGCATGGAAAGTGCACAATGCACACTTGTAGCACAGTCATTTGATGGCTATCATCACCAAATTTTCAACATAGGCATTTAGGAACTCTACTCATGAACAGTATCACTGTCATTTTCTTAATCTGTCCCGAACAGTGATTTCCCACAGCGACCGCTCTATTCTGCGTCGGAAGTAGAAAAACACATTTTGGCCAGGATGGGAAAAATTACAGCTGTACTGTTCATAAGTTGGTGTGGGGAAAATGGCACTGTTGAAAATCTGGAGTGAAAATATTACAAATTTGCGAAGATACGAGCGTGGGTGCAAACTGCGCAATGCATGCTCGTAGCACAGTCATTTTATGGAGTATCATCACCAAATTTTTAATATAGGCATTTTATGACCTCTACTCATGAACAGTGTCACTGTCATTTTCTTAATCTGTCCCAAACACTAATTTCTCACAGCAACTGCGCTATTGTGTGCCGGAAGTGTGAAAACACATTTCAGCCAGGATGTGAACAATGACAGCTCTACTCTTCACAAGGAGGTGAAAAAAAATGCCAATGTTGAAAATCTGGCATGAAAATATTGCAAATTCGCAAAGTTACGAGCGTGCGTAGCAACTGCACAACGCACATTTGTAAAACAGTCATTTTTTTGGATTTTTTCCACCAAATTTGCAACATAGGCTTTTGAGAGCCCACCTCATGAACACTGGCACTGTCATTTCATTAGTCGGCCCCGGAAGGTGATTCCATGCAGTGACTGCGAAAATCACCTTTCGGGGCCAGTTAACGCCATGACAGTTCCAGAATTCATGAGGAAGGGTCCCAAAATCCCCATGTTGAAAATTTGGTGCCAAAATTCCTTAAAATGACTGAGATATGCATTAAAGTTGGAAAAAAAACATTTATTCCATTATACAGCCTCCAGCATTTCCTCAATTTGCGGTTGGCTTTGAAGAGTGCGGGCGATGTTCCCAGTCCACGAAGATCATCGTGCCGAGCTGCAGAGGTAAGTATGGGGTGAGGGGTGTGAGGGAGGCATGGTGTGCACAGTGGGTGGCGTGGGTTGTGGGAGGGGGCAGGGAGACCTCGAGGGACAGTTTCCTTTTTACAGGTGAAAAATGAAAAAGACATTGAGGGACCGTTTTTTTTTTACAGGGCATGTGACATGCTGGGGTGGGCTCCCAGTGTGCCCCGGAGTCTTTCTTTGGGGAGGAAAGCTGTAGCTGACGGGATTGGGCACCCCATCGGCACACAACAAAAAGGGTGGGTGGGACAGTGATGCCGATGGGGATTGGTCACCCCATTGGCAGAGAATATGTGGGGTTACATAATGCTGACAGGGAGGCACTGCTGATAGTAATGTTGGCTCCTTAGATGCTACTGATATTGATATTGATGACAGTATCTAAGCAGGTGCTACTGATTATCCTGACCTCTGAGATGCTGCTGAACATGGCGGCAGCACCTGGTGATTCTGTTGCTGATGCTGCTACTGTTGGCCCCTGGAAGTACTGCTGTCATTGATGATGACCCTTTAGATGTATTGCTGACAGTGATGTTTGGTAGTGCATTGTTAATAATGTTGGCCCATGGGGATGCTTGGACCAGTGATGTTAGCCCTTGTGGGTGCTGCTGACAGTCATGCTGGCCCCAGTTGATGCTGCTGACAGTGATATTAACCCCAGGTGGTGCTATGGACAGTGATGTTGACCACTGTGCGTGCTAATGACAGTGATAATGGCCCATGGGTGCTGCTGCTGACAGTACTGCCATAGGGTGTGCTGCTGGCAGTAATGGTGGCCCTGACTGGTGCGGGTAACATCAGTGATGGCCCATAGGGAGCTGCTGACAGTAATGTCTCCTGTTGGTGCTGTTAACTTTGATGATGGACCCTGATGGTGGTGCTGACAGAACTGATATGGCCCCTGAAGGTGCTATTTACAATAATTTTTGCCCTAGGGGTGCTGCTGACAGTAATGTTGGCCTCTGGATGGTGCTGCTGACATTCTGATTGCCCCTTTGAGTGCTACAAATAGTGATGCCCCCTGGTGGTGCTGTTGGCTGTGATGGTGGCCCTGGGGATGCTGCTGACAGTGATGATGTCCCTGGGAGGTGTTGCTAACAGCACTGTTTGTAACTGGGGTGCAGCTGACAGTAATGTGTGACCCTAGATGGTGCTACACAAACTGCTATTGGCCCACAGGGGTGCAACTAACAGTAATGGCCCCTGGTGCTGTTGACTGTGATGGTGGCCCCTGGGGGTGTTGCTGATAATTGTTGGCCCCTGTGGTTGCTGCTGACAGTGATGCTGTCCGTGGTGGCCAAAGACATTTTGGGTCCTTCATATTGAAGTTTAACTGGCTACAAAAACGGTTAACTAGCACAGTTTAACCACCTCTCACCTACTCCTGCCAATTGCAACCTCCTCCACCCTTTCCTGGTCCTCCAGTCAGATTTAAAAAAAAAAAAACTCAGCCAGCACCTGGCACAGTCCCACAAGTGGGACATTACTTTTGGAAAAAAAAAATCTCTGGGGAGGAGGAGGGTGGAAAAAGACCAAGGTGTCTAAAAGGGTGGTCATGAGACTTCCCCTGTTCATCTGGAAAGGGCTAAAGTGTTTTAGGTATTAACTTGCTGAGTGTTAAAGTGATCTTAAAGTGGCCCAAATGTTTACTTGGCTGGATAAAAAGTAAAAGTCTCATTTCAGCACAGTCACAGAGTACAAATTCAGAATATGCTCATCCTTACTGCTGACAGTGACTATTAGCCTGGGGTGTGCTGCTGACAATTCTTTTTGCCTGGGTGGTCCTGCTGACAGTTATGATGCCCGGGGTGGTGGGAGTGTCATTAACAATAATGATGGCCCGAGGAGCTGCTGGCAGTGATGATGGCCCTTGTGAAGCTAACAGTCATGGTGGCCCTTAGAGGTGCTGCTAACAGTGATGATGGCCCATATGTGGGCTGCTGGTAGTAATGATGGCCCATGAGGCTTGCTTTTGACAGTGCTCTTGACCCTTGAGGACCTGCCAACAGTGTGTTGGCTCCTGGGGCTACTGCTGGCACTGATGATGGCCTCTGGGCTGGCAGCAGATCTTGATGTTTGGCCCTTGGAGAGGGGTTCAGACATTGATGATAGCCCTATAGGTAATACAGATAATGATGCTGGCCCATGGGGTGGCAGTGCTGTTGATACTGATGATGACACCTAGAAGATGATTCTAACTGTGATATTGACCCCATCAGGGCATAGTGCTGCAGACACTGATTATGACCTTTGAGGGATTGATCCTGGCCATGATGTTGGCCCTCTGAGTGGGGTGGGTGAAGGTGCAGGCATTAGATTACATTGGGGGATGCTACTGACAGTGCTGTTTTCCTGGGGGGGGGGTTCTGCTGACAGTGATGATGGTTGATAGGGGGCTGTCGACATGGATGCTGTCACTTGGGGTGCTGCTTCTAGTAAGGTTGGGCCCTGAACAGGTACTGCTAACAGTAATAATGAACCAAAGTGATGCTGCTGACAGTAATGATGGTCCCTGGGGATGCAGCTGTCAGTTCTGTTAGCCACTGGGGTTGCTGTTAACTGTGATGTTGGCCACTGCATGGTATGCTTTTGACAGTGATGTTGGCCTCTTTGAGTGCACTAACGGTGATTTTGGAACCTGGGAGGGTGCTGTTGACTGTATTGCTGGCCCTTGAGGGTGCTGCTGATTGTGATGTTGCCCTCTTGAGGGGGTTTCTGAAAGTTATGCTGGTCTCTGAAGGGGAGATACTGACAATGATTTACTCCCCTGGGGTGCTGCTCCTAACAGTAATGTGCCCTGGAGTGTGCTGCTGACAGAGACTGTGGTCCCTGAGGTGCTGCTGCTGGCAGTGATGTGCCTTGTGGTGTGCTGTTGACAGTGATTATGGAGGCATGTGGGAACTGCAGACAGTGATGTTAGCCCATGCAGTGTGCTGCTGACAGTGATGATGGAAACCTTGGGGTTCTACTGACAGTGATGTTGTGGTTCTGGAGCCCTATGTGCTACTGACAGTAATGTTGGCCCATGGGTAGTGCAGCTGATAGTGATGTTGGTCCCTGGGTAGTGCTGCTGACAGTGATGCTGTCCCCTGGCATATGCTGTTGACAGTGATGTTGGCCCTTGAGTGCTGCTGACAGTGATATTGGTCCCTGGGTGTACAGTAGACGGTGATGTGTTCGCTGAAGTGTGCTGCTGATGGTGAAAGTGGCCCCTGTAGTTTACTACTGACAGTGATATTGGCCCTGGAATGTGCTTCTGACAGTGATGTTGACCCCTGGGGTCTACTGCTGACAGAAATTATAGCGCTAAAGCGTACTGCTGATAGTGATGTTTGCCCTGAAATGCACTGCTGACAGTGATACTGGCCCTATGGTGTGCTTTTGACAGTGATGTTGACCTCTGGGCTGTGCTGCTGTCAGTGATGATTACCCAAAGTGGTGCAGCTGAGAGTAATGATGGTCCCTGGGGATGCAGCTGTCAATTCTGTTAGCCCGTGGGGATTCTGCTGACAGTAATGTTGACCACTGTGGTATGCTGCTGACAGTGATATCATCCCCGAAGTGTGCAACTGACAGTGATATTGTCCCTTGGTGTGCATTGCTGAAAGGATTATTGGCATTTGGTGGTTCTGCTGACAGTGATGTTGGCCCCTAGATTGTGCTACTGACAGTGATTATTGACACTAAAGAGTTCTGTTCATAGTGATACTGGCCCATGGACTGTTCTTCTGGGAGTAATGTTGGCACCTGGGGTGTGCTGCTGATAGCGATGTTGGCCCCTGGGGTGTGCTGCTAACACTGGCGATGATGGACACTTGGGTGTTCTGCTGACAGTGATGTCAACCCCAGGTATGTTCTGCTGTGAGTGATTATTGATACCTAGGAGTTCCATTTACAGTGATTATCTCCGTGATTTACATTGATTGGGTATTAGTTTTACATTAAAGCATGCCTAATGATTAGTGTTGTTTGTCCATAGGGGTGGGGATTGGAGGGGCTGATGACAAATGTCTCTCCTCCCCCACTGCTTCCTGACTGGCTTTGCAGAAGCATGACAAAGAGGCTAGCATGTTTTTTATGTTTGCTTGCGCATGTACGAAACGAGTACCACCATCACAGAGGTTTTCTTAGGTGTGGCACCCCACTTCAATGCCCTGAAGGTTTATTCAGGGTGGCCCCACTACACAATGAATATCTCAGCTGTCTATGACAGCAGTTCAGATGCAGTGGTGTACAGTTGAAACAAATTACTGCTACAATCAGCGGTGGTAACATATTTGCATACTGCCGTGTCATCAGCAGTTTGCAAATTGACCTATACATCTCCACTGCTGATTGTAGTGGTGGTTGTATGCACACCCTGCCCCCATTTGTTGTGTGTTGACAGGGTGCTCAACCCCCTTTGGCTCATACACACTCCCCCCCCAGCACACTGTATGTCCTACGGGGGTGCCCAATCCCCATTGGCTCCAGTCCCCCCCAAAACAATACTTCCAGGTGCCACACTGGGAGCCCACCCCAGCATGGCATAAGTCCAGCATCCTCATGGTCCCCCCAACATTGTATGGCCAACAGGGTGCCCAATCCCCATTGGCTCCACTGCCCCCAAAACTTCCAGGTGCCACGCTGGAGCCCACCCAAGCGTGGCAAAGGTTCCACGTCGTCTATGTAAAATTAAAAACCTGTAACAAAACAGTCCCCGTTGACTCTCTTGCCCCCAACCTGCACCCATACTCTCGTATCCCACCTTCCCACACCCCTCACCCCATACTTACTTCTGGAGGCGGGAGGCGGCGATCTTGGTGGAGGCGGAACACATTTACACTCTTCAAAGCCAACCGCAAACTGAAGAAATGCCGGTAAGCTGTATAATGGCATAAATAGGGTTTTTCAACTTTAGTGCATATCTTGGTCATTTTTTAAATTCTGCAATAAATTTTCAACATGGGTTCGGAGGGCCCCACGCATGAATTCAGAGACTGTCATTTGGTTATTCGATGTCCTGAAAGGTGATTTCGTGAAGTCACTGCATGGAATCACCTTTCAGGACTGAGTAACGAAATGACATTATCACTGTTCATGAGGTGGGCTCTCAAAAAGCCTACTGCATGTTGCAAAATTTAGTGAAAAATTCCCAAAAATGACTGTGTTACGAGCATGCGTTGCGCAGTTTCCATGCACACTCGCAAGTTCATAAATTTGTAAGATTTTCACTCCAGATGTTCAACATTGACATTTTTCACATGTCCTTATGAACAGTATAGCTGTCATTTTTCACATCCTGGCTAAATGTGTTTTCGCACTGGCGCAGAATAGCGAGGTCACTGTCAGAAATCAGTGTTTGGGACAGATTAAGAAAATCTCAGTGACACTGTTCATGAGCAGAGGTCCTAAAATGCCTATGTTTAAAATTTGGTCACAAAACTCCATAGAATGACTGTGTTATGAGTGTGCTTGCAGTTTCTATGCACCTTTAACTTCACAGATTTGTAATATTTTCACTCCAGATTTTCACCATTGGCATTTTCCACACATCCTTATGAACAGTACAGCTGTCATTTTTCACATCCTGGCTGAAATGTTTTTTCGCACTGGAAAATGAATGTTCGGGACAGATTAAGAAAATCACATTAACACTGTTCATGAGCGGAGGTCTCAAAATGGCTATATTAAAAATCTGATGGAAAAAATCTCCCAAATAATTGCATTATGGGTATGTGTTGCACAGTTTCTAAGTATGCTCATGACTTCACCAGTTTTTTTATATTTTCACTCCAGATTTTCAACATTACCATTCCTTTACACTTCCTCATAAACAGCACAGCTATCATTTTTCACATTATGTTGGAAATGTGTTTTCACACCTGTGGCGCAAAATGGCGCAGTCACTGTGCAAAATCACCTTTCGGCTAACAAACTGATAGTGTCACTGTTCATGTGGTGGGGTCCCAATAACCCCATGTTGAAAATGTTGAGTAAAATATCAAGACACGCCTCATGGCCTTAGGGTTTTGGAACTTATAACGCCCTACCCTGTAGGGTCTGATCAGGTATCCTTCTACCCTGTAGGGACTGAGAGGCGTAGAGGTGTGACTTTGGATTGTCAACAGTAATGCTCATGACATTTCACCCCCAACCCCACCCTGCAGCCAGTGACAGGCATTGAGGTGCACCTTGCACTCTTTGTCCCCAAAGTTCACACCATTTTCCTATACTGCACCCATTTCAACATATTTCTTTATGGAATGAGGTGAGTGTAAAGACGAAACACCCCAAGGAACACCTCAGCACTTGTCAGTGTCTGCAGGGTAGTGTGAGGTGAAATGTCATTACTGTTATGGGTGATGACCCAGTGTCTGTCCATCTCTGCAGGGTATGGGTGGAGTTGGCGTCAGTTCAGTACATCACTGCCATTCCTATACTGCATCTGTCTAACTTCTGCACTTCCACTGCTAATGCCAGCAAGTAAACATTCGACATTGAAAAATGCTTGTATTTTTTAGTCATTATTTATTGCCCTTACTTAACATACATGACAGAGAAGCCAGCTAGTCTGTTTACTTAGCCAGTAGCATATGCTCTCTGTCCTACTCTTTAACCCTTGACTGACAACAAAGTTACATTCTGGACAGATACATCAGTCAGTAGTGCTGCAGGAGTTAATGTCTGGTAATCTTCTGTGATATAATGTTCCTGATAAACTGATGTGGAGTGGTGGCAATGTCCATTTCAATTGCTGACAGGGTTTGGCAGGTGCCGGGTTGGTGATGGAGAGCAGTGCTGCTGTGTATATCCTAGGTGAAGTGGGCATCAGAGGAAAATGTAAAGGTGAGGGGAACAGAGAAGTTGAGAAGTCTTTCATGCTGTGTGTTGCTGACTGCTGCAGTCTGGGCAAAAATACTTTCTGTTGTTCAGCTCAGCAGGTGTGTGTGTCTGGGAGGGGGGTCCAGCAGGATCTCATTAAAATAAAAAAGCTACTTTCAGAGCTTTCTCTTCTGTTGTTTCTTGTGGAGGGGGATCAGACATCAAGATGACTAGTGACGTGATTGTGACCAGTGAAATATAAATCATTCTTGTGCTTAATGTCAAGATAATGCTGGCTGATGTTGTGATGTAGTGTTTATTCACACTGCACACACTATAGCCAACATGAGAATCAACCAACATGTTGTTGTTTCTATGAATGCTTAATTTTATTTTCACTGATCCTAATCACATTATCAGTAATCTTGCTGCCCACACCCCAACAGCAACAACAGAAGGCTTCTGTCAGATTAGAAAGCAACTTAGTTATTTTAATAGAATCACACCTGGATCTCCCCCAATACACACACACACACACACACACACACACAACATATCACTCCTCCACTCCACTGCTGGGATTGGTCCGACCAGATGAAGCCTCAACTAGGATGGTGAATGGGATGGGTCAATCTGATAATTAAAGAAAGGCTTTTCAAGGAAGAGAATCGTAGGTGGCACTGCCAGTAGTGTATCACACAGGTGATGCACACTGGCGGACCTAGTGAGTATTCTGTCATTCACATCTGCTTCTATAGGGACTGAATAGAAGTTTATACAGTTAAAAAGGGGCACATTTGCGAAGGCAGGTCCTTTTATCCAGGCAGTGATCACAGCTGTATGTGTACAGTAATGTGCCTCATTTTATGCTAAAAGGGGAAATGGGGGTCAGAACTGACTCCTTGAAATGATATTTTAGGGGTGAATATTTGTAAACCAAAAACAAGGAAAGGGGTCATTTTGAAAAAGTCCAGATGAGCATGGGTACCACTTTTTGAGAGAGTGCCACCACCAGGTGGTGGCTCCCGGGAGTTGCTGCAGACAGTGATGCTGACCCTTTTGAGTGCTGTGAAAATGATGTTCCTTGGGGTGGTGTAAGATAGCTGTTGACAGTGATGATTTTCTTGGGGATAATGCTACTGACAGTGCTATGGGCTCCAGGCGGTGCTGGGAACTGTGATGTTGGCCTCTGGAAATGTGCCTGCTGACAGTGATAATGGTCCCTGGAGAGTGTTCTAAAAGTAATTCTCCTTCAGGGAGATCTAGGAACTAGAGAAATGAAGGTTCCACTTCTGGTTATAGTTAAAAAAGTGTTCTTGAGGTATTTTATTGATCCTCCAAAGTTTTATAACCAAAGATTTGTGGCTCCACCATTTCGTCAGGGATATAGTGGTATGCATTTTTAATAAACATAACCTTTTTACCAAAATGTACTTTTTTTGTATGGGGGAACTTGTCCTCCAAATATATGTCTTGTGCATGACATTGTCTCTCTAGGCCCTTTCTACCCCCTATATAGTACATTTCTTTGGCATTCATGCTGTGCCGTTTCTTGTGTTGAATAAACAGGAGAAAGCAGCTGCCTCAAAGTCATCAGGTTTCCTGTGGAAAAAAGTTGGGGGGAAGGGAAGCAGAGTGCTGCTGAGAGTGACGATGGGCTTGGGGTGGGGAGGGCTGCTTGCAATGACTTTGGCCCTGTGAGGTACTGCTGACAAGATTTGCCTGAGTGAGCCAAACATTAGTTAATAAATAGAATAATGCATAGGCAACTATGCACAAGGCTGCATTTTCATCAAGGGGTTCTGAAGACACTATATACATTGAGAGCAAAGCTCAAGAGGTCTCAAGTATTTTCAAAACCCCGAGATGAAAACACATGCAGAGCTGGGCATAATTATCCATATTTTATTTTTAAAAGTATATGGCTCTAGGTATTTGAGGAACAAACAGACATGAAAGTGATTTTTAGAGAGACTTTCACTTAAGCTAAAACACAGTTTTAAATTCACAACTGAATCAGAGTAAGCACTAATGACTAAAGACGCAGTTCTCTATACATAGTTGTGCTGAACTCTACTACAACAATGTTTGTTGAGCTTTAAACGCATTACAACTTTTTGACTTTTGAACTGTACTACAACTTTTTGACCTTTGAAATGTACTACAATTTTGGAATTGTAGTACATTATAAAAACAAGGCGGTCATTATCCATGTATAATAAGACCTAAGCATATACTACATTAAAGTTGCATATTCTGTGACATATTCCACAGAGACAGTGCCCCTCTTGTAATTGTGATCCATGCTGAAGCAGTATTGCATCAGGTCTCCTGTGATTTTCATTTTGCAATCACTTGGACAATTCTGTTTTCTCATTGAATTTATTTTTATTTATTTTATTTTATTTTTTTTTGATGACCGGGTAGGTGCACTAGACACAAGAGTGACTATTTTCAGGCATGGCCCGGGACGTCAACAACACAGAGAGATAGAAATACATAGAATACAGTGTCAAGAAATATGCAAATACATCACAGTCAGAGGTGAGACAAATTTAAGACAATATTTGTACTAAGGCACGTAGAAGTGTAATTATACAAATAGAAGGTAAGTGCCCATGTGTAATCAGTAATAGTAATATCAACATTTAAAAGTGCAGAAAAAAAATGCCACAGGGTAACATTACATCCAGCAGAAACTAAAAACAGCTAATTGGAAGGAGGCAGGAGAGAGGTAAATGCTGAGATGCAGCCTAGCAAGGTGAGGAGGCAGGAAGGGAGGATGGGAAAGAGGGGAGGATAGAAATGAAGGAAACTGAGGAGAGAGAGATTACTGGGAGGCTGAAGAGCAGGGTGCCAGCTCACACTACAGAAGGGAGAAACAGTGGGCAACTGGGGCAAAGGGAGCTACGATCTATGGTGGGTTGAAGCAGGTACAATGATCACGTGTGGTAAAGAGGGAGCGATGCCTTTTCTTAAAAGTAGCACGATTAGGGGACAGGCGTACCTCTAGGGGCAGTGAATTCCAATAATAGGGACCTACATGCGAGAAACCTGATTTCCATTTGGTAGTTCTACATCTGGGGATACTAAGCGAGGAGACTTCAGAGGATCGGAGACTGTATAAGATGGGCTGAGGGGTCAGCAAGGAGGTGAGTTAGTTAGGCATACTGGATCGCAGTATACTGTCTAGAAGGTTTCCCAGAGAGGGAAGCCGATGTGCAACAGAGGAGGACCAATTTAGGTCTGAATACAATAGGCAGTGATGTCTGAGTCTAGGGGATGCAGAGGCATAATGGCATATATCTTTGTAAGTTGTGTCCCACCTATGAAGAGTAATCTTAGATGCATTGGTATAGATTACAGATCCATAAGAGAGTAACAGGAGTAGGATTCCACTAGCAATGGCTGTTCTAGCAGAAGGGTAAGAATATGACTTGTTTTGTAGGCTAAGCCTAGTTTGGCATTCTGACCTTACAAGAGGCAGTTACATGGGTATCATAAGTGAAGGATTCATCGAACAAGGCACCCAGATATTTAAAGGAGGTTACCATCTCCAGTGGGAGCCATCAGCCCAAGGGACCTGGAAAATTCACGGCACTGTTTTAGTTTGATAGAGGATCCAAAGAGCATTGCCTGGGTCCTTCCAGCATTGAGAACAAGCTTGTTTTTGGTGATCCAGGAGTGAATATTTCATAGGTCCACAGACATCTTATGATTACTAGAATGGACATTATCAGAGCTAGTGTAAAGAACAAGGTCATCTGAGTATAGCGATGAACAGGAGGATATATTTTGTGTTATATTATTAATAAAAATCGAGAAGAGGAGGGGTCCAAGGATAGATCCCTGTGGTACACCAACATTAATAACTGCTGTTTCGAGATGGCCAAATTGAATTTTACAGCTTGAGTTCTGTTTGATAGGTAGCTATGGAACCAAGTTACAACTCCAGTTGAGAAACCTAGGGTTTGGAGATTTGCAAGCAGAAGAGGGTGGTTTACAAAATCGAAGCTTTTGTCAGATCGATGAAAACAAGCACCAGCTTGTTGGCCCTGATCCATGACTTGGAGAACATTATTTGTCAGCTGTAATAGAGCAGTTTGAGTACTATGGCCTTTTCTGAAGCCATGTTGGTTTGTGTGGAGGAGGTCATACTTTGTAAGGTGTTCTGAGATCTGAGCAGAGACAGGCCTTTCTAGGACTTTATTTAGTACAGACAGTATAGCTATTGGTCTGTAATTGGCTATATCTTTTTGTCACCTTTTTTAAAGACTGGCGTGACTCTGGCAGTTCCATATATCAGGCACCATGCCTTCACACAGAGACTGATTGAGAATCCTGGACAGAGGACCTGCAATGAATGGAGCCACAAGCTTTAAGAGTTTAGGTTCAAGGCAGTCAGAACCAACAGCAGTACTGTCTGTTATGGAATTAAGATGTTTGAGGACAGCCTTCTTTGAGGTAACTTTAAAGTAGAAGGGAGGCTTCTTTGTAGTGACAGTCGGGATGGGGGATCCAGGCATAAGGTTATTGGAAGAGATCACAGAGGTATAACTGGAGAGGTCAGAGAAGTGAGAATTAAATGCAATGGCAATTGTGCCTGAGTCATTACAGTGAACACCGTTCAGTATCATGTCATTGTTTAGGAGAGTTTGTTTTGATCCAAGGAAAGTTTTGATATGGGACCAACATTTCTTAGGGTCACCAGCTGCATCCATAAGAAGGCCCTTACAGTATTGGCTTTTGCATGTCTTATTTGTGTTTTGCACTTTGATCTCTGCTCTCTGTAGTTGTTAAAGTCTGCTGTGAGACCTGGAGATTTTAAACTTCTTCCAGCATGTGTCCCTGTATTTGAGGGCTGTAAGAAGGTCTTTGTGTAGTCATCTGGTTGGTTTACCATGGATCGCCGAGAAATGATCAGAGTATGTTTATCTTGAAGGAGCACAAATCTACTCAGGAAAGCATGGAGGGTGGCATCCATACTCAGTGATTGGTATACAGGGACCAGTCAGTATGAGACACATCATATAGGAAATGAGCCTGGTTTAAGTTTGCAAAGTTTGGAAACATATGCAGTGTTGGGGGATGTGGAGGCTGTAGATGGACTCCATATGCAGAAAGAGAGAATGATCACTAATATTGTCCCACAGCATTCCTGTTTCTACAATTCTATCCACACAGTTTGTTAAGACCCAGTCAATGAGGGTGCTAGAGTCAGAGGTTATAGACACTCTTGTTGGGTCAGTAATTATTTGGTGTAAATTATAGCTCTGCACCAGGGAGTATAGGTTTTCTTGAGATTTGCTAAGCCAGTTTAAATTTAAATCTCCAAGAATGATGAGTTCATTTTTCCCAGCATGTGCAGTCGTATGATCCAGCAAGTCCATGAGGTCATTTACTCCGCTGTTTCGGGGATTATACGCACATACAATGTGGAGTTTTTCACTCCTAGTCTGAGTATGGTGTGGATGAATTCACGCGAGAGTTTTCTTGTCTGTTAACATGGTTAGGTTTATAGTATGCTTGGAGGTGGCCTATCACACCAAAGAAGGTTGTAGTTAGGAGCATGCAATAGGTGTCTGGGATAGAGGGGCTTTAGCCATGTCTCTGATAGATAGAGCACATCAGGGTGGTTTGCCACCCATGCTTCAAGATCTGCATGATTTACGGAAGACTCCTAACATTTTGATGGACCATGTGTAAACCTTTTGTATCTTGGCCAGCGACTTGGGGTAATGTTTTCGGCATTGGTCTAGGATTTAGTTCAATGTCCCCAGATAACAAGAGAATCAACAATATGATGTACCCTAACTTATGCAGGGCAAATTGAGGGCTATTTTTGCTATGGATATGCCACTATTTAGTAACAGATGTGGTAGCATAATAGATGAGCAGTTTAGGGAGGAGGGCAGGGGTCACATCAAAACCTTCTTCTGTTAGGACTAGCATGTTAGAGTAAGTGAAACTGTTTAGATTTATGTCACTATTTTGGAGGTGGTAGATGGGATCAGGCAATGAGAGGATACTAAGTAACATCAGAAACAGGATGAAGGAGGGTGCAAAGAGAGATATCCAAGCCATTCTGCAAAATTAATAGTAAGCAGAAATTGGGTAGGCTGGAAGGTGGGTTTGGGGATGCAGTGGAGAGCAAAAGTAATTGCTGCAAATGGACCTTCAATAGTCCACCTAATTTTTAGGAGATTATTGAGAACCATCTAATTTTTGAGATCCCTACTTCCAAAGAGAAAAAAAAGCCTTAGAATGTTTGAAAGGTGAGTGAGTAATCAATAATGATATCTACAGCAAAGCCAAGGGAATTTCAAGATGTGAAGTGGAGAGCTAGGCAAAGATGACCAGACAACCAGTCAGTTTAAACACCATAAGGAAGAATACAAATTTCAACCTAAAAAAGGCTTTGGATATAAAAGATCAGAAAACAGTCTTGAGCTAGAAAGATTTCTACAGCTATGCAATTAAATAGGCAGTGAAGTGAAAGAAAGAGAAAATGGGAAAAAAAAGCTAGTTTAGGTTGCCCCCCAGTGGCCGGTTGGTATAATGAGCCAATGGAAAAATGAGGAGATAGTCTTTTATTGTGATTGATTAAAACACACTATAAAGTAAATGCCCAGATAGAGGCGGGAGGGTGAAGTGGGTGGGAGGCGCCAAAGGGTAGATAGCAGCTAGGAGGAGAGAGAAAGGGCTGCTCCTGTGGGCTTAGCTGGGCACAGAAATCAGCCACAGAGCAAAAAGCACAACAATAGCATAGCCCAACTGACTAGCAGCATCGCATAAAAGAAGCAAAATCTCCTAAGTGGGAAAGTAGTATGTACAGTATGTCAATAGAAATGGGCATATCTCTATAGAGTTACAACTTGGAACTACTGAGGGCTCCCCATTCCCCTTTTATTTGAAATCATATCAAACCTTTAATGCAGGCAATTTGGGACAGTCCAGACATCAAGGAGTAGAAGTAAATATAGAAGAATTTAGGATAGCACTGTATGCCGATGATGACCTCCTCTATCTGTCTCAACTGGACACTTCTCTTCTGATGGGATTTTCAATGTTTAAGAAATTTGGCTCACTGTCAGTTATAAAGGAAATGAAAACAAACAACCTTGGGTGCTAAGGAAAAGGCAATTTGCAGCAACTACTGTACAAATCACAAAGCCACACAAAACAAAAAATGGTATGCAAATGTAATAAAACACGCCAATGCACAGTCAAGATAGCTACAAGTACTGTTAATTAGAAGCTTGAAAGAGTCAGAACATACAGATACCCCTTACAGCTATCTTAATTGTACATTAGTGTGTTTTATTATATTTGCATGCCATTTTTTGTTTTGTATAAAGCAGATGAGACAGAAATACTATTTTTGACTCTTCAGGTTTTAGTAGAAAGATATCCTTTTAAATGAGAAAAGCCTGCAATAAAATGGCATGGGTAAAATAACAAAATATTGCAATATATTACAGTATATCAATTTAATTATAGCCCATACTTGAGAAGATGGCACCTCTTACCACTTTTATTAAAAAACATGAGCGGAATCAATGAGAATAGCTACTCTACAAATCATTGCATTGCTTTCAAACCTTATCTACAAGTATAGATAAAAGACTGGACAACATTGCAAAGGTTGATATCTCAATATATTTGGGAAAGCAAATGTCACAGAATACAACAAAATGTAACATGTATTTATTTTATTTTATTTATTTATGTTTAACCAGGAAAGACATACTGGGCTGATAACAACTCCTGTCCGGGATACATCCTGGATGGAAGGATGAGAATACAGTAGATAAAAGAATAAAAAGTACATTAACAGAAAACAGCAATAAGCAATGACGAGCAATATAGTGCTTCAGTGTAGGATCAAAGTATATACTCTATAGAGGTGCATATTATTATTATGCAATGCAGGGTAAGAAAAGCATAGGTGTATAATGTAGCTAAAATTGCACTTGAAACAATCCCAGGTGAGGCAAATAAGTGGAGATGGGGACAACAAATCAAATACAGACAGGAGGAACAAGTGGGTGTGGGAAGGTGGAGGTTGCAATGTACAAGGTCAGAGGCAGTTGCAGGAGGGAGCTATAAAGTTGGGAAGAAGAGACTTAAAGAAGAAAAATAAGAGGCAGAGTGGCTAGACAGGGAGAGAGGACCATGGATTTGAGTAATGGTATGAGAATGCAGCTTGGCTAGCAATAGATTTCCTATGGGGAACAGAAGGGGGAGCAGGAAACAGTGCTACGGAGTGGGAAGGAGGTAAGAAGGGGGAGGAGGAGAGAGAGAGGTGGGAGGTAAGTAGGAAGGGAGCAAACCAGAATTTGGCTAACAAGGTGGCCCAATGGGTAAAGCACCTGACATCAAGAGAGGAAAGGATGGAGGAGTAATGAGAGCAGTGGTAAGTACATGAAGGACAGTCCAAAGGAAAATGGTATAAGGAGTAAAAGAGGGCAAGTCTGGCTAGGTGGATTTTGAGCAAATTGTAGACTATGCTACCATAATCAAAGATGGGGAGGATCATCTCCAAAACAATTTCACAGATAGCAGGAAGTGAAAAAGGAAAAGGAGGTGAGGCCTTGCTTTACCCAACTTGGAAACTTAATATAAACCTGCACAGTTGCATACGCCGTTGCTGTGGCAATTTCCAAATTGAGATGCCCTCTGACTCCAAATGGAAACATTTCAGCTTAGCTTGACTATGAAGGGATGACTTCTCTTCCTCTCAAAGAAGGATAGACAACTTTGAGGTTGTGTTAGCCTTTGTATATTAAGCACAGTTCAGTCCTGAGACAGAGTAAAGAAATGCACAAAATGCATAAAAACACAGCACTTATTTGCCTATTGCTATACCGGGGGAACTTATTTCCTGCTAAAACTGATTGTTGCAGGTCCCCAACTATCATACCACACTGATCCCAACAGGAATAGGACAAGGTCCCACTGATTAAGAATACCATCCTGGCAGTATTTCACACAGGGAGCAGCAATAAACTTATTACACTTACATGTAATTCTCTCAGGATTCACTGCCAGACAAAATAATATGTCTTTTAAAAATGGGAGAAGAATTGGGCATTGTAGTCCCATCAGATGCCTAGTTTGCAACCTGTGAAAGCCACCATAGGGTTATCTCTTCTCATATTTGTAGGTATTGTATGTGGAAGAACCTAATACTGCCATCTGGTGCTCATTGCATGTAGCAAAGCTAACCCCCCACTGCAGCCTCCAACTGCTGCAGACAATATAGAGGGCCTAAGGCAAGTCACTCTTAATATACTGCAGTCTAGTTCTGTGTTATAGCCATTATTGAGAGCTGCAGAGGAATAAATCAGCCTGCTATTATCTCCAACATCCTGCAGTTATTATTACCAATGCAGCTTACCCCTCAGATCTTTTTTTGCTCCTCTGTCCAACAGGTTTTAGAAAGCAACAAATCATATATTTGCTTGTGATATTGATAACTCCTCTCATTTGCCTGGCAGCATAGCCTAAACGTCAGAGTAATGAGCTGTGAATGAGCTTGGTGTATCCAGGAGACCTGTGTTTGATTCCAACAACCTCTACTTGCATACCATGTGACCCAGCAAGTCACTTAATGTCCACTGTTCTCCTGGGTTGCCCCTGAAAACAGGCATTGTGCCTAGTGGTCCTTATCTGGTTATCAAATGAAAAACTGCTTGGAAAAACTTGTATTACCAAACGATGGCAAAAGAATACACCTGCAGAGGTATCAACTTGATGGGGAGTAATCAATCGGATATGTAAAATTGGGGAAATTACTTTCTCTCTTAATGATTGATTGCAACAATCCCACTCCAGATGGGTCTTCTGGGATCATTATGTAATGAAAAATGACTTCAGGTTTGTGCCACAGAGAACTTTCCCCTTCTCAAGTGTCTAAGGGTGGTATGTTTACCCAAGGGCAGGGAAGGACTTAATAAACCCAGATGAAGGATTGAGTATTTATTCTTCTTTTCCCACCATGTCATGTTTTATTATGTATGAGACTAGTGCTAGCTTCATTTCTGGTTATTTGTGCTATGTGTCCCTGAGGTATTTATATGTTTTTTTAACATTGCATGCAAACTATTGCTTATCTAAAAGTCTTAGTATAAAACAATATAATTGTATATACTGTCACACTAACAACTAAAATTACATTTTTGGACACACACCTACATTTTAAATGTTCCCAAGTTTTTAAGAGAAATGAGTGAAACAGCAAAAAACAGGGCAGATGCCTACAGTGTTTTGAAGAGAATAAAGACTCATGACCTTTCATGGTGAGTGGCAAGCCAGCATCACTGAGAAAGCAAAAACTTAAAGGATGGCTGTGTCCACAAGACAGTAAAGAATATTATGGTATGCTGATGTGGCTGGGTAAGCCACTATGACCTTAAAGGTTATTAAAAAAAACATTAAGCAGACAAGCAATACAAAATCTTGATTTTGGAGCAACCCATGCCCTGAAGAAGTGACCCTGGGGCCACAAAACTTTGCCATGACTAACATACAGGTGGCGATTATACCGATTTGTTAATAAACTAAATATTTGGCTCTAAATATTTGTCTATGAGTCTTGATTCTCCCTTGCCTCCAAAGCACAGTATAATGTAGGCACCTAATTTGGGGTAGGCTTCTCTGATTACTGTTTTCCTTCAATCGGCCCAGTGGAGGGTTAGGAGGGCATCCAGGAATCCATATCCTTCTGCAGTAATTGCAGCATGTGCCTACAAAACACCCTGATTTTGCTATTAAGTCTTATTTTGGAGATTAGGTGAGAATTTCCACAAATCTCAATGTTACACAAAGATGCATCTCGATAGACATTTACTGATTAAAATGTTTTTGGAGGTAAAGCGAGGAATTCCTACAAATCTCCATGTTACACAGAGATGCCTTTCCATAGGTACTTACTGATTAAAACAGTTTTATTCTGAGGATATTGAAGAAAATCTCCTGTAATTCTTACAAATCTTGGAAATCTTCATAAACAAGCTGTACCAACATTTATTGAAAAAAAATATTCAATTACTTTCCCTAGAAGGTCAGTACAATAATGGGCTTTTGTATAATTCTCCATAGAACTCTATGCTTTTAACAACAGCTCTGTGAAGCCAGTGGTACTGTGGATATTGCAGACAGAGGAAATACATAACTGTTACAGATTGCATCCTTGCAGTGGTATGTTTTTGCAGTTACAACAGATCAGCTATGAAACAGTGCATTGGATAGTAGACAGTGGTGGACTGGCCTGTTGCCCTGAAGAATCATCTCTGTTTTCAGGAACTGTAGCTGAAAGGGAAAAAATGAGCTACTATATCAGGGCAGAGTGTCTGCCAGCCCAAGACATTTCTCTACGGTCTTAGCAAATAGGATGTGAATTTGCAGCTGCTTAAAAGATGTAACTAACACTGAAGAGTCATCAATCTGGTATCCATTAGTCATGTCTCATGTATGCAGAGCATATTTAAGATTTTGCCTGCATTGTAATATGTTTGCCATCTCCTACTCTGGAACTCAACTAATTTTTTTTTATTCTTTGGTAACATGGTAAGGCCTACTAGGCATGAGTACCTGTTTTCAGGGGTAACCCATGAGCACTAGTGTGGTTAAGTGACTTCCTGTGTCACACAGTATACAAGTAGAGGCTGTGGGAATCAAACCCAGGTATGATGGATGTGCTAAGCTCATTCACAGCTCATTACTCTAAACTCTAGGTTATACTGCTAGACCAATATCCAGAAATAGAATGGGATAGACAGATATGGTCAGATAAAAGGGAGAAGGGGGAGAGAGATTGCAAAGATGATAGACATACAGACTGACAAACAGGGATGGACAGATAGATAGATAGATAGATGAGCAGATAGATAGATAGATAGACAGACAGACAAAGAAATAGATAGGGCATGGGGTCATAATGTGTAAGACATTATGCTGCAATAATATACCATGCTTCCAATGCAATGCAAAATATTGCCAGCGGCATATGTCTGTTTCCCACACACCCCATTATGGGGGATGCACCTGAACCTCCCCAAAGTTAAATTCACACAAAGTGCAAAAATAAAACAAATCCATGTGTCTGGGACTGAGAATCAAAACCCAGTTCCAAACACACTGCCTGCCTCTCAGCTGCCTGTGGCTCATCCCGTTGAGCCGTGGCAGCTGCCCACCCCTGTCCCAGCAGAGGTCTTATCTTCTGCCTGGGAAGAGTGAGAGGTGCACTACTGCACATACACCCTTTTGTGGTTTTGTCCTCACTTTTCCTCATCAAGACTGTTCCTGTTATGCTGTTTGTATTGCGCAATGAAGCGTATGTATATATTTGTACCTAGTAGTGATAGATAGATAGATAGATAGATAGATAGATAGATAGAATAGATAGATAGATAGATAGATACAGGCAGGCAGGCAGGCAGACAGACAGACAGATGAGAAGACAGATAGAAAGATAAAATACATAAACAATTAAAGAAATAACAAAAGAAGTGCTGGGGCTCAGGCTGCACCCTGCAGATTGTAGTCAAGCTAATATATCAAAATACCTGGAAGGACTGATTGTTTTAAATCTTACTTTAGGTCTAAACTAAAACTAATATTTTGCCTTTCAGTCAGTGCCTTGTCTTTCACCTGGACCCATGATGTAAGGAAGAAGTGATTCTGCCTTTTCCATTTACAAGCCTTAAAACCCAGAGAAAACTTCTATGTGTGAAAGTGAGCCTCCAATGATCACTTTAATTTTGTTCCCTGGAAAGGATCCTAACTTCCTTTTCTTTGCCTTTCTCCCTCACCTGTCAATGAAGACTGCAGAATTGAATTATTAGGAATGCCCTGCACAGAGCTGATAGACAGGTAGCATGGAAATTGAAGTAAGGCACTTTAATAAACATTTCCTTCTGGCTCAGTTTACTGGACTGCAAATCAATAGCAAAATAAGGATGTCCAATAAAGAGGGGTGACTGACAGGGATGATTCATCTGCTGACTCTCCTTAAGAACCAGTTGCTAGTTTAATGCAGTTTGACACTGAGTGGCTACCAAGAAACATTCTCAAATGCAGGCTGGTGAGAAATAGTAAATGCACAATTCATCATTTCACTAGTCTCAGCAAAGCCTTTTGTAAAATGATGCTGTAATTGTTTGGTTATTGCTGGCTTATTTGAGAACTACTAACTCCAAATCATAGGAAAATGATGTTACCAAACCAACCAGAGACAACCTTTTAAACAAGCATTTGTCAATGCCGAATGTTGATTGCGTTGGTGTGTTGAGCTCATTCACTGCCCTTGTCACTTGCTCGTTCTGTTTCTCCCTGTGCTGCAGGATACTCTTTGTACTGGGCTCCTGCCTGCGTTGTCACCTTTTCCTGCCCACAAAGAAATCCGAAGCAGTCCTGACAGAGCTCAGTTGAGCTCGGTCACTCCCCCCATCTCTCAGTCACTTGATGCTTATCTGTCCCAAACACTGATTTCTGACAGCGACTGCGGTATTCTGCGCAGGAAGTGCAGAAACACATTTCGGCCAGGCTGTGAAAAATGACAGCTGTACTGTTCATAAGGAGGTGTGAACAAATGCCAGTGTTGAAAATCTGGCATGAAAATATTACTAATTTTCAAACTTACAAGGGTTCGTGGAACCTGCACAACACACACTTGTAACGCAGTCATTTTATGAAGTTTCATCACAAAATTTTCAACATAGGCATTTTCGCACCTCTGCTCGTTAACAGTGTCAGTGTGATTTTCTAATATGTCCCGAACACTGATTTCCCCACAGCGCATCGCGCACTATTGTGCGCTGGAAGAACGAAAACACATTTTGGCCAGGATGTGAAAAATGACCGCTGCACTGTTCATAAGGAGGTGTGGCAAAATGGCAATGCTGAAAATCTGGAGTGAAAATATTGCAAAGTTATGAGCGTGCATGGAAACTGCGCAATGCACATTCATAACACACTCATTTTATGGACTTTTGTCACCAAATTTTCAACATAGGCATTTTAGGACCTCTGCTAATGAACAGTGTCACTGTCATTTTCATAATGTATCCCTAACATGGATTTCCCACAGCGACCACACTATTCTGCGCCAGAACTGCGAAAAAACATTTCAGTCAGGATGTGAAAATGAAAGCTGTACTGTTCATAAGGAGGTGCAGAACAATGGCAATGTTGAAAATCTGGAGTGAAAACATTATAAATTCGTGAACTTACTAGTGTGCTGTGCAAACTGCTTAGCATGCAACATAACACTGATCATTTATGGACTTTCATCATCAAATTTTCAAACATAGCCATTTTAGGATCTCTGCTCATGAACAATGTCACTGTCATTTTCGTAATCTGTCCCAAACACTGATTTCCCACAGCAACTGTGCTATTTTGCACGGAAGTGTGAAAACACATTTCGCCAGGGTGTGAAAAATGACAGCTGTACTGTTCACAAGGTGTGAAAAAATGGCAGTGTTGAAAATCTGGTATGAAAATATTGCAAATTCACAAAAGATTCTGAGCGATGCGTAGCAAGCTGCATAGCCTGCGGCTTAGCAAACAGTCATTTTATATTTTTCCCCAAATTTGCAACATAGGCTTTTTGAGAGCTCTCCTCATGAACACTGGCACTGTTGTTTCGTTAATTGGTCCCAAAAGGTAATTCCATGCAGTGACCACAAAATCACCTTTTGGGGCCGATTAACGCCATGACAGTGATAGAATTCATGAGGAAGGGTCCCAAAACCCCATGTTGAAAATTTGGTGGCAAAATTCAAAAATGCCTGAGATATGTATCAAAGTTGAAAATCCCTATTTATTCCATTATACAGCTTACCTGCATTTCCTCTCAGTTGCAGTCGGCTTTGAAGAGCGCAGACATGTTCCAGTCCACGAAGATCATTGCGCTGGACTCGGAGGTAAGTACAGGGTGGGAGTGTGGGGAGGCAGGGTGCGCAGTGGGTGGGTGCAGTATGGGGGAGGGAGACCGAGGGACCGTTTCCTTCTTTACAGGTAAAAAAAAAAATGACATTTTAGGACTGTTTTTAATTTTACTGGGGCATATGGCATGCTGGGGTGGGCTCCCAGCATGCAATGAATCTTCTGTTTGGGGGTGCAGCTGTAGCTGGCGGGGATTGGGCACCCGTCAGCACACAGAAAAGGGGGCAGGGGTACAGTATGCCAATGAGAGTTGGGCACCTCATCAGCAGACAATAAAGGGGGTGACATTATGCTGATGGGGATTGGGCACCCCATCAGCAGACACAAAAGCGGGTGGTTTATAATGCCAATGGGGCGGGCTCCCGTTGGCAACGTTCTAACACTGAAGCCGGCGAGTTGAGGGGCCCCATTGGCAAACAAACATGGGGGGGGGCACATGCTGCTGAGGCAGGGTGTGTGTGAATAGTGTTTGTGAACATGGCAGCAAGCTGCTGCCATGTTCATAAACAATATCAATGTTTCAATGTTCCACCCTGCAATGACGGGTCGCTCCCTCATTGCAGCGAATGGCTGACGTTGCAATGACGAGGTGGCCCCTGATCGCAGCGGCTAATATTTTACAAGTTGGTGGCACACTGGCTGAACTAGTGTCAGCAGCAGCGTGCCATGGCATTGGGGGAAGCGGGACAAGCTTTTACAGGTTGTGGGGGCACTGGCCACAACAGTGCCGCACCTCCACAACCTGCTTCTGGAGAAATCTGCCACAATATGTTTCATGTGCATGTGCGCAATCAACATAAAAAGTACATACTGACTGCATTTTTCTAACCAGGATTACTAAGCCATTCCTGATATGTGTGCGCAACAGGAAGTGCCAAAGCAGGATGAAGTTTGGGGATCCTGGAAGAACATGCATGAGCCCTCCTTCATCTCTGTATCATTGAGCCTTACCTACAAATATTCACCACAAGCATTATTAAATAGGACATCATGTAAATGTACAAGTAGCTAATAACAAGCTGGAGTTACATTTTGATGGCAGAATCTATATAATGAAGCACTGGTTGGCTGGAATGCATTCTAAAGGGTTATATTAATGACAGGAAACCCTTATGTGCAATGAAGCAATTGGAACTGATAAAAATTTAAGTTAAAAATTTAACATTTTAATTTCATGGTAGGACATTTTACACACACCAGCGTTTAGGTTACATTTGTTAATCTAAACCTAGGGGTTTAGGGTATGTGTAAGGCCTGTGATCCCACTTAAGTTGCATTATCCAATGATAACCAAACCACTGGTCTTTCTGCATCATCATTATCATCATCATCATCATCATCTTCATCATCAACATCATCATCAATTATTTTATTTTGGAAAATCAAGGGATAATGTTACAAACCATTGCGCTAATGTGCATTTTCAGAGGTATCCTTCATGAAAACGTACTGACGGTATTAAGGAACAAAAGGTTACACAATTCTTATAAAATGTGTTATACAGTGCTTATAAAATATAACATCCAAGAATACTACTCCAGTACAGTTCCAATTCTGTCATTCTGACGCATCATCATTGACAGTAAATGGCATCCAGCATTCATATTACATAGTTCTTTCTCAATGTTTATCAGGTAATGAGACCTGAGCAAGAATCACATTCCACCTTAAAATGGATTAGGTACTCTTTATTTATTTATTTGTTTTTCAGAAAATGTATTGCTGCTACAGGACCTGGCAAGGTCTCAACTGGAGCCATGGGAAATCCATACATGTGGACTGACATAGGAAAAAATGTTTGCCCAGTCTGCTTTTGATTCTTGGGAGCTCAAATTCAAGGAAGCTTGGAGCCAAAGACCAGACCTCACAGTACAACTTATTCAGAAGCTCGGTAATATACACTAGCACTATATAGTATATGGTTAGTGCTTATTCTACAGAAAACAGTGGCTTCCCAAATCTTGTTGTATGACAGTTCAAAGGTCAAAAAGTTGTTGTATTATTGTTCTGGCATCACATTGATAGTACAACAACCTTTTGTATGAACAGCTATCTGATTGGCTGAAACTGTGCTGTTGCAACAGTTACACAGTAAAATGGTGGCGGTGCTTTGTGGCGGTCAGGTGAGCAGTTCATGAACACAGTCTGGACAAGGACTGCTATAGTCAGCTCCGTGTGTCAAACTACTAATTTGCAGGTTTTCTTCTTCTTTTTTTTTTAAATACTGGCACAGTTATGGGATCGGAGTAGAGGTGGGACTGCTATGAGAAGGACCCGGTATCTTTGGGGACAGAGAAGCAGAATCTTCTGGGATGGCAGTGGAGGGAACAGAAATGTAGCAAGGAATGGAGTGGAAGCATGAACACAAGGTATGGACCTTGTGAAAGTAATCTTTATGCATTTCGGAGAACCATATACTATATAAATTAGTGGATGAGTGACCATCCACAACTAAGTCTGTGTTTCCATCTCAGGAGTTGATGAAGTCATAGAGACCTCTCTAGCTTTGCTCTAGAGATCTCTATGACTTCATCAGCTCCCTCGATGGAAATAAATCTTGTTGTGGATGGTCACCCATCCACAATTCTATATGTTTGCAATGTATTTGTACATGAAAGCACTCATTTGGGCCTGCAATACTGTACTAGCAGGGTACTACTGTTAGTGAGACTATCCTTCAGACGTGTCAATCAACTGCAATCCCTTTCACCCATCTCTGGTGACAGGTTGGTGATTTGGTGGAACACTGGAATTTAAAATCCCATGACACATTTCAAAAGTGTAACTCATTTCAAATACAAGGACCTCCTCTGACCTACATTCTGCTTTTCAGTATCACAAGTTCTTATGAAATTATATTATCTGCATATATGGAACTGACTGTTGCTCAGGCAGCCCAGCACTGTAGAGGCTTGTTTAACTTCTTACCACATTGCCAAACTAGGTTCCATACTTGAGGTGGTAATCCTGACCTGGAAGATGTTGGGTCACAATCAAGAGGATGCATAAAGACTCTGGGGTGTGGCGGTAACCAGTTGCCATGACTACCTTCTGGTAGCCCAAGGAGGTGGCAAAATGATGGCAGCTTTCTCTGATCAGAGCCCACCCTTACATGCATATGCAAGGTGTGATTGGTGAGAAGGTGTAGGTACAGCAACACCCAAGCCTCCACATGACACTTTAAGGGGTGAAATCTGTAAAAATATCAGAGATAAAGTTTGGATGGAAATGCTTGGCCTTGAACTCAGAAAGGAAATGCTTAGAAAATCTACAAGTTTATTCATACTCTGATGTTCTTGGAAAAGTTTGCATGATTTGCTAAGGCTCAGTTTCGGCTTTGCTCAGCAATATCGTAGTTTGTTATAAATGTTTCTTGCAACTAATATTACCTTATATTTCCTTTGGTGGAAGTTCATGTTTATGAAGAAAATCAAACTGTAATTACTTGATTTATAGGTCTGTACTGTTACCCACTGTACCATTTGGCCAGAGCTGTTTATTACTGCATAACTATGATCTACTTGCCTCAGTGTCTATCCCAGCTTTCTTGAGCTTTTCCTTCAGCAGCCTCAGTTTGTCTGGGATGATTTTCACTTATTTCAACTATAGCATTAGCAGTTCTAAGCTTTACCATATACAGTACATAAAACTAAAGATATAGCACACATTGGGAGGGCGCACAATGTGTCATACGAATTTATTTGTGAGTAGAAGAAGTGAAAATAGAAAAAAACAGTTCAGTTCTTAATTAGCATTGCAACATATGTTTGCAATAGTTTATTGCACATGACAAAAATGCAACGTATATAAAAAATATACAGCATCTTTAATGAAAGATCTATTCCAAAAATAATCTGTTGCACTTACCTGCAACAGGTTATATAAGGTCACTAACTGTTATGAAGTTTCCCTATATAGAAAAATCCTGAAGACCTGTGATGGAAATATAAATTCTAACTCTATTTTCTGTTTTTAGTGTGTATTTAATATAAGAAAAGTGTAGCTTGGTGGTACCATTGCATCTAGGATTGTTGCTACATGACAGTCAAAATAAACAAGGGTTGAATCAATGGCTCTGGAGAACTGTCACCAGCTAAGGCTAAAGAAGCAGAGCACTTCTACTGCCAATATTTATCCTCACACAGTATAAGTAGCAGACAGGAGTTGAAATGGAGTAATGTTGAACAAACTCACCAGTAGGTTGTCGAACATGCAGGTATCTTTAATATGTGCAACATGAAGCAAAACAAATACAATCAAGAACACACAAGTATACAAATGCAAACCAAGCTGCAGCTATCTCCACTTACTACTTGCTCCCGCTCCTCGTGACATTGCAGCTACATCACCAAAAGATCACCTGACATGTTTAGCTCATACCGAGCTTTCTCAATGGTGTAAGTGATAATTAAAGGTCTCCCTTAAATTCCAAATGCAATTAAAGTGACAGTGCATCAATAACATAATTCACTGCAATATAGTAAAACCCGATTATTAAAAACAATGTTTAAAAACAACAGGAATAAATATTATGGGGATTTGAAAAATCTCACTATTAAATGCAAAATGATAATACTGTGCTTAACCAAGTATCAAATACCATAGGCACCAGTATATAGAATGCCACAAAGCAAGCCTGCATGAAAGAAACAGAGATTGCTCGAGTGTGGGCCAACAGCTGGGATGCTGGTGCAAATCTGTAAAGGAGAGAATAGACAGAAAAAACATCATTAGTGATAAAGCACACCCAAAAAGGACCAATGTATTTACGTAACAACACAACAAGCAAATTAATCATGCTATAATACTACAGTTCTGTGGAATTCATATCATCTTAATGATTTTTGCAGCTTTCATGATTTTTTCAAAAAAGGTTTGCTCTTTAATCTTCCATTTAAACCTTTACCTTCCATTCCTTTGAATACAAAAATCCAATATTGTTCACGTTTTAGTAAAAGGTTATCATAATCACCTCCCCTAAGTGAAAGAATAGTTTTTTCTGGGCCAATGAAGTTAAAACCATACTCGTTCTTATTTGTAGCTCTAGAAATGTGTAGTGCCAACACTTTTTTGGGTCCTCATTATCAATGGCTCTATTGTGCTCTCCTATGCGGGTTTTAAATGCACACTTAGTTTTACCCACATACAGTAGAAGGCTTCACACTTACATAGACCTATGTATATGAGGCCACAAGTGGCACATGTCATAAAACCCCTTGCTGTATGTTCTTTATTAGTGAGAGGATGTTTAAAAACCTTGGTGTTCTTAACCTGTTGACAAAATTTGCAATTGCCACATTTGTGGCTACCATTTTCTCTTTTTGGCAACCACATTCTAGGGTTGGTGCCAACTGGTTATACAGAATGCACAAGATGATCTTTTAAACATTTTCCCTTTCTAAATACCATGTTTGGACCTTCCATCAGTAAATCCATTAAGCCAGGGTCCTGCCTGGCAATATGCTAATGTTTTCTGACTATCTCAGTGATTTCTTTGGATTGTGTATTGTATGTGCTAACAAAGCATACTTGTGCATCCTGTTTACTGACTGTATCCCTGTCCTTTTCCTTTAATAAATTCTCTCTATGAATGTTATCAGCTTCTTCTCTGGGCTGATTAACTAATGTCCTGGCATACCCCCTTTGGCGTAATCTTTCTTCTAAGTCATCCGCTTTTTTTTTTTTTTTTTTTTTATAAAGTGTTGGTGTACCACAGTTTCATTTCATCCTAATAAAATGTCCTTTTGGTATGGCTCTGATAACATGATGTGGGTGGCTGCTTCTGGCCTGTAGTAAAGTATTATGGTCAGTAGATTTGTGGAAAAGATCTATATTCAGTCTATAGTCAGTCTCCCAATGCCATCTTTTAGAATAACCAAGTCTAAAAAGTTAATCTGACTGGTACTGTAGGTGATACTGAATTTGAGATTTTGATTGCTATTTTCCAAAAATCTTACAAATTCTATCAGAGCTGATTCTGGGCCCTTCCATATTACAAAAATGTCATCAATATATTGCCTCCATATATCAGTTTTCTCAAGAAATTGGTTGGTCTGGTTTTTATGACCTTCTGCTCCCACTACGCCATAGATAAATTGGCAAAGTTAGGAGTGAACCTGGCACCCATTGCAGTACCTTTCTGTTGCAGGTAAAAGTCTTGTTTATAAGAAAAGCTGTTATATTTGAAAACCAAACTTGCAAGTTTCATGAGGACCTTTGTTGGTGGGTCCAATACCTCCCTTTGTTTAAAAATGTTCTAATGCATTGAGACCATCATCATGGGGATGTTTGTGTATAGCGCATTTACATCTAAGGTGACCAAATAGCTATCTTTTCTACTGTTATATCATTAATGACATGTAACATTTCCCATGTCCTTGATATAGGATGGAGTTTTCTTAACTAAGGTGGCTAGTGGTCGATGAACTTAGCCAGTGGTTCTATAAGACAGTTCTTGCTGGAGACTATCGATCTCGGGGGTCAATTAAGCTTTTATGAACTTTGGGAAGACAGTAGAAGCTGGCTCTGACCAGGTGGGCTACACGAGGTATTCTGCAGTTTTTCACTCAATGATTTATTCAGTAGTACAAAGTCTAAATATCTGTCTATGTCCATCTTAAACTCTCTAGTAGGATAGCCTTTAAGTTTTTTGTAAAAACAGTATCTCCCAGTTGCTAAGGACTTCTTTGTCATAATCCATTACTATTGAGAATAAAATTGCCCCTCCCTTATCTGCTGGTTTAAATGTCACATCAGAATTAGATTCAAGTTTAGACAGAAGATCTGTCTCTTGCTACTAAGTTATGAAAATATTTATAGTTGTTTTCTTTTCTAATTTTGCAATATAAATTTCACAACTTTTAATAAATGTTAGTAAGGCAGGGGCCATTTGTGGGCAAAAAGTAGAAGGTGGTTTATACATTATTTTTATTCTTAAAGAAATATTCTTTTATTTACACACAGAAAAATCAAGAGAAAAAACATTTTGAAACAGGATAAATCAACAGAATTTTAGAAGGTGGTTTAAATGTGTTCATTTCTCCAATCTCTGTCGGTAAAGTCTCATCTCTGTTAGTTACTGCCACTTCCATCCCCTGGGTTCTCTTTACGTTTGAAAAAATATTTAAGACTTAAATTTCTTACCATTTTGTTAATATCCACCACCGTTTCAAAGGCTTTGAATTTTGTGTGGCACAAATGATATTCCTTTACTCAGTACTGCTTGTTCAGTATCCAACAAGATGTATCCAGTAGGTTAATGATGTTCAACATGGTGCTCTCCTCTGTCTCTGCCGCCCTCTCCACGGTCTCCCTTTGTTTTCCAGCACCTCTTGGTACCCCCTCTCCTTGTTCTCCTTTTCCTGGGTTCCAACGAGTTTGGAACTGACTGCACCATGGCACAAAATGGTTGTTGAGGGGGTAACACACATTTGTATTTACTATAACCATTTTGTTTTCAGCCCACACTCTGATGCAGCACTTAGGTTTTTTTGTTCTTACAGGTAATATAGGTATTATAAGGGCGGAGATTCTTTTTTTTTTTTTGTAGACGTTATTTATCCTCCTGACACTGGTCCTTTAGGACTCTTCCATTGTAGTCATAGAGACTGTCCATTTCCTGCTCCACCAGAAGTCTCTCTGCACTGTGCCTCCATCCTGGGAGTACCTCCAACCTCACCAATGAACCCCCCAACACCCCGACTCTGAGCCCCCTGAGGTGGGACCACCTTACCTCCTGCTGGCACTCTATCTAGAATCTAGCAGGGTGTCTGAGGTGAGGAGGAGATCAGGAGAGCAGGCCTGGAACAGACCCATCTGTGAGCATGGGCACTGACTGTCGGACCCACTTTCTCCTTCCCGGGTGCCAGGGATTTTCCTTTGGTTTCTCCCGGGAGTGTGGACATACAGTGACTTCCAGCATGGCATGAGCACAATACCACACCCACCCACAGGACATCCGCCATTGCTCCCCTACCCAATGCATACTCCATGTTGGCTGCAATCTCCTAGTCACCACTGGGAGCTGCAACAGCAGCGAGGAGATCTAGCCACCCACCACAGGAGATGAGAGCAGTCTTCTGGATGCTTGGTCCCTCCTCCTCCTCCTGACCTCTGGCTGCCTGAGTCCTCCCAAACCCAGGTCACCGGCATGGTGCAAGGTGTGGAGTCCAGTGCCTCAACCCTCAATGCCACTGGGCCAGGTAAGGACTAAGATTCTTGACATGGAGATGCATAGAGACAAATTAAAAAACAGCAAGATACAGTCAGAAAGGCATAATGCAGGGCATTGAGAATGATAACATTATTCAGTGTCACAGAAAACATGTTTTGGCACCCCAAATCTATATTTTCCTTCTCATTGTTCAGAAACCGCTACGGAGATAAATATATATTTTTTATTCATGTAGCTTTTTGTCTTTTGAGAACTGAATTTTCACATGCCTAGCTACTGAAGTGGAAAAGATTAAGCATGTCTCGTTCAGTGTACCCCACCAGCCATTTACTATTTGATTGGCTGGACTTATTAACTATGTGCCCCATTAGGTATTGCCTTTTGATTGGGAGGGCTCATTAATCCTGCCCCACTAGTCACTGCCTTTTCGATTGTGAGGTCTCATTCACTCTGCCCCACCAATCTTGTTTTTGATTGTCAAGTCTCATGCACCGTGTCACAGTAGTCATTGCCTTTTTGATTGGATGGGTTCATTCACCCTGCCTCAGCAGTCATCATCTTTTTGAACGGGAGGTCTAGTTTACTGTGCAACATCATTTATTGTTTTTTGGATTGGCTGGTCTCATTCATCATGCCCCACCAATCATTATCTTTTTCACTGGCAGAAAGCATTCACTATGCCCTACCTGTAATTTATTTTATGATTAGCAGGTCTCATTTACTGTGCAACATCAGTTATTGCCCTTTTTATTAGCAGGCCTCATTCATTGTGCCCCACTAGTTAGTGCAGTTTTGAATGGGAGAGCCCATTTACTATGCCCCACCAGTCATTGCCTTTTTGATTGGCAGGCCTCATTCACCATTGTCTACCAGTCATTGCTTTCTGATTGGCAGATCTCTTTTACCATGTCCCACCAATAACTGCCTTTTTGATTGGCAGTTCTTATTCACCATGCCCCACCAGTCATGGCCTTTTAGATTGGGAGGGCTTATTCTCAGTGTCCCACCAGTCACTGCCTTCCTGACTGGAAGGACCTGTAACTCATTGGTCATTGCCTTTTTGATTGGTAGGTTTCAATTACCATGCCTCACCAGTTATTGCCTTTTCAATTGGCAGGACTTATTTACTGTGTCCAACCAGTTAATGTCTTTTTGACTAAAGCGCCTCATTCACCGTGACACACAGTCATTGCTTTTTGATTTGAAGACTCATTCACCGTGTCCCACCAGTTAAGGAGGCAGTATGCTACAGTAGTCTAAAGCTCTGAGCTGCAAACCTGGAGACCTGGGTTTGAATCCCACAGCCCCCACTTGCATACTGTGTGACCCTAAGCAAGTCACTTAAGTCCCTTGTGCTCCCAGATCACACCTGGAATCAAGCTTTGGCTTAGTGTGCCTCTCTGGTTAAACAATTTCCCCTCCCCCATTGCTTTTTGATTGGCTGGTCACATTCACAATGCCCACTAGCCATTGCATTTGACTGGGGTGGTCATTTATCATGCTTCACCAGTTGCTACATTTTCAATTGGCAGGACTAAACATTCACCATGCACCACCAGTCATTGCCTTCTCTACTGGCAAGTCTCATTTACTGTGCCTCTCCAGTCATTGCCTTTTGGAATCTGAAGTATTCGCATTGTGCCCCAGCAGTCATTGCCTTTTAAATAGCATACCTCATTTTCCATGTCCCACCTGTCATTGCCTTTTTGAGTGGGAGATTTCATTCACCATGTCCCATCACTCATAACCTTTTTGATTGGCAGGTTTCATTCATCATGTCCACCATTCATTGTGTTTTTGATTGGGAGGACTTGTTCACTGTGCCCCACCAGTCATTCCTTTTCAGTTATAGAGTTTATTCACCATGCCCTAGCAGTCATTGCCTTTTGATTGGTAAGTCTTTTCACTGTGCCATACCAGTCATAACCTTTTTGATTGGGAGGGATCTTTCATCATGCTCACCAGTTACTGTCTTTTTGCTTAGCCAGTCTTATTCAACATGCCCCACCAGTCACTACTTTGATTGGCATGACTCATTCATCGTGCCTCACCAGTCACTGCATTTTCAATTTACAAGGTTCATTTATTGTGACCCACAATTGTCATTGTCATTTTGTTTGAAGTCATGCTCACCATGTTTCAGCGGTCATTACCTTTTCAATTGGCACTCCTTTACCATGTGCCACCATTTATGACCTTTTAACTGGCAGATTTTATTCATCATGCCTCTCCATCTGCCTATATTTGATGCATCTCTTTCATCAAGCCCTCTTCACTGCCTGTAATTGATAGGTCACAATCCCCATGTCGCTGCATGGCAGCCATAAATTGATGTGTGTCATTCACCATGCACCTCCTTCGTGACCATAAAATGACAGCTCTCCTTTACCATGCTCCTCCATCACTGCCATTAAATCATGTGTGTCATTCACCATGCCCCTCCTTCAGGGCTGTTAAGCGACAGCTCTCATTCACCATGATCCTCCATCACTGTCTTTAATTGATGTATTTCATACTAACATACTATTTGCCAGCAGATTAGGCCTTACGGTCTATCGAATCTGCTCGAACCTCAGATCCTTAGTTGGGTGCTGAGGCCCTCCCCTTCCTTGTGCTCCAGAAACCCCTATCATCCATCCCCACCCCCCTGGGACAGGCTATCATCTGATACATCCACTTTCTGTGTCTGTCCCACCCTCTCTTGAAGCCCTCCACTGTGGATCTCTGAACCAGCTCACCAGGCAGTGCATTCCAGGGTCCACCACCCTCTCAGTGAAAAACCTCCTCCTCTTTTCCCCCTCACCCTTCCACCTTCCAACTTCAAACCATGCCTCTGGTGATACCTCCCTGCTTTAGTCTAAGTCCCTCCATGTTTACCCTATTTATTCCCTTGAGGTACTTGAAGACCTCAATCATGTCCCCTCTCTCCTCTCCTCCAATGAAAACAGGCAGAGCTCCTCAAGTCTGTCCTCATCGTCAAATCCCTAGCCCTCGTATCATCTTAGTTGCCCTCTCTGTACCCTCTCCAGGAGCTGTATGTCCCTCTTCAAGTGTGGTCTCCAGTACTGTACACAGTACTCAAGGTGTGGTCTAACCAGTCCATTGTACAGCGCAGAATCACTTCCTTGCTCTAAAGGTGATCCCCTTACGATGCATCCCAACATCCTGTTTGCCTTGCTAGCCACTCTCCTGCACTGTTCAGAGTTATTCATACATGCATCCACCATGACCCTAGGTCTTTTTCCCCTATTGGGCCTCCAAGCGCCTCCCCTCCCAGGAGTGTACCTGTGTTTGGTTTCTGACCAAGATGCAACACCTTGCACTTGGTGATATTGAAATTTAATTTCCATGTGTGAGCCCAGCTTTCCAGGGTGTCCAGGTCCCTTGCAGGGGCCAACCTCCCTCTTCTCCCTCAACTACTGCTCCCATCTTGGAGTCATCCACGAAGAACTCATTTCACACCTACTCTCCCTGATGTCCGATATGTCATTAAACAGGATCGGACCCAGAACGAGTCCTGCGGTACCCCACTACCAACCTCTCTAGGGTTCAAGAGCTCCTCACAGACCACTACTCTCTGGGTGCATCCAGCTAGCCAGTTTTCAATCCATCTGACCATCAAAGGGCCTACTCCTAACCCCATCAGTTTCTCCACCAGACCATTGTGGGGGACAGAGTCAAACGCCTTCTGAAGTCCAAGAATAATACATCCACAGGCTTTCCCCTGTCCAGTTTTGATGTTACCATTCGTAGAACTCCACAAGATTGGTTTGACATGATCTACCTGGCACAAACCCATGTTGCCGACTATCCAGACCTCCCATCTCCTCCAAGTACACCCCCAATCGTTCCTTTAGTATACTCACCATTAATTTTCCCACCACCGAGGTCAAACTGATGGGTCTACAGTTACCTGGTACTTCCCTCGACCCCCCTTTATGGATTGGCACCACATGTGCCTCTCACCAATCCCTAGGTACCCTCCCTGTCTCAAGTGACCTGTTGAAGAGCTCCACCAGGGGTGCAGTCAGTATGTCCGCCAATTCCCATAGTACTCTCGGATGAATGCCATCTGGCCCAGGAGATCTGTCTTTCTTTAGGGCCTTGAGGGCTAACCACACCCTTTTGGCGGAGATAGCATCATCTGTCCCCTTCACCTTACTGGCCTTTTTATCCTTATCCAGATGTGACACCCCTGGGGTACCTCTCCCTCCCTCTTGCTCCATTTCTGTTGCTCCCCTGATACCACTCACTGCCGCTTCTATCCTCTTCGTGCCTTGCTTTGTAGATATCCCATCCCCCTCCCTAGTGAACACAGAGGCAAAGTACTCATTAAATACCTCTGCCTGGTCCCTCGCCTCTTCCACCCACCCTACTCTGATCTCAATCTGCTGAGATGGCCCTTAGTTTTCTTCACTCCCAATGTACCGAAGAACCCTTTCCCTCCATGTATCCCTGTGCCAGCTGCTGCTCTTTACTGACTTTGCTCCCTCACCATCCGGGTGACTTTTCTAGATGCAAGATGGTACATTTCCTTATCCTATCCCCTCTTGTTGTTTTATATTTTTGTAGGCGCCTTCTTTTCTCTGACCGCTACCTGTACCTCACTGGACCACCAGCATGGTTTATGTGACCTTGCTTCCTTACGTTTCAACTTAGCGCAGATCCTGACTGCCTCATGAAGTCCCCGGTTTATGACCTCCCATCTCCTTTCCACACTTGTCATTTCATTCTCCATGATACGCCATCATTGCCTATAATTGATGTGTCTCATTCACCATGTCACTCCATGGCTGCTTTTTACTAATGTGTGTCATTCACCATGTCTCTCTTGCACTGTTAGTAATTGATAGGTGTCATTCACCATACCTCTCCTTCACTGCCTTTAATTGATGTGTGTCATTCACCATGTCACTCCTTCAATGCCTGTAAATGATGTGTCTCATTCACCAAGTCCCTCCTTCACTGTTAGTAACTTATGTGTGTGTCATTCACCATGCCCCTCCAACACTGCCTGTAAATGATATGTCTCATTCTCCATGTCCCTCCTTCACTGCCTGTAATTGAGAGGTCTTATTCACCATCTCCCTCCTTCACTGCCTGTGATTGACAGGTCTCATTCACCATGTCCCTCCTTCACTGTAGTAACTGATGTTTGTCATTCACCATGCCCATCCATCACTGCCTGCCAATGATGTGTCTCATTTACCATGTCCCTCCTTCACTGCCTGTGATTGAGAGGTCTCATTCACCATGTCCCTCCTTCATCAACTGTAAATGATGTGTCTCATTCACCATGTCCCTCTTTCACTATTAATAATTGATGTGTCTCATTCACCATGCCCTCCCTTCACTGCCTGTAATTGAGAGGTGTCTTTACCACATCCCTCCTTTGCCGCCTGTAATTGAGAGTTCTCATTCACCATGTCCCCCTTCACTGCCTGTAATTGAGAGGTCTCATTCACCATGTAACTCCATGGTTGCTTTTAAATGATGTGTCTTATTCACCATGTCCCTCCATGGCTGCCTTTAAATGATGTGTCCCATTCACCATGTCCTTTCATGGCTGCTTTTAAATTATGTGTCCCATTCACCATGTCTCTCCATGGCTGCTTTTGAGTCATGTGTCTCATTCACCATGTCCATCCATGTCTGCCTTTACTTGAGAGATCTTATTCATCTTGTTCCCGTATGGCTGCCTTTAAATGATGTGTGCCATTCACCGTGTCCCTTCATCACTGCCTGTAATTGGTAGATCACATTCACCATGTCCCTCCAGCACTGCCTTTAGTTGATACTATTGCTCTTATTCCCCCATCACTGCCTTTAATTGATGTGTGTAATTCACCATATTCCATGTTCACTGCCCTTATTTGATATATCTCTTTCAGCATGACGCCCTTCACTACCTGTAATTGAAAGGTCACATTCACCGTCTCACTCCATGGCTGCGTTTAATTGATGTGTGTCATTCATGGTGTCCCTTCTTCACTGCCTTTTAATGATGTGTCTCATTAACCATGTCCCTCCATTACTGATTTTACTTCATGTGTGACATTTGCCATGCCCCTCCTTCACTGCCTGTAATTGATAGGTGACATCACCATGCCCCTCCTTCACTGCCTGTAATTAAGCGGTCTTATTCACCATGCCCCTCCTTCACTGCCTGTAATTAAGAGGTCTCATTCATCATGCCCCTCCTTCACTGCCTGTACTTAAGAGGTCTCATTCACCATGCCCCTCCTTCACTGCCTGTAATTAAGAGGTCTCATTCATCATGCCCCTCCTTCACTGCCTGTAATGGGGAGGTCTCATTCACCATGCTCCTCCTTCACTGCCTGTAATGGGAGGTCTCATTCACCATGCTCCTCCTTCACTGCCTGTAATGGGAGGTCTCATTCACCATGCCACTCCTTCGCTGCCTGTAATGGAGAGGTCTCATTCACTAAATCTCTCTCAACTTATCATGGAACCCACCGCCTCAACCACAAATCTGGTAACTACTCTCTACTGGACTGGGCTCTGACCTCCCTCCCTCACTGGGTCATCAAATCTGGTCTTCTTTCCTTTCTAGCTGTAGGGGCGCACTACTGATCTAATTTAAACAGAAGGTCAGTTTTTAAACTTTTACACTGCTTTCAGTCCTGGCGCTCCTCCTAACAAGCCAGTTTGCACCTCCACTCACTCTTCCTTTTGAATGCTGTGCAGTCGCTCTAGAGCTGGCTTGGGATGGGACTGATTGCAGTCTCACCAATCACTTGACACCATGCAAATGAGCCTCTGTCCTCTCGAATGCTCTTCTCCTCATGGCGAACGGCAAGCAGGCAAAATTTAAACTGCAAAACAATGCTTTTTTTCAACTGTAGCTCTTTGGAGCCCATTTCAACCATTTTCATAGCCGTTAAGCACAACAAGTCTTTCAGTCCACCGTAAGCATTTCCAACATCTAGGCACAATTTTCCTTTGCTACCCACAGTTTTCCACACTTTTCTTTGTCACAAACACTTTTAACAGTTGGCAAATGCTGTAAGTTGATGCAGGACAAGGGCTTACACACTCAGGCTTTACTGCTCCTTGGTAACAGTTGGCAATATCACAACAGCACATAGACAGCAACACACAGTGGCACATTTAGTTTACGTTGCTTCAGCCAAACAGCCGAAATGCTAGCCACTATCCAAGCAACCTTTTTTGCGTTTTCTCCCAAATTTCAACAAAATCCCAGTGGTCGCCTCCATTTTTGTAACCGGTGGGTTACCCCAGGGGTCAGATTGGTGGTATTTTTGTGTTATTGGTGCTGTGCGGTGCCTCCATATGTAACCCCCCTGCCTGACACCTGGGCTCGGGGAGAAAACTGTTGCTTGATATTTTGGCTAGGTTTGACTTCTAGTCAGGGACACCCAAGTAACTCCGGACACAGGAAGCAATAACTGTAATGTCCAATACCAGAACTTGGGATTCTAAAGCGTGGCTTTTATTCACATCCAACAGAATAACAAAGCATAGATGGACCCCCACAGGGCTACACTCCTGGTAATGCAGATTTATGGAGATCATAACACATCCTCTTTACACTGAAACCCTCAGGTCCCAAAACACTCTGGGTACTCTGCCCTAGCTCAACTCTTTTTCGGTTTCCCTGGCTCAGCTCCATTTCCAGCCCTTTGGACACTTTCCATATAGCATGGAACATTTACTGGTGGCTCCCTACAGCACATCTGAGCACTTCTGGCTCCATCAGGGAATCTTCCTCATCAATCCCATGTCTGGGTACTTTCCTCAGGCACTGGCCAAGTACCTGAGAGAAAGCAACAGGTGTCCCAAAGCAAACCCGTAGAGGTGAATTTGGTTACTACTGATGGAGGTTCTCCTCCTCGCTCACATAATTCATACCGTCCATTTCTCTGGACTGTAACACCTCATCCTTAAAAACACTTTGCTGTGTAGATTCTCTTTAAATGTATTTCACATCCAATCTACTGTTTTTCCATCCCATTTTGCTGAACTTGAACATACTTAAAAGTGGCTGTGTCCATTACTGTAGACCCCCACAGAGTTAAGCAGTCCAATCCCACATCTTCCAAACTGTACTTGGCTGTCTTTTCCTGACCCCACAGTAACAGTCACTTTAGTTTCATCTTGTTTCAGGTGAAAACACAATGGCCCTTTAGCAGAGTGAACTCACTCCTTGGTTGCAAGTGCCCCACAGGCATTTTCTCTTCCAAGAAATCTCGTCTAGAACTTCTGGTGCCTTAGCATGAACTTAACTCAGGCAGCTTCTTTTTCCCTAGCTGGACCAGGATAGTTGCCCCTAGAAGCAGGCTGATTCCTTCCCCCCATCCCCACAGGGATGGGACCCTGAACCACTGAAAGCAGTCTCTACCACTTCACTTGGCTCTTCTTGTGTTCGTCTTCAAGTGAGAACACACACCTATACAAAAAATAGCTCTTTGACAGAGCTTAGGACTCTGAGGGCCTGCTCACAGCAGGAGCACCTCCTTCCTCTACTACAGACTGCAACAGACTGTTATAGACTGACTTCAGATTCCCCAACGTTTTACTCTAACCTCCAACTGCAACATTCCAGTGTGGCTTATGCAACTGCGACAGTTCTAAAATGATGTCATCCCTCAGTCTCAGCTGAGACTGAGAACAGAGTGAGACAGTGTGAAATCCATTTAACTGGAGTTTCACAAGCTGCCTTCCCTGCCTACTACTAGGTCAAACTGGGATTCTTCTAACCCCGGATAACAGGGGGGTTACAGTGATACTGTTGCTCTCATTCCCCTCATCACTGCCTTTAATTGATGTGTGTAATTCACCACATTCCACCTTTACTGTCTTTATTTGATGTATCTCTTTCAGCATGACGCTCAATCACTACCTGTAATTGAAATGTCACATTCACCATCTCACTCCATGGCTGCGTTTAATTGATGTGTGTCATTCACAGTGCCCCTTCTTCACTGCCTTTAAATGATGTGTCTCATTCACCATGTCCCTCCATAACTGTTTTACTTGATGTGTGCCATTTACCATGCCCCTCCTTCTCTGCCTGTAACTGATAGATGTCATCACCATGCCCCTCCTTCACTGCGTGTAATGGGAGGTTTTATTCACCATATCTCCCTTTCACTGCCTGTAATTAAGAGGTCTTATTCACCATGCCCTTCCTTCAGTGCCTGTAATTAAGAGGTCTCATTCACCATGCCCCTCCTTCAGTGTCTGTAATTGGGAGGTCTCATTCACCATGCCCCTCCTTCACTGCCTATAATTAAAGGTATCATTCACCATGCCCCTCCTTCACTGCCTGTGATTAAGAGGTCTCATTCACCATGCTCCTCCTTCACTGCCTGTAAATAAGAGGTATCATTCACCATGTCCCCACCTTCAGTGCCTGTAATTGATAGGTCTCATTCCCCGGAGGCAATCTTAACCTTTTTTTGCACTAGCCAACAGGGCAAGTTGATTCAAAATTGCACTAGCCCACAGATGGTTGCATTATCCCTTAGTTATAATGGTACATTGTGTTCAGTTATACAGGAAACAATGCAAGCCAAGAAATACTCTGATTATTGCACATTTATCCTGTTCCCACATTGCTTCCAGCTCCCCAACAGAAAAAAAGACTGCAGTGCCATCACACACAGTGAGCACCCCCATTGTTTTGTACCATAGCCTCCTCTCTTCCACTCTCTGCCCCACCACCACCAAAGCAGAGGATATCACAACAGCAAATGTTCAATCAAGCAGTTCTAGCTCTGCACACACAATAGCTGGCATCATCATGCACCTCACCACACTGTCACAACTCACAGGGCAATGAACAGAGACAGGCAGAGAAAGACACTCTCAGCTCCCACCCTATAGTCAACTGGAGAACTGCACTTCTGGAAGTTTCTGTACAGTCTCAAAGTGAGCCACAAACACATCTAAGATTTCTTTGGGGTGGGGGCTACACAAATCTAAGGGGCTTGGGAAATAGACAACTATGACATTTTTATTTTTAAAAATATTGATATTAATATGCTCTGCCCCAACAATAACATATTTTTCTTTAACATCATCCTTTCATCAGCCCAGGGGAAACAGTACACAGGCATAATGCTTTACTCTCTCTTTTTCTATATAGGATAATCTATATAGCCCAGGAATGCCTAATTTTTAAGCTTTCACATTTTGTACTTTATTGAGGTTTATTTTTGTCCTATAAATGATCCAAAGCTTTGTTTTTAGGATGAAGGGACATGCTCGGTAGGATAAGGGTGGTACTGTATGGATGCCGATGACTGGCAAGGTCCATTTAGAAAAGCTGGGGACCCCCTACACTTGCCAGTAATGGCAGCTATGGATCTGTGGATAGTCATTTCAGAGTCTGGTCTGCAGTGGTGTCCAGGAAAAGAACAGAGTTAAGAGATTTGGAGGGTAGAGGGAAGTTATGGTGAGGCTGGGATAAAACCCACCACCTGTAGTGCAGACCCTGTATGCCTCCTTTCATTTTGTCACTGAAATGTTGGATACAGACACTCAAAATGTAGGGAAATGAGGAGCACTGGTCTTAATAACATGAAGTAAATTGTTAGACAGAGACACATTCAGAAAACTGGAAGCTAGTGACTTAACAGCACTTAACCCTTGATCACACCCTGGACACTAGCTGAAAGTCCTAACAGTGGAGTGATAATGACTCACATTGAGTCTTTTGTGGGGTTCCCCTCTTGAACTTCCAGATAACTGCAGCTCTTAATGAGCTGTTAATTACACCCAAGGCCCCTACTTTTCTGCAGCACAGTGGGATCAAGTTCTGCGACAAGACTACCATTTGCCGCAGAACTTCTCTGGCAGTGGTTTGTAATTTCTGCGGAAGTTCTGCGGCACTAACAAACTACCACATCACAGTGTCAGCTTGTCATTCTGACTTCACTTTCATGGCAGTGGTTATGGCAACCAGGATGGTGGAAAGCACAGTAACACTAGTTAAAAAAATAACAGACTTATAGAAATATTTGTATGCCTAAAAAAGTCAAAACAAATATCTCTCCCTTATGGTCCTAGCCTATTGCATAAATGAAATATGCAAAGGGGACCTTATGTGATAAATAAGGTATTTCAATATGCATGCTATCTATCCCACTAAAGAGGTCTCTACTGTGTATCACTTATATATTTGTATGTGCTTTCTACACCACTCATGAGGTTCCCACTGTGTATCACTTATATATTTATATGCAATCTGTAACATACATACAAATATGTATATGTGTGTGTGTGTAGTGAGATAGAGTGTGTGTGTGTGTGTGTGTGTATATATATATATATATATATATATATATTTTTTTTTTAATTTCCATGAAATTGCATCCTCATTCATACAGGTCCCATTGGAAATGGAATGAACAGGATAGAGGAGTTATTGTAAAACTCATTTTTCATGCCAACCTGCTTCCCCTGACACACTACATAACACTATCAGGCCATGACATGCATGTGAACCGATTGTGAGATGGAGTTCTCCAGCCCATCACAATGTGTCTACTGTGTGACAGAACACTGCACCATACCTTCCCAGGCTCAGAGCAGTGATGTGTTCCACCAATCCTTGTGCTGCCCAGCCAGCTCCCAGAGCTAATCTCTGAACCTGAATTGCTGGCATGGAAACACAGTATGCCACCCTCTGGCCCAACAGCTGGCCCTGAACACATTTCTCCATAACTTCTGGGTGACTCTATCAACCAGTGACAATATGTAGTCAATAACCAGGCAAAAATATGTAGAGCGTAATTATTTATTTAACAGATCTGTTCTTTCAGCAGGTCTACATTATTATATTACACTTTTCTGAGCATAATTACATAATTACTTTATTTTTCTTAAAAATGACAGTTAAATTCATTTTACCAGTTGTTCATTTCAGATGGCATCTCTATACGTTAAAGGCACAAATAAGTTTGTACAAAGTGAGGCATGGACTTAACAGGTCTGTGTTATTGACAAGGTTTTGTTTAATTTGGCCCTAGTGCAATAATGTAAGACTGAAAATTGTATTAGGCTGTAGTGCAGGTTGAGCAAATATCACCATGCTTGATGTACTGTGCCACTGCCTCTGGCAGTGGGAGCTGTGGTTGATAAGTGACTGTTCATTTCTGTTGCAGAATGCAGTCATTTCATTAGCTAATGTATGATGTTATAGCAATAATAAAATCGCATTCTGAGCATAATAGGGGTTTGAATATAAAAAGAGGGGAAGAGATCCAGATTCTATGGATAAACAGAAATATTAATAAAAATCACTAAGAAGAGTGAATTCTGTGGCACTGCAGAAGTTCTGTGTAGATTGCTAGTTCTGCGAAATTCTGCAGCCACAAAATTTAGGGCCTTGATTACACCAGACCGCCTGGAACACAGAGAGATTTGCATGAGGACTAGAACCTGCAAAGTAGACTTTTAACTTCACTAACAGCCATGAAAACCTGCACTAGTCAAGACTGACAAGTAGACAGTTGGCTGCACTAGCCCTGGTCAATTTGCACTAGGGTTTGGGCTAATAAAACAATGTTAATATCGACCGCTGCTCATTCCCCATTTCCCTCCTTCAGTGCATGTAACTGATACAGTGATTGTTACATAAAAATTGACAGAACTGCGGTAATTCCTGCTACTGCAGTAAAATACCGTGGTAACCCCCCAATGTTATTTACAGAGTTTTACCGCGGTGCCACAGTAAAGTGCAATAATTTTACCATGGAACCGAGGAATTACCACAATACCGCTAACTTTTCTGTAACAACCACTGTAGGTTTCATTCACCATGCCCCTCCTTCAGTGCCTATAATTGAGAGGTCTCATTCACCATGCCCCTCCTTCGCTGCCTGTAATTGGGAGGTCTCATTCACCTGTCCCTCCTTTAATGCCTGTAATTGAGAGGTCTCATTCAGCAAGCCCTTCCTTCACTGCCTGTAATTAAGAGGTCTCATTCACCATGTCCCTCCTCCACTGCCTGTAACTGAGAAGTCTTATTCAGTATGTCACTCCATGACTGCCTGTAATTGATGTGTGTCATTCACCATATCTCTCCTTCACTGCCTGTAATTGAGAGGTCTCATTCACCATGTCTTGCCATCACTGCCTTTTAAGAATGCATGGGATAGACATAAGGGAATTCTGGAGGTCAAGAGTAAGGAGCAGCAGACTTCTAGAAAAATGTAAAGGGAACTTACAAGCTCAAAGGGGTAGACTGGGTGGGCCATTGGCCCATATCTGTCGACATCGTCTATGTATTTATGTATCTATGCCTTTTCAATTGGCAGATCTCATTCACTATGCCCCTCTGACACTGCCTTTTGAATTAACAGGATTCATTAACCATTTCCCTGCAATTATTGTCTTTGTTACAGAAATATCTCATTTACAGTGCCCCACCAACATTGCCTTTTCCATTTATTGGTCTCTTTCACAAAGTCCCTTCCATCATTTTTTTTTATCTGGATAATAGCTCGTACCTTTCTACCCCACCCTGAAACATCACTGATTATTTTTCTGCTGTAAAACCCTTTATTATAATCACTTCCACCAGATTTTGTTGGTTTACCTGGGGCTACTTTAACAAGGCTAATACCTTGGCTAGGGATAATGGAGAGGTTTGCAATGTGATCTGGACCTTTATAGATCTGATCTACACCAAACATCCCTCTCCTAAGCAGATTTCCAAACATATTATAGTTGGCAGGAACCAGCTTTCCTTCTCCATCCATGATTGACACCTCCAGTCCCATTTAATAATTTGCTCTACATTCTACATCTTCTGTAGAAAACTATGACAGCCTTCAATGTTCAGGCATGCTTCCAGCAGGATGACCGACTGTCTGTCTATAATAATATAATAATTCCTTTATTTTACCCAGATGTCTTGTTTAGATATAAATCTCATCTAAAGAGAACTGGTCAAAATGTGGCAGCACATGTAGGTGTTGCAAAATGTTACCATCTGAAATCCATCACTTGACTTGCCATTCTCTTTAATGGTTTCTGTCATTTTGGCACAAACTTTCCTTTGCTTACATCACTGCCTTCTATACTCCTATCTCTCATTTCCACCTACCATAAAGGCTTCTGGCCCACAGTCTAGCCTTTATATCAAAATACTGGTTCAGGACACTTACATCCTATCTCTACTCTTCTCCACCACTATGCCCATCTCTTACTTTCTGCACTTCAGTCATTTCCCTTCCTTGCCCTCTCCCATCCCCACCCTCCGCTGGCCAGTCGACTTTCTCATATTGACTCCTCCTCTGTAATCAACTCTCCCCTTCCATTCATCTCACCCCTTTATTCCCTGGCCTTAAGCATCTGCTCAGACCCATGCCCTGTGCTACTTGGTGCTGCCCTTCAAGTCTCCTACCCTCCACATCCCTAGGGTCTGGTGCCAGCTAGTAATGGCTTTTATTTTGCCCATGTGATGCAGTACTCCATTTAGATTGTTGCTTTTGTCTTCCTAACCATTTTATACTAATTGCTTCATTAGCTTTTGTAACCAAGCTATTGTAAATTGTTCTCACAAACTTTACTATGTACTGTGTAAGTGTCATATTATACAGTATATACTTTGTCTCACCTTTATTTGTAGCTGTTTTCCTTCTCCTGGTCACACCTGAAACATGCTTTGGCTCAGTGTGTCTCCCCGCCTACCAGAAACCAAATTTTAAATAAATAAATCATTTGCATGATGTTACTATAACAATTACAATAAGTTTAAAATGAAGAGCCAACTGTGCTACAATGTTTTCAACATTACATATAAATTCAATTACAGTAACCAAACCATGCAAATTTAGCTTACAGTGGTACCAGCCAGGATGCATCACAAGACTGCAGCATACTGAAGTAGAGTTACCGCAATAAACAAGGCAATTTCAGTGGCAGTAATCCCTTTTGCCATGCAGTACACCTGCCACTGCATGTCATCCTTGCCATTCCACTGTATGTTGGATAGCACACCATGACCACATTCCAAGTTACCCCATGTTCTGACTTCTCGTTCTGATTTCACAGTCTTGTTGATTCTGAGGAAGGGGTGCCATTGGGGAAGTGCACGATTTGAGGTGCTGAAGGAGAAAGTGTATGATGAGACTGGGGTGGTCCATGATGACTGCACACTGTGGAACAAGAGCTGAGAAATTGAGATGAGACAGACGTGTCCACGTAAGAGAAGGCAAATGGACTTGGGGTAGGGAAGTGTGATTAGAATGGTGTGGTCCATGATGATGTGCATTCACTATGGACACAGAACTGGACTTGCAGAAATAAAATGGGACAAGACAGGCAGAGGGTTGTCAATGAAAAGAGTGACCTATGGAAATTGATCTGGGCAGAGATAAAATTGGGTGGTCCACATGAAAGCACACTATATATTTGAAGCTAGTTAAAAGATGTTATGAGATTGGGTGATATGTGATGTGAGGGTGCTATGGAAGTGGAACACAGAATAGGATGCATTTTAGAATTCTCTCCCTGTATCATTTTAGACGGTCCTGTATTTTATCTGGTTTGAGCTGTAATAGAAATAAATGAATGAATATGACATTTATTGTTAGTGAAATAAACCTGACATCTTTGAATCAACATTTTGCAATAACTGCAATAAATGCAGACCCAGTTTCAAAGCCTAGTAAATATTTAATGGCTTGATGAAAAAATGCATGCAACAACTTATAATCTTGACTACTCACTTTATTTTTAAAATAAATGACAACTTAGATGTCAAGGCAGTTGTTTAATGTGCTGATGCGCCACTGCATTACGTCTCTGCATTTGAAGGCAGTACAGTAGTAGCAATCACCGCTTTTAAAGATATTGCACATTATAGCAAGCAACAGTGTTCTGTCGGTCTGTAAATCTGCCATGTCAGATGAGCAGATACTGAATTTGTAATTTCTTAGACTGTTGCTAGGTGCCCTGTAATCTGTTGCTCTGTTTGGATTGGCTGTGCAGCCACTGGTGATGTGGAGTACACATTTAAGAAGCAACACCTAATAACCAATACACATCTGTGTCTGATAGCTCTTGTTTTGTGCTTTGTGTGAGGTCACCTTTGCAACCTTCCTACCTCCTCCCCCTCTCTGAATCAAGCTACAGATCCTATAGAATGTCAAGCCAAAAATCCAACAGGTGCAATAGACAGTAAGTGATTAACAAGAATTCTTCTTACTAGCTCACTTGTTTCAGTGCACTATTAAATATTGCATTATAAATTGTAAATAACGTAATCACAAGCACATCAAAATACAATAAATAAAAAGTCACTTGACTATCTATTAAAAGTAAACACTTGAGGGACGGCCCAGTGGTGCTGAGGGCTGAGGCTCTAGGCCTTACCTCGCACCACAACAGCGACTCCATGTTTGGGAACAGTACACACCCATGGGTGAGTGCTGTCTGTGGGTTAACATGTGTCCTTGAAGTGGGCCTGCTCTGACAGTTTAAGCCAGGGTCACAGTTCAGAGGTGGCAGCCTGGACTGTTGTTGGTGTTTTGGCAGCACTACCCATTTTCCCTGGCTGTTACAGTGGTGGGACCCTCAGGTTGGACAGCCTGTGGTGGCAGGGAAAGGACCATGTGAGGAATGGTTGGTTGGGACCCCAGTGGGGTGGGCAAACTGTCCCGGTGCTCCATGCGCGACAAGCAGCAGTCCTCTGGATGAAGGTAGTCCAGAAATTGGAATCACTTCATGAACAGATGTGCTGTTGGTTTCCATTATCAGGATACAGAGTTCCTGGGAAGCCATTCTAGGCACATGGCAGCAGTAATTGGATGTACAGAAGGTCTTTGGTGGTTTGTTTCTTGCTAAAGAACACCAATTTGACTGTGTAAGACCATGAAGTAAAGAAAATGCTCCATGCATTGTAATACACCCTCTCCCTAGTGGAGAACATTTAAAGAAAGGCCAAGTTGGAAATGAGATTGGGACAGTAGAAACGTCTCGTGCTGTCATAGTCCCTAGTGTATGCCCAGTTTTGAAATTCTGAGAATGAAAAGTAAGCAAGTGCCAGTATGAAGATTAGATTGAAATGAAGGGATATGAAATTGAAGTGCTGCTAAGAACAAACTACCTCTAATTGCTGCCTGGTTTGGTCCACTTTATTGTTGCTGTCAGGAATGTAGCCTTTTTGGCTTGTGGGAATGTACGCATGCAATAGATCAGTCTGTTGGCAAAAGAGACTGTTGCAGAACAAATGTTAGGGGTCTACCTATAAAGTAACCCTACTGCGAATTGTTTACCCCTCTGCTCCCTGGAATGACTGTTCCTGTTTATCAACTGTTCATTAAATAGGATCCCCTGTTTCTGCAGTTTTGGCATTTGCCTCATTTGTTGAAGAAACAATTTTGCTGTTAAAAGAAGTTTGCCTTCACAGCCAGCCACCAGTGTGTTACAGTGTGTGATCCCCAAGAACCATTCACACCATTAAGGAGGCTGTCAAGATGTCTGCCTGATGAAGGCTGTCTACAAAGTCCAGTGGATGAAGTTGGCAAGGCCAGGTGAAGGTTTGCATCATTCCACCAGTGAAACATCCCTGCATGATTTGGCAGTCTGTTGGCACCCCCGATGGAGCTAATCCATCACCTGCAGCACCAGTGGGAATCCAGGCACTGTTTTTCCTGTTTTATTTCTGGATTGTGTCATATTGGCTGTACAGTGCTCCCTCCCCCAGGACATTTACCATCTGGAAACCCCTAGACATGGGCTGGGGGGCTTACATACAGAACTGCCTTGCAGTGGCTGGCATCCTGATTTTTTTTTTTCTCTTCCTACTACATATACATTTAACCATGCAAGTAACATCCACACAAGAATGCAGTATGCACTAGGTGGCCATCTTTGAGCAAGCCACAGCACAGTTCAAGGAAGTGAAATGTTCCAGGGCTGCCTCTGTGGCATTGAGCAAGCCACAGCACAATACAGGGAAGTGAAATGTTCTGTGGCTGTCTCTGTAGCCTTGAGAAAATCACAGTACACTACAAGGCAGTGAAATATTCTGGGCTGCCTCTGTGGCCTAGAGCAAGCCACAGTACACTATAAGGCAGTGAAATATTCCATGGCTGCCTCTGTTGCCTTGAGGAAACCACAGTACAGTAAAAGGCAGTGAAATGTTCCAGGGCTGCCTCTGTGACCTTGAGCAAACCACAGTACACTACAAGGCAGTGAAATGTTCTGTGGCTGCTTCTATGGTCTTGAACAAGCCACAGTACACTACAAGGTAACAAATGTTCTGGGTTTGCCTCTGTGGTCTCAAGCAAGTCACAGTACACTGCAAGCCAATTAAATGTTCTGGGCTACCACTGTGGCCTTGAGCAAGGCACAGTACAGTACGAGGCAGTGAAATGTTCTGCAGCAGCCACTTTGGCCTGAGCAAGCCACAGTACACCTGCAAGGCAGCAAAAATCTCTGTGGTTGCTCCTGAGGCCTTGAGCAAGCCACAGTACACTACAAGGTGGAGAAACATTCTGGGGCTGCCTCTTTGGCCTTGGGCAAACCACAATATAGTAAAGGCAATGAAATGTTCCAGGGCTGCCTCTGTGACCTTGAGCAAACCACAGTACACTACAAGGCAGTGAAATGTTCTGTGGCTGCTTCTATGGTCTTGAACAAGCCACAGTACACTACAAGGTAACAAAATGTTCTGGGTTTGCCTCTGTGGTCTCAAGCAAGTCACAGTACACTGCAAGCCAATTAAATGTTCTGGGGCTATCACTGTGGCCTTGAGCAAGCCACAGTACAGTACAAGGCAGTGAAATGTTCTGCAGCAGCCCCTTTGGCCTTGAGCAAGCCACAGTACACTGCAAGGCAGTAAAATCTTCTGTGGCTGCTCCTAAGGCCTTGAGCAAGCCACAGTACACTACAAGGTGGAGAAACATTCTGGGGCTGCCTCTTTGGCCTTCAGCAAACCACAGTACAGTAAAAGGCAGTGAAATGTTCCAGGGCTGCTTTTGTCACCTTAAACAAGCCACAGTACACTACAAGGCAGTGCAAAGTTCCTGGGCTGCCTCTGTTGCCTTGAGCAATCCTATTTATCAAGTAATGTCAAACTTTCTGGATGTAATTCATAGCAAACTTTAGGAGCATGAGGGTATGTTATGAACTAATATTTATTATTGTCTTTTTGCAGTGAAGTTTCCCAAATTGTGGATGAACTAGCAGCGAAGGATAATGAAAGCAGTGCAGCAGAGGTCCATCAGAAACTGGCAGAATGGGGATACTCAGAATCCAAATCATCAGTAAGATAAATGCAACATCAAAACCGATGGAATTATGGCAGAACACATAAGTGGCCACTGCATGTAAGCATGTAATCAAATTTTCTGGGCAGTGTATGTCAAAAAAGCAATTTAAAGCCTGCCTATTTCTGTAAGTTCTTCATCTTTTACTAATGTACTAATTGACTGTTTAAGAATCTATGTGTTGTACAGTATATTCTGCAGGTAATGTATGGTACAGTACCTCAAAAGAGTAAGATACTGATGGCCCTTTTAACCCCAACAGTATATTCTTTCTCACTCATAAAACCAACAAACATAAGTGGCTTGGACAGCTTAAAGAATGGATGGAAGAAAATGAACAATTTGCAGACATTCTTTTTACAAATGATACTACCATAGCAATGCAGACTTTTTGTCCTATGGCTTTTCACAAAAAAGGATTTCTTGTACTGAAACCACAGCCCAAGAACCCCCTGAAAATACACATCTGGGATGTAATCTCGTGTCATAGGTCAGGGCCAATAATACTGTTCAGTGGCATCATGAAGAGTGATTTCTTGAGAGGAGATAGTGTAGAGTACATTGATTCTCTGTGTCAAGTTCGTTTTTGCAGACAGAACTCAGCTTTTCTAAGTTTTGAGACTGAGCAATTCACAATTGCAGCTTATATGTGTTCATGGTGGGGATTTACAGCACATCGTTCTATGTGTTTACTTATACGTGTGTTCTTTCTCTTGTACTACAGATAATGACCGAAAGCATGCAGTGTCTGGGGTGTACATAAAGGACCAGGGAGTGAATTGGGTCAGGACATCACTAGAATCACAGACCTGAACCAGTAGAGATGGTGTGGCAGCAGATGAAGCACTACATTCGAGACAAATTAAACCAAAGAACCATGCTCAGCTAACACAGGGCATAAGACACTCTGGAGGAGAGTATGACAGTTGAAGACTATAATCAATATAGTGATCACATGGCTAGAGTGATGCCAGCCATTGTTTATGCCAACAGTTGCAGCACTGCAGTGTAAAATTAATGATAATAAAATTGTACTTTGTTTTCCAACAGTAAGTGGTTTGCTTTTTTGTATCCCACATCTTTGCTGTGTCAATATGTGACACTTACACTAGCCAAACACCTGGCATCGCAGCAACCTGATGCATTGTCTCAGGTTTGCAAATTGCAGCTGTGGGGATGGGTGTAAAGCATCTGAGAAACCACTAAATAGGTAGTGTTGTGTTGTGGTGTGATGTTCCAACACCTAGCAGGGCAGCATCCAGAGGTGAGAATTCAGGTTTGCTAATCCTGACTGTGGGAGTGGAGAAAACAAAGATTTTAGGATCATCCCAAAGAGGGCTGCAGAGTGAAAGAAAAGTCCAGCCAGAAATATGACCAAATCCCTGGAATCATCAGCATCAAAGAACGGTGCCAGATATTCAAAGGGCCCAGCTAGACCAATGAAAGCTGCATCAAACAACCATCTTGCATCAAATCCAGATGCAACAAATACTGTGCACCATATTTTGCAACTTGTGACACACCATTCCAAATCACAAACATAGCCTGCACCACATGTGGGTCTGCCTCTGCCAACCAGACTTGCATCACTGTTATGGCAGATGCACAGCTGCACCATGGCAGAGGGTGCATAGCAGTGGTGCTACACTAGCTCATATGTGGGATTCACAAAGTGCTGCACCAGGCGATGGCTTGCCAGGGCTTAGACTAGCTTGGAGCTGGTTTACCAGCCCATGCACCACTGTCACAGTGTGCCAGGAGGAGCCCTGTCCCCATTCAGTAGTCTCACCATCCATCTTGCTGGTGTACCACCTAAGAGCTGTGATATGTGTTACAGGTCACTTGGCTTGTGGTGTCTCAACAGCCTGTAGCATCACTGTCTCAGGTAATCACTGTCATTGCTGCTGTGTCCCATCCACATGACATAGGTGCCAATGACTGACCTATCAGTTTGGGACTCCCAACTGTGGGGGTACTATGCCAGTAGCCAGCAGGGGATGAATGGCACAGGGGGCAGCATATGCTGCCTTCCTTGAATATTGGCTGGGGTACAGCAACTACCACACTATGCCATCACAAGTGGCATAACAGTGGAAGCACCTCACAGGCACTGTAGCTTCTGGGAATTGTCACAGCACCCTGGGATGATTTGCCCTGCACTGTGGCCAACAGAGCTGTTTTTGATGACACTGCCACAGGGCCATACTCCAGCTTGCTGCATTCCACTTCCATGCACCTTTTCTTTGACTTATGGGAGAGCTTTCTGAAAACTGCAGGAGCTTGATGTTGACACCCATCCCATTCCTGAATTGGGTACAGGGTCCATGGTGCGCCAGTGATTGGCACAAGCTGCTGTCTGCCACATCGTGCACTGATCTAAAAGGTGCTTTGTTTATCTGGTACCCTGTTTCTAAAATGATCCATGCATAGGAGTAGTGGTGGGTGAAGTGGCCTCAATTCACGATGCAAAGTGATCTGTGAGTCAAGGTGAATTCACGAAGTGCTCCACAGCATAAAGCGGGCGCCTTCACTGTCATGATGGGCATTGCGAAGTCCATTGACAGCAATGACTTCACGTACTCCACCTTCCCTAAGCCACTACTCCACCAATTTAAAGGTGAAGTACATTGAAAACAATGTACTTCACCTCACTTCATGTTGTTTTAAGCCCCAAAGGTGAATTTTGCAGTGATTTATGGGATTTCAGGTCACATGGGCTGTAGATTGTTCTGCACAGCCTCAGTTCAGGGTAGCATGTGTAGGAAGCTGCAGGAGACAGTCTGCTGTGAGAGCTCTCTGCAATTCAAGCCTTCTAAAAGCTGTTAAAAAAGCCTTTTTGAGTAATTTTATTTACTCAAACTTTAGTTCACCGATTGTAGGAAACCCTCCTGTGCTCATATCATCAAGCTTTTATTGTTTGTGTGTGGATTTTGAATGTTAATGTACAACATTCAGCCTGTGTACTGACAGACACTGGAAGTGTGCTTTGGGGGAGGGGCATATCTGTGGTGTAGGTAGATTAACTTGGAGAAAGACAGTTCTTTCTGTTTGGTGATATTTTTCTTGTATAACTGTGTTAATGTATACACAATAATATTTTCAATAATTCTTGAAATTTTTTGCTGATTGTTGTGTGCAGCAGTGCCTAATTTCGTTTTTTTTAAACGTGGTTATATTACTGAAGTTTTCAATTTGCTATGCATTACTTAGTGTGTGTGTGTGATGAGTGTCATCAAATCAGACACTTTTATTGTGCAGCATAGTAAATGCAGCAATGTGAACCTGCTATCCACCGCAGCTGCATGATTTTGTACTTCTTTGTGGTATCTTTACTGGTACTAGTACTAGAGTGACTGTTACTGCAGTACACTGCCCTCCCGTGTGGCCTACCCCAACTGGCAAAGGTATTCTTTTCCAGATTTGAATTTCTGATGGTGAGTACCGGTTAGGTGTTGTGCCTTTGCATCTGCATCTCTTCAGTATGCAGCGCAATCTTAATCTGTCTGTGCATTTGCATCTCTTTAGGGCCCACTCTCCATCTGTAACTTAAGTCACAGTTGTTTCTTTGGCTTCGCTTCAGAGTACTGGACTGGTGTGGTGCATATCTCTGCATGAACATTGTACTCATTAATATTCGTTTTTAAGTCTGGGCCATCATTTATTTATTTTATTTATTTATTTATTAGAACATCAGTTTAACAACCTTTGAACCAGAGGATCATTTACAAAGGTACCTCGGCACAGTGAGGACAAAACAGTGCAAGAAACAAACATCAAGGTAGACAAAACAAAGCCAAATCATCATGAGTCACTCATGATACAAATCACATTCTTCATCATCACGGTCACAAGTGCAGTCACGATTCACGATCATGTCAAGATACAAATGGGCAAGCTTTATGGACGTTAAGTCTACTTGCTTGTAAACATCTATGAAATCTATGTCACAAATCAAAACATTTATTTTTTTACTAGTTACTTGGATGTATTGTAATCCTGTTTTGTAGTATCTCTCCAGGCTTCACCACCCCACTACTGTACTCATTAATAAGAGTTTTAAATTGGGGAGTTTTGTGCTACAGCTCATCGGGAAAGAATACAGCCGTGGGCATTCGCGTTCCCATATAGTTTCATATGGGTTATCTCACATAATCGTTCTTCATCATCATGTTTGCAAATGCAGTCACAAATCGCGATTCACAATCATGTCACGAATCACAAAATTTATTTTTTACTAGTAACTTGCATGTATTGTAAGCCTGTTTTGTAGTATGTCTCCAGGCTTCACCACCCTCAATAATCAATCAATCAATCAATCAATCAAAATCTTCATTTATCCAGGCGAACATCATTGAGCAGAGCTCATTTGCAAGATGGGCCTGGTTATGATAAAATCTCAGACAAAATACAAAATATGAGGTATACATATCTAATGACAATGGGACAATTTGATACATATAAGTCATAGCATACAAGACATCAGCCAATAGCATAGAACAAACAATGTTGCAACAGTATCATCTGCAAGTGACAAATTGTGGATATTGCAGATTTAAGTGACAGTATGCTAATTTGGGTTAGGTAGGTAATAGTAGAAGAGGGGATTAGGGTAGACCTAGAAGTAAGAAGCCAGGCAGTAGGGGAATGTGTCATCATAAATCATGGCCAGAATAAAACATAATTACTAATAGGTAGCTTAGATGGAGACAGGATAAGTAAATCAACAGAGGACAGTGGAAAGCAGCAGATGGAGGATAGAGCATGAAAAGAGGAAGGATTAAGGGAAATGTATTTAAAAGAGGACAGGTTAAAGACAGCCAGTATTGTGATATTGTGATTATTGGTTCCATTTAACAGCGAGAAAAACACTTGCATGATTCCTTAGTAAGAAGAGAGTACAAGATCTTGAATGACCTGATGCTGATGAATGTATTCAGTTTTATGGTTTTCTGTAAATTGTTCCACAGGGAGGGCAGTGCAAAGCTGGTGGCTGTTCTGCCTTGGTGAGAGTAGACTTTGGGAATTTTTAATGAGATGTCAGAGTGACTTCTCAGGGCATAGGTGCTTACTGAGCTTAGCGGGAGGCAGTCTGACATGCATTGTGGAAGTTTTTTTGAGATAGCTCTGTAGGTCCATAAAGCAGCATTTTTTTCCTGCCTACACTGGATGGAGGTCCATCATACAGTGGCATTTAATAAACAGTGGTGCATACTGAAGGGGAGACCAGTAATAAATCTAAGAGCTCTATGGTAGAGCTTATCCAGTTTTGTTAGGTAAGAGGTAGGACAGTGCCTGTAAAGAAAGTCTGCATAATCCACTAAGTGAGAGAAACGTAGCTTGCACCAACCTCATCTTCGCATCGCTTGTGAGTAGGTAACTGATCCTGAAGTAGAGACCAAGTCCTCAATACGCTCAATGAAGGATAGTTTATGGTCTAGCCAGACTCCAAAGGTATTTGAACTTCGTAACAAATTCTAGGTTTTCTCCTAGAATTGTAGAGATCTATGGTACTGTTCCTGTAGTTGCTGGAATAGCTGCATGTATATAAGGAGAGAGGAATATAGCTTTAGTTTTCTTTGCTGTAAGTAAGAGCTTTTTGTTTAGGAGCTGTTTTTGAAGTAGGTTAAACTTAGATTGAAGGTTGCTACATGCAGCTTGAGGTGATGGGTGGCTTAACTAAAGCACTGTATCATCCATGAATAGGTGGACTTTAGCCTTAGTTACACTGTCACTGATGTTATTGATGTAAATAGGAAACAGAATGGGACCTAAAATAGATTCCTGGGTCACTCCTCTTAGTAGGGGTTTAATAGAGGAGAGTTCACCTTCTGCTTTGACTTGCTGTAAACAGTCAGTAAGGTAATTTGTAAACCACCAAAGGGAAAGAGAGTCCAAGCCTATAGACTGCAAGGATGAGAGGAGTAGGCTATGGTTGACAGTGTCGAATGCCTTGCTTAGGTCCAGGAATACTGCAGACACAAAGTTTTTTTTTTCCAGTTCAATCTGCCAGTCATTAGTCACTTTTGCGAGGGCTGTGATAGCGCTATGGTTAGCCCTGAATCCAGATTGGGCAGGATTTAGCAGATTTGATAGTTCTAAATGAGATCTCAGTTGTGTACTTTCAATTTTTTCCAATAATTTCGACAGGACAGGGAGAAGGGAAATCAGCCTATAGTTGTTGAGGTCATAGGGGTTTCCTGATTTAAGCAGAGGTATAATGTGGGCTGTTTTCCAGATGGACGGAAGGATTCCTTGGCTAAATGATAGGTTAAATAGGTTTGTTATAGGTACAGCTAGTATGTAGCAATCTTTAGGAAGTATGGGTCTAGGAGTTAGTGCCAGCACTTTTCTTACATCCTATTGGCATAGAAGGTCTTCAACCTGTTTCAGGGAGGCAGGATGCAGGGAGAATGTAGAGTTTGTGACTCGGACTTCATTAGGTTGAGAGCCCAGCTGGGAGCGTAACAGGTTTGCAGTAGAGCTATCGAAGGCTAACCCCACTGTTGTAAAGTGGGTTTTAAAGGAGTCCAAAATGTCCACCCTCTCAGTGATGGTGCTGTTACCTGAAATGATCTTAGGTGGGAGAGAGTTGCCAGGTGTGTGACCAGAGAGGTCCTTGATGGTATTGGTAATATGCAGCTTTTGCATCTCTGATCTTCCTGGTACATATGTTTCTGGCCCTCCTAAATGCATACCAATCTGATGGGGTCTTACATCTACATGCTTTCTTCCAAAGCTTGTCCCTCTCTAACAGAGCAGATCTGAGTTCAGCAGAGAACCAACGACATGTTCTGCTCTTAACACACACTTTATTAGAGGGTGCATTTGTTTAAAGTCCCTAGTACTATGTTATTGAGGATGTCTTAAGCCGATTGTACTGTCCTCGCCAGGTAGAAATCCTGCCATCATGTGGCGTATTTTAGCTCATCTAGAGAGGCATATAGATCAAAGTTCTATGTGAATCTTTTAACAGAGAACTTTGAGGAGGACAGAGGTGTAGAGACTGATCGAACTCCAGCTATGAAGCAGTGGTCGCTGACATCACTGAAGAAGGTGCCTGCATGTGAGAACAGGTGTGGTTTGCTCACTAGTATAACATACAAAAGTGTACTATTGCTAGGTTCTTTTATTCAACGCTGGTTCATCAATGATTTGTGTTAGCCCATGGGCATTGTAGAAGGATGAGAGGGTGCTGAGGCCTTGGTTAGCCAGTCTAAGTTAAAATCTCCTAGTATAATTATTTCCAGAGAACTATTCCCAAAGCAGTGCCTCAGATATGTTAGGAGTTGTAGGCCAGTGGATGGTGGTCTGTAGCACCCTATAATACACAGCGATGTGTTGTGTCAGATCACTACCTTGAGAGATAGACATTCAAATTAATTTGTGATGGTTGCCAAGTGGAGACAGATGACTGTGTATTTGTCCTTGATGTATATGGCTACCACCACCTCTTGATTGACTGTCAGCTCTGAATAGTCAGTAATTAGGATGTTGACCTCCTGTCAGCTGTTGCTGGTCTGAGCCAGGCTTCCGAGACCACTAAGAAGTCTGGTGAGGTGGTAGATAAGCCTGAATCATGGTGATCTTTTAGCAGACTGCATACATTAACATGGAGGAAGCTCAAGCCTTTGATTTTCGATAGGTCCGAGGGCAAAGTGATGGTAGCTTGAGGCCCGGATTAAGCTTTACATTGCCAGAGCATATGAGCAATAGTAATAGAAGCTTTTAGTGCAGTGCAGGATAGTTTATAGCTCCTGGACCTGGTGCAACATCACGGGTAGTCAGATTGGGATAGGGTTTCCCTTTCACATCTGCAGGCCTATTGTAGCAAAAGTATCACCATGACTGAGAGGTGCAGGAATGATCAACACTGTGGAAGGCAGTTGGTGGATGCCTCATAGGGAGCTCATTTCATGTCCTGCCATAAGGAGAGTGCCGAGTCCCAGACTGTAGCCATGGGGAGTTGATGGCACATAAGTAATCATTGTTGGTCACATTACAGGATGGCATAATGTTAGGTTCCTCTCCTCTGTTAACATGTGAAAGCAGGTATCATTCATCTAGAGCAATATAGATGAGGGACAGCGAGATTAGCTACAGCCTAGCCCTCATGCTGGAACCCAGGAGGTTGGGCCCAAGGTGTCCCAAATAGGAGGAATAAAAAAAAATGTTTTAAATTGGGGAGTTTTGCGCTACAGCTCATCAAGAAAGTACGGCCATAGGCATTCACGTTCCCAGTTTCATATTGGTTATCTCACACCGAATCACATTCTTCATCATCACGGTCACAAATGCAGTCACAAATCACGATTCACGATCACGTCATGTATCACAAAATGTATTTTTTTACTAGTTACTTGCATGTATTGTAAGCCTGTTTTGTAGTATCTCTCCAGGCTTCACCCAATCACCACCACTGTGCTCATTAATAAGAGTTTTTAAATTGGGGAGTTTTATGATACAGGCTCAGCTCATCGAGGAACTACAGCCATAGGCATTCATGTTCCTTCCTGTACAGCATGTGAGTTACAGTACCGTAACTATTGTTGGGCGAAGTGGCTCCAATTCACTCTGCAAAGTGATTTGCGGAGTAACGTGGAATCTGTGGAGTACTCCGCAATGTGAAGCAGAGTACTTTGCATCATAATGAGGAATATGAAGTCCATTGAAACCAATGACTTTGCATTATTCCACCTTCCCCAAACCACTTCTCCACCAATTTTAAGGCAAAGTACATTGAAATCAATGTACTTTGCCTTGTAATTGAGCTCCAAATGAAATTCTGCAGTGATTCATGGGATTGCAGGTCACATGGGCTCTAGATTGTTCTGCACAGCCTCAGTTCTGGCCTGGTGTGTGTGCAGTGGTAGCTGGAGACAGTTTGCTCTCAGAGCTCTGATTCAAAACCTCTAGAAGCTGTTAAAAATGCCTTCTTAATCTTCTTTCTCAAAATTTAGTACATCAATTGTAGGAAATCTTTCTGTGCTCATATCATCAAGTGTTTATTGTTTGTGTGTGGATTTTGAATGTTAATTTAGAACAGTCAGTTTGTGTACTGTGAAGTGTGCTTTGGGGAGGGGCTTATTTGTGGTGTAGGTAGATTAACTGGGAGAAAAAGGCAGTCTTTCTGTTTTGGTTATATTGTTCTTGTGTAACTGTTAATGTACACACTAATGTTTTCAGTAATTCTTGACATTTTTTTGCTGATTGTTGTGGTGTAGCAGTGTATAATTTGTTTGTTCAAAACATTTGGTTATATTACTAAAGGTTTTCAATTTGCTACGCATTACTTGTAATTATTTGTGTGACTGCTCGTCACGATCGTGCCATTAAATCAGACACCTTTTATTGTGCCATGGAGTAACTGCAGTAGTGTGAACCTGCTATCCACCACACCTGCATGATTTTTTTGTACTGCTTTGTGGTATCTTTACTGGTAGTGGCTTGTTACTGCCATGCACTAATCCCCCAACCGGCAAAAGGTATTCCTTTCTAGATTTGTATTTTTGACTTGTTTTGAGCACTGGTTAAGTGTTGTTGTGCCTTTTCGTATGCATCTCTTGAGTGCGCAGTGTAATCTTAATCTGTGCGCTTTCAGTGCACCGTTAATTCTGGGAGACTTTACATTTCTTGTTACACTCTCATTTCACTTCGACAGCACTGGGGAATTTTCTGGACACAAGACAGTAGCATTTCGTCAGCACTGGGGAATGTTCTGGACACAAGACAGTAGCATTTTGGGGATGCACATTAATTCTGGTGAGTGTGTGTGACCACTGCACACATGACTGAGTGCACCATTAATTCTGGGAGACTTTGCATTTCTTGTAGTGCTCTCATTTCACTTCATCAGCATAGGGAGTTTTCTGGACATAGACAGTAGCACTTTGGGATGCACATTAATTCCTGTGACTGTGTGTGTTGGGCTGCCAATATTGTTGTCACCTAACCTTACTTCACATTAAGGCAGAATGACAATGTGAAGTAATAATTACAAGGTGAAATGAGCCTTCATATGGGTCACTCTGGCCATGTGAAGCAACAATGCAAGTGCTCACTTCATGGTACTTCCCCAGTGGAATTTAAATTCGCTGCATCTCTACATAGGAGGCAGTACATTGTAGTGGTTATAGGCACTGAGATGCAAACCTGGAAAGCTGGGTTTGAATCCTGCTCCTACAAGCTCCTACTTGCATACTGTGTGACCCTGAGATAGTCACTTAACTCTCTTGTGCTGCCATGTAACACCTGGAAACAAGATCTGGCTTAGTGTGCCTTTCCTGGTTAAACAGTTTTCCCTTTCCCTATACAGTCCTCAAGAAAAGAATGGCACCGTCTACCAGACAATGAAAGAAACAGAGCAACTTTATTGTAAACAATAAATCATTACTGTGCCACAAAGGGGATACTCACACCAAATCAGCACAAATCCAACCAGTTTCACGCACGAGCACTTCCTCAGGGATAACCTGAAACTCTGCACCATTCACAAATGAATAGGAAGAACATTTGAAGCGACAGTGCTAAAATATTCAAGTGAAGAAAACATTTAAAATGATAGTGCTCTGTTAATTCCTTCAACAGAATAATGTGATACAACAAGGGTAGAAAGAAGGTTAAAAACATAACAGTAAATATCATGTTTAAGTCATACTATACAATAAATGACCAGAATAATTTAACAATTAATGGTTGTTAGCACATGACATAAGTTACATCCTAGTAAAAAATAAATAGAGGGACAACCCTATACAGCGAGATTTTCATAGGGCCATAATGTATATGCCTAACTGAATAGAAGGTGGTAGAATTAGGTTCCTAAAGTCATTTAAGGATGGGGAAAAGTTCATACTTTAATTCTGATAGTTTTAGGGACATGGTCTGGTGTTATAAAATGTAGGGGGAATGTTCAAAAATGGAAAAATGAGTGAGAATCCATGAAAATAGGGAGACTTGCAAGGTATGCCATTCTTTGATGAATGTTTTTCAAATTCAGAAAAGCAATGGAATAGTAACCCAGATTGTGTTGTGGTGACAAGTTTCAACACATAGCAGGGTGCATCCTGAGGCATGAATTCAGCTTTGCTAATCCTGTCTGTGGGTGTGAGTTCTTGCTGAAAATACAGTTACTGTAGTTTACTAATTTCTGCTATGCAAGCGCTGACATCAAATTAAACTCATTTAAAACATTTAAATTTCTAATTGAATTGGGTATGTGGGACAGTGTACAGCAGCTAAATGTGCTATGTTAACACAGAACCATCTGCTTCACATACACAAGATCAAGTCTAATTTCTGAATCCAACCCCATGGATGATGTAGCTCTAACTGTGATGTGAAGCAGTGCCCACATTTGCACACTAAGCAATAACACACCACCACACTCAGTGATATACTGTAGCACTGGTTTGCTGCTGATGCTGGGACCTGGGGTACTCATGCCAGATAACCTAAAGGTAACCAAACAATGTGAGAAGTCTGTAGGAAAGCCAGTAGAATGCTGGGGTGCAGGGATAGGTATCACCAGCAGAAAGAAGGAGGTGGTTATGCCACTGCACAGATTGCTGGTGAGACCTTAGCTGGAGTATTGTGTCCTGTTCTGAGAACACATCTCCAGAAGGGCATAGACAGACTGGAGGCAGTCTAGAGGAGGGCTAAAAGATGGTGCAGGACCTGCATGAAAAACCTTATGAGGAGAGGCTAAGGAAACTCAACATGTACTCACTGGAAGTGAGGAAGAGAAGGGGGCATGATAGAACATTCAAGTACCTCAGGGATATAAACAAGGTACTAGAGAGAAACGTCTTTCAAAAAGATGTATAAGAACAAGGGGGCATGAAATGATGTTGGGGAGGTTCAAGGGCAACTTGAGAAAGAACTTTTTTACTGAAAGAGTGATGGATGCTTGGAACAGCCTCCCAAAAGAGATGATGGAGGCAAAAGCTGTTGGGGAATTCAAGAATGCATGGGAAAGACATAAGGGTACCCTAGAGACTGGAAAAAATGGGTGAGCTGCAGAACAACTAGGATCTGTGGTTTGAAATAGCTAGGCAAAATGGGTAGACTGGGTGGGCCACACTGTCCCTATCTGCTGTCAACTTCTATTGTTCTATGTTTCTATGTTTCAGTTCCACCTACTGCATTTTTGGAGGGGGAATTCTGAGACAGGTGAGAATATCTCTACAGTCACTGAAAAAGAGGCAATGGCATTGAACTGCTCCTCTATTATGATACTCTATTGAATGCCTTTGTTTAATTTTGATAAAGCCATTTCCCCCTGAAATGTCACCTCCACTTAACAACTCTCCTGTGTGACCACTGCCATTCAGTGTGCTGTCCTAGTTCAAAGTAGTTTGTATCAAAATGGATATGTAAGTACGTGGTATGTTGGTGCCAAGTGCGGGAAGCTTTGGTATACTTCTAGTAGTTGTGAGGGTGACCTCTCCACTTATCAGGATTCTGGGGGATCACCTGCCAGGTGACCTAGCCTGCAGAGGTAAGTACAGTATACACACTTTTAATGGGTTGATAGTGTATGCTTTACCTGTTTTTATGTGTAATGCCACTGATGTTGTCTCCAACTATATGTCTCCACAGCATTTCCATAGATGTCCAAGATGGATAGTCCTAAAGAGGATAGTCTTAGTGAGGAGGGACAAATCTTATGAGTCAGTCTTGGTAGTGGTGACTCTGAGGCACTGGTGGCCATGGCCACTCTTCATCCCAAACTTCCTGTCCTAGGGAATAGGCAGCCAGAATGGCCACTATAAAGATGATGTCAGGAGCTGTGGCCCTGGAGGAGCCTTCATAGTTATGTGCATGTTGTGGGCACTGTGTGCTAGCTTTATACAGCTGCAGGCTTGTGTGTATGGCCACCTCATGACTGTCACCAGTGTTCTTTTTTCAGCACTGTTGTGGGCTGTTTAGGAGGATGGTACTGGTGGAGAGAGGGTACACACTCACCACTCCCAAGAGATCCAGTGAAGATTCCCAAGAGGAGGAGGAGGAGGAGAACTATGACACCTTTGTCTGGTTGTATTTTTTTCCTTCTGTTAGTGGAACACTTTTATTTTGTTATATATAAAATATGTATATTCTGTACTACAAATATGTCTCATTTTCATTCTGGCAGGCAATAACATGCTACCTGTCGTGTCTTTCATAAACCAAGAATATGAAATTGTATTTCCAAGGGTGCCCCTCTCCTAAACTGAGAATGTGACATACTGCTTCCAAGGGACTCCGCTCCTAAATGGAGAATGTGACATAATGTTTCCAAGGGCACTCTCTCCTAAACTGAGACTGTGACATAATGTTTCGAAGGGACCCCTCTCCTAAACTAAGAATGGGACAAAGTGTTTACAAGGGCACCCTCTCCTAGACTGAGAATGTCACATAGTGTTTCTAAGAGCCCCCAAACTGAGACTGTGACTTAATGTTTACAAGGGCACCCACTCCTAAGCTGAAAATGTGACAGTGTTTACAATGGCTCCATCACCTACACTGGGAATGTCACATAGTGTTTCCAAGGCCCCCTCTCCTAAACTAAGAATGTGATAGGGTGATTACAAGGGTACTCTCTCCTAGGCTGAGAGTGTGACATAGTGTTTACAAGGCCCCCTCTCCTAAACTAAGAATGTGATAGGGTGATTACAAGGGCACCCTCTCCTAGACTGAGAGTCTGACATAGTGTTTACAAGGCCCCCTCTCCTAAACTAAGAATGTGATAGGGTGATTACAAGGACACCCTCTCCTAGACTGAGAGTGTGACATAGTGTTTACAAGACCCCTCTCCTAAACTAAGAATGTGATAGGGTGATTACAAGGGCACCTCTCCTAGACTGAGTGTGACATAGTGTTTACAAGGCCCTCTCCTAAACTGAAAATGTAACAAAGTATTTACATTTATTCAAATTATTTATTAACTATTATCATGTTGTAATTACTGTAAATTTGTGTACCTGTATGTACCAGACACAATGTACTTACTGCAATGCTTACTGTTAGTTGCATCTGCTATTGTACACTGTCCATTCAATTACTTGTCTTCACTGTCTTCATGTGCTATTTACTGTTATACTTCCATTAACCTTCCCCTCACGACGATCTGGAAATGAGCTCTTCTGCTCAGTATACCTTCCTGGTGAAATGCTTGAATATATAAATAAATACATTTACAAGGGTCCCCTCTCCTAAACTGAGAATGTGACATATAAGTAGTATTTTTCAAAGAGCCTTTCTCCTCATCTGGGAACCAAAAAGTTTGATAGGTACAATATGCACCTCTCCTCAGTTGAAGCTTTATCCCATGGCCTGCAAATCATTAGTATTCAGAATGAAATGGCACAGACTATTTATAACAGACAGCACACCATCCCCGAGTATTCCAAAGTGTTACAATCTGTATATTAGAGTGTTCATTGCCTAGGCCACCTATTACTTGCACCTCTGAACTGCTGTCCTCAGATCATGCTCGAGGGTGACATATGCACAGCATAAATGCTGAATAGTGACATCTGCAGGCCACTGCAGGAACTTCTGTGTCTGAAAAATTCAGATATCTGAATAAAACAAACAACAACAAGCAAACACTGCAAGTCTGATGTCTGGAACCAAGGCACAAAATCTTTGAAAATGGTCATAGTGACCACCCTATGTTTGCATTCTAGCAAAAGTAGGACTTTCCAGACTGAAAGATTAGCTTGATTTAGACAGATTTTCCGGTTGCTTGTGTGAGGGAAGACAAGCCAATTTCCTACCCCTTGTCCATTGCCTGCAAGGACAACAAACTGGAAAATTGTTACACCTCCTGGTGGGGGAGAAGGCAGCATGGTTATTGCTCTAAGGAAGGAAGAGTCTGCATGAATGATGCCCCTGATGGGGACTAAAAGACTGGGTGGTTGTTCTCCTGGTGGTGACGAACCTGCTAGCTACTAGCTAATGGTGATAGTAGGAGCTGGGTGCTTGTTACAGCAGATGGGGCAGACTCTATGGCTGTCATTCCTGGTGGGGATAGAAAGGACAGTTTCTGCACTTGATGGAAAAAGCAAGCATCAGGGACAGAGTGGGCATAAGAGAAAGATAGCAAGGAAATTTCTCTGGGGAGGCACATGGCACTATCTATGGTGAAAGGGGTGCAGGGAGGAGTATGGTGCAGTAGGGGTATTCTTACATTGGAGTGTTGAGTGAGGCATCATGGGACAGAAAGGCAATGCTTTGGGTGAGTGTTGAGAGGTGTATTGTTTGGTGTGTAGGCTACAGCATAGAAATGGGAAGTGTTTGGTGTAGGGAGAATCATGGATGGCATAAGAAGAGTTATGGTCACTGTTACTAATTTAGAGTGAATGCAGTAATCAAATTCAGTTTTCAAGATGAGACATTCAAGGATTGCACTGGGGTTTGCTAGTCTATTAACTGGATTTTGCCAGGTTTCTTCTGTCTTGCTTTTATTAGTGTCTGTGTATAAATATTTGGCAAAAGAAAAAGGTATGTTTACAGCAAATTAGATAAAGCAAAATTAAAATAATACTGGAAACTGGTTGTTGCATAATGTATATAATGTACACCTAGTACACTGGTATAAAATAAAATGCAACATTTTGTGAAATTCTGTGACTTTTATCTATGTGTAGACAGTAAAATTCAATTATTTTACCATTTTTCCTTTCTGAAAAACCATAATTCAATGGCCCTAGTAATTATGTGGGGAGCAGTTAGGCCAGAGTGTGGTTGGAATATGGTACACAGAAGGTACAGTGAAGGGCGGAGCACAGTTATGTTCTAATACAAGGTACTGAATGCTGTAGGATTGAACACTATGTTGGGAGAGATAGACTGGATTGCAGGATAGACCAGGGTGAAGGGAAACAAATAATGCAGGCATGTGCATGGATGGCTTTGACTGCTGGATGAAGTGTGCTATTTAGAGAAGCCTATTGCAGTATGGTTCAGCATGTAGTAGGGCTATGGGACAATAAAAGAAGATGCAGTTCAACTGAGGAAGGGAGAAACATATGATATGCCTTTTCTTCTCAAGGGTAGCATGTTCTAACAAAGTGATTGCAGCAGTCTTTGTCCCCAAGAGGGATGAAACTGCATGTAATATAAACTGCACGCGATTTTCAATGCAAGCTGCACATGATTAATGAGTTTCAGGTGGCTTTTAGCCCTCCTAAGACCTTGTCTGCCTGTCCTGTAGTGAATTTAAATACTTCTACTCAAAATATCTTTCATTGGGGGATTTATTGTACCAAATCAAATTTCAGTGTGCTGCAATCAACAGTAAATGTGGGCCATCCAATCATAGTCCCCCCTCAAAAAAAGGCAAGAACTTAGTAAGAATGTTGGCAGTCCAACATGCAAGGATATATGCTAGCATGTGCAAGCTACATGCAAGTTTTTGTGAAAATTGATGTAAGTTTTTAAGTAAGAATTATAAGCAAGGAATGTGTAGGGTTGTGACCTTTTCTCATGCAAAGAATTCATGCAAGTAAATTCCTTGCCAACATCCTGAGATGCAAGGAAAATTGTGTGTGGGTTTACTGTAGCACACTATTGGTTTTATATCCTAATATGGGGCTAGAACCTACCTACAACCTTCTGTCTCTACAGGCAGGCATGCAACCTACTGATCAACTGATGGTGTGTTGTTCAAGTGTTGCACGAAAAAGTATTTAGAAAATCATCTTTTTATCTGCTGGGTTCTGATTGGCAAGTACCATTGTTAGGAGGATACATTAACTTTCAATAGATGCCCAGCAAATTAAAAAGTACCAGTCACCTGACCCCATCACCACCTAAGATATCCTTTGGCCCACTCTGCTTGCTCATTGGCCAAAACATCCTCACTGAATTTGAAATCACAGCCATTTTTTTCTTTCGTGTAGCGAGTGTTACTGGCCCCTCAATACTCCTAAGCTCAGTGCCAGCCTCCCCCTTGATGACAGAAACCCCCCCCCACCCAGCAGATTCTCCAATTACATTAGCGACTCTGTTTCTACCACAGACACTGCCAATGTAGCAAATATCCCAGTGAAAAAAAACATTTCTTTTCGAATCAGTACCACTAGCACATTGCATGCTCAGCACTACTTATAGACACCAGTTCCATAGGCTTTGTCAGTGAGTTACCCTGACTCTACTCTGATTCTAGCAGAACTTACTTTCTTTATTTGTTTTTTGTTTTTTTGGTCTCTGAATATTTTAGACAGTACCTGCTTCATTTCTGTAATCATATCTTTTCTTTTTCCATAACTGCATCCTTAGCCTTGCAGCCTGCACTGTCATTCAGCTCCACTCCTTTTCTGTCTTGCTTAGTGAGTGGGAGCTTCCTCTGCCCCGACAATTGTCACATCCAAGAGGGAAAAAATGTACTCGTAATGCAAACTGCTTTCTTATTTTGACAGTCACACCTAACATTTAAAAAAAAAACTGCCTTCTTGTAAAACAGCCACTCTTTTCCCTACTCAAAAAACCCTCAGTGACAGCTGACACCTGACTGCAGTTATCCAGAGCTCTATGTGCCCACTTGACCCACCTCTGCAAGCCAGCAGCACGTCTCCTTCTGAGGGACCCTGGATACAGACAACAACTCTGTCAATCTTTCTACACATAAACTACAGCTCGCTCCATACTCAAGACAAACTGAAACAACTTTTTTTTTTCCCTAATCACCTTAGATGAGCTTCCTTTATCAGTAGGCAGGCGGGTGGTATACAGGAGGGGATCTGTAGTCCATTGCCGACGCTGATCTAAGAGTGGTGAAACTGCTGAAACCGTATAATGGGTGCTATGCACTAATGGGTGTGAATAACATGCCAAAGGTGCGATCCTGCCCACGGAGCTCCTCACCCACAGATGGATGTGTGGTGGACATATTCATGGCCATCGGTCACTGGAGTTCTCATCCATGGCCCCACCCCCAGCACACAGGTGCACAGAGGACTGTTCCATGGACTGGGCATGCAGTCAATGGGATACCTGGACCAGTCCTGTCATGTAACCATGGGTCATGGAAGAAAGAAGATGGTGCTCTGTGTACTACCAACACAGGGGCAGGTGGGTGCCCAGATGGCTGCCCCATCCCTCCTTGTAGTCCCCATTGGCAGGGGCAGCGTTTTGGGGGGCTGCTGTGCCCTGACATATTTGCCTCAGCCGGCAGTGGCATCCAGGGGGCATATCCCTTACAGTTGGTTGTTACCCAGTGTAGCATGCGTCCCTCCACACCCAACACTCCGCACCTTTGTGAATGTTGTGGAGTGCAGTCATGCCCCCGACACACCTCCCGCCTGCCCCTGGCACATTGCTGTTTGAGCGGCCAGGGGAGTGGCCACATAACTGCTGCATGTCCCATCTGTGAATGCTACTTGTGGTCCATGGGACCGTGTGCCATGGCATTCAGACATAGTGATGACAATGCACCCTGTTTCTGCAGTGCGTTGGCATTGTGCATAGGGCCCATTGACATTACCAACCACTGTCATACTACCACTATCAATTGGCCAGACCCAAACTGCTGAAATCCTAAAAACATGCCCCCCCCCCAAAAAAAAAAACATCTAACAAAGATTGTGGGAAGAAAATTTAAGTGATTGAAACAGGGTCTTCTAAACAGCAGCACCCTCTATTGGCAAACATAGCAGTAGAGGGACTACTTTTCCAGAAAGTGCATTTTTCTTTTTTAACATTTATTAGACGTATTTTCATCTTTTATTAAATTTCATTTAAAATGTTACTTATGGCCTATTTTCTAGTGCAATAATACCTCCAGGGTGGACAGTATTGGGCAATACCGGACCTTCCAGTGGCTATAAGGCCCTCCACCTGTCGGGTTGGGTCTCATTACGTCCCAGGCTGTCCGGTATTGCCCAATACTGACCACCCTGTTGGGTATTATTGCTTATATAAACAGATATGCAAGCAATCAGCTTGATAAATTCTTACATATTTCTTGCATTTTCAAAAGGAAATGTCTTCATTCTGCTTCCAATATTTTTGATCTGAATGCACACGATCACTTTTACAACTCGCAGAGTGGTCTCCACATCAGTATTGATATACACCTGAGGTTATAATACTCTGTTTGTGGCATCACAATCATTACCATGACTAATTATGATGTAACTATAGAGGCATATGCATGCAATTGGGGAGTAAGAAACAAGGGGCAGATAAACTGTTCCTCAGTAATGACAGGAAGGGGAAAGTTAAGAAAGATATATATAATATTAGCTGAATAATAACTAAACCGTACATTTAAAAAAAAAAAAATTTTTTATATATATATATATTTTACTGAGGTCCAGGCAGCTTTGTACAGCTCAGATTGCACCTAAAGATTACTACCAGCACTATGAAGACATGCATCCTCACCTGTAAGTATCCAGAGTAGAGCAATCCTCCTAGCACAGTTCTTACAAGGTGTCATTCATCTTTAAACACGACAGGTCAGATTCTCAACCAGGGCTTAGAATGGCACAGGCTGTGGCATACAGTTGCTTGCTCCAAAACCCAGTATGCCAGAAACCCTGCACCAGACTCTGGTAAAGGAAGTTCGGCCCCTAAGTCCCCATACCTGCGGCACCTCTCCCATGCTGTAAACACATGGCGCATGGAAGGGTTTGCTGCTGGCACCCTGTGGCAAGGCAAGCTGTTCCCCAGACCCTGATCCCCTTATATAAGTACATCAATTCCCATCCCTGGTGGTCCATTTCCCCGATCCCCGATGCCGCCAGTACAAATAATGAAAGGAAAAAAAAAAGTACTTTACCAATCCAAACAGAGAGTGGACTGCTGCTCTGACCTTAGGATTACATCACAGAGCTGCTGCTGTTTGGTTTCAATTCAGGATTCTCTTTACAGAGAGTGGACTGCTGCTCTGACCTTGGGATTACATCACAGAGCTGCTGCTGTTTGGTTTCAATTCAGGATTCTCTTTACAGAGAGTGGACTGCTGCTCTGACCTTGGGATTATATCACAGAGCTGCTGCTGTTTGGTTTCAATTCAGGATTCTCTTTACAGAGAGTGGACTGCTGCTCTGACCTTGGGATTACATCACAGAGCTGCTGCTGTTTGGTTTCAATTCAGGATTCTCTTTACAGAGAGTGGACTGCTGCTCTGACCTTGATATTACATCACAGAGCTGCTGCTGTTTGGTTTCAATTTAGGAGCTAAACACTGGGTATAGTAAGGGGTGTTGAGTAGGAGGGGCATACCAGGAAAGGAACAGCAGCAAGTGAAGAGGTGACTGCTCTCTCAGTGGAAGGAAGTAAATGCAAATCTAGGAGCTTTCATTATTACTTCTTTGCATTGATATTGCATTGGGGAAAGGAGGAGAAGGAGTTTGAAGAAGGTTGTGCAATGGCTACTTAAAGCCTGTTTTTGAGTGTGGATAGGAAGGCTAGGAATATAAAAAGCAGTTGCTCAATATATCTAAACGTGTGCATCAAAGGAGGTAGGAAATAAAGAAAATGTTTTGCACTGATAGAGGAGGAGAGGGAGACTTGGGGAGTGTTTGGTATCCTGCATCTGGAAGGGTGGTGCGCTGGGGCAACGACAGCAATGGGTAGGATGGTAGGCTGCAACAACTGCGTGTACCAATCTTTCTAAAATTGCCTGGAGTGTGGGAGGATGTTTAGTGTGCAACCACATAGAAAAACTTAGAAAGGAGATTGAGGGTCTGCAGGAGGAACTAAGACAGACAAGGCAGATTGGGGTGGGTTTAGCCTAATACTGGAGGGAGGAAGAAGGGAGATGAGGGTGGGCGTTAAGCCAACAGTGGTGAGGAGAGGGTCAGAAGAAGGGAAGCAGAGAGACAAGGGCCCAGGCCAGGAAGAACAATTGCCGGGAAACCAGGTCAGAGACAAAAGACAAATGGAAGGAGGAGATAGGGACTTGTGAGGGGAGGCGAAGAAGTGGCAAAAGTCATGGAGTGGAAAGGAGAGAACAGGTTACTATGAAGAGAGAGGAGGGATTTGTGAAGGGCCTTCAGAAATAGTTGTGCACTGCTAGAGAGGAAGAAGGTGGAGGAGGAAATGATGAAATTAGAAGAGTAATTGATAAATGCCTGGACAAACTGGAGCGGGGGAAGTTCTGCTGGGAGAATTGCAACAGGGATAAAAGGGGAAATAATGTGCAGGAGGAAGAAGAGGAGCTGGAAATGAGAGAGAGATGAATGGAAGCAAGCAGGGAGTAAGAAGGGTGGAATCTTAGTGCTGGGGGACTCAATACTAAGAGGAGTTAGGGTGGGTAGCAAGGGGAGAGGCATAGTCGTGATTTGGTGGAGGCCATGCCAGGAATGACAGCGAAAGGGACAGTCTGTTCTGAAATATGCTAGAAGGGGTAGGGACAAGCCTCATTTAATTATACATCTTGGGACAAATGACCTGGCTGACAAGACAGTAGATAGAGTCCAGAGGAGGTTTGAGGAACTAGCACAATTATGGAGGGAGCAGGAAGATCAGTAACTTTTCAGAGATACTTCGTTGCCAAAGGCAAGCACAACAAGGAAGCTGAGAATAGAGGAATTTAATGGATGGCTAAGAACCTGGTGTTGTGCTAAAGGGTATGGGCCGTTGGGGGTGGGAGGACCTGGGAGGACAGTAGTCTCTGTGCCAAGGACAGACTACACTTGAGTGAGGAGGGAAAGAAAGTGTTGAAACAGAGGATGGAGGAGTACATAGAGGAAGTTGGGAATTTAAACTAGGAGTGGGGGGTGGCAGTTGGGGAAGAGATATGCAGAGACCACAGGTTGGGAAATCATATGAGCTTACCCCCCATAACAGTGACAAAGGACAAATGGCAAGTACTGTTGGTGATGCTAGGAAAGGAGGGCAGGATGGGAAGGGGGAAAGGGTGGAAGGTGGTTACCCTTAATGCTAGGAGCCTTGGGAGGAAAACTGCAGAGTTACAGGTTCTCATGGCAGAGGGAGAGGTGGACATTGCAGCCATCATGGAAACATGGGCCACCCAATACAATGACTGGGACCTGTCTGTACCAGGGTACAGGTTATTTCGTAGGGACAGGGTGATTGGGAAAGGAGGGGGGTGGCACTATATGTGAAGGAAGGACTGAAGTGTGTAAGGGAGGAAGGGGAGGAGGGTAGTACGGAGTCACTTTGGATGTAATCCAGGATTCCAAGAATAGGATTCTTAGAATGGGAGTGGTGTACAGGCCACCATCTCAGATGGAGGAGTTAGACAGGGAACTAGCGGGACAGATCAGGAGGACCTGCGAAAAGGGTAGTGTGGTGATTGTGGGGGACTTCAACATGCCAGGAGTGGACTGGAGCACCCCAACAACCAGGAACAGAAGGGAGAAGGTACTGCTGGATGCCTTCCAGGACAGCTTCCTGCTGCAAATGGTCAGTGAACCAACCAGGTTAGGGAATACCCTTGACCTTGTGCTGGCAAATGGGGACTTTGTGAGAGAACTTATAGTAGAGGAACCGCTGTCAGGGAGTGACCACCACTCAGTATGGCTCACATTGGATATGGGCAAATGGTCAGTGAACCAACCAGGTTAGGGAATACCCTTGACCTTGTGCTGGCAAATGGGGACTTTGTGAGAGAACTTATAGTAGAGGAACCGCTGTCAGGGAGTGACCACCACTCAGTATGGCTCACATTGGATATGGGCAAGGAAGGAGGGAATCTGGCACAATAGTGCTGGACTTCAGGAGGGCTGACTTTGGGAGGATGGGGAAGTGGTAAAGGTACCTGGCCAGAATTCAATCTAGTATGGACACTAACTAGAGGTGGGAGCTCATAAAGCTGGGGATAGTGGAGGCAACCAAAACCTGCTGCAAAGCCCAGAGCAAGAAGGCTAGGGCTAAGAAACCGAGCTGGTTGAGCAAGGAGGTCATGGAAAAGGTAATGAGGAAAAGAGCTGCCTTTAGGAAGTACAAGAAAACAGGGAGGGGGGAGGACAGGAGGAGTACTTGACAGAATTGAAGGAGGTGACAAGGGCAGTAAGGGAGCCAAAGCATCTCACGGAACTCAGGCTGGCACAAGGCATTAAGAAGGGGAGAAGGACTTTAAGTACATCAGGGAGAAAAGGAGCTGTAAGGACCACACATAGTAAGGATTAGGGAAGGAGGGGGTTGGGTGGAAGCAGGGTGCGATAAGGCGAAACACTAAATGAGTACTCTCTGCTCAGTATTTACTAAAGAGAAGAGGGGTGACACCCAAGGTGGGAGAAATGGCAGAAGCAGGGTGGGAAGTGGTGACAGATGGGGAAATTATGGAGAGCAGAGTTCGAGAGGGTTTGAAAGCACTGAGGGTGGACAAGGCGCCAGGCCCAGATGGCATCCACCCCAGGGTACTGAAGGAGCTGGCAGAGGTCCTTGCAGGACCTTTGGCAGACCTATTTAATGCCTCACTACATTCGGGGTGTGTACCTCAGGACTGGAGGATGGCTCATGTGGTGCCCCTCCACAAGAGTGGCCCCAAGGATGAACCGGGAAACTACAGACCAGTGAGCCTCACATCCATCGTGGGTAAGCTAATGGAGACTATCCTGAAGGAGAGGCTGGTGGCCCTCCTAGAGGCCAAAAGACTACAGGACAGCAGACAGCATGGCTTCATACATGGTAGATCCTGCCAAACCAACCTGGTCGAGTTCTATGACTGGGTAACTAGGCAACTGGACAGGGGCCATGCAGTGGCTGTCCTGTATCTGGACTTCAGTAAGGCATTCGACTCAGTGCCACATGGAAGGCTTGGAAGGAAGTTAGTAGGCGAGGGGCGGGTGCAAAACTGGTGAGATGGGTAGGAAACTGGCTGCAGGGAAGGCAACAGAGGGTGGTGGGTGGGGAGCTCACACCCAAGGGCAGTGACGTGGTGTTCCACAGGGCTCGGTGTTGGGACCAGTGTTGTTTGGGATATTCATTGCAGACATATCATGGGACATCAAGAGCAAGATCAGTCTGTTTGCTGATAATACCAAGGTAGGCGCGGTGGTGGATGACCTAGAGGGATGGCAGGGGTTGCAGGATGATCTGGCAAAGCTTGAAACCTGGTCAGACACCTGGCAACTGGGCTTTAATGCCAAAAAGTGCAAGGTGCTGCATTTTGGGATGAAGAACCCAAGGAGGAGTTACCAGCTAGGGGGAGTGCAGTTAGCCCAGACGGAGGAAGAGGAGAAGGATCTGGGTGTGCTCATTACAGGGTCAATGAACAACTCGGCACAATGTAGGAAGGCAGCTGCAAAGGCCAACAAAATGCCAGGTTGTATTGCAAGGGGTATATCCTCGAGGAGGGAGGAGGTGATTCTGCCACTGTGTAGGTCATTAGATAGACCACACCTGGAGTACTGCTTGCAGTACTGGTGTCCATATCTGAAGAGGGACATTAAGTTACTGGAGGGGGAGCAGCGCAGAGCAACAAAGATGATAAAGGACCTGGGGGACTTATCATACGAGAGGGGGTTGAAGGAGTTGAACATTTACTCACTGGAGGAGAGGAGAGACAGGGGTGACGATTGAAACCTTTAAATACATGAAAGGAATAAACAAGACAAGTACAGAGGGACTGTTCAAAGTAAGGGAGGGGAGGGACACCAGGGGCCATGATATGAGACTGGAGCGAGGAAGGTTCAGGAGGGAGATGAGGAGACACTTTTTTACAGAGAGGGTGGTGGCTGGGTGGAATGCGTTACCTCCTGAAGTGGTATGCAGTAGAACAGTGGACTGCTTCAAACGAGGATGGGACAGGACAAGGGGGAGGGTTAATGAAGGGGAAGAGTGGAAGGGAAGGGCAGCTGCAGAATAAGCGGTGCTAGCTGCACATTCGAGCAGACTTGATAGAGCTCTAGGCCTTTATCTGCTGGTAAATTTCGTATGTTCGTAATCCCCAGCATTTCATGTAGTAACAATTAATTACCCCGCCATCCCCGGTGATCTAGTGCTCTCCCCATCCCTGATGCCACTGGTACAAATGAATATAAATAATTACCTTACCTGATCCTCGATGTCCATGGTAATAATCATTGAAAACCCCCCCACGCCTTGTGGTCTAGTTGCCCCCATCCCTGATGCATAGTACAAACAATGAATGAAACAATCCCTTTCCCGATCCTCTGTCCATGGTAATAATAATTAATCTCCCCTTCCTTGGTGGTCTAGTGGAACCTCACCCACCCCAGCAGGTAGTGCCCACTGCCCTGCTTCCTCCTCCCAGCCTCAGACAGAGCCGGTGACTGGCACAGCCCTTCTCTCACCTCCATGGCTGTCCCCCAACTGAACTGTCACTGAGCATACTGTATGCAATATGCTCAAAGACAGTTCAGTCAGCAGTAGGCTAGGAAGGTGGGAAGAGGGCTGTGCCAATCGCTGGCTCTGTTTGAGGCTGGAGGGTAGTGGGATGGTAGGCACTACCTGCTGGGGTGGGTGGTGAGGTTCCACTGGACCGCCAAGGAAGGGGGCTATTAATTATTATCACCGTGGACATCGAGGATTGGGAAGGGATTTATTTCTAGGCATTATTTGTACCGGCGGCATCAGGGATGGGGTGGGCAATAGACCATCAAGGATGGCAGGGTGTTTAAGGAATATTATCATGGACATCGAGGATCAGGTAAAGGATTTATTTATATTCATTTGTACCAGCAGCATCGTGGACAGGGGAGCACTAGATCACTATGGATGGGTTTTGTTTTAATGATTATTGCCATGGACACTGAGGGTTGGAAAAGGGGTTTATTTATATTCATTATTTGTACTAGTGGCATCAGGGATGTGTGGGCACTAGACCACCAGGGATGGTGGGGTTATTACTTATTAAAACATAAGACATTGAGGATTGGGACAATGATATTTTTATATTCAATATTCATACTGGTGGTATCAGGGACTGGGGAAGGGGGCCACTATACCACCATGGTGGTTTAGAACTGCAATATTTTCAGGGACTTCGGGGCTGGGGAGGGGGGACCACAGCACATTGTCGCATACTGGTCAACTCTCCCAGAGGGAGAATTTTCTAAATACCCTTAAACCAGCCCTGGCTGGTCTAAAGATACTTAGGATCTCTCCCTCTGGGAGAGTTCTGTGAATTCCATGTTAGGGGATGTGGCAGTTTGCATCAGCCACATGCCCCCTAGCACCAGTTGGGGGCATGGGGTGGCATAAGTCCTGCTTGGGGCAGGCAGCCTGTGGTTGATGCAGGCTGCTTTTGTGAATAGCTCAGGGGACAGTGTTTGACTCAAAGTTAGGGATGTGTGAAACAAAATTTCTGCTGGTGGAATTCAAACGAAATTCTGACTTTTGCTTCCTCGGAAGTTGGAAATTGATTTCTGAACTTCTGTAGAAATTCTGCCCACAGTTGCTTCCCCACCCAGTTGCCCAACTTGCCCCTGAAAAGCCCAGTCCCTCTAGCTGCAATCCCTCCCCCACCCTATCCTTGCCAGATGACAAATGCCCTGGTGGCTAGTGGTCCTTCCCTCCACCTCACCCTCCAAAACTAAAATTGGCCACCAGCATTTTTTTTTAAAGTCAGTCCCCTCCCATCCCCATCTCCATCCAACCCCTACTGTTTTTAAAAAAGTTCCCTGGTGGGAGTCATGTGATGCAGGCAACCTAGCAGCAGCAGGGATCTGGAGCTCCTGTCCTTACCTCTCAGCACTGCCTATTGGTCTAAATCAGGAGGGTTTCACCTGAAATATACACTCCAGATGTGAGTACCTGCCTTCAGTGATCATTATTTGTGAGTTTTGCATCGCATTTGGCTTGAATCACTGCGATGGACGCTGATATGAGGCAGACCTCCTTGAAACACACGCCACTTCCCATACCAGAGAAGGTGCCTAAAAAATCCAAGGCCCACGGATCCATGGCCAGTAAAACTATGCCCGCAATTTCTCAATCTGTCCCACTTACAGAGGATCAATTCCTTCAAGAGCTTATGCCTTTTAAAGAAACCTTATCCGAAATCTCTTTGGAATTGAAATCCATCAGAGGGGACTTGTCTGACCTAAACCAGACAGTGGGAGACTCGGAGGCCTGCTCTTCTTCCCTGGAAAGATAGAGAGCAAAAATAGACCCTGAAATTGTACAGCTTCACCAGCAAGTTCAAAAACTTCAGCTAAAAATGGAGGACCTCGAGGGGAGAAGTAGGCGAAACAGTATTCTCATTATGGGCTTGCCAGAGTCAAAAGAGGGTCCGAATACTGTCGCATTCCTACAGAAGTTCTTGCTAAAAGTAGTGGGCCTTTCTCCTCTTAATTCCTGATACCAGATTGTAAGGGCTCATCGGTCTCTTAGACCAAAACCGCAACCAGGAGCATCCCCCAGACCAATTATTTTGAAATTCCTAAGCTTCATCGAACGCAGCATGTTCTTTCAAAACCAAGAGAACTACAGGTAATAATGTGGGAAGGATCCAAATTAAGAATTACACAAGATTTACTCTATGAGACCCACCAGAAATGACTGGTTTTCCACCCCACAGTAAGCAAACTGATTGCAGCTGGTATTCCCTTCAAGATGCTCTACCCAATGAAGTTGCAAGTCTTAATTGATGGCACCTGGTCTTAGTATGAATCCCCCACCCAGGCTGTAACTGATCTAAAATCTAAACTGCCAGATCTCTTTAAAGCAGGAGGCAGTATGGTGCAGTGGGTTAAGGCTCTGAGCTGCAAATCTGGAGATCTGGGTTTGAATCCCACAGCCCCCTAGGTGCATACTGTATGACCCTGAGCAAGTCACTTAACTTCCTTGTGTTCCCAGGTTGCACCTGCAAACAAGCTTTCAGCTTAGTGTGTCTCACCTGGTAAAATAATTGGTAAATAAAAGTATATTTACAGGGTGGATTTCTGGCTTCTGCTATTTTAGGGGATAACATATCCTGCTTATGTGGAACTTAATATTTTTATTAGTTACCTGGTTTTGATGTATTTTCTTGTTTGGGTAGAGAGGCCTTCATGTTGGGGGAGGGTGATTGTCTTGTGTTTCTTTTTCTCCTGATGGTGTCTAGGCCTCGACCCAGAGATATTTGTGCTAAAGCGCGATCTACCAAAACCAAAAGGAACTACAGTTTCAATAGGTGATTCCAGGGGTTGTTTCTCCAGTAGGATGTTTTGCTAATCCCACCGCCATCTCCTTCCCCCGGTAACATCCTCACAGCTGTAATACCGGAGAAGTCTGGACTATACCCCAGCAAGTACTGTATCACCATTCTATCCTTACATTGTTACAAGTTGCAGTAATTTTGATCCCCAGTTCTGTGTTCCGAATAAGGATGGTAGATTGAGACAATTTCTTGTTTGTCAGTGAGTGGGGACAGAGTTGGGCCTACCTAATAATTACTGGTTTCCAGGGCTGATTTACCATAATGGCCCTCGGATCACCTGTAGGATGTCATCATCAATGTCTTGGGTCCTCAAACTACCCTCCACACCTGAGTGGGTACATTGGGCTACCAGAAGAGTTGATTTTAGGCACAAATTAAGGCCAGGATTATAGACCAGAACTTTTGTTTCTTTAGTAGGACAATGGGCTTATTTTACAGATTGTCCTTCCATCCAGAGCCTCACAAACACTGTCACTCTTATGTGTGACAAGATCACGCATACCTTGTAAAATTTCTGTTCTGCTAGATCATTTCCTGCTTAGGCTGAAGGAGGCGGCATGCTCTCGAGCCTGAGTGTATTTGAAACCCTAGTAACAATTTTGCATTCAGGCAAAGATGGGGGGGATGGGAGGCTCCAGATTGCACAGGATCAAGGTAGAGCTGCATAGCATACTGGTTTATGGGGGGAGGAGAGGCTTTCTGCCACTTTACTACAGATTTTTCTTCAGTATGTGACTAATGGCAGTGGGTAGAAATGCCGAAAGAGGTTGGTCTTCTGTCCCTTTAAACCTCTTTACAGGTAATAACTGTTTGGTATTACAAAAGTCCTATGTACTAAATTGCTGGGGCTTTGGGGAATTGGGTGGGTAGGTAAGATGGCAGTTACTAGGTTACCTTTTTCCTTTGTACTGGGGAGGTTTGGGGGGAGGGTTCCAATTCACAACTGTCAAACTTTACAACAGTCAATCTCAATTCATTGTGTCTGTTACTTTTCAGTGTTGCATTTATTGTCTGGGGATATAGGAATGTTGCTGTTTAGTTATCGGGGGGGGGCATAAGGGACTGGGGGGACTGGTGTGAGGTGGAGGCTTTCAGTATTCCAATTCATGGTGTGATACTGAGGGTCAATTTTGCCCTAAGTATTTGGATCCATTCCCTTTGGTGTATCATGTTACACTTTTTGCTTGGCTCCTACTGAATTATGTTGGTTTTTTGGTTGGGAGAGAGGGGGATGGGCTAGAGTGTGCCCTATGGGTTGTTACTATCTACCTGTTACTCTAGGCTAGGTATTCATATTGAATGGAATAAATGGCTAATAACGCATTTAAAGTTGTAACATGGTATGTTAGGAGAGTTAGAGACCCGATGAAAAGATATCAAGTTTTAAAACATTGTGCCCTGCTCAATGATAAAATTATCTTGTTGCAGGAAACTCACCTGTTGGCAAAAGAGGCCATTTCATTACGTTGTCAGGGGGTGTCCCAATTTTTTGCATCAGGAGATTTCTCTTCTAGTTGATGTGTGGCCGTTCTAGTCATGGGAAATGTGCCCTTCCAAGCTGAATCGACTATTGTGGACCAAAATGGTAGATTTATCTTGATTAAGGGTTCTCTCATAGATACAGAAGTGGTCTTGGGTTCTCTATATGGTCCGGTGGGAGGAGATGCAATGTTTCTCATTGACCTTGCCAATAAGTGCGCGTCTTTTTTGCCTGCTCCCTTAATCCTGGGGGGGGGGATTGGAACATTCCACCTACACAAGACTTAGATAGGACCTATCTACCATTAAAGCCCCATTCGCCACCCAAAGAGCTCTGAGTGACTTTATGGATATGCTTGGACTTTGTGATCTGTGGCGTGTTCTTAACCCTTCCCACCATCTCTTTTCATTTTACTTGGCTATCCACAAATCATGGTCTAGATTGGACTACATTCTAATTAGTCTTTCCCTCCTGGTACGCTTATATCAGGTAGAAATTGAACCAATCAACCTTTCTGACCATTCGGTGGCTTGGATGGTCCTATCCCCTGACCCTAGTATGTGGAGAGACACAACATGGAAGTTGAACACTCAACTATTAAAAGACAAATCCACTGTCTCTAAGGTCCAATCCCTTATTCAATATTTCACTGATCTTAACAGGGTCTCTGTACAAAGGGATGATCTTGAGTGGTGTGCACTTAAATGTTATCTTAGAGGCAAATTTATTAAGCCTGCATCTAGGAGGAAAAGGCAGAGAGAAGTGGAGACCTTATCTCTTCTAACTCAAATTAGAGCTGCTGAGTCTCTCTCTCTCTCTCTCTCCTCGCCCTCTTCCCCCGACTCCCTGGAGGCACCGTTAAACTTAAGAAATAAATATGCAGACTTACTGAGGGAGAAGGCAGAATATGCCATCCTAAAAATGAAGGTTAACTATGTGGATCAGGGAGAAAAGGCGGTAGACTCTTAACCCTCCATCTGCGCAAACTCGAAAGTTCCAGGCTAATTCCCTCAATTTTAGCTCCAGATAGCTCCACCAAAAATGCACCCTGGGACATTGCTCAGGTTTTCAAAAATTTCTACCGGATTCTCTGTGGCAAGCACCCTTCTCCACCATTATCCCAGGAAATAGAGACTTACCTGGATTCTCTCTACCTACCCTGTCTGCTTCCTCACCATCAGGCCTCCCTATCCTCTCCAATCTCTATTACTGAGTTAGAGGACGCAATTAAAGGCTGACGGATTCCCCTCTAACTTTCATAAAACCTTTTCTAAATAATTATCCCCTTTATTGCTCAGACTATACAGAAATATGCTTAGTGTCAAATCACTCAACTCTTTGTTACTGGAAGCCACAATAGTCCTCCTCCTAAAACCAGACAAACCCCACTCACAGACAGCCAGATATCGTCCAATCTCTCTCTTGAATTGCAACATCAAGATTCTAACCAAGCTACTTTCTTTAAATATCAGAAAGGTCTGAACTCATCTGTTGAATCCTGAACAAGTTGGTTTTGTCCTAGGTTAGTTATCTGCAGATCATCTTAGGAAACTTAATCATATTTTCCAAGCTGCTCATTCCACTCAGACCCCTATGGTACTGATCTCACTGGATGCTGAAAAGGTTTTCAATAGATTTGACTGGGAGTTTCTCTGGTCGACTCTATGAAAAATGTGCTTCCCCTCTCTCTTCCTTCAATGGAGCGAAACTATTTGCTCCTCTTCTTCTTCCAGAATATATTGTAATGGAGTTTTTTCTCCCCTTTTACCTCTCTCTACTGACACCAGACAGGGCTGCCCCCTCTCACCCTTCCTCTTCAACCTCTATTTGAACCTTTCCTTCATCACATTAAACTGTCCCCCTAAGACAAAGGGTATCTTGGTTCTTAATCACACCTAAACTCTTTCAGCATATGCGGACGACATTCTCTTTCACTTAGAAGACCCCACAGCTTCCTTGGAGCATTCCCTTAAAGTCATGGCACAATTTAGTCATCTCTCCAATTACAAATTAAATCTCACTAAAACTGAAATCTTCCCTTTAAATCACTTCACCCATAGGGTAGATTTTAACCAATTCGGAATGAAATTGTCTCCACGCTCAATCAGGTACTTGGGTATACTTCTAACCACTGACCCCTCGAGTGCCAAGAAACTAAACCTAGATGATCTGGTGGTTACTATCCAACAGGATCTTCAGAGATGGGAGTCTCCCTCATTATCTTTATGGGGTTGGATAAACATCATAAAGATGAACGTTCTCCCCAGGCTCTTCTACCCCTTAAATATGTTGAGCATCTGGCTTCCTCTCTCCGTCTTTCAACATATATACTCCATTATCTCTAACTTCATTTGGTTAAATACACATCCCAGACACTCTTTCCTTAAACTAAGTCTTCCCAAAGATTCTGGCAGTCTCTGTCTTCCTAATTTTCTTCTATACTACTGGGCTAGCACTTCTCTAGGTCTGGCAGATGGCTCTCTAATACTGAAAGTAATTATACACCTACTTGGCTACAATTAGAAAAATCAGCCCCTGTGGCTGCACAATCTGGATTCCTCAACTATCTTTTATCTTCCATGGAAAGCTCTGTCAGGGCTATTACATCACTCGGGTGATTGGCACTTCACTTAATGTATTCTCTCAATGTTGTTCTTTCTATAGGATTTCCCCACAACAGGATTTTGCCCAGTCCATTGTCCCCAACCCCAACATCAGGATATATGGTGCTAGCCTCACCCCAGGGTGGTTACCTCAGTTATGGAAAGCCCTCAGCCCAGGTTGGTTACCTCAGTTACAGGAAGCTATAGTGGAAGATATATACTCTCATGACTCCCTTCTTTCCTCTCCTGAGATCCTCATGAAATATAAATTGAGTCAAGTGCACATCTTTAAGATTTTCCAGCTGAGACATCGGATAAGTCAGACATTCGGTACCGCCCTTCAGTCATCTAGGGTGAGGCCCATACTGGATCAGCTGCAGAATTTATCCCCAAGCCTCATTGTATCTCTCTGTTATATGCCTGCATTCTGGCTATTGGCCACCCAGATCCCCTTCCAGGTTCTAAAGTTTGAAACTCCCTGCTGCCTGATGTACCCCTCAGCTGGGCACAAATCTGGAAGGGCCTATATATCTATAATTTCCAAGACAGGCTTAGACTCACCCAATTCCATATTTTAAATGACATGTATTACATACCCATCAAATTGGTCAAAATTGGCCATATTCTGGATTTTATTTGCTCTAGGTGTGGTAAATCAGAAGAGAATCTGTTGCATGTATTCTGGCAGTGTGAAAAAGTTGCTCCCTTGTGGCAACTAATTCAATCCAGGATGGATCCCTTGTTGGTACTGGAGGGTCTTTTCACCATGCAATCTGTAATCTGGGTATGTTTTCCAACATCAGGGTCAAAGAGTGTAGATATCACATGGCACATTGATCTCCTGCCCTCCCCCAAGCCCCGTGAATCACTGGAAAAACTGAAGAGCTCCTGGAGGTCATGAGGGCAGTCAGGATCTCCTGCCCTCCCCAGAGCCCTGCTGATTGCCAGAAAAACTGAACAGCTCCTGGAGGTCATGAGAGCAGTCAGCATCTCCTGCCCTCCCCCGAGCCCTGCCAATTTCCAGAAAAACTGAACAGCTCCTGGTAGTCTGGAGGGAAGTCAGGTTCTCCTGCCCCCCCGAGCCCCACTGACTGCGGGAAAAACTGAACAGGTAGTGACCCAATGCCCAAGGCTGAGCTCCAGCTTGCTTGGCTGCTTTTTGCTTGGCTGCTCTGTGTGAGCAGTTTGAATTTGGCACCTTTTTCTGAACAAAGACTCATGCATTTTACCATCAACAGAGCAATGTAGATAGTTTTTCCCTGCCTATTCCACCTCTCTACCTTGCAATATTTTACTCTAGACTGGAGGTAACTTTAAGGGTGTCATTTTACTACTGTTTTATTTTGATCCAGGCAGAAGGGGACTTTAAAGGGAACTGTGCAGTGCTGCAAGATTGGCTTATTTTAGACAGGAGCGTATAGGGCTACTGTGTCTGGGCTGTTTGTTAAATTCTGTCAATTCTTCTGCTTAAAATTCAATTTATGTACACTTTACTGAAATTAGCTGCCTAGAATGCAGTAGGCTCTGTTCCTTGGCACTGCATGATGTATAAATAACTTAAAATGTAATCCAAATTCAAAACCAAAAGTGTAAAACAATTCCCAGCTGTAATTCGAATTTCCTGAACAACATCATTTTAATTTAATGAGATATAGAGTTACCAGTATCAGCTTAACACTGCTTCTCTCCACACTGTAGAGTCAATCCGGATTAGCCATAAGTGGAAAAAGGAAGCAGATACAACTGTATAAAGTGCTAAAAGTGCTTCATTTTATTCCTGCACCCTGCTTCCATTCACGCTATTTCCAAACGTTAATTAAACCTAAGGCAACGTATGACTGGGAGCCTCCTACTGCATGTAATTTCTTTGTGCCTGTAATTCAGTTCCTCCTCACCCTACCTGATATAATAAGCCCTGTTTCTTCTCACCCCAGCTCCTGGAGGTTGTGAGGGCAGTCAGGATCTCCTGCCCTCCCCTGAGCCCTGCCGATCGCTGGAAAAACTGAACAGGTAGTGACCTGACGCCCAAGGCTGAGCTCTAGCTTGTTTGGTTGCTCTGTGTGAGCACTCCCGCTGGCTGTACCACCACCCTCACCACTACCCTTGGTGAGCTTCTACCTATATAGGTTGTCCTCGTGACTACCTGAACCAATCAGCCCACTTTTCCCTTTGCTCCTTATATACTCCCAACACTAGTGGCTACGCTTGAGCTGTTGCCACCCTACTCACTTAAAATGCCACTTCTCTCCCTAGTTATGGTCTCCCTGCTCATAACCATATCATCTGTCCCACCCTGCTCCTACCCTAATCAACAAATCACACTAGCTCTCATCTCTGAGATTGCCAAGCAACCTCCCCACTCTTCCTCCACCCTTGCGCACCACCCTCTATATTGCTGGCATAACTGGGTACTGGGAGCTGCCATCCTCCCTCCCTCCTTTCATGCTGGGCTGTCAGCCTTAAATGTCTCCTCCACACTCAACCCTATGGCAATCTTGTGTACTCCTCACCACCTCCCTATCTGCCGCAAGCCACTAAGGGCCATGTGCCTATATAACAACTCTTGTCTCTCCTGCTCCTCATAGCCAGAGAAGTTGAACGAAACCCTGGTCCACCCCCATTAACAGAATCCTTTCCCCTGGCAAACCACCAACCAAAAGGCTTCAAAATAGCACACCTAAATATATGCAGCATTCTGAACAAAATAACGGCCCTACAAACAAGTGTCATATCTCTGTGCCCTGATATCTTAATCATCACAGAAACCTAGCTGAAGCCTCACAATCTTGATGCAGAGTTCTCAATACCTGGCTACTCCCTCATTCGGCAGGATGGTCAGGGTAAAAGGAAGGGTGGTGGCACTGCCATGTACATCTCCACCAAGCTCCAGTTCACCACAATCAGGCCTACCACACCCACGTTGTCAATAGACTCCCTACTAATCAAAATCTCTCTCCCTCACTCAATTCCCATGTACATAGCAGGGTCCTACTGCTCTCCAGACACACTGCTGCCTGCTGTCCTAAATCACTTGGGCACCCTGAGGTCCCTCGCAGCTGGGGGCAAGCTACATATCCTAGGGGATTTCAACCAGAACTGGCTAGCCAGTGCAAGTTCTAAAGTACAAAGTCAAGTAAATGTGCTAATCCTGTCCCAACAAATAAGGGAACCCATGCACCTAAACCACAAGTCCAAGAAACATACTCTATTGGACTGGGCCCTAACCACCCACCCACCCCCATCATATTATTGATGCTGGCCTACTACCGGACTCTCTCAGTGATCACCATATGATTTACATGGTGCGGAAAATATTCAGACCCAAGGCCCCACCCTCCCGGTACACTGGACACTAGATCTTACAAATCTCTGGACCTGACTACACTCCTAAATGACCTAACAAACATTGATTGGTCCTGCATCCCTCGGGCTCCCTCCATGGAAGAGGCCCTCGACTTCTTCACGTCCAGATTCCTTGCTATCTGGGACTCCCATGTGCCACTCAGAAGATCCAGAGTAAGGGAAGCCCACCTAACCTGGGTAACTGCCAATCTCTTAGAACAACTTCTAGTCAGGGACCGAGCCTGGAAAAAGGTAACAGGTACTCAAATGACTCTGCAAAGCAATGGAATGCCTGCATGAGACTTATCTGGCAGGACAAAGCTAATTATTTCAAGTCTGCCTTCCACAATAACTTTACACACCCAGCCCAATTCTGGAAGTCAATTAAATCGCTCTTGTCCTCGCAGGCCTAACCCCCTACACCAACACTCAATATAACTGAAATCTCTATCACTGCACCGAGCACCATAGCCACAGAGCTTAACTCCTATTTCACAAGCTGTATGTCCTCTCTCCTCTCCTCTCACCCCAGACTCCCTCCCCCAGATCCCCCAGCTTTTTCCTCACCTGCCAACTTCTCCTTTCACCTAGTCACACCCACAGAGGTATTAAAAATACTTTGATCACTCAATCACTCCAAAGGTAAATGCCCCTTGGGCCTTGACTCCAAAATGTTCCATCTATCTGCCCCAGCCACAGCCAGTCCTCTGGCCGCCCTATTTAACCTGTTATTCAGACTTAGTTCTATCCCATCTAAATGGAAACATGCCACAGTCATCCCCCTTCCCAAAGGTGGCTACCCTTCCTCCTCAGGAAACTACCAACTTATCTCGTTGCTCCCCATCCTAGCCAAAATCCAGGAGTGCCTTGTACTATCCCAGCTCTCTCATTTTCTTCACTCCACCTCCTTCTTCACTCCATACCAGGCTGGTTTTAGGAAAACTCACTCCACCATCACCTCTCTCCTCCAACTCACTGACACCATCCTCACAGGAATGGATGAAGGGAAAATAACTGCGGCTATCTTCGTCAGTGTGGCTAAGGCTTTTGACACAGTTTTTCATGCCCTGTTACTGTCCAAGCTCACCCTGGCTGGACTGACTGAGCCTGCCACCAGCTGGTTCCAGTCATACTTGATGGGCAGGTCCCAGGCAGTCCTCATTGGCTCTGACATTTCCACCTCACTCCCTATTACCACCAGGGTCCCCCAAGACTCAGTCCTAGGCCCTTTGTTGTTTTCTGTCTTCCTCAATGATCTGCTTGCGGCTTGCCCTCATACGTCCATTCACATGTATGCAGATGACACAGTTCTGTATGCTTCTGGGTCATCCCCCCTCCGCAGTAGCTGCCTGTCTACAGCAGGATTTCGACACCATCCAATGCTGGTTCCATTCTCATCAGCTATTTCTAAACCCCAAGAAAATTGTCTCCCAAACATTTGGTGCTAGGGCACAACTTTCCCGTCTCCCCGACACCCCCACTTTCCACACACTAGATGGCTCCCCCTGGAGGTTTGTACTTCCTTCAGATACCTTGGGGTCTGGTTAGACCAACATCTTGACCTCACTGCACATATTGATGCTATACATAAGAAGCTATACCTCATGTTGGGTGCATTATACCATGGTAAAAGTTGCATCCCCCTACCTACGTGCCTGGTAATCGTTCAAAAGATGATCCTCCCAATAATGGACTACGAGGATGTAGTCTACTGTGTAGCCCCTAAGTCCTCCCTGGCCAGACTAGACCCTCTCTTCCACTCATTCTGCCATTTCGCCCTGGACTGCCTTCCCATTACCAATCATTGAGACTTCTACCATTCCTTAGACCTCCCTTCTCTCCACAATCGGAGATTGATTCACTGTGTCTGAATCACTGCGAAATTCTGGTCACAGTCACTCCCCTCCTACCTTGCAGCCACCCTAGCTGTTCTACCCCCACTGGTTTACTCACTCAGGAACATTGATTCCTGGCTATTTCACATCCCCCACATGTCCACCGGGTCTGGCCAGGCTGCTTTCAGCTGCCAGATGCCAAAGTTATGGAATTCCTTGCCAGTCGATATTAGGCATTCCATCTGCACTCCTCACCTCAATGCACTACTCAAGACACACTTCTCCACTATTTGCTTATGCAAGTTGCACTGCTGAAGCCCAAGCAGTCATGACGGCTGCTGTTTATTTCCTCTGTATATTTTGTTACTCCTGCTGTTGATACCACCTATTATGGTGGGCAGATGGCCTAGGTGGCCCGCAAGGTTCGTCCAACTCGGGCGGTGTTGTGCAATGTCAGGTCCATTAAAAACAAGACTGCAATTATTGCTGATCTTGTTGGTACAGTGGACCTGGCTTGCATTAAAGAGACCCGGTTGGATGATAACTCTGACCCCATTTGGAGGCTATGACTCAGCTGGGTACTCGGTGTTACACTGCCCAAGATTGGATCACGGGGAGGGGGCGATGCAGTCTGTTTCAAGACCAAACCCAGCCTCACAGAGGTCCTAGTGGGGGGTTGAGTCCTTTGAGTGTATAGTAGTAGCAGGTGTAGGCTTTCGAATCTCCCTCATTTACCATCCACCCAGTGATGAGAAGCGATTCCTTCAGGAAGTGGCGGACTTCATCATCGATATGGCATTCGAGTCACCCAGATTGATGGTTCTGGGTGACTTCAAAGCCTGGGTTGACGACGAACTCTCTGAATTTGGTCAACACTTCCTCCAGTTAATGACTACGCTGGGCCTTACACAGGTGGTTTCCTCTGCTACACATAAATTTGGACACTCCTTGGACCTAATCTTCCTTCTAGGGGTCGAGGCATCCGATGTGGGGGTGGAACCTGTCAGGTGGTCAGACCATTACACCATGTGGTTTAGTTTTTGCACCCCCCTCTAGAAGGCCTGCCCCTGTGGAGTTGGTTAGGTACCGCCCTTTGTGGGATATGGATTCCCAAGGCCTTTACAGTGGTGCTTGACCTCTCATCCCCCAACGTTGGCAAGCAGTGATCCAGAGACCCTTGTGTTGGCCTATAACATAGCCATTGTGGGGGCTCTGGATTCCATTGCTCCAGTTCACGTGCATCCCCTCTCCCTTTGCCCCAAGTCCCCTTGGTTTGATGGGACGCTGAGGGAGATGCGCAGACAGGGGCGAAGGTTATAGCATCGCTGGTGAAAGTTCACCCTTGATGCCGACCACCTTAGATTGATGAATCATTATCTGGCCTATCAATCTGCAAACACCTGTAAGAAGGCAGAATTCCTGTCCAGGGAGATTGCGGTTGCTCGGAATCGACCAGCTCAGCTGTTTTGAACTGCAAACAGACTGTGCAACCCAGCCTGTCTGCAAGTTTGGAAAGATTTTTCACAATTAGAGTGCGATGAGCTTGCTCGGTTCTTCGCAAATAAGGTGGCCGACATTTGGGCAGAACTGCTGCCATCACACTCTAGGAGGGTTGCTGTAGACCAGTGTGAGATCACGGTGGCTTGGTTTTCCTGGAGTTCCTTCAGTCAGCTGGAGTTCATGGATGTCATGAGGATCATCCAGCATATGCACCCTACGTGCTGTAGTTTGGACCCTGGACCGACCTCCCTAATGTTGGGCTGTATTGACATCATTGGTCTAGTCCTTGTGCAGATAGTCAGGTGCTCCCTGGAATCTGGTGAGTTTCCTAGCTCCCTGAAAGAAGTGGTGGTGACACCCCTTTTGAAGAAAGCTACCTTGGACCCTGACTGTCTCGAAAACTACAAACTTATCTCTAACCTTCCCTTTGTTGGGAAGGTGACTGAGAAATATTGGCTGCACAACTGGAGGACCATTTGACCATCCATGACGTCTATGAACCCCTCCAGTCCAGTTTTCGTAAGAGACAGTACAGAGACAGCGCTGGTTCGGGTGCTCAATGATCTCTTGATGGCCAGAGATCAGAAGAGTCGTTCCATTTTGGTTCTTCTCGACCTTTCTTCAGCATTTGACACCGTAGATCACATGGTTTTGATAGAACGCCTGAGGCTGCTTTGTGGAATATCCGGAACTGCCTTAAGATGGTTCACATCATTCCTCACTGGGAGATCACAAAGAGTTGTGTTCAGGGTTTTTTCCTCGGATTCAACAGCTTTGTCGTGTGGGGTGCCTCAGGGTTCAGTATTGTCACCCATGTTATCTGAGGTGTGTATGCTACCCATCGGAGACATTGTAAGGAGGTATGGGCTGAGGTTTCACTGTTATGCAGATGATACCCAGCTCTACCTTTGTTTTGCCTCCGACCAGGAGGGAGCTCTCTCGGTCTTTAATAGCTGTCTATGAGAAATCCAGGACTGGATGAATTCTAGCTGGCTGAGGTTGAACTCTGATAAGATTGAGGTACTGGTTGTGGACCTGGGTTGACAGATAGGGGGTCAGGTGATGATGCATCTTCCGTAATTTTTCTTGGAGGTGTTTCTCTCCCGATCTCTGAACAGGTGCAAAACCTAGGGGTAGTTCTTGATGACAGGCTGACACTGCATTCGCAGGTGTCAGCAGCCATCAAGACTTCCTTTTATCATCTTAGGAACATCGCCAGGATTCGGCATCTTGTTCCGTCTACCAACCTGCCAACTTTAGTCCATGCCTTCATGTTCTCGCTGGATTATTGCAACTCCTCATCTAGGGTTTTCGGGGTTGAAATCCGTTGCTTGCAGCTAGTACAGAATGCTGCAGCCTGGCCTTTGACTGGTTCAAGTAGATCCTGTCATATTCCTCTGGTGCCGCGCGAACTGCACTGGCTGCCAATTCGGTGGTGGATCACCTTTAAAGTCGGATTGCTGACTTTCAAAGCCCTACACGATCTGGGCCTAGTCTATTTGAAAGAACTTCTGGTTCCTTATCACCCTGACTGATCACTGCGCTCGGCCGATGAGGAGTTGCTAGAGGTTCCAACAGTGAATTTGAAATCCTCGGGCACTCAGGCTTTTTTGTATGTGGCCCCCACCCTTTGGAACTCTCTACCCCGTCGGTTGCAGGAGTGCACCTCTGTAGAGGGTTTCAAGAGGGGTTTGAAGATCTTTTTGTGGGAAACTGCATTTTCAGAATATTGACTAGATTAATTGTCCTGATCTGGCTGAATCTTTTTTAATGATATTAACTGTTTTAATCTGTTATTTATGTACGGCGCCTTGACAACTGAAAGGCGCCTTATAAATAAAAAGTATTATTATTATATTATTATACTCTGTTTATATGAATGCTGTTGCTTGCTCTGTAAATATGCCTGTACTGCTGGCTTTCACCTATATTTTTCTAACTTCTGCTATGACTACTCTGTATATATATTTTGCTGTTGCCAACTCTGTTTTATGACTGTATTGAAATATGTATTTTCACTGTATTTCTCCCTCTCCCCATACCCCCAGGGATCATCTGGAATCGAGAGGTACCCTACTCAGTATGCCTTCCTGGTAAAACTCTTAAATAAATAAATTAATTAATTATTTAATTAATCTCTATGGTTGTCAAGAAGCTTGTGCTTAAACACTGGTTAGACCAGCTGGTGGTATCTTATAGTGAATGGTTAATGGAGCTTTCAGCTTGTTTTAGAACAGAGCACCTGATTGCTAGCTCTCATAATAAGCTCAAGCTTTTTGGAAAAAATGGGGTAAGTTATATGCATTATATCTGCATTAGTGGTATAGTGTGTTGCTAACCTCCATGTGTGTAATTCTAAATGCATTGAGGCACACTCCAGGGTGGGATGGGGTGGGTGAGAGGGAGGGATTGTGTAGTGTACGTTGTGTTATCCAAAAGCTGCGCCTTTCTTGAATGCCAATATTAATATTATTATAAAATCAATAAAGATTTTGAATTTAAAAAAAAATCCCTGGAGGCCTAGTGGCTTCACACACCCTCCTCATCCCCATTCCCAAGTCCCATTATTTCCCTGGTGGTTTAGTGCCCCCTTCCCAGCAGGTGTCCCACCACCCAGCTCCCACCCCCTCATCCGCAACCCCAGCAGGAAGACTGGCACAGCCTCCTCTCTGACAGCCCACCACGGAGCTGTCAATGAATGAGCGCATTCTTCTTATGAGAACACATTCATTAACAGCTCAGTGGTGAGCAACCTTTGTGGAGAGGGTGGACTCTGCTAGTCACCACTGGGGTTCAGGATGAGGGTAGGAGCTGGCTGGTGGGACACCTGCTGGGGTGGGGGGCACTAGACCACCAGGGAAATAATGGAACTGGGGATCAGGGATGGGGAGGGTGTGGGAAACCACTAGCCCACCAGGGAATTTCTTTTAAAAAGTATGGGCTGAGACAGAGATGGGGATGGGAGGGGTTGATTCATTAAAATACTGGTGGACAATTTTAGTTTTGGTGGGTGAGGTGGAGAAAGAAGGACCACATGCCACCAGGGCATTTGTTGTGGGGCAGGGATGGGGTGGGGAGGGACAGCAACAACCCAGTGGGACGTGGTATTTTTAAAGTTAAGCCACCGTGGTGATCTGGTAGGGGGAAGGACCACTAGCCACCAGGGATAGGCTGTGTACTCATGGAGCAGGTGGGAGGAAGGGCCACTAGCCACCAGAGCTAGGGATGGGTAGCAAAAATGATTTTTTTTCTGCCCCCAGGGCTTAATATTGGGTGAAATTTCACCCATAACTTTCATGATTTCTGCTCCACCACGAGTGGAAGTTCAGAAACTTCCACAAAAGTTCATTGATTTCCACAGAAGTTCCATGGGGGTGGAAAACTGCACTTTTGCCCATCCCTACACAAGGCGACTTGGGCCATTTATGCTTGGCACAGGCACTTTGTGTCAGTCACAAGGCTTTGAGAATCAAGCCCTACATTTTTATACTTGCACTTTTCTTGACTAGTGTAAGCTACATGTTTGTAAGAATAGCACAAGAAAAAAAAAACTGTGCTTAAGCTAGACAAGAAACATGCAAGTATAATATTTTGTATCACACTACTTTCTAAGCTTGCAGCAGTCTTGACCAGTGTCTAAACTTATCTTGTGATCTTATAAAACCCTTATGTGTACTTGCAATAAACTTGCATTTCTTCATGCAAGAAAAATGGCCATTTGTATCTAATAAAATTCTTACAGTCAATCAAAGAACTTACAGTAATTTTGACACTAAGTGCATTATCTTATGTTATTCTTACAAATCATACAAGATCAGTCATAAACCTTACATTTTTTTCAGTAAGGGTCAGGTTATACTGAGACAGAGATATTTGTCTCTGTGTCATCATGAGCGTGTAACACAGTGAACTGCCTGGATTAGGTTAAAACGTGAAGCCTGAGATATCATTAGCCCTGTCATTCACCAAATGCTGCTTTGTAGGCAGTTTCAGTTGCTTCAGTGACAGTGAGTGATGTTGAGTATGTAAAACCTGTTAATGGTATGTGATGTTGGGCTTGACCTTTTTGTATACATTTGTAGTGCCTTTATTATATTTAACACAAATATTTAATATTATATCGTGAGGTTCTGGATTGTATGCTGCTGAAACTGACATATGTTTAGCATGAATGCTAAGGGCATCTGTCATACTGACCATGGATTGATTCATATTACTGTTTATATACTGTAATGTGTTTCCATATTACTGAATGAAGGAATGTACTTTGCAATCCAGAGAATGACAGTACATTTTAATTTAAAGAGCTCCTGATGCTCCAAAGGATTTTCCCCAAAACTTTAACTTTAATAGATAATTCAGCTTATATTTCATTTAGTATCTGTGTTTACAGTAACTCCCCTTTTTGTTATAACTAAACACATTAAGATCAAAACACTATCATTAACCAGTAGACTAGATTAGATGGGTCAAAGTCAAGGGGTCAATAGTGTCTGCTGGTGAGCGGAGAGGGATTCAGAAGGCATGTGAGAAACTTTTACTTTATGGAGAATGGTTGAACCATGGGACAGCCTACCGGCAGAGGTGATGGGTGCAAAAACCATTGATGGGTTCAAGCACAGCTGGGACAAAGTAAGGGCTTAATAGTTACTCAGGGGTAGCAGTATGGCAGGGAGTGGGGGGGGGGGGCTAGCACTAAAGCCCATCTAGATAATAGGTCTCAAGGTAGAGTAGGGTAAAACTGGGAAGACTAGCTAGACCAATGGACTTTTTCAGCTGACATTGTCTATGTTTCTATGTTTCTAGACTTCTTGTGCTGACTGCTTGTCTACACCTGGCAAACATTTGCTTTTGACCTTCTAATCAAATGTCTGAAGCAGGGAATTATGATGTCGGGTACAGATATGCAGCCAGAGCAGATTCATATGCCTGTTTTTCAAGATGGTCCTGGGGACTGATACAGCAGAAGAACCAATACTTAGTCACTGTATGCTACATAGTTACGGAGAACAAGAATTTACAACATTGCTTATCACATATTTACAAAGATTGGCATCATATAACATTTACTATACAGTATAAGAATGTACAGGGGGGTCCAGTGTCAGGTGTTCCTTCTTGTCTGATCACGTCAATCTGGATCATAAGTAAAGAACTGGAAAGAATATGCCGAGTCACACTTGTTTATTGTTTGATTGCCTAATGTTTCCAAACAGTAAAACTAGTCATCACTGAAGCAATTGTGACAGGAGTGTCACAAGATCTTGTGACATTTGAGAACCTGACACTGGGTACCACAGTAGAATGGTTTCTGTAAAGTGAAGGGTGGGGGAGCAAACAAGGCGAAGAGTCTGGATGTCACATGAGCTTGTAGATGATCAAGCATTGGCCCTTTGGAATGATCTTAACCTTTTGGCTTTTTCATTAGATTAAGTGCTGGATACCAGGTTGCTGGAACTGCCACAGCAAAGGACTTTTTGACAAATTATTCATTTGTCCTTGGTAGATGCAAAAAATCTCTAGTTTGGGAACACATTTTACGTGTTTGACTAGCAGTCTGCACAGGAGGCCAAAAGGAGTTATGCATGCTCTTGAATACAATAGTAATTAAGCTCTCCTATTTTTTCAAGGGAAATAATCCATAGGTTGCTGTATATGAGGCAGAGATGTGTTCTTTTGTCACAGACTAATGTAAACCTATTATTGTAAGCAATGGATTTTTTTTTTTGTAAAGCTGTGGCATGAGCCCTACATAAGGACGAAATGTCTCCCCCTCCTGGATAGAATCAAGCTCCAGACTTGCCTACTAGGGAGGAAGGCCCTTTTAGGACTTGCACCTGCCTTCCTGCAGGCATTATGCAGATCTGTCCCAATTGAGCATGCCACAAGAACTGTCACCAGACTTTCCTTAGCTGCATCCTTCAGGAAAACAGCTCTGAGGAGGTGTGCCTTTGTGGTAAGGGCACCCATCTACCTAAATGAGCTCCCTAATACTACCACCAGCCTTCAACATCTAGGGCACTTCAAATCTGAACTCTGGAAGTCCATCTCCCCACCAGTCCCCTGCTTGTGCTAAACTTAACCCCACCTGGAAACCAGCAAACCATCTAATTGCCTCTCCCTGCTTTGACCGAGAGTGCTTTTTTCCACCCTAAATCCCCCTTCCTCTCCCCTACTCCACCCCACCATCTGCCCCTCACCTGTCCAGTATACCCCACCCTACCTCTTGCCCTTGTCCCACTCCTACATTCTCCTCACCCTCAACCCCTTGCCCACCTTAAACTTTCCCTTCCCCCTTTCCTTACTACCCACCTGCCCTTTGTACAAAACCCCAACTTAGGTCTCTACATTTAACTTATCTGTTTGTTGCTCATTGTGCCCTATTACTGTACTGGGAAATTGACAATGCCTCCAGCAGCTTCATTTGTATTCGATATGTAAATTTTGTATCATGTATTATGTTGCCGTTCTCTTTGTAAACTCTGTTTTGTTAGTTCGTGTTACTACTTTGTCAAAACTGTCTACTGCAATTCTTCTGTTGCAACAAATGTATCTTTTTTAAAACTGTTGATGAGGATCCTTTGTAAACAAGCTCTTAGCTCAAAGGTTATAGTTCCGATTTCTCAATAAATAGATAAATTAGCAGATCTGTAAATTTTGCTCCCATATTCCAGCAATGTTAAAAGGGATTGCTTTACGAACTGTTTTTTTTGGTGCTGAAATGAATACAGTTTTTGTTGTAGTAGAGGAGCCCTAAGTTTTGGTGTGCATTTCTGACAGACCTATCATTGTGGCCTGTATAGGAAAGTTATGTTTCGAGCCAGAAACCCAGATATGGAACATACTGAAAATGTTCCACTGGCAGACCAGTTGAGGATATGATTTGCAGTGAGTTGGGTGGGACTGATCAAGTCTAATGTACTGTGATTTTCATGTTAATATACATTGATATAAAGAAAAAGGAAAAGCCAAGACCAGAAAAAACAATATTAAAAATGATTAAAAAAGTGTCTAAAGAAGTTTTTTTTTTCCAAGTTTCCAGGAAGATATGAGGGGCTCTTTAAAAACAGTGCAAGGGCAGTCTTGTGACCTACTGTGTAATCTGTTAAATATCCATGCATATGACTCCAGTTTGGGAATGAATATAAAATGCTGGCAAGCAGGTGGCCAGTGATTAAGATGTGCAGTAGGTGGCAGCTCACCTTCAAATTGGGTGGGATGATGTGGTGCATCTTCCACATCTGTGATCCCTGCAGAAGCAATGGGAGAAGACTATAGAGAGAAAAAAATCAAACAACCTGACTCTGTTAGAGCAGCATCCATAAGCTGGTAAACTCGGGCCTTACCCCATAAACCCTGCTCCTTTCCCTGGATCTTGATTGGGTCACCAAGTGGAGGAAACTCTCTCTCTCTCTCCTGAAGACCACAGCCATAGAAGAAGATCTGTTGGAGCTGACATTAACAGTGACGTTTGTTGCACTTGAGGTTGGGTGGTTCCCAGGGACCAGCACAGTCATGAGTGCCAGGTCAGGGAGAAAAAGAGAACTGAGAAATGTAGAAAGCTGTCTGATTAAATATTTAATTGCAAAGCTGTGTCTGGGTGTGGTGTTGCAGCTGGTGACACTAGGCAAGTGCCCCAAGCATGTCTAGGATGCTTGTTTTTTTGCCTGCAGTTTCATGGATGCCACTTCCTCCCCTGACTCCTATGCCTTTCATGGGGCCATTGTTTGCCAGCTTGGCTAAAGTTTCTGCTATGTTTCCCTTTCTTTCCTCTGACTGCCTCCTGGCTTCGGCTTCTGGCATTCCACTGCACCCTGCTGTCTGGCTTCTTTAGGCCTGCTCCCTGCATTTTGCTGCTTCCTGCTGCCTCTGTTGTTGCTGCTTCCTGACACCCTGTTCCTGACCCCCCGCTGCTACACTTTTTGGGGTGTGTGCTTTCTGGGGAAGGCTTTCCCTCCCTGTTGGCCTCCAGGATTCTCCAAACTGTGGCTTTGACCATGCTCCAGTCCCTGCATTTTTGGAGCCTTCATTTTACTGCTGTCATTTGGTATTTAGACATGCACCCTCCCAATGCTCCTCACAGGCTTGGTATGCCCATACCTCCAGATTCATACTGCTTTGAAACTCCCTGGTTGCTGCTGGTGCTGTGCTTTACTCCAGGACTTCCACTGCAGCATGTGCTCTGCAGTGTCTCATCACTCAAGAATCTTCTCAGGCTGCTGTCAAGGCTGTTCCTCAGGGCTCAGCTTTAACCTTTCCAGTCTCTTACCATACCTAACATTTGTACTGTACGCTCAGCATTTAATAACAGTAGGCACATGCCTCAATGATATTCAGCCATACTCCCCACCATTAACTAATAATCATACTGATATGTCCCTATAACCACTGGTTATATGCCTACGTTCTGCCCCCCAAGGACTTAGTACACTCTATGGCTTCATACTGAAACTGAGACCTTTAAAAGATTAGTTTCTTATTCCATGAGCTTTGTAATTAAAGGAGAGTGATATGGCTACCAGGACTGAATCAGTTGTTTCCAGACTTCACCTTTTCCTTGGGGTGTTTCAGAACCCCAGTGTTTCATGGCAAGGATTTTTTTCCCTCTCCTCCTTGCTGGCAGTCATGAAAGTAATTTCTTTGTGCTAGTTTTATTCTGCCAGATGGTTTGGGACTGGGATGGCAGCTCCTCCTTCCTCACTGGTCATTCAGCTTTGTGGCCTTCCGTCTCTTCTTTGTGGAAGGTGATGTTCTGAATATTATATTTATGCTTTCGGCGACTAAGTGTCTTCCCTACAGTACCTTTATCCAAATGACTTGTCTAGTGGTGGAGCCAGAGGTGGGGCTGGGGGGTGGTCGCCCCTCCTGGCTGCCCCAGTGTGAGTAGTGGCACCCTTCCACCATCTTTGTTCACTGTTCAGTGCCCATTGTGGAGCCTGTCATTGACTGAATGGCCCTCCCTGGCTCTCAAATGATCCCAAACCTGGCTCCACTACTGGACTTGTCATTCAGTGGCATCCAATCCAATCAACTTGCTAACACTACCTAACTACCTACAATACTCACCTATTCATCTTGCCAGTTTCATAAATGCTGTACTACATTGCAAAAGCATTCACAACAACAATTTCAGCAATGAATTGTAGTTGTTACTCCATTCTAAGTTGCCCATTAAACTAGTGAATTACAAGGGTGAGCCTGGGGTTAGGTGGGGCACCAGCAACACTTGACCTGCCCTTCAAAAAGAATTACTTAAGAGGCATGCCCCAAGCATGCATCTTTGGGATTCTCATTTCTTGGTTCCCACCAACCTCCCATCCTCCACCACTGGTTCACCTCTCTCCTTTGACACTTTATCCCTAAGATACCTTTAACCAATGGACTTGATATCCTGTGCCACCTCTAGGATAGAAACTATCCTCAAGAAGATTCCTGTGCTTCCAGTAACCTGAAAAGGTGATAGTTCCTCTGAGAACAGACAGCATGAAAGGCCACATGGTCCCCTTAAATACAATAACCTTTATAACAGGATCAAGCTACTTACAGTACTCAGCTACTCATCCTATCATTGCACAAACACTGTATTATGTTGCACAAGCATTCACCACAACACTTACAGCAATCAACTTTAATTGTTAGCCCAGTTCTAGTTGCCCACTGAACCAGTGAGCTAATAAATAAGCATACATTCTCCCCAAAATGGTTGTTCAATGGGTGGCTGACAGATTGTATAGGGGCTTGTTCCCACCATTTGTAGAGGTGCCAAGAGATGTTTCTCAATGCTAAAGGAAATATGTACTTACAAGTCACACCACAGTGAGTACACTGGAGAAGGATGAAGGCTGGGAAGCGGCATAAAAACACTATGCAGGGATTGTGGAAATAGCAGTTGTTTAGGTAGGGAGGGGGAGGAGTCTGCCAGAAGTCCATCAAACCACAGGCATAGCCTTACAATTCAAGTGAGTGACTGACAGATTGTGTAGGTGCTTGTGCAAAGTAAATTTGCTATTTGTTTGGCTTAACCCATTACCCCTGAATTTCCATCCTTGTTAGAGGTGCCAAGACATGGTTCTCTAACCTCAATAAAATAGGTATCTAAAAGTCAAAAGGCCATAGAGTTTGTAACAGAAACTTCCTCTTTAGGCTTGGGAAATGGAACCAAAAATGCAGGGGAGAGAAGAAACCCCCATGTGGAAGAAACCTCGTAAAAAACATAATTAAATGGTCAGCTCTCCTTCTCGGCTTCTAGTAATACATAAGGCTAGCTGCTGAAAACCTTGATGTATTTCTGAATTTGAATCTGTAATATAGGACCTGAAGCATGAAGAGATCTACTATTCCATCACTTTGAGGATATGAGCCGGAATGTTCTTTGTGGAGGCTGATGTGGCTGCTCCAATCCTGAAGGAGTGGCCAGAGAACAGAAAATCCAAGCTCAGGTGTAACAGAAGTAGTCTGATGTGGTAAATAAACCATGAAGTAATCACAATTGAATTGCTTTAGAACATTAGGAGGTAATGAGAAGATTCTTGAAGACTGTCCACGAACTGGAAGTGAATGAGAACTGTGACAGGACACCATGATGAGTTAGTTGCATAGTACAAAATATAAACTCATTTGTTCATACTATCAGTTTTCAGTCTTAATAATGACAGGTATTAAGTGGCCTGAGGCAACTTGATTAAAGTTTTCAGTGGTAACGTGGATGACTAGGTAAAATGTAATAGTAGTAGCAGTGTATGTGAGTTCTCCTGGTCTTAGAAATCTGAAATACTGTAGGCTAATGTCATAGCAGCTTGTAAATTTGGATATGTCTTAGGTCTGAAGACTCCTTTATATGTTTGCTTGCACGCATGTGCAAGAAAAATGATGTGACAGCTTAGGAGAGAAGGGGTTGTGGAGGCGAGGCACTGTTACAGCAAAGGGAAGCACTGCATTAGGGGACTTAGCAATGGTGGACCAATGGAGGCACAGTGTGCCGATGACACTGGTCTCCAAAAGTGCACCAAGTTGTAACGTTTTCACCATAGCAATCAGGGGCTGCCTTGTCATTGCAGCATCAGTCATTGTGCTGCAATGAGGGAGCTACCCGTCATTGCAGGGTGGAACGTTAGCTAGCCTAATGCTGTTTGTGAACATGGCAGGCAGCTTTGCCGCCACGTTCACAAACAATATTTCTGCCCCATGCCGAGGGGTGCCCAATCCCCCTCGGCAGCAAGTGCCCCCAGACAGTCTTTGTGACGATGGGGCCCAATCCTCACGGCTTCAATGCACCAATCTCCACCAAATTTTGTTGTGCGTCGATCAGGGGAGCCCACCCCCGCTGGCATGATGAACCCCCATTTTTTTGTGCCGAGGGGGTGCCCAATCCTCTACTTGGCTACAGCCTCAAAAGACTCCCATTGGCACACTGGCAGCCTAACCCGTGTGCCAAATGCCACTGTTAAATGGAAAACTGTCCCATTGCTCTGGGTTTTTTTTCCTGTAAATCAAAATGGTCCCTCACGGTCTCCCAGCCCTCCCTCCTACAGCCCACACCCAATCACTGTGCACCTGCCTTCCCACACCCCCACCCCATACTTACCTCCAGAGTCTGGTACGATGATCTTCGTGGACTGGGAACACGTCTGCACTCTTCAAAGCCGACTAAACTGAGGAAATGCCGGTAAGCTGGATAATGGGATAGATAGGGTTTTTCAACTTTGATGCATATCTCAGGCATTTTGGGAATTTTGACACCAAATTTTCAACATGGGGTTTTTGGGACCCCTCCTAATGAATTCTGTCACTGTCATTGTGTTAATCGGGCCTGAAGGGTGATTTCATGGTCACTGCATGAAATCACCTTTGGGGACTGATTAACAAAATGACAGTGCCAATGTTCATAAGGTGGGCTCTCAAAAAGGCTATGTTGCAAATTTGATGAAAAAATTCCTAAACATGACTGTTTTACGAGCGTGCGTTGCGCAGTTCCAATGCACGTCAGAAGTTCCTGAATTTTTAACATTTGCACTCCAGATTTTCAACATTGCCATTTTACCACACCTCCTTATGAGAAGTACAGCTGTCATTTTTCACATCTTGCCCAAAATGTGTTTCCGAGCATGTAGCACACAATGACGCAGTCAGTGTGTGAAATCAATGTTTGGGACAGATTAAGAAAATCACAGTGACACTATTCATGAGCAGAGCTCTTAAAATGGCTATGTTGAAAATTTGGTGAAAATATTCCTAAAAATGACTGTTTTATGAGCATGTGTTGCGCAGTTCCTACGCACGCTCGTAAGTGCGCAGATTTTTAATATCTGCACTCCAGATTTTTAACAATGCCATTTTACCACACCTCCTTATGAGCAGTACAGCTTTACTTTTGCACATCTCACCCAAAATGTGTTTCCGGGCATGTAGCGCACAATGGCGCAGTAGGTGTGCGAAATCAATGTTTGGGACAGATTACGAAAATCACAGCATGTAACGCACAGTGGCGCAGTTGATGTGTGAAATCAATGTTTGGGACAAATTAAGAAAATCACAGTGACACTGTTCATGAGCAGAGATCTTTAAATTGCTATGTTGAAAATTTGGTGAAAAAATTCCTAAAAATGACTGTTTTACGAGCGTGCCTTGCACAGTTTCTGTGCACACTCGTAACTGTGCAAATTTTTAATATTTGCACTCCAGATTTTCAACAATGCCATTTTACCACACCTCCTTATGAGAAGTACAGTTTTACTTTTGCACATCTCACCCAAAATGTGTTTCCGGGCATGTAGAGCACAATGGTGCAGTCAGTGTGCGAAATCAATGTTTGGGACAGATTAAGAAAATCACAGTGACACTGTTCATGAGCAGATGTCTTAAAATGGCTATGTTGAAAATTTGGCAAAAACATTCCTAAAAATGACTGTTTTACGAGCATGTGTTGTGCAGTTCCTACGCACGATCGTAAGTGCGCAGATTTTTAATATTTGCACTCCAGATTTTCAACAATGCCATTTTACCACACCTCCTTATGAGCAGTACAGCTTTACTTTTGCACATCTCACCCAAAATGTGTTTCCGGCCATGTAGCCGCATAATGGCGTAGTAGGTGTGCGAAATCAATGTTTGGGACAGATTACCAAAATCACAGCATGTAGCTCACAATGGCGCAGTAGGTGTGTGAAATCAATGTTTTGGACAGATTACAAAAATCACAGTGACACTGTTCATTAGCAGAGGTCCTAAAATGTCTATGTTGAAAATTTGGTGATAAAAGTCCATAAAATGACTGTGTTATGAGTGTGCGTTGCGCAGTTTCTACGCATGCTTGTACCTTCACACATTTGCAATATTTTCACTCTAGATTGTTAGCACTGCCATTTGTCCTCACCTCCTTATGAACAGTACAGCTGTCATTTTTCACATCCTGGCCCAAATGTGTTTTTGCACTTGCCGCGCAGACTAGGGCGGTCATTGTGGGAAATCCATGTTTTGGACACATTAGGAAAATTGCACTGACACTGTTCATTAGCAGAGGTCCTAAAATGGTTATGTTGAAAATTTGGTGACAAAAGTCCTTAAAATGACTGTGTTATGAGCGTGCATTGCGCAGTTTCCATGCATGCTCGTAACTTCGCACATTTGCAATATTTTCAGCCATATTTTCAACATTGCCATTTTTCTGCACCTTCTTATGAACAGTACAGCTGTCAGTTTTCACATCCTGGCTGAAATGTGTTTTCTCACTTCCGGCAGAGAATAGCGCAGTCGCTGTGAGAAATCACTGTTTGGGACACATTACAAAAATCACAGTGATGCTGTTCATTAGCAGAGGTCCTAAAATGCCTATAATGAAAATGTGGTGATGAAAGTCCATAAAATGCCTGTGTTATGAGCATGCGTTGTGCAGTTTCCATGCACGCTTATAACTTTGCACATTTGTAATATTTTCACTCCAGATTTTCAACATTGCCATTTTTCCACACCTCCTTATGAACAGTACAGCTGTCATTTTTCACATCCTGGTCAAAAAGTGTTTTTGCAGTTCCGGTGTAGACTACTGTGGTTGCTGTGGGAAATCAGTGTTCAAGACACAGTAACAAAATTACAGTGACACTGTTTATGAGCACAGGTCGTTAAATGCCTATGGTGAAAATCTGGTGATGAAACTCCATAAAAATGACTGTGTTATGTGCATGCGTTGCGCGGTTTCCACATATGCTTGGAACTGCAAGCATTTTTAATATTCCCACTACACATTTTCAACACTGCCATCTCTTCATGCCTCCCTATGGATGGTACAGCTGTCATTCTTCACATCCTGCCCAACATATCTCTCAACTGTCCCTGATTTTCAGGGACGTCCTTGATTTTACCTCAAAATTTTACTCTGTCCCTCCTAAAATTTGTGTTTACATGACTAAACTGTGGTGATTGTAAGCACAAATTAATGTCAAACATTAAAATTACAGACTTGCTCTAATTTAGAAATTATATTTTACACTAAGTTCCTTATTCTACCAGCTTCCTGAGTGGCTATCATTAATTCTGAAAATGTGTCCCTGATTTTGGTCCTTTGTCTCTGATTTTTTCCAGCATTGTCCCTGATTTATTAGGCAGGAGGTTGAGAGGTATGCTGCCCAATCTGTGTTTTCGTACATGTGGTGCAGAATGGCACTGTCACTGTTGAAAGTCAGTTTTCAGGACACATTGACAAAATCACACTACCACTGTTCATGAGAAGAGGTCCCAAATGCTTTCATGAAGTGGGGTCACAAAAAGGCCATATTCAAAATTTGTACTGTGAATACCAACAAACGCCCTAGGCATTACGGTCTCTAACCATTACGTCCTACCCTGTATAGACAGACAGGCATCGGGGTGTGCCTTTGAATTACCAACTGTACTGCTCATGCCATCCCACCCCCCAGCCACTGACAGGCATCGAGGTGTACCTTGGACTCTTCATCCCAAGACTTCACCCCATTCTCCTATGCTGCACCCATTTCAACATACGTCCATTTGGAATGGGATGACTGTAAAGGCAAACACCCTAAGGCACAGCCTTAGGGTGTTAAGGCACAGCTCAACACGTGTCAGTGTCTGCAGAATAGGGTGAGGTGACATGGCTTGACCGTCATGGGTGACGACCCAAAAACTTAACCCACATCCTGTCCATCTCTACTGCATGGAGGTGCAGTTCATGTTAAGTTCAGTACTTCACTGTCATTCCTAGTCTGCATCTGTCTAACTCCAGCATTTCCAATGCTAATACCATCAAGCAAACATTCTGCATTGACAACTGCTTGTTTTAAGAGGTTCATACTTTACATCAGCAGTAATGTGAATAATCAATAGGTTTCCATTCAGGACGATCTTTAGCAGCAGATTTGCTAAGGTCTTGAAGGAAAATGTTTACTGCAGGACACTTCAAACAGGAGCATGAGAAGCTTGGGAAGACAGAGACTAAACAGAATTGAAAGCCTGATATGTATTGCTTTTTTAGTATTGTTTAGTGGTAGTAGCCAAGAAGCCAAATGCTTGAGAACAGTAAGGTGCAAGGCCAGAATCTGAGGTACTGAATACAATAGTGGATATACATTTTGGAAGGCACACAAACCTTTAACTTCCTTGATGCTTTTTTGTATGCTGTCTTCATACAAGTATATTAGTATGATTAAGACAGAAGTTTATGTCATCTGTAGTTCCTTTTTTAATCAAGTAAACTTTATTAATTTTTTCAGATGCCATAAGCATAAACAAAGTAAAAGTGTTAGAACTGACAGTAACAGTAGCAATAATAGCAAAATCATCAGTAGTTCCTGACAGGACAGACGAGAAATCATAAATGTGTCTGCTTGAAGATGAGATGTTTTTGTCAGTTAAAAATTAAAGTGGGTGAGGCAAGATAATTGGCAGGACCGGGTATATAAACACAGCTGATTCTGACAGTGAGGGAATCCCATGCCTTCCATTTCAGAAGCTTCATTGTTGATGGTGATTGGGATCATACTTTGTTTATAATAGCTATGGTGGGTTAATTGTCAGAGCAGAATGTAACAAGATGTTGATTACAAAGATGACCCCACGTGAGAGCAGCTGCCATTATAGGTTAAATCTTGAACAAAGAGAGGGTTGACTAGAACTGTGGAATATGGTGAATTTCAAATGGGTATGGACAGGGAAGACACGAGGAACTGGAAATGTTTGCAAAAGCTGGAGTAGCATCTGTAAATAATTTAATGATAGTGGCTGGTGAAGGGTCTTTACTAAACATCGATATGCCATTCCATTCTGATAGGAGAAGGGACCACATGGTGAGAGCTAAGTGAGCAGCAGCAATAAGAGAAACATGATTGAGAAGAGAAACTGAATGAGCAGGTTGAGAATATATGAGATAATATTCCTGCTTTGGGAAATTACCTCATAGCAAAATTTAATCAGCCTAATAATGATAATAGCTCACATTTCATACACAAGCATCTGAAGGAAAAAAGATGATACCATTTCTGAGAAATGGAGCAACTTGTCTTGTAGGAGTTGAGCTTCCATTTTAAGAGTCCAGTTTGATGCTGAGAAGTTCCAGAGACATAACTGAGCCTTCAATTTTATCTTCCAGCAAGGGAATGCTCAGGGAAGGAAAAATAGATACCTTATACCACTAGCAGGAGAAGAATCAGGAGGATCCACAAGAAGGAAGTCATCAAGTAAGTATAGCATGAATGGACATCTGTAAATATTTAGCAACATCCCACAAAGAGAAATAGAAGAAGTATTGAACAATGTTGGGCTGCTTTTACAGCCAGCAGTAAGGTGTACTGTAAAGAAAAATTACTCTTTCCAGGAGATTCTGTACACATGCCAAAGACCGGGTGAATGTGAAAAAGCTTGAAAGCATCTTTGATCTCAGCCTTCGGCAACCAGGCTCCTTGGCTAGCTAACTTGATGAATTTAATAGCACCACTGATGAAAGCATAAGACAAAAAATAATCCTCAGAGATTATCAAAGAAGTGATGCTGGGTTTAATATTGAAAGGAGGAGCCGAACAAATCTATGATCATTTTAGAAAAGCTTATCCTGATTGGCCTGATTCCATATGTGGTGAAAGGCAGAGCGCAAAAAGAATCTATAAGGAATGCTTTGGCAACTTCTTTTGCAAGTAAGACATCCACACCTTCAGGGTCAGAGGATTCTGATAGGAGATTGTGACAAATAAGGGAGGTGGTATGATTGGTTTGGATGCCTGTGTGGAAGCCATCAGAAAAATCTGTTAGAAGAAACTCCACGCCATAAATTCTATGCTGGTCGGCAGAGTGGGACTGTCCCAGAGAGGCACCCACAGTGGTATCCAAAGAGGATGTGGGTGTCCTCCACTGTGCAGATCATGGGGAGGACAGAGGACCCAAGAGGAGGAAGAAGCAACTTCTAGTGGGGAACTATAATCAGGGGGTAGACTTGGGGCTGGGGAGAGGGAGGGAGGAGGGAGGAAGGAGGTCAAGTGCCACCCAGCGCCATGGCTTGGAGGGATGGGCTGCATATCCTAAGGATCACTGGGGCAGCAGTCCAGGAGGGTGAGTTAGGCATAACTGTGCACCTGGAGACAAATGACCTGGCAAGTGGTGAGGCTACAGTAGTGCAGGAGCAGTTCAGGGAGTTGGGGAGGGGTCTTAGAGAGGTGGCATGCTCTGTACCATTTCAGAGGTGTTACGCATCGAGAGCAAGGTGGTGAACAGGGTACTCCACACCACGAGATTCAATGCATGGCTGAAGAACGTGTGCAGAGCAGAGGGATTTGGCTTCATTGGGGACTGGGGTTCCACCATGAGGGATGCAGGCCTGTACTGGGGTGATGGCCTGCATCTATCCAGGGGGAAACCAGAATCCTCAGTGAGAGGTTTAAATGTTTTATCAGTAGTTGCTTAAACCAGCTAGGAGGGTGGCGAAGCCAGCCGGAAGCAAACAGCCCCCCCCACACACACACACACACACACATATACACACAAAATGCTACAAATGACAGAGAGGACCACTAAGGTTGAGAAGTTAAAAAAATAAATAAATAAATAAAACCAAAATAGATAAACATACAGAGAAAAGATGGAATGGGAGTAAGGACAAGAGAGGTGTCGAGGAAAGACATGGGGACAGGAAGGTAATTATTAGGAGAGGAGGCAATAAAAGTTGGAAGGCCATGTTCCTAAATGCCCACAGTCTGAGAAAGAAAATCCCAGACCTAGTAACACTGATGGCATAGGTGGACCTGGACATTGTCAGTGATACTGAGACATGGTTCACAGGGAACCATGACTGGGATATGACAGTGCCAGGTTACACTCTATTCAGGAGGGACAGGGTAGGTAAAAAAGGAGGAGTAGGAGTGGCTATCTTCGTCAGGGAAGGAATTAAGGCAACTAAGGACAGAGAATGCAGTGAAAGGTGCAGGCACTGTGGATCACCCTGGAGATGGGAAATGGCACTGCCATTCACAGTGGTGTGATTTACAGACCTCTCACACAAGGGAAAGAGCTGGACAGGGTACTTGTAGAAGCCAGAAGCCATCTAAAGAATGACAGCTAAAGGGGAGGTGCTGCTGGTAAGAGACTTTAATCTGCTGGATGTGGATTGGAGCAACCAGGCTGCAGCCTCAGCCAGGAACAGAGACATCCTGGAAGCCCTGCAGGGGACATGCCTAAGACAGCTAGTGACAGAGCCTACCCAAGAGGGAGCGACGTTGGACCTGGTACTCACCAATGGGGACAGAATTACAAATGTAAAAGTGGGAAGCCATCTGGAATGAAGCAATCACAATACAGCATGGTTCAATGTGAGAACAACAGAAAAGTCAAACCACATGAAAGCAAGGGTCCTGGATTTCAGGTGGGCCGACATTGCAAAGATGGGGGAATGTCTTAGGAAGTCACTGGCAGGGAAGGAGAAAGGGAGGGGTGGAGGAACAATGGGAGAATCTTAAGGGAACCGTAGTGGAGGCAACAAGCCATTGCATTAGGCAAGTAAGCAAAACAAAGAGAAAGAAAAAATCACTATGGTTCTCAAAGAAAGCAGCCGAGATGGTAATGGCAAAAATGATGGCATACAGGAGATACAAGCAAACACAGAGGGAAGAAGACAGGGATCTGTGTCTGGAAAAACAGAGGGAGGCAGGGAAAGCAGTCAAGAGTGCAATGGTACAAACAGAAGAAAAAATAGTCCAGGCAGTAACAAAAGGGGACAAGAACTTTGTCAGGTACGTCAGTGAAAGAAAAAAGACTCAGGGTGTGATTGTGAGAATAAAACGGGAAGGACAGAAGTGTGCAGAGGGGGACCAAGAAAAAGCAGAAATCCTGAACAAGTATTTTTGTTCAGCATTCACAGGAGAAGGGGAGGGACCAAAATTAGGAGATGGAAGTACCACTGGGAGGGAGGTGGACACCAGTCTATTTAAAAAGGAGAGAGTTTTAAAGGAACTCACTAATCTGAAAGTGGATAAGGCAATGGGGTCAGACAGGTTACATTCCAGAATATTAAGAGAACTCAGGGAGGTGCTGGCAGAACCACTGATGGCCTTGTTCAACAGTTCGCTGGAAACAGGTGTGGTACCAAACGACTGGAGGAGGGCAAATGTAGTCCCTCTCCACAAAAGTGGGAGCAGGGAGAAGGCTGGTAATTACAGGCCAGTCAGCCTGACCTCAGTGGTAGGGAAACTAATGGAATCACTACTAAAAGAAAGGTTTATGATATTTCTCAAATCCAGCGGAACACAGGATCCAAGGCAGCATGGCTTCACAGCAGGAAAATCTTGTCAATCAGATCTGATAGATATCTTTAACTGGGTGACTAGGGAGGTGGATCTGGGAGGGGTGGTGGATGTACCCTACCTGGATTTCAACAAGGCCTTCGACACTGTCCCACATAGAAGGCTAGTAAACAAGCTGGGCAGCCTTGGAGTGGGTCCCAGGGTGGTAAACTGGGTCAAAAATTGGCTGAGAGATACTACACAGAGGACTGTGGTGAACAGAGTTCAATCAGATGAGAGGGGGTGACCATCTTGGGCCAGTCCTCTTTAATGTCTTCATAAGCAACATTGCGGAGGGGCTAGAAGGGAAGGCATGTCTCTTTGCAGATTACACAAAGATCTGTAACAGGGTTGACACTCCAGGAGGAGTAGAAAAAATGAGATGGGACCTAAGCAAGCTTGAGGAGTGGTCAAGGATGTGGCAGTTCTGATTCAGTGCAAAGAAGTGCAAGATCATGCACTTGGGGTACAGAAATATGGGGAAGGAGTACAAGATTGAGGGGTACTGATGACCACCAAACAGGAAAGGGACCTAGAAGTAATACTATCTGATGATCTAAAGGTTACCAAACAATGTGAGAAGTCTGTGAGGAGAGCCAGTGGATTGTTGAGGTGCACAGGGAGAGATATCTCCAGCAGAAGGAAGGAGGTGATGATGCCACTGTATAGAACATTGGTGAGACCTCATCTGGAGTACTTTGTCCAGTTCTGGAGGCTGTATCTCTGGAAGGGCATAGACAGAGTAGAAGCAGTTCAGAAAAGGTTTATAACAAGCATTTGTCAATGCCGAACGTTCACTTGCAGGTATTTGCAGTGGTGTGTGGCATGTATGGTGCTTTACCTTAATGCCCTGTGTGATTGCTGGTATTTGAACAATAAATTGTCAGCATGACCTTTTTGTTACCCCCATTGTGCGCTACATAGGCGGAAACACGTTTTGGGCAGGATGTGAAAATGACAGCTGTACTGCTTATAAGGAAGTGTGGTAAAATGACAATGTTGAAAATCTGGAGTGGAAATATTGAAAATTCGGACAGCTAGGAGCGTGTCTGGGAACTGTGCAATGCACGCTCGAGAAACAGTCATTTTTAGGAATTTTTGCACCAAATTTTCAGCACAGTCATTTTAAGACCTCTGCTCATGATCAGTGTCACTGTGATGTTCTTATTGTGTCCCATACATTGAGTTCGCACACCGACTGCGCCATTGTGCACTACATGGGCGGAAACACATTTTGGGCAGGATGTGAAAAATGACAGCTGTACTGCTCATGAGGAGGTGTGGTAAAATGCCAATGTTGAAAATCTGGAGTGGAAATATTGCAATTCGCAAACCTATGAGCGTGCGTGGGAACTGCGCAACACAGACTCGTAAAACAGTCATTTTTAGGAATTTTTGCACCAAATTTTCAGCACAGCCATTTTAAGAACTCTGCTCATGAACAGTGTCACTGTGATCTTCTTAATGTGTTCCATACATTGATTTTGCACACCGACCGTGCCATTGTGCACTACATGGGCGGAAACACGTTTTGGGTGAGATATGAAAATGACAGCTGTACAACCTATAAGAAGGTGTGATAAAATGCAAATGTTGAAAATCTGGAGTGAAAATATTAAAATTTGCAAACTTATGAGCTCATGAACTGCCCAACGCTCGTAAAAGTAGTTTTTTGGAATTTTTTGAATTCAACATGGGGTTTTGGGACTCCTTCTCATGAAAGATGTCACTGTCATGGTGTTATTAAAGCCCAAAGGGTGATTTCGCACAGTGGCTGCACAGTGCCTGTGAAATCACCCTTTGGGCCTGAGTAACGCCATGAAAGTGACATCATTCATGAGAAGGGGTCCCAAAAACCCCATGTTGAAAATTTGGTACAAAAATTCCAAAAAATGACTGAGATATGCAATAAAGTTGAAACCCCTATCTAACCCATTATACAGCTTACCGGCATTTCTTCAGTTCGCGGTCGGCTTTGAAGAGTGCAGACATGTTCCCGGTCCACTCAAGATCATTGCGCCGAAGTCCGGAGATAAGTATGGGGTGAGGGGTGGGAGGCTGGAGCCATGTGTGGGTGCGGGTTGTGGGAGGGGGAGGGAGATGCGCCAGGGGATCCGCTTTTTTCTTTTACAGGAAAAACAAAAAACAAAACGAATGACTGGATGTTTGCCACGCTTGGGGTGGGCTCCAGCATGGCAGAAGATGTGTGGGGGCCAAGGAGCTGACGGGATTGGGCACCCCATCGGCAAACCACGCGGGTGGGGCCGACCAGCCGACGGGGGATTGGGCACCCCCATAGGCAAAACACAGCAGAGGTTTGCCACGCTGGGGTGGGCTCCCAGCATGGCAGCAGGATGGCTTTGGGGAGGCCATGGAGAAGATGGGGGATTGGGCACCCCATCGGCAAACAAAGTTTAAGCTTTGGGGGTAGCGTGACGCTGCTATGGGGGGAAGCTGGGACGCGAGGGGAGGGCTCTGACACAGTGTTTTCTATGGCAGTGGTGTTCTGCTTTGAAGCAGAGGAACACCACTGTCACAGAGAGCTCCTGCACCCATTAGTGCAGGACCACCACGCCTGCTCAAGGGAGCAGTGCATTGGATGAGAGAGGCACACCTTCAAAGTGTGCTACTCTCCCAAAACATTCCTAGTGCATGCGTGCAAGTGAACATAAAAATGGTAGAGGGGCTGCACCAAAATCATATGAGGGGAGACTGGACAATCTCAATATGTATTCCCTGGAGGAGAGGGGAGAGAGAGGAAGAATATGATGGAGATTTTCAAATGCCTCTAGGGTGTAAATAAGGTACAAGAGAGTAGCATATTTCAAAAAAAAGATGTTCAAGAATAGAGGGCCATGATATGAAAATAGAGGGGGGTTGACTTAGGGGTAACGTGAGAAAGTATTTTTTCATGGAAAGGGAGGAGGATCCATGGAACAGCCTCCTGGCAGAGGTTGTAGGGGCAAAAATGGTAGGGGAATTCAAAAATATATGGGACAGACATAAAGGAACTCCACTGATAGGAAAGAGAGGATTAGCCTGCGGTATATGAAACAGGTAGGGAAAATTGGCAGACTAGGTGGGCCAAGTGGTCCTTATCTGCCATCAAATTCTAATTTTCTATGTAGATGTGAAGCTAGTAGTTGCTGCAGTCATAAGATGTTGACATGGTTCAGGTTCAAATTATTTAATGTTTGGCTACAAGCTATTACAGCACTAATCCAGACATTGTACATAGACAGACATAAAGATGTTCCACACAGAAACAATAAAAATATATGCAAGAAAATAATAAGATAATTAAAATATACAAATGGTTTACCCCTACAAATTCTATATATAATACTGAAGAAATTTGCAGTTTTATTCACAATAACTGCATCATTCACATACATTAAAAAAGATAGACGATCCTCCCGTAATTTGGTAAAATCTAAGAGAATACTGAGGACCCAAGCACTGTGGGGTTTGAAGTACTAAGGGCAGGTGCACATTACACGTTCTAAATTTTGATACCCCCCAGATGACAAGAGCAGGAGGTCTCTGAGTCATTTGGTACATTTGCAAATCTGGCAACTCTAATGTTACTTGGAAACAGTTCAAATGTATACATCATGAAGATGGATCTGTTATTCGGTTCCAGATTGTAATCTAGGTAGAACCTGTAGCCAAACCAGTTCTCACTGGCTGCATACCAAAGAGAACATCTAGAATGATTTAGAATGCAATTAGTTCTAGATCCGATGTCTGACTGACATATATACCTTTTATGTTTCTAACTAATTGTGATGCCTTTTTATAATAATTATGGAGATAATGAAGTTGATATATCTCTAATAAATTATAAAGATGGGATAACCAAGGAGAGTTTTGCAGGCCTAGTAGTGCCCACCTTTCTATTTCTTCTAGGCACATTCTTATCAAACTGTCTGAAGAAACCCTAGTGCATTTAATCCAATACCCTATAAAAAGAGAATCTGCAAGAGTCTGAAAACTATCTGATCCCAGCTCAGACCTAACATACGCAGGTGGAATTGACTTATTTATTCTTAGGGAGGATTTCAATAGTTGAATGGGGATCTTTTCCGGTTCATTAAACAAATAAAGGGACCCAAATATGTGAAGTAAAAAGTAACTGAAGATTTAATTTGGAGCAAATAGCCTGAATAAGAAGTCCAATTCTACAACCTCCATACTTGCAGTTAAAGTTTTTAAGATCAAGAGAGGTGTTTTTTGCTTTTGTGATAGCATCAAGATAGTGTGTATGCCATGAGCCATTGGCAGAGAACTTTAACCCAAGATAGATATACTGCTTGGACTGTTCTAAAAACTATGTTTCCAATATTCTATGCAGATCTAGTATTTGTTCTAATGCTTCCAAAGACAACAACCTGGCTTTTAATAGGGTTAATAACCAAAGAGAAGCTTGAAGTCTCTGAGACTAAAAGTTGCAATTTTTTCCCCAGGCCAGTTTGGGATGAGGGTAACAACACCAAATCATCTGCACATACCAACAGGGGCACTTTGTAAGAGCCTGTCTTTGGGGAATCTGAGTGAAAGCCATTAAAAGACCATAACAGTTTGTCTAAATAAATGTTAAAGAGCAGCTGACATCTTTGAAAAAACTTTGGAAACATAATAGTTGGACACAGTTCAGCTTGTATTCCACATATCTTATATAGATGGCTCCTCTTCATTATTTGTTACTAAAGACATTTCCACAAAAACAGTATCTTTATCCCTTAGGGCTCATCTGCCTCTATAATTTGCTCCCTACTCAATGTCATAATGTTCTATTCCACATCACAGTCTGTTGCTATGGGAGTAAGTGTGATGTCACAAGTACAGCATTATGACATCAAGCTGGGAAGAAGCAATAGGAGCTGATGAACCCTCAGGGAACAATTCTTCTGTTTTCATGCATCTGGCCTCAGTAATAAAACATGGAAGTAAGAAATACAGAGCTAATGAGAAATATAGGCTGCTTTGTGTCCAAATATTATGTTCTGCAAAGTTCTTTTTGAGACATCGGTGGGTCTTTAAATAATGGTGGTGTTAATAGGCACCCTTGCCTGACCCCTTTATTGATATCCACAGTATCGGAGACAGCATCCAGGGTGTCCATTCTAATCCTGGCCCAGTTATTGCTATAGAGGTTGGAGATCACTGACACCAGGGCATAATCAATGCCCATGTCCAGCATAGCCAGTCACAATTTATTCTTATTGCTTGAATCAAATGCAGAGTATAGGTCTATAAAAGTGGTATATGCCCTTTGGCCATGAATGAGGCAATCTTTCTCCCAGATATGTCTGAGTACAAAGCGGTTGTTTAAAGTAGAACAGTTTATTCTAATATCGTATTGTAGGGGAGTTAACCTGCCCTAAAATAAGTTGTGCTTGTAGCTGCTCTTGGATAATCTTTGAAAATATTTTACAGGAGGGGCAGTAATTCTTGGGATCTGCTTTATCTCCTTTTTTTAAAAAAATAGGGACTATTTCAGCCACCTTCCAGGAATTGGGGAAAAAATCCTCTCTTATGCAGCAATGAGAAAATAATAACAAATATTTTAAAGTGAGCAAAATGGATGACAAGACTTCAGATGGGATCTGGTCAGGTCCAGATGCCTTGCCCCTTTTTAGGTAGAAACTGCCAGGAGGACCTCAAGGGCCATGAAAAGCCTAATTGGGCAGTATATCAAGTATATCAAGAGCACTGGATTATAATCATGGTGCTCATTATAGAATAAATTAGCAAAATGTTTTACCCAGATATTCACTGAAATAAAAGTATCTATTGAATTAGACCAGTTAGTCATGCTCTTTGCCCCCAGTTGCCAGAAGGACCTAGTGTCATTCTGTTGAATAATCTTGAGCATTTGGTCCCATTGAACATTGTAATAAGCTATTTTTTTGGGGGCTGTTTTTACAAAATTTTTATATTCATCCCTGGCCTTATTTAAGAATTTACAGTTGTTTCTAGATGGATATTTCTTATTACATTTAACAAGGTTTAAAAGTTTACATTTTTTTGACCCACACTCTCTGCTGAACCAGTCATAACTTTTATTTGGTAGTGATTTACACTCGTAGTATAAATAGATCGTAAATTAATAAAAAACAGTTCCAGGCTTGAATATACTTCTGAAGCAGTACTATAAGAGTTAGTTGAATTTAGATTTGATTGTAATGCCTGTTACACCAAGAAGAAAAAAAATAGATTTGTGTATCTGTAGATGTAAATCATTTGGACCTGGGTTCAAGTCCTGGGGTAGGAGGGTGCTGCCACAGAGAGAGAGGGTGGCCCCTGTAAAAAAGAGATTAATTGATTAATTAAATAAATAGTTAATCTGCGTGCATATTAGTAGTGTTTCAAAAGTGTGATAGCAAGGGGGGGGAGGAAATGACTGCCTTGACCTGGCTTTTCACACACACACACACACACACACACACACACACACATATTGTTTTCATTCAACCACAGGAGCAAGTGGCATGTTTGTTTTACAAAAATAACAAGCAAGAATCCAGGACAAGCAATGTTTGTAATGGGTGGCCAGTGGGCTAGTAAATGTATCCCCTGGCTACTGTAGCAAAAGCCCTGGTGGTCCAGTGGCTTAAATGGGGCCAGCTCGTGTCTCCATGTTAATTATTTTGTTTTTTTATGTGATAGATTTTGTGCTGGAAAGGAAAGAAATTAAATGTAGCCTGCTGTTGTTTTAAATAAATTGCTTAGCGGTAGCTGCGGGCACCGATTCACCAGCTAGGAAAGAAATGGGGAATGTGAGTAGACGAATGTCAGCTATACAGCAGAGCGCAGCTGCAATTAGTGAGGAATCCCCACTGGCAGCTTCTGTATGGCTGCTCCAAACTGAGACTCTGGTCGCTAGTTAGACAGAGATCTGAGGCATTTCTCCTGTATGAATGTGCGAGATGGAGATGCAGAGAAGGCACTCCACTCGCAGGTAGGACAACCAGATATTTCTTCACTGTTGAGCAGACAACAAGCACCAAGAGGATTTTTTAGAGACTGGCTCACATCAAATAATAAAATAATAAAAAAGGGCACAGTTCTGAATCGGAGCTTCAAGGAGTTCCTGAAAGTAAAATACAAAGCACATACTAAAAGGTTCAGCAGGGAGCCATTTTAGAGCAGCAGGAAAGTGCTTATTTGTAATGGAGGACCCATGGCATTCACTCATGAATAAAACACATTAAAATACACAAGGATGTAACCCATACAGGCAAGTGGCCCCCAGTTCAACAAGTGAAGCACATTGGAATGGGACCTAGTTGAAAGCACAAGATAATCTGGGCACACAGCCACACAACAGTGTTTCAAAGGCTGTTACACTACTTCTATGATGCTTATCCCAAGAGTGAAAATGAAATGAACTGAAGGACGTCTGAGTCCAGCACCCACCAGAGTGTGTCCTAGAAGGTTCAGAGGGACAAACAAGTCATCAGTACACCTGAGCTCAAATAAATGTAAGCAAGGGACTGGAGCTAGCTATCACATGGGAGAAAAGTCAATTAGACAATGAAGGACCAAACAGAGATTGAGGGCAAAAGTATTCAGTACCTAGATGGTACAGGAGATAAGATACAGAGAAGCTGCATGAAAGCGCATTGACAGACAGGCAGATCAGAACAGGCAGCAAGCAACTAGGGACAAAAGGGCTGTAGCTCAGCAGACTGAATCACAACAAATGAAGGAAAGGGGATGGTCAGCCAGCAGAAGGAGGAGGGAGCTTGTCAGGAAGGAAAACACACACATACCAAGAAAACAAAAATGGTAATAGAAAGCCAACAGAGCTCCAGGGGACAGACAGACAGACAAACAGACAGACAAGTAGCAGATAGACAGCCATGGACCAAAGAAGCACCAGAAGCAGCAGAAGCAGCAAAGAACAGCAGGAGTATTAGCCAAACAGATGAACAAATGACCAGAGAGGAGGAGACACCCACAACAACAAAAGAAAAGAGAACCAGGGGAAACAGAGAGCACAAGCAGCACAACACACCAGAAACAATGAATGGAGTACAATAATGGATAAGCAAATGGAAAGGGGTGGCAAACTGTGGAGCACAGAAACAAAGACAGCTGTCAAGGTGGGGTTGGGGAATCAAGAAGAAACAAGGATGAAGATGAACAGAGGAAATACACAGGAGGAAAAACTAAAAATGGCAAACAACATAGAACAGTGAGAGGCAAGAGCATAGCTACCCGCAGGTAGGGCTACATATGAAAACACTAGGCAGGAATTGTGGGAATAACAGGAATTTACATAGGGTGAGGGGGAGGAGTCTGCCAGCTGCACATCAAACCAGAGGCATGGTTTTACAAATAAAATAATTGGTTTTCAGAAGACTCTTCAATCTAGTGATGAAATGATGTTATGGGAGTTGATGATTAATCATTGGTTTTGTGAAAAAACAAAAAAATAAGATCGTATGTGGTTTAAAGATGATAAGGCATGGGTATGTCCATTGGATGAGCTTACAAAGTAAAGCTAAACCATACTGTATCACCACAGACAATATACAAGCACACTACAAACTGCTTTTGGATAATCTATAACTTGGAATGTTTGCTCTCTTTGATCATGTATTTATCATCATAACCTTCTGTAGTCTGCATCAGATTGACATTGGCACTGCTTTGTGATTTTCAAACACTGGCATATATTTTACAATATTTGGCCAGGAAAGACATCATGGATTGTTTCCAGGTGCATCCTGGGAGCACAGGGAAATGAAGTGACTTGCTCATTTGTTACACAGTATGCAAATAGAATCTGTTGGATTCAAAGTCAGTTATCCACGTTTGCAGCTCGGTGCAATTAATCTCAATTTATACTGCCTCCTGTCATCAGTTCCATTCCCATACTCTGCAGACCCTTTGCAGAAATAACCAGGTTATAGTGCCATGCAGAATTTTACAGTTCTGATGGAACAGAATTCTGAGAATTTCAGAAAATTCTGCCTCATCTTGCAGAATTTCATTGAAAGTGAAATTCTGACATTTCAAATGAGAAATGATTTTCATGGATTAGTAATCCACAATTTAAATAAACTGCATAGTATTTTTCTACAGTTCATGGAAAATTATTCCGTGATTTATGTGATCCATGGAAAATTGTTCCATGGTTTAAGCAGAAATGCTTTTCAGAATTCTACTGAATTTAAAAAGAAATTTCAGTAAGGATTTTGGAAGCATTGCCATTCTGCATGGATTCGGCAGGCAGAATGCTGCATTCTGCACAGCTCTAGCAGATTACCTTTTGATGCTTATGGTTTGTTTGTTAGATTTGAATAAATTTTGTCAGGACAAAAAAAGGCAGTGACTATCTAGTCTGCACCCCATTGTCTCAATTGTTATCTCCTCTAATACACTTCAAATAAAAGTACACCTCCATCTTCCAAACTGATTCTACCTTTATTACTGCACCTGGCTGTTGGTTCTGCAGCCTGACAATTCTGTTGATAAAAATGGATTTCCTGAAGTCCAGCCTAAACTGTCCTGTTGTCAGCTTTGTCTCATACCCTCTTGTTTTCCCATACTCTTTTATCTCCCGGAATACCCTCTTATCAAGTTTACTGTTAGGGTGTATTAGTAGGGGTATCACAAGTCATAAGAGGGAGGTAATAATCCCTCTTTACAAGACACTGGTTAGGCCCCATCTGGAGTACTGCGCACAAGGACATTAACCAAATTGAGGCAGTCTAGAGAAGGGCAACCAAAATGGTGCAGGGACTGCATCAGAAGACATTTGAGGACAGATTAACAGAGCTCACTATGTATACCCTTGAGCAAAGGAGGGAGAGAGGTGATATGATCGAGGCATTCAAACACCTTAAGGGCATTAACAAGGTGAAAGAGTCTAACATGTTTAAATATAAGAAAAATAGCAGGACAAGAGGACACAGCATGAGATTAGAGGGGGGCCGATTAAGGGGAATGTGAGGAAATTCTTTTTCACAGAAAGGGTGGTGGATGCATGGAATGGCCTACCTCAAGAAGTGGTGGCTATGAATACAGTGCAGGGCTTCAAACAGGCATGGAATAGGCATAAGGGAGCAATACATTGAGTATGAATAGATAGGCCACTGACAGAGCAAAGGCCGATGGCACATTTATAAGGTAGAAAAAGAAATGGGCAGACTGTATGGGCCTTGCGGTCCTTATCTGCCGTCAACTTCTATGTTTCTATGTTTCTATGTTTCTATGTACTGTGTCTGTGTATAATCTTACAGACAGTTATCTCAGTTTCCTATGTTTCAGTGAAAATACAGTTAATTCAGTAAAAAATAATCCACGGCTGTGTGTGAAGTAACAGTGCAATAACTGTATGCTCTGGGTGGGTTGTGAGGCACAAGGCACATCTAAGGGCCCTAAACCACCCTGAAAAGGCAGTTATTATAGCTTTGTAACAAACCTGGGGCTAGATTCACAAAAAGACACAAAGCACAGTGCAGAAGTTTGTGTTGTGCTAGCGACTGCCCATGTGTCAAATGTAACTATTCACAGTAGGATTGCGTACTGTGCTGTCTGACTGTAAATAGCACAAGGTTGAGACAGCGGTAACCCAATTATCACTAGCACTACTCTACTAGTGCTGCCCCAACCTGCAGCCAGGAGAATGGCCCCAAAAAGTATAGTACAGGTGTGCTATTTCTAATTCACAATAGAAGCCATGTAAATGAGCCATTTGGGCATGAAAGGCACTATCTGGCCATTTGCATGCTCATTATGAACCCATTTACATAGGCTGCACTGGAGTTTAGAGATGCAGCGAATTTAAATTTCGCTGGCAAAGTGAACACGAAGAGGGTACTTCGCATTGTCACTCCGCTTCACAGAGTGGCCAGTATGAAATGCCCACTTCGCCTTGTTATTATTACTTCACATTGTCATTCCACCTTAACGCGAAGTAAGGAGGAGTGACAACAATATTGACAGCCCCCCACACACACAGTCACTAGAATTAATGTGCATCCCCAAAATGCTACTGTCATTTTGTCTCCAGGAAATTCCTCAGTGCTGATGAAGTGAAATGAGAGCGTAATAAGAAATGCAGAGTCTCCCAGAATTAATGGCATGATCAGTCATCCGGGCAGTGGTCAGACAAAGTCACCAGAATTAATGTTCATCCCCAGAATGATACTGTCTTGTGTCCAGAAAATTCCCCAGTACTGACCAAGTGAAATGAGAGTGTAACAAGACATGCAGTCTCCCATCTTAGAGATGCAGCAAATTTAAATTCCGCCGGTGACGTGCCCACAAAGTGGGCACTTTGCATTGCCACTCCGCTACGCAGCGTAGCCAGCATGAAATGTCCACTTTGCCTCGTTATTGTGATTGTGACTTCTCATTGTCATTCCACTTTAACCCGAAGTAAGGCAGAGTGATAACAATATTGGCAGCCCCCGGGGCCCCACACATCACATGGCTTACAGTACTGTAACTCACATGCTGTACAGGAATGAGAATGCCTACAGCTGTAGTTCCCCAATTGCAATGACCTGTATCACAAATAGAGATGCAGCAAATTTAAATTCCACTGGTGAAGTGCCCATAAAGTGAGAATTTCACGTTGTTGCTTCATGGCCAATGCAAAAGGCTCACTTCGCCTAGTAATTATAACTCGTGTTGTCAATCCGCCTTAACTCGAAGTAAGGCGAAGTGACAACAATATTTGGCAGCCCTTCAAACACACAGTCACCAAAATTAATGTGCATCCCCAAACTGCTCATGTCTTGTGTCCAGAAAACTCCCCAGTGCTGATGAAGTGAAATGAGAGCACAACAAATGCAAAGTCTCCCAAAATTAATAGCGTACTCAGATGTCATGCATGCAGTAGTCACACACAGTCACCAAAATTAATGTGCATCCCCAAAATGCTACTGTCTTGTGTCCAGAAAACTCCCCAGTGCTGACGATGTGAAATGAGACGTAACAGGAAATGCAAAGTCTCCCAGAATTAATGGCACACTCAGTCATGTGCACAGTGGTCACACGCAGCCACCAGAATTAATGTGCATCCCCAAAATGCTCATGTCTTGTGTCCAGAAAACTCCCCAGTGCTGACGAAGTGTAATGAGAGCACAAGAAATGCAAAGTCTCCCAAAATTAATAGCGCACTCAGACGTCATGCATGCAGTAGTCACACACAGTCACCAGAATTAATGTGCATCTCCTAAATGCTACTGAGAGCGTAACAAGAAATGAGAAGTCTCCCAGAATTAATGGTGCACTCTGTCATGTGTGCAGTGGTCACACACAGTCACCAGAATTAATTTCATTCCCCAAAATGCTACTGTCTTGTTTCCAGAAAATTACCCAGTGCTGATGAAGTGAAATGAGAGTGTAACAAGAAATGCAAAGTCTCCCAGAATTAATGGTGTACTAGAAACGCACAGACAGATTAAGATTGCATTGTACACTCAAGAGATGCAGACGCAAAGGCACAACAACACATAACCAGTGTTAATAAGTCACAAATCCAAATCTGGAAAAGAATGCCTTTTGCTGGTTTGGGGGGGGAAGGGGGTAGTGCACAGCAGTAACAGTCCACTACCAGTAAACATACCACAAAGCAGTATAAAATAATGTATGCAGGTGCAGTGGATAGCAGGTTCACACTGCTGCAGTTACTCTGTGGCACAATAAAAGATGTCCTATTTAATGGCACGCATCACACACACACACACTCTCACACATACTACAAGTCATGCGTAGCAAATTGAAAACCTTTAGTAATATAACCAAATGTTTTAAACAAACTGAAATTATGCACTGCTGCATCACAACAATCAGAAAAAAATGTCAAGAATTACTGAAAATATTACTGTGCATACATTAACAGTTATACAAGAAAAATATAACCAAAACAGAAAGACTGCCTTTTTCTCCCAGTTAATCTACCTACACCACCGATACGCCCCTTCCCCAAAGCACACTTCACAGTACACAGACTGACTGTTCTAAATTAACATTCAAAATCCACACACAAACAATACACACTCGATGACATGAGCACAGGAGAGTTTCTTATACTCAATGTAGTAAATTGTGAGCAAAAAAAATAGCTCAAAAAGACTTTTTTAACAGCTTTTAGAGGATTTGAATCGCAGAGCTCTGAGAGGAAACTGTCTCCATCTTCCACTACACACACACTACATAGAACTGAGGTTGGTCAGAACAATCTAGAGCCCATGTGACCTGCAATCTCATAAAGCACCGCAAAATTCTCCTTTGGAGCTCAAGAACAAGGCGAAGTGAGGCAAAGTACATTGATTTCAATGTACTTCGCCTTAAAATTGGTGGAGAAGTGGTTTGGGGAAGGCGGAATAATGCAAAGTCATTGTTTCCAACGGACTTCACCTTCCCCATTATAACACAAAGTACTCCACTTAGCGTTGTGGAGCACTTCGAGGATTCCACAGTACTCCGCGAATCACTTCATGGAGCGAATTTTGGCCACTTCACCCACCTCTAATGGAGTTTAGCGTGGACCTCCCAGTCCCTGCCTATAGGCAGCCCTGTGTCAATGGTGTTAGTGTTCCTCCTGCTGCGATTGCCAGCCTGATATGTAATAAACAGTTTTCCCGAGGGGGGTCTGATAAAGGAGGGACCCTGTCTCCACCCTCCTGGGGAGCTGGAGGAATGTGGGAAAAGGCTGACTGGTAAGGTGCAGACCAGGGGAAGACGGAATCTCCATGGGAACGTCAGCAGGGGAAATGGAAGTATAGGGGAAAGGGTGGAAGGTAGTCCTGCTAAATGCCAGGAGCTTGGGCAACAAAATGCCTGAGCTCCAGGTGATGCTAACTGAGGGGGAGGTGGATGTGGCAGTGGCCACTGAGACCTGGGCCACCACAGGGAATGACTGGGACCTGATCCTGGAGGGTTACACCATGTTCAGGAAGGACAGGGGGGAGGGAAGAGGAGGAGGGGTAGCAATAATAGTCAAAAACTGCATTGGCATAGGAGGAGTAGAGGAGGGGAGGGAACTGTGGAGGCTATTTGGGTCACCTTGATAACAAGGGGGGCAAGAGAGTAAAAATAGGGGCGGTGTATAGACCCCCTGCACTGGTGGAGGAGCTGGAGGACAGTCTGGTGACAGATGATGGAAGACACTGCAGATTGGGCAGGAGAAGGGTGGTGGTGCTGGGGGACTTAAACATGCCAGGAACAGACTGGGAGACTATGACATCCTCGGTGACCAGGGAACAGAGGTTGTTGGATGTCTTTCAGGACGCGTTCCTAACTCAGCAGGTGGGGGAACTGACCAGGGAGGCACGGGTACTTTATGTGGTCCTGGCAGACAGGGACCAGAGTGGGTGCCTAGAGGTAAGGGACCCGTTGGCAGGGAGCGACCATGCCACGGTCTGGTTCTGCCTGGACCTAGGAGGGGAAGAAGGCTGAACAAAGACGGAGGTAACTGACTTCAGGGGGGCAGATTTCAAGGAAATGGGAAGGATCCTTAAGGAGAATTTGGATGGGATTGGGCCAGACATGGATGCTGACAGTAGGTGGGAAATCATCAGGAGGGGGGTGCAGAAGGCTACCAACACCTGTGCAAGAGTAAGACGAAAATGCGGTAGGGCCCAAACACCCTGCTGGTGGACCATGGAGGTTCAGGAGGTGGTGAGGGGAAAGAAGGCGGCCTATAGGCAATTCAAGTGCTCAAGGAGTGAAAGGGATCGAGGGGAGTTCAAACTGATGGCCAGAAAGGCCACTAGGGTGGTGAGAGTGGCAAAGGCAAGGAAGGAGCAGAACCTGGCCAGGGAAATTAGGAGAGGGAACAAGGGGTTCTTTAGATACATTGGGGAAAAATGAAGGGTAAAGGGGCAGATTAGCAGGATTAAAACAGGGAAGGGATGGGCACAAGACCCAGGGGAGCAGGCTGAGGTACTAAATGAGTACTTCACCTCAGTTTTCACCAAGGAAAATGGGGGAGCTGCATCATACACAGGAGGAGACGGTGAAACTGAGGAGCGGGGGGACCCTCACCCATGGGTGGGTCAGGAGGGCATCACTGGCAGGAGGGGGGAAGGCTAATCAGGGGGACAAGGTAGCAGAGGTGGAAATCATGGCAGAGAGACTGAGGGAAGCCCTCAGGTCCCTTAAGACAGAGATAGCACCGGGGTCAGATAAAGTACATCCCAGAGTGTTGAAGGAATTGGTGGACATCCTGGCGAAACCCCTGGCAGAGCTTTTCAGCATCTCTCTGAGGACAGGGTAGGTGCCCCAGAACTGGAAGGTGGCGCATATAGTGCCTATCCACAAGGGGAGATCAAGGGAGGTGGCAGAGAACTACAGGCTCATCAGCCTGACATCGGTGGTGGGCAAGGTGATGGAGGGCATTGTCAAGGAGAGGCTGGGGTGGACCTGGAAAAGTCGGGTGCCTGGACGATAGACGGCATGGATTCGTCCTGGGGAAATCATGTCAGACAAACCTTGTGGAGTTCTATGACTGGGTGATGAGTGCCTTGGACCTGGGTAGACTGGTGGACGTCCTCTTTCTTGACTTCAGCAAGGTGTTTGACTGTTCCTCATGGGGGCCTATTGGATAAGCTGGGAGAAATGGGGGTGGGGAACCAGATGATTAGATGGATAGGCAATTGGCTCCAGGACTGGACCCAGAGGGTTGTGGTTGGTGGGATAATCTCATCCCCAAGGAGGGTCATTAGTGGGGTCCCGCAGGGATTGGTCCTTGGGCCCCTCCTGTTCAACGCTTATGTCAGAGACAGGTATCAGGAGTGAGATGAGTCTCTTTGAGGATGACTCAAAACTGGGGGCGGTGGTAGATGGGGAGGAGGGGCAGGTGGCTCTACAGGGGGACCTGGAGGCTCTGGAATGGTGGACTGGAAAGTGGAAGCTAATGTTCAATGCAGGGAAATGCAAGGTACTGCACCTGGGATCCAGAAACCCAGGCCAAGTGTACACCCTGGGGGAGAAATGCTACAAGTCTCGATGGCTGAGATGGACCTGGGGGTGGTGATGAATGTCAAGATGAACAACTCGGAGACTTGTAGGAGGGCAGCAGCAAAGGCCAACAGGATGCTGGGATGCATCGCTGGGGATCACCTCAGAGGAGGGAGTGATACTCCTCTGTATAACTGCTTGGTGAGGCCAGCACTCGAGTACTGCATGCAGTTTTGAGGCCACATTTAAAGAGGGACATTGAACTCCTGGAGAGGGTCCAGAGGAGGGCAACCAAATGATTTTGGGCTTGGGGACAGGACCTATGGTGAGAGGCTCAAGAGCTAAATATATACACATTGGAAGAGAGAAGGGACCAGGAGGACATGATAGAGGTCTTCAGGTACATGAAGGGGTAAATAGGGGAGGAGCAGCCAGGGTGCTTCAAGGAAGGGGGCAACTAGAGGCATGGGTGGAAGCTGGAGGGGGGAGATTCAGGGGAGAAAGGAGGAGGCGCTACTTCACTGAGAGGGTGGTGAAGCCATGGAATGCACTGCCAAGGGGGCTGGTGGAGGCAGAGACGGTGGAGGGGTTCAAGAGGGGGTGGACGGGTACAGGGGAAGGGTTCTGGAAGCAAAATCCAGTGCAGTGAGAATATCTGGGACTGGTAAGGGAGAAGCCAGAGAAGGCGAGGGGGGCAGCAAGGTCAAATCCCAGGGTGGGGGCTGACCAAATGAGCAGACACGAAATACCGTTAGGCCTATTCTGCTGGCAATTTACTATGTTAGTATGGTGTGTAATGATACCTCCCCCCATCCGATGCCCATCCAATATAAAATAAAGGTTTTCTCTGGTGTCTAGTGGTCCTTCCCCCCACCCACATCCATGAGCGATCTGCACATCACATTCCTTGGTGTGCAGTGTTCCCCCATCCCGATCCCTTCTTCAATAGATTGATACAATTTCTGTGGTATCTGAGGACACCCCACCACAACCCACACCACGGCATGCATTGCCTCACCTCGATTGCCCCCATCCCAAACTTGAGCCAGAGAGACAGGCACAGCTCTTCACTCTCTACCATGGTTGCTGTTAACTGAGCTGTCAATGCACATACTCCATTGACAGCTCAGTTGATGGCCAACTGTGGTGGAGAGCTTAGGGCTGTGCTGGTCACCAGCCCCGGGTTGGGATGGGGGGGAGCAGGGTGGTGGGGTAATAACTGCTGGGGTGGGAGGGTCCGCTAGACACAAGGGAGTTGCATCAACTTATTGAATGGGGATGGAGATGGGGGGGGAATACTGGACAACAGGGAATGGTGTTCTTTGAGATTACAGGGCATCAGGATGGGAGAACACTGGACACCAGGGAATAAGATATGTAGATCGCGCATGGGTGCGGATAGGGGGAGAGACCACTGGACACCAAGGAAAGCATATATGTTATATCAGGCAGTCATTGAGTGGGAGGAGGGACCACTAGACATGAGGAAAAAACTTTTTTCATATTGGATGGGCATCAGGTGGGGGGGTGGGACCACTAGACATCAGAGAAAACCATTTATTGCATATCAGGCCAGAGATCTGCGGGGAGGGCACACTACACACTAAGGCAAACTGTTTATTACATATCGGGCTGGCAATTGGCAAGGGGGGACACTAGACACCAGAGAATATGAATTATAGATCAGGCATGTATGTGGGTGGGAGAGGTACCACTAGATACCAGGGACTATTGTGCTGGGGGTTGGGTAGGGGTGCAACAGTACCTCCACTAACCAATAAGGTTTTTACTGTTTTTATGTTCTTATACTCCCCCCCCAAGAAAACACATATAGAAATGAGTTTTATAATTCAGTATTTCTTCCCTGGTAACTCTCTCTAAAATAAATAAATAAGCAAGGTCTCAGTCGGTGGTGTTTGCTCCATGTAAGGGAACCATGCAAGAGGCCATTGTGCGGAGCAAATGCATTGTGAATCATACAATGCTGATACATCCCCTCTCCTTCATTTGCACTGTGGCCCCCTTAGTACTTTGCCCTGTCAGAAACTCAGTTTGAGCATGCAAACCAGGCTTTTGTGAATACAAACTCAATGCAAAACCTGGTTTACTCGCACAAAACTGGGTTTGCGCCAGGGCAACGTTTTGTGAATCCTGGCCCTAAAGTGGATTATTCCCCTTACAACATTTGAAAAAAATGTTAAAGGTGTTATAAGTTTCATTGAACTATTATGACGTACAGTATAACAGTCCTCAGATCTTTGATAACAATTACTGCCAGGTCCTTCTCAAGAATTCTGCCTTCATTGTGCAATGCAGTTCATCTTTGTTAAAACTGAAGACTATTACCTTACAATTACTAGCATTAAATTTCATCTGCCACTCTTCCATCAACTGAGCCAATTTATATTTAATAGTCCTTATATTTCTATAGCTCATTTACTGTACATTCATAGTTTATCTGTACTCTATGACCTACTGTATCTTCATGTCATCTGTAGATTTTGTTGAATTCTCCAGTCCTCTAAGGGCCTGACAACACAAAGGTGGCTAGGATAATAAAACAAGCATTTGTCAATGCCGAATGTTTGCTTGCTGGCATTGGCAGTGGTAGTGTAGAAGTTACAGAGCTGCGTAATAGGAATGGCAGTGAAGTATTGAACTGATAGCCACCACCACCTGCAGAGGTGACAGGCATTGGGGTGTGCCTTTGGGTTGTCAGGGCAATGCACCCGCGCCATTTCACCACACACCCCACCCTGCAGACACTGACAAGTGTCACAGTGTTCCTTGGGGTCTTTGGCCCTTATGCGCACCCCATTCCATTAGGAAATACGGTGAGATGGGTGCGATATAGGAGAATGGGGTGAACTTTGGGGCCAAAGAGTCCAAGGCATACCTCAATGCCTCTCACTGGCTGCAGGGTGTGGAATGGTATAAGCATTACAGGCAAGAATAACAAGTCACACCCCTGATGCCTGTCATTCTCTACAGGGTTTGGGCGTTATGGTTGGAAACCCTAATACCTCAGGCATTCGTTGGTATTTCACTCCAAATTTTCAACATGTTTTTTTTGTGACCCCACCTCACGAACAGGGGGAATATCAGTTTGTTAGCCGAAAGCTGCTTATGCACAGCGACTATGGCATTTAGCACCACAGGTGCAAAAACATTCCGAACAGGATGTAAAAAATGACAGCTGTACTGTTCATGGGGAGGTGTAAAAAATGGCAATGTTGCAAATCTGCAGTAAAAATATTTAAAAAAATGGTGAAGTGATGAGCGTACATAGAAACTGTGCAACGCACACCCGTAATATAATTAGGTTGGGGATTTTTTACAGCAGATTGTCAACTCAGGCATTTTGGTGCCTCCGATCATGAACAGTGTCACTGTGATTTTCTTTATCTGTATGATTTCCCACAGCGACCACGCATCTCTGCGCTGAAAGTGTGAAAACACACTTCGGCCATGTTGTGAAAAATGACAGCTGTACTGTTCATAAAGAAGTGTGGAAAAATGCCACTGGTGAAAATCTGGACTGAAAATATTACAAAGTCATGAACTTACAAGGGTGCATGGAAACTGCACAATGCTCACTCATAACACAGACATTTTATGGACTTTTGTCACCAAATTTTCAACATAGCCATTTTAAGACCTCTGCTCATGAACAGTGTAACTGTGATTTCTTAATCTGTCCCAAACATTGCTTTACTTTTCAATAGCACCATTAATAGCTACGTAATGTAACACATTTTGGGCGACATATGAAAAATGGCAGCTGTACTGTTCATAAGGAAGTGTAATAAAATGGCAATGTTGAAAATCTGGAGTGAAAATATTAAATTCGCAAACTTATGAGCATGCATAGAAACTGCGCAACGCATGCTCAAAAACAGTCATTTTTAGGAATTTTTTCAACACATTTTCAACATAGCCATTTTAAGACCTCTGCTCATGAACAGTGTCTCTGTGATTTTCTTAATGTGTCCCATGCATTGATTTCACACATCGACTGCGCCATTGTGTGCTACATGGGCTGAAACACATTTTGGCCAAGATGTGAAAAATGACAGCTGTACTGCTCATAAGAAGGTGTGATAAAATGGCAATGTTGAAAATCTGGAGTGAAAATATTGAAAATCCGCGAACTTACGTGTGTGCGTAGGAACTGCGCAACGCACGCTCATAAAACAATCATTTTTAGGAATTGTTTCACCAAATTTTCAACATAGCATTTTAAGCCTCTGCTCATGAACAGTGTCACTGTGATTTTCTTAATGTGTCCCGTACATTGATTTTGCACACCGACTGCGCCATTGTGCGCTACATGGGCGGAAACACGTTTTGGGTGAGATTGAAAATGACAGCTGTACTGCTCATAAGAAGGTGTGGTAAATGGCAATGTTGAAAATCTGGAGTGAAAATATTGAAATTCTCAAGAAACTTATGAGCCATGAACTGCCCAACGCACGCCTGTAAAACAGTCAATTTAGAATTTTTTCACCAAATTTACAACACAGTCATATTTAAGACCTCTGCTCATGAACAGTGTCAGTGTGATTTTCTTATGAATGTCCCATGACATTGATTTCGACACCAACTGCGCCATTGTGTGCTACATGGGCGGAAACACATTTTGGGTGAGATGTGAAAAATGGCAGGTGTACTGTTAATAAGAAGGTGTGGTAAAATGGCAATGTTGAAAATCTGGAATGAAAATATTGAAAATTCGCGAACTTACGAGCATGCGTAGGAACTGTGCAATGCACGCTCGAAAAACAGTCATTTTTAGGAATTTTTCCACCAGATTTTCAAAATAGTCTTTTTGAGAGCCCACCTTATGAACACTGGCAGTGTTGTTTCGTTAATCATTCCGGAAAGGTGATTTCGTGCAGTGGCTGCGAAATCACCCTTCGGGCCCAAGTAACGCCATGACAGTGCAAGAATTCATGAGGAGGGGTCCCAAATACCCCATGTTGAAAATTTGGTGCAAAAATTCCAAACAAATGCATAAGACATGCAATAAAGTTGAAAAACCCCTATCTATCCCATTATACAGCTTACCGGCATTTCCTCAGTTCGCGGTCGGCTTTGAAGAGTGCAGACGTGTTCCTGGTCCACCAAAGATCTGCGCTGAGCTTCAGAGGTAGTATGGGGTGAGGGGTGTGGGGAGGAGGGTGCAGAGTAGGTGGAGTGCGGGTTGTGGGGGCAGGGAGACTACTTGGGACCGCGTTTTGCTTTTCAGGATTTTTATTTTAAAAAGGCGATGCAGGACATTTGCCACGCTCGTTGGGCTCCCAGCATGGCACAAGGATGGCTGGGGGGGCGTGAAGCTGACGGGAGATTGGGCACCCCCATCGGCCATTGCATCAGTTGCCATGCTGGGGTGGGATCCCAGCGTGGCACCCAGTACTTTCAGGTGGGGAGGACAGTGGAGCCGATGGGGGATTGGGGCACCCCTCACGGCTATATGATATCTTTCCACGCTGGGGTGGGCACCCAGCATGGCATTTGGAAGGCTTTGGGGGAAGCACACAGCCGATGGGGAGTTAGGCACCCGTTGGCTATAAGTGTGTGTGCGTGGGGGGCAGCGCGGTATGTCGATGTGTGTGTGTGTGTGTGTGTGTGTGTGTGTGGGGGGAGCTGCGCATGAGCAGGCGATATCTTATCGCTGCTCACTGAAGCGTAGCTCCCCTTTCAACTGTCGCCACTGCATTTTGGAGCTTGTCATAGATAGCTCCAGCATGCATTGGCGCACAGGGGCCGCACCTGCCAACACACTGACTGAATTGGAAGAGCGGGTGACACACCTCCGAAAAGTCGGATGATGGCACTATGTTTCTTGCACATGCGTGCAAGCAAACATAAAAATGAGCATAAATGGGGTGCAAAGTTCTGTACAACATAAAAACTATCCACATTAGCAATTTCACAATGGAGGCAGGTGGGCTGGCACAACAGATGCAGAAGGGGTGCAGAGGAAGGGTGCGAGAAGTGGATCAGAGCTATCTTAGTTTGGCTTTGATGTAGGGCCTGAAAATTCAGTTCAGCTTTATGAATTCGGCCAGATCCCTTTAGCACACAGTTCAGTAATTAGCTTAGGGTAAAGCAGACTACAGCTAGGGGGAAGAGCACTGAGGTCACAAATGAATATGCAGTTCTGTAGCTTACTTGTGGTAGGTGCCATTGGCATCCATCTGCTGTAGATTACTGTTTGTGGTGATGTGGCAGAGACCACAAAGAGTAAAATTTCTGCATCCTCGTTGAGACTCTGAACTATAATAATTGTTAGTATTCATTGCCGAGATCAAGGCTTTAGCCCTCAAAGTCTCTGTTTTATCTCCATGTCAATGTCCTTCTCACTGGCCCCATATAAGTTCTAAATTTATAATACCCCCTCCCAAAAAAAAGCTTGACATTCAAGAACAAAACGCAAATCAAAAGGCAAGAAATTTAGGGCATTATGTTTATCCTCCCAATGTTTCATCATGCATGGATATAATGTCTTTCTTTCTTTCATTCTTTTTTTTTGCTTTTTAATGTTTTAATTTTTAACATTTATATTGCTTGAACTGAAGTAACAATTAAGATAGCTGCTGCTCAGTGGCAACCAAGCATATTAAGTCAATGGCCTACATGAGGTTACAAGCCTAAGGAAGTTGCGTATCTGTGTGTGGCCATCACTGATGACTCGTGGTGTCAGAATTGCAGTCTCCATCAATGGGCGACATGATAGGCAATATTTACCTGATAATGACTTGGTGCAAGCCATGCATCACACCTGATCACATCTTCATTTCTGGTGATAAGATTAGGAAACCTGTACTGTCTTCTGAGGGATTTATGGTGGAGGTACGAGTCATAGCCCTTATGCTGCTGATGCTGCTGGGAGTGGTGGACTGCCAGTGCCTGTGGGAGTCTTGCCAGAAGGAGGTACAGAAGTGTGAATAGCAGTAGATGTGGAATAGCAGTGTATGTGACTTGTTGGACATGGGATTTGGGATAATCAAATGGTTGGCTGAAACTGATCTGGGTTAATTTGAGTTTGAGAAAAGCTAAGAATTCAGTATTCTCAGGATCTAGTCAGGAGTGATGTGGTGAGGCAATATCATCAGTTGTACTGCAACATCTTTCTAAAGGGACTGATGTTGGAGAGCAACCAAGAAAATCCAAAGTTAGTTTAGCCAGTGCAGACCAAATGACTTTCCTCTCTTGTCAGAATTTGATGGGATCACTACTTTTGCTAGACCCCTATGGCATCGCACTTTGCAGACTAACCCAGCTGAACAGTGGCTCTGCTAGAATAAGCCTCCACCATGTACCCTGGTGAGAAGTCTCTGTCATCCTGCACAATGCCTGTGCAATGCCAACAGTCAGTGTCATAAAGCTACTAAAAGTCCTTTGTTGTCTCTGGATCATCACTATCCAAGTCATCTTCCATATTGTCAAGCAGACACGCGAGGGTGCATGGGGATGCATCAGTTGACTGTCATGGCGGCTGCGTTACTTGAACAAACTGTTTTATCCCATTTCCCATGCCCAACTGTCCCTGCTTCTGCTGGCACTTGTTATCTGAGGGAGGGTAGGGAAACAATGTGACTTGTGGAAGATGCTATGCTCACAGTTTATATGATCAGCCAGAACACTGGGTCCCAATGTCTGAATACAGTGACCCCAGCTGATCTTTCTGTCATACAGGTTTGAACACTCTCTCAGTGAATTTGTGGGGTAATTGGTACAATACTCTTACAGTGCAGAAGATCTCTTTCTTTTAGCCATATGACTGGACTGCTGAGGTTTTTTGGGAGCAATATGTGGTGGCTGTAAAATTATTTTTTTTCCTGCCATGGTGGAATGAAGTGCCTGGGCTTAATAACCTTGCATGGCAGCACTGGCATCAGAAGTACTAGAGTTACAAATTGCAATGAGTGTTACCGTATTGGGAGCTGGAGTTTCCTGGTCTTTACATTTCCCTGCTTGATCAACTTACTTTCCTAACTGCTTTTATGTTTTGCGTTATACATTTTTTTAATTCAGCCATTTCCTCCCATGCTGGCCTCCACTCCTCTGTATCACAGTCATCATTAGAACTTGGTGTAACTGACAGAACACTTTCAACCTCCTCTGCTTTCATCCTTCTTCCTTCCTGCATATGCTTCCTTCTCTCATGCTTCCTCCTCTCCTGCTTCTTCCCTGTTCTTCTTCTCTGCTTTGATTTCTCCTTCCCCTTCCCATGCCTTCTGCCTCAGTCCTGTGTGGTTCATTAGCTTTACTTGCCCTCTTGCTGTCTTGTCATTTACTTCTGCTTCCCCCTCCTCTGCCTCATCACTCTCCTACTCCCTGTTCCAGAGCTCCACCTCCATAACATTCTCACTGGCAGGATCCTCCACTATAAATTGCTTAAATTGAAGGATGTCACTGTCACTTTTCTCACACAATGACTGAGCAGCAGAACAGAAGTTGGTAATACTACTGCTCTTGATGCCTGATTTGTGGACTAGAGGCAGAGAGGGTTTGATACGGTGCTTTAATGCAAACAAGCAATTGTCCATGCCCACAGCACTGAAGTGGCTGTGGTGGTACTGCCACTGTCACTGGCAGCTTGTGTTATACAAGTAGGAGGGGCTTGCCTTTACAGATTGGGTTGGAGCTCATGTATCACGACAGGTAGAAGACTTCAGAGTACTCAGAGGAGGAACTGTGGGACACCTGCATGCTTCTGGTTTGCTCAGGGTGCTTTCATCATCAGATGCACTGGATAACTATAACTAGCTGGGACAGCTGCTCCCACTAGTAGACGTGGAACCAGTTGACTTCTGGGGATTATGGTTTCTTTGGGTGAAATACATCACTGTCACATGATCCAGGAGGCATTGTAGGAAAAAAAGAACAATAAAAATTCAAACATGGATCTGCTCTGCAGCCATAAAAGCTAGTAGGCAAATTTAGAAAAAACTCCTAACGGCAAACACAAAGAATGAAACTCTAGGACTATACACACAAAAAAGATCACTCTGCACAACATATGATTTTTGCAAATTTTGACTGTAGTTCTTCTTTAAAACATGGGGCAGGATTCCAAGTAAATTGCCCCATTTCAGCCTAATTTAGGACACTTGCCCCAAATATTTGGTGCTGCCAGACTACCACAAAAATAATGTAACTTTTAGCATAATTGCATGAATCCCTGCCTTAGTGTCAGTGCTTTCATAAAAACAAAAAGATGCATGTGTCATTTTTGTGACAGCAGCCAGCAAATCCCAGAAATGACAGTACCTTTGAAAATAGCTAATTCGTGTTTCGGCACAGACAGGACACTGATGGATGTGAAAAATGTAATTTGTGTCACTGTCCTCCATTTTTAATATCCTGTCCGTGGGCTGTTGCAGCTGATGCTACTTAAGGTGGAAATATGTTCCACAACATGCACAATTGTTTTTGTGAATTAATATTTCTGAATATTTTTTTTCTAAACATACCCTCCCTCGCTTCCTTCCTTCCTTCCTTCCTTCAATAAATTAATTATAACATTTTAGCAATAAGGTATTTTCCTAAGCTATTACGTCATCAGGACTACACAACAGAAAACACAAATAATGCAACTTATTTAAATAGAATTTCACAGGCGCTATCTCCTTTACAGATGCAAGTACAACAAGAAACACTAGATGCATCTCTTTCTAGTCTAAAACCTCTTAGTCTTTCTGGATGGTATATGCCCCCCTAGAAACCCTATTGGTAAAACAAAGAAAACAGTTTGTGAGTTTATAACTTGTAGTCTTCAGGTTAACTTGGAAGGAAACTGTCTCACAGACACACATTTCAACTGACTAGAATAACTTTCCACAGATATATATTTTAAAAATCACAGTTGACAAATAGTTTGTTAGAAAAAAATTAAGGTTTTGGATGGTTTGGGAATGCATTTGGTAGACCTTGAAGGTATATTTATTAGACAGGAGGTTGTTAAGGCTCAAGAAGAGGCAGACCTAAGCAGAACATGAGAAGATGAGGTGCCTTTACCGGAATATTTGGTACATCAGAATAGATTTTCCATTTTGAGTAGTTTAATGGAACATTCCCAAGAGATATATCCCATACATCTAAATCTATCTTGAACTCCGTATTAAATCAAAAACTCTTATTATGGAACATCAATGGATTACTGACTAAATTTTCAGATAAAAGTTGCATGGACTTCATAACATCTTTTTATATTGTTATGCTACAGGAGACCTTGAGGACATTTGATACCCCTCAATTCCCAGGTTTTGACATCTATTATATTAAATCAAATCAATCATTAAAATTAGGTATACGTCGGTTGGCTTTTTAACTGCAGTAAAACCACAAAGGGACCTTACTGTCGTACAACTGGATTCTGAAATTGACAATATGCTGAGCATTAAGATTAATACAAAATATTATTTTTATATATATATATATATATATATATATATATATATATATATATATATGTATTAAGTCTTTAGAAGTTTTGTTAGAGGCCTATCTCATTATCTCATTTAGGATGTATTTATAGCTGGTGACCTCAATGCAAGGTGCCCAGTGCCAAATTTTGATGAAATCAATCTCTCAGTTGATTTAGAGAACAGGAATAGAATATGTATTTTAAATAGGAATTCAAATGAAATAAGGAACTCTCAAGATACTAGGGTAAATGAGGCTGGGAACCTCTGGTATGTACTTTTAAATGGGCATGGTCTGTGTATGATCAATTGAAGGATTAAGGTAAAAATGTGGACGGGCATACACATATCATTCATCTAATGGAGCTTTACTGATTGTTGTTTTTGTCTCCTATATTAATGCCTTAGACAAGATTTTGTATTTAGAAGCAGTAGAATGCTCTGCATCTCCTCATCTTCAACTAAGAGCTAATTTACCTTTACACTGTTCAGCTACCCAAAACTGCTAAATTGTATAATGAGGCAGTAGACATTATTAGCTCGAAATGAATAACATGGTCTTTGGAAAACATTTAAAATATGGAGCAGATATTGAGGGTCTCATATTTAAAGAGTTTTAAAGGGTAATAATGGATGGTGACACACCAGAAATTACTATTGAAAATTGGAAGAAACTGTTACGTTATCTTAGAATATTATTATACGTTAATACAAAAGGGCCAAAGAGAGAGGACATCTGGTACAATTCAGTATGCAGATGTGGAAAGAAGGCATTAGCATCAATTTTTAAGACAAGTAAGACAATTTAAAACAAGACATAATATGCATCCACTAAATCAGAAAAAAGAGATATAACAGGATTCTCAAAAAGGAGAGACAAAGTATATAAAAAAAACTCTGATTGAAATTACATAATACGGAATTGCACTAAAACACTAATACATTTTAGACCTAAGTAGTGAAAGGATGAAGTGTTCATTCTGAGAAATTAGAAAAAATATATATATATATATATATATATATATATATATATAGCCATTTCAATAGGAGCTTATTTCAGAAAAGTTTATTATGATATCCAAGAAGAACCTCATTTTGACATTATGGATAAGTTGAGAAAAATGTTATAACACCAGTTTCTACCAATCCCACTTTGTTTTTCTCTTCAGGATATTTGATGAGCTATACAATTAATCAAGTTCAGTAAGGCACTGGCTCAAATCAAATTCATGTAGATATTTTCAAATACTTAATAAACTGGTGGTTACCATTATTTTCAAACTGGAAAAGTGCGCACTACAGTCAGTGGTGCTCACAAAAAAAATCATCAGAATATACACACATTCGTGCATTCACCACCTCCAATAGATGTACACCAAATGACTTAAGTATTAAAACATTAAAAAGTCATTTATTTGATAAAGACCAGGAGCGAAATACACTTCTACACACATCCTACCTAATGAGTTTTGGACAGCTATTGTCCTTTATCAAGGCCTTTGATTAAGGACAGTAGCTGTCTGAAATGCATCACGAGGGATGTGTGTAGGGGGGTATTTCACTCCTGGTCTTTGTTGAATAAATTACTTTTTAATGTTTTAATACTTAAGCTGTTTGGAGTCTGTCTATTGGAAGTGGTGAGTGTCCAAATGTGTGCATATTCTGGTTATCATTATTACAATTTGTATTTGATTACATGACACAAAAGCAAACTTTTCCTTCATCTTGGACATGCAATATTATTTTCCCAGTTCATAAAAACAGGTTTATTAACTGATTCACTAATGTATTAGCTTATTAGTCTATCAATACCACACAAAAAAATATTTCTCTAATAAGTCTTGATAAATTGGAAATCTGAGTTGAAAGTAATCAAATTTTGAATGTTTCACAAAATGGTTTTAGAAAGACATAGGGCCAGATTCCAGAATGATTACGCATGGCGCAAAGTGACTTTCACCAAAAGAAATGGTGCAAGTAGCACTTTGAGCTATAAGTTACAACAACTGGTATTCCAAAATACAGCCTGCGCCAAAGTGGTCCTACACCACCATGTACACCATAAACCCCCTGCAACATGGTGCAAAGGGGTTTATGACAGCAGTTGTGCCCTATTCTGGGAGGGTGGCTGCCGGAACAGCACATTTGCTATTCTAACAGAACCCCCAGAGAACATTGGTCAAAGTACGGTTAGACCAGATATTAGTGGTCTAAGTGTACTTTGTGTCCAACGAGGGTGCACCACCGTACCATGTGTACCCAACAGCCACCCCCCCAACAATCCCATATAAGCTTTCCGCCCATCCCCATTGTGAAATACCCATAAAAGCCCTCTGTGGGCTGCTGGCACCCCGAAGCCCCGATCCTCAAGTAATGCTCCTCAGGGCTCATCATGCCCCCCAAGCCCAGTTTGTCATGCAGAAGGTACTGCCCCACAGGGCTATTCATGCACCCCTTCAAGCCCCGATGCCTGATTGCCAGCTTGCCAGTAATTGTACAATGTACAAATAAAGCACAACCCACTATCCCTGGTAGTCTAATGGCCCCCAGCTGGCAGTACCAGTCCAACCCCCCACACCCATTCCTAGTCAGAGTTGGCACATCACCTATCACCTCCATGGCCAGCTGCCGACTGAGCTCCCTCACGTGCATACTATTGTATACAGTATGCGCTCAGTGAATGACAGCTCATTCATTGAGCACATACTATATACAGTAGTACATGCCCAGGTGGAGCTCAGTCAGTGGCTGACTATGGAGGTGAGAGGTGGGATGTGCCATTCGGCCAACTGGGAAGGGGTGTTGGAGTGAGGTGGACTGGCACTGTGGGGTGGGGGGAAATACTAGAATACCAGGGATAATGGGTTGTGCTTTTATTCATACATTGTACAATTACCAGCAAGCTGGCGAGCAGGGATCTAGGCTTTTGGGGGGTGCATGAACAGCCTGTGGGGCAGTACCTTCTGCATGATGAATGGGGCTTGAGGGTCATGATTAGCCCCATGGGGCTTGACGCTATGTGGCTTGGTGATTGGGGGGGGCATCATTAGCCCTGTGGAGCTCTCACATTAGGAATCAAGTTCAAGTTCAAGTTTATTGCAGGAAAGACTCTGTTGAGCAAGCTCATTCACAAGGAGGTCCTAAGGCACATACACATGCAGTTCGCAATTACATAGACAGGAGATATAAAATGTAGAACAACAAAGAAAAAATATATAATACAAGAGGTATACACAATAGAACTCCTTATGCTATATATGCAGTACATTACAGCTTTAACCGTGCCCTAAATTATGCAACACATTTCAGCTTAATAAGTAGCTGGCCAGTTGGTACCTAGGAAGTTGACTTGGTGTTGGGGGCCTAGTAGCACCTACATATGTCTTTTAATTTAGAGATAGCTAGTGTTTTGTAGGAGTTAATTGATACGATGCTGGTTAGCTTCAGCATGGCTTGTAGTTGGTTCCAAATGCTTGGAAGGGCGTATGAAACAGCTCATTGGCCAGCTGTGGTACGTGTCCTGGGAACATCTAGTAGGATAAGGTCAGATTTCCTTAGGGAGTAGGCGCTATGTGAGATGTGTATGAGAGAAGTTAAATAGACAGGCAGTTTGTGGAGTAGTAATTTGAGGGTCCAAATGCCAGCATGCAGGAGGCTTCTGGTGGCAAGAGAGGTCCACCCAACTGCTACATAAAGATCACAGTGGTGGGTCCTGTACACAGAGTTAGTAATGAAGCGAAGAGCACGGTGATAAAGTATGTCTAGTTTAGATAGGCTCAAGATTGGGGAGGAAATAAAGATAATGTCTCCGTAGTCAAGCAAGGGAAGGAATGTTGCTTGGACAAATCTTTTGAGGGTCGTGAGAGAAAAGAGGGTCCTATTTCTAAAGAAAAAACCCAAGTGTGCTTTAAGCCTCATTGATAGATCTTCAATGTGGTCTTTGAATCAGGGCTTGGGGGGCTTGCACCCTGTCAGTGGGCATTTACTGAGGCCTGCAGTATCCTGTTCATGGGTGCCCTCCCTTTGGCACAATGCTTGGGGTGCCACAAGTTGCAGGACATAGCAGCCAGGAGCCCTGGCTCTTCTGGAATTGGGCACTGGGTCCCTGGTGCATCAGCATTTGGCGCAAGTCACAATTGTCAACGACTTGCACCATGCCTTCTGGAATCGGGTCCATAATCTACAATTCAACATTGTATGGTACTTGCACACTTAGCTCATAAATATGTTTATATACAAAAAGGAAAACCTTAATTGCTGTTTTGTGAATCTTAAAATGGACTTTGATGGTATTAGTCTGAAAAAATGATGGTCTTCATTATATAATCTTGGGAAAGATAATTTCTTACTGGATATTATAATAAGCATACATGAAAACACTTGGTCCAAAGTGCAGTACAAATATGATGGGGCATCCAATGAATACTATTAAAACATATGTGGGACTTTCCCAAGGATGCATTATTGCTCCATCACTCATTAATCTGTATATGAATAACATTTGAACAATTATACAGCTCTATCATTCTCCAGAAATCTCAAACACTTTGATTTCACTATTAGCTAATGCAAACTATGTGGTCCTTATCTCAGCTTCATTACTAGGACTACAACAGAAAATGGAAAAATTCTCACAATTGTACAATGATAAATTTTTACATATTAATCAAACTAAGACCCAGCTTCTGGTATTTGGTAGAACTAAATGAAATAGACAAAGTTTATGTAAAAAAGGCATTAAGCTGGCAATAGTTACATCACATTATTTATTAACGCCTCTATTTTATGAGTAAACTCAAGTGTTCTGTTCATACAGACTGTATAAAAAAACTTAACATTTCAATTAATGGTATAAAATGTTTTATGAGAAACTATGGGGCATACTCGGTAATTGAGTGGCTGATGATAGCTAATGAAAAACTCAGAACAGCTATATTATATACATTAGAGATTTAGGGCATGACAAATACAATTTTCATTTATTTATTTTTACATCCTCGGTTGGGGGGTTGTGCCTTTGGTTCCCCCCATCCAGCCAACCTTCACGACTGCTGCCCCGGTCACAAACAAAGCTCAAACCTCCCCGTCACACCCCCTCCAGCTGCATCATAGCGGGTACTTACCCCACCACTACAGAGATCTGGAGGGTGGACCCAGGAGGGAGCCAACTTGTGCATGACTGTGGTGGCACTGTCGGGGCAGCCTTCATGCTGCCAAGAAATTTCTTTGTGGTTCTTCCATGCAGGGAGGGAAGATCAATGATGCCAGTGGAAGGAGCATGCACGTGTCCGCATGCACTCCTCCCGGTGTCTGCCCCCTCCTGCCCCTCTTCTTGAAGCATTGGTGCACTGTACCCCAGTCTCCACTAGGAGCCAGTTGAGCGCTGATCACTAATGCCCCCCTTCCCAAAGAAGGAGAGCAGTTCTCCGGATGCTCAATCCTTCTCCAACCCTGCCGACCCCCGGCGGCCCATGCTCGTTCTCTAACACAGGTCGCTGGCATAGTGCGAGGTAAGGTGTCCAGCGCCTCAGCCCTCAGTGCCACTGGGCAGGCCAACAAATACAATTTTAGTAGAAATGCTTCTGAATAAACTCTGTAAGTATCTTCTGAATCTTCTTGGTTATGTGCTGGGTCATGTACTTCATGCAAAGTTAAAACACTTTTATTTTTTATCTACAATGATCCTGGAAAAAAATTAAAATTGTTCTTGCTGGATTTGCAATCAATGCATGATTCAAGATACCCAAAACTCTGCACAGAAGAACAAATAATTTATTCGACAATAAGATTCAATTTCCCTTATACAAACTTTATAAAGGATAACATATATCCCACTGGTTTGGGCTTTATATTAACAGATATATATCAGACCAAGAGATTACGTATAGAGATGTGGGAAGTTGGGAAACTCTGCTTCATGGATTAATTTGTGATTTTCCCTCATTTCACTAATTAATCCATGGTGCAAAGTCCAAATTCCTGCAAAACTGTTTGCTCTGCCAAATGCGGAGTTTGGTAACTCTGCTGGCAGAGTTTGGCACAGAAGAGATGCTGATCAAAGTAAAACTGCCCCCCCTCCCATCACTGGCCCGATATTTCCCTGATATCTAGTGGTCCCCCCTTGCTGATCGCCAGCCCAATCTTTCCTTGGTGTCTAGTTGTCCCCCCCACCAATTACTGGCTAATAATGACCCTCTTTCTCTGGTGTCTAGTGGTTTCTCCCTCCACCAATCACCAGCCCAATGTCAAAAAAGACACTTTCTCTGGTGTCTAGCAGTGCTCACTTCGCCCATGCCAGCATGTGTTGACACTTTCTCTGGGTCTAATGGTCCTCCTGATGTCTAGTGGTCCCTCCCACTGCTGATCACAGGCCCAATGTAAAAAAAAGACACTGTCCTTGGTGTCTAGTTGTTCCCCCCACCTTGCCCATGGCCAGCTGATGTTAATTGTTTACACTTTCCCTGGTGTCCAGTGGTACCCCCCACACCCTTGCCCATCTTAATGATTCTCTGGCGTCAGTGGTCCCTCCTCCACCAATCAACCACCTGACACAATGGTGTCCAATGGTCTCCCAAATCCCAATCCCTGCAGTATTTATTTCCCTGGTGTCTGGTGGACCCACCCTCCCCATCCCTGATCCCATGTAAAAAAAAAAGAAGCGTAGTAATAGTATTATTAGTATTTACCCACCACCCTTGCAGGTTGTGCCCCACCACCCACACTCCCCACCCGACCCTGAGCGACATGGCACAGCCCTCACTTTCCACCATGGCCAGCCCTTGAATGAGTCAAATGAATGAGTGCAGACAAGTATGTGCTCATTCATTGACAGTTCAGTCAGTGGCCTGCCATGGTGGAGAGCAGAGGGCAAAGTGTCACTGGCTCATGGTCAGGATAGTGGAGGGGTGGAGCCCAATTGCCGTGGTGTGGGTGTGGGGTTGACTAGACACCAGGGAATGAACCACCTGTTTTTATTTTATTACTTTTTTATTACAGGGGACTGGGGATGGTGGATCCGTTAGACACCATTGAATTAAATACTACAGGAACTGGTATGGGGACTACTGGACATTATATTGGTGGATGATCAGGTGGGGAGGGACCACTGACACCAGTGAATCATTAAGATCAGGCATGGGTGCGGGTGGGGAGGGACTCACACAGCAGGAAAGTGTTAACAATTAACATCGGGCTAGCCATGGGCAGGGGGGGAGACTGCTAGACTCCAAGGAAAGTGTCTTTTTTTTTCATTGTTCAGTGATCCACAGTGGAGGGACTACGAGACACGAAGGAAAGAGTGTCATTATTGGCTGGTGATTGGTGCAGGGGAACAACTACACACCAGGGAAAGATTGGGCTGGAGATCAGCAAATTTGCCATTTGTAACATCGCCTTGCTTTGTTTTTTTTTTAACGTGCAATTTGCACTTAAAAAAAAAACAAAGCAAGGTGAAGTTACAAACGGTGAATTTTCTATTAAACAGGAAAACTTCGCAAAATGATCTGCGGAGGCAGATTTGGCAACTTTGCAGGAAATACGCCAGCTAATTAAAACTTTGTTGCATCTCAAATTACATATAAAAGATACAATACAGCAGAGATATAGGGACATAGCTGTGCATCAAGACACAAGAAACTTAGAGTTATCCAAAATTCACAAGTCATATACATTTCTAAAAATAATGTTTGCAAGAAACATATCTGATCTTGGTTGAAAACAGGGGACACAGAAATTCGCAGAAATGTAATTACTAATTTTAGATTACAACTGTTTGGAAGAAATTGTTTATTGTCAACACAGAGAAAACGTTTCTTCCCCTTTCTGTTAATTGCTCTTTCTTTAAATCACAAGGGGCAACTTATTTGCTGAAAATTCTGAACGTGTGGTTCCCCAAAATATGTTATTTTCTCTCTATTTACTTTTTCTGACACATATATAAACTACAGAAATGAGCTCCTTTTTGACAAACTACAAATCCAGGTATACATTAGGGGTAGGATTTTCAAAGTGTGGCGCAGGGCTTACATCAAGCCCCATACCTTGACTCTTAGGTTCAGGGAGTGCACCATCTCAACTGTCCAACTATGACCCTTGCAGTGCACAGTATGGATGGCTGGTGTCATGGCAGTGAATGCCCTTCAAAATATGGTGCTGCAAAGCAGCCGCACATGCATGGTAGCATGGGGTGCGACCTTAGTTTGCCAGATGGCACTACGCTCTTGAGCATGTGCAGGATCGCGGCTGTAATACCCTATTACGCAAAGTCATGGTGCTAACACCATGAGTGCGTGGCAAACCAAGTATGCATTATTGCACTAAATATGTGGGTGTGAGGCCTGCCAGAACAAGGCCAGAGTTGCACCCCAGCAGCAGCACCACAATGGCATGAGCTACACATCGCATGGCACCCTGCCAGTGCTCCCAGAGGTGGGATGATGTTGAGATGAATAACCTGGTGGACCTGGTGGTCCCCAGGGGGTGCCATCTGTTCAGACAGGAGGAGCTGGACATGGCCAGGTCAGTCATATGTGCAGAGATTGCCACTGGCCTCAGCAGGCATACTGACATCACATGCATGGGTGAGCAGTGTCACCACCAGTGCAGGACCTCACCAGGAGGGACAGGGCATGCTTTGACTAATACTGTGCCACAGTGGAGGAGGGCATGGTGCCACACCCAGGTATCTATACCATGAGAATGTGTGACATGATGGTTGTCATTATCTGTCAGGAGTGTCTCTGTGCCCGACACCGACAATTGTGGACTAAGGCATGCTATCTGTATTGAACCACAGATAAGGAACACTATGCCGCATAATAGTCCATTGTGGATGGCACAGACATGCCCCACCCACTATGTAGTGCAGGTGTACAGTGGCACATGTCTATGTCTGTTATAATGAGGGTATCACCTACCTACAGAGGCTGACAGGATGCTGAGCAGTACCTTTAGACTGTCAGCTGGGCAAGGAATGGTGCCTTCAGAATCCTGGAGTATAATGGCTTACGGTGTACAGGCCACAGGACCTGTGCATTGCACCTGTGTCTCCCTTGGACATGACACAATGTGTGGTCACGGCGATGTATGGCATGGCCGATGTGCACTGTGACATCACATACCATTCCTATGCATCTGATGTTCATATACTGTATAACCCCTTAATTCAGTGCACCTTATATTCCGCGTGGTCGTGGTACCGTCAGATGTCAGTGCAAACTTATATTAGCGCATTTACGGTAAGGTACGATTCCCCATTACACAAAGTGCATTGCAATACATTATACCCTTTCTTGTCACAAGTTGTTTTGCAACAATAAGATTGTCTTTTTGTTTGTAAATGTCCTCCTTGTACAAAGTGCATTGCAGCACATTGTATCCATTTTTCAAACATTTTTTACTTGCCCGGTTCCAGAACTGCCTTTGATTTTAAACGTCTCCCTTATATCAAGGGCATTGCAGCACATCATACCCTTTTTTATCCACAATTTGTTTTCCAATAATTAAGTTTATTTACTTGCCCCATTCCAGTACTGCCTTAGAAGTCTGAAATAAAATGAACAGCCTAGATGCCGACACCACGTGAGAAGCATACATCACATGAAAACATGGTAGCTCATTTGATTGTCATTGCTGAACTGAGGAACAACTATGAGAGATGCTGAAATTACTGTACAACTTAGCAACGTTTCCTAGACCTACACTGCAAGATACCATACTGCAAAATAGGGGTTAGGAGTTCGTGAATTGGTGAGTTCATAAAGGACATTGGTGGTAGTGTGGGGGAGGAAATCAATACTATGACAGGGCAACCAATGTACTGTGCAACAAGTAGCAGTCAGGTTACGAGGTCACCCGATGCTGTCCCCTTATTTTCACTGTCAAAGTATTTCTGAGGATAATGTCTGATCAGCGGATATAGCAAAAATAAATTGACAGTGAAAATAAGGGGTTATATAGTATGTCCACGCATGTGTCTGCCCATGTGCCACAGGCCAAAATAACAGGTCCTGATGAATGGACATGGTGTGTCTCAGCATGCACATGAACTGCAGTCCCTCTACTGAATCTCATATGTCCCTGTGAAGCATCGTCCTCTTTGTGGCCTTGCATGCTGGGGTATGTAGGCGTGTATCATTACACAGCACATTGTGTCATAGTGGGTGCCCATTGTGCATTCCTGTGATACAGTGTAGCAGTTGCCATGACACAGCAACAGGGCATGCAGGTGCCCGGATGGCATATGTGTCCAACAGGTGTCCACTGTGTTTCCTGCACCCATTCCTAGTACTGCCATAGTGACGTTGACAATGCATCTATGTATCTATCTCGTAGTGTGTGTTGCAGGTGAGAGATCATAGTGGTGACAGGCACAGAACTGCTGTGGTGTGTCCTGCACTGACATGATGTGGTGGACATGTGTAGCTATACATATGTAGGTGCCTGTCATCAACAGGGTGACCATCAGGTGCCTTGGGATCTATGGGCCACCCACCTGCCACAGCTATGCAGTCCTGTGTCCGTCCAGAGCATGCCAATGGTCAGCTGTATACCACCTCTGTAGGCACATGGCCATGACAGTGCCACCATCCAGTGCTGTCCAGCTGCCATGGCCTGCCATTGGTGTCACATGTCCACATACATTTGTGCCACACAATCTGGTGTGGGACGTGCAGGTGATTGTCAATGTGCTGACCCAGGTATCCATTGCAGGCCACATGGCAACACCCACTGGGACCGTTGTCCATCCTGTGAATTGGTTATATGTGATGCACAATAGTGGTGCTCCCCAGCCTGTCTGGCAGCTATGTCAAGAGTCATCATGGGGCATGGTTCATGGGACACTGGCTATGTATCATACATGCATGGCACATAGTCAGGGAACTGGGGTCAGGTGTCACTGGGGGCAGTGTATCACCCTATATCATGTTTATGCAGTGGTACACTGTATGCCATCTACTGTTTGGGGCTCATATGTTCGCTTGTGGGTGTACAGTAGAACTCCACAATGTTGCATCGTATTTGGGCACATTGTGTGGGATGTGTGGTAATGCATGGCTCTGATAGTGCCTTTGTCATTGTGTTCACATTGTAGACAGATGGGCCAGGAGATGGGCCCAGAGAGACAGACACAGGATGGCCCATGAGGGGATGCAAGGGGACAGAAAGCACAGTGTGGCTAGGGTGTTGCCATGAGGACACTCACATGAATATGCATGTGTATTTGATAGTGCCATGCCCATTCTGTTGTGCAATGTCACTGTGAATCATCCACTGTGGCCTTTTGTTCACCACATGTGTTTGCATCCTTCTGTCGCACATGTGGTGCATCCACCCTGTACATCGTAGTCTTCCATACCCTGTTGTCCACCATGAGGAATCATATGTGCTAACATTCTTCTGGTGCTGTGCAAAAGACAGTCTTGACTTGTGCCACATGGCATGTCCAATGTGGCTGTTTAGCACATTTCTGTGTAGGACCCACATCCGCTGCAGAGCTCCACTGCACACAATGCATGCAGGCACATTACACAGAAAATGTGGCACACTGTATCCCTTTCCTGATACTTGTGTTCAGCACTGGGGTCATGTACACACCTGCCTGTGGTTGACTTGGTGGTGTGGTCATGTGGGCCCCACACAGGCCACTGTGGTCTGTGGCATGCGGCTTGTACATGTCCAGGTGACAATCACATCTAACCCCTGTGATAGCAATGGTATGCTGTTGCTCAGTTCTACACCACTTACAATGTCAGGGGTCTCTGCATAGTCCAGTGTGTCACAACACATACACAGACCACCAATTGCACTGTTTGCAACACACAGCCATGTACGAGTTGTACTCTGTGCTGCATGTCCTCCAGTTGTATGGTCACATTAATGTGTGTACCCCTGCACAGCTCTCCAAGCTCCCTTTGTTGTCCACCATACATACACAGTATACTGCAGTCACCCAGTGGACATCTCCACCCCCCCCCAACACATATCACCCTCACATTTTATTGGCTCACATTGTTCCGGTGCTGTACACTTATACTTTGCCACTGTGTTCAGTTGGATTCCTGGTATGTTACTGTATTGGGCCCAGATGTGCCACAGTGGTATATTGGTATGGCCATGGCCACCTCCTGTGTGTGCAACATTGAGTATCCATGAACAGTGGAGACTCTGCCACATACATGGCAGTGATGGGGCAGCCATGACAGTCTCACATCAGACAATGTGGGCTGTGTTGCTATGACACTCACTTATAGCCATGTGTCGCATGTGCTTATGGCCATGGCTGTATGTTGGTGTTGTCCAGGGTTTGCCATTGGCTGTTGCCTGATAGCCCATCTGATTGGCTTACATCAACATGTCACTGTGTGACCTGATTATAATGCACATCAGAGGTTGTGTCCACCTCCTGTTCCTCTGCTGCACCACTGTACATGCGCCCATCTGTGTACATACCACCATTCATTGTGCAGGTTGTAGTTGAGCCATGGAGTCATGCTTGCTGACACTGCATTTGGCCTTTGCATTGTCCACCACCATACACAGTGTGTAATGGCTTGTTGTATTACCCTGATGTACCAGCTGTACCCAGTGACAGGTGTTGGTCTCATGGTGCCCTCTCTGTGGTGGGAACATGGTCATGCACCTTGTTCGTGTGCAGGATCCTCTGCACTGTGTTGTCTGTGCATAGGTGTGGCCCTGTGGTGCAACACACATTTCCATTGAGGGGGATATCAGTTTGGTATGCTTCCATTGCCCAACAGGGCTGGTGATTGGGATTATGCATCGGCCCACGGACTATTGACAGAGCCCAGCTGCTGTACTACTGAGCCATGTCCCGGTCCACTAAAGGTTCAAAGGACCGGTTCAGGGCTGTTCATCCCATTGCTGTGCATTGTCACCCAGCATTTGTCTGGCATGCTGGTGCCAGTGTCCACACCTGCATGTTCCTCTGCACGGCTGTCCACAGGCCTGCCAGACTATGGGTGATTTCATGGGTTGTGGGGGTGGTGCTGTTTCCACACATGGCTACACGCTGCATGCCGTCCATCCTTGCTTGCACTGAAGGGCCACTGTGGACCATCAGGGACCTCTGAGGGGGTGCTTCTGGCACATCTGTACCAAGGGGCTGCCACCTGTGGCTGTCACGTACACTCTTCTGCGATTGGATGGTGTGCCATGATAGCGGCTACTGTGCATCCTACACACAGCCATGTGCATCTCCACAACATTGCCCTGTGCCATGTAGGCTGCATGTCCTGCAGTGCCCTTTTATACTGCCACACCTGAGGCACATGTGTTGTGCTTCATGGCACACATGTCCACTGCACAACTGTAGTGACTGTTGTATGTGGCACTGTGACAGATCCTGTGGATGGCACACCACACATGCACGGCTGCTCATCACCACCATTGTTGAGGGGGGGCAAGACTATATATGCATATATGATGGACCATTGGCACTGCTGCTGGATTGAGTTTTTTTTTTTCCTTCTCATAGCATGTGTCCAACCAGGAGGAGGAGGCTGGGGACATATCTAACAGGTGGGGGCACCATGGCGGAAGGCATCTTCAAGAATGCAGAGGCTACTCCACATGATCTGTATGCAGCAGGGGGTGATACTGAGGACAGTTAGGGCCATTGCCAGGACCATGGGGGCCATTCAGCAGCGTTTGGACTCCTCGCACCACAGACAGGCAACACGACATGCCCTTGTTGGGTCATGAGTTTATCTGACATCAGGTGTGCTGTGTTGTATCCTTTCCCACCACACTCTCCAATCTCTGCTCCATCCATTGTATATAGCTGAGACCCTACCACCCTTGTCCACTTATCCCCCCCTGTCCCTGTCATTGTATATAGTTATATATTTCATTGTAAATATTGTTGCTGTTTTTTGTTGTTTGCATTGTTCATGTTTTACCTTTCTGCTGTTTGTGTTGTTGGTCCTTGCTGTACTTTTTCTTACTGGTCTTAAATATAGATATATCTATATCTATATATATTTGCATCTTTCACATGGCAGCATGCAGTGTGTTCTTCTTAGGGATCTTTGACAGGTATTTGACACATCTGCCACTCATTCACATGTCCGCAGGTGCATGGGTGGTTGCAGGCATTTGCATTCCCCAATGCTCCCTGTCCTTGGGGGAGCTCACTGTGTGTGCCATTGTGTTCACTTACATAGGCTACATGGTGTGCCTGTGACACATCCATCCTTAAATTCCATCCCTCTGGTTCATTGTGGTGGCATGGCAGTGTACTGTGAGGGCGACACTGGCTGCAGCATGCACCCCTGTGTACCTGTGTGCATGTGTCCTGAACAGTCATTGGTCATGTCATGGTGTTGGTGTGGGCCACATGTGTGACATCATGTCATTGTGAAAGTGTCCTGGTGACACACTGGGCTTTCCTTCACACTGGTATGTCTGCTGTGGTGTCACTCGGCATCAGCCATCACCACTGTCCATTGGTCACGGACACTGTTGTAGTCCCCTATCCATGGCTGTGTGTAAGTGTGTGTCTCTACCATGGGCAGTGTGTACAGGTGTCCACATGCCTGGCCAGGTCTGTATGGTGCACAGTGCTGTCCACTTGCTGTCCTTGCATCAGGCCCTTTTGGCCCCAGTGGTGTGCCACTGTGCCTCCCCTGTCCCCTGGGCTGCTGCACTTTTGTACCAGCAGTATTCTCCCATGCACATGTGTAGTGTGCCACAGCCACTGTCTGTGCATCTGTCCCCAGCCCTTTGTGTGCAGTTCCCCCATATTCAAATGTGGCCTGCTGTGCTGCACATCTTAGGATGCTCAATCGTGCATACTCAAGATATTCAGTCAGGTTTGCACAATTGCATTTGCTGGTGCATTTTTTTATATCCCATTGTTTTGTGCGTATGCATTTAGATGCATGGTGCATTCACTTGCACAGTACATCCTGTAATTTTTGAATATGGGCCCCTTATTTATTTGCTAATTTGTTTTTGATACCAGGTAAGATACACTAAGCATACATATGCCTATTTTCAGTCACGACCTGGGAGAGTTGCAGACTAACAGCAAGAAAAATATACAGCAACAAGATAAATATTTTGAGAGCAAATGTCAGTCCTGGGTATAATTAAATTACATCATAATAAGCATTGCAGTGCACATAAAAGTACAGTAGCAGGCACAGTCAAAATGTGCCTGCAACAACAAAAAAAAGGAACAGGGCACAGGATATAGAGAAATTAGTGGCATCAACATTGCGGGTAGAAGTACAACATACATAGAGCACTAACACATAGTATATCAGTAGTTCACATCAGAGATGTGAACAGAAAACTTCAGTGCTTGGGCAGCCAGTCCTTTGGTTTCTAGTAGGAGCAAGGTCTCGGTGGACAAAGTGAATCCTTTTGGGCCTTGCGGAAGATCGAGTGGCTGGGAGACAGGCATAATATAGGGGGAAGGGAGTTCCAGTAGATGGGGGGCATAGACTGCAAAAGTCAGCTTTCCCAGGCCTGTGGAGCACTGATGCTCAATGTAAGGCTGGGAGTCCACAGACCTTAATGAGCATGTAGGGGATGACAGCTTCACAAAGCTTGCTAGGGAAGATGCAGAGCCTGTTTTAAGGAGTTTGTCCACAAAATGGCCCAGAGCAAGAGATTGTTGGCCAGCTGGGGAAAGACCAGCCCAGTGTAGATGAGGCAGTGATGTGTGAGCATTGGAGAGGGCAAGACCAAACAAGACACGTTATTGTATGTTGTATTCCATCTAGAGAGGGACAGTTTTGTTTGCACTCAGAAATACCAGAAGGCCGTGCCTGAGATCTTGCAGAAGAACACCTTGAACTATAGACTGTCAGGCAGCTAGGGTAGGCAGTGTTTGACCCTAAAAGCCAGGCCCAGCTTACTCTTTATAGATCTGAAGATTGTGGAGACATTGGGGAGAGGGGGAATCAAAGGAGGGGTCTAACCATACTCCTATGTATCTAAAACCACTGACACTCAATCCTTGTGACCAGTGAACCTTACCCAATTGCCAAAGAATTAAAAAATATATATATATATATATATATTCATTTCTGTGGCAGAATACAGTCCTGCCAATTGGCTAAAATAAGGTATTATTCCACTAAATATAAAAAAAACTGTAAGTCTGTATACTGTGTCTTACAATGATTATTGTTGGAATATCTCATTTTATTTCTGTCATAGTTTTCTTGACGTGTATAACAACTTGATACATACTCATTATACATTATGTATAAAAGTATTTTAATGTGAGAAGTAGTTCAAGACATTTGACCAGGGCTCCAGAGAAGATTTTTTGGAATGAGTACTGTACTCCTCATTTTGAAAGTGAGGTGAGGTGAGTAAAACCAGTTTCAGATGCATACAAATGTCTGGATGGAGTGGAGTGAGGAGTACTTTTTAAAAACAATGCAGTTTTTTTCTAGATGAAAATTGATCAGGTGTTTCTGATAATGTTGGCAGGTAGGAATAATTTACCAGTTTCAAAATACAGTGAGTAGAACAAAATTGAGATGCATATGAGTTCTGTAAATTTGGAAAAGAATGCTCCTTCTGAATCACCTGTTATGCAGCACTATTCAGTGGAGTGTGGAGCATTTACGGATGTTGGGTGAGTACTGGTACTCATTAAAAACATTTTCTGAAGAGTATTTCCTAAAATGAGGTGAGTAGAATAGGTCAGTACTCACCTTATCTGGAGACCTGCATTTGACTTTGTAGGTTAATTTTGTACCACCTGTCTGGTCAGGATTATTAGAGTACCAGCTAAAATACACTGTTTGGGTGTATGGGTAACCAGACATGAACCCTTCAGTGCCTTGTTTAATGCTGAAATTAGTTAGAGCTCATCCCTTGAGCCCCCTAAGTGAATAGATGCAAGGATGCTGGAGACTGCGTTCTTTAATTTCCAACACTGAAATATTTCATGTAATGTTACAAACTGTCTGTATCAAACCATTGTAAATGTTTCTTATGTCTGATTATTTTTAGTGGATTAATCTTTTGTATGTGCATTTTTTAAGTTGTAAAGATGTTCAATAAGTCAAACAATAAACTTGAAACTTGTAACTTGAATAATGTATTTCAGGCAAAATTCACAATATACACTTTTTTATCTCATTTAATTGCCAAACTGAGACATGTAGTTTTGAAGTTCCTGCCCTCATGTAGCATCCACCATGAAAAATTAAACATCCTGATGTGTGGTGATGGGCTGTTTTCAATCAGATATGTGTGCTGGCATCATCCTAATACGTTTGCAGTATGACTCTAATTATCACTGTCAAAAAGAAACCTCACGGAAAGAGGGTTTTACAGTGTACACGTGGCAGCCATATTAATTGACTTGAGTAATTAATTAAGAGGGCTGTGTGAATATCTTTTTCAGAATATTCAAGCCCGATATTATATTTTGGGCCACAAAGATTCATGTATTCAAAATTTGTTATTTGTTTATTTGGCTTGGAGGGAGAAGGAGGACAACAACATAAAAATAACACTATCTTCTCACTTGGAGGCAAAAATTAATCCCCTGTCCACTCTCCCACTCTACCCCAGTCTTTTCCCACGCAGCTCCCACTTTCCATCTGACACAGAAGAATCAAAAGCTTCCAAATGTCCAACTCCTGTCACTCTGCCAGGAGCCGACAGCATCTTTTAAACTGCACACCCCATCCTAGCCTGCTTCTCTCACTCTTCCAAATGATGAGGTCTTTTTGAAGGGAGGTACAGGGCAGCTAACTCAAGCGATTTATAATGTGTTATTAGGGCCCTTGGTATAAGAGACTCATCTTGTGTCGTTTGAGCAGACAGAACCACTCACATTAGCTTTGCAGTCCCTATGGAAGCAGTATAGCTTAGTGGTTAAGAGTACTGAGCTCCAAACCTGGAGACCAGGGTTTGAATCCTACCAGTCCCCACTTACATACTGTGTGACCCTGAGCAAGTCACTTAACTTCCATGTTCTCCCAGGTTGTACCTGCAAACAAGCTCTGGCTTTGTGTGCCTTTCCAGGTTAAACAAGTTCCCCCTTTCCCTTCCCCCAAATCTCATGCTCTGTCTGCTGGAGATGAGACAGCGAGCAGCCACCAGCTTTCTTATAGCAAGGAGGTGATTTAATAGAAGTACACTGAATTGGAATCTTAATTTTGAAGCCAGTGTAAGTAAGTTGAAGTCAGTGTTTTGATTCTCTGTTTTTGGGGTTAACTTTTCTTAGTGCAACTTTTATTTGTCAGGGAGGAAATTTAGCGGAGAGAATATTTGCAGTCATTTGTGACTAGACCTGTTACTTGAGCTCTGTGAAATAGTTGCCTGATAAGGGGAAGAGCTGATACGGGCCTGAGGAACTGTGAATTCAAAACAGGAATTGTCTGTGGACTCTGTCTGCTGGAGGTGAGACAGAGTACAGCCACCAGCTTCCTTATAGCAAGGAGGTGATTTAATAGAAGTACACTGAATTGAATTCTTAATTTTGGGGCCTGTGTAAGTAAGTTGAAGCCAGTGTTTTGGTTCTCTGTTTTTGGGGTTGACTTTTCTTAGTGTAACTTTTATTTGCCTGGGAGGATATTTAGCTGAGAGAATATTTGCATTCATTTGTGACTAGACCTGTTACTTAAGCTCTGTGAAACAGGTGTCTGAAAGGAAGGAAGGAACTCACCAGGGTGGTGGGTCATAGTTGTAGTTGATTGTTTCTGGAAGACACAGGCTTACTTCCACCCCACCCTACCCCTCACCCCACCTGCCCCAAGTGCATCATTTCCTTTATATCAGGGGTTCTGACATCACTTCCCCAAAAGTGCAAAGGACTGTTGATATCCTTAAAGGCACAGCACACTGAATAGGGGGTAAACACACTCACACGCTTGCACACACAAACAAAAAAAACTCTTAAACAGGAAGGGATACAGACATGTGGGGAGTGGTGCAATGCACTGGCTGTGGAGCAGCAGTCTTCTGGGAGATGTTCTGGAGGCTGCATTGCTGCCCTATTTGCAGGCACCTCTCTGGTCTGAGGGAGGAGGTTGCCCGTCTCCACGCTGACCTGGCGAGGATTTGGGAAACCTGCTTCCCCCACCCAGAGACCACCCAGACCACCACCACCACTGCCTCAGAGGTTGCCAAGAAAGAGGAGTGGTTGGACCACGGTGGGCTCAGGGAGGGTGAGGGTGGTGGAACAGAGGCACATCCCTCCAGTTGTTCCGCTTCACAATTTATTCGCCAATCTGGTGGAGTATGGTTCCTCTGTGGAGGCACCCACAGTGGAGAAAAGGAGGATGCTGGAAACCTCCACAAAGGAGACCCACAAGAGGGTGGCACAGGACCCCACAGGGGAAGGAAACAACTCCTGGTGGGGGGCTCAATCGTTGGGGGGTAGAACTGGGGGAAGGAAGGGAGCGGGAGGTAAGTTGCTTGTCTGGTGCCATGGCTTGGAGGGACAGGAAGAGAATCCTCAGGATCATGGGAGCAGCTGCACGGGAGAGGGAGCTGGATGTCATTGTTCACCAAGGGACAAAAGACCTGGCTGGGAATGGGATCAGAGCAGTGCAGCAGGAGTTTGTGAAGTTGGGGAGGGGCCTTAAACAAGTGGCACACGCAGAATCTTTCTCAGAAGTGCTACCTGTCTGTGGCATGGATGGGACTAAGGTACTCTGCACCATGGGATTCAATGACTGGTTGAAAAACTGTTGCAGAGCTCAGGGATTTGGCTTCACTGGGGACTGAGGGTCCACCAGGAGGGATACAGGCCTATACTGGTGTGATGGTCTGCATCTGTCCAGGAGGGGAACCAGGATCCTAGGTGATAGGTTTAAATGCTTCATTGGCAAGCATTTAAACTAGCCAAGGGGGGGGTGACACTGAAGAGAAGAAGGGAAATTCCAGTCCCACCACCTCAAAAAACAGGGTAATTAATGAAGAAGACACAAAGGTAGAGAAGTCAATAGGGAGCGGAACAAGGGAAAATCCTAGAAAAAGGCAAAGGCAGTAAGGACAGGGAAGGGCCTAAAAGGGGTAAGGCCATCAAAAAATGGATGGTGATGAGTAACAATGCCCATAGTGTGGGTAACAAGCCCCCTGAATTAGTGGCTTTGATGGAAGAGGGACACCAGCCACAGAAACACAGTACATGGAGAACCATGACTGGGGTGTCAACATACTAGGGTACACAATCTACAGGAGAGACAGGGAGAGTGAAAGAGGAGGAGGAGTAGCTCTTTACATAAGGGAAGGAATTAAAACAACAGAACTAAAGGGCAAACAGGAAGGGGAGGAGGCACTGTGGTTCACCCTGGAGACAGGAAATGGTACCACAATATGCACAGGGGTTGTTTACAGACCCCCATCTCAGGGGGAGGCAATGGACAAGAAAATGATATAAGGAATCTTTAGAATGGCAGAAAAAGGGGAGATATTGTTGATGGGGGACCTGAATATGCCAGATTTTAACTGGAGTGCCTTTACTGCAGCCACATGCAAGAGCAGGGTCATTCTCGATGCCCTACTGGGGGCATGGCTCAGACAGCTAATGTTGAAACCCCTCAGGAGGGAGCAATCTTAGACCTTGTACTTTCAAATGGGGATGGAGAGAGGATCTTAGATTTAGAAGTCGGTAGCCATCTAGGAACAAGCGACCACCAAACAGTGTGGTTCACAACAAACACAGCTGTAGAGTCAAGCCATACAAAAGCAAGGGTGTTGGACTTTAGGAGGGCTGACTTCAGCAAAATGAGAGAGTGCCTCAGAAAAGCACTAGCAAACAAGCAAGAAAGAGGGGGTGGAAGAACAATGGGGAAAACTCAAAACTATCATCACAGAGGCAACAAGCTTTGTGTAAAGCAAATCAACAAAACAAAATGAAGGAAAAAGCCAGTATGGTTCTCAAAAGAGGTGGCAGGCAAAGTTAAGGAGAAAAGGATAGCATTCAGGAAATATAAGGAAACACAGAAGGAGCAGAACAGAGAACTATATCAGCTAATGCAGAAGAAGCAGGGAAGGCAGTCAGAATAGCAAAGGCCCAAACTTAGGAAAAGATAGCCAACTCTGTTAAGAATTGGGATACAACCTTTTATAAGTACATTAGGGAGCAAAGAAAGACCAAAGGAGGAATACTGAGGATTAATAAAGGGGATGGAATGTGGGCAGAGGGTGACATTGAAAAAGCAGGGATACTGAAGAAAACCTCTGCTCAGTATTCACAAAAAAAGAGGGGGGGGAGGTACCTATAATAAATAATAAAAACACTCTGGATAAGGGGTTGATACTAGTCCATTCACAGACAAAAGGGTTCTGAAAGAACTCTTAAAACTGAAGGTGAACAAAGCAATGAGGCCTGACAGAATTCACCCAAGAATTCTAAAAGAACTAACGGTAGAACTAGTGACACCACTGACTACCCTCTTTCATGGGAGTATGGGGTCGTACCTGAGGACTGGAGGAGGGCAGATGTAATTCCACTTCACAAAAGTGGGAGCAAGGCAGAGGCAGGAAACTACAAACCTGCTAGTTTGACCTCAGTGGTAGGGAAAATGATGGAATCACTTCTGAAGAAAAGAATTGTTGAGTACCTAGAGGACAGCGGGGCACAGGACCCAAGGCAGCATGGATTCACAGTAGGAAAGTTGTGTCAGATGAATCTAATAGATTTCTTTGACTGGGTGACCAAAGTAGCAGACCAGGGATGGGCTGTGGACATGGCCTACCTAGACTTTAGCAAGGCATTTGGCACAGTCCCACACACACAAGATTAATATACAAGTTAACAAGTTATCCAGCCTTGGAGTGGGTCCCAAGGTGGTAGCCTGGATAAACAATTGGCTGGACTAAAGGATGCAGAGGGTAATGGTAAATGGAGTCTATTCTGAAGAAGGGGGGTTTACTAGCAGAGTACCTCAGGGTTCAGTACTGGGACCAGTCCTCTGTAATGTCTTTATAAGTGATATTGTGGAGGGACTGGAAGGAAAAGTATGTCTCTTTGCAGATGACACAAAGATCTGCAACAGGGTTGATACAGAAGGTGGGGTGGAAAGGATGAGAAGGGACTTGGCAAGGTTGGAGGAATGGTCAAATGTATGGCAGCTTATAGTCAATGCAAAAAAGTGCATCGTAATGCACCTGGGAAACAAAAACCAAGGGGAAGAGTACACAATGGGGGATGAGATACTAACAACAACAAAAATGGAAAGAGACCTGGGGGTAGTCATATCCAATGATCTAAAGGTGGGTAAGCAATGTGAGAAGGCAGGAAAGAGGGCTGGTGGGATACTGGGATGCATAGGGACAGGCATCACCAATAGAAAACAAGAAGTTTGTTATCACTCTGTAGAGACAGTTGGTGAGTACTGCCTGTAGTTCTGGAGACCCCATCTCCGCAAGGATATAGATAGAATGGAGGCTATCTAGAGGAGGGCAACTAAAATGGTGCATGGTCTACACCAGAAGACATATGAAGAGAGATTAAAGGAGCTTAATATGTATACTCTCTAGGAAAGGAGGGAGAGAGGGGACATGATATAAACTTTCAAGCATCTCAAGGCAATCAACAAAGTCCAAGACGGTAGCATCTTTCAGACAAAGAGATGTGCAAAAACAAGAGGGCACAATTTCAAGATAGAGGGGGGACGGCTCAGAGGTAATGTGAGGAAGTATTTTTTTATGGAGAGGGTTGTGGATACATGGAATGGCCTTCCTGAGGAGGTAGTGGAGTCAAAAACAGTGGGGGAATTCAAGAATGCATGGGACAAAAATAACAATTCTAGTGGAGGGGTAGGAGGAAGGAAACTGTTGGTTAACTCAACTGCCTTAAATAAAGCATGTCGGCTCATCACTGGTGCTCACCGTCTCACCCACACATGTGACCTGTACACTCAGACCGGCTGGCTCCAACTATCAAACCGCATAAAGTTTCTCACCTGCTCCATGGTCAAAAAAATCTACCTTGGCCTTGCAGCTTCTGATGTCTCAACTCTGTTACAACACCGAATTAACAAATGGTGCCTTAGGAGATCCACACTACAGCTACTGAAAGTCCCCCACTGTCACACTTCACAGGGACAACGCTCTTTTGCTTATCGAGCACCACTCTGGTTCAATGGCCTCAGCCCAACCATCTCCTCTGCCCCAACTATTGATATTGTTTAAAACTAGGCTCCAGGACTATCTCACTACCAACAGCTCCTGTGACTGCCCAACTTAACCTTGTTTCTCTACTTCCTTTCTGCTCTAGTTGTCCCCTCTCCTCATTGGATTCTACCCTCACATCTTGGTATACCCAATGCTGCACTTTTCACCCTCTTGCCACCCTTCCTACATTCCTTCTCCTCCCCTACCCTCTTCCTTCTGCCTCTGGCACTTCTTATCTGTTGTCTATTTTCTCTGACAAATGCCGCTGGCTGCCTTGTTACAATGCTACCCTTGAACTGTATTAATCTGTACTCTGTTTGCAATGTCCACATTGTTGTAATGCCTGTCTTGATGTTCCCCATAATTTGTATTTCTCTGACGTGGAACCTTTGTAAAAGAGCCATGGCTCAGAGCCATGGCTCAAAGGTATTTGTAATCCTAGACTTGATAAATAAATAAATAAACTAGGATCTGCAGCTTATCCATTAGGTAGTGAAATGGGCAGACTAGGTGGGCCAAGCGGTCCTTGTCTGCCATCAAATTCTATGTTTCTATGTTTCTAAAGTTTTGTTGTACCATTTGTAGGCCCTATTAACTTATAGCATGATTGCCAGAATTGTATACTCTTGATGGGAACTAACCAAGAATCTGTACAATGGTGTTATGATACCTATCGACCTATGTTATGTCAGTCCCCTCTCCAGCCCTGGCTTGGAATGAAACCTGGGCCCCCAAATTCTGAAGAAAACAATTCTAATTATTCAGCTGATGTGGCTGTCCTCCTAGCAGGAAACTTAGTGTGCTCTTTTGACTGTCATGTACTTGCTGCCCCATGTACCACTACTAGAAATCTTTAACTGTTAGAATTACTCATCACTGCTTAGATTGTCATTCACAGATTTCAATGCATTCAACAGACTGCCTTTTTTTATATACAATACTTCCCTTTATTTTGATACAGAGGATGCAATTCCCATATCCTCATCACCACTGTTTTGTCTTCCCCTCTATTTGTGGAGATGAACCTGCAATCCTTGCTAGGAAGCAAGCCTGGGACCCTAATTTCAAGAGGTAGCAGCTCTAACTATTCAAAGAATGAGAAACTCCCCCTATCTAGGAGGTCAGGGAAATCATTTGACTGCCATGCTTATTATCCCAAGGATCACCAGTAGATGGCTGTATTGCTTTTCAATGTTCACAACTATCACTACTAGATGACAATGCTTTGCAGAGACTAACTTTGTCATATACCACATACGAACATACAAACATATGAAGTCACCAACAAAAAAAGGCCCATAGGTCTATCAAGTCTGCCTGAGTATGCAGCTTGCAGTTTAATACTTCTGCAGCTGTTTCCCCTGACCCATTCCCTTCCCATCATCCCCTCTCCCCAGACTTCTCCCCATTTTATTCTTGTCTCTATTTACCCTGCCCTGACTCTATGCCATCCCCACTTAAAACTATCCACTGTTCAATGCAACCAACTCCTCTGACAGTGCGTTCCTCCCTGCCATCCCCTCTCTGTGAAGTAGTGCCTCCTCATTTTCCTCCTGAATCTTCCCCCTTTCAACTTCAGACTGTGCCCCCTTGTGACGCTTCCTCCCTTTAAGTGTAACAATCCTCCTGTTCTGACCTTTTTTATGCCCTTCAGTTATTTAAAGGTCTGTATCATGTCCCCTCTCTCCCTTCTGTCCTCCAGGGAGTACATGTTGAGATCCCTCAATCTTTCCTCGTATGGCATCTCCCCTAGCCCCATGATCATCTTTGTCACCCTATGCTGCACCCTCTCTAGCGGTCTCACTTTTTTTTTTAGGTTGGGGTACCAGTACTGCACACAGTACTCCAAGTGTGGCCTCACTAGTGATCTATACAAGGGCAGGATAACCTCCTCTTTCCTGGAGGTGATACTCCTGGCAATGCACTCTAGCATTTGATTGGCCCTTGTTGCTGTCCTTCTGCACTGTGCTGATGCCTTCATGCCCCCTGTGACTAGTACACCTAGCTCCTTCTCCTCCTCTGAAGTTCATACCTGCACTTTCCCCAGCCAATAGCTGGTCCTGGGGTTTCTGGCTCTGAGGTGCATGACCTTACACTTCTTAGCATTGAAACCCAAATGCCAACCATCTGACCAGTGCTCGAGTTTAGCTAGCTCCTCCTTGAGAACACAATCTACATTTCTCTTAATACAGGCAATGATTTTATTTGCTTTAGTTACTGCAGCTCTGCACTGTAGCTTTCACTGTTGGTTGTTGACACGGTGATGCCCAAGTGCTTTTCAGTCATAGGCTTCATGTTTTACAGAATGTAAAATTAACAGAGTTGTGTTGTTTCGACATGGTCCTCCACAGTTATTTTCTCTGATCATTGCAGATGACTGGGCTGATATACAAGATTTGCAAACTGTATATTATCTACTCTGCATTATATTTTCATTGTAGATTGGCAGCAATAGGAGACATTACCCCATTTACCTGTATGGTTGAACAGAGTCAATTTGTACTAGGGCAAGTAACTGCAGGTGAGTTATGGAACTCTGGCAACAGCAGCTGAAGTATACAGAACAAAATAGAACATTTATTACAGAAGGACAAAAAAATGCAGTGGCATGCCATTATACTCGAACAATATTTCCAACACAAAATGATAACATGAGGACATTGAATTCTACTGGAGCCGAACCAAGGAATAAGTAACTAAACCCTAAGTGAGAGATGGGATGGGATCAGATATTAATTTTCCCATGACTTTATGATTGTCTTGACAGAAGCCATCATCACAGAAGGTACTGTAGCAAACTAGCCATAAAGCTAACTACACAAAAAGAATACAAAACTAAGGTACCAGAACAGGAAGTTTTGGCACACCTACAAAAAAATTACAAATATATATATATATCAGTATATATATGTGTGTGTGTGTGTATATATATATTATATATATATATATATATATATATATATATATATATATATATATATATATATATGTATATATATATATGAACTTGAGGAATACTGTACATCAAAAACCACAAACTTAGAAAGATTCAATAGGACATAAATGATTACTGAGATAACATAGTATATACATGCAGAATGTAAGCCTGTGCCAGACCTACACAAAATTCAAAAACATATATAAGAACTTGAAAAATACATCAGAAACTACAAACGTTAAAAGATTCAATGGGACATAAACAATTACTGAGATAACATATTATGTACATGGAAAACACAAGCCCATGCCAGACATACTGGTTATGGCACAGATCGTGACAATGCTAACAGTTACACAACAAATTCATACTCAAATAATAGACCCCAAGATAGACAAGGTAATTTATTTTAAATACCAGAATAAGGCCTACAGGAAACACAGAAAGGTAAGAGCACTACACATTTTTAAGGTTCCAGGTACAAGTTCAGATAGTAGGTACCCATGAATTATTCAGACCACAGTCACTATGGAACAAACAGAGAAAGAGGAAAAGGAGCACAAAGCAGGCAACATCAGGAAACATAGTGGGGAGAAGAGGGAGATGGTGCTTTATTACCTTAACCATAGACCATTAAAAGATACAAAAACATGACAGTTCTAAGTAAATGTTTATCATTTGCTCATACAAAAAAACTTGATAATTATAGCCTACTCATAGACCTAGAAAAAGTCTATAGAAAATTGATATCGGAGGTGCAATTTGCAAGGAATGCAGTGGCAGAAAGTGAGAAAAACCAGGATTGAGACAAGGTTGTTTTTACTCACAGCTCCCAAAAGGGACAGTCAGCACCAGTGGCAACTTTTATCAAAATGATCAATAAAGACTTCCGAGAATATTTAGTTTCCACTGCTATACTCACACCAAAACCAAATCGGACAGTAGCACAACTTAGTGTTCTTAACCAGTTAATTAATGATCATTCAGTGGTAATCAACCAGCAGTCAAGAGGGGCAGAATTGTCATCCAAAACTATGAAAATTACAAAATCAGAGTGTATCAGACAATTCCTGAATAATGAGAACTGCATACTACTAAAAAGATGCCCTACTAATGAAATTGCAAGTGTATCTGACCATATGGCACCTTGGGCATTAAAAATTAGATGGACCAGCAAGTGGGGAAGTGACATTCTAACTAAACTGTAGCCTAGAATTCCCCTTTCCTACACCCTACAGAAAGTTCATTAAACCTTTCTCCAAACACCTGGATGACTGACTGTGGTGTGAATTGACTCCGTATTAGAGCCACTGTCCAGTTATGAGAACCACTTCACCCAACCCAAGTCAGTAGGATGAGTACATTTGTTCAAGTTATGAAGCATACCCTTAGGTTGATAAAGATGAATGACATCATCAACAGCAAAAACACTAGTGGCCATGGATGTAAATGACCTCTACACATCGATTCCACATGAAGTAGGCCTAGGGCACTAGCTGAGGCTTGCAAAAAAAGAGAACACAGTAACTTCAACTGACTGACTTTCTGACCCATTTGGTAGAAATCACACTTAAAAGAAATTATTTCAATTCTGAGGATAATTTCTATGGATAAATAAAGGGTACCATAATGTAGAACACAGTGGTTCCAACATATCCAAACCTATATATGTACAGTTTATTTATGCTCTGATCATTTGATTGCTGGTCCCACCTGACTGTGAACATATATTTAATCCAGTCACAGACCCTTACTACCACCATATTATTTTGTGGAATTGTTATATTATACAATGGCAAGAAAAAATCCTGGTCTCTGATTGGTCAGTCTTGGGCTGGACCCGTGATGTTATCCCAGTACAACATCATGGGTCTAGTCTCAGCCTTACTGTGAACCTGTAGATGAGCATTTTATGGAGCTTTTGATTGATTGTTTCATCTTCTCTTAAAAAACCAAAATAGTTTTCCACACAAAAACATCTTTAAAATTATTTTTTTATTATGTATAGCAATGAGCCATTGTATAATAGCAATAATGACCTTCAGGGTGTGTGTCATTTGGGATAATGTCACGCCTCAGTCGTTGGACTCACTTGGCCTGCGGCCTCATGCCCAACCACCTGAGGCATGACGTTATCCCAGCATGACACACACCCTGTCGGGCATTATTGCTTAATTAATGATCTGTTCATCTTATGGCAGGGGGACAATGGTTCGTCAGAATTTGATGAATATGTGAACAATTGAAGTCAATATCCTAAATTCACCAGACACACTGGCAAACCCACAATCCCTTTTCTAAACCTGAATATAATATTACAAGGAGACATAACTATGTTCCTTCTACACCAAAAAGCAATTGATAGAAACACCGCACTCCAGCTGACAGCTTTCATGACCCTAAACTGATCAAATCTATTCCATATTCTCACTTATTGAGAGTGGAAAGCAACCACAGTGACCTAGAAAACTTTGAAAAAGAGAAAAAACGTGAATGACAGATTCAAAAAGTGAAGATATCCTACTTGGACTCGGTAAACAGAGAGAACACCTTACTGATGATGCCAAAAACACCTCAGTTGGGATCCAGTCAACTAGTTTTTAGTACTAGGTACAATGAACACACATGAGCCATTCAACACATTAATAATAAGCACTGGCAAGTATGGGATTACAATACTGAGGGATTAACCTGCTTTAGTTAAAGACCATTAATAGCCACAAAAAAGAATCTGACCATAAAAGACCAATTCATAAAGACACATCAATACCATCAATACCCAACCAAGGAAAATCAACAGCAACTTCTTCTGGGACCACTAAATCCAGGAAATGACCCATGTGGTCACTGTGCACAGCGTTCAAATGCTAAGCAGGAAGACTAAGTTTGAGGATCCCAACACAAACAAAATATACATGATACAGGACTTCATAATATGCACCACACATGTGGTGTTTATACTGAGATGCCCATATAATAAATTCCGTATTTGGAAAACTACCAACAGAAAACTCAAATACAAGATCTCTGAACATACAAGTTGCATCACACATAAGGATAATAAAATCATCAATGGCATTACACTTTACACACACTGGACACAGTGCAGTATCACTGCATTTTGGGGGGTCTTGAACTGGTGAAAGAAGACTCCATCAGTTAGACATATTAAAAAAAGAGGAAGGTATGAACAAAGATGAAGACTGGAAAATTTTTCAGTAGTGCAACCATGGATCTGAGTTGCACAAGACACTGCTAATGTTCTCCAGTGGGATTACTGTAAAAAAATATTCATGCTGAGCTACAGTATATTCATTGCAGTACAGCCCAGATGTAATAGCAGGAGCCAAAGGCATAGCCAAATATTTCTTGAAATTTCTGTGATATCTCTAGAGAAATCCCCTGCCTGTCTAGAATACCACTGTGGTCCACCAGAGAGAATCTCTTTAGATATATATTGCAAAATATCTGGAAACATCTGACTGTAGCTATGGCTGCAACTGTCAAACACTAAGTGGTATTGACTGCTTTATAATTATAGGAAAAGGTCTGGTCCCCTGTGCCTATACAGTAGTGATCATTATGTGTATACTACATTTTAATATCCACCTGGGTAACTTATACCTGATAGCCTTCTCAGGCCATAATTGAATCACCTCCTTGTGGTTCCCCACCTCCAGGTGGACCCCCCCCCCATTTGTTAATAAGTTAAAGTTACAGTATGTCCCTAGCATAGTGATATGGCCCCATGTGTTGATTGACCTACTGAAATTTCAGAAGTTGTTCCTCCCAACAACCCCACCTCCTCGAACCGATCAACAATCTACATGATTAATAGCCTTTCAAGCAAAATTAAAGTGACATGGAGCAATCTGCAGACAAGGGAATAATTCACTAACTCTGTAATGGCTTGTAGGTCACATATTATGTTTACCATTAGGCACTGAACTGATAGCCGCATTAATATGACCACTGTGGATCCAGCACTTCAGAACAGAAGGAAAAAAGAGCCTAACTTTCCTATCAGTCAGCTTCCCTTATATATGCATGCACTCCTATCTCCATACAAGTAGTACATACAGTAGGTAATAAACTATTGTCAGCACTTTCAGTCACTTTAGTGACACTGGGCATGTACAAGCTATTGGTGCCAAAAAAGGAGATCCCCATGAAACTGCAAGATAAAAGGGTATTATTGGGACTGTGTGCTGCTGCTAAGAAGGTTAATAAGCAGCTCTGGTTTTCTAGAGCTCCATGATATATTATCAGGTAATGCCTCATAATGGGTACTTCAGAGAAAACACTGTTACTACCACTATAAGACTCAGGACATAGAAACATTGAATCTGATGACAGATGAGGGCCTCTTGACCCAACAAGTTTGCCCATTTTTCCCTAGACACATTCTCACTGCTGACCCTACTTGATCTACAGCTCTTTCTCTCACTCCCCCTTTCCTTACCACTATGATCCCCTTGTGCCTATCCCATATGTTTTTGAACCCCACCACCTCTGTTGGAAGGCTTTTCCAGGAATCCACCACACTCTTGGCGAAGAAGTACTTCCTCGTATCCCTCTTGAATCTACCCCCTTCCAGTTTAATAGCATATTCCCTTGTTCTTGAACACCTTCTTTTCTGAAAAATACTTCCCTTCTGTACCTTATTTACCCCATGAGGTAATTAAAAGTCTTGATCATATCCCTCCACTCCATCCTCTCTTCCAGGTGTACATATTAAGGGCCTTTAGTCTCTCTCTTTAGTTACCTCCTGTGGACTGCCTCCACTTAGTCTATATGCTTCTGGAGAGATGAGCTAGATTTTTAAATGTCTGAGCATGACACAAGCCCCTGGTGTGTTGAACATATGGTGTACGGGGTTTGCGGCATTCTCCTGGTGGGGATTGGGATTTTCTATTCCATGTGCCAAATTGCTGCAAATTAGAACACCTTTTTGTGGTCCAGCTTGTGGCAGTCCTGAGGGACATTTTTATGGAGCTTGCACCAGATATATGGTGCAAGCTGCTGTAAATGGTAGAAACTGTCACAATTGTGCCCGGGATTGTAAAACTGGGTGCAGTTGCGGCAAAGGGGTTTGGCGCACCACCAAAACCTAGGTGTGGTGGCGCAGGGCTGGACACAAGGCCTGTGCCACCCTCTGAAAATCTGGCCCCCCTGGTCTCCAGAACTGAACACAGTTCTCAAAGTGCGGTCTTACCATTAATCCATACAGGGGCAACACCATCACCCTCTTTCTGCTGGTGATACCCCTTCCTATGCACCCTAGCATCCTAGCATCCCACTAGTCCTCCTAACTGCCTTACCCTTTTCTAATGGCTTTTCCCAAAGGTAAACCCAGGAGTGTGCATGGAAACAAAGAGGAGAATTGTTCTGCAGCAGGTGAACCAGTTACCATACAAGGTAATCATCATAAGATGTTCTTTTCACTGTTTAAAATCAGCACATGAACTGAAATACAGAAAGCAACAGTGATGAAATAAATAGTTTTTACGTTAACTTATACTGGTGAATAGACAGGCCCACAAGCTTTAGTGTTATGAGATAGAGTAACATTTGGTACCACATTTTGGACAAGCACAGTATGCTGTAAAGAAATGGGACTGCGGAATATCCTGTTCTTGCAGAGCAAAGATATTGTATTAATGCATTTCAATATAATAAGGGCTATTAAAGTTGTAACTAGTTTTTCTATGTGGTAGAATAGGGGATGGTACTTTGAAGGCAGATAGTACCACTGTATTGCAGGGCTTGAAAATGAAAAATGTGTAATGTGTATCTGGAAACATGGTATATTTAATGTTATTTATATTTTAATTTTATCAGTGCTTTCCTTGCTCAGATTTGCGCCCAACTGAAGTCAAATGTGGTAGCAACCTTACAATGGCATTGTTGTTTTGAGCTTAGTATGCTGAACAGGAAGTACTACAGGATGTTACCACCCAATATAAGAATTATTTAATAATTGGTGGCCTATATACACTATCTCCTCGGGGGGGGATGCTACTGACACCCACTGTAGTGTGTACATAGCTGCAGAACTGCTGAATTGTCTAAAGACATGAGAACACTTGGTGAACTGAAATTACATATTACTTCACATAAACATTGCATCACACCAATATATTCCATTTTCAGTGGTGGGAATGCATGTTGAATCAATATTGATTATTATGGTTCTAATTTCGCCTTTTATGTTTATCACACAGCTGAACACTATACCTTGAAAAAGTCAGTGATGGTTACTGATGTAGCTAAATGGTGTCAATCCCTCCAAAAATAAAATATACTCTCTAAATGAGTATTAACAGAGGAATTGCAGTCTCTCCTTGCTTTAGTAAGCATACCCTTGTAAATTGATTTTTTATACACATGGTGAGGTGAACATTTGAATGTTATTCTGCAAAATCTGGATTTGGTGCAGGTGAGTGCAAGCAGGATCTGGGAACCCAGTTTTGACTATGAAAGCTGACTGGCCACCAATATCTATGCAACAGCAAAAACTCAATCTGCAGGGCTAGAAATGCTTGTAGTCTAGTCTTGATCAACCTGTTATTTCTAAACAGGCTTTGAATCCCCTTGATAAGAGTTACATGTACGTGTTTCAGTAGCCTAGCAAGGAGCAGAGTTTGTTCTGTCTGAAGGGTGTCTCCTCTCCTCCGCTTACCTAAATGCAGTGGTGATTTTTCATTTATAGTGACAGAAGTTCCACTGAGAACAAGAAAAATAGACTCACACCATCCTGGGAACACTTTACAGTTAATATAGCTAAGCAAATATGCCTGACAGTAGCAGCCATAATTAATGACACTGGAGGTGGTTAGAAATGTAAAGTGATCAGGATGTTTGCAAGCCAAGAGACCTACCTAACTGCAGCTTGATGGCTTAATGTACTACTTCTGAGACAAGGATATCTTAAGCCAGGAATGCCGTATTAAAACATTTTCAATTTTTTTAATCTTTATTTTCAACAAATGTAGGGCAACCACATACACATAACACATACATAAAATCCATCTACATTTTATCATAAATTTATTTATTTACAGATGCTTTATGGAACAGCACTTTGTATGTTTGCTTGTGCACATGTGCACACAAAACAAATTGGGTCCACTCAGACAGTGTAAGGGTAGAGGAGATGTGTGCTATAGCAGCCAGTGCAGCTGAGCTTCCATTAGGTGTGTAAGTGTACACCCAAAGCTGACAAGGCTGCTGCTGATGTTGCTTTTCTGGCTGATGGGTGGAAACATCTTACATATGAAAGGATGCAGCCACATCTATCACAGTGCAGCTGCATTCTTTCATATTAATGTCATCAAGCAGGGAAGCAGTAACCCCACTCCCATTTGACTGAGCTTAACCCCAACATCCAGTTGTCGGGGCTCAACTCCGCTGCTGGAGAACATTAGGTGGTCTGGTGCTCAGTCCCACCACTGGAGAATTCTGCACCCCTCCAATTAATGTCAGGCAGTTTGATGCCCAACCCCACTGCCCAAGAACTCTTCAAACCCACCCCCATGGAATGTCCAGCAGTTGGGTGCCCAACCCCACTGCCAGAGATGTCTGCAGTCACTCCCACCAATAAACATCTGGCAGTTGGGTGCCAAACCCTTCTGCGGGAGAAGTCTTAACCCCACAGCAGGATGGAACACCAAAGTGCCCACCCCTGGTGCCATCAATCAACACACCAACACTGGTGTGCCATGCCTACAATAAAGAAAACCATCCCTTGTCATTGTCTTTTATGTTTTAAATCCGAAAAAAAGAAAATAGTCCATCGACTCATAACTTTGATATTTTTGCACATCTTGGTCCAGACCTTTCAATATAGTCCTTGAGTTACTCCACCTCATGAACACAAAGGTGTCATTTTTTAAATCCTCCTAAAACATGGTTTCACACTCACTCTGTGAAAGGACCTTTTAGATGGGATTTAAAAAAAAATTGCCTCTCTCAATCATAAGATGGGGCCGTAAAATGGATATGTTGAAAATCAGAGGTCAAAATGTCACAAAACAGTGATGTTATGAAGAAATATTGAATTGTTTAAGCATTTATTCTGAAGTTTGTGATTTTTGAAGATTTTGGCCCCAAATTTTCAACATAGCCATTTTGTTACCCCACCACATGAACATGACATCATTTTTCAAATCCCTTCCAAAATGTTTTCACAGTCAATCTGTGACATCACCTTTTGAATGGGATTCTAAAATTCCATCTGTCTCTGTTCTTCTGGAAGAGGTATGCGATGTAATATTGAAGATGTGTTCACCAAGATTGACTGTTTGTTTTCAGAGTGATTTATTCACTAGTGTTTTGAAAGAGGCACCGGTGAAGCCCCTCCTGAAGAAACTCTCTCTTGACCCCATTATCTTGGTGAATTATAGACCTAACTCCAACCTTCCCTTTTTTGGTAAGATAAATTTATCAAGAAAATAGTGGTTTTGCAGCTCAAAGTCCACCATACTGTTTTGACATCTATAAGCCTCTCCTGTTAGTATTCAGGTCTAGACACAGTACTGAAACAGTGCTGGTTAGGGTGCATAATGATCCTCTAAGCAAGAAATAGAGTGGAATGGTCAGTTCTTGTTCTCCTTGCTCTTTCTTCAGCTTTTGACACTGTGGACCATGGCGTGTTGTTGGATTGCCTAGGGGAGCTCTGTGGATGCACCAGCACTGTCATCAACTGGTTTGAGTCCTTTTTCACTGGTACGATGCAGACGGAGTTTCTCTTCCCACCCAGAGCTCCTGCTGTGTGGAATTCCCTAAGGTTCAATTCTCTCACTCATGCTGTTCGCAGTGTATATGCTGTGCCTGGGAAAGATCATTATATGTTACAGCATGGGGTTTCACTGCTATGCAGACGGTCTCCAGCTGTATATGTCATTTGCACCTGGGACACATGATGCTGCGGAAGTATTAAATGTACATCTGGCCAAGATCTAGGACTGGATAACCTCTAACTTGACTGAGGCTCAACCCGGAAAATACAGAGGTGCTGATGATAGAGCCTGTTTTTTGGGGGAATGTGGTGACTGCTGGGGCAGGAACCAGCTGAATGCTGGGTCCCACTCCACTTGCAGCCTCTACTAGGGTGAAATTCAGAGTGTCATCCTTGATGAAAGGTTGACATTTGAGGTTCAGGTGTTGTCTGTTGTCTGGAGTGTTTTTTACCATTTTAGAAATATCACCTGGATTAGAGCCTTAATCCTACCAGATGATCTGCTCTCAGTAGTGCATGTTTTTTTTAACATCTAGACTTGACTACTGCAATGATGTTTACCTCAGGGAGAGTGGAGAGCTCCTGTATCACCTGCAGCTAGTGCAGAACGCAGTGGCCAGGTTGCTGATGGGCCTTTTAAGGTCTTGCATGTGACCCCGGTCCTGCACAATCTGCACTGGCTGCCAGTGAGGTGGGGAATTATCTTCAAGTTGGGTCTTCTTACCTATAAAGCCTTATACAGACTGGTTCCTGGCTACCTGAGTAACATTCTGACTCCCCACCGCTCTCAGCACTCTCTCCAGTCCTCTGAGGAGGGCCTCCTTGCAATTCCCAGGGCCCGGTTTACAATATCAGGAGACCATTTGTTTGAGGTGGCAGGACTAGCCCTGTGGAATTCACTCTCAGAATCTATGAGGGAGGCCCTCCTGCTGGAGACTGTTAAGCAGGGCCTGAAGGCACATCTGTTTAGGGAGGCCTTTGGGACTTAGCTTTTCCTCCCAGTTTTAGTTCCCCTAGCTGCTGTGTTATGAGGCTTTACTCAAAGTGTTCTATTTATATGGTTTTATATATGTTATTTGCTGTGTATTACATTGGTACTGTCTGCACCCTGTAGAGTGCCCTGAACCTCAGGGATTGGGTGCTTCATAAATAAACTTTTACTTACTTACTTGATCATAACTTGGGGTCATAAAAAGACTATGTTGAACATTTGGGGTCAAAATATAAAACATACACACACACACACACACACACACACACAACACAATGGAGTAATGAAGAAATAGTGAACTTATAAAGATATTCTTTATTCTGTTCACCATTTGTTTAGCTCTATACCTCTTGGCCTGGTGGAATCCAAAATCAATGAGACAGTGGCTAGCGGGGGAAGAAAGGCCTGCCTGGAGCCTCAATGTACTTCTATTTTAACTTGTAACAGTATGCAAGTAAATATGTTCAGTACTGACAAATGCTTGTTATATTTTGGAAAAAAATAGCTGGAGCATAGCATTATAACAGAATTTCAGTTTAGCACAGGATAAAATTAGATCTTCCTCATTACTCAGAGTACTTCACTATGTAATTTGTTTAGTTTGTGTGTCATATTTTAGATATTCATCTGAAGTGTCACATTATGGGATGTATTAAAATGTTCTCTATTACACAAACAAATTCCATCTATAATTTATTACATTTTGTATTATTATTTTCATTTGCTATTTACTAAATTACCTATTTGTTCTACATTATTTATTTTTCATTTGTGTTTGATATTTGGGGTTACCTTACCATTGCTCATTATAAAATATCTATTTCTTGACATTCATATTTTACAATATTCCCATGGCACTGAGAAACAACCCAGATATACTAGTTGCAGTTATCTGCTTTGTCTGATACTAAATCATATGGGTCTAGTGGAATTCCAGCAATCTGCAATATTAGGGGTGTTGGACTGGCAGTAAAGCCTAGAGTAGGACTGGCAGAACTCGATGAAGTTCTGACACTTATTAAATAAGAACCAGAACATGGGGGCGGGGTTCTGATTACTTAAGCAATAAGGCATGACAAAGGGTTAGATTAACAGTCTGTTAATCACCCCCTAGGGGTGTAATGTGGCACAAGGCACAGCCGAGTGCCATATTGCCCCTAGGGGGTGATTAACTGACTGTTAGTCTAACTCCTGGGAGTGACTTATTGCTATTATAAAAAATATTCCAAAAGAAAAGTGCTAAAAGTATACTTTTTGAATGTTTTCCTCATTTAGAGGGAGATTTTTAATAAAATAGTTCTTCCACCAACAGTTTAAGAATGCTGGTTCAGAATCAGAGTGCATCATTCCAGTCATTCAGCAGTGCTGGAGGATGGAATGCTGACAGGAAGAATCCATGTGCCATGGTGATCAGGCTGTACATGACAGTGTAACATGGATTAATGTAAGGCTGTTAGAATCCTAACAGCCAATCCGATTGTAGCATTTCAGAGACCTTTTTTATAATCCTAATTAATTTAATTTATTTATAAAGACTTGAATAAATGTGACAAAATGCATAAAAAGGGACCAAACTCTGTAATATTTACATAGAGACCCAAAGGGAATAATTCCTTTCTTTATTTGTATGTGAAGTAAAGCAGAACCACTAAAGCAAAGCTATCAGTTGCTCCATCCTAGTCTCACTTGGTGGCATACCTGCTTGGGCCTGTGAGTGCTGGGAGAGAGAGAGTGATGGAGAGCGAGAGAGAGAGAGACAGAGATAGAGAGACAGAGAGAGATGCAAATACCTACTACTGTACTTAACAACTAATACCAAGCAGCTAAGATATTTCTGGGTATATTATTTTGATGGCTGTTCCAGAGGAGACTGGGCCAAAAATGGCTAATAATCAAATGAGCAGCAATAAGAGCCCACCCACTCTACCAATGAGATCCAGGTGCACTGCATGTCCCAGTGTACTGTGATATAGTAAACTACCTGGTCCAGGAGGTGGTAATGTTTTCTATAACTTCTTCTACTCAGCAGTGTCTTTTAAACAAGAAATGAAAGATATCTTATGACCACCACCCAGGCACGTACACCAGTCAAGTGCAACCAGTAATAAAAGAGTGTGTCACTGCTGTGTGTACCTGACAACACACATAATGCATCCTTCCTAGGTCCAAGAAACAATTGCTGCCAGTGCCAAATACTTTAAGTATATATACTGTAATGTAAAATATAATCTCAGTCCAGAGAGTCATTGTAACTGAGATGTAGTTTTACATCATCATTACATCTCTTCTAATGATGAATTTAGTAACATTTTTCTCTGCAAAGTAATCGCAGTGAAATATGGTTATGGAGGGATGTCCAAAAATATTATCCAAAGAAGAGTATTCAGGCTTCAGCTAAGCCATCTGTTGCAAGAAATAACAGTAATATAGTATTAACATCATACTACTGTACATTCAGGAGATAAAATAATATTGTTGTGCAATTGCTGACAAGAAGTAGTAGTAATAGGCAGCAGAACCCTATCTCCTTCCAGATCAGATAAGTAGTACAACCATGTAAGTTTGGTACATGAAATGTAATTACATGTTGTATTATATGAACTCTCAACCCTCTGATGTTAGTATTATTATTTTTTTATTTATTTCTCTGTGCTCATTGTTTTCATTCCAGTAATCCTGCCTGACCTGTCCTGACCTGACTTGTTGCTACTATCTCGTGCATGCCTCCTGAATTAATAAGTAGACTCTATTCAGAAAAGAATTTTTACCACAGGCACATAGAGAGAGAGACTGTTTCCTGGAGAGAGCCAGCTCAGAGTCAATATGTTAATGTTTCATTCAGGAATCACATTTGAAACCACTGTAAGGTGAGGAATGTTGACTTGTAGAAATATAAAATGCTCAACATTTTCTGGTGGCTCTACCATGCTGGTTTGACATACTTTATGTTGACCGGCATTTCACTGACAGGAATCAAGTTGATGGCAAGTTGCAGTCAACATGATTCCTGTGTGTCTCCCAGTCCTGTTTTTTAATTGGGGGACTTCTCCCCCCTGAACCCCCCCATGTGGGGGGCTCTGCCCCATGCCCCCCCATCTTTTTGATTCTCAACTCCAATCAGAGTTGAGTTTGGGAGGTGGTACAGGACCTGGAGACAGCATGCCCCTGTCTCGGGCATACCGACACAGTGACCTGTAGGCAAAGTGTCAATTTTGATGACGTGTGTTTTTCACTGTGTTGGTGACGCCATAAGGCGAGCATACCTTTTCTGATGACAAGCAAGATCTTGTGTCAACAATAACGTTACCAGCAAAATGAAATCATTCTGAATAGATGCTAGTCAGAGGGCAATTTATGTACTTCATTGAAATTTGTACTAAAGCAAGCCACATATTTTGTTTGGATTTCCAGTATTTCAAAGGATCAGCATTCCAATCAATATTTGGGCTCTGCCGGGTACATCTGAACAATGGTATGTCCTGAGGCTGTGTTAGAAGAAGTGGATGAAGATGTTACAGTGACATGTTCCAAGTGACTCCCGAGACCTGAAGCTGAACTGTGTGATTATGTGACACTGCAACATTTGCATGGTGGAGAAGAGCATCCTGCTGCAGTGGTCAAAGAAAAAGGGCTGGAACACCAGAAGAGGGGCTTCTTGCTGCTGAGCTGTGTTGTGAAGAAGATTCTGAATATGATGCTGTACTCCATTCCATGATAGCATGAATTTAATCTATTATTTCTTGTTTGTTTATCTCAGAAGAAGTGTCATCATCATTCAACAGTGGCTTTGATTTGTATTACGGGTCCAAGATTGTACCTTTAATATAGCAGTCGGACTGAAGTATTTTACTTAGTTTTTCATCTTCATCAACTTTTTTAATCATAGATCTGATTGTATCTTTTTGTATTCTGGGGAGAAATCTGTTTGTGTCAGCACCACTGGTAGTATATAGGATGGAATTGCCTGGGTTCTCCAACTTTTCCTAATCAGATTCAGCCACAATTGTACAATTTTTATTAAGGATATCACCTGGCTCAGAGTTGCTGTATTTGCACTCAGCTATCTGGGAATTTCCTCAAATTACTGGAGGAGTAAAATTACAAACACCACCATGGCCAGCTGAGGTGGAGTGATATAGACATCTGCATCACCAATTTTGTTTTCCAACATATACTGTCTGACAGCTTTCTTTTGTTCCAGCAGCCTTTGGAGTATGAGAAAGTTTAAATTCCACTTAGCAGAAATGTCTTGAATTAGTTTGTGCAAAGGTAATTTGTGATCCTGCATTTTTTCAAATAAGTGATGAGCTTTGTTTGAGTGATTGAAATGAGTTCAGATTATTCCACCATTGATAACAAGAACCTTAATGTCCCTTTCCTTATCAAAGAAACTGTGAACAATTAAACACAAGCAATGTGCAAAGCAGTGGATGTAATCAAACCCCCCTCCTCCAAGGCCTTCCTTATGTTTAACCCATTATTTGCAGCTATAAAGCTGACAGTGCTTGTGATGTGAACCATTGCTATACTCGTTGTTTATGCTCCTCAGTGATGTTGTATGAGTTATGTTCAGATGGAAAATAAAATATTCTTAGAATGGCAAACTGTGTTTCACTGCCCCACAAGATTTATTATCAAAACATGCCCAATGTGCAATCACAGACATGAACAGTTCAGGCTGACAGCTTGTCCAGATATCTGGTGTGATGTGCTTTACTCTCAACAGCATTGGCCAAAACTCATTTCAATTATTCACATATGACATCATAAAAAATTGGAATCCACATTGAAGATAAGTATTTTTTCAATGGTATACTATATCAAGGTTCAAGATACTCAAGCTGCCACCTGAATTCTATATGTTTTACCATGCTATATAGCAGCGAATCAACAGTTACCATCTTCAGAATGTTCTTTGTTATTGTAGCAGCAACAGTGTGGGTCAAGGGATATTTGTCTTTCTGTTTGTATGTTTCTGATATGGTATGCTGTTTCCTAGAAGAAAGTGAGCTTTTGAACACATGTCCACTATCAGTAACACTAAGAATCATTCAAATGGAAGGAAATGCTGGAGGTGTTAATGGATTGCTGTGGAGGCTGCCACTGCTATCATCTATGGGAGTTATCCCTCAGTATAGTGACCTATCATCCATGATACTTTCTCTTCTATTCTCAAAAATGGATTTCTCATTGATGTTATGACATCAATTTAGGTGCCTTTTCAGTACTAAAGTTCCCAATGTTCCTTTCTTTAACTCTGCTGATTGCCCATTTACAAATAGCACATGTTGCCACTAACTCTTTGAAAGCACTAATGAAGTATGATCAAACAAAAGGTGTTATCATTTTAGGTTGTTTTTTTTTTGCTAGGTAGGCACTGCAGCTCAGTCTCTTTTTCAGATTATTTTCCAGATTTGTCTTGAACCTGTTCCTGTTGTGTTTTATTCTCTTCTTCTAATCCACTTTCCTCCTCCTCAACCATAGAACCATTTGCTTCCACGTCTTCCTCATCTGCAATTTCCATCCCCTCCAGTAAACCTTGTGCCTGATCAATGTCCTCATCATCTTTATCTTTACACTCATTGGGCTCAGCCTCAGAGGAATTGGATGTTGCCTATGAGAAACTAGCAGTAGCATATTATGCAATTGTCCATACCTGGGAGTACCTCTGCAGATGGTACCCATCAACCCTTTAATTTAACTAAAGAACTTTTTATGTTGATTGCATGCATGCACAAGAAACATATAGACGCAGCTTGCCTGAAGCAGGTTGTGGAGGCACGGCACTGTTGTGGCCAATGCCCCACAGCCTTTAAAGGCTTGGCCTGCTTTCCCCAATGCCATGGCACACTGCTGCTGACACTAATTCAGCCAACATGCCACCACCTTGAAACATTTCAGCCACTGCAATCAGGGGCTGCCTTGTCATTGCAGCATCAGCCATTCCAATGCAATGAGGGAACAACCCATCATTTCTGGGTGGAACGTTGCCAAGTGTAATATTGTTTGTGAACATGGTGGTGGCTTGCCACTGTGTTCACTAAAAAAAATATTAATTAACCCCCACTGCTGAGGGGGTGCCCAATCCTCCTCAGCAGCATGCGCCCCCTCAGAACAGTTTTTGTTTGCCAACGGGGGCCCCAATCCCCATCGGCTTCAGTTCCATCTGAGTTTAAGTTGCCAGAGGAGGCCACTCCCCACTGGCTTATGTCCCCTCCCAGTTTTATTTGTCAATGGGGGAGCCCACTCTCCATTGGCATAATGTCCCCCCACAAAAAAAAACACCAGATTTGTGCCTAGAGGGTGCCCAATCCCCCTTGGCTCTTGTACCCCACCTTTTGTGCTGACGGGGGTGCCCAATCCCCCATCAGCTGTAGCTGCCCCCCAAAAAAACACTCTGTTGGCATGCTGGGAGCCCACCTCAGAGTGCCACATGCACCTGTAACGAAAAAAAGTCCTGCAATTTTTTTTTTAACCTGTACAAAAATAGGAAATGGTCCCTCGCAGTCTCCCTGCCCCCTCCCGCAACCCAAGCCCACCCTCTGTGGACCCTTCCTCCCCACACCCCCCTCACCCCATATTTACCTGTGGAGTCTGGCACGATGATCTTCGGTGGACCGGGAACACATCTGCACTCTTTAAAGCTGACCGCGAACTGAGGAAATGCCAGTAAGCTGTATAATGGCATAAATAGGGTTTTTTCAACTTTGATGCATATCTCAGGCATTTTTTGGAATTTTGGCACCACATTCTTAACATGGGGTTTTTGGGACCCCCTCCTCATGCATTCAGGCATTGTCATGGATTTAATCGGTCCTGAAAGGTGATTTTGCTGTCACTGCATGGAATCACCTTTCGGGACTGATTACCAAAATGACATTGCCAGTGTTCATGAGGTGGGCTCTCAAAAAGTCTATGTTGCAAATTTGTGGAAAAATCAGAAATGACTGTTTCTAACATGCATTCGCGGTTACTCGCTTTTCGTAACCCAGCGAATTTGCAATATTTTCACTCAGATTTTCAACCCTCCATTGTTCTGCACCTCTTTATGAACAGTATAGCTGTCATTTTTCACATCCTGGCCGAAACGTGTTTTCGCAGTTCTGGCGCAGAATACTGAGGTTCATACTAAGGTTCACACTAAGGTTGTAGAAAGAGCAAGAAGGCACATGCCCATGACGCTCTTATACTAAACCAAATAATAATATGAAAGATTAAATCCTGACTTTATTAATCTAATTTATATTTAAATATGTCCTTGGTTTTACTGATGACCATGTCAACAGGGAGTTTATTCCATGGACCCTCAGTTCTAAGTGTGAGAAAATACTGACGACTAGTATGTTTGAATGGCTTCCTAACTAATTGCAATGGATGACCTCTAACAGTGTAGATATATTCTTTAAATTGTAAGCCTAACTCAGACATAAGAGAGGGGTCCTGAATAATGTTGCATAGGAATAATAAATCTCCTCTTAAATGAAGAGTGGTTAAGGGCATGAGATTTAATGAGGACAATCTATTGTTATAGGTTACATCTTTTAAACCTGATATTCTCTTAGTATAGTGTCTTTGGACCTTCTCAAGTGAATGACTTATGGATTTTTGTACGGGCACCACAGCTGGGCCGCATATTCAAGATGTGGCCTGACATATGATCTGTACAAGGGCATTAATACCTCTGATTGGCTTGATTTAATATTACGTAAGATAGACCATACAACCGCATTAGCTTTTTGGATAATACCATTGATGTGTTTGTTATATAACATATTATCTGAAATAGTAATGCCCAAATCCTTTTCATCAGAAGTTTTAAGGAGGGTAGAACCCCCTAGATGATACATATACTGGGGGTTATTTGTTCCCATATGCATGACTTTACATTTGTTCAGATTTAATATCATACCCCACTTATTTGCCCAAGAAGTAATATGATCTAAGTCATTCTGAATATCAGACACTTGAGTTATGCTATTACATGGACCACCTATTTTCACATCATCAGCATATTTGATGGTGAATGACAGACATTCCTTAGTCATATTGGCAATAAATGCCTGGAACAAACACGGGCCTAACACTGAACCCTGCAGAACACCACTAACAACTTTACCAACCTAAGAATAAATGCCATTGACAACAACCCTTTGTGTTCTATCTTGCAACCATTTACAAATCCAATTAATTATATAGCAGTTTATATTCATATTATGAAGTTTTATAATTAGTGCCCTGTGGGGCATAACATCAAATGCTTTACTAAAATCGATAAAGACAACATCACATGGCATATTATGATCCAGAGAAGCACTAATATTCTTATAAAAACATAACAGATTAGTAAGACAACTTCTGCCCTTTTTAAAGCCATGTTGCTCAAAATCCTTGTTATTTAATGTCGGTGTCAAGGTGTCTTTAATCAAACTCTGTAGGATTTTACATGAAGTGGAAGTCAAGCTTATACATTGATAGTTCTCCCAGTTGTATTTTAACCCTTTTTTACATATTGGAATAACAATAGTGCGGTGGCTGTGGGAAATCCATGTTCATGATACATTATGAAAATGACAGTGACACTGTTCATTAGCAGAGATCCTAAAATGCCTATGTTGAAATTTGGTGATGAAAGTCCATAAAATGAGTGTGTTACCAGCGTGCATTGCGCAGTTTCCACACACGCTCGTATCTTTGCAACTTTGCCATATTTTCACTCCAGATCTTCTACATTGCCATTTTTCCACACCTCCTTATGAACAGTGCAGCTGTCATTTTTAATGTCATGGCTGAAATGTGTTTTCACTCTTCTGGTGCAGAATACTGCAGCCGCTGTCGGAAATCAGTGTTTGGGACAGAATAGGATCGAGTGAGTGAGAGAGGGGGAGTGACCGAGCTTAACTGAGCTCTGTCAGGGCTGCTGCAGATTTCTTTGTGGGCAGGAAAAGGCACCAAATGCAGGCAGGAGTCTAGTACAAAAAGGCTGCCTGTAGCGCCGGGAGACAAAAAATGAGCGAGTGAGGGAGGGGGACTGAGTGAGCTCAACAGAGCTTTGTTGGAACTGCTGCGGATTTCTTTGTGGGCAGAAAAAGGCAGCAATGCATGCAGGGGCCCAGTACAATGGGGCAGCTAGCAGCAGTGGGAGAAACAGAATGAGCGAGTGAGAGAGGGGGAGTGAGCTAGGTCAACGGAGCTCTGTCGGGACTGCTTGCAGATTTCTTTGTGGGCAGAAAAAGGTGCCAACAGAGGCAGGAGCCCAGTACAGAAGAGCAGCCTGCAGTGCCAGGAGAAACAGAATGAGCGAGTGACACAGGGGGAGTGAGCAACCTCAGCGGAGCTCTGTCAGGATAGCTGCGGATTTCTTTGTGGGCAGAAAAAGCCACCAATGCAGGCAGGAGCCCAGTACCAAAGGGCAGCCTGCAGCGCTGGGAGACACAGAGCCGAGAATGGGGGGAGTGGATCGCTCAACAGAGCTCTATTGGGACTGCTGCGGATTTCTTTGTGGGCAGAAAAGGCAGCAATGCATGCAGGGACCCAGTACAAAAGGCAGCCTGCAGCAGTGGGAGAAACAGAATGAGTGAGTGAGAGGGGGGTTAGTGACTCAGCAGACTCTGTCAGGACTGCTGCAGATTTCTTTGTGGGCAGAAAAAGGCACCAACAGAAGCAGGAGCCCCATACAAAAGGGCAGCCTGCAGTGCCAGGAGAAACAGAATGAGCGAGTGAGACAGAGGGAGTAAGCGACTTCTACGGAGCTCTGTTGGGACAGATGCGGATTTTTTTGTGGGCAGAAAAAGGTGCCAACTCAGGCAGGAGCCCAGTACAAAAGGCCATCCTGCAGCGCTGGCAGAAGTGGAACGGGTGAGTGAGAGAGGGGAAGTGAGCAAGCTCAATAGACCAGTGTCGGGACTGCTGCAGATTTCTTTGTGGGCAGAAAAAGCTGCCAACAGAGGCAGGAGCCCAGTGGAAAAGGGCAGCCAATAGCGCCAGGAGAAACATAATGAGTGAGTGAGTGAGAGAGGTGGAGTGAGCCACCTAAATGGAGCTCTGTCGGGACAGCTGTGGATTTCTTTGATGGCAGATAAAGGTGCCAATGCAGGCAGGAGCCCAGTATAAAACAGCAGCCTGCAGCACCAGGAGAGACAGAATGAGTGAGTGACAGAGGGGCAGTGAGCGAGCTCAATGGAGCAATGCAATCAGCATTCAGCATTGACAAATACTTGTTTTCTTTAGTTTTGACTGATCTGACAGATACACCTTTATTGAATTCAAGCATTCACTTGGACGATGAAACTTTGGAATTACCAGAATAACATTTTTTGGCTTCTGATTTTGTTGGTCCTGTGTAGGATTATTGCTTAGCCTGTCATTATGCCCCCTTCCGGCACCTTAAACTTCATTGTCTACTTGAGGCTCAGAATTTGCCTCAACACTTTGATCCATTTCTTATTTTTATTTTTTTGTTTTCGTTTTTCATTTTTTAATTTTCTACTGTAAAATATCCCTCCCAAGTCCATAGGGTCCTGACTCCCACACCTTACAGGCTCAAGTTTTGTATTGTGCACAGCATACAACAATGATCTCCACTACTTACTTCTAAGCTCAAGGCAGAAGAGTGACTCCTAGTGTTACTATTCAGTGATTGACTGTATTTAGCAACTCAACAATGTTATGCTACTACAGCCTTGGAACTTAAATTGGTAATGCAGACATCTGGAGCACACTGGTATAGTGGTGATGATGAAAATAAGGATAAGGAATAATGATAACAACTGATGATGTCTCTTCTTTTATACTTTTATTTTGTAGCTTGTTGTCTACAGTTGCAGTAGTCTCAGCAAATGAATAAATGTCAAAAGCACCCTGTATGGCTTTTATTTCTCTCTTCTTTGATACATAAACAAAAATAAATAAACACAACAGTAAATAAATAAATACATAAATAGTAGACTGCTATGGGTTACAGTGAGTAGAACAATTTCAATGTTCACTGCGCCGTCTGTATTTCTCATTCTCTCAGTCTCTCTGTAGTTTGCCTTTTTGTGTTGCTTGTACGCATGTGCAAGAAACACATTGCGCCAGTCAGCAGTTAGGGAGCAGGCCACAATGCGTTAAGAAATTCGGCCACGTCAGCACACAATCAGCTGTTTTGGTGCATTACAAGCCACTAAAACAGCTGATTGCGTGGTGTCGCCATGGCAATGGCTTCTCAGTCAGCCTCTCACAGTCCCCAGGAAGCCAACGGAAAGCCACTACCAGCCATTCAGTGTGCCTTTCTGGTGAAACATTTCAATAAATAAAAAAAAAAAAAGCAGGCAGGGTGCCCAATCCCCATTGGCATAATGCACCCCCCCCCCCCCCATGGGTCATGCACCCCCCCAGCACATTGTATGTCCGATGGGGGTGCCTAATCCCCAGTCGGCTCCACTGCCCCCCAAACAAACTTCCATTTGCCATGCTGGGAGCTCATCCCAGCATGGTAAAAGTTCCCCCGTCGTCTTTAAAGGATACCTAAACAACATTTTGACAACAGACTATTCAAAAATCTGACCTCAAACAGGACTAAAGAAAAGGCTGCTGACTTTGTTAATGCTAAAACTACATTTATATATGTTACCTAAATGTGGTTCCAAAGCATCTGAAACATGTAAAATCAGCCTTCCAATTTCAAAAAAAACTGCCTTACCTGCATCTTAAAATGGCTGCCAAATGTGTTAAGTGATGACATCATCGGGAGCTAAAGTCAGAGAGCTATATGGCTCTCTATAGTGCTAACTAGTTCTTTTTTTCCCTTTGTATAGAATTGTTTCACCAAAATTGTCAAAACCATGTGCATTATTTAGATCAATACGCATCTTAGGCTATGGCTCTGTTCACTTTGTTTACTTTAACATGCTGAAATTGTGTTTTAATCCAATCGACTTTAGGCAAGCCACAGTGCAGTACAAATCTTGATTAACCTGGTGGTATAGTGGTTATAGCGGATCCAGGATGCTACAATGGGGGAGGGGGAGGGGGTGCTGGGAGTGTGTGAATACATGATATGCACTTTTTAACAGTTTTAGAAAGCCTTTATATTTTCTGCTATTATGCTTTTCTAGTATGTTTTTGACTGAAACTACAAATGTATTCCATGTTTTCGAATGTAAACATTTGTACAATCAATAAATCAGACTTCTTCAATAAAGTGAAATCCAGCAGCAGCAAGCGAGTACTTTACAATGGGGGAGGGGCGGGTTACAGCGGCACCCTTCACCGCCCCATAGAGCCACCACTTGTTTGTAGCAAAGTTCTTCTGTAGTCCAATGCCAGAGTTCATACTTTCTTGGAACTCAAAAATAGGCTTGTCTTGTCTTCTCTTCTTTATCCATGGGAAATAAGAAGAATCAGTTTTATATAGTGCTTTCATGAAGTTACTGAATGTGTAGTGGCAGCCAATTCACACATCAATACCCACACACAACCTTGGACAATTGCATGAACTGGTTTTATGGGAAGGGGAATGTTGGTCAGGACAATAGGGTCAGGTAGTGATCATGGTGCTGGCAGCCCCACATCTTATTTCTCACAGCGATCTGCTCATATTTCTCCCCTTCTGTCTTCCCCCTTCCCTGAATATAGCAGTACCTTGCAGAAGCGGCCTTCTCAGTCCCCCTCTGGTATTCATTCTCACTACTTCTCCCCACACCAAAAACTGGTGAGCTCATCACCCTTGTGCATCATGAATGTAGGTAGTACAGTCCCCAGGTTTTTTGACATGTCAAATATAAACAAATCTTTCCAGTAAGTCAGGCTGATAGCAGCAGGGAACAAGTGGAACACAGGCTTTCCTATCCTTAAAAGATCTAGGCTACCTTTGATTAGGCACTATTAAATGATGGGTGTGCACATCATTATGCATGTCATTTAATAGTGCCTAATCATAGGTGGATTAGATCTTATATGGGTAAGAATGCCTATGTTTCCCCCTGTGCCCTGCTGCTATTAGCCTGGCTTACCAGAAGATCATGTTTATTATTAATATGTAAAAATGACACGGTCGACGGTACAAACTGCATTCATGACACAGAAGTGTAGTGAGCTCACCAGTTTTTGGTATGGGGAGCAGAAGAGAAGAATGAATGCCAGAGAGGGACTGGAGAGGCCATTCCAGCAGGGTACAGCTATATTCAGGTTAGGAGAAGACAGGAAGGGGGATGTTTAGCAGATAATTGTGAGATGTGAAATGTAGGGCTGCCAGCACCATGATCACTACCTGACTGTGAATGAGAGCAGCCAGCAATGACAAATACTCAATAGCAGCATTGCACTTAAAGTGTTACTTGAATTCAGTGTAGGGAGATTACCCTCAGGTTGGGGGGGGGTAACGTTTGTTAGGCAGTATTGAGGGAGCTGTGTATAGATCATTCAAGATTTAGAAGCGTGGTAGCCAACCAGCTTGCATTGTAGAATATGGCACTAAAAAGTACTGTAGAAGATTTCCTGGGAACTGTCCTGTGGGGTTCTGCAGATCACAGATAAAGGAGTAGACTGACACTGGAAGTCTGGTGGATTCACTCAAGGCATTAGTATGTCTCTCCTGCTAATACTATTGTTATCCATAGTAAGTATAGCCATTATGAGGGCATGAACAGCAGTTTTGCTGGTGAGTCCTGAGGCCTATTGCTTGGCCCTCCATGAAGACCCAATTGTTGGTTAATGAGGCAGGACAAAAACACAACAGGGGAACTCTACATACTGCCTTCACTGCGCAGAAGGGTAGTGATCCGCTCAATGTTTACTGTGGGAGCAGAAGTCAAACATTGAAAAAGTGGACTTAAGTGTGATTTGGGAGGTATTTTTTTAACAGTGCCAGCTGATGATCCGTATAGGTGTATGTATGCACAACTACCTGAGGTATATGATTACAGTCTGAGGTATGATAATTCTCTTCATGAGACCGCAAGCTCATATGCAGCTCCAGGCAGTACTAAGGACACGGTATGGATGGTGGGGTGTTCAACAGAAGCCAGGTTAGGTGCATGGGGGTCACTTGGAAAAAGATTACAAGAGAAACTTTTTTTTTGTGGATTAACAAGAATGTATGAGCTTTGGAATTGGACCAGACCGGTACTTCACTGTGTGACCCTGAGCAAGTCACTTAATTTCCTTGTGCTGCCAGGCCACATCTGTAAACAAGGTTTCAGCATAGTGTGTCTCTCCTGGTTAACAAAAAAAATTCAGGGCATCCCATAACCACTAGATCATCAGGTACTTACAATGTTGTACTGTTCTGCAGTTTGCCAAAGAGAAAGTCAGCTAGATTACAAAACATTTTCAGCAAGTTAAAGTAAATAAAATGAACAAAATAATAGCATAACAAGTGTACTGATCAAAATAATCCATATGTTAACACATGCTGTTGATCAATCTGGTAAAACAATTCAAAACAAAGAAGGAAAGAAGAACTAGTTAGCCTGTAGGAATCCATATTGGTCTCTGGCTCTGGCTCCGATATGTTTGGGACAGATTAAGAAAATCATAGTGACACTGTTCATGAGCAGAGGTCTTAAACTTGCTGTGTTGAAAATTTGGTGACAAAAAGTCCATAAAATGACTGTGTTACGAGCGTGCATTGTGCAATTTCCATGCACCCTTGTAAATTCATGACTTCATAATCTTTTCAGTCCAGATTTTCAACATTGGCATTTTTCTACACCTCCTTATGAACAGTACAGCTGTCATTTTTCACACCTTGGCTGAAATGTGTTTTTGCACTTCCGGTGCAGAATAGCACGGTCGCTGTGGGAAATCAGTGTTTGGGGTAGATTAAGAAAATTACAGTGACACTGTTCATGATCGGAGGTCCGAAAATGCCTGTGTTGAAAAGCTGCTGTAAATAATCCCCAAACTAATTTCATTATGGGTGTGCATTGCACGGTTTCTACGCACACTCGTGACTTCACCAGTTTTCTTTTATATTTTCACTGCAGATTTTCAACATTGCTATTTTTTTATACCTCCTCACGAGCAGTACAGCTGTCATTTTTCACATCTTGTTCGAAATGTATTTTCGCACCTGTGGCACCAAATGGCGCAGCCGCTGTGCAAAATCACCTTTCAGCTAACGAACTGATAGTGTCACTGTTCATGCGGTGGGATCACAAAAAGTCCATGTGGAAAACTTGGAGTAAAAATACCAAGAAATGGCCAGGGTGCTAGAGTTTTCGATCATAACACCCTACCCTGTAGGAACTGACATGCGTCAGGGGTGTGACTTGGGATTGTCGACAGTAATGCTCATGTCATTCCATCCACACCCTGAAGCCAGTGGCAGGCATTGAGGTGCACCTTGGACACTTTCCCCCCAGAGTTCACCCCATTCTCCTATACTGCACCCATTTCAGTGTATTTCCTTATGGAATGATTGGAGTGTAAAGCCTGAATACTTCAAAGCACACCTCAACACTTGTAAGTGTCTGCAGAGTAGGGTGAGGTGAAATGTCGTGACTGTTATGGGCAATGACCCAAAGGCCCACTCCAATGCCTGTCCTTCGCTGCAGGGTGGGGGTGGAGTTGGCGTCAGTTCAATACTTCACTGCCATTTCTACACTGCATCTGTCTAACACCTGCACTTCCACTGCCAGTGACAGCAAGCAACAATTGGCATTGACAAATGCTTGTTTAAATTACTTTTGCTGACAGATCTGTTTTTGTTTTGTTTGCTTCGTTCCAGCCTGCTGGCAGGCACAGTCAGGCATCACTGTGCTTCTCTATTTGATTGGATGCCAGGCACAGGTAGCCAGCAAACTAAAGCAGATGTTTTTTACTCCCCTTTTGGCTCAGTCTCTCTTATCTGTTTTCCTTCTTTAATCTTATTTTGTTGTGCTTTAATCTGTAGAGCACAGCAGACATAGTCAATCTCCTTTCTCTCTGACTCCATCCTCAGCAGTCAGAAGACCCTTTTATCTTAAGGTATGTATGATTTTTTTTTGGTAAAATGTCAACTTTTGTTTTGAAGTTGTTTGATTTTTTTTGCCCCTTTAGACCTACACCAGGAAAATCTCCTCTGTCTCTTTTTGACTCCATTGGTCCTTTGCAGCCAGAAGCCCTTTCTATGGGAAAGGATTTTTTCTTTTTGTAAAATCAGTGGTAACTTTTGTTTTGTAGTTTGCTTGCTTTTTTGCCTCCTTAGGCCTCCCCCAGCACAATCTCCTCGGTCTCTCTCTTTCTCTCTCAGCAGACAGATGCCCTCTTTATGTTAAAGATTTTTTTTTATAAATTAGTCTTGGAGAGCGCAGCCTCCCCATCTCATCACTTTTCCCCCTCTTACACTCAATCTCTCTGCTTCTTTTTTCATGTATGACCCTCCCTTTTTTTTTTGCAGTGCAGCTTTCAATCTGAGCTTATAGAGTGATTAAAAAATGTGTACCAATCAGTCAGTTGACCAGCCAGCAGCCACACCAATCAATCTTTCTGTCTCTGTGTACTGTAGTCACTCTGTGCTATCTATGATTTCTAATTCTTTCTGACTCTGTTCTTAATATCTGCTTTTTAAAAACTGAATACATCCTTGTTTTTTTATTTGTTTATGCTTGTTTTGCATTCTCCTGGGTCTGTCCTTTCAGCCAGCAGCAGTGCACCACCAATCAGTGGAATTCATTCAGCAACAGCCACTAGTATAATTTTCTTTAGGTGTTTTTTCTCCTCACTTTTTGTTGTACATTATCTGCTGTCCAACTGATATATTTTTTTTTACAACAGCTGGCCCCCGATGACCCAGTCTCTCTCTCTCTGTCTCTCATCTGACTTGTTGACCAGTCACACTGCTCGCTCACTTTCCTCTGTGGCTGCATTGAGCACTTACCAGGGTTATACACCTTGAGTGCCTGGTGCCACATGGCATCTGTTGCTGCTGTTTCCTGATTGGATGCTGCTGGCCACCTGTTCTGATGCTCTACATGGAGCATGGCATGCTGAGAGCATCTTGGACATCTTCAGTGACTCAGCAATGCAGCTGGAAAGGAGTCAACTCGACGTGCTGTGGTGATGCTAGCTAACAAGACTACCACCCACCTGACCCAACACTAGCTTTGCTGCATACTGAGGAGGACTCAGGACGTCAGTCAGCAGGGAAGTCTAGTGCACAGCCACAGAGCTAGACAGTGAGGGTAACACTTAAACAGCCAGCAGTACTTATCCACAGACCCAGAACCACTCTAAAGCAGAAAAGTCCGTATTGATCTGAGTTTGTGGGTAAACACTGGATATGTAGGGGTTCGGATTAGTGGCTGAATAATCCACCAAGCTCAAGCATAATGGTTAGACTAATGAGCTATGAATGAGCTTGGTACATCCAGCAGACCTGGGTTTGATTTCCACAATAGTCCAGTGCTTCGCAGACACAACTGAAAATGATCCTTTGGACACCCTATAACCCCTATAACTGAGACCCTGACTCAACTGGTGTATCTGTTTCTCATGAATAAAAAAATATGTATTTATTATAAAGACTACTAGGGGTTTCCTTGTTACTCAAAACATTTTTATGTAATTTAAGTTTTTTATTTTCTATTGAGTGTTTGTTGTAGCAAACATTGCTTCTACCATATTTTCTCTGTTTTCTATTTGTGTTAAGTATTTGATTGTATTTTTCCATTGTTTATGATTATAGTTCTTGACATTTCAGTTTTTGAGTATTACCTAGAGTTACTCAGACTACGATTAACAAAACTGTATTCACTGAAATCTATTCCATTTTTAGGATTTAGGATGTCCAGGAGCAAAGTCCAAAAATCAAAAAAACTTAAAAATGGTCAAATCAGAATTGGTGTCAGAATATGAAATTTGATCATGAAATCCAAAAGCCAATCAAGAAAGGCTTCTTCTCTTCTAGGATTTCATTTTCTGAATTAGGACCAGATATTCCACAATCCTAAAAAATACTATCAGAACAGATTTCTGTAAATTCAAACACCCCTAGTATTACCCTTTTCATTGGCAAGCAACCTAATTGCATTAAATATGTTGTTGCTTTGTTTTCTGTTAATGTTACAGGATTACCATACATGTTGCAGTTACTACCATTGCCTTGTAGACTCGACAAGGCTGAACGTGAGAGGCCTATGTCAATAGAGATACTATTTCATTAAGAAGGCTGTGGAGGGGTTGAACAAGCTACCAGAGAAGCTTGTTAGACTAGAATACATGGATAGTTTCAAGAGAGGGTGGGATAGATAAAACAGCTGGTACTGATACTGATGAGCAGAGAGGGGGCATGCAGTCCTGCAAAGGATAGACTCATACCACAAGGCATTCTTCTGCTGGCATACTACTATGTTTATGTGTAGTTCCATGTGGTATCACACACATCAGGTGTATGAAAGAAACCTCCTAGGGCCCAATTTTCAAAGAGCCCATAATGCAACGCAAGTTGCGTTGCTCTAAGGGTTGTAGCAAACTCTGGGTGCACCAGGGACCCTGCACCCAATTTTATTCAAAGCAGGGTATCGGTGCCAAACTCCCCAGGTTTGCCACAAGTCACTAGCTATGCCAAATGGTTGGCGCATCTGTGGACATTGCCACAGGAATTCAGGCTCCCCAACTGGTGCAATACTAATAGGGCTAGGATGGTGAGGCAGGGGGAGAAACAGCATGCCAGGAGGAGGCCAGGGGCATAAGGGGTATGGGATATGGCAGTGGGGGTTTCGGTGGAGAGAGTTGTGCATAAATAGGTATGTGTCAGCACCCATCAAGGTGCATATGCTGTATAGTGTTACTGTCAATCATATGCTGTGTACATACATTAAGAACCCCCCCCCGATCCCTTATGTCCCCCATGAAATAACCATACATTTGTCCCTGGTTGTCTAGTGGAAATCCCATCCCTGATCTCCCCCATTAATCAGCATATACCATTCACTGGTGGCCTAGCAGACGCCCTCCCTCTCTGTAATCTCCCCCATATATTAAGAGATAACTATTCCTGCTGCTCTAGAGGTCCCCTTCCTACCACCCCATCGGGTAGTGTCCCACCAGCATGCCCCCACATCCTGAATCTGAGCTGATGACCAGCACAGCCCTCCTCATGCTAACACAGCTAGCCACCAACTGAGCTCTCAATGTGTGAGTACTGTATACAGTATGTGCTCATTGACTGACAGCAGCTGTCAATGAGTGCATACTGTATACAGTATGCAGTCATTCAGAGCTCAATCAGCAGCCAGCTGCGGTAGTGAGAGGAGGGCTATGCAGGTCACTGGCTCTGATTTAGAATGGCAGGAAACGGAGTAGTGGGACACTGCCTGATGGGGTGGGGGGCCACTACAGCACCAGAGACAGTTATCTCATAATATGTGGGAGTGATTGCTGAGAGGGAAGGGGTCTGCTAGGCCACCAGGGAATGGTATTTAATGGAGGAGATCAGGGATGGAGGGTCCACTAAATCACCAGGGACAAATGGATGGCTATTTCATGGGGAACATCAGGAATTGGGGGTTCTATATGTATGTACACAGGACATGACTGACAGCAACACAATGCAGTGTACACACCCCAACAGGAGCCAACAATGCCTATTTATACACAACTCTCTCCACAAAAACTCTCACTGCCACCTCTCATGCTCCTAGTGTGCCCCTAGTGCCCCCTGTAAGACTCCATCTCACTGGCGCCTCCTGGCTGGTCTAAGTGGTGCACCTTGTTGCATTCATGGTGGGGCTTGTAAAACCCCCCAAAGGGGATGTTGCAGCTCCACCATGGCACAAGACCCTTTGTGACCTGGTGCACTGGGTTGTTTGATATAACCCTGGTACAAGGGGCTGTGGCACAGCAATGTTTGGATCTTACACATGCTGCATTGTAAAATCATGTTTGATGCAAGTTGTGATGTAAGTCACCTCTTGCATCAGACTCTTTTGACTCAAGTCCCTTACGTTGCTCTAACTGCTTTTAAAATTGGGCCCATAATGTACTACACCCTATACATTATTCCCTATGTAAAGAAACTTAGTTAGTTTTCCTCCCAGGATTTTTCTGTCTTCTTTAATCATTTCTTCAGAAGCTTTGTTTCTTAACAAATTGTTGTCAAAAGTCCAACCTGATGGTTTAAGTATGTAGGGGTCATTGTTTGTATATTGATGTAATGACAGTGTGAATGCATTTGCCTATATAAATGATGTTAGTTTTGCTTATGACAGGGAAATTGAGACAAACAAGTTATTCTCTCAGTTGCCCTGTTACCACTATTTGCTATCTCAATTGCCGTACCATCAGCATTTTCTTTCCTCTCTTCATCCAACATCATTTGCAAATGTAAGCCCCCAGTGTGGGCTTACCTGCTGTGTTTGCTCCCTCGGCATTGTTTGCTCTTGGGGCTGTGGTGGGAGTCGCACCTTGTGACCCCCCCGTTGCTGCAAGACACTATTTTCTCCTGGTGTCTAGGCCCATTTGGGGCCTGGCTGAGCACCAGGGTGATGGTTCCTGCCACCGGCTGCGAGGGTGTGTGGTCCAGGGTCCGGAAAAGGACCAGACCAGGCTCAGGGACCTCAAAGGTACAAATGAATATTTTATTTTAAAGGTAGCAGTCCCACGCGCAATGTGCATGTGCAGATACCACCAGGGACTGCAAATTAAAGGAGCCATGACTCCGTTCTAATTTTGCCCATGTGGCCGACAAAAAAACTATGTGTCCCTGGCTCCAGATGCAGGAGAGGAGCCAGGGAAGATTAGATGTTAGACTGGAAGGTTTCCGGTCACTGCAGGTGGGGATGTGGCAGCTCTATTAAGGGCAAAACCAGTAAAACCTAAGGGCTGTTCTGGTCACAGTAATCCCAGCACAATATGGCAGCCCACATCAAAAAACTACAAACTGGAGCTGCTGGGAAAATACCCAGAGGCAGCCTGGAGGTCACATGGGGCACTGCAGCCAGTGAAAGAGAGACTGTGCTGGGGAAATAAAAGGCAGTTTCTCTCGCGAAAAGAGAGAGAGTTGGGAGTGGGGTAGTTGAGAGGAGCAGCAGTGTGGCAAGGGGAAGAGAGATCGCCACCAATAATACCAAGTCTGCCTGGCCATGGGCTCCCTAGCTACCCACACTGTAAGTTGAGTGCTGGAGGGAAGACAGCAGCTCCACAGGCAGACGGGTCCCATTGTAAGATCAGGCAGCTGGACCGACTGGACTGAAAGGTACAGTGGGTTGTAAGCTTGAGTGAGCCCCTGGCCCCTATGGGTTACTCTGAGTGGGAACAGGCAAGTTCAGCCAGGGGAGAGACCTGGAAGTCGGGCTGCCCTGATCATGCCTGGGGTAGGGTAGTGTGATCCAGAAGGGGTGAGGGAACAGTGCCACATTTGTTCTCCAGGCTGATGGAGCAGACACCCCAGAGCAGAAGGACAAACAAGCCTGCTTGAGTGAACACTGTCTATACAGGCCTGTGGGAGAAGTTGGAAAGGCCAGGCAGGTGAAGATCATCACACCGCAAACCCTCATGGCTCCGGCTGTCCACCAGTGGTATACCTGCAAATGAAGACCCCCCGAGGCATCTGGCAACTCATTGGGCAGATAGTCCCTTCCAGAGAACTACAAGAGAACTGTGAATACCCCAAGCCACGGCTCTGGGGAGTTATTGGCTAGTTATTTAGGGTCTGAGACTAAGCCCTTACCATCTCGACGCCCAGGTTGGGAAGACTCAAATTTAAAGTAAAAGTTGTTTTTTTGTTATTTGGGCCCCAATGAAAGACCTGAGGCCTGCATCTGAGAGTGGCGAGGTACCCACTGTACAGGGACAATTTGGGTGCACCCAAAAGAGGAAGACGATTTTTCTACTGGGACAGTACTGTTTATCTGGAAGTACGAGGTCACTGACCTTTCCCTCTTTGTGTCATACCCTAAATAAAGGGGTTGTGGTTTACCATTTATTTATTGCCCTTTGTGGTTATTTGAAAAGTGCTATTGAGGGGTGGGATACCAGTGGGGAAAACTGTGTTTGTGGGGTAATCCTTGCAGGGGCAGCTCACTTATTTTCTGACAGGTGGTAACCTGTTCTTTGTCTGCAGGAGTCCTTGCCACTATCCTGGGTGGCAGCACCAAGCCACAATTGCCACCACTGCCAGAACTCAGGCTAGGCCCCTCAGAGGTGTATGCAGAATACCCCGAAAGTCCCTAGACAGCCCAGGTGAGTTACAGGGGTTGTTACAAGTGGAGGCAATGCTCATATTAGCGCTCCTAGAGGTTAACCCCAAAATTACAATTTAAATATTTGGTATCCCCCTTGGGTTTTCTTTGTTTTTATTCCCTCTTTTTCTTTCCTTGGTGGGGGCAGGTGAAATGGCATTCCAGGAGGTGGAGGATTGGTGTGTGTTTGAGGGCCTTGACCCCCAGAAAATGCTTCTGGTAAGTAATGTGATGGTGGGACAGATGAAGGAGTTTATTTTAAAAGCCCTGCCTGACTGCAGGGTGTTGAAAATCCAAAGGGTGACCACGTACCTTGGTAAGGGGTATAGGGACCTAATAATGGAAGAGGGCAAGGATTTAGGCACCGTGGACGTACCCCCTTGGGTGAAAATAGATAAGTTCAAAGAGATCTGAGTGTTGTTGAATAAGGGAATGGCCGCTGGTCCATCACCTGGAGATCCGACCCCCTCTGATCCCCTGAATGAGGACAAAGGGAGTTTTGAAGCCCATCTGGGGTCCCTGCTTGATAATGAAGGGAAGACCATGAGGGATCTTCAGGCCATGTTCCCGGAGGGCATTCTCCACATGATTTTGCTGGGGTAGTAGGCACACTATATGGTGGTGCATCACAAACAGTACAAGCCAATTTGCACTTTCTTGGGGGAAGTCCCCATGCCCACTGGGGAGGATGATTTGCTCTCCTGGATGAGTCAGGCAGCCCAGATGATCCAGGTCTGGAGGTGTTCCGGGGAGGAAAAGTGCAAGTGGGTGGTGGAAAGTTTACAGGGCATGACGTTGGATGTGATTTGATCCCTACAGGCCAGCCAGCCCATGTGTACCTCAGATGACCATCTGGCCATTCTGAGAAGCACTTTTGGGGTGGTAAAGAAGAGAGAGGCCATCTTGTTCCAGTTGTGGGGCACCATGCAGCACCAGGGTGAAAAATTATCACAGTACATTACCCATGTGGAGGCAGTGGTGCGAAAGATCGCCAAGGTTGGGAAAGACCCCCCGGGATTGGTGGCTAAGGTGTGGCTCGACCAGATACTTAGGGGGGCGGTTCCCTCCCACTTGACTCTGATCTCCCTCAGGCTGTGGGATCAGAAGTCGAATTCCCCATCATTCAAGCAGTTATTGGACAAAGTGAAGGAGGAAAAAGCCCAGGAGGATGTCGGTGACCAGCTGCAGGTGCTCACCACTACCAGTGTTGCCCTGTGACCCCAAGCTCTGAGCCCACTGGGACTGTCTTGTTTTCCTGACTTGGGTGATTTGCTGAAGGAGCTGAGGGATTGTGTACAGGACTTGAAAGAGAGGAGCGGAGCATCTCCTACCTCTACTAGGGCTGAGTTCCAAGAGATGAAGGACAGTGTAAGGGCCTTGCCGAAAAGGGTGGTTCTGTTTCAAATGTGGGTAGGATGGCCATATGCATCAAGGTTGCCTTGGGGCAGAAAATCCCCTGCTGGTATCCGAAAAACAGAGGCAGAGGGATCAGAAAAACTCCAATGGGGACTGGTGATGGAGCTATCTTAGCCCCCAAAATGGCATTGCTCCACCAATTAGACAGACTCTCATGTTTCCCCCGACAGTGGTGTGCTTCTTGGCCTGATTGGTCCCTAGGCTGATGCAGAAATTTTGGTTGAAAGAGTAGGGAAAATGATGGAATCACTTCTGAAGGAAAGAATTGTTAAGTACCTAGAGGCCAGTGGGGCACAGGACCTAAGGCAGCATGGATTCACAGCAGAAAGGTCATGTCAGATGAATCTAATCAATTTCTTTGACTGGGTGACCAAAGTAGTAGACCAGGAAGGGGCTGTGGACATGGTCTACCTAGACTTTAGCAAGACATTTGACACAGTCCCCGCACAAAAGATTAATAAACAAATTAGTCAGCCTGGGAGTGAGTTCCAGGGTGGTAGCCTAGGTAAAACATTGGCTGGACAAAAGGACACGGAGGGTAATAGTAAACAGAGTCCAGAGTGAAGAAAGGGGGGTTACTAATGGGGTACTGCATGGTTCAGTACTGGGGCCAATCCTTTTTAATGTCTTTATAAGTGACATTGCAGAGGGGACTGGAAGGAAAAGTATGTCTCTTTGCAGGCGACACAAAGATCTGCAACAGGGTTGATACACAAGGTGGGGTGGAAAGGATGAGAAGGGACTTGGCAAGGTTGGAGGAATAGTCAAAAGCATGGCAGCTAGGATTCAATGCAAAGAAGTGCAAAATAATGCACCTGGGAAACAAAAACCCAGGGGAAGAGTACACAATGGGTAGTGAGATACTGACAACAACAAAAATGGAAAGGTACCTGGGGGTAGTCATATCAGATGACCTAAAGGTGGGCAAGCAATGTGAGAAGGCAGTAAGGAGGGCTGGGGGGATACTGGGATGCATAGGTAGAGGTATCACCAGCAGAAAACAGGAAGTTGTTATCCCTTTCTGCAGGCAGTTGGTAAGACCACATCTGGAGTACTGCATGCAGTTCTGGAGACCCCATCTCCGCAAAGACATAGGGTGGAGGCTTTCCAGAGGAGGGCCACCAAAATGGTGCAGGGTCTGCACCAGAAGACATATGAAGAAAGGCTAAAGGAGCTTAATATGTATAGCCTCAAGGAAAGGAGGGAGGGGAAGGGACATGATAGGAAACTTTCAAGTACCTCAAGGAATCAACAAAGTCCAAGAGGGTAGCATCTTTCAGAAAAAGAGATGTGCAAGAACAAGGCGGCACAATTTGAAGATAAAGGGGGAACTGCTCAGAGGTAATGTGAGGAAGTATTTCTTCATGGGGAGGGCTGTAGATGCATGGAACAGCCTTCCTGAGGAGGTTGTGGAGTTGAAAACAGTGGAGGAATTCAAGAATGCATGGGACAGACATAAGGCAATTCTAGTGGGGGGGGGGTAGGAGGAAGTAGGCTGTTGGTTAACTAGGATCTGCAGCTTATCCATTAGGTAAGGAAATGGGCAGACTAGATGGGCCAAGTGGTCCTTATCTGCCATCAAATGCTATGTTTCTATGTTTCTGTGTCTTGTTTTGCCTTGCTGGATAGCGGGTCACAGGTCACCATCATACACCTGCCCTTTTATGACTGACACTTGCAACACTTGCCTCTCCTACTCCTGTCTGGATTGTCCCTGTGGGGGGGGGGTAGGTAGCTCAGACTACCCCTACAATGGGTATTTCCTGGTCTTCATATCTTTCCTGTCCAAGGGGCCTGATAAACATCCCACTATTGAGACCCTATCCTTGATTTGCCCTGAGCCGAAAGGCATGTTGGACAACCCAGTGCTAATTGGGACCAACACCAATATGTTCAGGTAACTGGCACAGATGTGCACTGACAAAGGTGGGGCAGATGAGCTGGCAAATGCTTTGGTAAAAGCCGCAGTAAAAAGAGTGAGCTTAGAGGTGACAAGCAACCCCAACAATGCGGGGGAGGACTGGGTTGGTGTATTCTGCCAAGTAGATAGAGGAGAGTTAACCCTACCGCCAAGTGCAGAATGCCACTTTGTGGGCATTGTGCGATTCAAGCAGCCAACCCAAGGGACTGCCTTCATCTTTGATGCCCCACCCCCTGGCAGTCTACTGGAAGGTCTATTGGTACAGAGAGGAGTACTGTCCCCTCCGGACATCTCCAGGGCCAGGCTGGTTACAGTGAGGGTTCAAAATGAATCTAAGAGACCTGTGGTCATCAGAAAGGGCCAGGTGTTGGCAAACATCTACCGATGTGATGGAGCAATGTCAGTCAACCACAGGGAAACCCCAGGGGATGAGAAAGACCTGTCTTTGTTTGCATTTGGGAGTTCCCCTATACCCAACAGTTTTAGGTGGAGTTTAAGTCAGAAGTTGTCCCAGCACTGGCGGGTCTTCTCGCTCCATGAGTGGGACATGGGTTGTGTGACCGTGGAAGAATATCGGATTCATCTGAAGGATGGCCGCCCATTCAGAGAGAGATCTGAGAGGTTAGTCCTGGCAACATAGAAGATGTCTAGAAACACCTGCTGGAGAATTTCAGCATTATCACTGAATCTCTGAGCCCTTATGCCTCAAGCGGTGAGGATGTGCATAGACTATCTCTCGCTAACCAGAAACGCCACAAGAGCACACCACGCTCCTCCTGGAGCAAGGGGCACCACAAGAGCACCTTAATAGGTAAGGCAGTCTTCTCCTTGCCTGCTTCTTTGTTCAGGGTGTTAGCCCATCGACTGCCCCACCCCACCCAACCCACCCTGCCACCCAAGCCCGACCCTCAATTTATTGCCAATTCCTGTCACATGACTTCCTGGTACCTTTTGGGACTAAGTCCCCACTTCTCCATTTGCTGCTTATATTCGTGTCCCACTGGAGGGAGTTCTCCTCTCTGTTTGTCTGACCAATCTATATCTCCCTACCTTCTCCTACTCTCAGACACTCTTGCCTGCTCTGCTACTTAGCTGCCCAGTCCCTGACTAGTAAACCTCCTCGCTCATCCCACTGCTAAACTTTACCCTGCACAGCACCTCCTATTCTCCCATCTCCTGTCTACCTGTCCCCTCACTTCCTCCCCCTCTAGCCTCTGCCCACTATGAGTCATTTTTTTGGCCCCATTCTGAGTCCCAAATCCAGCTCTTTCAAGCCCCCCGGCTAACTCCGACAACCTCTCCACAAGGTTCTAAGACACCCCCCCGGGGTATTCAAACCTGGTACCATCTGCACCAAAGTCGGCAGCACTACCACTACTCCACAGTGGCAGTCACCCTCATTGAAGGTTGGCTATCACCCTTATTATTTACTTCACTCAAAGAACAATGGGCACCACCGCTCTTCTACTAGGTCTGCTCACGTTTATCCTCCTGGCTCAGACCACCCCCAATCCTGAGCCCCCCACCCACCACCCCGAGCATTTCTCCCCCAAACTGCCCCATAACAGCTTGGCTCCCGCTACTCTGGACACCCCCCTGACTCCCCTGCATCCACCCCTGCCAAAACCCCCACTCCATCTGCTCACCCGGGCCAACCCGGGACCCACCTCTTCCTCGACATACCTACCCTCTGTGCCTTATCTATCCCCTGCACCCTTACTATCAGGTCCTCACCTTGGAACCAAACCAAGGGTCCTTGTCGCCACTGACCTATAATTAGAATAATCTCTCTGCTTCTGCTGCTCTCTGAGAATATACACCCAAACCCAGGACCAGCACCTACCAGCCCTCCCAAACCCCACTCCGGAGCCGGTCTCCACATTGCACCCCCGGAACATATGCAGCCTCCTAAAGAAATCTGCTGCTCTCCAGTGCTGAGTTTTACAATATCAACCCGACATCATTGCGCTAGTAGAGACTTGGCTCTCCAAAGCAACCTCTGACTCTGCTATTTCCCTCCCTGGATACACCCTGTTCAAGGAAGAGCGAGTAGGTAAATGCAGCGGTGAGTGCGCAATCTTCATGCGGGACACCCTTATAGGTCACACAATCCCTGCTCCCAAGCTTGACTTTGGTGCCCAAGCCCTCACTCTAAAAATTAACCCTGACCCTGCCAGGGGCCCACTGATCCTCACGGTCTCCTACATACCCCCAAGGAACCAATACCCAGCGGCCCAGTCTCTCACTGACTACCTCACATCCCTACCACACAAAGCCGAGCAACTCATCCTAGGTGAACTTAATGTTAATTGGCTTGCTACCACTGCCTCCCAAACAAGGGACTCCTTTGCTGCCCTGGACATGTCCCAGTTAGTCACCCAGCCCACCAGATTCAACTGGACAAGCGGCTCCAGTACCCTCCTAGACATTATAATATCGAACCACCCTCATAAAATCCAGGATATCAATGTCCTCTCCAACTCACTTAGTGATCACTCACCAGTCCTCTGTCTCTGGTCATCCTCAGCACTGAAACCAGTGTTCCAGGCCACCCTTTGCCAGCGCCTATGCCCTGGGGGCCTTAGAAAGCTATAATTGCATCTAGCACAGCTGGACTGGTCCCTCATCCAACATGCCCCTGATATAGACTCTGCCCTAGACCTCTTCACAAATGCCTTCAGCAAGGCTTGTGACCTTTTTGCGCCCCTCACCAGAATCCACACTAAAAAACAAAATACCCCCAGGATCTCCTCATCCCTTATCCAGAAACTCAAGAACAGGGATAATCTCTGGCACATCACTATTGAATCAGGCAAGTTGGCTGATAGACAAGCCTACAACGCGGAGCATAATAAGTGCACCTGGGCCATTAGACGGACCAAGACAGAGCACTATCAGACCACCCTTGCATCCACATGGGGTTCAACCTGGATTTTTTGGGATAGCATGAAAGAGCTTAATGGGAAGACCCACTCCCCCTCTCCTTCCCAGCTCTCCAGCAATGATACTGTTACTACAGACCCACTTTGCATTGCTGATTGCCTTAATACCACCTTCTCTGACCTAAGCTCTGTCCTCCCCAACAGTTTTTTTGATCCAATCCCCACCTCTATCCTCCCTGCCTTGGATCGCTGTCCTTTCTACCTGTGCACTATATCCCCCCACGAAGCCAGACCGCACCTGCTAAAAGCCCTGGGTAGCAACAACCCTCTCAGTGACCCCCCTCAACTCCAGCATCCTCCGTCTAGTCTTGGATGTTGTCCTAGTCCCCCTGACTGACCTACTAAACTGGTACCTACGCCTCAGTAAGTTTCCCAGTGCTTGGAAATCAGCCAAAATCACCCCTATACACAAGAGTGGTGATCGGTCCACCCCTAACAACTACTGGCCGATCTCCATCCTCCCCCCTCTCTCCAAAGCCCTTGAAAAAGTAGTGTCTATTCAACTCTCTGGGTACCTGGCCAAATACAACATAATGTGCCCAGAACAGCATGGTTTTCACCCAGGACATAGTACCACTACTGCCCTCCTGGAGTTCTCCCAATACCTGTACTCTGCTCTTGACCCTGGAAACCTTGCTGGAGCAGTGTTCATTGATCTGTCCAAGGCCTTTGACACTGTTTGTCACCCCCTCCTGCTCGACTCCCTCTACCAACTCAGCATTTTTGCTGGTCCCCTTGCTTGGTTCTCTAGCTACCTCTCAGCTAGATCCCAGCGGGTAAAGATCAACTACTCCCTATCCAATACCAGGCCCGTCCACACTGGGGTACCCCAGGGCTCCATCCTGGGTCCTGTACTTTTCAGTCTCTACTGCAAAACTCTTCCCAGCTCCTGTACAGGAAAAATGCTCCTCTACACTGATGATGCAGTTCTCATTGCCTCTCACCTTGATCCCGCCTCTCTCCAGTTATCCCTCCACCACACCTACAACCAAGCTGAAATGTGGTTCCTTGATCACTGACTTGTCATTAACCTAAACAAGACCAAGTCAATGCTCTTCTCCCATCACAAAACAAGGCCAAAAACTGCCCCCCCTTGATTCTCCTCAACACACTACACTCGCTGGAGCAAGTGACTGCCTACAAATATCTAGGCATCACTTTCAACTCTGCCCTCACCTTCCACACCCACATCAATGCCCTATTCTCAGCCATAAATTCTCAGATAGGTCTACTATAACGCCATAGAGATTGCCTCCCCCAAGTTGCCCTCCAGCTGGCCATCACCTCCTCCAACCTGTCCCTAGTGGACTATGGCTTGCCCATTTAAGCTGTGGTGGACAATACTGCCCTCACCAAAATTCAGCTCTCCATCAATAAAGTCTGCAGGCTCCTGACCAGAGCCCCTAGCCACACACACACTTGCCTGCTCTACTCCACCATCAACCTGCTCATCTTCGAGGAGCATCTGTACTACCAGACCTGCCTACTCACTAAAAAATCTCTCCTAGGGCTCTCCCCTGTGGGCGTCTCTGCTTCCCTACAGTGTGCGTCCTCATCTGTTGCCACCCATAGCTCTAGTAAGGTCACCTTCCAGGTGCCCAGAACCAAGACCTCCCTAGCCCAGAGGTCCTTCTACTACTGAGCCCCTGCTTGGTTCAACTCCCTCCCAACCTGCATCACAGACATTGCCAAAATTGGTCCCTTCAAAATCGCCCTTCAGAACCATCTCTTTGACGCTTGTTGCTGTAGATGCACCTAATAATCCCACTGTGGGAACTTCCCATCAGGCCTCCCCTGACTTGACAACATCATCTGGATGGCCTCTCCTTCTCCCCCTTTCACCCCCATCCCCATCTCTACTTCTACCCACTCTAGGTATTTATAGGGTTGTACCCCCAATGTAACCCGTGGGTACCTGTATATGAATGTAACATATAATATGTAAGAAATATGCAACCTAAGTGTACTCTTTGCTCAATGTTTTGCACATCTACTTATTCTACTGTTGTAACCACACTATGTAATGTGTCTACCCTCTCTGTGATGAGGTGCTTATGTAAATGAGTCCATGACTCAAAGGTTGTAAATCCAACTTGTACAAATAAATAAAAAATAAATAAATAAAAGGACCATCCCTGATCAGTATACTGTGCCTCAGGTGGAGGATGCACTGGTCAGTTTGTCCGGGAGCAGGTAGTTCTCTGTGTTGGATCTCCGGAGTGGCTATCATCAAATCCCCATGGTGAAGGAAGATAAAGAGAAGACCGCGTTTATTTGCCCTTTGGAGTTCTACCAGTTCGAGCCTATGTCTCAGGGAATATCCAGAGCCCTGGCCATATTCCAGTGCCTAATGGAGATGGTTGTGGGGAATATGAATTTGCTCAAGGTTATTGTCTACCTGGATGACCTTATTATCTTTGGGCCCACACTGGAAGAACTCGAGACTTGATTGATGAAGGTTCTGGATCAGTTTAAGGAGTTTGGCCTCAAGGTCTCCATTGACAAGTGCCAGTTTTGCCAGCCTGCTGTGAAGTATGTCGGGCACATTGTCTCGGTGGAAGGTGTGCAGACTGATCCAGCTAAAGTGGAAGTTCTCAACACGTGGCCCAGGCCCACTCACTTACGAGCCCAGCAGTCCTTCCTGGGGTTTTGTGGATATTACTGTTGGTTAGTGACGGACTACTCAGTGGTGGTGCATCCTCTGAATGATCTGATGCAAGGCTATCCTCCCCCAATAAAAAGGAGGGGACAACCCCAAGGTGGACACTTGCACATCGGTGAACCATTTCGGGACTAATGGACCCCTGAGTGTGAGCCTGCATTCAGGTAGATCATTCAGAGGCTCATGAAGGCCCCTGTTCTCGCTTTTGCTGACCCCAGAAAGCCCTATGTCCTTCGCACTGATTCCAGTTTGAATGGTTTGGGAGCTGTACTGTATCAGGAGTATCCCGAGGGGTTTTGCCCTGTTGCTTTTGCTAGCTGTGGCCTGACCCCCTCCAAAAGGGATTACCCAGTGCATAAGCTGGAATTCCTGGTGCTGAAGTGGGATGTGACAGAAATGTTCCACAAATACCTGTAGGGGGTCCTCTTCACCATCCAAACAGACAACAACCCCTGATGTACGCTACCACCATGGTGAAACTGGACACTGCAGGGCACTGATGGCTTTCTGCCCTCTCCACCTACAACTTTAGTCTCGAGTATCAGAGTGGATGAGCCAACGTAGATGCTGACACTTTGCCCAGGCGCCCACACACCAATACCCCTGACCCTCCTGTCCAATCAGACCTGCTCTGGTCCAAGTTTTGTGTTTCATTCAGTCTTGAACTCCACCAGAGCCATAGATGTGTTGGGTCCCCCACCAGAGTCTATACCTCCTGACTATCTAAATTTCATATGACTGGATATCTCTTCACTGCCCCAGCCCAGCAAGACTGACCTACAGTGGGAACAGGAAACTGACACAGTCATACAAGACCTCCTTTGGGCTCTCAAGAAAGGGCAGTCCCCCCGCCAAATGAGGAACCATCACCCCGATGCCTGCCGTATACTGAGATAGTGGGAAAAGCTAGTGCTGTGGGATGGAATACTGCTGTGGAAAGTGCAGGAAAAGGACCACCTAGGATGCTCTAAGCTTCAGCTGATATTGCCCAAAGTGTATCATGGTGCCATCCTCAAGTCCCTGCACGATGACATGGGTCACCTGGGTTATGAATGCACCTTGGATTTGTGTGAGACTGGTTTTACTGGCCCAGGATGAAAACTGATGTGGACAGCCACTGCAAATGCTGCCTGTGGTGCATACAGAGAAAAACGTTAGCCAGACGGGCCGCCCTCTTGGTCTGCATCAGTACCAGCAGGCCTCTGGAATGCTTCTGCATGGATTTTCTGTCCCTTGAACCCGACAGAAAAAAAAAACAGCTACCATCCTGGTTAACATGGATCACTACACCAGATATGTGCAGGCCATTCTCACCAAGGATCAAAAGGCCAACACTGTGGTTAAGGTCTTGAAGCAATTTTTATAGCACTATGGCCTCCTTAAGAAAATCCATTCCGATCAGGGCCGAGATTTTGAGAGTCGACTGGTGAAGGAGTTTCTGTCTTCCTATGGTATACAGAAATCTCACACAACCCCTTACCATCCCTAAGGGGGATCCCCAACCTGAACATTTCAACTGGACGTGCTGAACATGTTAGGTACCCTTGATCCAGCTGACAAAGTGAACTGGAGTCAAAAGGTCAGCTATATCGTACATGTGTGAAACTGCACCAAAAATGATTCTACCCTTTTACCTAATGTTTGGTCGTGAAGCCCGGCTGCCAGTGTTTCGGTGTGTCCCCTGATGGTACATTCCACAGTTCCTATTTCGAGTAAGCCCATCAACTGAGAGAGCAACTTTGGGAGGCATACCAGCTAGCTTCTGAAGCAGCATCTCGAAGTAATCAGAATAACAAAAATAGATATGATAAGAGAGTTCAAAGTCAGGACCTGGAAATGGGGACTGGGTTTTGCTCCAAAACTTGGGATTTCTGGGCAAACACAAGATTCTGGATCAGTGGGCCCTAGACAGTTACATCGTGGTCAAAAAGCTGCCTAGCCTGCCCATGTATCAGATCAAACAAGCGCATGGTAGAGGCCTAGAAAAAACTGGGCACTGGAACAATTTGCTTCCCACAGGGGAGATCATGCTGCACCTTGCCCTAGGTCTCGACCCTCCAGCTGCAAGAAGGCCCATAACGCATAGTCAATTTACTCGGGGAGGACAGCACGGTCCTGGCTCATTCTGTCCTTTTGAGCATAACATGGGGATCTTGGATGTGGGCCCAACTAAGCCCCAGGAGGGGCCTGCAAGCAATTCTGGTGATGAGAGTGTGGATGAGGACTATGCGTGCCATCCCTGGAGGGCAAACTCAGACCCAGCCTAATCCCAGTGGGAGTGGTAGTGCCAAACTCAGCTCCAGCCACCAGTACAAACCCTCCAGACCCGTGCTGTCATTGAATCCTAATGCCATGCCTTTTGTTCCAGAAATCCAGCCTGCTGCCCCTATTCTGGGGCCCGATCTGGACAGTGCCCTGGATAGTGAAAAATTATTCAAGTCCCAACCCACCAGTCATTGATGTAACTGCCATTCCTGGCCCAGACCCAGTCACAGTCCCTGACCAGATTTATGGTGGTGCAGCATTACAGGACCAGGCCCCGGGATTGACTGTAGAACCAAGCCGGGAGGTGGGCCCATGCCTGATGAGGAGATTCCCATACCTGACACTGCTCTGCCTAGAAGGTCAGGCAGACCACCCTGGCCCATTGTCAAACTCACCTATGATACCCTAGGTGACTCCTCTGATTTTCCCCTCCAGGTTATTCATAAGCCTGTAGTTCCCGTTGTTTATCCTCCATGGTGTTGCCCAATGGATGGATGGGGTGGGAAGGTGTATATGCATAGGAGTAGCTACCTGTGTATAGTTGTATATGTGTTGCTTTGACAGCTACCAATGGTTGGATGCAGAATGCGATGCCCATGTGATTATTGTTGGTGCAAGTTAGGAATCAGCTGTCTAGTTAGAAAAGTGGATGATAAAATGAAGATTACATTAAAGTGACTTGTCTGGATGCCAAGTGTTCAGCCAGGGGAATGTGTAAGCCCCTAAATGCGGCCTTACCTGCTGTGGAGCCATCGCAGTTCTGATGTTCTCCCCTTGGTACTGTTTGTTCCTGGGGCTGTGGTGGGAGTTGCACCTTGTTACTCCCATTGCTGCATGTGGTCATTTTCCCCTGGTGTCTCAGCCCATTCAGGGCGAGCCAAGTGCCGGAGCGATGGTTCCTGCCGCCGGGTACAAGGGTCCGTGGTTCCGGGTCCAGAAAAGACCAGACCTGGCTTGTGGACCGCAAAGGTAGGAATAAATATTTTATTTTAAAGATGGCGGTCCCGAGCACAATAAGCATGCACAGATACTGCCAGGGACTGCAAATTAAAGGCGCCAATTTTGGCCATGTGACCGATGAAAAACTCTGTGTCCTTGGCTCCAGAGGCAGGAATGGAGCCAGGGAATGTTAGTTGTTAGACAGGAAGGTCTCCAGTTGCTACGGGGGATGTGGCAGTCCTATTAAGGGCAAAACCAGTAAAACCTAAGGGCTGTGCTGGTCAGAGTACTCCCAGCACCAGATGGCAGCTCCCATAAAAAAACTACAAACTAGGGCTGCTAGGAAAATATCCAGAGGGAGCCTGGAGGTCACATGGAGCACTGCAGTCAAAGAGAGGGAGGCTGTGCTGGGGAAATAAAAGGCAGTTTCTGGCACTAAGAGTGAGAGTTGGCAGTGGGGCAGTCGAGAGGAGCAGCAGGGTGGCAAAGGGAAGAGTGATCACCACCAACATTACCAAGTCTGCCTGGCTGAGGGGGCTCCCGGGCTACCCACACTTTAAGTTGAGTGCAGGAGGGGAGATAGCAGATCTGCAGGACTGCAGGCAGATGGGTCCCATTGTAAGCTCTGGTAGCTGGAACAACTGGACTGAAAGGTACAGTGGGTTGTGAGCTTGAGTGATCCCCTGGCCCCCATGGATTAATCTGAGCAAGAACAGGCAATTTCAGCCTGGGGAAGAGACCTGAAAGTCGGGCTGCCCTGTTCATGCCCTGGGGAGGGGTAGTGTGATCCATAAGTGGTGAGAGAGCAGTGCCATATTTGTTCCCCAGGCTGAAGGAGCAGACGCCCCAGAGCAGAAGGACGAACAGGCCTGCCTGAGCGAACACTGTCTATAAAGGTCTGTGGGCGAAGTTGGAAAAGTTAGGCGGGCGAAGATCATCATGCCACAAACCCTCCTGGCTCCTGCTTTCCACCAGTGGTATACCCTCAAACAGAGACTCCTGAGGCATCTGGCAGCTCATCAGGCAGAGAGTCCCTTCCAGCGACCTGCAAGAGAACTGTGAGTACCCCAAGCCACGGCTCTGGGTAGTTATTGGCTAGTTAGTTAGGGTCTGGGGCTAAGCCCACACCAACTTAAAGTACAAGTTGTTTCTGTGTTATATGGGCCCCAACAAAAGACCCCAGGCCTGCATCTGAGAGTGGTGAGGTACCCACTGTACAGGGACAATTTGGGTGCAACCAAAGGGGGAAGAGGGGTTTTCTACTGGGACAGTACTGTTTATCTGAAAGTACAAGGTGATTGACCTTGCCCTCATTTTGTTGTACTTTAAATAAAGGGTTGTGGCTTGCCATTTATTTATTGTCCTTTCTGGTTATTCGAAAAGTGTTATTGAGAGGTGGGGTACCAGTGGGGAAAACTGTGTTTGTGGGGTAAGCCTTGCAGGGCCAGCTCACTTATTTCCTGAGGGGTGGTAACCTGTTCTTTGTCCGCAGGAGTCCTTGCCATGAGTGAAGACACCAAGCCACAATTGCCACCACTGCCAGAACTCAGGCTGGGCCCCTCGGAGGTATATGCGGAATACCCTTCCCTGAGAAGGAGAGCATCTCTTGTGATCCTGTCCTCCTCCTTCCAGCCAACCCCCATATCCAGTGCTCATTCCTGAACTCAAATCACCTGTGTTGTGAGTATTAACCCTGATGCTGCACAGATGACTCAGCATTTCTGTTGTCTGACTTTAATATATTTTGTTCTATTTAACTAACTGTAAATAATGTAGCTGTTCCAAATTGTAACAGGCCACCACTGAAAATGAACTCTGGCTCAATGGTTTGTGATGTTCATCACAATAATCTAAACTAACAAATAAAAGGAAAATATGCCTACTTCTCCAAATAAATTCCAAATTCCCTACCATCTGCTGACACCCTTTTATCCATCATCTGTCCCATCCCCCTCAAATAAATACCGAGTTCCCCTACCTCAATCAAGCCTCATATTCAAGTAAAAATATTCCCAGTCTCCACAAATAAACCCCAGATCCCCCTCCTTTTTTGACACCTGCCATCATAGCAAAAATATTCCCAGTTCCCCAAATAAAACTCAAGTTCCCCTTTCCATTTGCTGTTCAAACTAAACTGATGTTCATATTGAAGTTGCATGAGAGAAGAATGCCATATAACCGTAGTAGACCATCCTTATGACAGCATATCCATCCATGGGTAACAACTGTGTCCAGATTGGTGACTAATCGTTTTTTGAACAATTGACAATTGGTAGAATTGACTTAGCCTGCTTGCAAAGTATTACATGTCTTTACTTTCCTTTGCCTATCAATGCTCAGTTTCATCTACTGCAAATATCTGTTGTACTATTTTACCTTACAATGTTTATTACAATATGCTCCTTTGATATATTGTATAGCTGTACATGACTACTATTTTTGTAATACTATAAATTTGACCCTTGACTGTAAACTGACCTCCCTCTCCCACTCCTACTTTTGTCCAACCTGCTACTTACTTCCTACACCCTACCTCCCTCCCCCAAAGTTGCCTCTGCCACCTTTTTTCATCATCTTGTCTAACACCCTCTCTACATTATCTCTCCCTCTACTCCCCCATTCTTCCTCACTCCCCCTCCTCCCCATATAGACCCCACCCTATATCAACTGTATCTGTTAATCTCCCTACCCCTATATATTCCCTCTCCCCTGCCTCCCCATTCTTCCATACCCCCTACCCCCCTCATAGACCCTGCCCTTCATTAACTATATCTGCTAATCTCCCAACCCTCTCCCTCCTTCACTTCGCCCGCAACACTGACAAAGGGAAGCTCAGCTCCTCTGGGTCTCTGCCTGACCCTGTCCTTTTCAACTGACAAAGGGAAGCTTGGTTTCTCCAGTTCCCTGCCGTGAATCTTATCACTCTCTTTCCTCACTCCCCTCTTTAACTAGCACTTTATTTTTGGCATATGCTTTATACACTACAGCCTTACTGAGTTTGACCTACTCCTGCTCTATTCAAAATCAATATTTACATATATTTGTATATTTGTATCCTGATTTGTTAGTCCTAAATGCTTGACTACCTGATTATATGATCTTTAATGTATCTAACAATGGTTTATCTACTGTATGTATCTCTACCTTGATGGTATGTATCCTTAATGTATTTCATCCTTCATGACGTGGAACCTTTGCAAATGAGTTACTAGCTCAAAGGTTGTAATCGGAGATTTGAATAAATATAATAAATAAATAAATACTGCTTATTTTATTCTCCTATTTTACTATCCTGTATGCTTATCATTCCCAGGATACATCTGGAAATGAGCTATAAGCTCAATATGTCTTTCTTGGTAAAACATTTGAAATAAATAAACAAATAAATAAGTGAATTACCCTGTTTTGTTAAATATTTGACTTGTTTTGTTGTAGAGAAAGAGTGTTTTCACTAATTTTTATGTTGCTTGTGCACATGCGTAAGAAACATGTTGCAGCAGCTTGCTGCAGAAGCAGGTTGTGGAGGTGCCGCACTGTTGTGGCCAATGCCCCCACTGCCTTTTGAAGCTTGGCCCCTGTTCCCCAATGGGGTGGCATACTGCTGCTGACACTAGTTCAGCCAGCATGCCACCATCTTAAAATGTTTTAACCGCTGCAGTCAGGGGCTGCCTTGACATTGCAGCATCATCCATTAAGCTGCAATGAGGGAGCAACCCGTCATTGCAGGGCAAAACATTACCTAGTGTAACATTGTTTGTGAACAGCATCAAGCGCCGCCATGTTCACAAACAATATTATCCAGCCCCCACTGCCAAAGGGGTGCCCAATCCCCCTCAGTAGCATGTGCCCCCCCAAAATAGTCTCTGTTTGCCAACGAGGGGCCCAATTCCCATCAGCTTCAGTCCCCGTGCCAGTTTCATTTGCCGATGGGGAAGCCCATTCCTCATTGGCATAATGTCCCCCCCAAAAAAACTTTGCTTTCTGCCGGGGGGTGCCCAATCCCCCATTGGCTACTGCCCCAAAAAAATACAGTTGGGTGGCACACTGGGAGCCCACCCAGTGTACCAAATGCCCCTGTGAATAAAAAAAGTCCCGCAATTTTTTTATTTTATTTTACCCTGTAAAACAGAAAATGGTCCCTCGTGGTCTGTTCTGCTCCCTCCCCCAACCTGCATCAACCCTCTGTGCACCCTGCCTTGCCACACCCCCCTCACCCCATATTTACCTCCGGAGCCTGGCGCAATGATCTTTGGTGGACCAGGAACGTGTCTGCACTCTTCAAAGCTGACCACGAACTGAAGAAATGCCGGTAAGTTGTATAATGGCATAAATAGGATTTTTTCAACTTTGGTGCATATCGCAGGCATTTTGGGGAATTTTGGCACCAAAGTTTCAACATGGGGTTATTGGGACCACTCCTCATGAATTTAACCACTGTCATTGCATTATTTGGTCCCAAAAGGTGATTTTATGGTCACTGCGGGAATCACCTTTCTGGGACTGATTAACAAAACGGCATTGCCAGTGTTCATGAGGTGGGCTCTCAAGAAGCCTATGTTGCAAATTTGGTGGAAAAATAAAAAAAATGACTGTTTTACGAGCGTGAATGGTGCAGTTGCTACGCACGCTCGTAACTTCATGAATTTACAATATTTTCACTCCAGATTTTCAACATTGGCATTTTTCTGCACCTCCTTATGAACAGACAGCTGTCATTTTTCATATCCTGGCTGAAATGTGTTTTCGCACTTGCAGTGCAGAATAGCGCGGTCACTGTGGGGCATCAGTGTTCGGGACACATAAAGAAAATCACAGTGACACTGTTCATGAGCAGAGGTCCTAAAATACCTATGTTGAAAAATTTTGTGATGAAAGTCCATAAAATGACTGTGTTCACTCCTCGTTATGAACGATGCAGCTGTCATTTTTCACATCCTGGCCAAAATAAGTTTTGGCGTTTCCAGTGCAGAATAGCGCAGTCACTTTGGGAAATCAGTGTTTGGGACAGAATAAGATCGTCTGAGAGAGGGGGAGTGATCGAGCTCAACTGAGCTCTGTCGGGACTGCTGCGGATTTCTTTGTGGGCAGAGGCAGGAGCCCAGTACAAAAGGGCAGCCTGCAGCGCTGGGAGAAACAGAATAAGCGAGTGAGGGAGGGGGAGTGAACGAGCTCATTGTAGCTCTGTTGGGACTGCTGCAGATTTCTTTGTGGGCAGAAAAAGGTGCCAACAGAGGCAGGAGCCCAGTACAAAAGGGCAACCTGCAGCACCAGGAGAAACAGAATGAGCGAGTGAGAGAGGGGGAGAGAGCGACCTCAAAAGAACTCTGTCAGGACAGCTGTGAACATCTCTGTGAGCAGAAAAAGACACCAACACAGGCAGAAGCCCAGTACAAAAGGGCAGCCTGCAATGTTGGGAGAAACAGAATGAGTGAGTGAGAGGGGTGAGTGAGCGACCTTAACGGAGCTCTGTCAGGACTGCTGCAGATTTCTTTGTAGGCAGAAAAAGGCACCAATGCAAGCAGGAGCCCAGTACAAAAGGGTAGCCTGCAGCATTGGGAGAAATAGAACGAGTGAGTGAGAGAGGGGGAGTGAGTGAGGTCAGTGGAGCTCTGCTGGGACTTTAGAGTTGCACACCCTCCCACCCAGGGTCCTCTGTGGTCTTATGTTACAGCAGGGTCTCTGGAGTGGACACAAAGCAATGATTGGATACTTTTAGAATTGCTGTAATAATATAGATTTAGTTGTTCTGTTTATTTCTCTAACTAAACTAAGTACTGAGATATACTGTTATGATTGTTGTAATAATACAGTGGATGTCTTTGGGGGAGGGGCCCATGACAGTTCTTAGGCATGGTACTTTAATTTCAAATACCTAAACAGCACATATAAGCAAGCAACATTCAACATTGACAAATGCTTGTTTATAGTGCCCTTGTGTTGATATTTATGCTATTGTGATATCTCATTACCAATCTGTTCATCATATCAGGGTCATTAAGTATCAGATAAGTGAGAAGCAAATCTCCTCTGTGACTAGAGATGTTGCAAAAGTTTACTTCACGGGCGAATTTCCAGTGAAGTGCACAATTCTCCTTCATGAATCACTTTGCAAAGATCCTATTGGCATGACCAACTTTGAACTTGACCATTTTTGTAAAGGTTTTCCTGTGAAATGACTCTTTTAATGCAAAGTCTTTATGAAGGGGCAATTTTGCGAGCAAATTGTGGTCAATTCACATAGTCCCATGCACTCGTCCTGGACAAGCTGAGTTCTGCTGGCTTCTCACTGCCTGCTGTTGCTTGTCCTGGTCCTACCTAACAGGCCATCAACAATCAGTACAGGTTGGATGCCCTTTGTCACCTCCCCTTCCTATCCATGCTGGGGTCCCAAAGGGCTTCATCCTGGGTCCTTTTCTCCATCTTCCTGAATGACCTCCCCTCTTCCTGTGCCAAATCACATATCCACAAGTATGCAGATGACATAGTCATAGCCACAATATCAGTCTCTGGGAAAGCTTGGCTAACCAAGTATACAGATGACTGCAGAGGACTGCCTTGTCACCACAGAGGCCGACAGTGTATTTCTACAACAACTTGACAAATTAACTGACTGGGCAAAGGAAAATAAAATGACATTCAATGAAAAGAAATGCAGAGTCATGCACTTTGGTAGAAAAAACTGTCAATTTGTCTACAAATTAAACAACATTCCACTGCAGAGTTCAGAGGAGGAAAACAACTTAGAGATAATGATCACTAACTCACTATCCTTTGATATACATTGTTCTATTATAACTAAAAAAAGTCATAAGATCATAGGATCAATTTTGGGAAATATAAAAAGTAGGAAACCAGAAATTATTGTGCCATTATATACCAGCATGGTACAACCACACCTGGAATTCTGCTCCCAATTCACTGCCCCAACTACTGTAAAAAGCAGGAAAAGGATAGAAGGGGTCCAGAGAAAGATCACTAGAAAAGTCCATTCCCTACAACAGCTTAATTATAAGGACAGATTGAATAAATTAAATATGTTCTCCACCAAGTATAGGCAAATTAGAGGGTCTTGTGCTTAATACATAAGATGATAAAAAACAAGCATTTGTCTATGCCGAATGTTGCTTGCTTGTATGTGCTGTTTAAGTATTTGAAAGTGATAGTTCCATGCCTTCCTCCCAAGTCATCCACTGTGTCTTTCCGTTCAGTATTCACAGAAGAGTGGGAGGGGCAAGGGGCACAGCAGTACAGCAGTTGCCAAGGGGGTGAAGAGGTGGACAATAGTCCATTCAAAGGCAAAAGAGTCCTGCAGGAGCTCACTAAATTGAAGGTGGACAAAGCGATGGAACCAGATGGCATACGCCCAAGGATATTAAGAGAACTGGAAAGGGAGATAGCAGTACCTCTGGCAGCCATGTTCACTGAGTCATTCAACATGAGTGAATTGGAGGAGGGCACATGTGGTCCCTCTACACAAGTCCGGCAGCAGGGAGGAGGCAGGTAACAATAGGCCATTCAGCCTCACCTCAGTAGTGGGGAAGATCATGGAGACATTGCTTAAAGAAAGGATAGTGGGGCATCTAGAAGCCTTCGGAGCTCAAGACCACAGACAACATGGATTCACAGTAGGGACATCATGTCAGACAAATCTGGTTGATTTCTTTGACTCGGTGACAAAGGAACTGAATCAGGGTGGGGCAGTGGACAACGCTTACCTTGAATTCAGCAAAGCCTTTGACACCATCCCATATAGGAGGCTGATAAACTAGCTGGGTAGGCGGGGCATGGGGGAAAGGGTGGTAAACTGGGTTAGAAACTGGCCAACAGACAGGAGGCAGAGAGTGGTGGTAAATGGTGTGCAGTCTAAGGAGAGGGGGTCACCAGTGGGGTGCTGCAGGGATCGGTCCTGGGGCCAGTCCTGTTCAATGTCTTCATTAGTAACATTGCAGAATGTCTGAAGGGAATTTTTTCACTAAATTTTCAACATAGCCATTTTAAGACCTCTGCTCATGGACAGTGTCACTGTGATTTTCTTAATCTGTCCGAAACATTGATTGCGCACACTGACTGCGCCATTGTGCGCTACATGCATGCAAACACATTTTGGGTGACATATGAAAAATGACAGCTCTACTGCTCATAAGAAGTTGTAGTAAAATGGCAATGCCGAAAATTTGGAGTGAAAATATTAAAAATGGGCAAACTTACGAGCGTGTGTAGGAACTGCATAACGCATGCTCGAAAAACAGTCATTTTTAGGAATTTTTTCACCACATTTTCAACACAGCCATTTTAAGACCTCTGCTCACGAACAGTGTCACTGTGATTTTCTTAATGTGTCCCATACATTGATTTCACACACTGACTGCACCATTGTGCGTAACATGCGCGGAAACACAATTGGGCACAATGTGAAAAATGACAGTTGTACTGCTCATAAGGAGGTGTGGTAAAATGGCAATGTTGAAAATCTGGAGTGCAAATATTAAAAATTCACAAACTTATGAGTGTGCGTAGGAACTGCGCAACGCACACTCGTAAAACAGTCATTTTTAGGAATTTTTTCACAAAATTTGCAACATAGGCTTTTTGAGAGCCCACCTTATGAACACTGACACTGTCATTTCATTAATCGGTCCCAAAAGGTGATTTTGTGCAGTGACCGTGAAATCACCCTTTGGGCCCGATTAATGCCATGACAGTGACAGAATTCATGAGGAGGGGTCCCAAAAACCCCATGTTTTCAAATTTGGTGCCAAAATTCCAAAAAATGCCTGAGATACGCATCAAAGTTGAAAAAACCCTATCTATCCCATTATACAACCAACCCAAAGATCATCATGCCGAGGTCCGGAGGTAAGTATGGGGTGAGGGGGGTGTGGGGAGGCAGGGTGCGCAGTGGGTGGGTGCAGGTTATGGGGGGGCAGGAAGAAGTGCCAAGGGACAGTTTTTGTATTAACAGTTTTTTTTTTTAATAAGATGACGAGGGAGGTTTGCCACGCTGGGGTGGGCTCCCAGTGTGGCAACTGGAAGGCTGTTTGGGGGGGCTGGAGCCAATGGGGGATTGGGCACCCCCATCAGCCTTAACACATTTTTCCATGCTGGGGTGGGCTCCCAGGGTGGCACCTGGATGCTTTGGGTGGCGTGGAGCCAATGGGGGATTGGACACCCCCATCAGCCTTAACACATTTTTCCATGCTGGGGTGGGCTCCCAGCGTGGCACCTGGATGCTTTGGGGGGCGTGGAGCCGACAGGGGATTGGGCATCCCCGTCGGCCATAACAAATTTTGTCACGCTGGGGTGGACTCCCAGTGTGGCACCTGGAAGCTTTGGGGGGCATGTATCCGACGGGGGATTGGGCACACCCATCGGCCATACAGTGTGTGCATTGGGAGGAGGGAGAAGGCATATGAGCACGCAGTATGCGTGTGTGCGTGTGTGTGGATGGGGGAGCTCTGCTCACTGAAGTGGAGCTCTCCTTTCAACTGTACGACTACTGCATTTTCAACTGCTGTCATAGACAGCTGCAGCAGTGATTGGGGAACTGGGGCCACGCCTGAAAACACATTGACTGAATTGGAAGATGGGTGCCACACCTCCGAAAACTCGGATGATGGCACTATGTTGTAGGAACTGCGCAACGTGCACTCATAATACAGTCATTGTTAGGAACTTTTTCACCAAATTTTCAAACTAGTCATTTTAAGACCTCTGCTCATGAACAGTGTCACTGTGATTTTCTTAATGTGTCCCATACAATGATTTCGCACACCGACTGTGCCATTGTGCGCTACATGGGTGGAAACATGTGTTGGGCAAGATGTGAAAAATGACAGCTATACCACTTATAAAGAGGTGTGGTAAAATGGCAATGTTGAAAATCTGGAGTGAAAATATTGAAAATTCGCGAACTTATGAGCCTGCGTAGGATCAGCACAACAAATGCTCATAAAACAGTCCTTTTTGGGAATTTTTTCATCCAGTTTTCAACATAGCCATTTTAAGACCTCTGTGTCACTGTGATTTTCTTAATCTGTCCCAAACACTGATTGCACACACCAATTGCGCCATTGTGTGCTACATGCATGCAAACACATTTTGGGTGATGTGAAAAATGACAGCTGTACTGCTCTTAAGGAGTTTTAGTAAAATGGCAATGCTGAAAATCTGGAGTGAAAATATTAAAAATTAGCGAACTTTTGAGCATGTGTAGGAACTGCGCAACTCATGCTCGTAAAACAGTCATTTTTAGGAATTTTTTCACCACATTTTCGACATAGCCATTTTAAGACCTGTGCTCATGAAAAGTGTCACTGTGATTTTCTTAATGTGTCCCATACATTGAATTTGCACACCGAATGTGCCATTGTGCGCTACATGCATGGAAACACATTTTGGGCACGATGTGAAAAATGACAGCTGTACTGCTCATAAGGTGTGGTAATATGACAATGTTGAAAATCTGGAGTGCAAATATTAAAAATTTGCGATCTTACGAGCATGCATAGGAACTGTGCAACGCACACTCGTAAAACAGTCATTTTTAGGAATTATTTCATAAAATTTGCAACATAGGCTTTTTGAGAGCCCACCTTATGAACACTGGCACTGTCATTTCATTAATTGGTCCCGAAAGGTGATTTCGTGCAGTGACCGTGAAATCACCCTTCGGGCCCGATTAATGCCTCGACAGTGACAGAATTCGTGAGGAGGGGTCCCAAAAACCCCATGTTGAAAATTTGGTGCCAAAATACTAAAAATGCCTGAGATATGCAGCAAAGTTGAAAAAACCCTATCTATCCAATTATACAGCTTACCGGTATTTCCTCAGTTCACGATCGGCTTTGAAGAGTGCAGTCGTGTTCCCGGTCCACTGAAGATCATCGCGCTGAGGTCCAGAGGTAAGTATGGGGTGAGGGCGGGGTGTGGGGAGGCAGGGTGTGCAGTAGGTGGGTGCGGGTTGTGGGGGGCAGGGAGAAGTGCCGAGGGACAGTTTTTGTATTTACATTTTTTTTTTAATAAGACAACGAGGGAGGTTTGCCACACTGGGGTGGGCTCCCAGTGTGGCAGCTGGAAGGCTGTTTGGGGGGCTGGAGCCAATGGGGGATTGGGCACCCCCATTGGCCATAACATATTTTGCCATGCTGGGGTGGGCTCCCAGCGTGGCACCTGGATGCTTTGGGGGGTGTGGAGCCGACGGGGGATGGGGCACCCCCTACGGTCATAACAAATTTTGGCCACACCTGGAAGCTTTTGGGGCACATGGAGCTGATGGGGAATAGGGCACCCCTGTCAGCATACAGTGTGTGCATGGGGAGGAGGGAAAGGCAAAAGCACGCGGTATGTGCATGCGTGTGGAGGGGGGAGCTCTGCTCACTGAAATGGAGCTCTCCCTATCAACTGTACAACCACTGCATTTTCAACTGCTGTCATAGACAGCTGTAGCAGTGATTGGGGAACTGGGGCCATGCCTGCAAATACACTAACTGAATTGGAAGACGAGTGCCACACCTCCGAAAACTCGGATGATGGCACTATCTTGTAGGAACTGCACAACGCACACTCATAAAACAGTCATTGTTAGGAATTTTTTCACCAAATTTTCAAACTAGCCATTTTAAGACCTCTGCTCATGAACAGTGTCACTGTGATTTTCTTTATGTGTCCCATACATTGATTTCACACACTGAATGTGCCATTGTGCTCTACATGTGCAGAAACACATTTTGGGTGCGATGTGAAAAATGACAGCTGTACTGCTCATAAGGAGGTGTGGTAAAATGGCAATGTTGAAAATCTGGAGTGCAGATATTAAAAATTTGCGAACTTATGAGCGTGTGTAGGAACTGTGCAATGCACACTCGTAAAACAGTCATTTTTAGAAATTTTTTCGCCAAATTTGCAACATAGGCTTTTTGAGAGCCCACCTTATGAACACTGGCACTGTCGTTTCATTAATTGGTCCCAAAAGGTGATTTCACACAGTGACCGAGAAATCACCCTTCGGGCCCGATTAACGCCATAGCAGTGACAGAATTCATGAGGAGGGGTCCCAAAAACCCCATGTTGAAAATTTGGTGCCAAATATCCAAAAAATGCCTGAGATATGCAGCAAAGTTGAAAAAACCCTATCTATCACATTATACAGCTTATCGGCATTTCCTCAGTTCGCAGTCGGCTTTGAAGAGTGCAGACGTGTTCCCGGTCCACCGAAGATCATAGTGCCGAGGTCCGGAGGTATGTATTGGGTGAGGGTGTGTGTGGGGAGGCAGGGTGCACAATGGGTGGATGCGAGTTGTGGGAGGGGGCAGGGAGAAGTGCCAAGGGACAGTTTTTGTATTTACAGTTTTTTTTTTTAATAAGATGATGAGGGACGTTTGCCACACTGGGGTGAGCTCCACATGGATGCCACACCTCCGAAAACTCGGATGATGGCACTATGTTTCTTGCACATGCGTGCAAGCAACATAATGAATACATGTGTGAGACATTAGGGATCGCAAGTTATGAACCCATTAGAACTACACCTAGTAACATCCGTAAAATCAAGGGTGGAGAAAATAAGACCGCTAGAATGAATAAGTTCTTCACTCAAAGAACAGTTACACTGTGGAACTCACTTCCACAATATGTGGTTAACAGTAATAACATGACATTTAAAAATAGACTAGACATGCATATGGGTCCAAAAAGATATGAATTCCACTTATGAGGAATATGAGCGGCGAGTTCTATAAAAGGCTTGATGGGTCTCTTGAACTTGTAATTAGAACCTATGAACCTACAGTCATCTTCAACTCCATTCCCTCCACCACAGCTATGGTAGACCTACTCAAGCAGGATTTCAACAACTTTCTGCTCTGGTTCCAATCTAACCAACTCAGAGTCAACACTAAAAAAACGGTGTCTATGATCTTTGGTTTGAGCCAGAAACTGACCAGACTCACTGCACCTCAGTCTCCACCACTCTGGATGGCACACCCCTTGAAGAAGTTCAGTCCTTCAAGTACGTTGGAGTGTGGCTTGGCAATAAGCTTGATTTCTCAACCCATATTGACACCATCCATGCAGAAATCCATCCCAAGCTTGGCACCCTGTACTGCAATAAAGACTGCTTATCTCTGCATATCCACAGGGACCATGTTACCAACAAGGTGCTTCTAGTCTTCGACTACACATATGTGGTCTATGGCACTATCCTTTCTTCTTCCTTAGTCAGATTGTACTCAGCAACTCCTTTTGCCATTTCACTACAAACTGCTCACTTTGCACCAACTGCACTGTACTCATCCCTGTCTAACTTCCCACTGTCCTCTCATCAACAGGCTCATTGTACTTCCTTCATATCCAAATACTGGTTTGGTTCACTTCCCTCTTACCTATCCTCTCTCCTCTCACAATACTCCGCTGCTTTCTGTTCCCATTGTTCCAGGGACTGTTGCACTTCTGCCACTCTACACCCCCGATCCTCTGCTGGGCGGTATTCCTTCTCCTATCAACTTCCCTCACTCTGGAACCATCTCCCCCTGTTCCTCCACCTCTCCCCATCCCCTGGTTCTCTAAAGCACCAGTTGAATCTCCAACCCCTCCCCAACTGTTCCTGTTACCATTCTTCCTAATACAACCACAACAAAACCAAAACTATCAGAGTGAGAAGCCGTCTGAGTCACCGCTCCTGCCTTCATTAAACATCCACACCACTACAGTTCTCTTTCCCAGTATGATGCTGGGCAATTAATTCACCCTTCAGATCAATCATCCATTGTTCAATATTGTCTTGCTCACCAAATGATGTTGCCACTTCTGAATATGCACTTGCTAGGTGTTCTTATTTGTGCTGCACTGCACTTTACTCTCTGCACATACATTTGTTTAGTTTTTATTCTAATATTTGTACCAATTTTGTACTGTGTGTTGCTCAGATGTTTTACTTGTATGTACTGTGCTGCCATTCTTTACTATGTTCCCCTCCTCTGGGTCACACCTGTAAACAAGCCTTGCCTCAGTGTCCTTCTCCTGGGTACCAGTTTTCAAAGAAAGAAAGGAAAGGTCCACTTCATTTAGCGTAAACCTTGTGAAGCTTGCACTTCACACTTTGCAAATTCTGCCAACTTCACAAATTAATTTGAAAATTAAATATTGGCCACTTCACCCCATCCCTACCTGTGACATTCATATGCAGGGGTACATAACCTCAGGATATTTAATCTTTCCTCATGTGGTTTATTGTCTGGCCCCTTTATTGTTTGGGTTGCCCTTCTTTGAATGTTCTTAATTATTCTTAAATGGCCCTTACTATAGGCAAATCAAAATGGAGAGCAAAAATCTAAATTTGGTTGTATGTATGACCTGTACAATTTCATGATGTCCTCACTATTTCAACTCACAAAATGTTTTTTGACAGCTGAGATTAGGTAATTAGATTTTTGTACTCTAAATTTGGTTATACATATGACCTATACATTGTTATAATGACTTCACTATTTTGACTCACAAAATGTTTTCTTTTTGGCAACTGAGATTAGGTAATTAGATTTTTAACTATTTCCTTACATTGGGCTCTTGGGCTCATGTCTTGTGTGATTAGAGCACCTAGATCCCTTTCTGATTCAGCAGTTTTTAGAATTTTGTAGTTCAATGTGGAACTGTGCTGTGTGTTATGCTTCCCTAAGAGCATTACTACACATCTCTCCATATTGAAGTTCATGCTTTTGTTACTTACCCATGAATCTTTCTATTTAGATACAATGCATTATTTATTTATGTATGTATTTATTTGTTTAAAAGTAAAAACACAATGGATATACTGAGCTGATAACAGCTCATTTCCAGAAGTGTCCTGTGGGAACGGCAGAGAGAGAGAGATAGCTAAACAATAAAACTATTGAAAATTAGAAGTCAAATACAAGTATAAAGTAATGTGAGAAACATACCATACACATTAGAGGCAAATAGTAAATTAATACAAATAGAAACACACTTTTATTTGTAAAGGAGGGACAAATAGGGGAGAAGCATAAACAGTGCAAACTAGTGAAGAACAGAATGAAGAAGAAAGGTTCTTAGACAGTTGCAAGTAGGAGAACAAGAATCCTAAATAAGAGACTTTGGGGAAGGAAGAGAAGAGACAGATTGAATTGAAAGGGGAAGAGAAGACCAACATATAGGAAATCAGTCAGAAAAAGCAGATTGACCTGCAGGAGATTTCTAGAAGAAACAGAGAGAGAATGAGAAATATTGTTGTGGAGAGGATAGGATGAAGAAGGAGGACAGGACAGACATTTGAAGATTTGTTGCTTGTTCTGTTGTCTCCACAGTCCTCCCACCCCTCCAGCTTGCTGTCATTAGCAAATTTTACATGGTGATATTTGATACCTTCCCCATAGTCATTAACATACATTCTGAATAATATCAGCCCCAGTACAGATTTCTAAGGGACAACACTGGTTACTTGACTGATGGTAGACTGATAGCCTCTCGCTTTAACACTTTAGGTTCAGTTGCTGAGCCAAGTTTTAATCTGTGTGATGATTATCTGATTGATTCCTGCTGAAATTAGTTTCTTCAGGGTACTATGTATGACCTTGTCAAATGATATGGTAAAATAAAATTCAAATATAATGTAGGTTGTCTACTGGTTTCCCAAACTCAAGTGCTTTACTGACCACTTTGTAAAATTCTAGCAGGTTTGTTACACAGGATCTCCCTTTAATGAAACCATGCTGTGCTAGGTTCATTATCCTTATCTGTAGTAACTGATTTTCTATATGACTCAATGTATGAGTCCAGGATATTGAAAACTGTGGTTGTGACTGTGAGGCTAATTGTACTGTAGTTTTTAATCATTGTTTTTGTCCGCTTTTGAAGACTGGGACTACTTTGTCACTTTTCTAATCCTCTGGTATGATTCTGGAATGTACTGATGAATTATGTATTATTATACAATGGCAAGGAAGAACCTTGGACTGTGATTGGTCAGTTTGGGACTGGACCCATGGTGTTATCCCAGCATAACGCCACAGGTCTAGTCTCAGCACTGTGAACCAATTGATGATTGTTTAGATGAGGAGCTTTTTCTTTTTTTGTGCATCTCTTCTAAAGAAACAAAAATATTTTTCCACACTAACAAAAACATTCTTTAAAATTTTTTATTTTATTTTATATATAACAGCAAGCCATTGTATAATAAGAATAATGCACTCCAGGGTGTGTGTGTCAAGCTGGGATAATGCCACACCCGGGGCACTGGATGAGCTTGGCCTGTGGCCTCATGCCCAACACCCCCAGGCGTGGTGATATCCCAGCATGACACACACCCTGTCATGCATTATTCTTTAATGTTAGTAGTCCAGACAGTTACTCTGATTAAGTTTTTAACAAAATTGGGTGTAAGTCATCTGGACTGGGGGATCTGAATGTATCCAAGCCCTTCAATTTCTTTTCAACATAATCAATTTATATTTCTGTATCACGTATCTGAATAGTTTCTATCTCAAAATTTGGTGGTGATCCTATTTTTAGGTCTGCATATAGTACAGAATATTTGTTAAAGCATTCTGCCATGTCTTCTTTGCTAAGCTGAACTTTCTTTACTTCCAAAGAGCTGGTTGCATGTTAGTACTGCAGCTGAGACTGCTGTTATGATGTAAGGAGTGGTCTTGCATGCAGTCTCAGGGTATGAGAACCATGCACCAAAGGTGAGTAATTCTGATACACTAAGGATGTAAGTGAGATCACTCTTACAACCATAAGGGTGGTCTCAGCAGCAGCATTAATACAGTATATTATTGATCAAGAACAATCAATTATACATTAAAATAAAAAATAAAAATCTTCCCAGAACTTGTCAGTTTCCAGAACAGTTGCATGTGAGATATTCTTCACAGAATTAGGGTATCTCACTTGCAGAGCAAATGAGCAACTCAATTGGTTGCAAGCACTCACTCTCTCAATCTATAATTGGATTCTGTGGTTCTCTGGGAGTTAATGTGCCTAAAGAATTCCAGCAGCTTTGCCTGTTTATTGTTTACCAGGCTAATTTGATCAATAGCAACAAAAAAGCCAGAAAAAGAATACAGGGCTCTCTGAATTATTTGTCCCTCGATTATCTACCCCCCCCCTCGCTATCCACCAACTCTTTCCCCTTTTGCCAGGGATTTTGTAGACTTGAAAGAAATAATAATATCATAGACTTGGACTGTACTATTTTGGAAATACTATTCCTTACTCACACACACGTACTGGCTAGCACACTTTAGAAGTATCTTTTATAATCTAAATATCACAGAACAGTGGCCATGGAGACTGGATCTGGAAGATACAAAAAAAACTATTAGATTAAATTAATTTATAATAGGTTTATTACATAAATCATTGTTTCTACTCAAACAAAGCCACTGGCTTTGATAAAATCCCAACATAGGTCTTTAATTTGGACAGTGATAACTTGTCTCCTGTTTTGGCACATTTCTTTAATTTAAGTATTGTGCAAAGAAGATTACCTACCTTGTAGAAAGGAAGTCTTACTTTCCTGTGATATAAAATAAGGGATTGTAACCTTTTTCTTTCATCCAATCATGTTTTTAAACAGTATCACAATCATATTCTTTATAGTGATTCTAACTACAGTTAGCAAATGGATTGAGGAAAATCAGATTATTTCCATATGCCAAGCAAGATTCAGGCAAAACCTCCAGGTAACCAACCATTGTTTCATTCTAGAGTAGCACGCTTGATAGAAAAAAATATACAGTAATTAAGGGTACCAAACTTTATGGTGCATTTATTGACCTACAGTACAAACAGCTTTTGACTCCCTAGAAAGATGAATATTATGGAGTGTTCTAACAGATTTAAAATGAGATGACTGGTTAATCAATACAGTAATGAATTAATACAAGCGAACATGGGAAACAATCAAATGCAGTACTCCCTCAATTTTCCACACACTTTGGTGCAAGAAAAAATTGGCAGATAATTGAGAGTGGTGGATAATTGAGGTCTTGTAAAAACATGCTGATTATTTTTGTTAACAGATCTGCTGATCTTAATTTATACTGCAGGCATATTATCTTTAAAATCACACATTAAAATGTGAATTCTCGGTAATATTTCATCGCATCACGGGCTGTGATCTTAATTTTCTTTGGCTGCAGTGTTTTTACTTATGGTATTTGAAGATAAGTGTTCATAGACATTTTACCTGTTTTTCAGCTTTTTTTCCAGCAGAAGTCTCAGTTTTTCATTGTAGTAACTGAATATCACGCATCAGATGGAAGACATGGATTCACCAGCACTGTTTGGCAGATAAATCCAGCACAATGCAACAGGATAAAAAAACAGCACAGTCTTTATTTCAATGTACTAGCAGCAAGAAGCAGGTGCCCCTTCCCATGAAAGCAGCTGAACGTTTTTGCCCGGTAACAGTGCTTTCTCAAGGTGGAGGTGGTGACTATCATTGCATCCCTTATAAAATCGCAAATTAAAGTGACAGTGCAAAACTTATCCACAGTATTCCTTTTAAAGTAGTTGCTACATGGGGAATCATTCATAGGAAATTTAAGAAAATGAATAATCTGAATGGAATAATGATTTTGGAGTTATAAAGTATGATATTAGACCTTATGTCTTGTTAAAAAATAATCCACTTAGAACTTATATCTATCTACTATCTATTTACTATCTAGCTGAAATACCTATTTATTATTTAGTTATCTAGTTGTCATTTTTCTAAAAAAATGTTTTACCTGCTTTTGGGTGGTATGGGGATATAATATGTATATACACATATTTTGCACCATGTTCTAACTGTAATATTTTGCACTGTCACTTTAATCTGTAACTTTCTAAGGGATGCAATGCCAGTTGCCATACCAGCCTTAAGAAAGCACTGTTGCCATGCAAAAATGTTTGGCTGCTCTCCTGGGGAAGGGTATTTGCATCTTGCTGATAGTACTTTGAAATAAAAACTGTGTTGTTTTTTTTTATCCTGTTGCATTGTGCTGGATTTTTCTGCCAAACACTGATGGTGAAGCGATGTCTTCCATCTGCTACGTGAGTACCAATTTTGTCTTGGCTCCATCTTATTGCTTCTGTAGCCACCTGTGTGCTGCATGTTTAGTTACTGAATATGGGCATCTAGGTAATAGACTGTCATGTAAGAAATGATTGTGATCAACTCTTTCTGTAGCACATTCAAGCTTGTAATTAGCAAGCCCATCCTAAATCCTCAGAAAGCTGAATTTGAGTCTATTGAAAATTTAAAGTGGGTGTACAGTACACAGAAAACCCTACCCTGTCACTGACAAAAAGGCTTAACTAGTGTCCCATTTAGGTGAATTGGAGTAATTTGTGATTTTCTTCCCACCTATTGTTTTAGTCTATTTGCCAACAAGTAGTTTTCTGATAGACTGCCTTAACAGGATATTAGGTACTTAAGGACTAATAAGCTATTCACATCTGACCTGGTAGAAATGGGAAGGCGATTAACACTGAGGGAAATGATAATGGATCAGGGTTTGACTGTGGCAGATGGGGAATACTAAGGATGGCAGATACACAAGGGAATTGACATGGAGGATAACTGGTACAGGGGAAAATGTTGGCAGGTAGTGATGGTGTCAGATAACTGAGGGGTAAATAATTGAGGGAGCACTGCATTCTTTAAATGGTCAATACACTGATTCTTTTAGTGTAAATATGGGCATCAAACAAGGATGCCCACTGGCTCCCCTTCTTTTTAATCTTATGATAAATCATGTTCCTCTCAATACTGATGACCCATCATTCCATTTTCCATCTATCAGTAACAGATGCCTCTAACTACAGTATATAAGAAAGGTGCTTGGTAAAACCAGAATCAGGGGGTGATTCAATTGATATGAGACTATTTCCCTGGTAGTTGAATAACTCTCCTGCCTCATTTCCAAGATTTTTAACTTCTCTTTGAGCTACTTCCAGTTCTTTGAAAAGTGGAAATCCATACTGGTTATACTAGTTTTTAAACACTGCTAGTGTTCTAACCTTTCCGGTTACAGGTCAGTTTACATAATCTCTCTCTATCCAAAGCCCTAGAGAGAATAGTGTCTGATCAACTGGTTTTGTATCTTGAAATATATGAAATTCAGTGTCCCAACAATTTGGAGTTCAGAAAAAAAAATAGCACCAATACAGTACTATGCATTATTCCAGTTTTGGCCTTGAGTCCCCTGACAATAGAGATAAGGCTGGTGCCATCTACATTAACTTGACAAAAGCCTTTGACTTTGTCATTCATAAGCTCCTTCTCTACAAACTTCATGGCCTAGGTCTGTTACAAGACAGAGTCACCTGGCTCCAGAGTTATCCTGATAATTGCACTCAGTCCATTAACTCATTGTCTCCTAGCATACGCCTGTAGTCGTCAGTAAAATTTACTGGTATGTCCAGAGGATGTCTGCAGAAGTCGTCTACTGACTTCCAGTGTGCTCTTGGAACACCTGGAGAAGTCACTATATATTTTAATATATAGTGTAACAGAATATAATATATATTTGACTGCATAGCACTGTTGGAAAGGTAATCTTATGCTGAACAACTTTGCCACTGATGTTTTGTGTATATCATGTATACTTTAGGAGTTATTCGCATTTGTTTATGGTATGGTGTGTATGGCTTATTTTGCCTGTTTTAGTGAGAAAAACATATTTTTTTTGCTGTTTCAACCAGCATAAAAAAAACTAAATTACATATTATTATTTGCATACCACCATTGGAAAGGTAATTTTGTGCTGAACAACTTTGCCACTGATGTTTTGTGTATATCATGTATACTTTAGGAGTTATTCACATTTGTTTATGGTATGGTGTATATGGCTTATGTTGCCTGTTTCAGTGAAAAAATATTTTTTTTTGCTGTTTCAACCAGCATAGAAAAAAAAAACTAAATTACATATTATTATTTGCATACCGCCATTGGAAAGATACTTTTATGCTGAATAACTTTGCCAGTCATATTTTATGTCTAGCACTTATGGTTCTTGAGCTATTAGGATTTGTTTGTGGCATGCTGACTATAGCTTGATTTTGCTTAGAAAGGCCCAGGATTTACTGTTAACAGTATAGGAGACAAGTGTTGCAACTTCAGAGAGCTCCTGTGGAGGCAATGAGTTAAGACAGATGGCTCCTTGTCCGACATTAGGAATGTATCCACTGGTGTTCCCCAGGGCACCATTCTGGGCCTCCTACTATTTGGCTTATTCATAAACCATCTGCCTGATGCCTGTCAGACTGCAAATGTACTTCTCTATGCAGATGATGCTCTATCTATTCCAAGAACACTAACCTTGGCAGCATTACCTCCATCCTTCAGGGTAATTTTGAAGCCCTTGAGAAATGGTTATCCCAAAACAAACTGGTTCTAAATTTAAAAAAACTGAGACAATGCTCTTCACAAGCTCACAAATAAAGGAAAAGGTGCCCCCCTTGCCATCCACAATGACCTTGGACATACACTAGAACAGGTGGAAACCTTTAAATACCTCAGGGTGATCCTGAATGATACTTTACCCTTTGTTCCCCACATTAGAAACACAGAAACATAAATATTGGTGGCAGATAAGGACCACTAGACCCACCCCATCTGCTCATTTTTCCTACCTACTGTAACACTACAGACCCTACTTGATCTCTGACTTAATCCCCACCTTCCCTACTTCTAAGGTTCCCTTATGCCTATCACATGCATTCTTGAAGCCCGTTACTGTTTTCTTCCCCATCACCTCCACTGGGAGGCTGTTCGAGGCATCACCACTCTTTCTGTGAAGAATTGCTGCCTCACATCTGCCTGAGCCTCCCCCCTCCAGCTTCATAGCATGTCCTGCTGTTCTTCAGCATTGTTTCCTCTGAAAAAATGCTTCCCTCTTTAACTTTATTTACACTTGTGAGATAGCTGAATGTTTCTATTATATCCCCCCTCTCCCTTCTTTCCTCCAGGACGTACATATTAAGGTCCTTCAGTCTCTCCTCATAGGGCTTGTGATGCAGACCCAGCAACATTTTGGTTTCCCTCCTTTGGACTACCTCAATCCTGTCTTTGTCCTTCTGGAGATGTTGTCTGCAGAACTGGACACAATACTCTAAGTAAGGTCTCACCAGTGATCTATACAGCAGTAGCGGCACCTCTCTCTGTTGGTGATACCTCTCCCTATGCAGCCTAGCATCCCACTAGCTCTCTGCACTGCCTTGTTATACTGTCTGGCCACCTTTAGGTCATCAGATATGATTACCCCAGGTCCCTTTCCTGTTTGGTGATGGCTAATTCCACTCCCTCCATTTTGTGCTCCACCCCTGGGTTTTTGTACATTATTTTGCACTTCACATTGAAACTTACCTGCCACACCCTTAACCACTCCTCAAGCCTTTATACATCTCTATTCATTTTTTCGACCATCCCCGTGGAGTGTCTACCCTGTTGCAGATTTTAGTGTCATCTGAAAGAGGCATACCTTTCCTTCTAGTGCGTCGGCAATGTTGCTAATAAAGACATTAAAGAGGGCCTCTCCCAGTACTGATCCCTGTGGCAGCGCACTGGCCACCCTCCCTTCTTCCTCGGAGTGAACTCCATTTACAACCAACCTCTGTTTTGTGTCCCCCAAACAATTTCTCACCCAGTTTATCACACATGGAACCACTGCTAGGCTTCCCAGCTTGTCTACGAGTCTCCTTTGTAGAATAGTGTCGGAGGCCTTACTGAAATCTAGGTAGGTCACATCCACTGCTCCAACCATGATCTAATTCCCTAGACACCCGTCAAATAAATCTGTCAGATTTATTTGACATGATCTCCCACCAGTGAATCTATGCTGCCTTGAATCTTGTAGGCAACTGTATTTGAGATATTCCATAATCCTCTCCTTTAGTAGTGATTCAATTAATTTCTCCACCACTGAAATCAGGCTGACTAGCCTGTAATTTCCAGACTCCTCTTTGCTTCCACTTCTGTGAAGTGGGACTACATTTGCTCTCCTTCAGTCCTCCAGAACTGCTCCTGTCTCCAGTGAGTGGTTGAACAGGGCTGTCAGAGGTGTAGCCTGGACCTCCCTGAGCTTCCTTAACATCCTAGGATGCACCCTGTCTGGTCCCATAGCCCTGTCCACTTTCAGATTTGTGAGTTCCTTTAGGACTCTATCCTCTGTAAATTGACTAGTGTCTACCTTCCTTCCTTCAATGCTCCTGGCCCTTATTTGGGGTCCTTCACCTCTCCCTTCCTCTGTGAATAGGGTTGTGTGAAATTGAAAATTTCAGCTGATGAAATATTTGATGTAATTCCACAATTACACAAATGTTTTTGCCTAGGTGAAACAAAATTTCGCCTGGGATTTCGATTTCGCATAATTGCATAATTTTGTGTAAAATGATTTGGTAGACCAGTTTCACCCAGTCATGCTTAAATTTCACCTTGTTGCAAAAATTTCACTGTGTATCTTTTGATTTTGCTGACAAAATGTTGCTCCAAAAGTGAAATTTGCAATGCATTGTGGGTAAATAGATCAAATATCACCTCCAGGTTGTTTACAGCTCAGTGTTTTGCCTGTTGAGTTGGAGAGCAGTCTGTTGTGGTGCATCAGAGCCAATAAAGTCTTTTAAAACCTGTTTAAAAATAGTTTTTGAGAACTAATTACTCCCAAACATACAGTTTGTTCCTAGTGCTGCTAGGAAACATTTTCTAATGTTGTGGATTTTTGCAGACTATCTAGTTTAATTAGATTTTACTTTTTTCTGTGTCTTTGAAGGAGTTGAGTGGGGTAGGGTAGGTGTGTAAAACCAGTGGAGACTACTTCTAGCCTTTTACAAACATATTTCTCACAAACTGTGAGTGATTTACTGTTATTTCTTATTAATTTTCTTATATCTTGACAAGTATTTTTTTTTCCTTTCTCTAAAAAGTCACTCCATCCTGAGAGTTCCTGCTGCTGTTAGCCTGTTTTATATACCATTCTTCTGCTTTTAGTTGTGAATTCAAAAGTTCTGGACACACAGTGCTGATATCTTATTTTATTTTTATGTTTGATTGCACGCATGTGCAAGAAACATTATGCAGCAGCCTAGGAGAGAAGCTGATTGTGGAGGTGCGGCACTGTGGCAGCCAACGGAGGCACTGCATTAGGGGGCAGGTACTGGTGGACCAATGGAGGCACAATGTGCTGATGATACTGGTTTCCAAAAGTGCACCAAGTTGAAATGTTTTCATCATTGCAATGAGGGGCTGCATCATCATTGCAGCATCAGCCATTCTGCTGCAATGAGGGAGCGATCCATCATTGCAGAGCAGTACCTTTCCAAGTGTAACAATTTATGTAAACATGGCGGTGGTTTGCCGCCACCTCTCAGCCCCATGAAAGTCGAACAGGGGTGGCCAATCCCTCTATTGGCTGCCCCCAACCCAGTTCATTTGCTGACAGATCCCACTCCCGTCGGCATGATGTAACCCCCTTCCCCATTTGTTGTGTGCCGAGGGGGTGCCCAATCCCCCTCGGAATCATGTGCCCCCAACAGTCATTCTTTGCCAATGGGGGGCCCAATCCCCATTGGCATAAGTACCCCCACCCCAAAAAAGGCAGGTGGCACACTGGGAGCCCACCCAAGTGTGCTGAAAGCAAGCCTGGGGAAAAGAAAACCTTCCCACAACGTCTTTTTCTTTTTTTTTTTCCCCTGAAACAAAGGAAATGGTCCCATGCCAGTCATCGTCCCCTCCCCCAACCCGCACTCACCCACTGTGCACCCTACCTCCCCACACCCCCCTCACCCCATACTTACTTCCGGAGCCAGGTGCGATGATCTTCAGTGGACCGAGAACACGTCTGCACTCTTCAAAGCCGACCGCGAACTGAAGAAATGCCAGTAAGCTGTATAATGGCACAAACAGGGTTTTTTCAACTTTGGTGCATATCTCAGGCATTTTTGGGAATTTTGGCACCAAATTTTCAACATGGGGTTATTGGAACCCCTCCTCATGAATTCAGCCACCATCATGGCGTTATTCCATCCCAAAAGGTGATTTTATGGTCACTGTGCAGAATTACCTTCCAGGATTGATTAATGAAACAACAGTGTCAGGATTCATGAGGTAGGCTCTCAAAAAGCCTATGTTGCAAATTTGGTGAAATAAATCCAAAATATGACTGTTTTACGAGTATGCATTGCGCAGTTTCCACACATGCAAGTAACTTCGCGAATTGTAATATTTTCACTCCAGATTTTCAACATTGGCATTTTTCCACACCTCCATATGAACAGTACAACTGTCATTTTTCACATCCTGACCAAAATGTGTTTTCACACTTCCAGCACAGAATAGCACAGTTGCTGTGGGAAATCAGTGTTTGGGACACATTAAGAAAATCACAGTAACACTGGTCATGAGCAGAGGTCCTAAAATGTCTATGTTGAAAATTTGGTGATGAAAGTCCATAAAATAATTGTGTTACAAACATGTGTTGCGCAGTTTCCACGCACGCTCATAACTTCGCGAATTTATAATGTTTTCACTCCAGATTTTCAACATTGGCATTTTTCCACACCTCCTTACGAACAGTACAGCTGTCATTTTTCACATCCTGGCCAAAATGTGTTTTTGTGCTTCTGGCGACAAATTAAAAACAAATCACAGTGACACTGTTCATGATCAAATGTGCTAAACTGCCTATGTTGAAAATTTAGTGACAAAAGTCCATGAAACGACTGTGTTACAAGCGTACATTGTGCAGTTTCCATACACTCTCGTAATTATGTGTATTTGTAATATTTTCACTCCAGATTTTCAACACCAGAAGGATGCCAGAGCTGCTGGTTGCATCTCTCTAGGCAAGTTAAATGCAATAGAGCAAGAGCAGGAAGAGGGAGGGAGGTAGGACTGAGTGGGTTGGTGGAGGAGATTGAGCAATCCTTTGGTCTCTTGAGTAGTGGGCATAGCAGTGGAGGCACCAGTCCCAGTCCCTTGAGTCAGAAAAGTATACCACCACACCCATAATCAACCAAAATAACTGGTCTGATGCATTCTGCACAGCCCCAAGAGTCAAGTGTTACCCCTAAAAGAACATCATTGGTGCCACAAGGACAGCATTCTGGTCGAACAGCCCCAAAGATGTAGCCCACTCTGAAGACCATCCTTGGGTGGCACACAAAGTCCCCTTCCAATCATGCTGCTGCACAAGAGTTAAATGCTGCCACTGCTGAAATACTGAAATGCTGGCAATCAATCTGTTGCCATTCTCATTCGTGGTGAATGCTGGGTTCTGCGGGTTGATGGTCTGTGCCTGTCCCAAATAGCAGGTTCCATCACAAACCTGTTTTTTCTAAGCATGCCATGCAAGAACTGAACAGAAGAGCTGCTGATTCCATAAGACATGCAATGAAGCATAGTGCATCAGAATATATCCATTTTAGCATGGATATGTGGACCAGTGGAAAACAGCATCAAGCTCGGATCTATGCATAATGGAACACTGGGCACAGGTACCTGGGGTGTTAGTTGATTTGGAGCTTGGCAAAACCTGCCTGAAGCAAAACTATGGTAGTAGCAACACCCCTGGAATTCAGCAGCATGCAACCCTGAGTATTCGAAGTATTACTGGTTCTCACACGGGTGAGAAAATACTTAATGTTCTGATGGATGAGATTGATGAGTGGCTACACACACACAGTCACTTACAGCAGAATTCATCACAAGTGATAATGGCACCAATGTAGTGAAGTGCATTAATGATAGCGTTTTTTTCATCTTTAATCTTGTTGTGCAGCAGTTTCTCAACCATGAGAACATTAAAGAAACAGTGACTCACCCATCGCATCTGTGTACACTTCGCCCATTCTGCAAAGGCTCATGACCATCTGAGTGAGCTGTAGCACACTAACCATCTGCCTCAGCACTGTATGAAGCTCGATGTTGTGACCAGGTGGAACTCCACACTTTACATGCTTGACCAACTGTATGAACAGTATAAGGCTATTTCAGAATACCTGCTGGTGCACACCACCTGTGACAGTGCTGGAGTGTCCGTTGCTCTAACAACAGAGCAGTGGCACCGGATAGATGGACTAATAAGCATTCTTCATCCATTTGAGCATGTTACACAGGCAGTGAGTGGAGACACTGCTTGCATAAGTTAATCCATACTCCTCATTCATGTGCTGAGGCAGACACTGGTCAATGTCTGACACCAGATGGAGGCAAGTGGGGATCATAGCAGTTGTGATCTAATGGATCACATGCTCCATGTGCTGGACATGAATACCCCACATATCAATCATTGTACAGTCAGATGACTTTGCAATTGCTACGATGCTTGATCCATGCTACAAACGTGGCCTACCTTCTATAATTTAAGGAGGTCATCATCCAGTACAAAAGTTGACAAAGAACCTCAATAGAAGGGTATTTGCTGCACACATGAAAAAGGCATGCACTATGGTGAAAACAGGTATTGCTACCACCACCAGCAGCTCACAGGCAACCCAATCAGAGAAAATGGTCAAGGAACAGGAGAAAATGGCAAGCAATCCCATTTGGGATGTTATCTATCGAGTGGGAGTGGAAGATGTGGAAGAAAAGGAGGAAGAGACAGATGAGGCAGCTGGACTCAGGGCAGCAGAATGAATGGTGGAGGCCTACATGGGGGAACACAAAGCACCTTGCCATTACTGATGAGCCATTGCTGTACTGGAGCAGCAAAGGGACTGACTGCCCAGCACTAACAATGGTTGTGGTGAAATACCTGCGCTGCCCACCATCCAGTGTTAGTGCGGCTGGGGCTATTGTGAGTGACCGTAACCAATTTGTCACCAAAGAATATGTCCATACTAACATTCATCAAAATGAACGAAAGGCACATTCTTCATAACACAGTGATGTCAATAGTGTTGCCACATGAACTGTGTCTCAGTGATGAGGATGATGACAATCCCTTTACTAAGGCATCCACCAGCAGTGAGGTGGATGAAGCAGCAGTGCTGACAGAGTTTTCACCTGGTGACAACTCCAGTCTTGAAGACTGTGAGGGTTGCTTCATGGAGGATGTAGAAGTGGAACAAGGCTGAAGTTTTTCAAAGCCCCCTCCCAAAACAATTTTAGCTCAGTATAGTGTTATATAAATTATTTTTATTTATTTATCATTGGATTTTGTTTGGTATGGTACTGTTATCTGCTGTAGTGTTAATCAGTGTCATCTAATTACCCTTTGCCCTAAACTGTTGTTTGGTCCCCACCCTATCTAAAGCAGCAGGCAGCAGCAAATGACCATAACTCATAAACATTTTGCATGATTACAGTTATAATGTTTTGCTGCCAAACATAACAAGATATACATTTTACTTTTCATTTCGACTAACCCCATCTTAAAGTAAGATATATTGTCTGTGTGTCTTTAAAAGTGTCCATGCTGACACATGCCACACTAGTCCCTCCCCTCCTGCCACCACCTGACATGCCCATGCACTCCATAAGAAAAAGAAATATTTTTTCTGCTTACTATCCATGACATGTTGAAGAACTCTCCCAGTGCAAGTATAGTATGTATGAATGTAATATGCTCATTCAACCATTAACACCACTTGAACAGATTTTTCAAAATGGTGAATGGTTGCCATCTTTAAAGATGTGAGTCATTAATTACAAAGTAATCATCATGAAAAAAGGCTTAACAACATCCAATTCCCCAAACTAAAAATGTAAATTATAAGTACTGTGATAGTAGTTGTACAAAAAGTGTATGGTGGTTCCTACGGGGAGGTGTTTGCTGCCGCAGTTTGGCTTCTAAATATTCCTAATTACTGCATCTCTGCCACCTCAGTGATTAGACAAGGCATTTTCCCCCTACACCTAATTAGTAAACACCGTCTCCACTCTCCACCATCCATATCCACATATAATTCCTCCTTGCTGTTTACTCATTTATGAAACCAGTGGCCGACATCAAACATCAAGCAACGCACTCTGTCTTCCACACACGAGCTCCTGCAGGGCCGGGATGTAGTCATCACAGACATGGGATGAAAACTCACCAGAGGAAAATGACCTAAGCAGGAACAATGACAGGAAACAAACATAACGATTCGAATACTCATCCACCTGCATACCTAGTGTTAGCAAGCAAATTAGAAGCAGAGAAAAAAAAATCTATACTTACCATACCCTGTTATGTAATTAAAGTGGGGAAATTGCTCCAAGAATGAACATGTGGGGCACAAGAAGCACAGTAGCAGCCATCCTCATTCCTCTTCCTCTAACAGTACTGTGTACCTGAAAATAAGAGAAAAAGACTAACAAATTTAGAGGGTTGTTAAAAGTTAACCCCACCGCCCCCATCCACCACCACCTTCCCCACCTAAGAACATAAAAAATGAAGAAACACTTACCTCAGGGACTTTAGTGAAACTGGAACCATTGCACAAACAAGTCAATGAATTCCCCACATGAGAAGCAGCAGCAGCAGCAGGAGTAGGTAAACATGCATCACCAGGATTCAGAATGTTGGCAAAGCAAACTGGACACAATTAGTATCAAACTCAGACATCCGGATGGCAGTACCTCAAACACCCAGTAATGAAAAATGAAATGCTTACTAGCTGCATGGTGCATTCCAACATCCAAGATCAGAATCCCAGCCTGGCACAGTAATGCAAGTAATCCCATTCCTCGGTCAACTGGAAAGTAAAAGAAAAGCAGTACAAACATTAGAACTCAAGATGCCACAATACCAACCCACCCCCATCCTTCTCTTGCACAGAAAAAAAAAAGACAGATATTTACGTGTGCAACAGCAGCAGTATGGACTCTGTGATGATGATCCATCAAGGAAAGTTGGCAACTACTCAGAGCAGCAGGCAGCAGTCTAAAGCATCCCAAAATATCATTCCATCCACACAGACTTAAAACCAGAGTCAACACAGTTAAACAGGACAGCAGCATTTTTTTGGGAGGGAAATATTAATTCTACATTTCTCAATCAATTTAGAAACCAGCAGCAGGAGGCAGCAAGTACAAAGTAGCAGCAGCATTTTGCCAGAGGAATTAATTTTCTCAGCATGGCACCCCTTTTTGGCTGTTTCATAAAATTCACACAATTATTGTCAAAGTTAACAGAAACAGCATGTTGTTGTCCGGGACAGTCGGAACTCGATGGTGGGACACCACAAAACATCATGAGTGGGCATGGTATATCCTGTTATGACACTGCCTGTATGTCTTTCTTTGCTAACTTGAAGCTCTGTTGTCTCCACTGTTGGGAGCTTGTGTTGGTTGTGTGATGGTGTATGCATATATAAACCTTGAAAACTTTAATGAACTTTATCATGTTAAAAAAAAACAACATCACGAGTGAGACCAGATTTCTGTCTCAGTGTAATGTAACATTTTTCTTGAAACATCGGTGGACATGTAGGCCCTGTTTGGTACTGGCAGCAGCAAGATTAGGCCTGAAATGCTTTTGAATCAGTGCAAGAAACAGGCCTTTTAGGTCAAGGTGGCTGGTGGGACACCATAAAACATCATGAGAGAGACCAGATTTCTGTCTCAATTTAATGTAACATTTTTCTTGAAGCATTGATGGATATGTAGGCCCTGTTTGGCACTGGCAGCAAGATTAGGCCTGAAATGTTTTTCAGTCAGTGCAGGAAGCAGGCCTTTTAGGTCCAGGTGGCTGGTGGGACACCATAAAACATCATGACTGAGACCAGATTTCTCTCTCAATTTAATGTAACAATTTTCCTGTAACATTTCTGGACATGTAAGATCTGTTCCACACTCCCAGAAATAAGATTAGGCCTGAAATGCTTTGCAATCAGGGTCAAAAACTGCATTTTACTGTCTGGGTGCTTGGGGGGGCACCATATAACATCATGACTCAGACCAGATTTCTGTCTCAGTTTTATATACCATTTTTCCTGCAACATTTCTGGAATTGTACTGCATGTTCTGCACTCGCAGAAACAAGATTCAAAGTGAAGTCATTTGTCAACTGTTGACCAAAGACCATTGTTTGGTCCGGGTGGGGATTTGGGCACTATATAACATCATGGTTGAGAGGAGATATCTCTCTGAATTCACCTTAACAATTTTTAGGAAACATTTCTGGACTTGAAGGGCCCCTTGGCCACTAGCAGCACCAAGATTCAGCCTGACATCTTTGGTAAACAGTGGCAGAAGCTTGATTTTCAGGTCCATGAGGTGGGGGGGAACACCATAAAACATCATGGCTGAGACCACATTGCTGTCTGAATTTTATTTACCATTTTTCCTGTAACATTTCTTGACCTGTAAGGCCTGTTCCACACTCACAGAAACAAGACTAGGCCTGAAATGCTTTGCAATTAGGTTCCAAAACCGCATTTTAATGTCTGGGTAATGAGGGGAGCAACATATAACATTATGACTCAGACAGATTTCTGTCTCAATTTAATGTAACATTTTTCTTGAAACATCGGCGGACATATAGGCCCTATTTAGCACTGGCAGCAACAAGATTAGGCCTGAAATGCTTTTGAATTGGTGCAGAAAACAAGCTTTTTAGGTCCAGGTGGCTGGTGAGACACCATAAAACATCATGAGTGAGACCAGATTTCTATCTAAATTTAATGTAACATTTTTTCTGAATCATTGGTGGACATGTAGGCCCTGTTTGGCACTGGCAGCAACAAGATTAGGCCTGAAATGCTTTTGAATCAGTGCAGGAAACAGGCTTTTTAGGTCTGGATGGGTGGTGGGACACCATAAAACAATATGACTGAGACCAGATTTCTGTCTCAATTTAATGTAACATTTTTCATGAAACATTTGTGGATCTCTACAGCCTGTTTGGCACTGCCAGCAACAAGATGAGGCCTAAAATCCTTTATAAACAGTGGCAGCTGCTGCATTTTTAGATCTGGGACTGGAGGTGGGGGCAGCATATAACATCATGACTGAGACCAGATTTCTGTCTCAATTTCATTCTGCTCTGCACAGTATGTCGGCAAGAGGCTGTGTTAAACTGTGAGTAAACTGCACATTTTGGACAGGGTGGTGGCACTGGTGGTGGTGCTGGTGGTTGGGTACTATAAAACATTATCTTGTGACTAGAAGTGAGGTACACAAAGTTAACATCTGTGGGTAGTGAGGCCAAGGAGATACATATTGTTATGCACAACAAAACATATGTATGTTTAACTTCACAATAAAAGTGCTTATGTCACTTTTTCTATGACTGTTGTGTACATATTTGGACTGATGCTGCACACAGTCAAAACAACTGCCACGAGCCCACACAACAGACAAAATCACATAGCTTTGGGAAAAAATGTTTGTTCATAGGAACAAATTACAGTACTTGACATTTGTGGCTAGAATAGGAGGAGGAAACATATAAAGATGGAATAAGATAAAACAAGAAGAAAGGTGCAATGTTTATGGGCATAATAATACTACAACAGGGGAACATGCAGGGTCAGGGCAAGGGTATTCATATGAGAGGGGATGGGAGGGAAATGGAGGGAGCATAAACATTACATAAATTAGATACAAAGCACTGGACAAGAAACATAAATAAGAGGATATATAAGAAGAAGAGGACAGAAAAGATTTTTTGGTGTTTTTTTTTAAGGGGTGCACAAGAAGAAGAGTGACAGTAACAAAAAAAGAAGAAGAAAAAGAAAATAACACCAGTTCACCATGGGCCATTATGTATTTCCACCAATACCACAACCATGAAACAGCTCCACCAGGAGGTCCAAGACCTTCTTCTTGTCCTCCATTATTTTCTGGAGGTCCCCCCTGACCTCCTGGTGGTACTGATCAAAGTGCTGATGGACACCCAGCACCTCAGCATGCATCACCTCATTGTGCATGGCCTCCAGGTCAGAAGTGCTGACCTGACCTGGGGGGGGGCTGCAGGACGCTCACGGAGGCGCCGCTGAGTGCAGGGTGCATCGCTGTTGGGGATTGACCTTCTACCTCCTGATGGATCAGGTGGCATGGCAGGGGCACCCCAAGTCTGGCATCAAGTCTCACTGCCTTCCTCCTGCTCATGTTGGTTCCTTCATCAATGCTGCTGCCTCCTGCTGCTGTCTTGGTCTATTTTTTGAGCCACTCTATAGGGTGGTGGTGCTGCAGGTGGCTCCTTTGACCAGGGGTCCCAAAGTGGGACCCAGGTTTTCCCTATTTCACACTTTTACCCAGGGGCATAGTTTGTTATTTTTACGGGGGCAAAGTAACAAAAAAGTCCTGATTTTCACGTATCACGACAGTGAAGAGGGCGGGTGGCTTGCGTAATGCAAACAAATCAACCAGCATCAAATAATGCCCAAAAAACATTTAAGACTACAGCTGAATAACTCCTGGGAGGGACCAGCCCAGGCCAAGTCAAAGCACTTCCCCACCCCACCAGTTTTACTGCAGCCTGATCTCAGCCCAACTCCTCCTGTGACCAGAGTTGAAAAACTGACCGAGATCTGTTTTATATTTAGTTCAACGTTCTTCTGCCTTGGGAGTGAGGACTTACTTGTAAAGTTGAAAATATGTAAGGAACTTAACTTCCTTCTTAAGAGGACAGGACCTCCCCTCATCTTCAATTCCAATCAGTCTTGACCTATTTTTGCCCCCACCTGAACCTCCAGGTGGATAGCTCACTAGTCTCTCACCCTCCTTTGCTGCTTACATAACCCTTCCAAGTCCAGTCCTTATAGTGGATCCTGAACTTCTTGAAATGTCTGCTTGAGCTAGCCTTCCCACCCTTGAGAAGTACAAAAAGCATGTTTCAAAGAAGTGCAGCAAATGGCTGTGCCACCTCAGTATACCTATAAACATGGATGGTATGGGAAACATCCCAGCATGTGCATCCTCACAGCATGAGCCCTTATTTACAAAGATTACATAAAAAAATGCGATTATACAATGACAAGAATGAATGCTGGCCTCTGATTGGTCAGTCTTGGGCTACACCCATGATGTTATCCCAGTACATCTGATTCATCACAGGTCTAGTCTCAGCCTCTCCATGAACCTCTTGATGATTGTTAGCATTAGTGTGGTTTTTTTGTATCTTCTCTTAAAAATATTTTTCCACACCAAATAAAACATCTTTAAAATTATTTTTTTTAATTCGTATAACAACACGCCATTGTATAATAGCAATAATGCCCTCCAGGGTGTGTGTCATGGTAGGTTAATGTCATGCCTTATGTATTGGATGCACTCGTGCCCAACCACCTGAGGCGTGACATTATCCCAGCATGACACATGCCCTGTCGGGCATTAGTGCTTACTTGCACCCAATGTTAACACTTTTCTTTGTTAGAACCAAGTTAATTCATTAGTCTCCCATCCCATCCCATCCCATATTATTCAATGTCACATGCCTGAATCTAGTTAGATAAGGTAAGGTAAGCGAAGAGGATAATGCTCTCCTCAAGCAAGCAAGCACTGCATACATAAGCATGGGACTTGCTGATATCCGTCAGGCGGTGCTCTTAACAAGCATGCTGATGTACCTGGGACAGTGCAACAGAACAATATAAATCCCCTAATTGTTCAAGATGATCATGGGCATGGTGTGGTCACACCACAACCCCTACCACTCTCTCCTCCCATGGGCTCCTAAGGAATATGCATCTCTGTCCATGCCCAGGGTTATACAACCCTCTCCAAGCAAACACGGACTGCTCTGGCACAAAAGTGGTCGCATCCACATAACCTAAGAGAACAGATGCCACAGGAAGTTTGCTGGAACAATGACTCCAGATACCTGTGCACAGCCTCCAGGGACCCACCCTGAAAGGTAAGTACTTGGTTGGTGGTTTTATTAGCATCACCTATGACAGTGTGTGGTGGGCCGGTTGTGGTAGCCCAGGTTGCCATGGATGCTCCCCCCCCCACAGACTACTTCAAAATTGTCTCATCTGACAGTTTTGAAGGGCACAAATGAAAGATGGTTGCTTCAGTTTGATGTGGTTTAATACAGTTTTCTTTGTCCTAGCATGTTTCTCTATTCTTCTACAGACAGACACTCACACCATCAAAAAATGAACTTTTTTTATACCATGTTTACATTCAGGATAGAGACAGAGTAAAGCAGGTCCAGGCAGTACAACACAGTAAATGAAACAACGCATTTTACAATGCCCAACAAACCACCAAAAGACCACAAAACAATAGCCCTTCCCCCTGCCCTGGGGGGGGAGATGGCTAGGTCACAGGTCAGGGTGCTAAATGAGGAGGAGAGACCACAGAACATCTTGTCGAACCACACAGTAAGGTGAAACTACATTAACATGCACAATTTTTATACTGTAGGATTTCATACTTTCCAACAGTTCCTAATTTTGACACAGAAACTTATCTTTAGTGCTCAGAAGCCCCTTGTACGAGGGAGGTAAGCATGGCATGGACCCAGCAGACTGGCATACATGTTGAAAAAATATTTCTGTGCCAGTATGCCTGTCCACCCCTCCCTTCTCCATCATCAGTGGCCAGAACCATTTTTTTCAGCATGTGTACCAGTCCGCCCTAGTCAGCACAGCAGCACAAAGCTGGCAGAGGAGCAGAAGGTACAGCAAGCAACAGTGAATTAAATGTCCATGCAAAAAGCTACAGCCCACTCTTCCCACCCCAGACCTGCAAGGCCACTATCTCCACCCAGACTGGCCAGCTCGGCTACTCTCTGAACCCTGATGGACTTGCACAGCCACTCTCCACACTCTCTGTCCACCCCACCAGCACAGCCACTCTCCCCACCCCACCCAACCAACATCATTTCCAGCTCCATTTATCTGGTATCCTCTCCAGGCATCCAGGTCTGTGCCTCCCCATCACAGGCACACAAAAATAAATAAAACCACATTTTATACTGCATTTTGTTTATGTTTCTTTCTTTGTCTGGAAAGAGAGATGTTGAGCTACCAGTCAGCACAGTTTGCCTGGTATACAATTACAACCCCGCCCCACTGACACATGCCATGCCTCCACCCACCCCACACACAACAGTGTCCCCCACCACACCCACACAATACCCGTGTCCCCAACCCCACCCACACAAATGACCAGTGTCCGCAACACCACGCACACACACAACCAGCAGTGTCCCCAACCACACACACACACACACACACACACACACACACACACCAGCAGTGTCCGCAACCCCACCCACACACACGACCAGTGTTCCAACCCCCCCAAAAAAATCATGGCCAGTCAGTAGTCGCTATAACAATAGCCAGGTAGTAGTATAATCATTTCTTTAGTGTGCATGTTTTAGTGCAAGATTTTTTTTGCTAGTCTTGTAACACTGTACAGGGGAGAACACAAAAACTGAAGGCAATGAAGACAGAGACAGCAAGGCCAAGGAATCTGTCTGTCTGTTTCACCCCTCCACAGTGGACGATCGGAGAAATCAAAAAAAGTGAAAGATTATTTTTACAGCCAGGTAAAGGATGAGGGGGAAATAATGTTTCAACATTTACTAATGTTCATATGCTAGCTGCGGGCACAGGTCACTGAGATACATCCCTTGACAGGTAAAGGATGAGGTGGAAATTACGTTTTAACATTTACTTATGTTTATATGCTAACACCCAGTCAGCAAGCACAGAATGTTCCCCCTCCTAACCAACATGGACAGTTCACCAGAAACCCAGTCAGCAAACATGGACAATTCCCCCCTTTACCCCACCTACAAGGACAGTCCCCCAGACACCAGACAGCCCCCTCCCCACCAGACACCGGGCCAGCCGAGCATAGAATGCCCCCACTCCCAACTGACAAGGACAGTCCCACCAGACACCCAGGCAGCCAGCAAACATGGACGGTCCCCCATATCCCACCAAGGACAGTCCCCACCCCCGACACACAGCTAGCAAACACAGAATTTCCCTGTCCCACCAACATGAACAATCCCAAACACCTGGCTAGCAAACACGGAGAGTTCCCTCCCCCAACAACATTGATAGTCCATCCTAGACACCTGATCAGCAATCACCAACATTCACCCCCCATAAGCCAACATGGAAAGATCCCCCCAGACACCCGACCAGCAAATAGTCCCCCCTCCCCACAAGACACCCGCAGGCAAACATGGACAGTCCCCCAGACAAATGGCCAGCCAAGTCCACCAAACAATGGCTAGTGTCACCACCCCACCATCACAGCCAGTGTCCCCACATCACCATGGCCTGTGTCTCCTCCACCACCAGACCCCAGAATAAAACAGACTGTACCCCAGCCCACCAGACTCTGACCGCCCTCCCAGTCCCAAACACTAACCACCCCAGCCCTAAACACTGATCGCCCCCCACCCCCACGAGCAGGCCCTCCCGCAGCACCAAACACTGACCATCCTCTCAGTGAGTCAGCCCCAAACACACAGACTGTCTCCCCAACCCCACAAAACAGACCATCCCCAGCCCCACCAAACACAGACCATCCAGTGAGTTTCCCCAACAAACCCCACACACCAGTAGCACAGTAACTAAGTGTCCCCACCCCATCAACATGATCAGTGTCCACACCATACCAAACAAATAGGCCCCCCACCCACCCCACCAACATGGACAGCCTCAAGAGCCAGCAAATCCCTCCACCAAAGAAACACAAGCTGACAGCAAACCTTCCACCCACCTCCCCAGACACATGGCCATGGCCAAGACAACCCCTCCCCAAAGACACATTTCTGGGATGTGAATGGTATTAATTTCCAACAACCAGCTTGCAGCACAGTTACTCACCAAATCAGTAAGGGCACAGACAGGGCAGCATGCAGCAGGCACAGCAAGGCCAAGAAGGCAGGTCAGGTAGCCGAGTCTCTCCCAACAGTCCCGTTCCTCTCCCGATTAATCCCCCGAAGAGACAGTAACTCATTTTTTCTGACACCAGATGAATGTGTCGCATTATGGGTCTGCTATATCCTGCAAGACTGCCGGCTTCTTCACTCTTCTGGGCCTGGCTGTTCAGTGACCTGAATAATCTCTCTCGGTGGACCGTGGAACTGGTGGGCAATGGGCGTGGTGTGGGATTCACCGACAACATAGTAAATCTTTTTCTGGCCTGCTGGACACAGGAGCTGGGTGTGCAGGCAAGCCTGGCCGTGCCTCAGACTCACTGTAATTGTACTACTCACTCCTTCGCCTGGTCTGTCCGGTGGTAGAGGCCTTGTGGCTGCAGGCCTCCTAGGCTGTCAGGGATGGGAGGCTCAGGTGGCAGCGGGAGAGCCCAGAGCACAGCTGACTGCACTGAGAAACAGAGAGTAAGTAGTCAGAGGACTCGAGTGAGGTATATTTAAACTGGGCTGTTCAGGACAGAAGGAGGGTGGGAACACTAGACTAACTGAGACACTGGTGACACCTGACAGACAACCAACGACTGCTGCTCGACATCCGCAAATAGCTATCTCTCCTCAGCCCTGCGCTATATGGATGCTGCTGCTGCTCCTTCATGGAAGGCACACAGACAACTAAATGGCACCACTAACAGAGTACTGCTCACGAGATGGCGCCAGCTTGCAGCACTCTCTGATTGGCTGTAACATGCAGGCTACCATGGTTGCAGACTTGCAGCCAATTGGAAAAGGGGATAGTTTTTGTTTAAGAGACATGGCGCAGCACCGCTACCCCCCTCCCTCCCCTGAGAGGTGCAGGCAGTCTGGGCATAGCCCTGAGCCCATTCAATATTAAAAAAAATGATAACTGGAGAATGGTAGCTGGGCTCCTAAAAAGTCCTGGTCTAATTTCTCCAGGCAGCTTGCCCTCTGCCCCCACAATCTCATACATGCTTTTGCCTGAGCTGCAGATCACAGTGTGTCTTATCATCAGCCTTTGTGGTGAAAAAAGACCAAACTGCTGATCTGTGGTGGTGGTGGGGTGGGTGACAGCTGTTATCCCAGCAGTGGCCTCTGCATCATCCTGCCTTGCTGTGGGGGTACATACTCTTGTAGCAGTGGGGGAATGAACTCTGAGTCCTCATGCTGGGTGGTGGGGGCCACATGCTTCTGCTGCTGGGAGGGGGAAGGTGCTCCTGCTGCTGACAGTGCTGCTCCTGCTGCTGACAGTTTGGGGGGAACCTGCTGCTGCTGGGGGGCCAACGAGCACCTGCTGTTGTGGGACGGTGGCCAGGGGCACATGCTTCTGCTACTGGGAGTCCTCTCTTTCAAATAAATGCCTGTTAAGGCAAACTCCTGCCTTCTTCTGCCCAGCCCTAGTGCCTCTTTCATTAATTTGAAAAAAAAGTTTTATAAAGAAAGAAGTATAGATTAAGAAATGAAAAAGAGGGGGAGTGAAACACATATATATATGCATGCAGACACACACACACACACACACACACACACACACTAACTGTAAAGATAAAGAGAGAAAAATGTAACACAAGATAAAGATTAACTTTTTAAGTTAAGGAACTAGGGGAAGAACAGAACATACAGACACACAACACAAACTCTCAGTCTCTCACGTTCAAAAACAATTCTCTTTCTCCTCTCTCTCACAGTCTGCTGTTCTCTGTTTCCACACTGCCTACAAACTGCAGGAAAAGGAAGTAGTTTCCTGCCTGAGTACAGTCACACATGTGACCTGCAGTCTGCAGCAGAGAGTAAGTCATGTGACAAGCCTTTTTTTCCCTAATTTCACCTAAGTAAAATGCCAAGGTGAAATTTACTGGCAAAAGCGAAATTTACAAGTGAAACTTCACCTCAGGGCTTAATTACGTGAGGCAAGATGTACGATTTCAACAACAAAATCAAATTTTGCTGCACCTCTATCCATGAATATTGAAAAAAAAAAGTATGCGTTCAAGATGTCTGCTTTCTCCTGGTCCCCATCCATTCACTCCCACCCCTTCACTCCTAAGCCTTACTATCCCTCCCCTGGTCTTTCTCTTTTTGCTTATATACAGTACCTGAAAAATAACTTATCCCCTTTCTGTACTGCCTGGGCTATTTTCTCCTACATTTGCACCTTTGCACATCTAATTGCTTTCCCTACCTCCCTCTGTTTCTCCTGATACACCTCTCTATCTTCCTCTCTCTCTCTCTCTCTCTCTCTCTCTCTATCTCCTTATGCTTCTTAAATGCTAACCTTTTTGCCCTTACATTCCTGGCCACCTCTTTAGAGAACCGTAGCAGTCTCTTTTTCTCCTGCTTTTGCTTACTTGAAAGTATGGTTTACAGTATGTCATGAACCAGCAGATCAAGCTTTTGGTCCTCTAGGAATAGCCATATCAACAGCCTTGGAGGTGGAAAAAAGCTTTAAGGTGCAACAAGTAGAAATACTGTAGTTATCATCCACCAGGTCAGCCAATAGCTGTTTGGTCAGTTGGTAAACTGTTGACATCATGAGAAGCGTGAACTGCCAATGGTGGTACATTAACCCATTCATGTATTTTCTGTTATCTTTCAGTGGCTGGTGATCATACAGCCATTCAACTACTGGGGCATCCTCTTCAGGGTCCTGCCTGGTTGACCACCTTGTGTCCATGGTAAATAGAAGATATGAAGCCTTGTACCGTAACTGGGTCAACCTCACTGCTGATATTTTATGCCTCACAGTGGCAAGCTCAGTACTGTCACTAGCTGACTATTGCCTCCCTGCCTACACAACTGCCTATGACTCAATTCTCAGAAGCATAAATTAGATCTGTAATAAGGCTTGTTGCTTTGTGCTTGGGGCTGACAAGCATACCCACAGCTGCACCCTCTACACCAAAACAAATGGGCTATACCTTCCTAGTAGAATTAAGTTCAAGATATGTCTTCTAGCTAAGAAGACACTACTGGATGTGACCCCCCCCAACCCTAACTCACTGTTTCTGCCCTATCACCAATCTCTGCAACACCAGGAGCATGGCTTAGAATGCCCTTAAACTGCTTTTCCACTGTACTCAGCTGGGCACGTGTTCATTCATAATTAGGGCTGCCAACTGGTTAAATGAGCAGCCTGACACCTTGCTCAACCTACTTAAATTTGACCAGTTTAAGGCAGCACTTGGGGCAAAACCAACAGTTCAGTACAGCTGTAACTGCTAATCATCCTAACTAAAGTCCCTCCCGGTATTCTCTTTGAACTTTGTCAGACTCTAGCTCTGCGGCTATGTACAGTACTAGTCCCTTTCTTGGTCTACACTGATTCCGTCTACCAACCTTATTGTAAAATTGTAATAAATCTAACCTATTTATTTGTACTTGCTCAACTAAACTTGTACTTGTTTCATTTCATTCCACTGAAACTTGCTTATTATATTTATTATGTTGCTTTGTAACATCTGTTACTGATGAGGAATCTTTTTAAAAGGTACTTAAGCTTAAATATATTCTCTGAAATGTTCATTAAATGAATAAATATGTCTGCCATTGTTTGTCCCAGATAACATGTGAATGACCTTGCTTTGTTTTTTTCATCCTCTATTAGCCAACAAAGAAAACTGCGGAAGTTAGAAAAGCTATGTGCATTGCTGAACTGAAAAATCATGTGTAAAAAAGTAAAATAATATTTTTTAGGGCAGCAAAAAAGAAGCATGTCTAGATGCTTCTCTAATAATTGTGAATGGTTGAAACATTCATCTTATCTCCAGGCAAAAGCAGCTAGGGTAAAACATTGGATTTTAAAATTTAATAGCAGATATGGAGATCATAATTATGAACTGGCCCTTCAGATTGTAGATACCAAAATATTAGCTGTATTATTATGTATGTCAGGAGTATGGGACTAACAAGAACCAGATTCTCTAGATAAAATATTAAATAGCATACACAAATCTTTGCTGGGAATATCTATTACTACTTTATCAGTTCAGGTAATAGCAGAACTTGGAAAATCATGTTTTGCCAAGTATGCTGTGGCCAGATCTTTAAGTTGTTGGGTTCAAATTTTTCTTCAATGGATATCTACAGACTTCCTAAAATATTTCTGAAAGAAAAAAAACTCTCCTATTTTAAAGGGACACTGTCAGCCCCCTTAGGCCTCAAAAATTGATGGATCCAACATCTTCGATAATGGTTGAACTAGTATGCAAGTACTTAGGGACATATTTTAGATTAAGGCATGCAAAAAGTAAACTTTACAGCTATTGTACTATGTGGGGAACTTGCCATGTTAGTATACTATGCTGCTTGGGGTAATATGCTTCCCTTCTAGTCAAGAGCTGAAACGTATTGCATAAAAGTGTACCTACTCTAATATAATGTGTGAAAATGTGGTGTAAAATTATAAATGATGTATTTGCTCACTTAACACTTGTATTTATTGTTAGACTTCTTTTTGTTCTATTTTTATATGATGATTTAGGAAAACATTGTAATGTCTTTTAATAATTGTACAATAATACTCAACTGAAACTGAAATGCCTCACATGGAGAGGGTGCTGTCTCACAATACCCCACTGGATCCATACCTCTCAACTGTCCCATACAATATGCTGTATTATAAAATGGTTATGAAACTTTTCTGCTTCCTGATTGGCTAGAAAAGTTCTAAGACCCATATCTTAACTATTCACAACTGGACAGGTATGAACATGTCCAGGTAGTAGGATTAAGAATTTGGGCAACTCACAGAATTCATGAATCACTTCATTCATTCCTGATTGCCATCCCAAACATGACTGCGACCTTTACTCGTATATAAAAACCTTTAACTTGGTCCAAAAAAGAAAACTCCATTAAATTAAACAACACAAATGAAAAAAAAGTGATCGTCTTTCTCATGCACGAACCCCTGCTGTAAACAGCTAAACAAATTTAAAAACTCAAGTGCCATTCAGAGTTTCCATTTCTTGTGTTCCTTTGACAATCATTGAAAATACCCCTCCTATCCTTGTCTATTTGCCAGAGAACTTCCTGCTCCTCATCCTGCAATAGGTGAAATTGATGTTCTGGCTCTGCTTGAGGTCTGTGTGTATATGGTGGTGGGATTCTGCAGAATTTTGAATTCATGTATTAAATGTTACCATTCTGTGTGTGTGTGTGTGTGGGGGGGGGTATTCCACTAGTGAAATACTAAAGAATTTTGAATTGCTATATTCTGTGGTGGATAAACACAGCATGTATTGAATGTGTAGAAAGACAGATGACTAAGAGGTGGCAATCATCTGGGGAGGGAATATTTTACATTGTTTAGCAATATTTTATTTATATTTTTTGTGTTATTTCAAAACTTTAGAGTATTTGTTTTCTACAAGTTGCCTATCAATCCATTTTATAAGCACAATGAGACACTTGGAGGCATTGGTTGTTCTGGTTTTACCACACTTCCATGGGCTGAAGCTACTTGGCCTGCAACCTTATGCCCTACTATGTCCCTGGGCATATAATAAAACTAGCACAAAAAACACCCCATTGTGTCTTATTACTTACATAACCACACACCTCAGGTATGCTTCAACCACCTGAGAAGTGTGCTTATTTCTGTGTAGTGTGTTATCATGCTTATGAAATGGATGTCACCATCATTTAGAATAATTTTCATTTTCTAAGCAATATTTATCAGTTTTAAGAGTTTTTTTATTTAAATCCTTCCACCTAAAAATGTTGGTTTTGGCTTTATTTTTAGAAGGAATGTATGATACAGTGCATTTTTTAAGCAGATGAATCACTTATTTCAAGTTTGGCATTGAACTAAATTTCTCAGCAAATCATATTACACTAACAGCCTTGCGGCATTAACATATCTGTACAATTAGTCTTTAAGTTCAGTTTTAGATAAACTTGCTCCTCTCAGATCATCCAAATATTGCATCACCCTTCTAATCCCTAGTTTATCCCATCTGTTACAACAGAAATGGAAACATAGACATCTGGAGCAAACATGTGAGAAGTAAGACCTCATCATGTTTCTGGGGTGTATCATAACCAGTACAAAGAATATACATAAGGGATATGCAATGGTGATTAGTTAAATAACTGAAGGGTAAGGGATGCAACAGTGTGGCAGAAGGCAATAGTGTTAGCCCAGGCAGCAGCAGATGCAATGGAGGACAGAAGGAAGGTGGTGGAGCAACAGGTACTGGAGGGGGGAGGGAGGGGCAGGTAGAGGATGGACAGGGGGAGCAGCAGGCAGCTCTGGAAAGTATAGCACAGGGGGAGAGGAGAACAAGGGAAGGGAAAAGCACAGTTCAGTGGGGACACAGGGTGCCAGTTGCAAGGGGCGTGTTATGGTGGGGGTGGGGTAGCAGGTACAGGAAGGGGGGAGGTACAGCACATGAGGAATTGCATGAGAATGGAATCAGATAGTCTGGGCAGAAGTGTTAGAGGGGAGAGGGTAAGCCAAAGAACAGAGAACATGCAAGGCTCAGGGAAGGCATGGGGTACAGAGGCAAGGGGGAAGGAGGGAGGAATCAAGTCGGGGCAGAGGCTTAGCAGGCAATGGGTTGGTGAAAAGGATAAAGGAGGGAAGGTCATCATTCTGGGGGACTTGATAGTTAAGGGTATAAAATGGGGGAAAGGGCACCAGGAAAAGCAACATTTGGGTGGAGTGCGTGACAGGCATGAGAGCAGGCAGAGTGGGACATCATAATAGCAGATGTGTGGGGAGGGGTATAAAAACACACATTTTGGTGCACCTGGGCATGAATGACCAGGAAGGAAAAGGATAGAAAAGGTGCAGGACAGTTTCAAGGAACTGGGAAATCTATGCAGTATAGGGGGAAGGTCGGTAGCCTTCTCAGAAATTCTACCAGTACCAAGAGTGAGTACAGTCAGGAAGTAGAGAATCAGAGATTTCAATAAATGACTCAGAGAATGGTGTGGGTCCATGGAGTATGGATTGGGTTGGAATGGTGGAGGAACAAGTGGAAGAACACAGACCTGTATGCTCAGGATAGGTTGCACCTTAGTAAGGAAGGCTCACAGGCACTGAAGCAGAGGTTGCAGGAGTTCATCAAAGAAAATTATCATTTAAAGCAGGTAAGGGAGGGCAAAGGTGTGAAATTCACTAGGAGAGGGGGGACCTCCTCCCACAGCAAGGCAGGAGCCAAATTCAAGTAGGAGAGGTGATGGAAGGGAGAGTAAAGGTGCAAAGCAGATAAGATCAAAATGGAGAGTGATATCATTGAATGCTAGGTGCCTGGAGAACAAGATAGCTAAGTTGCAGGCATTGATGGTGGAAGGGGGAAGTGGATATAGCCGCCATCACTGAGACATGGACAACCCAATACCATAACTGGGATCTAGGCATCCCAGATTTCAAGCTATACAGGAGGGACAGAGAAAAAGGGAAAGGGGGGTGGCCATCTACATTAGGGAAGGGATAAGGTGTAACAGGGAGAAGGAGGAGGAGGAGGAGGAGGAAGCAGGCAGAAGCCATATGGGTGCAACTACACAACCTGAAGGGAAGTAAGGTTAGACTGGGAGTAGTATAGAGGCCTCCAACCCAGAAGGACAAGATTGATAGGGAGCTGGGGGAGCAGATAAGGAGGCTTAGTGACAAAGGGAGCTCTGTGGTGGTTGGGGACTTTAATCTACCAGGGGTGGATTGCAGCATCCCAGCTACCTCATGTGTCAGGGAGCAGATCCTCCTGGTAGCCTTCCAGGAAGTCTTCCTGGCACAGAAGGTAACAAAGCCAACTAGGTAGGGGAACATCCTGGACCTGGTACTGGTGGACAAGGAGCAAATCAGGGATGTTGGGGTGGAGGAACCCCTGGCGGGAAGTGACCACTGCAGAAAGTGGTTCTCAATCAATCTAAGTAAGGAGGTAGCCACTCAAAGACTAATGTCCTGGACTTTAAAAGAGCAGACTTTGCAGGATGAGTAGTATACTGGAAGGGCACATAGCTAGCATCTGCCTTAACATGGGCGCCAAGCCAAAATGGGCAATTATCAAGCCGGGCCTGACTGAGGCCACTAGCACATGTGTCAAGAGCCAGAGCAAGAAATCCAGGACCAAGAAACCAAGCTGGATGAACGGGGAAGTAGGGGAGAGGGTGAGGGAAAAGAGGACTGCATTTAGAACCTATAAAAGATCTAAAAGAAGAGGACAGGGAGGAATATGTGAGAAAGTCTAGGGAACTGAATAGAACAGTAAGGGCAGCCAAGGCATCGAGAGAACTGAGGCTAGCTCAGGGGATCAGAAAAGGTGAAAAGGATTTCTTCGGGTCTGTAAGGGATAAGAAAAAGAGTAAGGATAAGATTGTTAGGATCAAGAATGGAAGTGTTTTTGGGAGGAAAAGGGTGTAGAGCAGGCCGAAGTACTCAATGAGTACTTCTGTTTAGTATTCACCAGGAAGAGGGATGGGCCCATACTTATGGGGAAGGGCGGTGTGGGAGTGGGGGGGGAGGAGATCACGGATGGGGAAATCACAGAGGAAAGTGTGTTGGAGGGCCTTCAGTCCCTCAGGGTAGATAAGGCACCTGGGCCAGATGGAATTCATCCTAGAGTATTGAGAGAGTTGGCAGAAGTCCTGGCAGGGCCTATGGCAGAGCTGTTCAACACCTCTCTGGAAATGAGGTACATGCCCAGGGATTGGAGGGTGGCACATGTGGTGTCCCTCCATAAGAGTGGGCCCAAGGATAAACCAGGAAACTATAGACTAGTCAGCCTAACTGCAATTGTAGGAAAGCAAATGGACACTATCCTCAAAGAACGGCTGGTAAACTTTCTGGAGGATAATGATCTCCAGAATGACAGACAACATGGGTTTATCTTAGGCAGATTCTACCAGATGAACCTGGTTGACTTTTTCAATTGGGTGATGCAGGCACTGGACAAGGGTCATGCAGTGGACATCCTCTACATGGACTTCAGCAAGGCCTTTTATTCGGTGCCTCATGGTAGGTTGATCAGCAAATTGAGCAACCTGGGAGCTGGAAGGAAACTGGTTAGATGGGTCAGGAACAGGTTACAGGATAGACAACAGAAGGTAGTAGTGGGTGGTAAGTTATTGGAGCACAGGGCAATAACTAGTGGGGTCCCAAAGGGCTCGGTGCTGGGACCAGTGCTGTTTAACATTTTCATTGCCAACATAGCAGAAGGCATAAAGAGTAAGATCAGTCTCTTTACTGACGACATCAAGATCTGTGGAGAAGTGAATTAGGGGAGGTGGTAGAGTATTCCAGGAGGATTTGACAACACAGGAAAAATGGTCTAACACATGGCAACTTGGGTTCAATGCCAAGAAGTGCAAAGTAATGCACTTGGGAGCCAGGAACTCAGGAAATAGTTACTGGCTGGGGGGAGTGCAGTTATCCACGTCAATGGAGGAGAAGGATCTGGGTGCAATGGTAATAGGGGAAATGAACCACTCAGCCCAGTGCAGGAAGGCAGCAGCAAAGGCCAATAGAATGATGGGGTGCATCACAAGGGGAATTCCTTCTAGAAGAGGGGAAGTTATCCTTCCCTATACAGGTCCCTGACGAGGCCACACTTGGAGTACTGCATGCAGTACTGGTGCCCCTATTTGAAAAAGGACATCAATCTACTGGAGGGGGCACATCACAGGGCAACAAAAAAGATCCTGGGATTGGGAGATAAACCTTATGAGGAGAGACTGAGAGAGCGCAATATGTATTCCCTGTAGGATAGAAGGGAGAGATTGGATTTGATTGAGGCTTTCAAGTACCTAAAGGGCATGAACAGAGTAAGCACCGGGAGTATTTTCAAATTAAAAAGTGGAAGGGAATCCAGGTGACACAGTCTGAAGTTGCAAAGTGGCAGATTCAGGAGGGAAATGAAGAAGCACTGTTACACAGAAAGGGTGGTTATAGGGTGAAACAAGCTGCTGGTGGAGGTGGTATCACTGCAGACAGTGGACAGCTTCAAGAGGGGGTTGGACAGGATCAAAGGGAGGGTTAAAACCATGAGGGGGCGAAGGGTGAGTGTGAAGGAAACATGGGCAAAAACAGTGGGGGAGGGGTCAAGGGGGGGCAGCTGCAGTCTAAAATGCTGAATTGTTGCACACTTGAGCAGATTAGATAGACCATAAGGCCTATATATGCTGGCAAATTTATATGTCCATATGATTTATGTGCACAAGAGTAGTTTGACCTCAGGTAACCTCACGAGTGGTGAAAGACATAAGTGAGGTGTCTTTGGTCAAACTACTTGAGTGCACATAAATCAGTTATATAACAAGTTCCCCATTGCATAGCTCATTTATGCAATATGGATGCCATTTTTTGTGGAGCTTCTATTTTGTTTTGTTTAGTTTTGATTGTGTTTGTTTAATAAAATAAGTGGGATTCTTTATGCACCTGTGTGTTATTGTGCCATTTAGAGCTTGTTGCTAGGAAAGCTAGCATGGTTAATAGGGAGGCGATGTGAGAAGGTTGACATCATGTGTTGTGACTGGTTACTGTACAGAAGTGGGCAGGCTACACATTTTGAAAAACATGCTGGGTCCTTTTCTTACTTAGCGAGAAACTGATATTGTTTACTGAGTCATTTCTTTTTTTTTATTTTAGCATGTAGAATGTGTTTAATATGTGGTTGATCCTGCATCTAGGAATATGTATGTGTCTGATACTTCATTCCACTGTTTTAGTTAGAATCGGTCCTGAGAAAGGAGTGGAAGCTGGAGGACAGACCGAGGACCAATGAGAGCACTATAGAAAGCAGGAAACCTGAAAGGCAATGGAGAGAATCAGAAGAAGTGCACCATGTGGCATAGAAATCCAACTTTCAAATAGATACTCAGTACTGGATTCAGAACCAGGATGTTCAGAGGTGTCCACCACAGCCTAAATAACTCCTCCCATAAATACTAATGATGATGCAGCTCAAGTACCTATAAACTCAATCTTAATGAATGATACATAGCCAGGATGTTCAGGGGTGATCGCTCCCCCCAACTCAAGCAATTCAACTTAATAGTACAAATGAAGCTCAACCCCCCAATACACCTAATACAGAAACCCCAGTTGGTGAGGCAGTAACAGCTGAAACTTACCCAAAACAAATATTTGTACTGGGAGATTCCATTATGAAGCACTGTGACAAACATGTCTGTAACTCTGATAAAATGAATCATACCTTCAGTAGTTATAGGGGAGATGCTATCTCCGATATCTCCAGTCAAGTGGATAAGGTATTATGGTCAGCTGGCCCTAACCCATTGGTAATAATCCACCCAGGTACAAATAATATTCACAGGTCTAGTATTGAGGACATTAAAAAGGAATTTGTTTCCCTTCAAAACAAACTTGAAAATGGGGTTCTCAAGTTTGTTACCCTGAGATTTTCTCTATTCCCAGAACAGGCTGCTACAAAAACAATAAAGCCAAAGAGGTCAATAATTGGCTTAGGAAATGGACCTTGGAAAAAGGATTAAAATGCCTAACACATTGGGAAACTTTTGAAAATGATTATGGGTTATACTGTTGGGATGGTCTGCATCTAAATAGACATGGTAGTAATCTGCTAGGGAAAAAAAAGCAAACCTTATAGATCAGACTTTAAACTAACAATTGGGGGACTAGGGGACCACAGTTCCTTTACAAAGCATATCCAGGGAAAATCTGACTATAATATCTCACTTATAAATGCACATAGTTTTAATATAAACAAGAAATCTGAACTTGAACTACTGTTGCAAAGAGACAATATTGACATTATAGGAATTATGGAAACATGATAGGATGAAACAAATCTGTGGTCTAGAGAGATGGAGGGGCTTAATCTGTTTTATAAAAACAGAATGGACAAAAAAGGAGGAGGGGTCTGTTTATACATCAAACAGATATATGAGAAATAGAAATTACAGTAAACAGTGATCCAGATACAATAACTGAATCAATATGGATCCAGCTTCAAATTCATAATAAAAAAACATTAATAATAGGTAATTGCTATAGGCCTCTGGCCAGTAGTCCAGAATATAACAAGAAAGTAAATATGGAAATTATAGCAGCAGTGGAAAAAAATGATGCCAACATCATGGGGGACTTAAACTACCCTAGTATGAACTGGGAGAGTCTAACAGGGAATTCAGTTAATGAACAAACATTCTTGGATTCTATTACTTCAGCAGGTCTTGACCAATTTGTCAAGCTTCCAACCTGGAGAAAAAACATCCTGGACCTTGTCCTGACAAATGTGAACAATGAAATATCTGAAATAAAAAAATCAAAGAATCCCTAGGAAGTAATATTACAATATGTTATTTTTTACCTATACAGGAAAGTGGTTTGTAAACCAAAATAAAATATTAACTAAGAACTATAAAAAAGCAAACTATAATAAAATACATAAAGTGTTAAATTCATTACCATGGGATAATATAATGGAAAATAAATCAATAGATGAATGTTGGAATACACTTAAAACTATCATTAAAACAACAGAGGATTGGTACCTATCAAATAAAGTAATTGGTAACAAAGGATCAGTACCTTTCTGGATGATCAATAAATTAAAAGACAGATATATAAAAAAAGAAAAGGCTTACACAAAATATAAAACAAAAATGAGCTCCCTATCATACTCTAAATATAAAGAAGAATTAAAGAAAACTAAACATATGATAAAAAAGGAAAAATACAACCTTGAGTTTAAAATCGCAGTAACCAAAGGAAATCAAAAAACATTTTTTTCCATGTAAATAACATGGGTAGAGGAAAAAACACAATAGGATCATTAAAAAAAGCTGGAAAAATAATAAATGACCCAAGTGAACTGGCAAATACCTTTAATGATTATTTTATCACAGTATTTCATTTTAAGGATGAATCTGACTTGCCTCCCAGCTATAATAACCAAAACATTGAATTAATTTCAGCAGAAGAGGTTCAAACTAGTCTATTATCTTTGAAACTACATTCCTCACCTGGTTTGGATGGGATTGACCCTAGTTATCTGAAAAATCTGGCACCTTAAGTGTTCTGCTGCAATTAATTTTTAATAAATCACTAATCTCAGGGGAGGTGCTTAGTGAATGGAAATAGGCAGCCATAACCCCTGTCTTCAAGAAAGGTAGTAAAACAGCCCCTGAGAATTACAGACCAATCAGTCTCACTTCAGTGCCAGGGAAAATTCTGAAAAAATTTAATGAAATCAAGGTTTGAGGTCGAAAGTTCAAATATAGGTTTAAGGGATGTTACACAGCATGAATTTGTTATAGGAAAACCTTGTGCAGCAAACATAATTACTTTTTATGAATCAGTTAGTGCAAACCTCGATGCTGGTAAACCCTGTGATATAATACTATTAGACTTCAAAAAGGCATTTGATACAGTGCCCCATTCAAATCTTCTAATAAAACTAGTTAACATGGGATTTAGTAACTATCTCATTAAATGGGTACAATTCTGGCTGTCAAACAGAACCCAACGGGTGAGACTCCAAGAAGTGACATCATCAGAAGGGGCTGTGACAAGTGGAGTCCCTCAAGGGTCTGTCCTGGGACCTTTTTTGTTTAATTGTTTTATATAAGACCTCCATACAGGTTTAACAAATAAAATAATTACATTTGCTGATGAGTCTAAAATATCAGGGGAAGTGGACACTGATAACAAATGTTTGTCTATTCAAATGACTTAGAACAAATAGAACTCTGGACCATAGAAAACAAAATGGAATTAAACTTAAATAAATGCACAGTACTACACCTGGGCCATAATAACCCTTTAAAAACTTACAATATTAATAATCATGCCTTACCAGTTGTAACAACTGAGAAAGATCTGGATGTGATTATTGACAATTCACTATCAATGCATGCCCAAATACATAAATCTACACAGACAGCCAATAAATATATTAACGTAATTAAACGAGCTTTTATCACCAGGGATGAACAATGTATAATGAATCTATAAAGGAATTATGTCAGACCACATCTAGATTACACCTCCACCTTTTGGGCACCCTATAAGAAGCAGGATAGTTAATTGCTTGAGGGAGTACAAAGAAGAGTAACAAAACTAGTACCAAGACTAAAAAATCATCCCTATGATTTAAGAGTGCAAGAATTAAATCATATGCCTTTAAGCAAAAGGAGAACAAGAGAAGGCTATCTTCAGTGCTTCAATATAATAATGATGATTCAAGAACGGGATGTAACATTGTACCTACTATATAAGGAGACCCCTGGATTTAAGATCACTTAATAGGCAATTTGTAGTTCAAAAAACTAAGACAAAGAAAAGGGAAATTACTTCACTATTAGGGTACACAGACTATGGAACAAAATACTCCATCATCTGGTAAATATTCCAAACCATGAAACATTTAAAAGAGGATTAGACAAATATTTGGGTTATTAGTACGCAAATATTCCACACTGAGTGGGAGACAGACTCGATGGACGCACGCCTTCTTCTGTCCACTACTTACCAAGTCACAAAGTTTAACACCAGTGAGAATAAATTGACTGTTTATCCATCCACGCCTATTGCATAAAGTAGTATACATCATCAGTAAGCTAAAAAAGAACTACTGTACTATGAAGTCACAATTAACATCCAGAAATGTAATCCTAAACAACTTTTTGTACCATCAATTCCATTACCAAACCACATAATTCCTCACCTGCTTCACTGTTCACTGCTTCAGATCTCCACAATTTTTTCAGTGATGAGGGGAAACAAATGAAGGTGCTTTATCCACTACCCACCTATTCTCAGATTTTATGGTGCCAGCTAATTTATGTTATATAGCCTTTTAATTCTTGAAATGGCTCACAGAAGCTGACATACTTTTTTATTTTGAAAAACTCTGGATCCAAGTCATCCACTCCTGATCTTGCACCTACCTGGAAGATGAAAGACTCCTTTCACATCCTAATTCCCCTCATTGCCAGAATTATACATTCTCCATTATCTACTGGCGTCTTCCCTGTCTTCTTTAAAATGGCATGAGTACACCTTACACTAATAAAATCTTCCCTGAACATAGATTCTCTCACCAATTGTCAACCAGTTGCTCAGCTGCCTTGTCTCTCCAAGGTACTTGAGAAGGCTCCTGCATTTCAACTAACAGAATATCTTACCTCTAATGGACATTTAGACACATTTCCCTTTCACTTCCAGAGTGCACATAGCACAGAAGCAGCATTTCTACATGTGCCAAATGATACATCATTTATTGACGCGATTTCCTGCCATGCTGCTGTTGCCACATATCTCTTTAGCATTTGACAATACAAATTAGAGTTTGTTTATTCATCTGAAATCTATTTGGACTTGGTAGTGCAGTTTTATGTTGGTTTTCATTCTACTGCACAGATCAATCATTGTCCATCAGCTTTAAGCCTTTCACATTCTCACTTTGGCCAGTGACAGACAGAGTTCCAGTAGGTTCTGCATTAAGTAGCCTTTTATTTGCTATATACATGGCACCCTTAGTGGACATCATAAGTAGAGATGTTGCGAAATTAAATTTTGTTGGCAAAATTGCTGTGAAATTGGCAATTGCACTGCACAAAATGTTTTACGAAATTGCAGTGAAATGGTGAAATTTCACTGCAATTTTGCAACCTGCCATTCTCATTATGTAAAACTCTCCCTGGTGTCTAGTGGTCCCCTGCCCACCCTCCCCAGCCACTCACAGGTCCAAATTATTCTCCCTGGTGTCCAGTGCCCCCTGGCTGGTCTCCAGCCATAATTGAATAAAGTCCCTCCCAGTTATCCTGGCCCCTCATGTCCTTTAAAAAAATGAAAGCCACACTCCCTGGTGTCTAATGTCCCCCACCCCCAGCCAATCACCAGCCAAATTATTCTCCCTGGTGTCTAATGGTCCCCCCCAGCCGATCACTGGCCTTAATTGAGTAAAGCCACCCATGCCCCCAGTTACCATGGCCCCTCATTTCCTTTTATTAAAAGAAATAATAAAACCCACACTCCCTGGTGTCTAGTGAACCCCCCAACATGTCATCATGAGCTAGCACCCACACTGCTCCCCAACTCAGTACCCCGATCGAGCCACCGGCACAGCCCTCTGCTCACCTCCATGGTCTGCAGCCCGACTGAGTGCTTGAATGAATAAGCATGTGCTGGAGGGATGTGCCGGTGGCCCAATCGGGGTATGGGGGGGAGTGAGGTGGGCACTAGCTCATGATGACAGGGTGTGGGAGTGGGGGGTCCACTAGACACCAGGGAGTGTGGGCTTGTTTTATTTTTTTAATAAAAGGAAATGAGGGGCCTAGGTAACTGGGGGCTGGGGGCTTTTGTTCAGTTACAGACGGTGATCAGCTGGGGGGCCACTAGATACCAGGAAGAATAATTAGCCATGATGGGCCGGGGGGACACTAGACACCAGGGAGTGTGGTTTTAATTTTTTTTTTTTATTAAAAAGGACATGAGGGAGGCCAGGGTAACTGGGGGCTTTATTCAATTATGGGTGGTGATCAGCCAGGGGGACCACTAGACACCAGGGAGAATAATTTGTGTCAGTGAGCAGCTGGAGGGGTTGGGGGACCACTAGACACCAGGGAGAACATTGGAAACTTTAATTTTTGCCCACGAGCGGCAAAATGTGGTGAAATTTTGCATTTCACCCTGCGAAATATTTCGCGTAGTGTGTGAATTACTCGCAATATTTCACTGGGCAAAATTTTTCAGTTTCACAGAACACTAAATAAGTACACATGACCTGTCATAACACAGCTATGCAGACAATACTCAGGTCTATACTGCTGTAACTGATTCTTTTCAACTGACCCTTACTTGGAGTTCTAATTATCATACCGATGTAAAATTATGGATGACCACAAATTCATTCTGCTTGAATGCAGATCAGACTGAATCTCTTATACAGTATGTAATACACCAGCTAAGATTAAATCTCTCAGTCTATCAGACCTTTTTCTACACTTTGATTCTGTTGTTATTCATCTTACTGCTGCTGTTCATAATTTTGGAGTTCTTTCTAATCAATCTCTGATTGATCAATCTGATCAGTTCAGTAAAAATACCACCAATAGCTTAATCTGGTTCTGTATGTCAGTTTACATCTGTATCCCCCCCTCCGGGTGAGGCTGAAAACAGGCAAAACTGCCTAGTCCTCCTTTCACAGTCAACAAAAACTAAATAAAAGTCCCTACAACGAGTCTTGTATCAACAGGTATAAACAGTTCAGTATTTTATCATGTTCATAGTAACATAGTAACATAGTGGTTGATGGCAGATAAGGACCATTAAGCCCACCTAATCTGCCCATATTCATTGTCTGCATCAGCGGTCGCTGATCCTACTTGGTCATTGGCTATCGTCTCTCTTCACTGCATCTAGGGTTCCCTTACGTATATCTAGTGCACGTTTGAATCACCCCACTGTGATAGCACCCACCACTTCCTGGGGTAGGCTATTCCAAGCATCCACCACCCTCTCCATGAAGAAAAACTTCCTCACATTTCTCCTTATTCTGCCCCCTCCAATCTCATATCGTGTCCCCTTGTCCTTGTACAACTCTTGTACATAAAGAAGATGTCACCCACCTGCACTTTGTTCAAGACTTTAAGATACTTGAAGGTCTCCGTTATATCAACACGTTTCCTCCTCTCCTTAATTGTATACATATTGAAGTCTTTTAATCTGTCCTCATATGCTTTCTGATACAAGCCCTTCATGATCTTGGCCGCCATTCTCTAGACCACCTCCACCCTGTCTATGTCTTTCTGAAGATGCGGCATCCAGAACTAAACACCGTATTCCAGAGCAGGCCTCACCAGCGTTTTGTACAATGGCATCACCTCCTCCCTTCTTCTGCTAGTGATACCCTTTCCTATGCACTCCAACATTCCACTGGCCCTCCTGACAGCCTTTTTACACTGTTTGTCCACCTTTAGGTCATCTGAGATGATTATTCCTAAATCCCTGTCTTCCGTGGTGACTGTCAGCAGTTTCCCCATCCTGTGGCTCTTCGCAGGGTTTCTTTGCCCTAGGTGCATGATCCTGCACTTCTTTGCATTAAACTGTAATTGCCACACCTCTGACCACTCTTCTAGCCTTCTCAGATTCCTCCTCATTCTTGCAACCCCCTCTGGTGTGTCTACTCTGTTGTAGATCTTGGTATCATCCACAAATAGGCAAACCTTCCCCTCCAGCCCTTTGGCAATGTCACTGATGAAGACATTAAAAAGGACTGGCCCCAGTACCAATCGCTGAGGTACCCCACTGGTCACCCTTCCTTCCTCAGATTTGATCCAATTTACTACCACCCTCTGCTTCCTGTCCCTCAACCAGTTGTTTACCCAGTTTTCCACTTTGTGGCCCTCCCCATGCTACCTATCTCGTTCACCAGTCTTCTGTGGGGTACAGTGTCAAAGGCCTTGCTGAAATCGAGGTAGGTGATATACACCTCTCCTCCCTGATCCACCTCCTTTGTCACACAGTCAAAAAAGTCAATAAGATTTGTTTGACATGACCTTCCTGCTGTGAATCCATTTTGCCTTGGATCCTGTGCTCCCATGGTTTCCAAGTGTTCCACAATCCTCTCCTTATGCAGTGCCTCTATGATCTTACCCACTACTGAGATGAGGCTGGCTGACCTGTAGTTTCCTGCCTCCTCCCTGCTACCACTCTTGCAGAGAGGTGCTATAATTGCCCCTTCCAGTCCTCTGAAACCACCCCTGTAACAAGAGACTCAATAAACAGGGCTGCCACCGGTGCTGCTAGCACCATCCGTAACTCCTTTAATATCCTGGGGTGTATATCATCTGGACCCATCACTTTGTTCACCCTCAGTTTTGTGAGTTCCTCCAGGACTCTCTCTTCTGTAAAGGGACTAGTGTTTAGCCCCCCACCCCCCGTTTTTGCTGCCACCTAGCTGTGGTCCCTGTCCCTCCACTTCTATCATAAATACCAAACAGAAGTATTCATTTAGTATTGATATCTTTTCTAGGTCCCCCTCTACACACATCTCCCACCCCTTTGAGCCTTACAGTCCTCCCTACCTGGCCTTCCTTCCATTGCTAATGTATCTATGAAATGTATTGTCCCCCCTCTTTACCATCTGTGCTAATCTTTCCTCTCTCTGTGCCTTCATGCTCCTAACTGCTTTCCTTACATCCCTCTGTCTTTCTAGGTACACTGCCCTATCCTCATCCTTCTGAGCCTCCTTGCACTTTCTGAATACCTTCTTTTTGTCCTTCACTTTCTCTGCCACCTCCTTTGTGAACCATAGTGGTTTGTTCCTTCTTTTCCCTTGTTCCTCAGCCTAATGCACTGATTTGTCACCTCCACTATGATTTTTTTCAGGTGTGCCCATTGTTCCTCAACCCCTCCCACTTGATCCCTTCCTGCCAGGGTTTCTTTGATCTCTCTCCCCATCCTAGAAAATCCACCCTTCTGAAATCAAGGACCCTTGTCTTTGTATGACTCTCCTGTGACACTGTACTGATGCTGAACCACACTGTATGGTGGTCGCTGGACCCTAGGTGTCCAACCACCTTGACTTCCTTGATCCTGTCTTCACTGGTCACATGGAGTCTAGGAAATAGATTGTAATATCTACATCTAATTGCTAAGATTCATCCCTACCTCAGCCAATAGACTACTGCAGCCTTCATTCACTGTTTTGTTTTTACGCACATTGACTTTTGTAACTTGCTTCTCACTGGTATTAGCTCAATCTGGGTATCATCTTCAGCTCATACAAAATGTTGCACTTTGCTTGCTTATGGGTTCCAGGAAGTCTAAATATGTTACACTGTTATTAGTGAAGCTTCAAATGCTTTTAATTCAATATAGAATCAATTTTAGTATGCCCTTACATGTATTTAAATGTTGTAATGGACTTGCTCCTACATATCTAACTGATCTAATCTAGAATCATTAGCAAACACATCATCTTTGATCTTCTGATTAGAGATGTTGCAAGGTTTAATTCACCAGCAAAATTCTGGTGAAGTTGCAAAATTTGCCTTCACAAATAACTTCACAAATTGCCCACTGTGCCATTTTACCACTTCACATTGAGCTTTTCTGTGGAAATGGCACTTTTTCAGGTGAAGTTAAGGCAAAGTTGCAACTTTGCCAGCGAATTAGTATAACTTCTACTGAGAAAGTGCCATGTCACCTGCCAAAAACTTCACAAAGTCAGCACTTCGCAAATTTGGCAAACTTCACAGATCATTTAGTGAAGAGAAGTTTGACAGCTTTGCACTTCTCTACTTCTGATACATGCATTCTCAATGTTCCCAGCTCAAGAATGATTACTTTTGGTGAACAGCCTTTTCAATCCACAGTCCTCTTCTTGGAACAGAACTTCTTTGGAAATTCCTTCATGAGCTGACCATGAATAATTTAAATGCAAACTAAAAACCAATATTTAATGACCAGATTTTAATGTTTCATGATTGTTTTATAACTAAAGCTTACACTGTATATTATACAGTGCCTTGAAACTTGTGTCAGGTGCTACAAAAAATTAAATACATTAGGCCCTATGCACTAATGGGGCAGAGTGGCTACACGTGCATATCTGGGGCACACAACCAATCCTCACCCTATATGCCCCCCCACACGGCCAGCCACCAGATTCACCTATAGGGTGCACAGCTCCACTGCCAGACCAATGGAGGGCAATGTGTTCGGGGTGGGCAGGGGGCATGCCCGCACTACATGACATGCACAGAGTCACAGAGTGCTGGGCATGGGGGGAGTACAGTACACAGGGGGAACTCCTGCCATTAGGTCTGTGAACCCCCTGGGATGCTGCCCCCCTGGTCCGCCAAACATCAGGTGGGGTTTGCCATCCACCACACCATGCCACCTCAGACCATGAACAATGAATGGTGGTCTGGGGATGGCTAACCAAGCACCAGGCCACTTCTTGGTTGCCATGTGCGGTGCAGTGGTAGCTATTTCTCCATATCAGCAGGTGCATAGGGTCCACTGGCGGACCGGGTCGGGCATCCTATTGGATGTCCACCCGGTCCATGTATCTGGCCTCCACACTCCCACACACTAGGAGGTGGGGCAGTGGACAGGTGTGCTCTGGTAATGCATACCCCCGGGTGGGCACCTGTCCACAGGTGCGGCCCTTCACAGGCAGTATACGCTACTCCAGCACGTACTTCCCACCTGTATGTGCATAAGGCCCATTGTTATTAGATGTCATCCACACACTTTTCTTGTGGTGTCAAATTGTATTTTGGGCACACTACCATGATGATCCATCTTTTGGATGAGATGTTAAACCAAGGTCCCAACTGCATGTTCTGGTGGTAATTCAGGTGGATGTTAAAGATCCCAGGGCACTTCTCATAAAGAGTTAGGAAATTTCCCTGCTGTCCCAGGAAAATTTCCCCCGTTCACTAAAATACCAACAACATCTTAATCTGGTTCAATGTCAGTTGGCATTCATCTGTATCCCTCCATCTGGGACGAGGATGAAAATAAGCAGAATTGTCTAATCCTCCTTTCCCGGTGAACAAAATCTAAATAAATAAATAAATAACAATTGGGAAAGAACACATGAGACTAGGGGTGAGCAAAAGATACAAATTCCTCTTTCATGAAACTTCAGCAAAATTTTGGAAATTTTGCGGAAATTTCGGAACTTCGCCATTGATGAAACTGGGATTTTCTGCTGATTTTCACTGGGTTCCACAGACTTTTTTGTGAACTGTGGAAAAATGTATATAAACTGCAAAATGTATTCTATCCACACTTTAATGAGCTTTCAGTGAATCAGCACATGCTTGTACGACCACAAGACCATTCACTGAAAGTTCAGTAGGTCACCAGTAGTGGAGGAGAGAGGAGGGCTGCACCAGTGACTCACTCAGGGGCAGGGTGGAGGGGGAGCAGGGTTGTGAGGGATGAACTGTCAAAGTGGGGGTTGGGATGGTCCACTAGACACCAGAGAATTGGGATTACTTTTTTTTAATAAGGGATCTGGGATGGAGGGTCCACTACACACCAGGGAATACTGGGAGTAGAGGGGGATGATTCAATGGACTGCCAGCTGTTTTTTGTGGATTAAGGGAATCCAGGATAAGGAGGGGTGCCCACTAGACACCAGGGAAACAAAATGTTTTTGGGAGTCATAATCAGTGGGTGGTGGGCAACTGGACACCAGGAAGGTATTGGAGTTTTTGTTTCTTTTTTACCGGGCCCCACCCATGGGCCATGATCCCCGGGTGGGTGGTAACCACTAGACACCAGGGATCAGAGATTTTTCACTAGGGACCCATGATCAGTGGGTGGGGGGGCCACTAGACATCCGGAGGGTCTGAGGGAGGGATTAGAGGTTTTTTTTATTTATTTATTTACTGGAACCTCTGATCAGTGGGGGGTGGATTAATGAATTAAACTGTGCTTAAAAAGACTTCAGAACTGACCATTGGCAGTGATCCATTCTGAGGATATTTTTTCCTGCAGTTTAATAAATTAACCTGCAGTCTGTATATTAATTCTGCAGTTTTAAGGCAGAATTTTCATGAAAGTTATGAAAATGATTTCCAAACTTTCACAGAAGTGAAATTTGCACTTTCGCGGAAATTACACCAGCGGAGTTTTTTTTTCCACACGCCCCTACATGAGACAGCAGCTGAGGAAGGCAATGGGGAAAAGGTAAAAAAACAATTTATAGTTGTGGCAGCATTTTTTGAAATACTATATTTCTACAGTTAAGCTACATTAGATCTTTTTCTTTTCTGGTAGGGTCAGGAGCTCAGTTAGAAACCAGATATATATGGGAGGAAAATAAATTATTAATAATAAGTAAATGTCATTCATTTGATATTTCTTGGACAATCAAAAGCATCTTCTCATAAGCCCACAGGGTTTCAGAACTATTTCACTTCACTTTACAGTTCTCAAACCCTAACAACTGACAAGATAACACTCGATTAGCCAAGAGACACTAAATGAACACCTAAAAGGCAATTCCAAACTTTCTCAGGAAGTGATTACATCACAGAGACTTAATCAGCCAATAGCTTGGGTAACAGACCTGAGAACAGTATTATAAGCAAGTGTTTATAGCAAACTCATCAGAACAGCTAATATTTTTCCTAGTCAAACTATCTCTTGTTGGGAGCTGCAATACTGAACATAGGATTTGCAAGAAAGCGAGTTGTGCTCACAACAGAGGGAAGGGAACCTTTCAATTGTCTTTGCTTTGTAGCAGATATACTGCAGGTGAGGCTGCTTCTAACTGAAAGGTGAAAGAAGGAATTTACAATTATCAGGAAAAGACAGTCTTGTTACAATTCTTAAGATTTTCAGTGCAGGAAGATTTTAAACTCTGGGCAAAACATTTGTCACAAATCCTGAAATAAGTGCAGGTACAGGTTGTGTATTTGACCCAGACAGTAAACTGTTTTCTGTGTTTATCTTTGTTTGCCTTAAAAGGCAATTCCAAACTTTCTCAGTAAGTGATTACATCACAGAGACTTAATCAGCCAATAGCTTGGGTAACAGACCTGAGAACAGTAGTATTATAAGCAAGTGTTTATAGCAAACTCATCAGAACAGCTAAGATTTTCCTAGTCAAACTATCTCTTGTTGGGAGCTGCAATACTGAACATAGGATTTGCAAGAAAGCGAGTTGTGCTCACAACAGAGGGAGGGGAACCTTTCAATTGTTTTTGCTTTGTAGCAGATATACTGCAGGTGGAGGCTGCTTCTAACTGAAAGGTGAAAGAAGGAATTTACAATTATCAGGAAAAGACAGTCTTGTTACAATTCTTAAGATTTTCAGTGCAGGAAGAGTTCAAAGCACAGCTGACTTATTTTGGGGCTGACTGCTTTCAGAGCACAAACCACCAGGCTGTTTTGGGGCTGGGGAGGTTTAACTGTGTCTGACTTGGATGTCTGGATTTTTCTCTGTTTGATTAGCAGGGGATTTTCTCTGTCAAATTGTTGTGTATAGTATCTTGCAGACAGGAAGGCACTCATCAGGCGGTGGATCAGAGCTCTTAGCTGATTGTTTTGTGAGGCAGTTTAGGCCCAACCCTTCCCACCCTCACCCCACCCACCCCTGGAAATAGTTCCTTTATACCTGGGGTTCTGACATCATTCCTCAAGAGTGCAAGGTGCATATCAATGTCATATCCTCTCTAGCACACAGCACTGAAAATATACACATACACATTGTATAATATATATGTATATTTCTATATAACAAACCAATCACTCACAAGCACGCACACACAAAAAAAAAAAAGTACAGGTCAAGGGAGTAGTGCAATGTAATGGCTGGGCAGCAGTCTTCTGGGAGTCTTCTGAGGCTGAGATGCTGCCCTATTTGCAGACAACTCTCTGCCCTGACGGAGGAAGTTGCCCATCTTCAGGCCACACTGGACAGCAGTAAGAAAACCTTCCCCAGGCCAGACTGGATAGTAGGAAGGAACCTCCCCATCCAGGGAGCAACAGAGCCACCACCACTACCTTAGAGGTTGCAAAGAAAGCACAGCAGTTGGACCACAGTGGGCTCAGGGAGGGTGAGGAGGGTGGAACAGAGGCACACACAGTCAGTTGTTCCACCCACAATCCATATACATTCTGGGGAGCACAGCTCCCCTATGGATGCACCCACGGAGGAGATTAAGGAGGCTGAGGACACCTGTCACAAGGGAGGCCCACAGGAAGGAGGCAGAGGATGCCACAAGGAAAGGAAGCAGCTCCTGGTGGGGGACTCAATTATTAGGGGGATAGAACTGGGGGGAGCAGGGAAGACTGAAGTAAAGTGCCTGCCTGGTGCCATGGCTTGTAGGGACAGGAAGCGATCCTCAGGATCACGAGAACACCTGCACAGGAGTCTGAGCTGGATGTCATTGTCCACCTAGGGACAAATGACTTGGCTCAACATGAGCTTAGAGCAGTGCAGAAGGACTTTGTAGAACTGGGGAGAGGCCTAAGACAAGTAGCACACACAGTATCCTTCTCAGAGGTGCTGCCTGTAAATGGAATGAGTGAGGCAAGGGTACTTTACACCATGCAGTTTAATGAGTGGCTGAAAAAATGGTGTGGAGCACAGGGGTTTGGCTTCATTGTGGACTGGGGTTCCACCTGGAGGGACACCAGCCTATACTGGCAGGATGGTCTGCATCTGTCCAGGAAGGGAACAAGTCTTTTGAGCAATCGGTTTAAATGCTTCATTGGCAAGCTTTTAAACTAGTCAAGGGGGGAGGAACTGATAAGCAGCAGAAAAATCCCAGCCTCTCCCTACAAAACAGGGTACTAAATGGGAAAAAGACCGAGGTAGAAAGGTCAGTGGGGGATGCTGCAACAGAAAGTAAAGCCATCAAAACATGGAGAGCAATGAGTACCAATGCCCGTAGTCTGAGTAACAAGCTTCCTGAATTAGTGGCCTTGATGGAGGAGGAACATCTGGATATCGTGGCAGTCACAGAAACATGGTACACATAAAACCATGACTGGGATGTAAACATACCAGGATACACTATCTACAGGAGGGACAGGGAGGGTAAAAGAGGAGGAGGAGTAGCTCTTTACATAAGGGAAGGAATCAAAGCAACAGAACAAAAGGGTAAACAGGGAGGAGAAGAAGCACTGTGGGTAAATTTGGAAACCGGCAATGGCACCACAATCCACACAGGGGTTGTATACAGACCCCCTTCTCAGGGGGAGGAAATGGACAAGGAAATGATAGAAAGTATACTTAGTATGGCAGAAAAAGGGGAGATATTGCTGATGGGTGATCTGAATATGCCAGATGTTAACTGGAGTGCAGTTGCAGCAGCCACTTCTAAGAGTGGGGTTATTCTAGATGCTCTACAGGGGCATGCCTTAGACAACTAGTATTGGAGCCCACTCGAGAGGGAGCAATCTAGACCTGATTCTCTCAAATGGAGATGGAGAGAGGATCACAGATGTAGAAGTGGGTAGCCATCTGGGAACTAGCGACCATCGGACAGTATGGTTCACAATAAACACAGCAATAGAGTCGTTACCACAAAGGCAAAAGTACTGGACTTTAGGAGGGCAGACTTTGCCAAAATGGGTGAGTGCCTAAGGAATGCACTAGCAAATGGGCAGGAAGGAGGGGTGGAAGAACAATGGGGAATAATAAAAACTGCCATCACAGAGGTAACAAGCCTTTGTGTAAAGCAAATAAACAAAATGAAACGAGGTAAGAAACCACTATGGTTCTCAAAGGAAGTGGCAGTGAAGGTTCAAGAGAAAAAGAAAGCATTCAGGAAGTACAAGGAATCACAGAAGGAACAGGACAGAGAACTGTATCAGTTAAAGCAAAAGGAAGCTGGGAAGGCAGTCAGAACAGCAAAGGCCCAAACCGAGGAACAGATAGCCAACTCAGTTAAGAAGGGGGATAAAACCTTTTATAGGTACATCAGGGAGCGAAGGAAGACCAAGGGAGGGATAGTGAGGCTTAATAAAGGGGAGGAGGGTGGGCAGAGGTGACTGTGAAAGGCAGAGATACTAAACAAATATTTTGCTCAGTATTTAAAAGGAAGAGGGGAGGTACCTAAAACAAACAGTAGAAACACTCTGGATACAGAAGTTGATACCAGCCCATTTACAGAAGAAAGGGTTCTGAAAGAACTCTTAAAACTGAAGGTGGACAAAGCAATGGGGCCTGATGGGATTCATCCCAGAATTCTAAAAGAACTAAGGGTAGAACTAGTGACACCACTGACTACCCTCTTTAACAAATCATGGGAGGATGGGGTGGTACCCGAGGACTGGAGGAGGGCAGATGTGATTCCCCTTCACAAAAGTGGGAGCAAGGCAGAGCAGGAAACTACAGACCTGTTAGGTTTAACCTCAGTGGTAGGGAAAATGATGAGAATCACTTCTGAAGGAAAGAATTGTTGGTATCTAGAGGCCAGAGGGACACAGGACCCAAGGCAGCATGGATTCACAGCGGAAGGTCATGCCAGACAAATCTGATAGATTTCTTTGACTGGGTGACCAAAGTAGTTGATCAGGAGGGCTGTGGACATGGCCTACCTAGACTTTTAGCAAGGCATTTGACACAGTCCCACACAAAAGATTAATATGCAAGTTAGCCAGCCTGGGAGTGGGTCCCAAGATGACAGCCTGGGTAAAGAATTGGCTGGAGAATAGGACACAGAGAGTAATAGTAAATGGAGTCCACTCTGAAAAAAGGGGGGTTAGTAGTGGGGTACCACAGGGTTCAGTATTAGGACTGGTCCTCTTCAATGTCTTTATAAGTGACATTGCAGAGGGACTGGAAGGAAAAGTATGTCTCTTTGCAGATGACACAAAGATCTGCAACAGAGTTGATGCACAAGGTGGAGTGGAAAGGATGAGAAGGGACTTGGCAAGGTTAGAGGAATGGTCAAATGTATGGCAGCTTAGATTCAATGCTAAGAAGTGCAAGGTAATGCACCTGGGAAACAAAAACCCAGGGGAAGAGTACACAATGGGGGGTGAGCTACTAACAACAACAAAAATGGAAAGGGACCTGGGGGTAGTCATATCAGATGACCTAAAGGTGGGCAAGCAATGTGAGGGCAGCAAGGAGGGCTGGGGGGATACTGGGATGCATAGGAAGAGGCATCACCAGTAGAAAACAGGAAGTTATTATCCTCTGTACAGACAGCTAGTGAGACCCCATCTGGGTACTGCGTGCAGTTCTGGAGACCAATCTCCGCAAGGAACATGACAGGATGGAAGCTGTCCAGAGGAGGGCAACTAAAATGGTGCAGGGTCTGCACCGAAGACATATGAAGAGACTTAAGGAGCTTAATATGTATAGCCTCGAGGAAAGGAGGAGAGGGAGACATGATAGAAACTTTCAAGTACCTCAAGGGAATCAACAAAGTCCAAGAAGGTAGCATCTTTCAAAAATAGGGTGTGCAAGAACAAGGGGCACAATTTGAAGATAGAAGGGGCGGCTCAGGTAATTTAAGTATTTTTCACAGAGAGGGTTGTGGATGTATGGAACAGCCTTCCAGAGGAGGTTGTGGAGTCAAAAACAGTGGTGGAATTCAAGCATGCATGGGACAGTCATAAGGCAATTCTAGGGGGTGGGGGTAGGAAGAAGTAGGCTGCTGGTTAACTAGGACCTGCAGCTTATCCATCAGGTAGGGAAATGGGCAGACTGGGTGGGCCAAGCGGTCCTTATCTGCCGTCAAATTCTATGTTTCTATGTTTCTCAGCAAAATAGAAAAGCTGCTGCATGAAACCTAGGTGCTTATGGTAAAAACAATTGCTGCTGTGAAAGAAAACAGAGAACCCAGAAAGATGCTCAAATCACAAACAAAGCACACAATGAGTAAGCCATTTTATATATGTGTGTACACTATATGATAATGATTACTCTATTATTTTTTTCTTTTTCAGATACATTAAGGTATAGAAATATAAACATCTCAATCTGTCTACTTTGTGCATGTTTTACTGACTACTAAAATTGTGGGCTCAATTTTCAAACAGCCATTAAAGTGACACAAGGTGCATCACTCTAGGGCTGTGGCGAACTCTGGGAGCATCAGAGACCCTGCATCCGGTTTTATAAATGGAAGGCCCCTGCACAAAAAAACAGGAGTCACTGCAATCACAGACTAGTGGCAAACATCTGACGCACCTGCAAGAATTGCCTCAGGGATCAGTCCCCCTCCCCTCCCATCCGACGTAATACTAGAGAGACAGGGATGGTTGGAGGGTGAATCTGCTGGACAGGAGGGGGCTTGGGGAAGAAGAGGCACGGGGGGTACCATAGGGTTAGCTGTGGAGACAGCTGGGCATGAGAGGGAGTGATGTGGCACCAGGCGGGGGTGCCATTTGCATATGCATACAGCTGATGGGATGGGACTACCAGGAGTGGGGTTGGGGGATTCCAGAGACAGAAAGTGACATGGCACCAGGTGGACAAAGTACTGGCAGCTGCCCCATAGGTGCCCATGGGTAGTTGTCAGGGCTACACCCAGCTGGTGGCCATGTCACTTTCTGTCTCTAGACCCCCCAAGCAATCCCATTCCATCTACTGTATGCATATGCAAACAGCAGCCCTGCCATATGCCACATCATTCCCTTTCATGCCCCACTGTCTCTTTGAGTTCCTCTATGGCACCCCTGTGCTCATTCTGCCCCCAGCAGCTCACTTTCAGACCCTGCCCCCATTCGCTACAGTGTGCAGCACTGGCGCAGGTCCTTTAGACCTCCTTCTCCTTTCTGGTCTAAGTGGAGCCCCATGTTGCATCCATGGTGGGGCTTCAAAATTACAGAAAAGGGGATGTTGCAGCCCCTCTGTGGTACAAGCTCCCTTGTGACCAGACACACTCGATTTGGGTCCAAAGGCAGGCACAGTGCTACTCTGGTGCAACAGCTCTCCTTTTCAATGCAGACCATGTTCAAAAATAGGATTGCTGCGTCTTTTGATTCAAGGTGCCATGAGTGTCTATTTTGTTTGATTCAGGCATATTGCGTTATCATCTGGGCTTTGAAAATTTAGTTCTACTCCTATGTGTGTTTTTAAAGTGTTCTATATATTTTTCTCGTTTGTATAGCACTGAGCAGTTTAGCACTTATTACATGAAGATTGATGCAACTTTAAAGCTATGCCTTTAGAAAGGCTATATTTAAAGCCGTCAATTGGTGGCATCCACTCACGCTTGAGAAAGTGATATGAACGTGAAATGTTAAGTGTTTATTGCACCTGTATTCTAGATTATCCCTTTAATAAAATATGCAGCACTAAAACATTTTTAAGTGCTGTGTTTGTTGTTTTGGTGTTTTTCCAAGTATTCAATTTTCTTTCACATGGAATGACCACTATTTACTTATAACAAAGATGCTCTGGCAGAAATTATCTTTACTGGATGTTGTGGACATGACTTCTAAGTTTGGCTCCCCAGTCAGCTGTGTCTTATTTTTAGGTAACACTTTCTTTTAAGTGTCAGTTTCAATGCAACTGCAGGGTAGGTAATCATTATATACATGCAACAGTGGTGATTACACTATAGTTATACATCTGTTGCATGTAACTGCACTACAACTACAATACAGTTACAATTTAGTTACACTGTAACTACAGTGCAATTAAGGGTACTTAAAATAAAATGTTACCAATTTTTATTTGTTGATTGGGAGGGACAGATTTTGCTTATTTTGAGAGAATAAATTATTCACCATCTGTTTAACAATATTAAACACAAGTCAACCTAAGCTGTGCAAATGCTATGTAGACAGGCATGGATAGAGCAGTCTAGCATGGCTTCCTGTGTTCCATGTTTACAAAGATTTCAGTGTCTGATGATGTCACAGCAGGGAGTGTCTCAGTTCTCTTTGTAGAGATAGTGAGGTTTCAGTGATTTGCAGGTGCATTTTGTGAGATGACAGTAGCCCTGTATTCCGAAGACACCCGGTGTAGTGACAGATTCTCTAAACTCTTCCACCAATACATCTCGGTGGGGCCTGATGGACACTGCAGTCAGTGGGGCAACCCCTTGAGGAGGGTTTTCAGTTCCTAGGAGATTGTGGCCTTGCTTGGTGAAGTTGGAGGATGTTCAGAAGAGATGACCTGCACCCAAATGGGGAGGGCACCATAGCGCTGAGACTTTGATTTGCACATCACCTAGAAAATACTTTAAACTAGGTGAGGGGGATGCAGCACAGTTGTGGATGAGCACATCTGCACAACCAAGGGGCCAGGAAGAATACACCTTAGTACAAGTGCAGGTAGTCAGACTGGTTGGACAGGTGGGGAAAAGAGGAGGATACAGTAGGGCAAATAGGAAAAAATAATCAGAAATGCAGAGCAGAACAAAAGTAAGGACACAGAAAGGGCCAAGAACACAGCAGGAGCAAGAGGAAGCACAGAAACAGAAGGTCACAAGGACACATATCTAAGGGAGACCAGGCATCAGAGAGGAAGCAGCAGGTACAGAGCGTCATGTGTGATAATATGAGCAGCTGGGTAATAAAACCTATGACATCCAGGAAATAATGATTGTGACACAGTTGGACATGGTGGCTGTGATGGAGATGTGAGCAATACAGCACCATGAGTGGAAAGCGAGGTTACTGAGGTATATAATGTTCAAGAGTGATAGGGAAAAGAGGAGGAGCAGAGCAGCACACACTAAGGAGAGTGTCTTGGTCTCAGATATCCAGAAGGCAGGACAGATCAAGAGGAATGAAACAATATAAGTACAGACAATTGTTGGAGGATGAAAAGTGATTAGGGTCGGAATGGTGCACAAGTCTGACACAGAAAGACAAAACAGACAAGAAGTTAAGAGAAGATATCAACAGAATGGCAGGACTGGGAAAGGAGCTGATATTGGGGGATTTCAATTTGTCAGATGTAGACTGGAGCTTTCCCAGAACAGTGAGTGCAAAAAGCCAAACCCTGTTAAAGAAGCTATAAGAGGCACTTCTGAGCCAAAGGATCATGGAACCACCTAGGGAAGGTGACACATCGGACACTCTCCACAACAAACATGGACAGCGAGGGGGAAGTCCAGGTGAGGGAACCACTGGGTTCCAGCAGTTACAAAACCATGCAGGCTGCAATCAACCTAACGGCTGATAGGGTAGAGTCCAGAACTAAGAATCTGGACTTCAGAAGGGCAAATTTTGGAACAATGAGGATTTTATTTATTTATTTTGACTTTGTTAATTGGGTAGGTGCACTGGTCCAGAGGACCATTTACAGGCATGATGTGGGCCACGAGACATGGGTGAAACAATATAATTTAAAACAGTAATCAAGGTCACATCAGAGTAGCAACTAAGAGGAATGCACAGTACTGAGTACAGGTACAGTAACAAGAGTACAATCATGTGGGTAAAAGTAGAGGCAATTATGTAACAGCATACTATGTACAAGCATACAACTACATAACAAGCATATAGCCAGGTGAAAATAAGGAGTACAGTGTATAAGATAAGGGCACCCAGGCAGGCAAGGTAAGGGGAGGCCAAGGCACGGCCCTACAATATGTTGCCAACTGACAACAATTGCAAGTGGTGACCAGGAGGCAGGACAGAGAGAGAGTAGTTGAAGCAACCAATTTACCTGCATTGTATTACTGCTGCATCATACTGTCTTCACTCTTATGCAAATTGTATCTGTCCACTATCCATTCAGTGTATGTACACCCTGTTATTTCATATCCTCATGTTCCCCTCCCCCAGGTCGCACTGGGAGACGGGCAACTTGTTGTACAGTGTGCCTTCCTGGTGAAACATTTCAATAAATAAATAAATAAAATATCCAAAGTAGAAGGGCAAGGGAGAGAAGGCAGAAGTGGAGACATAGAGTGGGAGGCGAGGGGAGGAGGTCTTAGTGGGCAAGGCAGTTAAATAGATATTTGTCCAGAAGCCAGGATTTGAGGTTCAATTTAAATGTTAGGTGGGTGTTGGAGATATGCAGGGGGGCAGGTAACCTATTCCACAGACAGGGAGCTGCCATGCAGAGGGCCTTCACACCCATGTTAGTGTAAATTCTGGGGACTTTGAGGGTGGGAGTATCAAAGGAGCGGAGGTGCATAGTAGGGGTTTTGGTGTGAAAGAGTGTGACAAGAGGAGAGGTGTTACCACATCTAAGGGTGGTGTGCAGGAGGCAGACAAAAGAGTAGTCAAAGCAACCAAGTAAGGATGTCCACCCAAGGGAGCTACAAAGGTCGCAAAGGTGTGTGGAGCAAGAAGCCAACAGTGCAAAGCAACAGACGCTATTGTAAGCAACCAATAACCTAGACAGAAGGGAGGAGGAGACTCAAGAGTAGATAGGGGAGCAATAGTGAAAGACTGGGAGGAGGTTACCAGTGATGATAACCAAACGAGCCTCATTGGTGAGGTAGAGTTTAATACGGTAGACAGCTCCTAGTTTTATGTTTACCCTGTGGACTAAGAGGGCCACATGATCTTTGAAGGCGAGAGAAGGGTCAAGCGTAACCCCTAAGTATTTAAAGGAGGACATGTTATTGAGAGCAGAGCCATCAGGGGAGTGTACGAGGAGAAAGGAGTTGGTGTTGAGCATTTTAGTAAGGAAAAGTTTAGATCCAAACAACATAGCCTTGGTTTTCTTAGAGTTTACCAACAGCAGGTTGGAAGAGAACCAGTTGTCAGTAGCAGAGTAGTTCTGGGAGAGTACGGAGGAGATCTGCAAGAGAGATTTATCGCTATGGAAGATAACTAGGTCGTCCATGTAGAGAAGAGAGTTACAGGTAAAGATATCAGTAGGCAGAGAGTTGATGAATAGGGAGAAAAGCAGGGTGGAGCCCTAGGTTATACCAGTGGTGACCGTTAATGGGGGGGTGGGTGAGATGGTGATACCAATGCAGACCGAGGAAGGTGTTGGGGGAATAATTGCAACATGCTATGGCAGAAGTAGGATCAGCCAGTAAATGGGACCTGACTGAAAAGGGAGTACACAAAGAGGCAAGGAGGCAGTTCATGCTACCCACAGCCAGAGCCATGGCAAAACAAGTATTTACAGTTTGTAGGACAAGCCTGGCACATGGTATCCAGTTATCAAAACCCATCACTGGGTCATCCAGATACCGTAGTAAAGTTTATCGTAGTATGAATAGTGGAAGCAATCACTCCCTCATAACTGCCAATGCTTCAAACAGAATCAGCAGGCCCATTGTCAAGGCATGTCATCACCCCATATGCTAAACATTTTAAAAGCACATCTTTATTGCTAGTGCAGATATTAAGATGCAGTATAATGAAGTGCAAAATAAAGATGGGCAAAATGCTCAAATGAAATAACAGGCATTGAAGTAACAACTATAAAATCCAACACCCTGCAGAATGAATAAATACACAGCATATAAAAGAAACAGAGGGTACCAAGTGGTGGGAGGGAATGAGGGAAGGGAAAGGAGGGGGAGGGGTACAAAAAAGGGGAGAGGAAACACTTTAAGATGGGCTCTTAAAATGGTTACCATAATTGTTAACAAGCCTTTTCAAAACTACCTGCTGGTTCTGCATGAAATGTTAGTCTTCATGAGGGAGTGATTGCTATTGCTACAGATTCTGCAATAAACTTTTATACTGTATCTGGTGTTTTTTGGTGGTTGGAGACCACTGAGCCAAGCTTGTTCTACAAACTGTTAAAAAGGGAGCACTGGAAGGGAGAGGGCTATGTGCAAAGATGGTAGGGCAGGGGAAGGGGAGAAGAATCCACAGTGATTTTCAATAGGGCTGAAGAAGTAGTGAAGGAAAAAAGAAAGGAATTCATGATATAGAAAATACGTCTGAAAGAAGAGGATAGGGGCATATCAAGAAAGCATGAGGGCTGCAAACAAGGTAGTGAGACAAGCAAAGGGAGATGCAGAAAAGATGTCAGTTGAGGGCATTAAGGATGGTGACACATTCTTTTGCTAAATATAAGAGCAGTGTAAAACCAAGGAAGGAGTGGTCAAGTTAGGGAAAGGGGGAGGGATGGATGGATGGGTGAATTATGAGAACAGTAGGTCAGTTTTACTGAATGATTATTTCTGTTTAGTTTAATGGTCAAGGACAAGGGTACTGTGTCAGACTGCAGCATAAAAGCTAATTGGGGATCATTAATGGGCACCAACATGGAGAACACTGTGGACAAGAGAATGCTAAAGTGTCTACAGGCACTGAGTGTAAATAAATCGTTGGGCCCAGATGTGATACATCTAATGGTGTTAAAGGTTATGGGTAGGTTTGGACTGGACCACTAGTGGATCTCTTCAATTACTCTTTAGAAACGGGAAGTGCTGAAGGATCATCAGAGTCCAGCAAATGTGTTCCCCTTACACAAAAGTGAGTATCCAGACAAGCCAGATAACTATAATTCAGTCAGTATGATGTCTATAGTAGGAATTAATTACAAAGGAGAGGATAGTAGGATTCCTGGAGGCTAAGAGCCTGCAGGGCTCCAGTCAGCATGGATTTACCAGTGGTAGAACATGACAGATGTACCTGATTAAATGCTCTGGTTGGGTGACAAAGTGGCAAGGCAGCAGATGTCCTGCACATAGAGTTTAGCAAAGCCTTCAACTCCATCCAACATGGGAGATTGATAAAGAAACTGGGGACATGGAGGTAGAGGATAAGATAACAAGGTCTGCAAAAATTTGGCTAGGTAGGTAGGAGGACCAGAGTGTAATTCTAAATGGAGAGCACTCAGAGGTAGAGAAAGTCATGAGGGAGGTCCCACAGACTGGTTTTAAGACTAGTCTTCTTTAACATATTTGTGTGACATAGGGGTTCAGGTCCAGAGCGAGACATGACTCTTCACAAACACCACCAATCTCTGTGATAGAGTGAACACTGAGGAGGGGGTAAGGGCCATGAGGAAGGATCTGGAAAGACAGGAGAGATGGTCAAATGTGTAAGAGCTGAAATTGAACATGAAAAAGTGATGGGTATTGCACATTGGCGCCAAGACCTCAAGAGTAGAATACAGCATGTATGGTGTAGTAGTGGAGAGTGCAATGGAGGAAACGGGATCTGACATAATAATGGAGAACTTGAAGGCATTGGCGCAGTGTAATAGGGCTGTGGGAAATGTGAATTGGATGCTGGAATATGTCTGGAAGCAGATCACTAGCAGAAAGAGAGAGGTTGTGTTGCTCCTGTATAGATCTCTTGTTGGACTGCATGTAGAGTACTGTGTGCAGTTTTGGAGCCAACTCTTGAGGAAGAACAGGGATAGGCTGATTGTGGTGCAGAGAAGAGCTACCAAAATGATACAGGGGAACAAGGGAGGTCTTATGATGAGTGCTTGGGGGATCTCAATCAGTACATGCTGGAGGACTGGAGGAAGAGGGGTGATATGACTGAGATGTTCAAGTAAAGTACCGCAACTGGTTAAACAAGATGGACAGCTGTGAGCTGTTCACAATCAGTAGTAACCATAGGCGCCGGGTTGTATGGGCCCATGGGACATCGGCCCCAGCAATATTTTTTTACCTGGGCTGAGCCCCAGCAATATTTCAGTACGTGCTGCAAGTGCAATTTTTTTGCTCCCTGGTTTCTCTGTTGTGCGCGCACCCTTTGCTGTCTGTGGCCATATGCACACCAATACACCCCCTCCCCCGTTTGCCCACCTGCTGCTGTTTAATTGACTGGTGGCAGCCGGCACTGGCATTATTTAAAATTGGCACGAATCAGATGGTGCCTTTTGACTGGTTTTGCTTGGTGTATCCCCCCCCGAAAATCTATTTGTGGCTGGCTGGTTCATTGGCAAGAAGTGGCATTTTTTCAATTTGCTGCACACACTGTCGGGGGGAGGGCTTATAGGCACGATAGGCGTGCATCTGACTGGGGGATTCTCTGAGTGAGGAGGCGCTCGGGCGATGGTTTTCAGTTCTAGTGTGGTGCGATGGGCCAGCCCAGCGTGGAAGTAGTCGAAGGTGAGAGGGAGAGAAGATGGTCCAGGCAACCAGCCAGCCAAGATGAGTGGAGCTTAGCCAGAAAGGGAGAGCAAGGTCTTGCGGCTGGAGTCGGCTCGGCAGTCGGCCAGGGGGAGAGAGTCTGGGATCAAGAGTTGGCCAGTCGGGAGTCCGGTGCACCACACGACACCACCAGGCAGTAAAGAAGGCCAGCAGGATGAGCAGCAGACTAGCGGTGTGGTGTTGCAGCAGGGAGTGTCAGGGTGAGTAAAGTGCTGGGTCAGGCAACTCAAGCACGCCGGGTGGGGTTACAAAGTGGCTGGGTGATGGTTTGCGTGGTGGTGGTGGTTGATGAGGGTCCTTTTTCGGTCTGGGCAGCTGGCGGCAAGGCACCAGGTCCAGCAGAGCAGCCAGCAGGTCAATTAGAACCTCAAAGCAGAGGAGCGAGGTGAGCAGCAGCAGACGAGGTCAGGGGAGAACGGCCATCATCAGCATAACCAGCCTGCATCATCCCCCAGACCCCCAGCAAAGGTAGGCAGCTACCAGCAGGCTAGTACATTGTTTGTTTATCTTTGCATTTGGCCATTATAAGCCAGCCAGGAATTCTGCAAATACCTCAGGTTTAAGGAAGACTGCTATTTTTGCAATTGCATGACCTTTGGGTTGGGGGTTATCTGAGCAGCAGCCACAGGTGCCCAGCATTTAATTTAAAAAGCAAATTTTCCAGCCATCCAATGGCAACATCAATGGGGTCAGTAGCGATTCAATACTGGGTACACAGGTACTTTATTTTAGTCTTTGGTAACCGGGTAAGGCCCACTAGGCACAAGTGCCTGTTTTTTAGGGGCGACCTGGAAGCACTGGGCAGTTATGCAAGCAGAGGTTGTGAGAATCAAACCTAAGTCTGGTCTGCCTTACATACCAAGCTCATTTATAGCTCATTACTCTAACCTCTAGGCTATACTGCCACTTTATAAGAGCTCCCTATATTGGTTAAACAGGAAATACTGGTATCAAGCTGCATTGTGGTGTGATGGCAAGCCGAGTGTGAGGGCTGCACTTGTGGGGACCTTTTTTTTAGTGGCAGCCCCAGTAAAGTTTATTTGGCTGCTCATAGCATGGAATAATGACTACATGTGGTTGTGATGAAGTCTGCATAAGGCACCAGAAGACTAGTCTAACAATGCATTACCTCATTTGCGTTAACCATGAATGAAACAGTGTTCTTGATGAAGACATTTCTCATTGTCTCCAAAGAGTATCAGTGCAGGCTAATTGTTGGAGTAGTGACCACAGTGGGGAGGTGGGCAGGTACAGTGTCCTGGGGGTTATGCTGGCCAGTCATTAATCTTTCTCTTGGCAGAGGCACTGCACAACTCCTGCTATCTGGATCAGGATTGTGCAAATCCCAATGCCCTCTGTCTGGGGCAAGTACAATTTCATTGAAGGGCAAGTACAAAAAGAGAGCTAATTTCTTTGTAACAAATAGGGGGCGAGTGGATATGCAGCTGGGGTCATGCCTGGGCAAGTACTACAAATGTTGATTTGAACACCCCTGATCTGGATGGGATATTCCCTCCCCCCCAATCTGGATGGGATATCACCCCCCTACTAGTGAAGAAGAAAAATTACCCTTTGAGTCATTCTTTGTAAGCACCAGGCTTCATCCAGTCTCTCCCACTACACACCCCATGCTGAGCCAGGATGATCATGTAACCGTGTGACTGAAGGGCTAATGTTGTGGTGATGGTGAACTTTTAATGTGTTGCATGGATTTTACCTTTGTGGCCATGTTTATATAAAAAATAATATGCCACAGTCTCTCTCTCCAGTCCCAATCTGAAACCTCTGCTTAAACCCATAGGGGCAGCCAGCCAGCCAGCCAAGGGGTGGATCGCCATCATGATTCATGCTCAGAAATTGTTTGTGTTAGTAACTTGATGTGGGGGACCTGTGGTTTGGGTGCAGGGGGTATTGGTGCTTCTCTTCCTCTCTGAGGAGGAGGAGGATGGATAGATGAATGAGACAACATCAGGAATAATGTAGGGAATGACTGCAGCAGACAAGGAAATTGTGTTTCTTATTTTGTTCTCCTGTCCAATTTATTGGCCACATGGCCCATTTTGACAGTGTGTAAGCAGGTGGGTGCAAGCACTGGAGGCCTTTGGTGAGTTATCCTTTGCAGGCTGCAGCACCAGGCTTCATCCAGTCATTTCCACAGACTACACACCTCAGGAGCCATGATAATAATGATCATGTCACCTTGTGTTGGAAGGTATAATGTGGTGATGGTGAACTGTAATGAGTTGCATGGGTTTTAGAAAATGGGCCAGAGAATTCCCATGCTATGATTGGCTGATAGCGCTGGCAAGCTGGGCGTCTATCAGGCAACAGAGCCCAGGTATTAAAAGTGCCAGGCATGCCACAAACCTCATTGCCAAGATCAGAATGCAATTAGAACATTAAAAAAAAAAGACTGCCATGTTTTTCTCTCACCGCATAGCGGGAGAGTTTACGGCCTCCACCCCCTCGTCTTCCAAATCCGTAGAAATTTTAAGTTCAGTACACAAACTTCCACTGCCATTCTTTTACAAAAAAAGTAAAGCAAAGTAATAGGTTTTAAACCATCATTGGAAAGTCCACAATATTTTTAATTCCGCAGCACAATCGGCGCTTTTCGCACATCTCCTTCCCCAAACATTACCTCTATCCTTTCTACCGATGTAGGTGGAGGGCAGGGGTTAACAAACTGCTGTTTCTGGCAACGTTCATCCTGCTCAGTTGGGAATGGAACTGCAGGTGGGAGAAGTAGGGGAGAATTTAAATTAAAAAAGGCTCGCGTGAAGATTCCAGCAGTGAAAGGTAATCCTAAACGGTTTCTCCAGTGCGGCTGGCCACTCGCCCCATCACCGATATTCTGCTTTTTTTTTTTTAACTACAGTACATCGAAATCTCCAAAATCTATCCACTTTACTTAACTTAGAAAAACTCCATGTCTTCTTCCAGAGGTGGGGGGGGGCGGGGTATCAGGCAACAGAGTAAATAACTAGTCACTCTCGCTCCGATTTAAATGTGCCCTTTCAAAGTACGGAGCGAGAGTGACTGAGTAAGTAACAGTGCAGAACATAAAGGAGTGAATGCAGTGGCAGCCCTTTCTTTACTGACTATATTTTTATCTGCCCTTTCCATCAAGACATGGCCAGTGTGTGTGTGTGGGGGCACAGCATCACTCGATCACTCGCTAATGACCAGGGTTTCTGGGTTTCTGGAGGCACAAGTAAGTCTGAAAGATGATTTTGTGTGTGTGTGTGTGTGTGTGTGTGTGTGTGTGTGTGTGTGAATATGGCAACCACCTCCAAAACTGAAGGCGGAGGAACTATTTTATTACAAATCTTACTTGAAATTAAATTTTCATTAACCTTTTTCTTCTTAAACTTAATTTTTGACAGTTCCCATTTCTAAAGCTATGTAATACCTCAGAGTTGGTATTATTAACTTACTTCTTTAGTGTCTTCTATGTACTCAGACCATGCCCCCAAAAAAAAATTCTCATGTGTGTATGTCCCTGAGTCCCCATGTCTCTAACCTGACAATTGTGTATGTCTAGTGAAATACAGTGCCTCATTCCACTTATGTCTTGCTCTCTCATTTCTCAACCTCTGCTAAACCCGTAGGGGCAGCCAGCCAGACAGGGGCCGGGGGCACACTATATTCAGAAATTACATGTGTGAGTGACTTGATGTATGGGACCTGGGGTGTTTGGGGGATTGGGGCTTCTCTCTGCTGTCTCTACTACCCTACAGATTACATAACCTGGTGTTTCCTGCTGTGTTTTGGACTTTGTATTATTTACTGGTAACTGGTATGGGGTGCCCAGTCCCCAGCCAATGCAAAGTAACCAAACTATTGGCAATTTAGGAGTATGGGGCACTGGGCCAGAACTTAGTGTGCAGGAAATAGAAATGATTGTGGTCCATTTTGCCAAACAGAGGACATCCCTGGCCTGCAGCATTACCTTGATGTGCTGTAGGCTGTGTAGGTGTAAGTGTTTCAGCGGGCCTCCTCGACTTATTATGGCAGCATGCCTGATTAAATGGCACCTTGTAAGTTTTGGGGTCAGGATACTGTTGTGTTGTGCCACAGTTGTTGATGATCCCAATGGATATCAGTGTGGGTTAGGTAGTTATTACAGGGCTACAGACAGTAACTAAATTACAGTATCTGTTTTTGGAGAGATTTGCTAGACTAACTTTCTTGTTCTTACACATGCACATGTTTCAAAACCTCTTAATTGGGACTTGCCTAATTGATGTGAGGGGTTGGGGATGGAAAGAGAAATATTGGGAGATGAGTACCTTGGGAAGGAGGTCGTGTTTCATTTTACCATTCAAGAAAGTTGCTGATGACCATATTTATTTTGTCTGCCTGTTGAATATATTACTCTGCTGGAACAATTCATATGAGTCTCAGGACTTGCTGATTCAAAGTAGATAACCTTAACATTTTTAAGGTGTGCAACCAGTGGCCCATAAAATATACATAGAGGATAATGTAATACTCCAGTATACTTTAACAAGTGTCTGTTGTCATCTAGAGGGTGTCATGGCCCGTGGTGCCCATTTGAACCTCGAGACTGGAACTGGAAAGGTTTGGTCACCATGGTAACTTCAATATGACTACACACACTTGTTTGTATATAGTGAAGAAGACATGTCTTTTACAGTATGCTGAACTGAATATATATAGTGTATAGTGGAGTGTTCTATCTAGAATTCCATCCCTTTCAAAATGCTGTACTACCACAGTTCCAAGGTCATGGAATGCTGTTCTACCCTACTGTGGTAGAACAGCATTCTAGAACCTGTAGAGACTGCATGAGTCAGTTTCATTTTGAAAGCAAAAGAACTCACAAACACATATTTCACACAGTACTATACACTATAAAAAGTACAGGATGAGCAACTCTATGCACAACCAATGTGTTTTGCCACCTCAGGGTTCTGATTCCCATGGACCTCTCGAGCTTCGCTCTCGAGGTCAGAGGGAATCGGAACCCCTCTGTGGCAGAATACACTAGTTCTGCATAGTTGTCCATCCAGTATTCTCTGGTGACATCCCTACTTAGTCTCTTAGTTGCATACTGTGTGTGTATCTCCAGATTTATTGTATTTTAACTTGTGACAGCTTGACTAATTATGTTAATGATCCTTCAGAGGCAAGCGGCTTGTATCACATTATATAATCAAAATTAACTTACAAGTTGTTAACTAAATTAATTTACAAATTGTAAACTGAAAATGCATTTAATGGAATTGTTGTGAAATAAAGGATATGTGGTTTGATAAGGAAAAGTACGATGTATTTGGGAACAAAAGGCCTGTTGCCAGTACTCTCACTGTGGCAGCATGTGTTTGCTGTCAAAGAAATCATATGGTCTTTAAGCAACAATGTATTTATGACATCCTATGATAATACTTGGTATATTTGTGGTTTTCTCAGACCTTTTGCAGGTCATGTAGTAATTAATGACTTGCACCATTAAAGATGCCCGTCACTAACCACATGCAATTATTAGATTTCTGGTCTCTGAGGCTACCTGTGAAATGTACATGCTAGATTCATACTGTGGATGTATTAGGATGGTGCTGCCACTGTACAGTAGCAGTTGGTGTAGGGAGTGTGCCTGAGTCAGCATGGGCCACCACTTCTTCACACACATTACACATTACTCCCTCCCCTCCAAGCCTGATCCTGTATAGTACGGAATGTGTTGCTGGTATGTGGTGGTGCATCTACCACTCCCTGTTCTGATCCCAACCACTTATAGAGAGGAACATGTTCCTCTGATTCCATACTTTCAAGTGCAAATGGTTCCCTAATCCTTTCCCTCGTGTCCTGCATTCCCTCCCCCACCTGCATCCCATGCCCTATGTTGTATGTATTAGTCCCTAGTGTGTAGGGGTACCTCCTCACATCCAGTACCCAACCAAGTTGGGATAAGAGCCCTCCCCCCCAATGTTTGTCAAGTCCCCAACCCATGGCAACAGCCTGAGTGCTCCCAGTCCTGCAACAACTGCGTGGGAATCTGCTTGCAAGGAAGCACACACACATACACAATGCCCTGGCCTCATACCCCAGTGATTTATGCCATTCCCACACAAGGAATGTTCCACACTTTCCCAGTAGAGTCATCAACACACACACCACACACACACACACACACACACACTTGTTGGTGCCCCTGTCTGACCTGACTGTTTTGCCACGGTGACTGAGCCTGGCACAGCTCACCACACATAGGCCACCTGCTGTCTAACAGTAACAGGTACTGCAGCTTAAGAATAGGGCATAGGTGATCACTTGCCATACTAGGCTGTGCTCCTCCTTCTTATTACTGTTAGACAGAGGGAGCTGAGGTAGTATGTGGCAGGCTGTGTCGGTCACAATTGATCTGGTCACTGTGGCTCAGTTTGATCAAACAGGGGAACCGATGTGTGTGTGTGTGTGTATGTGTGTGTGGTGCATGTATTGATGCTGCAGCTGGGAAGGTGGGGAGTTGGACACTAACCACCACTGAGGAATCGGCAGAGATGGTGCAAATCGCTGGGGTACAGGGCCATTTTGACTGAACGCCAGACAAAACGGGGAAGAAAGATCAGAAGACACCTCACATCCACTTTCTGTTGAAGTCCCAGCCATTGACCGAAACAAGGAAGAAGAAAGAAAACCACAACATAGTAAAAGACACTACATGGTGTAAGTACAATATTTATTAGCATTCACACACAGTAACAAACAAAATATAAAGTTTCTAAGAGGAATCAATCACCAACCCCAAAATGCCTCAACCATCCCCCCCTCCAGAAAAAGTGTCTTCTTATTAAAGTTTAAAAACAAGCCTTTTAAACAGTATTTCAATTTATTTCCTATACCTGAAGCTGGAGCTTAACTCCCTGACCCCCATATTATGATACAAGGTGCACTGCGCCCATAATGCCGTGTGGTGGTGGTGGTGGTGGAGGTAGTGGGTTGACATCTTACCCCTTGCTCATGGAGTGGGTCTTTGAACCCTGACCCCTTGGCAGTTGACCTCTGACCCCACTGGTAGATGACCTATGACCCCTGGACCAGGGGTGGGGCTTTGACCCATGACCCCTGGGCTCCACCAAATATTTTATAAACCCGGCTCCCATGGTAGTAACACAGGCATCAGAGCAAACTCCATGAAATTGGCTAGGGGAAGGGGTTAAAAAAGGATGTCTGGAAGCATTTTTTTATGAAAAGAATGGTGACAGACTAGAACAAACTTCCAGAAGCAGTTATCTGTGCTGAGACAGTAGTGGAGTTTAAAACAGGGTGGAATAGGCACATGGAAAAATGTGATATGTGAGCAGTTAGTGGGGGGATGGAAGAAATGAGGACTGACAGGGGCCCAGTCTCATAAGAAGGCTATCCTGGGCAGATTACATGTTTCCATCCTTGGCATCTTGTTAGCGTGCCCTTGCTAGAATATGATTATGAGAATGATTATAATGATACTGACTATAAAAATGGCATGCCTTTAAAAGAACAGTGATGAGACAAATGCAACTGTTTTGAAAAGTATAAAGAATGCAGGATACATAGTCTAACTTTTCTTTTTTTTCTTCCTTTTAATATTCTAAATGGGGATAGTAAAGATCCTCTGTATTCATTACTGCTTGATAGTATTGTGTCTTTAATGCTGCCTATACAATGTTATTAGTTGTTTTATTAAATTTACGTTAAAGTATATGTATTTCTAGGTGGATCTCTTCCTTTTCTGGAGGACAAAAACTAACATTTTGGAATGTATTTAGATTATGGTATTTCCTCTATTTAGACTACTGTGTGAATTATGTTGCTACTTTGACTGAATTTCAAGAAAAAGTATAAAAAGAAAGTTTATAAAAAAAATGGAGGGGCTGCGTAACAGGATAAATTAGAAAGTACAGTATTTCATCACACATGGGTCAATTAACATGTTGAATAGCCTACCCTGAGGTTATGGATACTAGCAATGTTCAAGCTTTCATAGCACAATACAGATTTGTAAGGGAGAATGTCAAAGAGGATTACACAGTATGAGTAGGGCTGGATACACAGCTATAATGGTATGCCATGGGAAAAATTTGGGCCAGCAGCTCTTGTGCAATATTCAAACAGAATGCGTGATCTGAACACATTGTGCATTTTGTCTGAATATCGGAACTTGGTTGCACGGCACACAGCAGGGAGTCACCATGTGCCATGCAGCGCAACCAGGGTGCGCGGCTGACTATCACCCATAGGAGAACTGCATAGCACACACTGGTATGTGCCGCGACCCCCTTGCGTGATATTCAGCCCAGATATGCAGATGATCCCATTGAGCATGCACGGTGCAATGGGGCCATTTGCATGCCTATTATGGAGTCATCTGCATGCCTACGCCACCCTGGATTGTGCAGAGTGAGCCCTCCAGCCCCAATCCATGTTAAAGAAAAACTTGCCCGATCTCCATTTACATAGTATAGTGTCCCCTCCTCCCTAGCCTCATTCCATTTTAATGAAAACTATTGCCCAATCCCAGTTTCCTTAGTCTAGTGTCTCCCCCAGCCCTGATCACTGTTAAATAAACATAACACCCAAGCCCCATTTCCAGAGTGTAGTGTAGTGTAGTGCCCCCCTGAGCCCCGATCACTGTTACACCAATCAAAACCCCAATCCCCATTCCCTGGTGGCTAGTGGTCTCCCCACCCCGGTAGGCAGTAACCCACCAACTCACACCCCAGTGATCGGGGCTTGGGGGGGTTCTACACCATGGAAATAGGGCTCTGGATGTTTATTCCCAAACCCAGGTCACTGATAGGGTTTCAAAAGTGTAACTATGTGCTGGCATAACCAGTCATTTTTAGGCTTCAGGGAGTTTTAGTATTGTGATACATGGCTTATACATGGGGGACCCCTCACCATGTTATGGCCAGCTGCTGACTGAGCTGTACCAGACTGCGCACAGTATATATTATGTGCTGATTGGTCGAGATCACACGTCCATAGCCAGCCAGGCAAGATGGAAAAAAAACCAATAAACTTGGATCCATGCCCATTCTCAGATTGGATATGTCACTGCCGTGAGGTAGGGGTGGACAACATGGACTCTATGTCCTTTCTGTCACCTTAGTACTATTACTGTATAGTACTGGCCATATTAGTGGTTTAGGGGGCAAGAACTATGAGGAGAGATTGAACAAACTCAAATTATTGGGTCTAGACAAGAGCAGAGAGTGGACACGATCCCAGTGATGTGAATATTACAGGGACGGACAAGGGAATATATACACAGATGTTTCAAGTGGTAAGTGCTAGTAGAACAAGACTGCATGCCCTCAAACTAGAAGGGGGTAGGATAAGGAGAAACATTAGAAAGCATTACTTCACACATAGAGTAGAACACATGAAACAATCTACAGAGTGAAGTTGTGGACGCGCTAGCACTGTTCAGGCATTTAAAGCAGGACTAATAGATTCCTGAAGAGTAATGGTATTGTAGGTTACATGGTATGACTAGGGGTAGCATTCCAGATGGTAAGCTTGAACTGGTATTCATAATCAAACTGGGTACACTCACTGGAGTGTTTCAGGAGAGATGAACAAAGTGGACCCTAAGTCCCTGCTGTCACCATAATATTATGTAATTGTGTTACTCTCCTATTTTACAACAGTGGACAGCAGTTGGCAATCTGTATGATAAAAAAGGATTTGAGAAATGGAGCTTCCATATTGACTGCAAACACACTAACAGCATTATATTAATCTCTGATTTACTTTTTTATTTATTGAAATGTTTCACCAGGAAGACACACTAAACAACAAGCTGTTCGTCTCACAGTACATGTATATAGAGTATAATCATGAGCTGAGCAAGTTACATCACTATTTAATATTTCAATTTTTATTGTAATTGCAGTAAGGCACTCCCAGGGGTTATGTTAATGGTCAGCTAATCACACTCTGGTGGCGTATGACACTTGACTATGCCTCATGCCACATCATGTCCGTAGAGAGTGATTAACAGTCTATAAACATGACCTCTGGTATTGCCTTACTGCTTAACTAACCCTGTCACGCTACTGCAGCATGATAACATGTAACTGATTAATTGATTCATTAAATGACATTAGGCAGGGTGTGTAGCATGGGGAACAAAAATGCATGAAGACATTTCAAAAATAATTTAGGTGTCAATGAATTATACCCTGTTACCTTTGAAGCTCTGCAGGTTCCCATAAAAACTCCTATGATTATATGGTGACCTTCAGTGAAAAGAATGTGAGTTCTTTGTTTGTACACCCTCACACAAATTTGCATGTGAGGTTTCCTGCTGACTCAGATCACATAGCGAGACAGGTGAACGAATTCAAATGAAGCTCAGGAAGGTCAATAGCATTTATTTTATTTACGTCTCTCAAAAATCCTCTCATCTAATTGACATAGCACCCTGATCATACCACTGAGGCTGCTGATACGTTATCATCCTCAGCACTTCCTACCTAGGGAACTCTGTCTCTCATGGTGTAGTCACTGCACTTAAACCCCAACCTGATGACAGCGCCACCTGCTGATACCAGATAGTTCCATTCTTCACAAGTCTGAATTCTGGGGACTGTCCTGCCCCTGTGTCGTCAGTGCATCTTTACCCCAGACTGGCAAGAGCAACTGCTGCTGGTATCAGTGAGCAGTTCCATTCTCTATACTCTCACTCCATTGAACACCTTTCCTGGCATGCTGCCTGTGCACTCTAATCCCAACTTAGTGAAAGTATCCCTGCTGGGACCAGTGAACCATTTCCATTCTCTATACTCTCAGACTTTTGGACTCCTCTCCTTATGTGCTGTCTGTGCATCCTTATCCCAACATGGTGAGAGCATTCCCTGCTAGTGCAAGTGAAATATTTCAATTTTTAACAAACACTCCTGGAAACTCCACTTCCACTGCGCTGTGCTGTATTGCACCCCCAACAGAGTGTAACAGCATAACCTTGTGATAGTGGAAATGTACATTGCTTTATACTTTTAATTCTGCCCCCCTTCCCCCAATGAACACACACACATTGCACCTCCACCCTACCATAGCTAGAGGAGACCACCCCATTTTAAAACTGGTGTATATGGTCCCCTTTAAGTGTCAAGAAAATGGCAAACAGCACATCATTTGCAAAGTTGGTAGACAGTTCTTTGAAGCAACCAGCAACTGAAAAGACCTGCAGTCTCAGTCTCCCAGACCTGGGGGAAAGAAACTCCATCACTATCATCACTTCAGTTACACCTGTAGTACTCTGGTACCAGAGGGGGTATTGGTGATAATTGATAAAGCACCTAGCGGTGCAAAATGGTGCTGGTTGTGTTAATGACTGTAGGGGGGTTTTTGCCTATTATTTACACTGTGTGTGGTACTTTAATTGCTGCATCTGAGCTTTAAAATAGAAAGTAAATGTTCTACAATTGTTGACACTTGTGATTTTGTTTAGACTGGAGGTTTGACTTTCAGCCCTGGTGATTGTCCCACATCGGAGTGATGATTTTCACTGGCCACTGTCATTGATCTCACTGTTCCTGATCATTAACAGCATCACCCACAGCATGGCACTGCAGTTCCTTTTCACTAAAGTATGACATTGTTTCCTGGGCACTTTCATTTCAACATTCTCATTGTGTGGTCATTCCATCAGTGCAGTGGTACCACTGCCACTCATGATGCCAACGACCCAAATTCTGGAACACACTTGGGTTGTTGGAGGGCCAGCAGGGGACAAGAAAGGTTCAGATGTCTGAGAAAGATGCTTTTCTTTTCTGGGGAGGGCTGACTGTAACAAAGCTCTGCCACCTGGATGACTAAAGGTGAAGATGCAGGCTGGAGTAGCTAGGGAGTACTACAGATTATTGGTGCACTTCCCGCTATCTGAGGACTTAAAGTAAGGATCGAGATATCACATCCAATTAAGGGGAACACCCAAGTGTTTATTAAACTTACAAACTGTGGCTCCAATCCAGAATTCATCTGATGCTATACATCTTGATTAGCAATCAGTTCATGCAAGTACTCACATCCAGAGCTACAGTAGGTAGCTTCAGTATCCTGAAGCATCACAGCTACTACTCCCCTTCATCAGTGGGAAAATGCAGCTATGTACCTTCATTTCAATCCAGGACAGGAGCTGCAGTTTGTGAGCTTGAGAAACACTTGGGTGTTCACTTAACATTTGTTCTAATATGTCAAGTGCTACTTTAAGTCCTCACATAGTGAGCAGTGGACCACTCATCTGTAGTACTTGGTGGTTCTGATCTTTGGCCTGTGGTGCATTAGGCTCCTCCCTCCAGCAGGACTCTCCTGTTGTTCCGATTGCAAGGAAAGAAGGATGTTGGCTGGTTCCACAAAGCATCAAGTAACAGCATGCACACTCTTGCCCTCATCTCTGCAGTCCTGCGGAGGGAGAAGAATGGCGTGGAAAACTACCTGGCCTAGAGGATAATGTCCAGAACACCTGGTCAATTTGAAAAAGGAAGGTTCAGCTCCAGCAGTATATTTCAATCTTAGTTTACTGATCCATCCTGAAGAAAACCGACAGTTTGTTGCACCTGCAATTTCTTCAGGAAAAGGCGGTAAATTACACTTCTTGTAATGTTCCTTTTTTTTACACTCGGATTCCTTTGGAAATCTGATTTAGTAAGCTGTCGACTCTTTTGCTGGTAGGAGTACAGCAGTTGCCTGCTCCCCATGCACATGGGATGTTAGTATCAGACTTGGTTCTATAAGGTGATGCAAATAAACTTAGATGGCTGTGCAGGAGTACCTAGAATGCCGAGAGCAATAAAAAGTTTGTTAATAACAGGATTTCCAAGGGAGTCCTAGAGTAAAAAAAAAGGAAAATAAAAATTACAGTTCACCACCATTCCCTTAAGAAGTTGCAGATGCAATTTTTGAAATATAGTAATGTTGGAATTTAACCTTCCTTTTTTGAATGTCCTGAAATTGATTCTGATGTGGAAATTTGTTCCTCTAAACCTACATGTAGTGACTCAATGGAGACAGCGAGTAGCCTGGATCAGTGTACTGTACACAACACTCAGGCTTACCAGACTCTTATATCCATCTACTCACAAGTGCTCCTCGGGGGAGGGGGAGAGGGCCTTCCCTTTAGTGCCACCTTAGGGTGCAAGCTGTTGGGAGGAGGGCTGCAGTTATGAGTGGCAGGGCTGGCTGGTTATCTGGCACAGATGGGGGCATGGTCAGTGAAGGGGTAAAAAGTACAGATTGAAAAACTCATGACGTATTAATGCTGTGGATCAAGGTGAGATTGCACCAGACCAACCTACATACTGCATGTACTTAAACAAGTCCATTTCTCCTTCAGTGCTTCAGACCACACTCCCGTAAAAATGAGAAAAATCCATACCCCACTGCAAATAATGTATTGCATCTCAACTGGGCAAGTCTGGCCAAATAAATTGTTAAAAGAACAAGTCAAACCCAAATGCAGGAAACCATAAAGCATACTGTTTAATGAGAGGTGTGCAAAAAGATCTGTTGATTATCAGAGTGTAAGGGAACACTTGGCATTTAATGCCAATCTGAGTTTCCATAATAGGAATCCAATACATATGGCAGAGGATCCCACTTCCTAGTTCTTGACCCAGGCACTAATATTTACATAAACCACATAGGAAAAACACTGCCTTTCCTTTCTGAGATGAGCAATGACATCAACACATATCTGATGGACAGTACAAGGTAGCCAAATGAAGCATGAGGACAAGTGGCTTTTTTATGGCCAGGTGATGATCCTGCAGTTACTGTGGGATTCAAAATAATTCTGAAATGGCAAAGCAATGCACCTGCCAGTAGATATACATTTTTCTAGTATTTATGAAGGATGTTGGCATGTGCTGGCTCTTATTCAATATTCTTTTCAAGAGCTGAGTCATGGTATACATGCACATAGCCCAACATTTGGGAGGTAGCACTGGCTAGCTGGTGTGCCTTTCAGGAACTCACTGGTGGGGTTGGAGAACATAAAGTTTTCTGACAGATCCATGGAAAAATGTTCTGGTAATGCTATTAGACAGAAAAAAAACAAGCTAACTAACCAGCCCTGGCACTGAATATATTTTATCTGAACATGTTGTACATTGAAAGAGCTGCTGCTAATTTTCAGTTGGTATTTATTTTATTTATTTATTTATTTATTAGATCATCGGTTTACAGACCTTTGAGTCATAGACTCATTTACAAAGCCACCTCGTCAAGAAAGCAATACATCACAGCAAACAAACAGTTCAGTACACAAGGCTTAGATAAAAAACAGCAGCCAGTGTTACAGGCATTCACTGGTGGTACACGCTTGGTAATAGGTAGATCACAGTAGTCATAATATAGGTACATGAGTACCAAGTCAGGTAGCAACCAGAGATATTTTATTACATTAGTCAGCAGATGTTGCATGAGACCCCAGGTATATACAGCAAAAGTAGACAGGGCAGACCTAGCTTAGGGGTGAAGGTAAGGGGCAGGTGGAGGATTATGTGCAGTTGCAGCAGCGAGTGCTTGTCAGATGGCTTCTGAGGGAGACCTTGAAGGGACCAAGCTTAGTGGAGTCAGCTATACTGGCTGAGAGGGAATTGAACCAGAAGGGAGCCTGATAGCAAAAGATCTCTGGGCCATTGAAGTCCTTACCCTGGGGACAATAAAGGAGGTTTTGAGAGTACTGCTGGTAGAGACTTAGGTGGAGGCATGATGCAGGGAGGTGGCGACCCCAGGGAAGAGATCCCTAGAAGGGTCTTTTTTACAAGAAGGCAGGTTTGGAAGTGGAGTCTTTCTTCAAGGTTGAGCAAGTTGGTGGTGGAGTACAACAGACACGTATGGGTGCACTTACGGGCTCCCAGCAGTAGTGTGCAGGCCTTATTTATAGAGAGTTGGATTCTTGCAATCACAGTGTTGACAGCTGCAGCATAGATGGGCAGCTCATAGTCGATCAGCGACAGGACAGAGGCGGTGATTGCCAATCTAAGGGCCTATTGTGGTAGGCAGCCCCTATGGTGGAATAACAGTCCAGTCCTGACGTTGGTGACAGCAGAAAGGGCATTGATATGGGAATGGAAGGAGAGTGCCAAATCAAAGGTAATGCCCAGATACTTGTAGGAGGATTTATGTGAAACATATTTTATTCAAAACCTATTTTACAAGGTAAGTAAACAGAAGTCCAGGCTCATTTATAGTTGCAGCCTGGGGGAAGGGAAACAGGAAATTGTAAGGATAATAAAACTGAGTAATATTGACACTACAGTGCATCAAGACGGGGGTGCTGCACTGCTGAGGTGCTATCTTTCAGAAGAGACCTTAAACCGAGGTCATAGAATCATAGAAATTTGTCAGCAGAAAAGGAAGTTTGTCAGCAGAAAAGGACCCCATTGGCCCATCTAGTCTGCCCGTGTTCCCTCCCCATAGGTAGCCCTGATGCTACCACCCTACACACCCCATATATGCCCCCCCCCCGTAGATTCCCGGACCCTTTTTCCTGTCAAGGTATCTATCCCTCTCTCCCTTGTTTAAACCCATGTAGTTATCCCATGCACTCTTGAATCCCCCACTGTTGATGCCTCAGCCACCCCCTCAGGTAGCCCATTCCATGGGCCCACCAACCTCTCAGTGAAGTAGTGCCCTCTCTTATTACCTCTGAATCAACCACCTTCCAGTTTCAAGCTACTGTGTGCCCCCTAGTTCTTGAAACATAGAAGCATAGAAGATGATGGCAGAAGATGGCAAAGTCCATCTAGTCTCCCCAATGTATATATTTTCTCTCCCCTCACCTATTTGCCCCACCCTGGTGAATAATACCTTTGTGTCTGTCCCAAGCTCTCTTAAAACTTCTGACTGTTGTTATGCCCACTGCCTGTGGAGGTAGGCTATTCCAGGCATTCACCACCCTCTCCGTGAAGAAGAACTTCCTGGTGTTGGTCCCAAACTTTCCTCCTTTCAGTCTCAGATAGTGCCCACTTGTTCTACTCCATTCCTTGACATGAAATAGCTCCTCCTGTGTCTGTACCTTATTTATGCCCTTGATGTACTTGAAGGTCTTGATTATGTCTCCCCCCTCGCTCTCTCCGCTGCTCCAGGAAGCACATGTTTAATTCCTTCCTATTTTTGGATTGTACTTCATCTTGAAGATACTCCCTTCCCTCACCTTATTAATTCCCTTCAGGTATTTAAAAGTTTCAATCATCCCCCCCCCCCCGATTTCCAGTGGATATAGGTCAAGCTCCTCCATCCTCTCCTCATAGGTCCTCTGATGCATACCATGCACCATTTTGGTCACCCTCTTCTGGACTCTCTCCATCCTATCTAAATTCCTCTGTAGGTGAGGTTTCCAGAACTTTACCCCATATTCTAAGTGTGGACAGACCATTGACCTGTTTAGGGGCATTATCACTTCCTTCTCCTGCTTGTGATACCCCTTCCTATTCATGCAGGCATATCGCTTGCCTTTCCAACTGCTTTATTGCACTGGATTTCCACCTTAAGGTTGTCCAAAATAATAATCCTCAGATCCCTCATCTCCTCCATTATCACAATATCATCTCCTTCTAGTGTGTATGCGGTCCTAGGATTCTTATGCCCTATGTGCATTATTTTACACTTTTTGGCATTAAATCTCAGTTACCAACACTCCATCCATGCCTCCACCTTTAGCAGTCCTCTCTCATGCTTTCCACTCCCCCTGATGTATCCACTTTATTGCAGATCTTTGTATCATCTGCAAACAGACACACCTTTCCATTCAGACCCTCCACAATATCCTAAATGTAAATATTAAAGAGTAACAGCCCCAGTACAGATCCCTGTGGTACCTACTTGTCACTCTTTCCTCCCTGGAATGAGCCCCATTTACAACCACCCTTTGACTCATGTTGCCAAACCAGTTTTCCAACCAATTTGTTATTTTCTCCCCTACCCCTAGACTGCCCATCTTGCTCCCCAGCCTCCTGTGAGGGATGGTGTTAAAGGCCTTGCAGAAGTCCAGATTGGTCCCATCTGCCTGTTCTGGTTGATCAGGTGGACCGTAAAGATCCCATGGCACTTCTTGAAAAGAGTAGGGTAATCTTGTTAGCAAGAAAATATCTTACAATCAATGCATTAGACAGGCCAAACAGAAATCAAATATAAAACAAAAAATACAAGGAATCTTAATCAAGAGCAGGGTGAAAACCTGACCACTGCCCATGAAACAGCAAAGCAGGGAGAGGCAACCTGCCCTTTCTGTATGTACATTGCAATGCAGAGTGATCTGTGCAACAACAATAGGCAAAATTACTTTATGTTGCAACATAAAAGCACAACAGGCCTGCCAGAGATAATATTTATACGTAGCAAAAACAAATGTGTAAAGTGCATCATGAGAAATCAGACCAAGCTGGGGGATAAATATGAAGCACAGCAATTTCATATGTGACAGTGGAAAAAACAAGGCTATGCCACATGTGCTAAGATGCTACCAAAAAGCAGAAGTAAAAGGGTGGTCAAAGAAGAAATGAGATTGCTACTCAAGGATCCCTGCACAAGTTAACCTAGGACACAGTCTATCAGTAACACATGTGTTCTTTTATTGTAGATCACATAGCCGACCTACCATGGAGGCTAAGCCAAAGAATGTCCTACATATAATATGGAGTGGCAGTATTGGTCAATTAAGAAGAGCTACTTGCAGCTTATCAGCTGGGAAAAATTTCAATTCCAAAGGAGATGCAAAGGTACGACTCAGAATATGGCAATATAAAGCCTTTCTCTGGAAAGTAAAACAAGTTTCAAAAGATAAATGCCAGGAGAAAAGCTTCCTAACAGCACACAATATTTATTTTATTTTTTATTTAAAATTTGATGACCGGGAAAGGCACACTGAGCCGAGACTCGTTTCCAGGTGCGACCTGGGTAATATACACCCAGGTACTGCATGGGAAAAAGAACAGCTTGAGGGTCAAGCACCGTGATTACTCCAAATGGTCAAGAAAGGAACCAATCAATCCTCCACATAGGGAACCCAAGCCACCTTAGCTCCTCTAAGTGTAGGAGCAAAATTACTAAATAAAAACACATTGAAGCAAAAAACAACAGGGTTCACCACGTGGTGACTGCCCTTCTTTTATGGCAAAAAAAGTAACATCTTGTGCAACTGAGTTTAATATCAATGCCCACAACCCATGGAAGAATAAACTATATAGTCAAGTTTCCAATGAGGGAGGAGGTGGGAAAGCATAACTAAGGTAGGTGCAACAGTGTTTTGATCAAACAGACATGCTTCAATTTGGGCAAATCGTTGTGTTGTCAAATAGCAAGGGTTCTTTCAGCATGTTGTAACTGGCATTCAAATTAAATATAGCTGCATCATAGTGGTTGAAATAAACACCCAGCAATTTCACAGGGGCAGTGCTGAGGGAAACTCCAGCAAACGGCTGGGAGTGGGAGTGGACAGACCCAACTAAAGGGATAGCTACACTCTTATTGAAATTAATCTTCAAGCCAGACCAGGACAAAAAGTCCTGTAAGAGAGACTTTGTACAGTCCCTAGAGGCAGAGTCCTGCAGGAAGATGCAAAGGTCATCTTCATATGCCAGCACCCGACGTTCAGGGTATCTGGAATGAGTTGTATGCCTTGAAGTAAAAGGGAAGCATTCAAAATCCGGAGCAAAGGGTCGATAGAAAAAACATAAAGCAAAGGGCTCGGCGGACAGCCCTGCCATACTCCTCGTCTATGTATAATGGGGGATCCCAATGCAAAATTAACATATGGAGTGAACATGCAGCAGAATACAAGAAACATATTCAGAACACAAAAAGGGGAGGGAGACCATACAGCAGCACAATCTGATTCAGGTAGGGGTGGGTAACCCTGTCATAAGCTTGTTCTTGATCAAGGAATAAAACAACACCATGGCACTGTTCCCGCTTACCTCGTTCAAATAATTCTCATAACAAAAGCAAGTTTTCAGAAATGTGATGGGAAGGGATGGCACAGCATTGAGATCAAGAGATCAAAGCATTTGCCACTAGGACTAGTCATTTGCCAAACAATCTGGCAAGGATTTAATAATCTGTGTATAATAAGCACAAAGGTCTCCAGTTCTTAAGTAGCATCCTCTCTCCCACCTTGTAAGGGAAGATGAGAAATGCATCAGTCAAGGAAGGGGGTAAGAAGCCAGTTGACAACAATTGAGTATACAGGACCTGCAGTGTAGGAGCCAAATCATCTACAAATGTCTTGTAAAATGCAAGGGTGAGGCCATCTGGACCTAGGGCCATATTGTAGGGAAGTCCTTTAATAGACTCCTCCACCTCAGACAATGAAATATGAAAGGTCAAGGCCTTTCGAATGTGTGAGGGCAGAGGCTGGACATCCAAGGGAGGAATAGAAAGGTGGGAAGAGCCGGAAGAAAAAGCAGTCCCAAATTTCTGATCCACGTGGTCATGCACAATACATACATACATACATATTGTGGGCAGATAAGGACCTATATGGCCCACCTAGTCTGCCCAGTATTACCCATACTACTGAGCTCCCCGATTCCTTTCCTCAGATATCACTGTTCCCCAAGGATTTTCATGTGCCAATCCAAGCATGCTTGAACCCTTGAACAATATTTGGGATACAGCTCAGATCAGGCAAAGGGGTGTTGTGAGCAGAGGGACAAAAAGACCACATATGTCTACACTGAAGCAGGGCACAACAAGCCTTAAAATCATCCAGTGACTGAGAATGTCCTTAGGTGCCAAACTTTGATTCCCATTCCAAGGACTTTGCCCTATCATACTGAAAAGACAGCATGAGACATTTAAGGGAGTCAGTGTCAACAATAAGACTGACATTCCAGGTGAAGATATGAGAAATAAGCTGCTTTGAATAGTATCATAAATCAAGGTACTGCAAATAATGAGATGTACGGAAAGACCATGCAGAGCGATGAAAAAAATGGAAAAAAGGCATGCTTAGAATCCTCCCACCAAATCACAAAATCCTCATATGTGCTCAAAATGGACCAGCTGGCATAACGTTCCTCCAATCAGTGGGAACAAATCATAGAGTTAGCCAACATCTGATTATTAAGGCACCATGGGCGAGTGCCCGGGGGGAGAGGGGGTCCCATCGCACTGGAGCAAAAAAACACTGAATGATCAGAAGTCTCTACTTGATACACAGCTGACTGAGAAACTCAAAAAGCTCAGGGTAGAAAAAGCAAGTCAGTATGGGTGACAAGAGAGCCTTTCATAAAAGTGAATGCTGGGGTGCCAGGAAAAAATGCCTGATTATCACAGAGGCATACAGTGGTAACCATGGTCTTCAAAAAAGCAGAATCACAAAATACCTTGAATGCTTACCAACCACAATTCAACAAACCCAAACCACAGTTGAAATCAATCCCCTAATAGAACCAATCAAGAAGTTTGAAGGAAGGGCTAAACAGTCTGAAAAAGATGTACTAGGGCTGCTTTGAACTGAGGGGCATATATGTTAATTACCCGCAAGGATAAAGGACCAACAACGAGATCCAACAGCAACATCTTGCCAGGGGACAGATCCAGCAACCTTATCAGCTTCATGTCAAAGCTGAATGAGAATCCCAAGCCCATCACACAAATCTAGGTCTTGAGACCAACAGGACAGGTGATGATACCATGCCCTTTGAACCGCAGTGAGCTCATAAGATGTTTTAATGCATGTGTCCTGTAAAAAAATAATGTCTCCCTAAGAGAACTAAGGAAGGAAAATGTAAGAAGTCTCTTCCTGTAAGACTTCATGCTAACATTTAAGGGCAAAAATAAGAGATGCATGGAAAGAGATTATAGGAGCTTGAGTGGGCAGATCCCCCACCCAGTAATGACTGTGAGCGAGTATGACCCTGAACCCATTTCACTGATTGTGAACCCTGTCCATCCTCCACATCAGAGTGAGCATCCTTCTGGGAGGCAGAGAGGCGAGGCATCAGAGATTCTATCTTCATTTTCTGTATCCCCCCATTGGGAAGAGGACACTAAGCCTTGAAAATAATTATGCAAAGGCAGGGTGGGGGAAGCAACAGACTTAGGTTTCTCCTTCAACCTACGGACTCTCTTTTTTTTTTTAACCTGAACCAGAGCAAACTCCATATCTTGAGTTGGGGGCAGGGTGATCAGCACAGTCCAAAGAAGGCAGCTAGGGAGAACCTTCCTGCATGGTAGGGACAGATTCAGGGGTGATACCTGTGGAATCTCAGCATTCAATAGTGGGGCAGAGTCTGCCATGTCCACAACAGAGAGGGCAGGAGAGGAAATGGGGCAGAAGAATCCTTCTCAACCAAGGACTGCTCCTTATCAGTTATAGTATCCTGATTAAGGCCATTCATGTGATTATGGGAAGTTCAGGGTAGCGGCTAAAGGAATGGCTCTTCTGTTCCTCACAAACGTTACAACGAAAGGGGTTAGAGCTGTTATGAGAAAGGTGGCCATACTTCAGACAACTGTTACAGCAAACTGCATCACAGGTAGAGCTCAGATAGATGAGAGAATAGCATTTGTGGCAGGTCTTGGGTTGGCCTGGATACATACAGATACCCTTATCCCTGCCTATGAGAAAGCTACCAGGAAGGTGACACATTCCAGCAGCAGTCTGCTGCAGTCTAACTTTAATCTTCAACCCCCGTCCAAACCTGATCAGAGTTCATTATGGATACAGGGGTATCAAGCACCTCACAATGTTTTTTGACCCAGTAAAGGACATTGGAAATATTTATGCATTCATTGCAGAACAGAAAAATAACTGTCTTTACTGTGGGATTAGACAGAGGGATAGCAGTAAAGGGGATCCATAAAGGAGTCTCCTTTATTGTCTCAAATTTAAACCAAAACCTACCTAAAGAAGCAGAGGTACAAAAGTTAAGGTCAAATGTCTCCTCTCCAGAAATTTGTATGACAACATAAAGATCAGAAGCAACACAACCAAGGGACTCTTTAAGTATGACATACGCCCTATCGGGAAAAATCCAAGCCTCACATTAACGAAGGGAAAGAACATTTCTTCTCTGCATAGGACCACTGGCAGTTTAGAATAAATGGGACATTTTGAAATTAAGCACATCAGGAGGAGAAGCAGAAACAGTATGGTGTGCAGAATGCGAAGCTCTAGCATCCGAAACATTGGAGAAAAAGGGAGGAGAGAACAGTGAACCTCTCAATCTTTGCTGTTGAGGTTTACAATGTCATGACAACCTCTCAAAGTGATTACAGCATGGTTATTACCTGAAGACCATCCATTATTTTTTATGTCTTACAATGTGTCTAATAATTATAATCATACCACAGCTCTTGCTAACGTGATTTCCTTTTTAAGTTTGCCGTGCGTGCATGTGCTGCGAACTTCTTGAAATGAGTTGCTTTTTGAAGGGTGTGACACTGTCTGTCCAATGGAGAGTGCTCTGTAAAGGGCTCGACAGTGTCACACCAATCATCAGCCCAGCTGATCATGACACTATTTTGCACAAAATGGTCTGTACTTGAAAAGAAAAAGCTGCACCAGTCTTTTGGCAGCTTTTTCCTTTCATCTGCAGGACACTGCCCAGAAAACAGCTGTTGAGTGACCTGATCAGCCTGACTGATGTCTCCCCCCCCCCCCCCACCATATCAGTCCCTTCCATCACCAGGCTTTGATTTAAATTGCGGTACCCACCGCTCTCATCGCTGCCTCTTCCAGTTGCTGAAAATGTTACCGCTGCTCACACTCGTGGGGCCAGACCAGTTGCCAATCTGACTGACTCAGGCAGAGTGTGAGAGCCAGCAGCTGCATGACTTTGAGGAATTTTGAATCTGCCCAGAAGTGTGAAGGAAAGGCTTAGCTGCACTGCCTAAGAAGGCCTTCCATTACCCCACCGGACCTGGAATCCAATGAAATCCTCCTGCTCTCTCCCTGTGTGTGTGCTGTCCACCCTTCACCCTCCAAAACCCCACCAGATCCTTTTTCTTCCTTTTCCTACTCTCTGAGATACTGTTATCTCTTTTTTAGGGCAAGGATCCACCTCCTTGGATATTTCTGATTGACACATAACCTCAACTCTCAGTCGTCCCCTTGTCAGATCCATAAATCATGGAGAAGAGTGAAAAGGAATAAACTTGGGAGGGGGGTGGATGCTACACCCCCCCATCAATCTCCCTAATATTCCAGTTGGCAAGAAGAACAAACTTACTGCAGCCTGAGGAGACCCATGCCAGCTGGAGGCTCACCATAGCTAGGGTCCTGGATCAACTCCTGCTCCGAGTTTAGAAGTTCCCCTCCCACTCAGCCGCCGTCGGTCCCGGATCCCACGCTCCCACTCTGGGCATCTTGCTGCTCCTTGCACAGTCCCGGGAGCTGCTCTGAGATTCATCTCTGCCTGCCAGCCCCCCCCCCGGTCTCCCCCAGCTCCCTTTCTCCGCCGATCCCTTGGCACTTCAGTAGTTGAGCGGCAGTGCTATCATGGCTGGGGCATCTTCAGGAGTCCACGCTCTGCGGCTCAGGCTGGTCTCTGTTCACGAAACCTTGAAAAAGGGCAGCAAATTCATCAAATGGGACTAGATCAGCTCCAGTTTCTTATTCCCACAATTCTGATCTACTGTGTTTTACTTTGCTAAACTGTTGAATTCATGGGACCCAGCCTTATGGAGTTGGACTGCAGATCAACTTACTGGGTGGGGGAGGGAGGGAGGGAGAGACAGAGGAAAAGTTAAATTTTATGAAAAGTTGTTAACGTTCACAGATGTTCCTTAATCCTCTCTATTTTGCCCCAAAAGTAGTCTACTTAGATTTTCCCATCTTATGTTTTTTCTCTCCTAGCGATCAGAGAAGGAGTGGTACTTGGCTTTCATTGCTTGTTTCAGAAAAAATACATAAAAAATGTACAGCATGCAGTTCATTTAAGGATGAGGTTATTGTTGGTAAATGATTAATTTTGGTGCTAGTGTTGGGGGGGGAGAGTTATCTGTGTGGGTGATAGTGAAGGACGAGGTTAGATTTATTATCATCATTATCATTATTATTATTATTTATTATGCTAAATGGAAGTTACTATGCAATCTGTCCCTACTGTTAGGGTTTTTTTCTCTTGCACTGCCAAACCGTCTGCAAGTTAACTTGTTCCGAAAGGTTTGTGTGTGAGAAACCAAAGAAGGAAGTTGGAGCCCTGGAGGATGGCTCTACTCATTAACTTCAAGTGACAGAGGGAATAGGGAGAGGGAGTCTTACAACTGTGTCTCTTAGGCAAACACCAGCTCCATCTCATTGGTATAGAAGGGAAGAAAGTGTTTTGTTTTTTTTTGTACAATTGTAGCAATAAGTTTCAAGTGTGCAATGTGTGTGTGTCAGGAAAAGATCTGTGTTGCAAGACTCATTAGATCATGTGGAGCTTAAAGAAATGAAATGTTGGCTGGTGGGGTGGGGTTATGATGTGTGAGACTTTATGGTTTAGAGCGTTCTCAGGTTTAACATTCCAGCATTTCATACAGAAAGAGCACTTTGTAATTCTATCATACCCAATAGGTGCCCACTTTTGGCAATCAAACCCTGACACTTAGGCCCTGTCCACACTGCAGCCCGAAAACCCTTCTGTAACGTTACAGAGGGTGTAAACCGCATTGGTAATGCCGTGCGTTTACACTGGTAATGTTACAGGAGGCGTTTTCATAACCATTGTGGAAACCGCCTATGAGGTGGTTTCCACAACGGTTATGAAACCGATCCCGCCCTCGGACCGTTACCGGAGGTAGTGTGGACTGCTGGTAACGGTCCCCTGCAGGGCACAAAGTGCAGCGCGAGCTGCATTCTGGGATTGGGCACCGCTGTGGCGATCACCCGGATCCCGATGTGTGTGAATGGTGATTGCGATCCGTCGCCGGACACCGCTGAGGTGTGGACCCACTGCACCGCTCCGCGGCCATAACAGATTGCATCCGTTACCGGGCACAAGCGGTGTAGTGTGGACGGGGCCTTAATGTGTTTGGTCAGACCAATCCTGGTGGCACCTACTTGGTAGGAATATTTATACTGTCAAATTTGTAGTCACCTTATTCCCTAAAGTCCCACTCCCTCCCTCTCTGTGATGTCCGCCCCATATCCTTTATCGCCCCACCAGACCCAGCATCCAATTAAACGCTTCCACTCCCTCTCTCCGTCTGTGTGCTGTCTGCCCCGCACCTTCCATTCTCTCACCAGACCCAGCATCCAATTAAACCCTCCTGCTCCTTCCCTCTTTGTGCTGGCCACCCTGCACCCTCCATTACATATCCTGGCACAAACCTGCAAGTGAACGTTCAGCATTGACAAATGCTTGTTTGACCTCAGTCTCTGCACAGGGAGTCTGCTGTTGCTCTGTATAAGTGGTAACATAAATGCTTAATAATTTGTGTGTAACTCTTAATAACATTGTACTATTTGTAACATATTGTTTGTACGTACCTTGATAGATGCTTAACATAGGTTACCATTATCAATGAGCTATGCTCAACAGGTTTAAATAAATGCAATGAAATTAAATTAAAAAAAATGTTCTTTTTAAGAGTAACGTGCCTCTTAAGTTCACTGTGATAGATGCTAATATATATTCTGTGATACACTGGTTGTGAATTTGGGCTTTAACCTGCATAATAAAATCTTGTGTCTTTTGATCTGTTAGCAGGACCTCCTCTGTAGGCAATCTACCCTTGGTATTGCAATAGGAGACCCGGCCTTTCCACTTCAAGCAAATGATGCAGTGGTAAAATAAATCAACAAGCACAAGTTTGAGTCCCACCACTGAGAAGTGGACAATACTGTTGATTACTGACCAAAGTTGGATCTTGCCGTGTATCTTGACAAGAGATCTTTTACCAATGACTTTTTAATATATTTTTTTTGTGGTAATGTTTTATTTATATGGGTGTCGTTTATTGCCAGGTTTGATCTATGTTGAGGTCACATTAACTAACTGACAGGAAGGGTCTGATGATGTCATCCTTCCAGGATCCACTTAAAGAGAACAGGAAATTTGTGCTAATTGACAGCTGTCTGTAATGTTCCTGTTTATAGCAATGAAATTCCTACCTTCAAATGATCCTTATTTAATGTACCTGAATAAAAATTATGTGAAAATGGTGTTCCCAATTGCTTTCTCTTTATGGACAACATTCTGCACAGTTCCTTTCATGGAACTGGTAGTATGGGGTTTTTACTATATCCCGGCTTGTGTACAGAATACTAATTATGAACTGTTGGCCTATCAGAACCATGGCCCCGATTCTAGAAGGGTGATGCAAGTTGCCGCCAAACGCAACTTATGCCACCCGCAACTGCGACAATGACCCTGTGCTCTATTCTAGAAGGGACAGGGTCTCTGCAACAAGACCTGCGACTTACGACATGTGGCTAGGTATGCAGAGCGGGCGTACCACCTAGCCTGCGTCACAACCCTCACTGCCGTGGTCACAAGTGCACCCCACCCATGCCCTGACCCCGGTGGCCCACCACAAATGCGGCATGTTACCTGCCCTGGTAGTCTAGTGCCCCTTCAAACTGTAAATCAATAGAAAAAAGAGATCCCCATTCCCTGGGCACATCTGTGCAGTAGCACTAATACTGCACTCAGTCGGCAGCTGGCCATGGAGGTGAGAGGCGGGCCATGCCAGTCGCCGGTGGGGACAGGTGGGGGTTCTGGGTGGGTTGGCATGGCTGGGTGGGGGGACAACTAGATTACCAGGGAAGCAGGAATTATTTTTATTAATTTACAGTTTGAGGGGCACTAGACTACCAGGGAAATGGGGATTATTTTTATTAATGTACAGTTCAGGGGGGCACTACACTACCAGGGAAACAAGGATCTCTTTATTGTATTAATGTACAGTTTGGGGGGGGCATTAGACTATCAGGGATACGTGGCTCTCTTTCTGTATTATATTACAGTTGGGGGGCCACTAGACTACCAGGGCTGGCTTATTGCCACATATGCGGTGGGCGACTCATGGTTCAGGGCACGGGTGGGGGGATGGCAACGCCGACCTGTGGGACTTCTGCCAATGGCTGTTTTGGGGTATGGATATCCCTGTGAGGCCCCGCTGGGGTGTGCTGGTCATGGGAGAGAGGGAAACCGTGCACTGTCCGCTGGACAGCCAACGGGTCTACAGGACCCCCGGGGGCGTCCGTAAGTTATACCAGCTAAATGCTGGTGTAACTTACTTTGCCAGATCTCCTCTGGGGGTTCTTGTAGAATCCCGATGTAGGCACTTAGTGGCTGCCCTTCTAGAATGGGGTGCAACTGCTGCCATAAACCCCCTAGTGCCATGTTGCAGGGGGTTTATGCGTCGCAACAGCTGTTCGGCGCAAGTGGCCTGCGACATGTCGCAGGCTACTTTGTAGAATCGTGCATGTCACAACAGCTGGCATAAGTTGCTACATGCACCATTCTGCTTGGAGCAACTGCTCTTACACCAGGTGTAACCTTTCTAGAATCTGACCCCATGTTCAGACTTCTGTGCACAAACTGTGACATGGTTATAACTACATATCGCTGGTTCCATGAAGAGAACTGTAGTGATAACGTAATGAGGCCATGAAAACAAAACTATGTGAAATGCAGTTTTTCATATCACTTTTCATTCAGGTACAGTTAAATATGGATAATTTAGGGGAATTCATAGTATACCAGAAAATAAGAACTTGATAAACAGCTGCCAATTAAAAATGATTTGCTGTCCTCTTTAAGGAACACCTGATACCTTAATTTTTCACCCTTAAAATGTGATACTTTAGAACCGTTAGGGCTAGAGACTTAATTTTTGTTTTAAACAAACACTTGAAGTCAGCTAAATAAATATATAGAGAATACTGGATTGGCAACTATGCACAACCAGTGTGTTCTGCCACAGAGGGGTTCTGGTTCCCTCTGACTTCGAGAACAAAGCTCGAGAGGCCTGAGGAAATTCGTTCTTGAGGTCAGAGGGAATTAGAACCCTGAGGTAGCAGAACACACTGGTTATGCATAAAGTTGCTCATCCTGTATTTTTTATAGTGTATGGCATTATGTGAAATGTATACATTGTGTTTTTTTTTCTCTTTCACAATGAAACTAACTTGTGCAGTCTGTAGAGGTTCTAGAATGCTGTTCTACCACAGAAGGGCACAAGCACATTCCATGACCTTTGAACTGTGGTACAACGGCATTTTGAAATGGATGGATTTCTATATAGAACAATGCTCTACTATACACTATAGTATATCATTAATACATTATTACAATGACCACATATTGATATAAAAACCAAAATGTTTCATATCGATATGAAAATAAAATGGTGTAGCAACATAGGACAACTGCATTAACTGTTCAAAGGTTACAGCTTTGAAAATGTAGCTTCATGCATTATAAAACTATCATAATAGAGCATGTTTGGAAATGGTCTGAAGATAACTAGTGGTTGTTCTGTCTAAAAATAAACACATTCTCTTCTAGTTCATTTTATTTACTTATCTGGAAATAGGCGACCAAAACTTATGTTCAGGTGTGACCAGGGATGAGGGGTTACTGAGTGTGTAACAAGCACAAGCAAGCCAGGCAAACTATCATATCAATAGATATACAAAATAAATAAACTGATGATAAGGATGTATACAATCTTAAAGCAGCAATGCAGTGAAACTGGGAAAAACATTTGACCCTACCCTTTTTTAAGTTTGCCATGTATGCATGAGCAGCAAACTTCTTGAAATGAGCTGATTTTTGAAGAGTGTGACACTGTCTGTCCAATGTAGAATGCTCTGCAAGTGACTCAATAGTGTCACACCAATCATTAGCCAGGCTGATCATGACCCTGTTTTGCCTGAAATGGTCTGTACTTGAAAAGAAAAAGCTGCACCAATCATGTGGTGGCTTTTTCCTTTCATCTGCAGCACACCGCCCAGCAAACAGCTGTTGAGTTACCTGATCAGCCTGGCTGACATCCCCCACCTGCCACCCTACTGGTTCCTTCCATCACCAGGCTTTGATTTAAGCTACAGTACCCTCCTCTAGAGATGCTGCTAAATTAAATTTTGCTGAGTGAAATTGCTAAAATTGGCAATTTCGGTAGACAAATTTTTCACTAAATCTTAAGCCACAATTTCACCCTACCACTCTCATTATGTAAAATGCTCCCTGCTCTCGATTGTCCCCCCATCCCCCGCCCACTGGCCAAAATTATTCTCCCTATTGTCGGTAGTGTCCCTCGGTTCATCACTGGCTGTAATTGAATAAAGCCCTCCCCCGTTACCCTGGTCCCCTCAGGTCTTTTTGTTTTTGCAATTAATTTCCTTCTCTCTTCCTGGGGGGCACATCTACAAGCCTGATCCCCCAGCCCCATCCCCCACTCACAGCCTACCTTCCGCTGTTCTCCACAGCTTGCCCCACATGGCGGGGCGGCAGGAATCCCTCAACCCGCCAGAAAGGATCTGGTGCAGAAGTTACTGCTATTCATGGGAGCAGGGCCAGCAGGGATCAGCTCTCATCATGCTGCATGCAGGACTCTTTTCACTTTTTCTCCCCTTAGGAGAGGAGGCATGCAATGATGCCCTAAATAGAGAGTGTGCATGCATCCACACACGCTCCTCCAAGCGTCTGCCTTCTCTCTTCCCCTTTCTAAGCATCAGTGTGCTGTTCCCCAGCCACTGCTAGGGGCCAGTCGACACCGACTGCTGGTAACCCCCCTTCCCGGAGAAGAGCAGTACCTTGGATGCTCTAGCCTTCTCCTCCCCTGCCAACCCCCGGTGGCCCGTGCTCATTCCCGAACATGGGTTGATGGCGTAGCATGAAGTAGGTGTCCAGCACCTCAGCCCTCAGTGCCACTGGGCTGGCCCTCATGTCCCTTTAAAAAAAAAAAAAAACACACTCTCTGGTGTCTAGTGGTCCCTCTCCCTGGCCAATCACTGGCTGTAATTGAATAAAGTCCCCCCCACCCCCAGTTACCCAGGCCCCCTCATTTCCTTTTATTAGAAATAAAAAAAATTAATCAAGCCCACAATCCCTGGTGTCTAGTGGACCCCCCACTTCCCCACCCTGTCATCATGAGCTAGCGCTCACTCCGCTCCCCCCAGTACCCTGATCAGGTCACCGGCACAGCCTTCCACTTACCTCCATGGCCAGCAGCCCAACTGAGTGCTTGAATGAATGAGTGCATGCTTGACCACTAGACACCAGGGAGAATAATCTGATCCGTGAGTGGCCATGGGGGGGGGCCACTAGACACCAGGGAGAACTTTGGAAACTTTAAATTTCACCCACGGGTGCTGAAATGTCACCCGCGGCCGTGAAATTTCACAAGTGGGTGTGAAATTTCACCCATGAGAGGCAAACTGTGCTGCTTTGCTCGCTCCGGGGGCGAAATTTCACATTTTGCCCATGCATGAATTAGGCAAAATATTTCCCTAAGCAAAATATTTCAGTTTTGTACAACACTACCCTCAACTCTCACTGTAGCCTCATCCAGTTTTTGCAATTTTACCGCTGCTCACACTCGAGGGGCCAGGCCAGTCACCAATCTAACTGACTAGGGCAGAGTGTGAGAGCCAGCAGCTGTGTGACTCTGAGGAATTTTAAATTGGCCTGGTCGTGTGAAGGAAAGGCTTAGCTGCACTGCCTAAAAAGACCCCCCCCCCATCCAGCTCCTTTTTTAATGCTGCCTGATAGCCTGCAGTCAGGCCTTCAGTTGTTCCCTCTGCTCTGGCCACCCGCCTGCCCACCCATCACTCTGTGGCCCTGACTGATACCCCCCCTCCGGTTTTTGCCACCCCCACAGTCCGGCGAGTCCCCTCGCTCTGCCCCAGCCATGCCACCGACTAAGCAGGCTGTGCTGACAACTAAGAAGATGCAGTCCATGAAGAAGAACCCCCAGTGGAGGAGAAGGTACAGGCAGGCTCAGCACAGGAGTCGAGAGAGACTGAGAGAGGACTGGAGTGAGTCGAGTAGTCGACAATGTCCTTGGTTTGGTTGCATTTGTCTGGTACTATAACCAAGCCAGGGAGCCAGTCAGCCAGCCCCAGTGAGCCCACCACAGAAGAAGAACCAGCACAGACCCAGCAGAGTTGAGGTAGGTCTCATTGTAGCAGGCAGCCACCCTATCCTTTCCCAGTCTTGGAATCGCTCCTCTCTAAGGCATTCCCAACTCCCTTCCTCGTGTAGTCTAGGACTTGTTTTATGTTTATTTTTTATCTTCATATCTTTTTTTTTTATCATATTGCATCCAATACTTACATGTTTTACTGCATACCCATTTAGCAGTGGTTTCTGTCTCTGGGAAGCCTAACTCAGCAAGTGAGAGAGAGAGAGAGAGAGACCTAACAGAGAGAGAGAGAGAGAGAGACAGAGAGAGAGAGAGAGAGAGAGAGTTGCTTCCTCTACATGCTGCTTTTCTGTCTCTCTCTCTTTCTGATCACAGCTTTAGTGTGCATATGTGTGTGTGATATCTAGAAGAGGAGCTGCAGCAGTCATTTCTATTTCCGCCTCTGTTGGCAGCTTAAAACAATCCGTGAAGTGGGAGACAGTGAGAGAGACAGAGGGAGACACAGAGAAACAGACCACTGCCAGTGCATTAGTTTATTAATGTATTCACCTGCCATCCCACTCCCATTTGTCTTGCGACATGCACAACATAATTGCTTCTCTCGCTCTTTGATCACATCTGGTGCCTTTTTTCTGTTTGTGTGTATGTGTGTGGCATGTAAACTTCAAGGATGTGGGTATATTCAATTTCAGTTTGGCTCCCCCCCCCAAAAAAACAAACTTATGCTCCCACCATCTGTGTGCTGTCTCACCTCAGACCTCCATTCCCGTACCACCACTGCATCCCTCCATTCCTGTCCCAGTACAATTTAAACAGAACCGCCTCTCCATTTGTTGTTCTACCCCACTTCTGTTCCGATACGCCAAATAAAAGCAAAACCCTCACTTTGTGTCTTGCTATACCCCACACCCTCTGTTCTCGTCACAAAACACAACCCCCCGTGTGTTGTTCCTCCCCCCTTCCTCCATGTCAAAACGCTCCTTAGGGCCCATCTTCAGTCCTCAAGTGACTGTGACTATATGTAAACCGGTGCCCGGCCCTCTATTACTGACAATGGCCTCTGGCTTGCCTCTACACAGTGCTCCTAGCCCACTAACTCAGGGATGCTAATCTCCTAGTCTATTTTTTTTTTTATCTGTCTTGAACTGAACTAGTTCCTGAATGTTTAGCCTTGCATTCCTGTTGTACATATCTTTACTATGTAACAATCACTTTATTTGTTTCTGTAGCTATGTCTGTACAAACTGTTGTTGTGTAATCTGATTTATTATATGTGACGTGGAACCTTTGTAAAGGAGTCCATGACTCAAAGGTATTTCTGATTCTTATGAAAATAAATAAAATAAATAAATAAATAAATAATGTCTGAATTGGTAGCTGAGTGTTCAGCTTTCCACTAGTAGGTGTGGAGGCTCGACAACTCATACCAGCCTGGCAGTCAGTAGCAGGTTGTCCTTAGAGTTCGACCCAGTGCTCCAAAGAATATAGATGTCAACCAAATAAAAAAAATCTGCTTCCTCCCTTTGTGTCCTGTTGTACTCCTGCCCTCTGTTCCTGCCCGTACAACCCCTCCCATCTGCTGTCTCACCCCTGCCCTCTGTTCCCATCCTGGTAGCTTACTGTTCAGCTTTCTTCTAGTAGGTGCAAGGGCCTGGCAGTCAGTAGCAGGTTGTCCCAAGAGCCCACCCCATCAGTGCCCCGACGAGTACGGGTGTCAAGGTGTCAGGCTGAAGTGTTTGGAGAGTTCTGAAGTGTGCACCTTGAGAAATACCAAGTGTCAGGCCATACTTTCTTAGCTGCTTTGATTAAATGTTTAAATTGGACAATTATACTGTGCTTACCATTAGAGTTTGGTTTCCTACCTTGTATAGTTTAGCGTGTATGCAAATATTCCTGCTGGACTATGTTGATGCTGCTTTCCTCCCGGGAACCCCCAAAACAACATGCTGCATATTATGGGGTTATTCCAGCTGGAGTAATTTAAACTACATACGGTAATTAAATAGATGGACGAAGAAACAGACAGATAGACATACAGATAGATTGTTTAATTTGCCACTGCTTCTTAAAGTCCTGGTCACTGCAGCACCATCCCCAGCCTGGGTAGGGACCAGAACTGTAGTCCTACCAGTTGCATCTCCCAGTACAACAGCAATACCAACGGCAAACTTTGGCATTGACAAATGCTTGTTATGTTCATATTTGTGCTTACATAAAGTGAACATGTTGCTGTGATAGTAAATTTGTGACGTATGCCACTGTCGGTCCAGTGCCGGGTGTCTGCAATGGGCTGATCAATCATCAGCCAGGTTGATCTTGACACTATTCTGGGCTTGCTGGGTAGAAACTTTGTGAAGTTCAATGATCACAAGGTAGCTCTTTGATTTGATGTGAATGATATTACCCAACAAGCACAGCTGATCGGTTTCGTGATCAGCCTGTTCCTTTTTCCACCCACAATGCAACTTACTGAGGTTTTAAACAGAGTGCTTCATATTGAAAAAGGAAACCTGCCTGCTGTCAATCATCTTACTCCCTTCTGAAGGAATGCCCAGTCCCGCTTCACAAAAAACAAGCCTGCTTGCTGCCAATCACCCCACCCCTCCCTAAAGAATACCCATCCCCACTTCACAGAAAACATATCTGCCTACTGTCAGTCATCCCTCACTCTCCTGAAGGAATCCCTGCATCACAAGAACAAAACTTATTACATTATCAGAGTACTTCCAACGCTTCCATTTTTAGTTAATGAATTTCAAGAAATAATACATGAAACTAGCACGGGAGCATGTTTAATTTTTAATAACTGTAAAAAAGAAAAGGGCCCATCAACACGTGTTGCTGCTGCTGCCCTCCCCCATTGCCATTACAAACCTCCCACCCAATCCCCCCAAGCACCCACAACCCTACACCCACCCATATTTACATAATGGGGTCCAATGCCGTAATCCTCTCTGGACTGGAGACACGTCTTCACTCTTCAACCCGGACCAGCAATTGAGGAAATCATGTACAGTAAGTGCATTTTGAACTTGTACTCATAACTTGGTCATTTTTTTATATTTTTCCTCCAAATTTTCAACATGATCTTTTTGTGACCCCACCTCATTAACAAGATAGGTGATATTTTTTAAATCTGGCCTGGAATGTGATTTTGCAGTCTCTCCTACTGAGCTCATGAGGTGGGATCATAAGAAAACAGCGTTGAAAATTTGCAGTCCAAATATTAAAAAACACAAAGTTATTAAGGAAAGCTGACATTTTTCAACTCTCACTTATAACTTTGGTAATTTTCAATGGTTTGATCCCAAATTTTTAACATAGACATTTTTTCACACCACCTCAAGATCGTGACAGGTGTCATTTTTCAAATCCTGACCAAAATATGTTTCAGCACTTGTGGCACAAAATTACGTTTCTGCCAGTATTTTATAAATGACACCTCTCATGTTCAGAAGGAGGGGTCATTAAAAGACTATGTTGAAAATTTGGGATCAAAATGTGAAAAAAACAACTAGGTTATGAAAAAATGTTAAATGTTGCCAATATTTACTCACAACTTTAGTTTTGCAGATTTTAGCCCCTAACAGTCAACATATCCCTTGTGCTACCCTACCTCTTGAACAGGACAGCTGTAATTTTTCTTTTTTCTTATTTTTTAGTTAATCTTTTTCTCCCCTGACTTTGACAGCTCCATAAGAACATTAGAACATAAGAAAAGCGTTGGCAGATGGGGTCCGTGCGATCCATGTAGTCTGCCCTAGAAACTACCCCCATCTGTCTGAAGCCTCCCAGCCCTGTCACCCCAATCTCCTCTGGGACTTCCCACCAGCCAGGGCTTGCCCCACACCAATGCAGTCAGAGAGGTTCCCCCAATCAGCTGCTGTGAACCGGATCTAGTAGTTGGATCAGTGAGCTCAGCTAGTTGGGTGCGGGCCCTGTGATGGTCCAGGCACCATTTTGCCACAGAGGATTTTTCTGTTTTCCTTGTCCCAGAGGGGCATGGCATACAATGATGCCATGATGCGTGTCCCACATACCATGCTTCTGCATTTGCCCACCTAGGCTCATTCCATGGCAGTCCTAGGTGCCTTTTCCATAGCTTACCATTAGGGGCCAGGCATATACCGGGCTTCTGCCATCCCTCCCCCCAGTGGAGGAGAACAGTCCTCTGGACACTTGAACTCAGGTCACCAGCATCATGAGTGGAAGTGCTACCGCTCCACTGGTGGCCGACCCCAACAGGTGTAATTTTTCAAACCCCTCTGAAACATGTTTTTGTAGTCGCACTGAAAAATCAGCTTTCAGATGAGATTTAAAAAATTCCACCTGTCTTGATCATAACATCAGGTTATAAATAGACTATGTTGGAAATTTGGGGAGAAAATGTGGAAACCCACTGAAAATTAGATATTGCCATATCAGCTGGCCTGTTCTGGGTAAATACAATCTAAAAAAGTGTAAAAGTAGGACACAACTGAAAATGAGACATTGCATCTCATCTGATCTATCCTGGGTAAACATTTAGTAAAAATGTTAAAAGCAGGACCCTAGTACAGCAGAGACCACACTGAACTATTCATCTATGCAGCTCTGTCCTGGGAAAAAAATTAATTCATTTTAAAAGCTGGACCCCACTGAAATTTTAATTTGCCTTTCAACTGGGATACTCTGGTTAAATATATTATAATAAACATTTGTCAATGCCGAATATTGGCTTGCTGGCATTGGCATTGGTAGTGCAGGAGTTAGAGAGATGCGTAACAGGAATGGCAGTGAAGTACTGAAGTGACATAAACTCCACGCCCACCCTGCAGAGAGTGACAGGCATTGGTGCCTTTGGGTCAGTGGCCATAACGTGCATGCCATTTCATCTCACCCTACCCTGCAGGCACTGACAGGTGTTGCGGTGTGCCTTTGGGTCTTCAGGCCTTACACTCACTCCATTCCATAAGGAAATACACTGAGATGGGTGCAGTATAGGAGAATGGGGTGAACTTTGGGGCTGAAAACTCCAAGGCACACTTCGATGCCTGTCATCGGCTGCAGAGTAGGGGTGGGGGGTGGAATGGTGTGAGCATTACAGTCGACGATCCTAAGTCACACCCCGATGCCTGTCAGTCTGTACAGGGTGGTGCATTATAGTTAGAAACCTTAATGGTCCAGTTGTTTGTTGGTATTTCACTGCAAATTTTCAACATGGGTTTTTTGTGACCCATACTCTATCTGTCCTTTATTTCCGGTCAGGATGATACGATCTCCATGCTTAACAGCTGTCTAGCCGAGATCAAAGACTGGATGAGCACCAGCTGGCTGAGGTTGAACCTGGATAAGACCCAGATTTTGGTTGTGAACCCTGGTCGCCTTGAGGTGGGTCTTAGGGCTGGGCTTCCATCAGGCTTAGAGCTTGATGATGTCCAGCTCTTGACCTCAGACTGGGTGCATAACCTGGGCATTATTTTTGATGACGGTTTGACCCTGAAATCTCAGGTGTCTGCCATTGTCAAATCTTTTTATCACCTTAGAAATAACACCCGGGTAAAACATCTAGTTCCTCAGGCTGATCTTCCAATAATGGTCCACACCTTTGTCACCTCCCATCTTGATTACTGCAATGCCCTCTACCTAGGGCTACTGGAGGTTGATATCTGCTGCTTGCAGCTAGTGCAGAATGTGGCAGCCAGGCTTTTGACTGGTACCTGTAGGTCTAGTCACATTACGCCTGTGCTGCGCGGACTGCCTGGCTGCTGGTTCAGTGGAGGATCACCTTTAAGGTCGGACTGCTGACCTATAAAGCCCTACATGACCAGGGACCCCAGTACTTGCAAGATCTTTTTACTCCCTACTGCCCCTCCTGCTCACTCCGATCCGCTGATGAGGGATTGCTAGAGATTCCCAGTGTTCAGTTAAAGACATCTGGGGCATGTGCATTCTCTTATGCTGCCCCTTCACTGTGGAATTCTATACCTCGTTGGATAAGAGAATGCTTAACTGTCTCTAGTTTTAAATCAGAGCTTAAAACCTATTTGTTTTCTAAAGCTTACTCAGAAGGATTTTAACTGTGATTGTTTAATTTAATCTCACTGTATGTTTTAATGTATTGTTCAGCGCTTTGGTTTTGAAAAGTGCTTTAAAAATAAAGTTTTACTTACTTACTTACCTCATAAATAGTGACACTATCAGTTAGTTAGATGAAAGGTGATTTTGCACACCGACTGTGCCATTTGGCACCACAAGTGGAAAAACACATTTTGGGCAGGATGTGAAAAATGACAGCTGTACTGTTCATGAGGAGGCGGAAAAAAATGGCAATGTTGAAAATTTGGAATAAAAATATGAAAAATTGGTGAATGAGTGGCTATTTTGAGAAAGGAGGGGGACAGGTTGATTCAGTGCTTTAGAACCATTATATGAGCATGAACTATAAGATTTTACAGGGACTTGCTAATTCTGGGGCAATATACAGGAAACTGGCACTGATGTGAGTAGTATATAAGGATATGTACCTGGCAGGGATGTATGAATATTTGCCACTGCAAATGCACTTTAGATGCTGGGAGTGCAAAAGTTTGGGGGTGCTAAATATATTAGTTCTACAGTGTTCAGTTGTAACTTTTTATTTCTGAAATATTCTTTTTCCTTGTACTCATTAGAAAGCTTTTCATGTGATAATGCTGTGTTGGATATGTGGAAAAAGCCTCAGTCTGGCAGCTGACATATAGATCTCAAGTCCTGTTTCCCTTTCCCCAATACATCATCAGTATTGTGATCTCACTGATAACGACTGGCCTGGCAGCTACTGAGTGGTTGTTCCTAAGCAGCAGTGATGTCACAGTCAGTGAGATCACAATGCTGATGATGTAGTGTGTATGTCTGTGTGTGGAGGGGTTAGAGACAGATATGTCAACTGCCAGGTAGAGTTCTGTCCCACACATCTCACCTACGAACATAAGGTAAACAATGTTCTAATTAAACAAAGGGAAAAGAAAAAGTACTGCAGATATAAAAGGTAAAGGCTGACTGCTTTTAGAAACTACTGTTAGTTTTATGCAGTGCACCAGCTCTTTAAATAGAGCTCAATGTTTTCATCTATAGAGATTGATGTCAGTGTGCCTGCAGGTTTTAGAGCAGTTAATTGAAAACCTTCACGTAATATAATTTATCTCCGAAAAGTGGATCACAAAGTATTTTTTTCAATTGGAGGATATTTGGGTGTATACTCATGCTGTCTCTTCATCCCCTTAGTGTGTGTGTGCACGTGGGGGAGGGGGATAGGTAAACTTACAGAAAGTTACAACTTGGTCTATAATAAGTTTATATTTTCAGTCTTATACTGTAAATGTGTCAGCTGTTGTATTGCACCCGTATCAGGCATGGCTGAAGAATAGTCTACCTCCTGGTACCAAGCATTTGTCAATGCCGAATGTTGATTGCGGTGGTCTGTTGAGCTTGCTCAGTGGCCCTCTGTCACTGGCTCAGTCCGTTTGTCCCGGTGCTGCAGGCTGCTCTTTTGTAGTGGGCTGCTGTCTGCGTTGGCACCTTGTTCTGCTGAGGAAGAAATCCACAGCTGTGCCGACAGAGCTCCACTGAGGTTGCTCACTCCCACTCTCTCACTCTCTCATTCTGTTTCTCCTGGCGTTGCAGGCTACCCTTTTGTGCTGGGCTGCTGCCTGTGTTGGTGGCTTTTTCTACCCACAAAGAAATCCACAGCTGTCCCGACAGAGCTTCGTTGAGGTCGCTCACTCCCCCGTATCGCTCACTCATTCTAGTTCTCCTGGTGCTGCAGGGTGCCCTTTTGTACTGGGCTCCTGCCTCTGTTGGCGCCTTTTTCTGTCCACAAAGAAATCTGCAGCAGTCCCAACAAAGCTCCGTTGAGCTCGCTCACTCCTCTTCTCTCACTCACTCATTCTGTTCTGCCAGCGCTGCAGGCTGCCCTTTTCTACTGGGCTCCTGCCTGCATTGCTGCCTTCTTATGCCCACAAAGAAATTTGCAGCAGTTACAATGCAGCTCTGTTGCGCTCACTCACTCGGTCATTCTGGTTTTCCTGCCACTGCAGGCTGCCCTTTTGTACTGGGCCCCTGCATGCATTGCTGCCTTTTTCTGCCTAGAAAACAAATCTGCAGCAGTCCCAACAGAGCCCCGTTGAGCTCACTGACTCCCCCTCCCTCACTCACTCATTCTGTGTCTCCTGGTGCTGCAGGCTGCCCTTTTGTACTGGGCTCCCACCTGCATTGGTGGCTTTTTCTGGCCAGAAAGAAATCTGAAGCAGTCCCGACACAGCTCCACTGAGCTTGCTCACTCCCCCTCTGTCAATCTCACATTCCGTTTGTACCAGTGCTGCAAGCTGGCCCTTTTGTACTGGGCTCCTGCCTGCGTTGCCACATTTTCTACCCACAAAGAAATCTGCAGCAGTCACACTAGAGCTCCACTGAGTTCGCTCACTACCGCTTTGTCACTTGCTCATTCTGTTTGTCTTGGCGCCGCAGACTGCGCTTTTGTATGGGGCTCCTGGCTGCATTGGCACCTTTGTCTGTCCACAAAGAAATCCTTAGCTGTCCTGACAGAGCTCTGTTGAGGTCGCTCAGTCTCCCTCTCTCATCGCTCATTCTGTTTGTACTGGTGGTGCAAGCTGCCCTTTTGGACGGGGCTCTTGCCTGCATTGGTGCCTTTTTCTGCCCACAAAGAAATCCCTGCAGTCCTGATAGAGCTCTGTTGAGCTCACTAAGTCCCCTTGTCTCACTGGCTCATACTGTTTCTCCAACCGCTGCAGGCTGGCCTTTTGTTCAGGGCCCCTGCCTGTACTGATGCCTTTTTCTGCCCACAAAGAAATCCACAGCAGTCCTGACAGCACTTCAGTGAGTTTGCTCACTCCCCCCTCCCTCACTCGCTCTCTGGTTCTGTTTCTCCCAGTGCTGCAGGCTGCCCTTTTGTACTCAGCTCTTGTGTTGGGGCCTTCATCTGAACACAAAGAAATCTGCACTAGTCCCGACAGAGCTCAGTTGAGCTCGGTCACTCCCCCCTCTCACTCAGTCAATCTTAATCTATCCCAAACACTGATTTCCTAGAGTGACCATGCTACTGTCTGGCAGGAGTGCAAAAACATATTTTAGCCAGGATGTGAAAAATGACAGCTGCAGTGTTCGTAAGGAGTTATGAAAAAATGCCACAGTTGAAAATGTGGAGTGACGTATTACAAATTTGCGAGGTTACAAGGGTGCATGGAAACAGTTCAACGCACGCTTGTAACACAGTCATGTTATGGAGTTTTGTCACCAAATTTTCAACATAGGGATTTTAGGACCTCTGCTCATGAACAGTGCCACTGTCATTTTCTTAATATGTCCCGAACACTGATTTCCCACAGCGACCACGTTATTCTGCACCAGAACTGTGAAAACACATTTCAGTCAGGATGTGAAAAAATACAGCTGTACTGCTTATAAGGAGGTGTGAAAAAATGGCACTGTTGAAAATCTGGTGTGACAATATTACAAATCTGTGAAGTTACAAGGGTGCGTGGAAAGTGCGCAATGCACACTTGTAACACAGTCAATTGATGGGCTATCATCATCAAATTTTCAACATACGCATGTTAGGACCTCTGCTCATGAACAGTATCATTGTCATTTTCTTAATCTGTCCCAAACAGTGATTTCCCACAGCGACAGCTCTATTCTGCACCAGAAGTGCGAAAACACATTTCGGCCCAGATGGGAAAAATAACAGTTGTACTGTTCATAAGTAGGTCTGGGAAAATGTCAATGTTGAAAATCTGGAGTGAGAATATTAAAAATTTGCGAACTTACGAGTGTGCATGCCAACTGTGCAATGCACGCTTGTAACACAGTCTTTTTATGAAGTATCATTACCAAATTTTCAACATAGGCATTTTAGGACCTCTACTCATGAACAGTGTCACTGTAATTTTATTAATCTGTCCTGAACACTGATTTCCCACAGTGACCACGTTATTCTGCGCCGGAAGTGCGGAAACACATTTCAGCCAGGATGTGAACAATGACAGCTATACTGCTCACAAGGAGGTTTGACAAAATGTCAATGTTGAAAATCTGGCATGAAAATATTGTAAATTCGTGAAGTTACAAGCATACGTAGCAACTGCACAACGCACGCTCATAAACAGTCATTTTTTGGATTTTTTCTGCCAAATATGCAACATAGGATTTTTGAGAGCCCACCTCATGAACACTGGCACTGTCGCTTTCTAATTGGTCTCAAGGGTGATTCTCCGCACGGTAACCGCAAAACCACCTTTTGTGGCTGATTAATGCCATGGCGGTTCAAGAATTCATGAGGAGGCATCCCAAAAACCCCATGTTGAAAATTTGGTGAAAAAAATTCCCAAAAATGCCGGAGATATGCACTAAAGTTGAAAAAAACCTATTTATTACATTATACAGCTTGCCGGGCATTTCCTCAGTTCGCAGTCGGCTTTGAAGAGTGCAGACATGTTCCCAGTCCACCGAAGATTGTCAGCCGAGCTCCAGAGGTAAGTATGGGGTGAGGGGGTGTGGGGAGACAGGGTGTGCAGTGGGTGGGTGTGGGTTGCGGTTGGGGGCAGAGGCGGCGCTGAGGACAGTTTCCTTTTTCAGGGAAAAAAAAGGCATTGCGGGACCGTTTTTCCCTTCACAGGGGCATCTTGCATGCTGGGGTGGGCTCCCAACATGCCAGCTGAGGCTTTGGTTTGGGGGCCAGCAGTAGCCGACAGGGGATTGGGCACCCCCATCAGCAGGAACAAAACCGGGGGGTGTTCATTATGCTGACAGGGATTGGACACCCGACGGCAGGAACAAAACCAGGGGTGAGTTACAGAATGCCGATGGGGAGTCGGCAAGTAAACACGGTGGGGGGGAGGGGGTTATATTGTTTGTGAACACGGCGGCAAGTCACCGCCATGTTCACAAACAATATCAGGGGTTTCACATCCTGCCCTGCAATGACGGGTCGCTCCCTCATTGCAGCAGATGGCTGACGCTGCAAAGACGAGCCAGCCCCTGATTGCAGCTGCTACTTTTTTAGAAGGTCGTGGCATGTTGGCTGAACTAGTGTCAGCAGCAGCATGCCACAGCATTGGGGGACGGGGGACAAGCCTTTGCAGGCTGTGGGGGCATTGGGCACAACAGTGCCACGCCTCCACAACCTGCTTGTGGAGAAAGCTGACGCAACGTGTTTCTTGCGCATGCATGCAATCAACATAAAAATGAAATGGAAATAAAAAAATATGCTACTGTCCCATCTTGCTGCCCATGGAGGGATTGAAAATCCTACATGCACACATTTGAATAGGTTGTAAAATGCAAGTATTTAAAAATAAGATGAACTTACAGCAACAAATTCTCCACAGTTGAGCAACATGACATGGAGGGTGCTCTAATATCAGTTCCTCTTCTAAGGCATCAACTCTTGTACTGTAAATAAAATGAGTAAGTGATGTGCTTCACTTCAGCTATGTAACGCCCACACCTCTAAAATTACATACAAGCTTATGTCTAAGTGTTTAATCTTATGGACAAGAAAATGCAAGTAAAAATAAAGTGCTTAACGTGTGGACTACCCTACCTGGGGAGGTTGTGGAAGGTAGCACATTTAAAACTTTTGCAGCAGGACAAAACTGATTTGTGAAGGTGCAGCATGCTGGCTGGCGTTCACGATTGCACAGCAGAAGTAAGAGCGTGATTCTGGCTATCAAGTTTTGACATGCAGTGTTTTTGCTGGAAGTATAAAAACTGATAGCATGTTGGCTAACTGCCATCTAAACTTGTTAGGCAAATTACAGACCTCTTTGCTAAACTTTTAAAAACTGAATTTTTTTCTGCAGTCTGTCCAATTGCAGAAGCAGTTTGACTACAGGAACTATATAGTCTCTACTTATGAGGCAAGAGGTACAGACAAGACAGGCCATAAATCTCCTTTTGTCTGCATGATACTATAACATAGAGAATAAGGGATACCGACCCATCGGTAACAAGCTGGTTAGTACATCAAGAGGTTGCCATGGTGACATTAAGAACCTTGAGAGTGAAGCTCAAGAGGTTCTGTCGCCACTGACTACCTCGAGATGTACTGGCCAGCTTGTTACCTATGAGTTGGTATCCATTGTTTTTTATAGTGTATGACGCTACTGGCTGCCGTACAGCCTGAGGAAAACATCGCAGACACAAATCATTAGCTTAAAACTTACTTCTCCAATGGACTAGCTCTTGCTGCCGAGTAGGGGGAAGATGCACAACCATGTTCTACGTTGTTATGCTGCACTAGCTATGTAGCTAGTACAGCACAACAATGTTTTTAAAATGATGGAATTCAGTGTATAACAACATTCTATTATACACAATATATAGAATAGTGGATGGGTGACCATCTGCAACAAGGCTGTGTTTCCATCGAGGGAGTTGATGATGTCATAGAGACCGCGAGAACGAAGCTTGAGCAGTCTCTATGGCATCATCAACTCCCGAGATGGAAACACAGACTTAGTTGTGGATGGCCACCCATCTATTGTTTTTTATAGTATATGATTCCCCCCAAATGGACACAAGGTTCAAGCCTAGCTTTCATGCTCCTGCACTCGTCCTCGCTCGAGTCCCATCCCCCAAGATATTGGTCCTCCTCACTGCAGTTACGCTCTGTTTCGATCATGTCCCCGAATATAGCGGTACGCCTCGGTTGTGGTTCTACTCTGCTTTTACCGTAACTGTGCCAGAGATTTTGTAAAATAAACAATCCTGCAAATTGGTAGATTGGACACACGGAGCCAATTATGGCAGTCTGTGTCCACACTGTCTGGTCGCCCAACCACTCGCTAACAAAGTCCACCATTTTAGAATGTGTTTTTTGAATCACTGCCTATTTCCACCAGTCAGGTAGGAGCTCAAGGGGGAAAAGTTGTTCTACTATGAATGTAACGTCAGAACAATAGTACAACAACTTTTTTGACCTTTGAACTGTCCTACAGCAAGATTTGGAAAACCTTTGTTTTCCATACACAATAAGCCCTAATCATATACTAGAATTTATGTATTCATGATATGCATTGCTTTCCACATTGTTTGGTAAAGTTATGTTAATAGTCAAGAACTGTATTTTGACATACAAACAAACCACAGCACCTGCAACCCTTATGGAACTGTGAGAAGAAGTTCTATCAGGATGGCACATGAGTGCGGTATGGCTCAGTGAGAAGTTGGCAAATGACCAGATAACAGAAAGGAACACAGGAAGGAAATGGACCAGAGAGAGGGGCTCCACTGGACACTGGGGACATGTTGTTGTACAAGTGGGGAGGGAGGGAGGGGTAAGTACTACACCACAAGGTATGACTGGCATGCAACACCATACATGAAATACTTTGCAGGCCACAAGCTGGCCATATAAGGTATAGGGATGAGGGATAACTGAGGCAGTAGCACCTGTACTTATTGCATTGTGCCCCTTTATTGTTGCTGTGCTGTGCCCAGGAGTCTGTGGTGCCCACAGTGTGGAGGTTTGCACTCAAAACCTGATTTCCCATTTGCACCCACACAAATCTGATGACCATCGTTTGCAGCTAGGTTAAGGCTTTTTGTATAGCAGTTCTCAGATAGACTGGCCAGCCTCTTTGCATGAAGTCCACCATCAGCAGCTAGGACTGTGTATCAGGCATTGTGTTTTCTACTGACTTGGTTTGTTGAAGGAATATTATGACTCAAGAGTCAAAGGGGCATCTGAAAATTTCTTTAAAAACTGAAATGGTTTCTGCAGTTTTGACCAGTAAGATACCATCTGGACGCTCTGGTAGGCACTTTTGGCTGCAGCAGAGTCCACTTGGTTGAAAGGTGGGTTGTTGTTGGCAGTACCAGTGGTGCACAGGAAGCTGGGCAGGGGTGTATAATCACTGCAGTCCCTGGAGCATTCTTGTTATTTTTGTTGAGTACGCCCAGGCACATCTCCTCATCCATGGCACCGATGATCTCCTGCAGTTTGTCGGGGGCCATGAAGTGCAGGTACTGCCAGGCCCCTAGCCCGCTGTTGTCCTACACCATGACAACGGCATTGAAGGCTCCCACCAGTATCTTGATGAAGATGTGGTGGCCCTGCATGGCAGAAAGGTGCAGGGGCATGTTCCCTCTCTCACCTTCATGTTGATGTTGGCAGGCTGCCCCCACCTCTCGGCTGACTACAGCAGCTGGATCAGGGCTTCGTGGTTGCTGTACTTCAACAGAAAGTGCAAGATGGTCAGCCCTATCACAGACTCCTTCTTGAACATCAGAGTCAGCTCTAAGGACAAGAATTCAGCGATAACCTTGGAATTTCCGCTGGCCATGGCCAGCATCCACTCATGCTCCAGTGGATCCAGTGATATGGACCTATTACTGTTGCCACCAGATTCCTCTCCCACCATGCCCAAATCCATGGGTCCTATTCTTGAGTCCCTGCAGGTTCCATGGGTCCTGTTGTCCATGCTGATCATATTCGGGGTCTTTAGCCCAGTGAACCCCCATTGCATCCCAGTTTATTTGAGCACCATGTCCTTCATGTGTTTTTTCCACATGCCTGGGGAGCTGCTGCTCTGCACCACGGTAGCGGCACCCTCCTCTGCATGGTGCTGTCTCGGGTCTCTGCTTCTGATCATGCTTCTATGTTTCTCCAGGAGTTTGAGCTGGGATCTTCTCAGGTTCAACCTCTGATGTCAGGTACAGGATCTGCCTCAGTAGACTCCTCCGACTTATTACCTGGGGCCGTGAAGTTACAAGCACTGCTGGGCTGGCTGCAGTTCAACCCAAGATTCTGAGGTGCTGTTGTGCCACCTGGATCTGTAGCACCCTTTGATTTGGAACCCACTTCCCAGGGCTCCACAATGACATGTAGATTGTGGTAATAATCTATAAGTAGTGGAGGATGCACATTACAGATGTTTGCATACAGTACGGTAACTTTCTGTTTAATGTATAACTGCACATATGTGTACTCCATTTTGTAAGAGTGTCAGACAGTGGGCTCAAAGTTGATGAATGTTGAGCATGCCTACACTTTATTAAAAGTCATGTTTAGTACTATGAGTCAGAAACTAAGTTTACATTTGGGGGGGAAGGGTGTTGGACATGCCGACAGGAGAATTGGGCACCCTCCAAGTCAGCTTTCTGGGGACTGTGTGGCAGATGGCGACAACCATTGCTGCCATGTTTGTGTAAATAGTTCACAAGTTAAGGCACTTCAGGAGGCGTGTTATCTGTGCCACTGCATGATGAGCCTGTCTCTGATTGTAGTGGCAGTTTTCTTACAAGTTGTGTCCACTTTGCATAATGCTGGTGTCAGCGCTAGCATGCTGGCTTATTGGGGAATGAGGGACGCACCTACTAAAGCATGCCCTGCATTTGCCCACATTGACACACCACTGAAATGTGCGATTAGCACAAGATGTTGTTTGCTCGTGTGCAAGACAGCATAAAAACGGGTAAAAGCAGCCCTTCATGAAAATGAGTTATTGTATCTCTGTGTGCTGTCCTAGGGAAATACAGTCTAAAAGTTGGTAAAAGCAAGATCCCACTGAAAACAAGATAGAATCTGAGCTCTGCTAGCCTAGGTAAACACAGAACAGCAATGTGTCAAGCAGGACCCCAGTGAAAATGATATATTGTATCTCATCTGGGTTATCCTGGGTAAATAAATTGCAAAACTGTGTAAAAATAGGACCCTACTGCAGAAATCCACCGAAAAGGAGATGTTGCATCTAAAATTATCTGTCCTAGAAAAATACATCATGTGAGCAGGACCACACTAAAAAGGAGATATCACATCCCACCTCTACTATCCTTGTTAAATGCAGTATAAAATTGCACAACATCAGGACCCCAATGCAAATTACATATTATATCTTATCTGGTCCATATTGGGTAAATATAGAGTAAAAAAAATCTGTACACGCACAATCCATGCCTTTGTGACTTCCCGCCTTGACAACCGCAATGCCCTGTACCTAGGGCAATCAGGGTTTGAAATCCACATCTTGCAGCTGGTGCAGAACACAGCAGACAGGTTGTTGACTGGCTTACCAAGATCTTGCCATGTTACGCCTGTGCTCCATGATCTGCACTGTCTCCCAGTGCAGTGGCGGATCGCCTTCACGGTTGGTTTACTGACCTACAAATCCCTACACAGACAAGAACCATGGTACTTGCAAGATCTCCTTCATCCCTATCGCCTCCTCCACCCACTCCACTCCTCTGATGAGGGATTGCTAGAGGTTCCCAGGGTCCAACTTAAGACCTCAGGTGCCCACTCTTTTGCTTTTATGGCCCCTACCTTGTGGAACTCTCTACCTCATCGGGTCAGAGAGTGCACAACTGTTGAGAGCTTTAAATCTGCTCTTAAGATGTATTTATTCTGACTGGTTTTCACAAATCCTGTTTAATAATGGTTTGTTTTAAGAATTGCTGAATTTTAAATTGTGTTTGTATGTGTTATACTATTGTTTTCATGTATGATACTTGTACAAGCGCTTTGATCTATTGGAATTTCCCTTTTAAAAAATAAAGATTGATTGATTGATTGATTGATTGATTGATTGATTGACTCAGTACAACAGAAATGCAAGTGGCGAACTTTTGTCATTGACAAATGCTTGTTTAAGATACTATTGCATCACATTATATATAGATTTGATGTGTGTCATGTTATGCAATGGTACCGTAAACAAGCATTTGTCAATGCTGAATGTTGTCTTGCTGGCATTGGCATTGGTAGTGCAGGAGTTAGAGAGATGCATAATGGGAATGGCAGTGAAATATTGAACTGACACCAACCACACCTCCACCCTGCAGAGACTGACAGGCATTGGGGTGTGCCTCTTGGTTTTCGGACATAACGCTCACACCATTTCACCTCACCCTACCCTGCAGACACTGACGACTGTCACGTTGTGCCTTGGGGTCTTCAGGCCTTACGCTCTCCCCATTCCCTAAGGAAAGACACTGAGATGGGTGCAGTATAGGAGAATGGGGTGAATTTTGGGGCCATAGAGTCCAGGGCACACCTCAATGCCTGTCACTGGCTGCAGGGTGGGGTGGGGGGTGGAATGGCATGAGCATTACAGCCGACAATCCCAAGTCACATCCCTGATGCCTGTCAGTCTCTACATGGTGGGGCTTTATGGTTAAAAACCTTAATGCTCCAGGCATTTGTTGGTAGTTCCACTCCAAAATTTTCAACATGGGCTTTTTGTGACCCCACCTCATGAACAGTGGCGCTATCAGTTTGTTAGCCGAAAGGTGATTTTGCAGAGTGACTGTGCCATTTGGTGTCACAGGTGTAAAAACACATTTTGGGCAGGATGTGGAAAATGACAGCTGTACTGTTCATGAGGAGGTGTAAAAAAATGGCAATGTTGAAAATCTGGAGTGAAAATATGAAAAATTGGTGAAGTCATGATTGTGCATAGAAACTGCGCAATGCACACCCGTAACGCAATTCCTTTGGAGATTTTTTTAACCAAATTTTCAACATAGGCATTTTGGGACCTCTGTTGATAAACAGTGTCACTGTGATTTTTGTTAATTTGACCCAAACATTGATTTTCCACAGCGACTGCACCATTGTGCACCACATGTGCGAAAACATATTTTGGGCAGGATGTGAAAAATGACAGCTGCACAGTTCATAAGGAGGTGTAAAAAAATGGCAATGTTGAAAATCTGGAGTGAAATCATGAAAAATTGGTGAAGGCATGAGCGTGCATAGAAACTGAGCAACGCACGGCTGTAATGCAATTATTTGGGGGAATTTTTTTAACCAGATTTTCAATATAGGCATTTTGGGACCTCTGCTCATGAACAGTGTCACTGTGATTTTGTTAATCTGTCCCAAACATTGATTTCCCATAGCAACCGCGCCGTTGTGCACCACATGTACAAAAACACATTTTGGCCAGGATGTGACAACTGTATTGTTCATAAAAAGGTGTGAAAAAATGGTAAGGTTGAAAATCTGCAATGAAAATATTATAAATTGTCAAACTTCGAGCGTGCATGGTAACTGCACACGACACTGTAATAGTCATTTTTTGATTTTTTCATCAATTTGGCAAGAGTGGTGGGACCCCACCATAACCAGTGGCACTGTCATCAAGTTAATCATTCCCAAAAGGTGATCTGTGCAGTGACCACAAAATGACCTTTCAGGACCAAATAACAAGAGGACAGTGCATGTGTTCATGAGGTGGGGTCCCAAGAACCCCATATTGAAATTTGGAGCTAAAATTAAAAAAAAAATGGCTAGGATAGCCACCTTAGTTTAATCCCCTTCCCCATTTATGCCATTATACAGCTTACTGGCATTTCTTCAGTTCGTGGTCGGCCTTGAAGAGAGCAGACATATTCCTGCTCCACCGAAGATCACAGTGCCAGACCACTGGAGGTAAGTATGGGGTGAGGGAGGGTGTGGGGAGGTGGGGTTCGCAAAGGGTGGGTGCGGGTTGGGGAAGGGGAAGCATCACGGACAATGGACTATTTTCTTTGTTCAGTTACCAGACAAACAAACCATACCTCATGGGACCATTTTCTTTCTTTACAGGTGAAATCAAACAAATGTTGGGCACACTGGGGTGTGCTCCCAGTGTGCCACACAATGGGGTGGGGTGAGGGTAGGAACATGTCGACGCAGTCAGCTTTCTCAGAGCAGCAACACACTGGAGTGGGCTCCCAGTGTGCTACAAAATGTTAGGGGGGGACGGACATGCCGACATGGGGATTGCACCCATGATGTCAACCTACTTTGGGCATTGTGTGGCAGATGGCAGGAGCCACCGCCATGTTTACTGAAATGTTTCACCAGAAAAAGCACTTAGGGGAGGTGTGTCATCTGTGCCTCTGCATGACGAGTTTGACTCGGATTGTAGCAGCACATTTCTTTCAGATCGGTGGCACTTTGCATATATTTGTGTCAGCACTAGCATGCTGGCTCACTGGGGAATGAGGGATGCAACTACTAAAGCGTGCCCTGCATTCGCCACAACACTGACAGACCTTTGAAACTGCTACTACCCCAATATGTTGTTTGCACATGCATGCAAGCCAACTTGAAAAGGAAGACATAATTACAATTATTATTGTTATCACACACATTGTGAATCATATGTAATGTGGTGAGGATGACGGACGACTATATGCTCCTCTGTATTTCCTCTGTATTAAAGGAGCATGTGGAGTCCCTGTGTAGGTTGCTCATACTGATGTGCTGCATGTCCCATATTGGTTAAGTGTAGTGTTTCCAGTAATAAAGATATTTTTTGTCTTTTGCTTGGATTTTATTTAAATGTCTGAACTTATATGTGAACGCACTCAGCTTTTTGGAAACTTGAATTAGGAAACTAAATACATCAGTGAAGACTTTGTCAGCCCTTTTACAAGCAGCTACATAAAATACAGTAACTCCTTGTTTTCTTGGTCTTATTAAGGAAACGGTTTGGTTTATTAGTCATTTTTTAAACTAATGCAATGGTAATTATAGGACTTATATACTTGTCACAAATAAGAATAAAACAATTCTAAAAACATCTTACCTTCTTTTATTTCATGATAGCATTTTCTGTGCAGACCCAGGGATGTAAGCTGGAGTTCTGTGGTAGTTTCTCTGCTATGCTCCTGAGAGAGAGTGTGAGAGATCACAGTGTTAGGATAGAGAGCAGGCTGGAGAGGGAGTGAGCTGGGAGGGATGTAGGACCAGGATTGTGACTCTGCCCAGTTGTCTGCCACATATACTGGTAGATTTGGGTCTGGGCCTGAGGTTGACGGTGCTGGAGGAACTCTCCAAATTCAGAGATACAGTATGAGAGAAGCTCTTCTGGGGTAGATATCAGTAAAGGACCACAGGACATTGGAAGAGGATGAGGAGGCATAGGTACATGATGATACCGCTTAGCTGGCTGCTGGTTGACCTTTTGTTAATGAAAGGATGCAGCTGTACATGCGGCTACATCCTTTTAACCACACAACGTTTCTGCGCATCAGTCTGAATGAACACCATCATTATTAGCCTGATCCTCTTTGGCCTGTCACTAGTACACCTCCAGCAAGTTCAGCTGCATTGGCTTCCAGTGCCACTCCTACCCAGCCCCTACTTCATTTCATTTAATTTCATTTCATTTTAATTTTTACCCTTGTGAGTCCGATAAGCAAATTGCCCATTTTCACAGATGACAAGCATTACAATGAACAATAAACAAGTACAATAACTAGTCCAATACATAATAACAATATACAGTTCAGACATTTAACAAGTACATGAGTACACACAACATGTTCTCTTTGCAAATGCACACAAGCAAACATAACAAGCATTTGTCAATGCAGAATGTTTGCTGGCTGGCAGTGGCAGTGGTAGTGTAGAAGTTACAGAGCTGTGTAATAGGAATGGCAGTGAAGTATTGAACTGAAGCCAACCCCACCACCACCCTGCAGACAGTGACAGGCATTGGAGTGTGCCTTTGGGTCATCAGGCATAACGGCCACACCATTTCACCACACCCCACCCTGCAGATACTGACAAGTGTCACGGTGTGCCTTGGGGTCTTTGACCCTTATGCGCACCCCATTCCATCAGGAAGTACGGTGAGATGAGTGCGGTATAGGAGAATGGGGTGAACTTTGGGGCTGAAGAGTCCTAGGCATACCTCGATGCCTCTCACTAGCTGCAGGGTGTGGAATGGTATGAGCACTACAGGCAAGAATCCCAAGTCACATCCCTGATGCCTGTCATTCTCTACAGGGTTGGGCGTTATGGTTGGAAACCCTAATACCTCAGGCATTCATTGGTATTTTCACTCCAAATTTTCAACATGGTTTTTTGTGACCCCACCTCATGAACAGTGGCAATATCAGTTTGTTAGCTGAAAGCTGCTTATGCACAGCAACTACGGCCTTTAGCACCACAGGTGCAAAAACATTCTGAACAGGATGTAAAAAATGACAGCTGTACTGTTCAAGGGGAGGTGCAAAAAATGGCAAAGTTGCAATTCTGCAGTAAAAATATTTAAAAAACTGGTGAAGTCACGAGCATGCATAGAAACTGTGCAACGCACACCCGTAATGTAATTAGTTTGGGGAATTTTTACAGCAGATTGTCAACACAGGCATTTTGGGACCTCCGATCATGAACAGTGTCACTGTGATTTTCTTTATTTGTCGAACAATGATTTCCCAGCTTAACAGCATCTCTGAGCTGAAAGTGTGAAAACACATTTGCCATGTTCTGAAAAATGACAGCTGTACTGTTCATAAGGAAGTGTGGAAAAATGCCACTGGTGAAAATCTGGACTGAAAATATTACAAAGTCATGAACTTACTAGGATCGTGGAAACTGTGCAATGCTCACTCATAACACAGTCATTTTATGGACTTTTGTCACCAAATTTTCAACATAGCCATTTTAAGACCTCTGCTCATGAACAGTGTCACTGTGATTTTCTTAATTTGTCCCATAGATTGATTTCGCACACTGACTGCGCCATTGTGCGCTACATGGGCAGAAACACATTTTGGGCAAGATGTGAAAAATGACAGCTGTACTGCTCATAAGGAGGTGTGGTAAAATGGCAATGTTGAAAATCTGGAGTGAAAATATTGAAAATTTGCGAACTTACGAGCGTCCGTAGGAACTGCGCAATGCACGCTCATAAAACAGTCATTTTTAGGAATTTTTTACCATATTTTCAACATAGCCATTTTAAGACCTTTGCTCATGAACAGTGTCACTTTGATTTTCTTATTTTGTCCCGTACATTGATTTCGCACATCGACTGCACCATTTTGCGCTACATGGGCAGAAACATGTTTTGGATGAGATGTGAAAAATGACAGCTGTACTTCTCATAAGAAGGTATGGTAAAATGGCAATGTTGAAAATCTGGAGTGAAAATATTGAAAATTCGCGAACTTAGGAGCCTGCATAGGAACTGCGCAACGCACGCTCGCAAAACAGTCATTTTTTGGAATTTTTCCACCAAATTTCAAAATAGGCTTCTTGAGAGCCCACCTTATGAACACTGGCAGTGTTGTTTTGTTAATCAGCCCCAAAAGGTGATTTCGCGCAGTGATGCAAAATCACCATTCGGGCCTGAATAATGCCATCACAGTGACATCATTCACGAGAAGGTGTCCCAAAAACCCAAGTTGAAAATTTGGTGCAAAAATTCCGAAAAATGCCTGAGATATGCAGCAAAGTTGAAAAAACCCTATCTATCCCATTATACAGCTTACCGGCATTTCCTCAGTTCGCGGTCGGCTTTGAAGAGTGCAAACGTGTTCCCCGTCCACGAAGATCGTCGCGCCAGCTCCGGAGGTAAGTATGGGGTGGGGGTGGGGAGGCAGGGTGCAGTAGGTGGGTGCAGGTTGTGGGAGGGGGGCAGGGAGAAGCGCCAAGGGACAGTTTTTTATTTCCAGTTTTTTTTTTTTTAAATGACGACGCAGGACGTTTGCCATGCTGGGGTGGGCTCCCAGCCTGGCACAAGGATGGCTGGTTGGGGGAGCGTGGAGCTGACAGGGGATTGGGCACCCCTGTTGGTCATAGCATCAGTTGCCATGCTGGGGTGGGCTCCCAGCGTGGCACTCTGTAGTCTGGGGGGGGAGGACAGTGGAGTCGACGGAGGATTGGGCACCCCCGTCAGCTATACGAAGAGTTGCAACGCTGGGGTGGGCACCCAGCGTGGCATGTGGAAAGACTTTGGGGGGGGCATAGCACAGCGATGGGGATTGGGCACCCGGCTGTACAATGTGTGCGTGGGGGCAGCATGCAGTGGCGCGGCATGTGTGTGTGAGGTGTGTGTAGGGGAGCGCACATGAGCAGGTGATATCTTATCGCTGCTCACTGAAGCGTAGCTCCCCCTTTCAACTGTACTCCACTGCATTTTGGAGCTGTCATAGATAGCTCCAGCAGGCATTGGAGAACTGCGGCCGCACCTGCCAACACACTGACTGAATTGGAAGAGGGCATGACACACCTCCGAAAACTCGGATGATGGCACTTTGTTTCTTGCACATGCATGCAAGCAAACATAAAGCATTTGTCAATGCCGAATGTTTGCTTGCTGGCATTGGCATTGGTAGTGTAGAAGTTACAGAGCTGCATAATAGGAATGGCAGCGAAGTATTGAACTGAAGCCAACCTCACCACCACCCTGCAGAGAGTGACAGGCATTGGGGTGTGCCTTTGGGTCGTCAGGCATAATGACCATGCCATTTCACCACACCTACCCTGCAGACACTGACAAGTGTCACTGGTGCCTTGGGACTTTGCTCTTATGTGCACCCTATTCCATCAGGAAATACAGTGAGATGGGTGCGGTATAGGAGAATGGGGTGAAGTTTGCTCCCGAAGAGTCCGAGGCACACCTTGATGCCTCTCACTGGCTGCAAGGTGTGGGTGGGGGTGGAATGGTATGAGCATGACAGGCAAGAATCCCAAGTCACACCCCTGATGCCTGTCATTCTCTACAGGGTGGGGCGTTATGGTCGGAAACCCTAACGCCTCAGGCATTCGTTGGTATTTTCACTCCAAATTTTCAACATATTTTTTTGTGACCCCCACCTCATGAACAGTGGCAATATCAGTTTGTTAGCTGAAAACTGCTTTTGCACAGCGACTATGGCATTTGGCACCACAGGTGCAAAAACACATTCCGAACAGGATGTGAAAAATGACAGCGGTACTGTTCATGAGGAGTTAAAAATGGCAATGTTGAAAATCTGCTGTGAAAATCTTAAAAAAACTGGTGACGTCACGAGCGTGCGTAGAAACTGTGCAACGCACACCCGTAATGTAACTAGTTTGGGGATTTTTTTACAGCAGATTGTTAACACAGGCATTTTGGGACCTCCGATCATGAACAGTGTCAGTGTGATTTTCTTTATTAGTCCCGAACAATGATTTCCCACAGCGACCACTCATTTCTGTGCTGAAAGTGTGAAAACACATTTCAGCCATGTTGTGGAAAATGACAGCTGTACTGTTCATAAGGAGGTGTGGAAAAATGCCACTGGTGAAAATCTGGACTGAAAATATTATAAATTCATGAACTTATGAGGGTGCGTGGAAACTGCGCAATGCTCACTCGTAACACAGTAATTTTATGGAGTTTTGTCACCAAATTTTCAACATAGCCATTTTAAGACCTCTGCTCATGACCAGTGTCACTGTGATTTTCTTTAATCTGTCCCAAACATTGTTTTCGCACACCGACTGTACCATTGTGCGCTACATGTGCAGAAACACATTTTGGGCGAGATGCGAAAAATGGTAGCTGTACTCCTCATAAGGAAGTACGGTTAAATGGCACTGTTGTAAATCTAATGTGCAAATATTACAAATTCGCAAACTTTCCAGAGTGCGTAGGAACTGTGCAACGTGCGCTCCTAAAACAGTCATTTTTGGGAATTTTTTCACCAAATGTTCCACACAGCCATTTTGGCTTTAAATGGTTGGTTTAAACGCTGGTGCTTAAGGGAAGGGTTTTATTTTCTGGAGAACTGGACTAGCTTTCTGAATAAAAACCTATTTGCTACAGATGGTGTACACCTAAATAGGCAGGGTAAACGTATATTTGCTACAAGACTGCGACACCAGATTGACTACTGTTTAAACTAACAGATGGGGGGGATAATACTCAGTACCCTGATCCAAATAATAATAGTAACAGAAATATTCCCATGTGTCAATCGGACTGGAATTGTTTAGTCATCAATGCACGTAGTCTAGGGAATAAGTTTGACGAACTTACCATACTATTAGATCAATTAAATATACATATGTGTGCAGTCACAGAAACATGGTGGCACGAAAATGATTCCTGGGATAAGAACATTCCTGGTTATACCCTGTTTCACAAAGATCGAAGTACTACTCAGGGAGGTGGGGTTGCGTTGTATCTGTCAAATTTTATAAACGTTGAGAGAGTAGAACTAATACAGTGGCCCAGTATTGAGGCCATATGGGTTAAAATTTTTCCTACTTCTACACCTAGCATTGATGTGGGATTAGTATACAGACCACCAGCAATTTCATCGATAGATGAAACTCAGTTGCTAGATTTTGTAGAGAAATTATCTTCTTCCAAAAATGTTTTATTGATGGGTGATTTTAACCTTTCTGGAATAAATTGGAATAATTTGTATACCCACTCTTCCGTTGAAAATAGATATCTGCATCTATTTTTATTGGCAAATATGGAACAAGTAGTTAAAACTAGCACTAGGGGGCAATAATATTCTGGACCTAGTGTTACACAATATGGGTAATTTAGTATCAAACTGCTCAGTCCTCCATCCGCTGGGTTCAAGTGACCACTCCATTGTGTATTTTACACTTAGCGTGAAATTAGGGCATGATCCTAGTATCATAACGCTTTATAATTTTAAAAAAGCTGACTTCACAGGTATGATAGCTGATTGTGTATCCTGGGACTGGCAGCATTCTTTCGTTGGCCATTCACTCTCCGACATTTGGCAAACTTTGATTACACACTTAACCATACTTACAAATAAATATATTCCTACTATTAAAAAAATGGATAGAACTAACACGAAAAGACCATGGATTAACAAAACTGTCAAAAAACATATTAAATATAAAAATAGGGCCTATAAAAAAGCAAAGTCTAGTGGTACCAAGCAAAATTGGGAAATTTTCAAATTCCATTTAAAGGTTTCCAAATATAGTATCAAAAAAGCTAAAATAGATTATGAGCTACACTTGGCCAAAACTGTGGGAGACAACTATAAATCCTTTTATAAATACATCAATAATAAAAGGGGTGATATTCCTACCATTGGCCCATTAAAAAACACCTTTGGTGATCTAGTTGTGGATAAAACCGGTATGGCCGCTATATGTAATAATCAGTTTTCATCTGTTTTTAACATTAAGTCAGAGTCTACAAAGGAACATAATAACCACATTACAAAGGAACATCTTACTATAGACACTACTACTGTATTCAATTTACTACTAAATTGGACCCTATAAGTCTCCTGGACCTGACGGTTTACATCCGTGATCCTTAAAGAACTTGCAGCACCCTATCAGGTCCTGTTGCTGCTCTATTTAACAAATCTATAGAGGAAGGTGAAGTTATTGACGTTTGGAGACAAGCTACTGTAACCCGATTTTCAAAAAGGGTTCTAAGCAGGATGTGTCAAATTATAGGCCCATCAGCTTGACTTCAGTTTTGGTAAACTATTAGAAGGAATTATTAAAGAATATTTAAACTCTATGATTGTCCCAGATCCTACACAGCACGGTTTTATCAGGGCAAGATCATGCCAGACAAACTTAGCTAACTTTTATAATGGTGTAAGCTTGGCATTGACTGTGGCAAAGCTGTGGATGTTATTTTTTGGACTTTTCTAAGGCCTTTGACAAGGTCCCGCATGGACAAATTATAGATGATCTGATACACTTTGGTATTAGTGGCAATATATCTAGATGGGTCGAATCTTGGCTCAAGCGACGCACCTTACGTGTGTGTGTATAAAAGGCTATTTCTCTGACTGGGTTGAGGTCACCAGTGGAGTGCCGTGAGGGTTCTGTTTTGGGTCCGTGTTTGTTTAATTTATATATTGCTTCACTGATAACCAAGACAGATGTTTGGCTGACTAAGTTTGCCGATGACACACGATAGGATACCCAATTGTTAACCCTGAAGACAGTAACACACTTCAGCATGCTTTGAATGAGTTACATGAGTGGTCAACTCTTAGAAATTACCCTTTAATACTAATAAATGTGTTGTTATGCATTTGGGCAAAAAATTTACATAACAAATATTTCTTAGGTGGCAAACTCCTTAACTCTGTAACTGATGAGAGAGACTTGGGTGTTAGAATTTCTAGTGATCTTAGCCCCAAACTTCATTGTCAGGCTGTTATTAAAAAAGGCAGCTAGCGTGCTTCACTCCATCAACAAACACATTAGTTGCACAAGTCGTGATGTCCTACTCCCTTTGTATACTTCCTTGGTGAGGCCCCATTTGGAATACTGTGCACAGTTCTGGGCACCTGGTGACAAGGGCACTATAAAATTATTAGAAAAGATTCAACATCGGGCAACGAAAAACATTTTGGAAGTAAAAGGCCTAGAGTATCAAGCCAGATTGGACATTTTAGGTTTATTTACCCTTGAATATCGTAGATTGAGAGGAGATTTGTGCCTGGCTTATAAAGCAATGCAGGATAATGATCTAAATAACTTATTAGGCCTACAAGTCAAAGATAAAACCTATGCAACTAGGGCTCATCCCTGGCAATTGACCATGGAACATTGCAATTCAAAAAAATAGGAGTAACTGGTTTTCAGTAAGAATTTGCAAGATTTGGAATAAATTACCTGTGGAAATTGTGGCATGCAATAATATTGATGTTTTTAAAAATCAGTTGGACATATACTTAAAACAAAATTGTATAGGTGGTTATAATTAATTATTGGCGAGCATTATGGACTACGGTCTTTTCAGCTCTGTCTAACCTATGTAACCTATGTAACCTATGTAACCTATGTAAATGTTCCACATAGCCATTTTAACACCTCTGCTCATGATCAGTGTTGCTGCGATTTTCTTAACGTGTCCCATACATTGATTTCGCACACCGACTGGGCGCCCATGTGCTTACATGGGCAGAAACACGCCAGGGCTTTGATGTGAAAAATGACAACCGTACTGCTCATAATGAGGTGTGGTAAAATGGCAATGTTGAAAATCTGAGTGAAAATATTGAAAATATGGTAAACTTACTTAGAGTGCGAGGGAACTCTGCAATCTATCATCGTAAAACAGTCATTTTAGGAATTTGTTCACCAAATTTTCAACATAGCCATTTTAAGACATCTGCTCATGAACAGTGTCACTGTGATTTTCTTAATGTGTCCTGTACTTTGATTTCACACACCCACTCGCGCCATTGCGCCACATGGGCGGAAACACATTTTGGGTGAGATATGAAAAATGACAGCTGTACTGCTCATAAGAAGGTGTGGTAAAATGGCAATGTTGATAATCTGGAGTGAAATATTGAAAATTCATGAACTTATGAGCGTGCGTAGGAACTGCACAACGCACGCTCGAAAAACAGTCATTTTTAGGAATTTTTTCACCAGATTTTCAAAATAGGCTTTTTGAGAGCCCACCTTATGAACACTGGCAGTGTTGTTTCATTAATCATTCTGGAAAGGTGATTTCATGCAGTGGCTGCGATATCACCCTTCAGGCCTGAGTAACGCCATGACAGTGACAGCATTCATGAGAAGGGGTCCCAAAAACCCCATGTTGAAAATTTGGGCCAAAAATTCCCAAAAATGCCTGAGATATGCAACAAAGTTGAAAAAACCCTATCTATCCCATTATACAGCTTACCGGCATTTCCTCAGTTTGCGATCGGCTTTGAAGAGTGCAGACGTGTTCCCAGTCCACCGAAGATCGTCGCACGAGGTCCGGAGGAGTATGGGGTGGGTGTGGGGAGGCAGGGTGTGCGTAGGTGGTGCGGGTTGTGGAGGGGGGCAGGGAGAAGCTGAGGACATTTTTGTATTTACCAGTTTTTCTCTAAGACCACGAGGGACCTAAGACCACGACGGACGCTTGCATGCTGGGATGGCACCTGGATGCTTTGGGGGTGCAGCCGATGGGGGATTGGGCACCCCATTATATATAATATTTTGCCACGCTGGGGTGGGCTCCAGCGTGGCACCTGAGCTGCGAAGCGGCAGCCAACGGGATTGGGCACCCCTGGCCGGCTATACAGTATGTGCGTAAAAAGGGCGCTAGCATGCAATATGCATGCGTGCATGTTGAAGGGGGAGATCTGCTCATTAAAGTGGAGCTCTCCCTTTCAACTGTATGCCACTGCATTTTCAGCTGTCATAGACAGCTGGAGCAGTGACTGGCACACTGTGACCATGCCTGAAAACACACTGACTGAATTGGAAGAGGCTGACACACCTCTGGAAAACTCGGATGGTGGCACTATGTTTCTTACACATGCGTGCAAGCAAACATAATAAAAAGGAAGCCAGAAACTGGTCTTCACACAAGACAGGTACAGAAAGAAGTGAGATCAGAACTCAAACTGGCATGTTAAAATTTAGAGTATGTACCTGTCCTGTGAGGTGGTTGCCTTGATATTAATAGTCAAGCTTAATTGCAACTCAGCTGATTTATGAAACCTAAAACTCCTTTTAAAATCATGGGATAAATAAAGTGATAGGAGAGAAAAAAACTTTAAAAGGATGTGAATGTTCTTCTGAGAATTTAGTAAGTTATGTCTTTGATAACTGGTGATAACTAGGTGAGCCTATTGGGAAAACACCTGTTCACAGGGGTACCAAAAATACCACTAAAATACATACATCAAACCAGGATGAACAAGAAAGAAAAACATACTTGTAGCACAATTACTGTAATTTACACAAGGAAATGAGGTAGGGCTCAGGTAACACAGGTACGTTTAAATTTGTCTAGCAGCTAAGGCTTTAATCTGTGTTTAAAGATCCAAGGAGTTTTTACTTCTAGTACATGCAGTGCCAGAGAGTTCCAGATCTGGGAGGCGGGGGCACATAAGCAAATGAATGTTGACCCATGTAATTTTTGAAGAGAATTAGGGCTGTGTGAAATTAAACTTTCACTGGTAGAATTTTGGTGAAAGTCAGAATTTCACTTTCTCAGAATTTCAGAATGTACTTTGGCAACTTTTGTGGAAATTCCAACTTAGAACGACAGAATGAATGTAGGAATTGCAGATCAATGTACTGAATTGCAGAAAGAAATTCTGCAGAACTGATCACTATCTGTGGTCAGTTCTGTGGAACGTCTTACTACAGTTTAATACATTGGTCTGCTATTCATACATTCATTCCACAGTTCAGTGAGTCACTGAAGTGCAGAATGAATGTATGAATTGTAGATTAATGCATTAAACTACAGAAATAAATTCCACTAGAAGCAGGGACATCCCAGACTCCCAGCAGGGGGCATTCCTCAGGCAACTAGTAAGAGAGCCTACTCATGAGGGAGCAGTATTGGACCTGGTATTAACCAACGTGGACAGCATTTGCAGGCATCATGGTGGGTAACTATCTGGGGACCAATGATCACTGAATGGTGTGGTTCAATACGACTACTGAGCCAGAATCGAACCACACTGAAGTGAGGGTCCTGAACTTCAGGACAGCTGACTTTACAAAGATGGGGAATGCCTCAGGGTTTCCCTGGTGGAGTGGAGGATAAGAGTTGAGTGGAGGAACAGTTAGCAAAACTTAAAGGGGCCACAGGGAAAGGCAACAAATCTCTGTGTCAGGCAAGTAAACAAAACCAAGAGGAAAAAGAGATTGCTGTGGCTCTCAAAAGAGGTGGCTTGGAAAGTGAGAGTAAAAAAGTTCACATTCAGAAGATATAAGGAGATGCAGAGGAAGGAGGATAGGGAGGTGTACAATAAGAAGCAGAGGGAGGCAGGGGAAGCACTCAAGAGCACAAAGGTGCAACAGGATGAGAAAATAACCCATGCAGAAAAGAAAGGAGACAAGACATTTTACTGGTATGTAAGTGAAAGGAGAAAGATCAGGGGAGGGATCGTGAAGCTAAGGAGGGAAAAGGGGGAAGGTGTGGAAGGGGACAAAAAAATGCAGACATCCTGAACAAATATTTTTGTTCATTGTACATGGAGGAAGGGGAAGGTGTTGGACCACAGATAAGAGACATGAGCATCACAGGAAGGGATGTGGACACTAGTCCATTTAAAGAGAGTCCTTAAGGAACTCACAAATCTGAAAGTGGACATGACAATGGGGCCAGACGGGATACGTCCACTGATATTGAAGGAGCTCAGAGAGGTACTGACTGCACCTCTGACAGTCCTGTTCAACCACTCACTAGAGACAGAAGTGGTCCCGGAGGACTGAAGGAGAGCAGAAGTAGTCCCACTTCACAAAAGAGGTAGCAGGGAGAAAGCTGGTAATTGCAGTCCAGTCAGCTTGATTTCAGTGGTGAGGAAAATAATGGAATCACTGCTAAAGAAATGGATTGTGGAATATCATGTAACCAGCAGCTTACAGGATCAGAGGCAGCATGGATTCATTGGGGGAGGTCATGTTAAACAAATCTGATAGATTTCTTGACTGGGTGACCAGGAAAATAAATCAGGATGGATCGGTGGATGTGGCCTACCTAGATTTCAGTAAGGCCTTCAACACCGTTCCACAAAGGAGACTAGTAAACAAGTTGAGCAGCCTAGGAGTGGCTCCAAAAGTTGTAAACTGGGTGAAAAATTGGTTGGGGGACAGGCGACAGAGGGTGGTAATAAACAGAGTTCACTCCGAGGAAGGAAGGGTGACCAGTGAGGTGCCACAAGGATCAGTTCAGGGACTGGTCCTCTTTAATGTCTGCATAAGTGACACTGCAGAGGGGCTAGAAGGGAAGGTATGCCATTTTGCAGATGACACTAAAATCTGAATTGGGGAAGACACTCAGGGGGTGGTAGCAAAAATGAATAGGGATTTAAGAAAGCTTGAGTACTGGTCAAGAGTGTGGCAAGTGAGTTTCAATGTGAATAAGTGCAAAATCATTCACTTAGGGCACAGAAACCCAGGGGCAGATTACAAGATGGGGAGAGTGGTACTGGCGATCATCAAACAGGAAAGAGACCTGGATGTATTCATATCTAATGACCTAAAGGTGGCCAAGCAGTGTGACAAGGCAGTGGGAAGTGCCAGTGGGATGCTAGGATGCCTAGGGAGAGTTGTCCCCAGCAGAAAGAGGGAGGTGATGATTAGAGATGCAGTGAAATTTTATTTCACCTGCAAAATCACAAATTTTGCTATGCGAAATATTTCACAAAATTCCACTCATTCAGTGAAATATTTTGTGGGTGCAAAATGTGTAATTTCACCCATGAAATGTGGAATTTCGCCCGTGAGCAGTAGAATGTTGCCTGCAAGTGGTGAAATTCCACATTTCACCAGTGGAATTTTGCATTTTGCACCCGAGTAATATTTTGCGAAATGCAAAAACTTTGCGAAATATTTCGCTGAACGAAATTCCACAATTTCACACAACTCTAGTGGTGATATTGCTGTATAAATCATTGGTGAGACCTCACCTAGAGTACTGTGTCCAGTTCTGGAGACCACATCTCCGGAATGACATTGACAGGATAGAGGTGGTCCAGAGGAGGACATCCAAAATGGTGCAGGGTCTGCACCAGAGGCCATATCAGGAAAGACTGAAGGATCTCAATATGTACACCCTGGATGAAAGGAGGAAAAGAGGGGATATGATAGAGACTTTCAAATATCTCATAGGTATAAATAAGGTGCAGGAGGGGAGAATTTTTCAGAAAAAAAGATGCTCAAGAACAAGGAGGCACACTACGAAGCTGGAGGGGGGAAGACTCAGGGGAATTGTGAGGAAGTACTTCTTCACAGAAAGAGTAGTGGATGCCTGAAACAGCCTCCCAGCAGAGGTGGTGGGGGCAAAAACTGTAACAGGATTCAAGAAAGCATGGGACAGACAAAAGGGAACCTTAATGGTTAGGGAAAGAAGGACTAGGCCAGAGATCAAGTAGGATCTGAGGTATTACAGTAGGTAGGGAAAATGGGCAGACTAGGTGGGCCAAGCGGTCCTTATCTACCATCAGTTCCATGTTACACCTTTGTGTACAGAAGCTACTTTAGCCATTTTCTAGCTGCTGGACTCCTGTCCTGTGTGAAAGGACAGATTGAAAAATAAACCACAGATGCAAAGATTACTGGGGCAGCAAGCTTCTCCAGTGTTGGTTCAAGACCATCTGAGCCAGCTGCCGTATCAGTTTCTATTTTATTCAGTGATTTTAATACTTCAGACTCCATCACCAGCCTGAGATGGAAGCTAGGTGCTGTAGGGTTTCACGTGCCTGTGGCCGTAGCAGCAAAGTCAGAGATAACAGAGTTTCTTTGAGTGATCAAGTTGGTGTACGATACAGTAGGTTGAAGAATATGGCCATAATTAGCAGATCAGTACAAACAGGGCCCCCAATTTCAATACATTTGGAGAGGGGACACACAGGATAATGTTTGATTCAGAAATTACTTTTGTCATATCGCTTTTTCTACTCTCAACTGCAACCCAAGTCCTGACCACCACTAGCCAGAGTGCTCCCGCCAGTGGAAATCCACAGGGCAGGGAGGGTGCTGCTGTCTCTTTTCCTGGCAGCACTGTGATTTTTTTCCCTCATTTACAGCCCATGTCTACATTCCACCTCTAGGCATGTGCCCAGCCATTGCTGGCATCGATCATGTGCAGTATGCTCCTGCAGAGAAAGCAATCCTTTGTGACCCAACTGCAAGGATCACTGTGGCATCTTCAATACCTCTGCTCCAAGACTGTTCTTGGTGTCTTCATGTGTCACTTTCATGGCAGAGGCACCATACTGATCATGCCCCCAACCACAGTCTCTCACCATGAATGCCGTGGAACCGTCCTCTGGCCAGCTGGTCATCTGGATGTTTCCCTTGAAGGGGAAACCCCACTGGTCCTCACACCTCTCCCACAGACCCACTACATTCTGCTTCTGTATAGAGTGATCTCTAAGAAATCTGGTTCCCAAATCCAGGCATTCCTTGGACCTTTCACTGTCTGGCTGCTCCTTGTTGTCTGCAGTATGACTCCAATTCCAGACTGAACCAGAATGACTCCAGAAATGCCTCAGACATCTGGACTTCTGGCTGCCTCCTTTTATTCTCTAAGTTTCTCCCAAACATGTACACCTCAAGACTGCCAGTCTTGGGAAAGGCTTGTTGCACTGAACAGGATTCCTCTCCATACTGGTAGGAGTGGGTTTTGTTACACTTACTCGCTACAGAAAATTTGTTCAGAAACCAACTACAGTAACTTCCTGAACTACAGAACACTGCTGCCATGTAGAAAGTCATGTCTTTTTCAGTCAGCAGAAATGCTGTACCTGCAGCATCTCAGGACCAGTTAACTCCATTCACAATCCTGAAGCAAGGTGAAGGTCCCAGCAATAGGCCTTTGGGCTATATTTTGAATGCCACTTTTACAGAGTTATGTGTGTGGTGTTGGGGTAGATGTGTTGTGTGTGTGTGTGTGTGTGTGTGTGTGTGTGTGTGTGTGTGTGTGTGCTGTTGTGTTATGTGTGTGTGTGGTTGAATGTATGCATGACTGCAGAGTTGGGTATGTGTGTGTATGTGTGTTGTGTTAGATTACATGTGTGTTTGTGTGTATGTGTGTGATATTAGGTTATGCACAAATCTGTACGTGTGTGCTTGTAGAATTGGATTGTTTGTCTATGTTTAGAGTTACACTGGTTTGTGTGTTTGTTATGTGTACATGCATGCCTGTGGTGTCAGCTAATGTGTTTGTCTGTAAAATAGATTTTTCTTATTATCAGCAATACAAATGCCTGTGAGAAGTTGATTTATGAGCATACCTGTTATGTGGTTTTAGATGTGTATATGTGTGTGTGGGGTTGGATTACATGTGTGTGTTTGTGTGTACGTGTGCGGTATTAAGTTACGTACAGATTTGTATGTGTGTGCCTGTAGAACTGGATTATTTGTTTTTATCTAGAGTTACACTGGTTTGTGTGTTTGTTATGTGAACATGCGTGCCTGTGGTGTCAGTTAATGTGTTTGTGTCTGTAAAATAGATTTTTTTTATTATCTACACTACAAATGCCTGTAAGAAGTTGATTTATATGCATACCTGTAGTGCTGGTTTAGATGTGTATGAGTGAGTGTGGCTATGTATATGTGATTTAAGTTATCTTAATGTTTTGGAGTACATGCGATTGTCCACCTCCTTATCTACTGCTGGTTTACATGCTTGTGTGAATTGAGTGTGCATTTTGCACATGCATATGTTTGCGTGCAGCTAATCATTAAACATAGTATTATGCATATGTTTTCAGTGCTAAAATCAGAACAAAAACGAACAAAGTCTGCAGAAGTGATCTGATAAACTAAGAATGTTGTTCAGTTATTTTAAAGGGATGTCTGCGGCCACATCAGAGCAAATCTATGGTTTGTACAATAGGTTGACAAAGACACAAAGTGCTTTGTCACTGCATAATCATTTCGTGAGTAGCTTAGCTCTTGCCCAAGGCACTTTTCTACTGTGTAATCAGTCTCTCTATTGAACATGAAATGTGTGTCAAGACTCCAGAGCCCTTTGATGATTAAAGAGCCACCCATTCTTTCAGGTATGTCTGCGAAAGGGACCCTGGCCAGTCATGACTCACAGGCGTGGGCAGGTGCTGTTCTCACCTATACAGTCATATCTTCCAATCACCTGCCTTTGGGTTGCATTTCTGCAATATCTGGGGAGCCCAGAGGGTAGATCTGCATGTTTGTGTAGTGACTGGGAAATAAAAACATTTGAGTTCATGGGAATTGCATAGTAGTTTGCTACTGAGCTAAATTTATATTTCTATCGACAGGACCCTGTAATATTGCAGGTAGAAAGGAATGAGCAATGAGATCAAAGAAGCTGAGGGCTGAGGTTTCAATTTTGTCCTCTCTGAACTCTGACAGCAGGAATCAAATTATGTTGGTGAAGCAAAGTGACTCACCACAGGAGAAGTATAAATACGTTTTATTACCCAAGGAATGCATAAAGCAAGCAAAGGTTTCCCTATAAAATATGTGACACTAATAGCAGTCTCAGTACTCTCAACTGCTATGCATTTCACATTGTGCCACACATATTACACCCATAACCCCTTGCTTCTCAAAGATATACTGAAGTACATATTGTTAGAGCTATGTCTAGAAATAAAAACTGTAAAAAAAAATTAACTTGATAAAAACTTTAACAGTAAACATGGCATTCAATATTGTTTCACTTACTAGTCTTTAAAATAAGAATGTGCTATTCAGGCTGGCTTGTCAGTAGAGCAGTAGATGAGAGCTACTGCTTATCATGCTGGCGACCTGGGTTTGGGAATGAGCAAATGCTACTAAAGGGCTGGCGAGGCATGGAGGATGGCGGGTCCCAGTGGATGCTCTCCTCCTCTGGAGGGGGGAGTGCTGCTGCCTTCTCTGCAGTGTTGCCGCTCAGTGCCCACAGGTGGTAGCACACTGGAAGCCAAAGTACGAGACTGCATGTTAGTCAGGCTCACAGCCTCCACACCATACTGTGCACCACTGCATTAACCCCCTCGCTTGCTGACATGCAAGGAGAAGGGACAAAAACCAGGAAAAAAAGGTCTCCATGGCAAACAATGGACATCCTGGTACACCCAGTCCCCACACCACTGCCAGCAGCACCTCCTGACAATGCGTAAAGACTCAGGTGATTAATCTTCCCCCGTGCCATCCTCACCTTATGGGGTAGATTCAAGTCTCAAAGGAGCATGGTGCTGGCAGGTAGAGATGCTATGGTAATGTGGTCCTTGGGTGCTCCTGAGGGAAGCAGGTGCTGGAGATCAGAAAGATGCATACATTGCAAAAAAAAAAGAATGTGCCTCACATTCTAATGATTTCTCTGTAGTTTAAATGCCAGTGCTACCCATTTTAATGCTGAGAGTTTCAGAGGTGCAATATGAGCATTCTCCAATACTCTAGAAATGTTCTGACAAACACTTTCACTTCACAAACAACTAGTGCCATAGAGCAAGCTGTGAAAAAAGACAATATTTAGACACTGCTTTACTGGTAATTTTACAATATCCAAGAAAACATTTCTAAATATAATATTTGGACACCATGCAGCTTATATTTCATTAATGTGCTGTATTTACTGTATCTCCCTTATGTTTTATTACTGAGGACATCTATAGGAAACCAGGATCTTAGTTCCCCAGACTTTCTCACATCAGCCTGAGTTTCCTTCATAATGCTTTGTGGCATCACAGTCTGTTGCTGTGGAAGTGATTGTGATGTCACAAACAAACCATTATGGAGGAAACTAGGAGAAACATAGAAACACTGAATCTGATGAAGAATAAAGACCGCTTGGCCCATTCAGTCTGCTCATTTCTCCTTACCTACACTATTAGTGCAGACCATGCCCAGTCTACAGTTCCTTCTCCCTTTCCTCCCCTTCCTTTCTACTATGATTCCCTTGTGCTTATCCCACGTATTCTTGAACCCCACCACTGTTTTTGTGCCACACCACCTCTACCAGAAAGCTGTTCCAGGAACCCATCACTCTTTCTGTGAAGAAGTACTTTCTCACAACTCTCCAGAATCTATCCACCTCCAACTTCATTGCAAATCCCCTTGTTTATGAGCACTGTTTCTTCTGAGAAATACTTCCCTCCTGTACCTTATCTACCCCAGTGAGGTATTTAAAGGTCTGTATCATATTCCCTCTCCCTCTTCTGTTCCAGAGTGTATATATTGAGAACCTTTAGCCTCTCCTCATAGGGTTTTTGATGCAGACCCAGCATAATTTTTAACTGCCCTCCTCTGAACTGCCTCCGCTCTGTCTAAGACATTCTGAAGATGTGGTCTTCAGAACTTGGCACAGTATTCTAAGTGGTGTCTTACCAGTGACCTATACAGAGGCAACACCACGTCCCTCTTTCTGTTGGTGATACCCCTTTCTATGCACCCTACCATCGTACTAGTCCTCTCTACTGTCTTGTCACAGTGCCTGGACACCTTTAGGTCATATGAAATGATTAACCCCGCATATCTTTCCTACTTGGTAGTTGTCAAAACTACTCAATCCATTTTGTACTCTTTCCCTGGGTTTCAGTGCCCTAAGTGCATTATTTTGCACTTTATTGCATTGAAACCCAGCTGCCATACCCTTGCCACTCCTCTAGTTTTCTCAAGTCTCTGCTCATCCTTTCCATTCCCCCTGGCATGTCCACCCTGTTGCAGATTTTGGTGTCCTCCACAAAGAGGCACACATTCCCTTCCAGCTCCTCTGCAATTCACTTATAAAGACATTAAAGAGGACCAGTCCTAGCACCAAGTAGATAGATAGATAGATAGATAGATAGATAGATAGATAGATAGATAGATAGATATTTTATTTATAAAAGTACCCATCTCCAGAGACTCTGGGCGCTGTACAAAACAATAACAATAAAATTATTAAACTCGGGCATAAAAATATATATATATATATATATATATATATATATATATATATATATATATATATATACACACACACAGTTTCTGCCGGGAGCGTACATGCAATCTATCTATCCCCTTAAAACCACATAATTAGTCAATAAATGCTTGCTGAAAGATACATTGTTAGGCCCTTCTTGAAAGCTTCTACTAAGGGACCATCCCTTAAATAATCCAGCAAGGAGTTCCTCAGGGTAGGCACAGCCACCAAGAATTCTCTGCTCCCACAGTGCCACAACCTGACCCTGGGAGTAGATAAAATCTGAGGGATACAGAACCTAGTTTCATTTCAATGTCCTCAGTAATAAAGAATGAGATAAATGATTACAGAACATTAATGTAATATAAGCTGTAATATGCAAAAATAGTATATATTGAAGAAATGTCTGTGATATTAGGAATTAAATTTAATTATAGCAACTTGTAAACTACAATTAATTCAAGGAAGAAACATTGGTCCAAAGCAGTAGAATCACAAAAAGCATATCACATTTTATAATGCAAACAATGATGGTAAAAATAACAGAATCCCATATTTTAAAAATGTATTTTAACATTGTAAAATGTCCCTTTGTGTAGCTCAGATCTTAAGATTTTTACCTTTTCTCTCTCTCTCTCTCTCTCTCTCTCTCTCTCTCTCTCTCTCTCTCTCTCTTGTCCTCTTTATTCTTATTACTAAGAACATTTGCACATTAGCAGGATTTGTTTGTGTACCTTAGACTATCTGCTCCTGCTGCATGTCTCCTAACCTGAGGTCTTAAGGCTCTGCTTGTGACGTTACAGTCAGTTGCCAAGGAAATGAGTGTGATGCCACAAGCAGAGGAACAAGACTTTAACTTGGAACTGGATTAAGACATTCTATGCCAGTCTTGGCAGTAATGGGAACAGTTCACGAAGTGTACCAACAGGAATTAAAACTGAAAAACAGGACAAGACAGGAATGTTCTAAGACGCTAGTAAGTTTTACACAGCAAGTGAATAATGCAATGAGACAAACCGCAGAAATTAAGGGAACAAAAATGGCACATCAAGAGCATGAAAATGATCTTTGTGCTGATTATATCCTTTAATGTATATAATATAGGGTCGATCAGATAGAGATGCTTGAACTGGTGTGCTGCAGTAGGGCACTGGACAAGCCCTGTTGTTCAGAGGTGGTAAATTCTTGGGTAATGTTTAAAAGCACTTTTTCTTCCCGAGGGTGGTGAATCTATGGAGCAGCCTACCAGTGGTGACAGTTGGCATGCAGACTGTACAGGCCTTCAATGTAAGTCTAGAAAAATGTTTGCTTACCAAGGAATCACAGAGCACTCTGGGTGGTAGAGTGAGTGGAAAATCTCTATGCATTAGTACATGATTTTACACAGACCAGGTGGCAGTTTTTGCTTATTAAGCAGGCAGGGCCAGACATAATGGACACAGAGTCCCTTTTAACCTTAAGTTAGTATATTATAATAACTGGGTCACGTTTTCTCCCTTAGGAAAAGTGGGTTGTAATTTGCAATTATAATCAGCTGGTTATAATGGCAAACACACACCTCTTTCCCTGTGGGAAAAGCACAAACCACACAGCAGCTCATGAGCCATTATGTTTCATGAGAGCATAAGAGTAAGAAAATGACATACCATATCATGTCGCATGTCACCTCACAGAGAACCAAACTCTGCCAAAAATAACTGCCATATTTTCTCTCTTTCTCTCTCTGTCTCTCTGTCTCTCTCTCTCTCTCTCTCTCTCTCTCTCTCTCTCTCTCTCTCTCTGTCTCTGTCTCTGTCTCTGTCTGTCTGTCTCTCTCTCTCTCTCCTCCGCCTCCTTCTGCAGGTCTCATGAGCGGCATCACCACGAAAACCACCAGTTCCATAGAAACAGACTTTTTTTTTAAGTTTTTCTTCCACCAGTTGGAGCTTACTTAAGTAACTGCAGTTTCTTTCTTGCAATATATAGGACTGTTTGCCTCCTGTTTCGATTGTTAATGTTACCTTTCCAGAGTTAAAAAAAAATTACATCTTCATTACAAACAACAGTCTAGTGTTCCAATTACTTCCACCATGAAGTGCTGTGAAGTACTGCACATATTTTATACAATTGCTGTGGCAAAAAAATGCAACCCCAAAAATTATATAAAATAAAATATGGGGTGGTATGGAAACTCGAATTTTACACTTGCCCTCAGTGTTGGATGATTGGATAAACCCCTCAACTTTTGCTCTTGGGGTTTATGTAGTATTCAACACCCTGGGTACTGTATGTGTGTAAAATTCTCATTACATACAGCACCTCATATATTATTTTATATACTGAACAATAACAATAAAGGATTCGTAATCATGGAAGAAGCACAGCTTTGTGGAGGGAGTTTGGGGTGCAGCAAGATCATCAAACTACAAGATCAAGTAAGTAAAAAAAGGTAAAGAAACATTATTCATAAAAAATAACATATGGGCAGCAACACCACTCATTTATTTTCACACATCTTCAGAGTGTTTGCTTACACAAATTACTCAAGTTTTGCTCTCATGGTTTATTTAGCAACACACACCTCAAGTGTGTAAAAAAACAACTCATAATACACTGCTTTCCATGCATTATTCTGTATGCTATACTGAAAAAAAAATATTAGATAACATTTTGACCGAGAAAGGAAATACTGAATTTCGAGTGGTACAGAGGTATAAGCTGAATGTAGCTTACATAAAACGACTGATCTGTGGAGCTGTACGTTAAAAACTGTTGAGACAAAAGCTGAGTTTAAAAGAGACATTTACAGTCCAAAATATTTTATTTATTTAAATACTGTATTTGAGTCACTGGATAGTTTGATACCTTTTACTGGACCAACATACAGTATGTCTTCTTGTACAAAGATGATGTAGTACACAAGGTTTGGAGCCCCACAGGTCCCTTCTTGAAATGAATAGGTCATTTACCTGAGGAAGGGACCCGTGGGGCCCTTAAAGCTTGTGTGCTATATCATTTTTGTACAAGACATATGTTGGCTCAATAAAAGGTATCAAAGTATCCAGCAATTCTTGTTTTCCAAGGACCAATATGGCTAACAGTTCTTGTTACTAAATACAGTATTTAGGAATTCACATAACCAAAATTCCACAAGACATGCTGGAGAAAATGCATATTTATCTGAGCAGGTGAACCTCGATTTGATACTTGGAGCTAATGTCCTTGTGTAGTTCCAATACAGTATGTTCTAGTGAAATTAATGTTTTGCCTCAGAACTTGCTTCTCTCGTCTATGTTCAGATGGTGGCCAGTAAGAAATGCAAGCCATGATTGACTGTGACTGAATTATAGCTGCTTATGGAAAAGGTCACTCACTACCACCCTTTCTTGTATGGATCCTGTGCTATGTCCACTGCAGCCAGACATGACATTTGGAGGGGCATGTGTCACAAAGTCATTGCCCTTGCTATACAGCCCAGAACCTACCAGGATGTAAAGAATAGGTGAAATCACTTGAAGTCTGGTGGGAGGCAGAAGGCAGCAGGCCTTCTCTGCTCCCAGTCTCAAACAAGGAGCAGCACAGGAAATAGACCTTTTAATGGACAATAAGAATGGATAATTGGCTGCATGGACATTATCACCATCTGCTGTGTGGATGGCATGGACATGGGAGTACATCCAAAAGGTACTGTATGTCATTAGCCAGAGGGAATTGGGAATGAATACAGGCACATATGCTCACCATAACACCTTTCCCCCTGCAGCTGAGGGCTGCAATGTTCCGGCACTGGATATGGGATAGAAAGACACAATAAAAAGCACCCCAATAGTATGATATGGTACTGTATGCTCGTATGTGTATGTACTGAGCTCATATGTGTGTGTCCCATTCCTGAAAGCTGTACAAGTATTGGACTAATCATAGTTATTATCACATATAGAGCACTATGGAACACAGGGTGCACTGCCACCTGAGCTGATAAAACACCCAGCCACCCACCTCACCCCCCCTCCCAGAAGATGATGAGGACACCTGTGACATGAGGTACACAGAGCCACTAACACCTGTAAAGGAATGTAACCACTATATGCAGCTAGTCCTTGACAACCAAGGAAAATGCAGTAGGATACTGGACAGGATGGAAGTACATCTACCTGCCATTGCTGCCACCTTGCTGGCTATGTGCAGTGCCTGGTAAAACATAAAGGTAACACTTGGTGTACATTTATCAAGACCCATACCTTCCAGCCATTGTCCCAGCAGTATGGATGGAGGTGTTCAGACAGCTCACAGATCATGTGGCATCATGCACCTGTTTAGGAGGCTGGTCACAGTGTGCCACTTGACAGACATAGTCCATCCCAGTTAAGTAGTCTTTATATGTGTGGGCTATCTGTCCCTAGATGGGGAGGTACATAGCAGTCCCATGGCAATGTACCCAATGCCATGGCACAAATGTGCACCCTGCAACAAACCTGGGATGTGAAAATTGATGTATTACATACTGTTCCAGGATGCATGTGTGATGTGATAAACATATGAAGGATTACGTATTTGTGTGTGTTATTATGGTTATGGCAATGAAGGCTGAGTGTACACATATGGGGTAGTACACAATTGGAGTAATGTGTACAGTATTTAGGTGTTGATGGTTCTGTGTGTGGGGGGTGCTTATGCATTATTTTTTGTTGAAGTAGTGCTCTACAAGTTGCACATGCAGTGCTCCTAAAGAAATGGATAAAAGAAATAAGGAAAAATCGATTAGGACCCACCTGGACAGGTCTAAAGATAATAACTTGTTGACATATAAAACTAAGGAAAGATTTCTTCGTGGTGCTGGAAAGGGACTTTATCAAAGAGATCTGTTCTACTCCACAATACTCCCCTCCTATCTCAGCCAGGATATGGTTTACGTTATTTGAAATCAATATGCAGCTAGCCCCATGATCATGGAACAGCTGGAGATCTTACAAAATGAAACTAAGACAACTAGAGATGATACAGTAGTGAACGGGTCTAGGGTGGATGATGTAATAAGAATATTTCAGAGCATACATCCACCAAACGAATCATTCTTCACGGAGTTAGAAACTCAACCAAATGACAGAATGAGTAATGCAGCCTCAGTCTCGGGACTCAGCCCCGAATGGAATAATTAGATAAGATTTGGGCTCAATCAATCAAACAACAAAAAATTGTCAGCCTGTATGAGACTAGTAGAACATTGGGAGCCTTAGAGGTAAATGTGGATGTCCAGTGTGTCCAGGAGAAGAAGATGCCCCCAGCTAATATTAGTTGATCTAAACAATATGAGAATGTTAACAGTGAGAACTGCAATATTCTATCTAAGCAGAATAGTCCTTTACTATGTATATTTGGGCTTGGAAAAGGGGAATATAATGGACCATTAAAAAAATAAAATTGTAACCTTCTTGGGGCACATTTTTGGTGTATCTATACATGAAGATGACATTGTGTCTACTCAATATGTTACTTCTTATGACTGTAGGGAATGTATTATTGTTTATTTTGAATTGTTTTTCTTGAAAGGATAAATGCCTAGGGCCTGAATAATAGTTTCATAAAATTTGATTTTTCAAGTAGGTCCACTTCAATGCTGGTTAGTATTCCTGTCAAGATGAATTAAACAAGACCATGATACAACCTTTCTGGTATGAACTGCTTAAATGGTGCAAATTCTTAAAATCTGACCCAATCCATACATAACCTGTTTAAACATTACCAACAAATTTCACAAGGTAGAAAAGGTGCAAAGGTGGCAATAAGTAGAGAAGGAAAAAGGGGTGGTGTGTAGAATGATATAATTGTGAAGAACAGAAGGGTAGCAGAAAGGATTTTAGTTCAGATGAAAGCTATGGATAGTATGGGTCTGTACCTTGTTGACAACAGAGTGTGTGTGGAGACTGTCTTCGCAAGAAACCCAAACTAGGAAGAATTAGGACCTCTTAAAGGTCAGGTAAATTTGCATGAAAAAAATTATATGCAGTGCATATTTCTGATAGATTTTTTGCCCTCGAAATCTATACCTACAAGCATTTGTCAATGCCGAATGTTGATTGTGTTGGTCTGTTGAGCTCGCTCAGTGGCCCTGTGTCACTCGCTCATTCTGTTCCTCCCAGTGCTGCAGGCTGCACCTTTGTACGGGCTCCTGGCTGTGTTGGCATGTTTTTCTGCCCACAGAGAAATCTGCAGTTGTCCTGACAGAGTTGTGTTGAGGTGGGTCACTCGCCCTCTCTCAGTTACTCATTCTGTTTCTGCTGGAGCTGCAGGCTGCCCTTTTGTACTGGGCTCCCGCCTCTGTTGGCGGCTTTCTCTGCCCACAAAGAAATGTGCAGCAGTCCTGACACAGGTCCATTGAACTACCTCCCTCTCCCTCTCTTGCTCATTCTGTTTCTGCCGGCACCGCAGGCTGGCCTTTTGTACGAGGCTCCTGCCTGCATTGTTGCCTTTTTCTGCACACAAAGCAATCCGCAGCAGTCAAGATAGAGGTCTGTTGAGCTGGCTCGCCCCCCCCCCCACTCGCTCGTTGTGTTTCTCCCAGCACTGCTGGCTGCCCTTTTGTACTGGACTTCTGCCTGTGTTGGCACCTTTTTCTGGCCACAAAGAAATCTGCAGCTGTCCTGACACAGGTCCATTGAGGTTGCTCTCTCTCCACTTGTCTCACTCGCTCATTCTGTTTCTCCTGTTGTTAGAGGCTGCTCTTTTGTACTGGGCTTCTGCCTGCATTGGCAGGTTTTACTGCCCACAAAGAAATCTGCAGCTGTCCCGACACAGATCCGTTGAGGTGGGTCATTCCACCTCTCTCACTCACTCATTCTGTTTCTGCTGGTGCTGCAGGCTGCCCTTTTGTACTGGGCTCCTGCCTCTGTTAGCAGCTTTTTCTGCCCACAAAGAAATCTGCAGCAGTCCTGACACAGGTCCGTTGAGGTAGCTTACTTCCCCTCTCTCACTCACTCATTCCGTTTCTGCTGGCACTGCAGGCTGGCCATTTGTACCGGGCTCCTACCTGCATTACCACCTTTTTCTGTCCACAAAGAAATCCACAGTAGTCATGATAGAGCTCTGTTGAGCTTGCTCACTGCCCCTCTCTCACTCACTCATTGTGTTTCTCCCAACGCTGCTGGCTGCCCTTTTGTACTGGGCTTCTGCCTGCATTGGCACCTTTTTCTGCCCACAATGAAATCCGCAGTAGTCCGAACAGAGCTCCGTTGAGCTCACTCACTACCCCTTCCTCACTCACATGTTCTGTGTCTTCCACTGCTGTAGGCTGCCCTTTTGTATTGGGTTTCTGCCTGCATTGGTGGCTTTGTCTACCCACAAAGATATGGGCAGCAGTCCCGACACAACTCCGTTGAGGTTGCTCACTCACCTTCTGTCACTTGCTCTTTCCATTTCTGTGGGGGCTGCAGGCTGGCCTTTTGTACTGGGCTCCTGCCTGCATTGCTGCCTTTTCCTGCCCACAAAGAAATCTGCAGCAGTGATGATAGACCTCCATTGAGCTCGCTCACTCCCCCTCTGTCACATGCTCATTCTGTTTCTCCCAGCGCTGCAGGCTGCCCTTTTGTACTGGCCTCCTGGCTGAATTGGCACCTTTTCCTGTCCACAAAGAAATCCTCAGCTGCCCCGACACAGCTCCATTGAGGTCACTCACTTTCCCAGTCTCACTCGCTCATTCTGTTTCTCGTGGTGCTGCAGGCTATCCTTTTGTACTGGGCTTCTGCCTCTGTTGGTATTTTTTTCTGCCCACAAAGAAATCTGCAGCAATTTTGACAGAGCTCCATTGGCCTCACTCACTCCCCCTATCTTACTTGCTCGTTCCGTTTCTGCCCTTGGTGCTAGCTGCCCTTTTGTACTGGGGTTCTGCCTGTGTTGCTGCCCTTTTCTGCCCGCAAAGAATTCTGCAGCAGTCATGATACAGCTCCGTTGAGCTCGTTTACTCACTCCCCCTCTCTCACTCGTTCATTCTATTTCTCCCACCACTGCAGGTTGCCCTTTTGTACTGGCTTCTGCATGCATTGCTGCCTTTTTCTTCCCACAAAGAAATCCGCAGCAGTCCCAACTGAACTCCGTTGAGCTCACTCTCTCCCCCTCCCTCACTCGCTCATTCTGCGTCTCCTGGTGCTGCAGGCTGCCCTTTTGTAGTGAGCTCCTGCCTGCATTGTCACTTTTTCCTGCCCACAAAGACATCTGAAGCAGTCCCGACAGAGCTCAGTTGAGCTCGGTCACTCCCCCCCCCAGTCGCTCGATCCTAATCTGTCCCAAACACTGATTTCTGACAGTGACTGGGGAATTCTGCACCGGAAGCGTGGAAACAAATTTCAGCCAGAATGTTGAAAAGGACAGCTGTACTGTTCATAAGGAGGTGTGAAAAAATGCCAGTGTTGACAATCTGGCGTGAAAATATTACTAATTTGCAAACTTACAAGGGTGTGTGGAACCTGCACAACACACACCCGTAACACAGTCATTTTATGGAGTTTCATCACAAAATTTTTAACATAGGCATTTTAGGATCTCTGCTCATGAACAGTGTCAGTGTGATTTTCTTAATATGTCCTGAACACCGATTTCCCACAGCAACTGTGCTATTGTGCGCTGGAAGAGCAAAAACACATTTTGGCCAGGATGTGAAAAATGACAGCTGCACTGTTCATAAGGAGGTGTGGCAAAATGGCAATGCTGAAAATTTGGAGTGAAAATATTGCAAACTTGTGAAGGTATGACCGTGTGTGGAAACTGTGCAATGCACATTCACAAAACACTCATTTTATGGACTTTCGTCACCAAATTTTCAACATAGGCATTTTAGGACCTCTGCTAATGAACAGTGTCACTATTTTCATAATGTGTCCTGAACACGGATTTCCCACAACGACCATGCTATTCTGCACCGGAACTGCGAAAAGACATTTCGGCCAGGATGTAAAAAATGACAGCTGTACTGTTCATAAGGAGGTGCAGAAGAATGGCAATGTTGAAAATCTATAGTGAAAATAATATTAATTCATGAAGTTACGAGCATGCATGCAAACTGCGCAATGCACGCTTGTAACTCAGTCATTTTATGGAGTATCATCACCAAATTTTCAACATAGGTATTTTAGGACCTCTGCTCATGAACAGTGCCACTGTCAGTTTCTTAATCTGAGCGGAACACTGATTTCCCACATCGACCGCGGTATTCTGCACCGGAAGTGCAAAAACACATTTTGGCCAGGATGTGGAAAATGACAGCTGTATTTTTCACAAGGAGGTCTGAAAAAGTGCCAATGTTGAAAATCTGGCTTGAAAATATTGCAAATTCGCGAAGTTATGAGAGTGCATAGCAATTGCGCAACGCATGCTTGTAAAACAGTCATTTCTTTGGATTTTTTCCACCAAATTTGCAAAATAGGCTTTTTGACAGCCCACCTCATGAACACTGGCACTGTCATTTTGTTAATCGGCCCTGAAAGGTGATTCCACGCAGTGACTGCGAAATCACCTTTCGGGGCCGATTAAAGCCATGATAGTGCCAGAATTCATGAGGAAGGGTCCCAAAAATCCCATGTTGAAAATTTTGCGCCAAAATTCCAAAAGACTACTGAGATATGCATTAAAGTTGGAAACACCCCATTTATTCCATTATACAGCTTACCGGCATTTCCTCAGTTTGCAGTCGGCTTTGAAGAGTGCAGACGTGTTCCTGGTCTACCGAAGATCATCGTGCCGAACTCCGGAGGTAAGTATGGGGTTGGGAAGCAGGGTGCGAGTGGTGGGCACGGGTTGCAGGTGAGGGGGGTAGGAGACCGCTAAGGGACAGTTTCCTTTTGCAGGTTAAAAAAAAAGACATTAGGGACCATTTTTTATTTTACAGGGCATGTGGAATGCTGGGGTGGGCTCCCAGCATGCCACTGGAGTCTTTCTTTTGGGGAGCAGCTGCAGCCGACGGGGATTGGGCACCCCTGTCAGCACACACAACAAATGGGGCACCAGGGGGGTTGTTACATTGTGCTGATCAGATTGGGCACCCCACAGCAGACAACAAAAGGGGTGACATTATGCAGACGGGATTGGGCACCCATCTGCAACAACCAGAGCAGGGGGTTACCTAATGCCGATCAGAGGGCTCCCCATTGGCAACATAAAATGTGGGCACATGCTGCAGAGGATTGGGTACCTCACGGGGTTTATTGTTTAGAACATGGTGGCAAGTCAGCCGCCATGTTCATAAACAATTTCAATGTTTCAGGGTCCCGCCCTGCAATGACGGGTCACTTCCTCATTGCAGCGAATGGGTGACACTGCAATGACGAGGTGGCCCCTGATTGCAGCAGCTATTTTTTTACAACTTGGTGGCACACTGGCTGAACTAGTGTCAGCAGCAGTGTGCCATGGCATTGGGGGAAGCAGGACAAGCCTTTACAGGCTGTGGGGGCATTGGCCACAACAGTGCCACGTTTCCACAACCTGCTTGTGGAGAAACCTGCCGCAACATGTTTCTTGCGCATGCACGCAATCAACATAAAAATTACTTTCTGCCGCATTGTTGCCAAGAAGAAATAGCTCTCAGGTCAGGTAAACACTGGACAAGTGCATTTTATGGTTCTGTGGAATGTGGCAGGATTAGTATTAAAGTTGGCAGACAGTGAATGGGCTTTGTATGTGTCTCAAAATATTATCATTTGCCTCCTGGAGACCTGGCATAGTGCAGAGAAAGATAATGCACTAAATGGTTATGGACTTTTCCAAATGTCCAGCAATAAAATCTCAAAATTTGGTAGACCCCAGGTGGCATTTTAAGAGAGATTTTTTTAAAGGTAGAACTATTGGTCAAGGAAGAAAACCGTCTGGGTTTTTACTTGGAAATTATTTTTTTTTACTTCAGTCATTGTTTTATTCAACATACTGTATAAGAAGAGAAGGAAGGTGGCTACTGGAATCAAAGGTGCTCAGACAATTATAATTGAATGGGATTACCCATACATTCCCTAGAATGGTTTATAGGATAGGGAAAAATATTGGTGATATGGTGACCTGCAGCCACTTCATGGAGAGAAAAAACTCTGAATCAACTTTACCAAATGGAACATTTCATTGTGGCTCTTGCAGTTATTGTAAACACATTAAGACTGGGACCTCTATATGAATTAAAATCTTTCATCAACTACAGTACAACTCATGTTGTATATGTAGCAACTTGTAGCAAGTGCAAGCAATTCTACATTGGCAAAACTAAAAGAAATTTCAAACGGAGAATTGCAGAACATCTTTGTAGTATTAAAACATTGGAATTGTCTAATGCTCTTGCTGTACATGTGAAAAACTGTGGAGTGAATCACATTTTCAGTTTTCAGGGACTAGAGAAAGTAAAATTAGGTCCCGGGGAGGGAGGATTTAGACAATTTAATATTACGACAGGAAAGTAAATGGCAATATATGTTAGGAGCTCATTTAGATGGCGGACTAAATGGATTTTTTAGTTTAGTTCCATTTCTGAAACAAAAAGGGAAATAAAATTAGGGTGTTTAAAACATATATGTGAATATGTAAATATTTCTAAATGCTTGTAGATATGATGTAGGTCAAGCTCTCTCTTGTTTTCTAAGTATTATATGTTCTTTACAATGTTTTTTCTGTGTGTTTTTCACATATGTATTTTATTATAAATAATTTTCATTTAATGTGGGACCTTTATGCACTTATATCTGGTAAAAAAATTACTAACCCTTGCTGGCAGATGTTAGCATTGCATCTAAAATTATGATGTTCCTATTGGGTTATCTGGGATTGGTCGATTTAAATGTGACATATGACCTTCCTGGTATATAAAAATACTAGTGATGGGGCCTGCATTATACCTTGATTAACCGTTGGAAAACGTGAAACGTTGGGGGGGGGTGTTATGGCATTGTTTGCACAGTGGTAATATTTTTGCTGCTACTACTATACCATGTATTTATAATGAATTTTTGATATTTTCACTTTAATTTATAAGTGGATGTGGTCCTTTGAGTTGCCAGACTCTCTCCTTTGGTTTATTCAGCATATACAGTACATTCCACCAGCTGGTTCAAGATATAATTTGGATAATATCTCAGTTTAGGTAAAAAAAAAAAATAGAAAAATGCCATCTTCAGTGGGAGAGCTCCGTGCACTGCCCCCCCCCCCACATACACACACATCAACTTCCCAGCATCAGGCAGCCTGCATACACAGCAGGGAACACCAGCAGAAGCAGCCATCTTCATCGGGAGAGCTCCATGCACTGCTCCCCACCACATCAACTTCCCAGCATCAGGCAGCCTGCACACACAGCAGGGAACACCAGCAGAAGCAGCCATCTTCATCAAGAGAGCTCCATGCACTGCTCCTCACCACATCAACTTCCCAGCATCAGGCAGCATGCACACACAGCAGGTACAGTGGTGTCTCTAGAGCCCTGTGCTGCAAAAAGACCATTCATCTCACAGTCTTGTGGTCAGAGGAACAGGACAGACTGTTTTATTTAATTTGATTTTTCCATTTGCCTGCTTGTGGTGTTCAAGAAGATTGGGTGTTACTTTAAGAGGAGCTGCATTGTAGCGACCTTTTACCAGCTTTGGGATGGTGCTTCAAGGGGCCGTATGCAGCTAATGTTTGCACTTTTGTGATCCTGATGAATGAGTCAGGAAGGGTGCAATTGGGGAACTACTGAATCCGTGCATTGTAATTGTGCTGTGTGTTAAGAAAAGGGTGCAATCGGGAAATTATACAGAATCTGTGCATTGTAATTGTGCGGTGTGGTAAGGGAAGAGTGCAGTCAGGAAATTACTGTGGTGCCTTAGCAGGGCATACTACGGGAGTGCCTGAAGCTAGGGCAGTGCATGTTCCAGCTTCCCCATCTCACTTGGCTTCCCTCCCTGACCTGCCTTTGTTTCCAGTATGACCCCTTAATCCTCTCACCTCTTTATCTTGCAGGAAACATCAGCGGAGGCAGCCATCATCAGTGGGAGAGGCTCAGTGCACTGCCCTCCCACATCAACTTCCCAGCATCAGGCAGGCTGCACACACAACAGGTACTGTGGTGTCTCTGGAGCCCTGTGCTTGCCCGCGGTGGCTCCCCACCCACCCCCTCACTGCACCCACCCACCCACCATCTGTCTTACTGAGGCTGTAGTCACATGATAGAATCATGTGTCCCCTCACCACACCCGCCCTTGGCTGGCATCTGTCTTATATAAGGCTGTAGTCACATGATAGAATCATGTCAGCTGCATTTTTGCCTATCTCCCCAGAACTCCATCTGAAGATTTTATGGCAGGATCACTAGGGGTCACTGCAGCACCTTTCCTATGTGATAACATTTAAACAATTATTTATAGTACTGCTTAAGACCAACTATGGTTGATGTCCCCTCCCACCCCCTGAGGTCTCACCATCACACTTATGTATCCTTTCCTCTTTGTACTATCCTGGGATGGACTTCAAACCTGTGTTACTTTGTGCCTAGTCCTTCTTTACATGGCTCCTCTATCCTCCTGGCCACATAGGTTATTAAAGTTCTGCTTCCTTTAGTGAGTGCTATTCCTTTGTTTCATGTGGCCACTTGTGGTATTACAGGCTGCTGCAACCAACAGGGCTGGTTCAAAAGGAGTCAGCCACTAGAGACATCCTCCTGTATTTATTCCACCTTACCTGGTCCATACTATTGACTTGTTCTTACAAATTCATACTACCACAAGAAGCCCACTGATACATGTGCCTGCGTTTATCCCACACCACGCACAATGCTGGTAGCACAGTAGCCACTCTATACATAATAACCTTTGTCATCTCTGATCACCTTATCACTCATTCACTAAAATATCCCCAATCTGGGGGTGAATGCACAGTTCTGACATAGGATTACAAAGAACCAAAACAATGGCACCTCCTCATCCCCTGTCTCCCGAAACAATATGCAGTCTGCCTCGGGTAATGGCTCCACCACATCCTCAATATACCCTCACCCCCTGGTGGCAAAGCCGTGAAGAACATTCCATCTTATGCTCTGACATTGCTGCATTACTTTCTCCTATTCATGCATGCTGGCAACGTTGATCCAAACCCAGGCCCCCCCTCCTGTCCCCAATCGCCAGGTTGCTAATGTCCAACAGAAATCTTTAAAAGGTCTGAAGATAGCCCACTTGAATGCCATGGTTCTGCACCCTAAACTAGTGGAGCTTGAAGAGTGGGTAATATAACATAACCCAGACATTCTAGGGATCTCTGAGACCTGGCTCAACCATCCATCAGTCAGCACGAGGTTGCTCTGTAGAGCTACTCCTGTTTCAGGAAGGATCGGAGAGGCAGGAAAGGGTGTGGAGTTTTTCTAAATGTTAGATTCAGCATAATGGCTGAAAAAATTCCTGCCCCATTTTCAGACCCTCAGCAGCAGAGGCCCTGTTCCTCACAATAATGCTAGGAAATGTAAAAAAAAATCATAGTCAGTTGCTTGTACCCCCCCCAACAATACCTCTACCATCCTTTCCTCTCTTATCCCCTCCCTAGCTGACCTCCCACTACATGACCTGGTGATCTACGGTGACTTCAATCTTGACTGGCTAAACTCCTGTATGAGTAAGTTACACTCAGTATTGGCTGAATCTAACCTCACCCAGTTTGTCCCTAACCCAACACGGATAAATACAAAATTGGGCAATCATTCCCTGATCGACTGGATAATCACCAGTTGTGCCCAAAAGATTAAGATGGTGGGTGTACTCCCAGATAGCATCAGTGACCACTCACTGACATACTGTATCTGGTGAAACAACTTCTCCAACCCTCCCCCTAAAATTACTCTGGCCAGGGACATGTCACATTTTAATATACGTGCATTCCAAGAGTCCATAGCAGGCACCGACTGGGGACCAATAAACTACCTGCCTGACATCAACCAGGCTCTAGATTTCTTCACTTGACATCTTTTCTGCCATAGTTAATAATCATGTCCCACTGAAGAAACAGAGAACCAAGGGCATTAAGGCACCTTCAGTGAACTGAGGAAATTAATGACCTTCCGAGACAAAGCTTGGCATACCTACAAAGCTAGTGGCCTCAATAAGGATTAGTTAGCCTACAGGCAGCTCAGAAACTCCTGTAAAAATTTACTTTACAAAGCCAAGTGAACCTACCTCTTATCGTTACAGACTGAGCACCTCAGTAACCCCAAGAAATTCTGGAAGCAAATTAATTCCCTAATAAAGGGCAAAACCACCAAAAATCTGTGCTCCTTCAATGCACAAGGTAACATTCTATTAGATCCTCCATCAATCACAGCAGTCTTCAATTAATTCTTCACAGATCTACATAAGTACACTGCACATGTAAGCCACTCAACTAACTCCCGCCCTTTCCCTCCCCACACAGTTGACTTTGGTCATCGGCCTGCCTTTCACCTAAAACTGGCAATACTCAAGGAGGTGCACAAGCTGTTCTCCAACTTAAAACCTGAGAGCTGTCTGGGCCATGACACTTTAGAGCTCAAATTCCTCAAACTAGGTACTGAAGGGCTTGCCACATCAATGTGTGACCTGATAAACAGATTCTTTCTCTCTGGAACTGTTTCAGAGAATGGATTGTAGCTGTGGTCATCTCTATACATAAAGGTGGTTCCAATACGATAGTAGAAAACTATCGACCCTTCTCCATTCTCTGCCCACTGGCAAAGATACAAGAGCGTATCCTCTTTAACCAAGTACAGGACTATCTGGATTCTCATCACCTTCTCTTCAAATATCAGCATGGATTCAGGAAGAACCATAGCATCCTAATAACTCTGATAAAAGTTACGGTGGATGTACTGACCGCATCAGATCAAGGCCATGCCACGGGTGCTGTCTTCATAAATCTTATGAAGGCTTTTGATTTGGTCAATCACAATCCTCTTTTTATGTAAACTCCACACCCTGGGCCTTGAATGTAGGGCTGTCACCTAGCTCCACAATTACCTGTCCTCCCACTCACAATTGGTCAAGTGGTCTGGTGCCTTCTCAAACTTCAGACCCATAAAGCATGGCATGCCTCAAGGTTACATTTTGGGATTGCTATTATTCTCACTATTCATCAATGATTTACCACACAACTGTGGTGGTGCCTCAGTTCACCTCTATGCAGATGACGCTGTCATATATCACTCCTCCTCAGATCTCTGCTAGACAAATCGTAGTCTGGAGTCCAGTTTCCATGTTCTTGAAGGATGGTTCTTAGAAAATCATCTGGTTCTTAACACAAAGAAAACCAAGAATATGCTGTTCCATGACCTCTCGTCCATACATCTGTCTCAATACCCCTCATGATCCATTCTCAGAATGGTAATGACCTAGAACTTGTTCCCTCTTTCAAATACTTGGGTGTTACCCTGGATCCATTGCTCACCTTCAAGCTCCATGTCAATGTATTGTCAAGGACTATCAACCAGAAGTTGGGTTTGTTGTACCATCTCCATCCCTTCCTGTCTGTAGCCTCTTGTCAGAAAATCACCACATCTACTCTCCTCCATCTACTTACCTATGGTGCCCTGCTGGTCCTCCAAGCTTGTGTCACCATCTCTTCCCACCTCAATCAACTGTATCTGAGAGTCAGACATTTTGCTCTAGGAGCTGACCTTCCGAGTCACCACTGCAATCTCATCTCTGCCCTAGGATGGGCACCCCTGGAGTGCAAATTCCAATACACAACCATGTGCCTCATGTTTTAAGGTGGTAATCCTCTACACCCCCCATGCCTAGCTTACCTCATCACCCATAAATGCTCCCTGCAAACCCTACACTCCATTGCCTTCTCCCTACTGGTCACACCTTATCCCCTGTTGGCCATAGCTGGACATTCTTTTGCCTTTATGGCCATTTCCATCTGGAACTCACTCCCACAAGAGATCCTCTCCATCACTTCCCTTTCTCTATTCAAATTCAATTTATCCTGCCACCTCCCCAATCCTCCTCCCTACACCTGTTTTCAATAATAGGCCTCTTGCTACATGGAGTATACCTCCTTTGTTTGGTAACTCTATTGAAGTTTGAAGTAAACCAATCACCCTGTGTATGAATATTCTTTTAGAAATAATTGCCTTACACAATGTTGTGCACATAAACCAACTTAATTGTTTCTGGTGTTGTTGTTTCATGGTTTTTCTAAAGCTACCATAACACTACCTCAGCACAATTATTGTATTCACCTGTATTAAGCACCTTCACTAAGCCTTTGTATATCCATCCCACTGTATTATGAACTTGTGTGTTGCAACTGTTGTCTTGTCATGGATCACCCCTGAAAAATGGACTTTATTGTCTCAGTGTGCCCACTAGGTTACCAAAATTCAATAAACAAATAAATGGAATTTATGGATGCAGAAACTCCAATAGTTGGCAACATAAACACCAGGACTGGTTAAGTTCAATGGTTTTTTGGACAACACTACACTGAACTGGACCAATTTTCCAAGCACAAACGTGGTTAGATCAAGTAAATATAGATTTTGATGGCAGATAAGGACCGCTTGGCCCACCCAGTTTGTCCATTTCCCTACCTAATGGATAAGCTGCAGATCCTAGTTAACCAGCAGCCTACTTCTTCCTACCCCCAACCCCTAGAATTGCCTTATGACTGTCCCATGCATGCTTGAATTCCACCACTGTTTTTGACTCCACAACCTCCTCTGGAAGGCCGTTCCATGCATCCACAACCTCTCTGTGAAAAATACTTCCTTAAATTACCTCTGAGCCGTTTCTTCTATCTCTCAAATTGTGCCCCTTGTTCTGCACACCCTTTTTGAAAGATGCTACCCTCTTGGACTTTGTTGATTCCCTTGAGATACTTGAAAGTTTCTATCATGTCCCCCCTGTCCCTCCTTTCCTTGAGGCTATACATATTCAGCTCCTTAAGTCTCTCTTCATATGTCTATATAAGTAAAGATCCAAAAACTAACCAGGCAGGTAACAACACAACAGAGATTATGAAAGAAGGAAACCTATACTTGATACTTGTTGGCTGCCTAGGGGCAGAGAAGCCTAATTTGAAACTGTTTTTATTTTAGTGGTGTGAGAGGGTGAGAGGTGAGGTAATCTCAATCACTGCAAAAAGCTTTGGAAATGGAAAGTTGCACTGAACGAGTTTGCGCTACATAAGGCTAACCTAGAATTCTAGCTAGTTAGGATTATTTGTCCTTTATTTATGTTTTAAATTACAGGGAATATTTATCCCCTTGTTTATACAGGTTTCACTGAAGGACAGAATGAATGTACTATACGTAATACTGATTACAGTATTTATTGTTGCTGCATTTTATTTAAAAGTTTTATTTGGAAACCTGTTTGAAAACACAAGAGAAATAGCTCTTGAATTTAGGGCAAGTCATATTTCAGAATATGTTCAGCTAAATACAGAAGTTCATAATCTAGGTAAAAGAAGAAATTCATTCAGTTTAATTCGTTGACATGTATTTACACAATATAGGAAAAACATTAAACTAAGTTTGAACTTACAGAAAAAGGAATATTGCTTGCAGGTAGCTTTATTTCTTGGGAGTGGGGGGTTATTGAGTTAAACCAGGACCAAATGAACAAAGCAAAGTTAATATTATATATGATGACACCAGAAGCCTACAAAATAAAGTTGATTTAATAAGATCCTGGATAGCTACAGAGACCCCAGATATAGTGGCATTAACGGGAAACATGGCTAACTCAAAAGATACATTCGACTGAACTTGAAATAGAAGGATTTTTTAGTCACATACTGGATACAGTAGGAAGACGAGGTGGAGGGATCTTATTATTTACAAAATGGAAACTGGGCCAAGCAAAAGTTATTTTTTCTGATCACATAGGGTTAATGGAGTCACTTACTGGTCAGTTTACAAAAAATAAATTTTACTATAGATGTAATTAACCCCCCAGAGTAAAGACAAGTGAGTTTGATAAACTATCACAAGTAATTCAAAGTAGCACAATGGGAACTTATTTGATACTAAGAGGAGATTTCAAGTACAGCTTGGGACAAACCAAGATGAAAGGCCTTGGAATACAGTTTTAGAAATGTGGAGATTGCCCAAGTGATATCTTTACCTACTGGAAAAACTACTCATTCCAGTGAAGGAAATATATTGGACTTGGTTTTCACCTCAGCAAAAGTAAGGGCATTAAGTGTTTCAATAAACGAACCAATTTTGGGAGATCATTGTTCCATAAATTGTAGTTGTGAGATCCTAAACAAGAAATGGAGTAAGCAAAATTAGACGATTCAAACTTAAGACGCAGAACATATAGAAACTATAATAAAGATTTATTCATTCAAAAACTAGCAGAAGTTAAATGGGATAGGTTGTTCCTCATATAAGACCTTGATCTGGCTGTCTGGGAGTTTACTAATCTATTTATCACAGCATGTGATGAGTTAACACTCTTTAGAATTTTAACATCAAGAAAAGAACATGTCCCCTGGATATTAGAACAATTAAAAAAGAAATATGCGTTAAGAGCAGGCTGTGGAAAATTGCAAAAAACAGTTCGCTGGACCCAGTGGATTGGAAAAATTATAGAGTGGCAAGAAATGCCCTAAAGACAAAAATCAGAAATTCTGAAACGAAAATATTATAAATACCAAATCCACTGACACTACTGACCTACATCAATATTGGTCTCTCATCAAATCGTTTGAGACAAGTAGAAAATAAGCTGCCCATACAGATGGAAAGAGATGGTATACTCCAATCCACAAAGTCTTCAGCAAATATACGGAATGACTACTTTGTGACACTGCTTGACATTGAGATTCCCACAAAGGAATTACATTCAGACATGAATGGTGTTCCTGCAGTGTCACAAAGCATCCCAAAATTTAGATTTATATGCATAACATGCAAAGATGTAAAAGATGAAATTAGGAAACTAAAACCTAAGAAATCCTTTGGGATCAGATGGAATTGAAAACAGATTTCTGAATGATTCAGTAAATATTATTGCCCCAGTATTAGCAAAAAATGTTATTTGGAGTTTGACTGAGGATCACTTTCCAACATTATGGGAAAAATTAAAATATATTCCAATATATAAAGGAGGGCCATCCACAGAACCCACACATTACCGTCCAATAGCTCTGTTCTATGTCGTCTCTAAATTGATGGAAAGATTGGTTCAGCAACAGCTGAGCAGGTACTTGGACAGATACTCACTGCTGTCTGGGTACCAGTCATGCTTCCAAAGGGGATACTCCATGGGCACCACACTCACCGACCTAGTGGACATCATTGCATCTCAACTAGAAAAGGGATCAGCGTTGGGTGTGGTGTTCAGGGACCTGTCAAAAGCATTCAATACCGTGGACCACAAGCTTTTTGTTAGTGCATCTGTTAGATATTGGGGTGGCTGAAGATACATGTAAATGGTCTAAATCTTATTTAAATGATAGAATTCAACAGCTTCAAATAGGGAAAGACCTATCAAATAGGGCACTGGTACAAAGGGGCGCCCCTCAGGGCTCCATTTTGGGGCCCACCTTATTTTTGATTTACATAAACCATTTGGTTGAGGTGGTTACCCACACCAAACTAAGACTGAATGCAGATGATACAGTTCTTGTAGCTAGTGGAAACAACATTGAAGAAATGGAATCAAGGCTACAAGGTGATTTTTCAAGGCTAGACATGTGGCTTTCAAAATCTAGATTAGTTTTGAATAGCAAAAAAAAAAAATAAGATTATGGTTTTTAATCCAGTAGCAAAGAAAAATGGAAACAAAATCAAGAGATTTAAATAAAACCTAAAAATAAGGAAACATTAGCACAAATGAATGAATACAGACATATGGGTGTCTGAATAGAGGAAGGTCTAAAATTTGACTATTATATTGAAAATATGCTGGGAAGGATAAACAATAGATTAGGGGCATTTCAATGCTCAGGTCATTGTACTGATAAAGGTATGAGAACTACTATTATCAATCAATTACTCATGCCTATTCTAGATTGCGGAAGCCACGTGTACAGCCTTGTGAGTAAGACTCTCTTAAAAAGGGTTAAGGTAGCATATAATCACTTAGCAAAGTTTATCCTGAGATATGATCTTCAAACTCATTACTGTGATCTATAAAGTGCACTTGGGTGGGTGATTCCTGAGAATAAAAGAAAACTGATTTGGGCAAACCAAATCTACAAAACACTATGTTTTAAACATCTACAGTATCTGCTTGAAAAAATTAAGACTAACCATAAATATAATCTAAGGAATATTTATATGAGAAGCTTTAAAATTCCAAAGTCTAAAAATAAATATGAAGATGTGATTTTTCCAGTATTTTATTTAAACTCATCTTTATTAAGCGACCAGGAGTAAATCATTGCACAGATACATACATGGACAAACTTGCAGTTTAGACAATATATTTAGATTGATCTGTACTGCTAAGCATTATCATACTGTTCATACCTTATGAACCTTGACCTTATGGTCCCAGATAATCACCCTCAGTGTAGAGTGCCTAAGTCCACCCCAACCTTTGTTAAGTTCAAAGCCCTGTGCATTGACCAAACGTACTTGATTTCTTCCATCGCCACCTGTATACAGGTCTGGCCTTATGTTCTCAGGTCTTATCTTTATTAAAAATGGTTAATATAGATGTTTGATAACTTTGATGACTTCTTATGGTGACTCAATTGGAGTCAACAAATAGGGGTAGAGGAGACCATGCCACTATCCCTTAGTCCATTTAATACTGGGGAGGGAAATTCCAACACCCAGAGGGTGGGCATTTCAGGCAGGACATTTCCTGTCCTAATACGTGAGGGATGCCTAGTTTGTCCCATACCCTAAGTGGGCCACCAACCACTATGTAGGCTTCCCCAGGGAATCACGCTAGCTTGACTATCACCAGGCCCTCCCACCTCCTCCACTGGTCCCTCTGTTTTTCAGTAGTGAGCCTGAGTTTTGCAGTCAGCTCTTCCTTTCATGTAATATTATCCACCCTGTTTTTCCAAGATTCAACAGGGGGGGAGGTGCCTGCAACCAGTTAGTGGTGATTTCCTTTTGTGCTGCAAGGTAGAGCATCCTGTGTGTTGCCTATTGTCTCCCACACCAGGGACTGTACACCCTAAAATCATGGTGCTGAAATTCAGTGGAACTTGAGTCCCCCTCATGGTATTAAGGACTTGGCGTATCTCCTTCCAGATGGCTGCCATCCCGGAGTAAGACCAAAAGATGTGGCAGTGGGATCCCACCTGGCCACATTCTCTCCAGCACTGATCTGTGTTTCCTTCAGCATAGTGCTTTGTGATTGAGGGTGTGCAGAAAAACCTAGATAGATATTTCCACCTGAACTCCCTTCACCCAGGAGATAGTGTAGTTCTCCACCCTCTCTCCCATGCCGTGGATCATTGTGCTTCTGGTATTAGGACTCTCCGGTCTTCTTTTCCAGTAATTTTTACGTCTTTATCAAAATCCTTAGATAATTCCATTAAATGTGTTAATGTAAATCCAAAACTTTTTATTGGAACATTGAAACATGAACTGAAAATGCAATGTATGCGTAATGGGTAATATGAAAATATATATGCTACATACAGAAGTAACCAAGTCAATATATCAAATACTTGTATTATAGTCAATAGAACCTTGAATCTAAGTCTTATATTTGTTACAGTGTGTATGTTTTGTACCTTACAGTGGAGCCTAAATGTTTTATGTATTAATTTTACACAAATCAGGACCATCTTGTAAATAGGACCTTCTGGGCCTAATGATGTGTTTGTACCAACTTATCCTGTATAAAAATAAAGAATTGTTCTACAACTACATATCCATTAACTGGAAGGTTAAAAGGTGATGAAGAAGGTCAGATAACTTTTATGTCTGTAGATAATGTTTCCATTTGTGGATTTGGTCTTGTGGTTAGGTTGCAGTATCCTGTGGGAGACATTACTGATTGAACCCTGATCAAAACTCTTTCCTTTCTCTATTCAGTACTGGTGCCCACACCTCAAAAATGACATTAACCTGCTGGAGAAGGTAGAGAGGAGGGCTAGAAAGATGATAGCCGGTCAGCAGGGCAAGGCATATGAGGCGAGGTTGAGGGCACAGAACATTTACTCCCTGGAAGACAGGAGAGAAAGAGGGGACATGACTGGGACATTCAGGTACTTGAAAGGGATAAATAATGTTGATAAGGAAAGTCTCTTTAAGCTGAGTGGCAACCATATCATGAGGGGGCACAGTCTTAAGGTGGAGGGTAGGAGGTTTAGGAGGGATGTCTGGAAGCACTTCTTCACAGAATGGGTGGTGGACACTTGGAATGCACTGCCAGAAGAGGTCATCTCCTTAAAGACAGTGAGCAGCTTTAAGAGAGGCTAGGATAGGCATAGAGGGAAGTTAAGAATTATGGGTAGGGAGGATGGGAGGAGTGGGGAGGGAGGGCAGGGACATTAGCACAAGCTGTAGACCCTGCAATATGAGCAGACTTGATAGACCAAATGGCCTTCTTCTGCTGGCTTGTTCGCATGTTTGTATGTTCTTATTGTTTTAAAGGGAAATGTCCATGTCCTCTCAGGCCCTACCTGCATCTGAAGCGGGGCCCGATTAGCAAATGTAAAAACAGTAGTAAATGTGGCACTTACAGTTTAGTATTTTATTTAAATTCATGTCTGGTTGATCCTGCACCCTCTCCACTGGCATTTTAAGTTCAAATGCCCTCCCTGTCATTCCCACAAGCACCCATGGCTGTCCCTGTGATGATGAGGCAGGTGGGGAGCAGTCAGGGTGTCTCCGTAGGCTTGTCATAACCCAAGATTGCTAAACAGCTCTGGTTTGGAGCCTGTGTACTGACATGACATGTGGAGACCAGGTACAGACAGTTACTGTGCCTGTTAGTCTGTACCTGGTCTTGGTTTTGCAAGAATACCGATAGACTCCAAACTGGAGCAATTTGAAGCTATCGCAATACATATAATCTATATTGTGGTAGCTTCGAATAGCTCCAGTTTGGAGTCTATCAGTATTCTTGCAATACCGAGACCAGGTACAGACTAACAGGTACACTAGTTGTCTGTACCTGGTCTCTGTATGTCATGCTGGTACACAGGCTCCAAAACACAGTTGTTTAGCAATCCTGGGCTATGACAAGCCTATGGAGACACCCCGGCTGCTCCCTACCTGCCACATCATCACAGGGACAGTCATGGGTGCTTTTGGGCATGATGGAGAGGGCGATTGAACTTAAAATACCAACAAGGAGGGTGCAGGATCAACCAAATATGGATTTAAATAAAATACTAAACCGTAAGTGCCACATTTACTACTATTTTTACATTTGCTAATCGGGCCCTGATTCACATGCAGGTGGGGCCTAAGGGGACATGGAAGTTTCCCTTTAAGACTGAACTGTAATATTGATAAGCAGTTGATGAGTGACAGAAGGGATGATTTCCTACTTATGGAGATTAGGAATAACAAATTAATTTTGTGGGATGAGCCACTTGAAGAAAATGGAAGAGAGGTTATCTGAGATTTTTATAGTGAAACTCCAATTGAAAATTTCATACAGCAAGAAGCCAGGGACATTTTGCTAGATCATACTACTTTATTTGATAGATACAAGAGATTATTGAATGAGGCTAGGAACGCTGGAAAGATTCATTATAATACTGGTTTGTTTGATGCAGACAGCAGAAAAGAAAAAGTAAAATTTAGGAAGCTAGTAAGAAAAGAAAGAAAAATAATATCAGGGACAAGATTAGAGAGCTAAATCAAGAGAGGAAAAGGTATAACATCTTCTTACAGGATAACAGAGACAAGTATCATTGATCTTACTGGGAGACAATGATTAATATCTTAAATAGGAATGATCCAAGATCCTTGTGGCTAATGGTTGCCCATGGTACAAATAATTTAAAAATGGATATGGGTTGGTGGTCATGTGATGGCAGCCTAGTGAGAAGCAGCAAGCTTGCTTTGCTCCGCTCCTAACTTGGTCAAAATACCGCTCACTATCTTACTATCTGTTCAATTTCATCTAAACCTGTCTATTCGCTTGTCATCAATTTTACCAGCAAACTAAGGTACTTTATAATGGATATCTACATGCACAATCCATCTCTTAAACATACTCCCCCATGATCACCCGATAAAGACCAGGCCCCGAAGCGGCCAAAGCAGACTACTACCAAAACTGCCTCGGGATCTACACCGTTGACGGAGGAGCGATTTCTTGAAATAATCATGCCACTACAAAGCTCAATAGCTGATATTTCCACGGAGGTACATGGCATCAAATCTGCTATCGATTCATTGAATACCCGAGTTGGCAACTCTGAATCCCGTATTGTGTCTCTGGAGAAAAAAGCAGATAAAATTAAATTAGAACGTGCCTCAACCAACAGACGAGTTAAGAAACTTGAGGAAAAGCTGGAAGATCTGGAAGGAAGGAGCAGATGGAACAACATCATTCTTATTGGGATACCGGAGAAGGAAGAAGGAACTTCCCCGATTCTGTTTGTCCAAAATGTTTTTGAGAAAAAATCGCTGGTCCCTCCCCGACCGGCACAACTTATATCATGGAGCAAGCCCATCGGGCGCTTCACCCTCTGCCTCCACCTGGCTCACCACCCAGACCCATCATCTACAAGCTCCTCAAGTACCTAAACATCACACCCTTGTTGAGGTAAAATCTTTACAAAAGGTACTGTGGGAGGGTAGGAAGATCAGAGTTACACAGAATTTACCACAATCAGTAAGGGTGAAGTGCCAAGAACTGCACCCCCTTAACTCCAAGCTGATTGTGGCTGGGATGTAGTTTAGGATCAAATACCCAGCCCTTCTTCAAGTGAAAATAAACGAGCAGTGGCACTCATTTGAAAATCATGTACAAGCCCAAACCAAGCTCAAGAAGCTGCTCCCAGATTTATTCAAGTGATCTGGTTGAATTCCCTGTGCAGCTTGCATTTGGTAGATGTCGGTAAATAAATATGTTTTGAGATGGACAGAAAATAACTGCTGTTACCCAAATGGAGTTCCGACTAATCTGGATTGAAAGTGTATTTTCCTGGGTGCCTTTGAGCTCATTTGGCAGGGATCCGTTCTACAGCACAGTCAAGTTCCTGGCTTGCTTGTGGAGTAATCACTGATTCGGAATCCACTATGAAACGTAGATACTGCAGCTTTGACCTGGGTATTCCCCTTTCACCTCGTATCCTTCTAATACTCCTAAATGAATCTTAAAGAGATGTACTGGATTCGATATTAGTTTCTTAAGATGCTTTATGTTTGAACAAGCTGACAATGATTATGACTGACACACATAATTAGAGAGCGTGGCAAATAGCCAAGTACATATATTTGGTTCAGAGCATTCTCAGTGCTCAGAGAAAGGTTTTTAAAATGCACTGGATGTTTTATTTGTTGAGAATGCTTGGTCAAACTTTCACAACCTGATTTTTGTCCTTAAGCTTTTGAGTTTTAGAATGAATAGATTGCTGTTGGATATATGTAACCTTGAAAAGTAAACACACAATTGCATTATCTTTTTTTGGCCACTAGATGGTAATATTGTAGTGAGATCCAGCTGCTTACTGTTATATTACGTTATCGTAGGTTTTGTAATAGTTAGTCAAAGACTTTTTCAATAAAATAGATTCCTAAAGGATGGATACATAAGAATGTTAATAGATGTTTGTTTAAAGTTAATTAAGAGTGCAGAGAAATTGAAAAGCATTGCCCGATTCTGGTATGATACTTTCTGGTTCTATTAAAAGGATGTTATTCGTACAGAATTATCTTCATTACTGGGAGTAGGAGTGGGGGGCTTATTGCTTAGCTGTGTAAAAACATCACCTGATAGGAGGAATATGTTAGTGCAGTTTAAAGAACTGGGGATAGTTTATAGGTTTTTCGATCATTATGTTAAGATGTTTAAATGGGGATTAGGGGTGAACTGGGTAGAGAGGAATTTTTTAGGTTCATTAATATGTCATTATATGTTCATAGGTTCATAGGTGAATTACACAATCGAGGGACTAGCCCATTAAGATCATGCCACTTAAGCTAAGTGGGTTGCAAATTTTGAATCATTCATATATATGTCTAAGTAAGTTTTAAATTGTGACAAATTTACACAATTTACCACCTCATAAGGGAGTGAGTTCCAAATTGGAACTATTCGTTGAGTAAAAAATTGTGTTCTTTTGGTAGTTCGATTAATTGGTAAAAATAATTTTAGATTATGAGAATGAGTTGAGACTGTAGTAGAGTTCCATTTTAAATGCAATGTATCAAAAAGGTATTCATTTCTAGATGCTTTGTAGAGCAAACAGAGATCCCCACGTATTGATCTATATTCCATACTATACAAATTAATTTGTTTGAGTCTTTCCTCATAAGACAAATGTCCCATTCCAGCAATGTTCCTAATAAACCTTTTTTGCACCTTCTCCCTAGATATTTTATCACCCCTCTGTGTGAGAGCACAAAATGAAGAACAGTAATCAAAATTTGCTCTTATAATACGAGTATATAAGGGGACCGTTATCGATGGCTCTCTGCTTTTAATGTTTCTAAATAGACAATTACTGAGTCTGGAACATTTTTTAATCATAAAATTTAAGTGTTCAGTAAATTTTAATTTATTATTAATAATAACACCTAGATCTTTCTCAGATGTAATAACACTTAAAGTGTGATTCTCTATATAATATTTTGCACACCTATTATTACTTCCAAAGTGCTTAACCCTACACTTGTTGGTATTGAATTTCAACTTATGATTACTAACCCATTCAGATACATTATTTAAATTTTCCTGTAATATGGATATAGTTTCAGAGTTATTAACAATCCCTCCTAATTTGGCATCATCCGCATATTTGATCATCCATTACCATTTTTATATTCATACCTGTTATAAGTATATTGAACAATACCGGCCCCAAGACGGATCCCTGAGGAACTCCACTAGTAACCAGTGTCCATGGGGAAAAAAAACCCTCAAGCATACCCGCTGTCTTCTGTTGGATAGCCACTGCATTATCCATCTAATCAGGTAATTATTAAGTTCTAATTTGACTAAACATTTAAATAATGTATCATATGAAACAGAGTCAAAAGCCTTTTCAAAGTCGAGATAGACAACATCCACCGGCAAACCAAGGTCCAGAGCCTCACTAACTGGTTCAAAAAATTCAAGCAAATTGGTCTGACATGACCTTCCAGGTTGAAAACCGTGTTGGAATATATCAGTCAGACCTTTTGCCAAAATATGAGTGCTAATTTTACCTAGAATTAGTCTCTCCATAATTTTACATACAGTAGAAGTAAGACTTATAGGTCTATAATTATTTAACTCTTTCTTAGATCCAGATTTATGTATAGGAATAACCTTAGCATCACACCAGTCATTAACCACTATACCCTTCTGTAATGACTCGTTAAATAAATAGGTAAGTACGCCAGCCAGTTCATACGAGAGATTTTTTTAAGAAAATAGCAGGAATACCGTCAGGACCACACGATGTAGATGATTTTAAAGAATCCATGATGTAAAAAGTTTCAGCCACACTAAATTTAATCACAAGGTCTAAATTAGAAGGTTTTAAACACATGAACTCACACTTCTTTTTGAATATACTACCAAAGTAATCATTAAATTTATTTGTTATAACCTGTTCATCATTAACGTTATGGATGGAACCAAGTCCAGAGACATATGTGGAGTTGTATTATTTATTCCTTACTGTGTATTTAGTCAAATTATTCTCTTTTAATTAGTGTCAGGTATGTTTAATATTTATAGTTGGAACATTAAAGGGGCTCAAGACAGATGTAAAAAGCAAGTGGTTTTGAAACATTTACTTTTATTGAAATCAGATATTGTGTGTTTGCAGGAAACTCACCTCAGGAGATAGGATATTTCTTTATTCTGTAAGCAATGGGTTGGACAGGCATTTGGGGCTGGGACATCTACCAATAAAAGTGGAGTGGCTATCTTAATTAACAAAAATATGTCTTTTCAATTAGAAAAAGAAATTTGGGATATTAATGGACATTATTTAATGCTTAAAGGGCTCTTGGCTTCACAACAGGTATTGTTGGGCTCGGTATATGGTCCGAACATAGATTCCCCCCAGTTTTTTTATGCATCTCCTTAACCTGATAGTTATTAACCCACCCAGAATGATTTTACTTGGAGGGGACTGGAATATTACACCCCAATTACAGCTAGATAGATCTGATAACAAGCAATCTGGTCTGTCACTGGCCCAAAGGGCGCTTAAAGAACTTATAGATGGGGCTGGTCTAATAGATGTGTGGAGAGTCTTGAATCCAGACTCTCAACAATATACCTTCTTTTCTGCTCCACACTGAACATGCTGTCAGATTGACTATTTTTTAATTAGCTCATACACCCTTCCTAATATCATTGATGCATGTATTCATACTCGGGTAATATCAGATCACTCTTCGGTCTCTCTCACCTACCTGGTAGGAACTGGGATGTGAAGAGATTTTCTCTAGTGCTTCAATAACCAGCTTCTCCATGATTCATACACCTGTGACTACCTTAAGCAATTCATCTCCCACTTTTTAAGCTCTAATATTGGTTTGATCACTAAAATGGACATTGTTTGGGCAGCTCTAAAATGTACGTTAAGACGGGAATGTATTTGACTATCAACAACTAGGCTTAAAAAACATAAAACCCAAATACAGGATCTCCTAAATTCAATTAAGGTCATTGAACAAAATATTAGTCGGCGATTGGTTGAAGCAGATTGGATTCAGCTACATAAACTACATGCCCAATTCTCAGCCCTTATGTCACAAAATGCTGAGCTTGCCCTCAAGAGAACCAGGCTCAGGTATTTGGAATCTGGTGATAGAGCAGGTAAACTACTTGCTATCCAGCTTAAACAAATGGATACTGCCAGATTTATAACTGCATTACATACCGCTCCAGAGGGTCCTATAACCAAGTATCCAAGGGAAATTGCTGCCTGCTTTTGGCAATATTTTCAAGGCCTATATACATTTCCAATGACAGAAAAGTTATCACCGCCTGACATTGGGAAGTATTTAGACTAGGTCACCCTTCACCAGCTTTCGCCCCATGACTCCTCCTCTCTGGAGCTTCCCATCCAGGAATGGGAAGTCAAGCAAGCAATTGCACAACTCACCCCTGATAAATCTCCAGGACCAGATGGCCTTTCAACTAACATATATAAAGCCTTCATTATGGAGCTTGCACCTATTCTAACAAAGGTCTTTAACTTCTGGTACACAGAGGGCTTCTCCAAAAATGGTTTTATAGGAGCACTTATTACCCTAATTCCCAAACCAGACCGGGATCCTTTGTATCCTCAAAATTACCACCCCATCTCATTGTTAAATGTTGACATAAAAATATTATCTAAAGTATTATCGAATCAGTTAGGACCACTAATGAGTAGGCTTATTAGTGATGAACAAGTGGGCTTCATGGCTGGTAGAACCGCTAATGACCACATGTGCAGACTATTACATTTAATAGCTCATACCAAAAACTGGGAGACACCAGCAACTCTCTTAGCGTTAGATGCAGAGAAAGTGTTTGACAGGGTTTCCTGGGACTTCCTTTTTGACACTCTGGCACATTTTGGTTTCTCAATAGGGTTTATAAACTGGGTCAAACTATTATATGTCTCGACGACTGCCTGAGTTTGGTGCAATGCGGTACTCTCAGAATCATTTCCTTTACTCCGCAGAACTAGGCAGAGCTGTCCCCTTTCTCTCCTTCTGTTTAATCTATATCTAGAGCCTTTAATTTGAAGACTTCTATCTTCCCATGACATCCAGGGTATTTTGGTTGGCAATAAACAACATCTTATTTCAGCTTATGCTAATGATATTGAGAATCCTGCCACCAGTATCCAAGCCTTGGTACAAGAAATTGAGCAATTCTCAAAGGTATCCTATTATAAGCTTAATATCTGTAAATCTAAACTCTTCCTTTTAAATGGGAGATGCTTGTTGAGTGAAACTGGAGATCATGGCTTGAACTGGGAACCTAAGTCCCTGACATACCTGGGCATTAAGGTTTCGAGGGACATGGCAATAATAATAAAGGAAAACCTCACCAAGTTATTAACTACGCTAAAGGTTTGATCTGGAGAGATGGGGGGGGGGTTACCCATTTCTCTTTGGGCCAGAATTCACACTGTCAAAATGAATGTACATCCTTGGATCCTCTAGCCCCTGTGTATGCTAGGGTTTCATCTGCCTAAATCATGGTTCTCCAAATTACACAAAATTACTAAACCAATTTGTATGTATGGGGAAGGGAGTCAGAAGAGCTTATTCTAAACTCACAGTTTCAAAAATACACGAGGGTCTTTCCCTCCCCACGTTCTTCAAATATTATGCAGCTGCACATATTAGTAAATTGGCATATTGGGCTCATACGCCAAATACAGCAGATCCCAGCCTATACTCACCCCTCTGGGTATCAATTGATGAAGTCCTAGTAGTTAAATGTTCCTGTACTCTCCCTGCACTTGTTTATACTACTCCAAAATTAATTCCTAAGTCATTGAGAAACACTCCTATTGACTGGTCTCTTAAAGCCTTACACCAAATTCAAAAATCACTGAGTATAGATTAGCATAAATCTTTACAACAACCTCTGGTGCACAATCCACATTTTCAAATTCAAAATGCTCCTATTTCTTCTATATTCTGGGCCCCATTAGTAGGATCCAGATTTGAAGACATAACTCCATAGGGTAGAGTTTTATCCTATCTACAATTTTGTTATAATACTCCTGTGGTGAGGAGGAATGCCTTTAAATACTGGCAAATCAGACAAGCGGTGATTGCTTTTTTGCAAAAATCAGTGGATGTAAAGCCTGCTAAGCTGGAATTATCCTCTCTCTCTCTCTCTCTCTCTGTCTTACATATAGCTGATCAACCACATTCGGTGTCTAGAGTATATTAAGAGTTGCAAGTATTGGATCTGGGATTGCCTCAGGGAATTTGTTATTATAGGGTTCAGAAATTGTCTCTTAAAGATGACCAGATTTCCTGGCAACAAATTTGGAGCAATACATATAAGTTTATAAAACAGGACAAACTCACGTTACAGCAGTTTAATATCATGCACAATCTTTATTTTACTCCAGTTAAACTTAATAGGATTGGTAAACTTCCTTCCCCACAGTGTCACTGGTGCAAAGATTATTATGGAGATCTCCATCACATGTTATGGAAATGTCCAAAGGTTTAGACTTTCTGGAAAGATATATAAAGTTCCTTAGACCCCTATTTGGGATTGGAAAACTACTTTCTCCCTGAAATTTGTTTAATTAATCATTTTCCCCCCGAGATAATTAGGTAACGGAAGGCCTAGATGGCTGTTATATCTGCTGTAGCCAAGCTGATAATTATGAGACATTGGTTAGATGATTCTACTCCATCAGTGCTTGAGTGGTATAAAGAAATTCTACTAGCCATGCAACTTGAGCGACACATAGCCAAGATGAATAATAGATTGCATTCTTACTTTACCAAATGGGGCCCCCTGGATGCTATGCTTGCTATATGGAAGCCTTAAAGGAAATTAAAATACAGGTCAATTGTGAAATTGTTTCTGCCTCCACTGTGTTTTTTCTATTTCTCATTGCCACTATTTTTCTGGTCCTCTCTGTTTGGTTCTAGAGGGAGGGGTATTGGGAATGGGTTTGGAATTATGAGTAAACACTTAAAAATGTTATGTAATGCCTGATTACTGAGTTTATTGTAGCCTCCAGATCAAATGTTTGTTTTGATTTTGTATTAGGAGGCTCATCCGTCGCTTCTATTACCCGTGTATTGTGGTATTATGAATAAAGCACAGTGAATTAAATAAAAAAATTAATATGAATATGGATATTGACACATATATCACCCCAGATGTCTGGGACAGAGTATTTTCTTTGATACTGCAAGCAATGGTTTGCCTTGGGAAAATTTTGTTGTGGATGGCATGATATTTCCCAGCATAACCAGAAAAGAAATCTATTTGGCCCTGTGCACTCTTAACACAGGAACAGAGCTGGCTAGAGCCAACAATGGCTGATTTTGATCTAGCTTTATGATTAAAGTTGTAACTCTTGTGTAATTCATATGACACAGCTGTATCTTGATGTGTTCTATATATTGTTTCACTTACATATAACGTTTTGGGAGTGTCTCACTATCTGAAAAGTGTGTACTTATGAATTTATATCTTATATAGTGAGAACAATTTTGTAGAGGTTAATTGCAGTAAAATATAGAAACAGTAAAATGTCAAGAATGGGTGACTGTCCTGGTGATATGTCATTCTGACTGCACAACTGCAAAAATATTGCCCACCGACTTTTGTACATGGATGTTAAATATTACCTCCTTGGCTGTACCATGGTGAGATCCCTCTGGGGTGATAGCCTGTCCTTAAAGATCAAATGAAATTCTTTAAAAATGTACTGTTTGCCTACAATGAGGGCAGCTAGGCATCAGTTATTAAAAACAAGCCTTTGTCAATGCCGAAAGTTCACCGCATTACTTAAGGAACAGCACGAGGAGGTGCTCCATAGAATTTAATGGAGGCAATTTGTAAAAGCTTGCTTTTATGCTTTCCAGTGATGATGTTGACAAAGAAAGGCAGTTGTTTAACTAACTAGGAACTTCTTAGGTATACAACTGCACTTCTTTGATAAACTCGACACTGGAAAGTATAACAAGCATTTGTTAATGCTGAACATTTGCTTGCTGGCATTGGCATGGTAGTGCAGGAGTTAGAGAGATGCATAATGGGAATGGCAGTGAAGTATTGAACTGATGCCAACCCCACACACACCCTGCAGAGACTGACAGGCATTGGGGGTGTGCCTTTGGGTCGTCAGCCATAACGCTCATGCCATTTCACCTCACCCCACCCTGCAGACACCGACAGGTGTCGTGATGTGCTTTGTGGTCTTCAGGCCTTATGCTCACCCCATTCCATAAGGAAATATGCTGAGATAGGTGCAGTATAGGAGAATGGGATGAATGTTGGGGCCAAAGACCCCAAGGCACTCCTTCATGCCTGTCACTGGCTGCAGAGTGGGGGTGAAATGATGTGAGCATTATGGCTGACGATCCCAAGTCACACCCCCGATGCCTGTCAGTATCTACAAGGTAGGGCATTATGGTTGGAAACCCTAATGCCCCATGTGTTTGTTGGTATTTTTACTCCAAATTTTAAACATGGGCTTTTTGAGACCCCACCTCATAAACAGTGGCACTATCATTTTGTTACTCAGTCCCTAGAAGTGATTTTGCACAGTGACTGTGCTATTTGGTGCCACGGGTGTGAAAACCCATTTTGGGCAGGATGTGAAAAATGACATCTGTACTGTTCATGAGGTGGTGTGAAAAAATTGCACTGTTGAAAATCTGGAGTGAAAATATGAAAAATTGGTGAAGTTACGAGAGTGTGCAGAAACTGCGCAATGCATGCCTGTAACGCAATCATTTCTTGTAACTGTGTCACCAAATTTTCAACATGGCCATTTTTGGACCTGTGCTCATGAACAGTGGCACTGTGATTTTGTTAATCTGTCTCGAAAGTTGATTTCCAACAGCAAAAGCACCATTCTGTGCCACAGGTGTGAAAACACATTTTGGGAAGGATGTGAAAAATGACAGCTGTACTGTTAATAAGGAGGTGTGAGAAAATGGCAATGTTGAAAATCTGGAGTGAAAATATTAAAAATTGGCAAAGTTACAAGTGTGCCTAGAAACTGCACAATGCACACTTGTAATGCAGTCATTTTTTCACCAAATCTGCAACATGGGCTTTTTGGGACCTCTCCTCATGAACAGTGGCACTGTCATTTCATTAGTAAGTCCCGAAAGGTGATCCCATGCAGTGACTGAGACATCACCTTTCAGGTCCGAGAAAAGAAATTACAGTGCACGTGTTCATGAGCTGGGGTCCCAAGAACCCCATGTTGAAAATTTGGGGCCAAAAGTCCTAAAAATGGCTAAGATAACAACCTAAGTTGAATCCTCCCCATTTACTTCCATTATACAGTGCTTACCCGATTCCTCAGTTTGCATTTCAGCTTTGAAAAGTGCAGACGTGTCCTGGTCCACAGAAGATCACTGCTCCTGACCCCTGGAGGGTATGGGTGAGGGAGGCGGGAGGTGGGTGCTAGAGCAAGAGTCAGGATGGGGAGGGGGGGCAAATGACGAAGGACAGTTTTTTGTGGGTTAAAAAAAAGACTCTGGGGGACTGTTTTCTTTATTTACAGGTTAAATAACAAAAATACTTTTAGCACACTAGGGTGGGCTCCCAGTGTGCCACATGAGTTTGGGGGGGGGCATGATGCCGACAGGGACTGGGCAGTCCCATCAGCAAAGAATGGAAGCTTGGGGGAGGGGAAACATGATGCCGATGGGGATTTGGCACCCCCACCGGCAAATAAATTGAGCTTGGGGATGGGGTTATGCAACACATGGGAGTGGGCATCCCGGTGTTGGTAAAATTATGAAAATTGTCTGGGCACACTGGTGTGGGCTCACAGTGTGCCACAATGGTGGGGGGGATACATGCCAAGACAGGGATTGGGAACTCTGATGTCTGCATTTCTGGAGAGTGTGTGGCAGGTGGCACACTGAGCAAATAAAATCCATGGAATGCATCCCCACGTTGTTTGTTTCCGCACATGCGCAGAAACTAATGGCGCTACTGCGCATGTGTGGAATCAGCTGCATTCTGCACATATTTGTTCCATGACTGAACAGCGATCAGCTGTTCGGCGGCACATTCTTTTGAAGTTTTCAGACATAGTACTCATAGCAATAAGTTTGCTGCATACAGGTGCGGCAAACTTATTAAAGTTCAGAAACTGCAATTACTCATGTATAAATGCTGTTTTGGTTGCCTCTCTTATTTGATGGTTTTACAAAAAAATCTCTCAGACTTTGTCAAATCAGCTAGCAGAATCCTGAGTGAGTGCTGTTGTCATTCAAGCAACAATTAAATCATTTTCCTCCAGGTCCTGTCAACTTAGTTTACACAGTACATAAAATTATGAAATAGCAAAAAATGGTCTTTGCTACTAATTTTCTGATGGAGGCTTTTATTAATGGAATTATGACTGTAGAGAGAAATGGTAAATATCTGGCAAGTACCATAGGCTGATTAGCAACCTTTTGCAACTTTCTGAGCACAGTATCAAGTCCCTTTGACACTGTGCCACATAGTAGGCCCCTAAAAAGTTTAGGAACCTTGGGGGTGGGAGCCAAGGTGGTACACCAGGTACATAACTGGCTGACAGAGAGGTCACAGAGGTTGGTGGTTAACAGCACTCACTAGAGGGAAGGAAGAGTGAGAAGATGGGTTCCTCAGGGCTCAGTACTGGGTCCAGTCCTTCTTAATGTCTTTATAAGTGACACTGCAAAGGAAATGGAAGAGAAGGTATGCCTTTTTAGAGAGGACACCAAGCTCTGCAATAGAGTGGGCACTCTGCAGGGGGTACAGCGAATGAATAGAGACCTGGAAAAGTTCAAGGAATAGTCAAGGGTATGGCAGCTGGATTTCAATGCAAAAACTGCTAAATCTTGCACCTTGTTACAGAAACCCAGAGGCAGAGTATAGAATGGATGGGAGGTGCTGACATTCATTAAACAGAAAAGGGACCTAGGGAATAATCATAACAGATGACCTTAAGGTGGCAAGACAATGCCCCACAGCATTAGAGAAAGCCAGTGGGATGCTGGAGTGCATAGGGAGGGTATCACCAGCAGAAAGAGGGAGGTGTTGTCACTGCATTGGTCACTGGTGAGACCACACCTGGAGTATTGTGTCCAGTTCTGAAGACCACACCTTGAAAAGAACATAAGATACAGTCCATCCAGAGAAAGGCAACAACAGTAGTGAATGGGCTACACCAAATGTCATATGAGAAGAGAGTGAGGGATCTAAACATGTATATCCTGCATGATAAGAGGGAGTGGGTCATGACAGAGACCTTTAAAATACCTCACAGTGGTGACTAAGGTACATGAAGGGAGCATTTTCCAGAAAAGAAAGTGCACAAGAACTAGAGGCAACCAATAAAGTTGGGAGAGGGGTTAGGAAGGATTTGAGGAAGCACTTCTTCACTGAGAGGGTGGTGGATGCCTGGAACCACCTTCTAGTGGGGAGGTGGGGGGCAAAAACAGAGGTGGGCTACAAGCATGAATGGGATAAGTATCAAGGAAAACTGGTATTAAAGAGGAGGGAGGAGGTGGCCAAAGATGAGGTATGGTCTGCGGTGGCAGAACAGGCAGGGAAAAGAAGAGCAGACTAGATAGGGCAAGAGGCTCTTATCTGCCAACAAAGTCTCTGTTTATGTGTTTCTAGTACTGAAAAAGTTGTACTACAAAAGTGTACTACTAGCCCAGCACCTCTCCCCAAATGTATAATCCTACAAAAATGTACACCACTACCCTGCCCCTCCCTTGTAGTTGTTCCAAAACAAGGCCACACACCACTCCCAAGTTTCTAACTCTACTTTGCATAACTTCAATAAGCTATACCCCTTCTTCCACACACCTTCTAAAGGTATACTTCTCAATACAACCCTCCTATAATGTTTGTTTATTTATTTATTTATTTTATTTATGATTTTGGTTACCGGGTAGGTACACTGATCCAAATGGACCATTTTCAGGTACGACTCAGGCCACAGAAGTGGCACAGTAATGACAAGAAAATACATACAAACAAGATTATATACATGATAAAAAGCTACTATACAATAACATGTTAATTATTTACAAAGAGTACAGTCAGTGCAGGACATGATAGATTATATACCATGAGTACAGGCAGAGCTGGACGTGAGGTACAGATGGAAGTGTATAATAAGCAACTTTACAGAATGCAGCTAAGATGAGATGAATATACAAGGACCACAGACATACAGAGCATACACACATGATAATTATCTATTGTACAAAACATACTGGTAATCTATAATTTTCATCAAGTGCAGTCGGTGCAGTTTCAATGAAATACTGGATGAAAAAGAGAGAAATAGCAACTTTACAAGTGTAACTCAATAGTTGACAGGTACATAAAGTGGAAAACCAACAAGTCAACAGCTGATTGCTGAGGTAGAAAAAATGAGGTAGCAGTAGGTGGTTGCCATCAGGATAGTTTAGCCACCCCCTTGGCCAGGTAACCACTAAAGCAAAGGTGCAGGAGAGGGTAGAGGCATAGGTGCAGCAGAGAGAGGAGGAAGAAGGGGTATACCCCACAGGGCAAGGGTTGGGGCTATCTGGGTGAGCAGTTACAGCAAAAATCCCCAAGTAGCCAAGTTTTGAAACTGGTTCTGAAAGCAAGGTGAGAGGAGGCAGATCTGAGGGATGGGGGTAGGTTGTTCCACAGGGTAGGTGCTGTGACCAATAATCCTTTACTTTCCATACAAGTTGCAGCTCTAGGAACTTCGAGGGGTGGTACAATCAAGGAACGAAGGGTTCTAGGAGAATGCCTAATCTTGAGGAGGGAGGAGAGTGGGGACATGTCCCCGGTCCTGAAGATACTGTTGATGAAACAGCCAAGGGCAAAGTCAGAGTGACCTTTGAGCGTTAGTCAGCTGAGGGACCGGTATAGGTCAGAGTGGTGGGTAGAGAATGGGGCAAGTAGGGAAAATCGGCAGATGTTGTTGTAGACTGATGCAAGTTGGGTTTGAAGGGCTATGGATGCATGTGAGTATACAGGAGCACAGTAATCTAAGATGGGAAGGAGATTTCCTATCGCGATAGCCAGGCGGGCCTCCATAGACATGTAGTGTTTCATACAATAGGCTGCCCCAAGTTTCTGAATAACTCTGAGAGCAACAAGGTTAATGTGTTCAGCAAAGGAGAGGGAAGAGTCTAGGGTCACCCCCAAGTATTTAAAAGAGGGGACATTCTAGAGGGCAGGGCCATCTGGAGAGAAAACATGGAGGGAGGAGTTTGCCTTGTATGCTTTGGCAAGGTGGGGTATGGACCCAAATAACATTACTTTAGTTTTTTTTTTCATTCACTAGGAGCAAATTTGATGTGAACCACCAGTGGGCAGAGCAGTAGTTATGTGAGGATGGAGGACATAAGAGGGATAGACTTTTCACTATGAAATAGGACAAGATCGTCCACATAGAGAAGGGAGTCGCAGGTAAGGCTATCAGTGGGAAGGGTATTTATAAAGATGGAAAAGAGAAGGGGTCCAAGAATGGAGCCCTGGGGAACACCTGTAGTAACTGGTAGGGCAGGGGATATAGCAGGGCCTATGCAAACAGTCTGGGAGCGGCCATAGAGGTAGTTCCAAAACCAAGTTGTGGTCTCCAGGGAGCAGCCAATCTGGGGTAATTTGAACAGGAGAAGGCCATGGTTTACCATATCAAATGCCTTGGAGAGATCAACAAAGACAACACCAGTGGCATTCCCATGGTCCATGTTACAAAGGACATGGTCAGTGACTAGAGTGAGGGCTGTCATGGTGCTGTGGTTTTTGTGAAAACTGTGCTGCTGGTTGCACAGCAGGTTGTATTTCCCAAGGTGTTCAGACAATTGATGGACAACCTTCTTGAGAAGCTTGCTAAGGTGAGGGAGAATTGATGTGGGTCGATAGTTGTCAGAAGAGAAGGGGTTTCCACCTTTAAATATGGGTACCACATTAGCTGATTTCCATGGTTCAGGCATAGAGGAGGTGGAAAGAGCCAGGTTAAAGATAAAAGTGAGTGGTTTGGAGATTGCAGGGGAGACTAGTTTTAGCAAGATTGGAGAGAGGCTGCCCGAGCCAGGGCTGCCCCGGGAAGTGGAGGTCCTTAGAAACTTGGAAATTTCTTTTTGGGAAATAGCCTTGAAGTAGAAAGGGGGTAGGGGTGGGAGGCAGAGCTAGGAGAGCTGGGAGGGGGGTGGAAATGTGGTACTAGCCCCTGAGTAAGTTGCTATATTTACAGGAAGCTTACTACGGAGGATGGAGAGATCACCAAATTTCTTGCTGAAAGCCTGGGCAACCTCAGCGGGCTCGGTTTGCTGCCCTGAAGTTGAGTCTAGTTGAATGGCGTTACAGTGTGTGCAAGGGTTGAGAAGAGAGCTAATGGAGTCCTAGAATTTTCTGGGGTTACCAAGGCTCTCCTTCTGGCAGTTGAGATAGTAGCTCCATTTCAGGGATCTAGTCATGTATTTGCATTGATTGCGCAGTTGCTGATAATCGTTCCAAAGGCCTGTTGAGGGAGACAATCGGTAGGCAACCCACTTAAGGTCTCTGGCTTTCATAAGGGCTAATAGATCTTTGGTTATCCATCAGGTGTTCCCGCTTCTAACTCTATGTGTTGTAATTGGCAAATGACGGTCCTGGATTCTAAGAAGGGCATTGGTGAAGAAAGCAACAGCAGAGGATACATCTGCAATGGTGTAGAGGTCCTGCCAGTTTACTGCCTTTACATTAGCCAAGAGGAGGGAGGTGTTGAGGCAATTGAAATTGCTGAAGGAGAGGTACTTTGGGGGGGCCAGTAGCCTTGGAGGACCATATGGCATACATAGGGGAGTGGTCACTAATGGAATCAGCAAAGGTACCTACCTGATAGACATTGTCATCTTGGTTAGTCAACACCCAGTCAAGTAGAGTGTTGGTAGCAGTGCGAGGGTTGACATGAGTGGGAAGTGTGATAGTTTGCACCAAGTTGTATTGTTTCAGAAGATTTGTGGATCAAGTGCATGGGTACTTAACCAGTTAAGATTGTAATCACCAAAGAGAATGGTGTCTCTGGGAGGGGAGAGAGGCCCGTAGCCAGTCAGGAGATTCTGAAGACCATCTATGCCCCCAGTGGGAGGGTTATAACAGCACCCCAAGTATAGTTTCTTAATCAAACCCAGGGTGACCTCTAGGATTATTCATTCACTCAGGGAAGAGGGCTCTGGGCAGAGTATGTGGTAGCAGCAGACAGGGGTTCCCTAGTCTATATGGCAACACCACCAGTCTTCTTATTGCCAGGCCTGTCCTGACGTAGCATGGTGTACTCAGCCAGGTGATACATGATATCAGTGTGGTGGGACTTTAGCCACATCTCAGAGAGAGAGAGACAGCATGGGGCTGATGGAGGGATACCCAAGCTTCGAGGTATGGGTATTTGGCAGGGAGGCTGCAGATATTCATTTGGGTAATTTTCAAGCCAGGTGGCCTAATCCAACTGCAGTCTGTGGAAGTGATGTGGGCGTTTGCAAGGCTGGGGTTGCTCTCAATGTCCCCCGCTAGAAGTAGCAGTGAGAAAAGAAGGCGATAAGGGCAGCATGGCCAGGAGGAGGAGAGAGAGAAAGGGAGTTTAAAAAATAACCTAACTGCTTCAGTTCCAGGTTATATAGAAATAGATGAGTGATACAACCAAACTGTGTTAACTTCCACCTAACTTGCACAGGTGATGGTTGAGACAGATGTATGGCCATATGGAGATGGTCAGGTTCAACTTGACTGTGGGCTATAAACAGGCCACATGTATCCACTAATAATAGTGTACCTACAAGCAATGCAGCCAATAGGGGAGGAGTGAGTGATTCATGATGCCCAGAAGGTTGTTGCCTGGTGTAATCAAGCTGGATAAACAAACAAGTTCAAACACACCTGGGTGGTAGGCAAGGGGTGGCTGACATACAAGAGTGCACCACAAACACCAGATGAAATTGTCAGGGAATGAAAAGGGTGAGGCAGAAGGGTAATAAAGGGCAGAGAAATGTAAACTATGTTGTGATTTAGGTGATTTAAGTTAATTTTTTATTTATTCTGTGCTGCAGGGAAGAAGGGGAAAAAAAAGAGATCAAACTGAGGTGGAAGAGGGAAAGGGGTGCAAGCAGGAAATGAAAGAAGAGAAATGGAAAATAAACAGTAGCAGTAACTCTATGGTCATGCTAAATAAGCAGGAAAGCCATGAAAGGACAACAGGCTCCCTCTATTGGCAGCTAAATATAGGCTGCAAACAGGAAAGTGGGGAGTTAGTCATATGATACTCAAGAGCTACGAGTACACCCTTTTAAGGGTGGATGTGGTGAGAGAAGGGTGGGGAGCGGCCGTGCAGTGGCTGCAGGAAATTATACAGCAAGTAAGTGGTGGTCACTAATTCCAGCAGTTAAAACGAGGAAACAAGCGCTGTGCTTTCCCAAGAAAAAAAGTTTTAATCAAGCGCTGAGCCTTTTTGGGATCATGGCATAACTGGAATGCCTGAACAACTCAAATAACTTGCAGACAGAGCAGTAGGCAATGAATTTACAAAATGGACCTAGTTAGGTTAATGATAAAAAACAGACCAAATTAGTTTAAAATATAAAAATGGACCTAGACCAAATTAATTTAAAATATAAAAAATGGACCTAGTTTTGATTTGGACATGAAATTAAAAATATCACACTGACTGCTGTTGCCTAAAGTAGAAACAAGCATTGCTAGTCAGAGCCACTTAAAGCACAGTTATTAAATCATATAAGGTACTGGTGGCACAGCAGGAGCAAAAAGGCACCAAGAATCAAAAACTCCAGGACAAAGGAATGTAATGGCTGGTTCCCTGGAAGTCCCTGTAGAGCGTACCTTTAGGCTTCTGGTGATGGGTGGGGGAGCAGCTCCTTGGGCAGATAGTGGCCCTGCTCAAAGCTGGGGAGATTTTAGGCTTCTGGTGATGGGTGGGGAAGCAGCTCCTTGGGCAGAGAGTAGCCCCTCTCAAAGCCGGGGGTGCTAATGAGGCCTTTACCTCTGCACTTCTCAGAAGATTATGCATGCCTCCCTTAGTCTGCCCCCACCCTTGATATTTGTATTCCTGCCCTGCACCCATCCCAATATTTGTACACTCACCCCTCACACCCCTCCCAGAATTTGTACTCCCACCAACCCTAACCCAGCAACATTTGAACCCTATCCCTACTTACCCAAGATGTGGGTTCATCTGTGCAAGTCCCAGATTTATACCATACATACTTCTCCAACTGTTTGTACCCACTGCCCAATGACTTTTGAAACTTGTATTTCCCTTGCAAAGCTCTCCCAAACCTTCCATGAGTTTGTTCCCCATACCCAATACAAAATGTGTATATCCTTACCCACTCCCTTCCCAAAATCTACACCCCGTCCCTAGAACCTATTAACATTTTACCTCTACCCCACACTCTGCAAGCCATTTAGCCCTACCTCCAGTCTTCCAAAGATTTGTATACTATCTCTTGTACCACTGCAAAATTAAATCCACAATCCACACATGTTCCCAAACCTTTTTACCCATTCCATGCACAAATAGCAACATTTGTAAGACTGTCATGTTCTTTGTCCCTTCCCTTACAACTCTCACACAATTTTCACACCTACCACTGCACCCTACACCCAATTAGTACCCTTTGCCCCCAGACTACTCCCAAAATGTGTACTGTACTGTACTGTACTGTACCTTTCACACACTACTCCTCAAGTCCAGCCCCCAGTCCTATGTACAATTTATGAGGTGTGAGGTGGCAGGGAAACAAAGTCTGGGACTGATGCATATTCAGCAGGGTTGTAAGTACAAATCTTAGGTAAGGTTCAAGTACAGCTTTTGGAAGAGGTACAGGATGTGAGTACACATTTTGTTGAGGGATATGGGCTGAAAATACAAATTTATGGAGGGATGCTACAATTTTGTGGAGGGGTACAAATATAAATTTTGCAAGGATGAAAGTACAACGTTTTGGAGATGTATAGGGGTACAAGTGCAAATCTTTGGAGAGGTGTAGGGGTGAAAGTACTGTACAATTTTGGGTAGGGTACAAGTATAAATTATGGGTTAGGTTTAGGTAAACAAGCTGACATTTTGGGAGGTGTACAGGGGTACAAGTACAAATTTTGGGAGGGGTACATGTTAAATGTTAGTATGGGCATAGTGCATAAGTGGCCCCCCTGAAGTGTCCCCACACAGTCATGCATTCGCTCGTCTGGCAAGCAATATTAAGCAATATGGAGGCATGACTGGGAGGGGTGTCTTGAAGATAGGTTGGGACCCATGCACCCCTCCAATAGCCCCAATAGGCCCTACACTTGGTCAGTCTTCAGGACTACACCCTGGGGAGGGACAAGGGAGGTTGAGTGGGAAAAATTATCCTAGCAGCCCAAAGCAGATGAAATTGCCTCATCGTCCATGCCACTGTAGGACCATAACAACTCCCCCTGTGCCTCAATGGCTCCTCCTCCCCAACCCTGACAACCAAGTGAAATATCCCCTTCAAAACTTGGGGAATCGGGGGGAGGGCACCAACAGGGGGTGAGCTGTGAGCCTAAAGTCAAGATTCCAGACAGGATGCAACACAGAGGGCTGATGGTGGGTTGAACCATCAGAGGAATCTGTGAAGAAGGGCCCATGCAGACAGAAGGAGGACTTGGCAGCAGGAGAGGAGAATGGGGGCCAAAACAGAAAAGGTAAGAAGAAAGAGGGACTCATCTGTTACACAGTGATTACACCATGGTAAGATTCAACATATATATAGGTGGTAGGAGGAGTCACGTGATGCCTGCTCAAGACTAGCTTCTCCTTCACCTTGCTCCTGCTCATCTGACTCAATTTTGTTATGTTTTCACTACTTTCCTACTTACTACCAAATAAATTATATGCATCTATCTGTCGGATATTCCTAGGAAACCAGTGCGGTGGTTATTTCCTGAAGAACTTTGCTTCAACATGGATTCCGAGATGCAGCACAGCCTGACCCACCATACCCCACCACCACCACTGGACAAGGCCATAAAAAACCCAAGGCTTGCAACTCCACAGCCAGGCAAGGGACTACTTCTACCTCAGTTGCAACTCCCCTGTCGGAAGAACGGTTCCTGCTTGAACTTCAATCTATCAAAGAATCCTTATTAAGCCTTACCACGAGCTTACTTCCATTCGACAAGAAATGGGAAACATCAATCAAAGAATCAGTGATGTTGAAGTGTGATCAGTTTTGCTTGAAAAATGGCATGACTAGCTGGCCCAGTGACGCTGAGGGTTGAGGCGCTGGACGCCACACCTCGCACCATGCCGGCGACCTGATTTTGGGAACAGACTCGGGTCGCCGGGGGTCGGGGGGGAAGGAGGATTGAGCATCCCAAAGGATGCTCGCCTCCTCCGGGGTGGGATCCTGGGGTGTCTTGCACACCTGATTCACCTGTGTCGGTGGAAGCATGGGCACCAGTGCACAGGTGGTTCTTCAAGAGTCAGGGAAGGGAGGACGTTGTGGGCATTTGTCGACGACGTGCAACAGCATGCCATAAAACTGGATGTCAGTCCTATGTATCGACGTCCTCAGAGGGTAGGAGGGACTAAGGGGAGAAAAACAGACCCCCCTGGCCACGATGATGACCAATCCACCTCAGGATCACCGACCCGCAGGACAGCCCCATTGTGCAGGCACTCCAAGGAGTAGGAGAAGGTAGGAGGGATAAGGGAGCATGCCTGGCACTCCAGGGGAAGATTCTGTGGGAGGGACCTTTAGGAATGATCAGAGGTCTGAAGGAGTGGATAGAGGGGGCATTAAGGTGGGATAAAAAGGAAAGTAAAAAAAAAAGGGCATGACTGCACAGATCCTGAGATGACCTCCCTGAGACAGCAACTACATAAGATGGAATTCAAAATGGAGGACCTAGAAGGCAGGAGCTGGTGGAAAAATTGAGTTATCCTCGGTCTCCCCAAGGATGCCAAAGGGTCCATGCCCATTCTCTTCATGCAGAAATTGTTAGAGAAGTTGGTGGGGTCATTGCCCAATGGTCCACATTACATTGTGGTATGAGAACATCAGGCCTTTCGCCCACATCTCCACCTGGCTCGCCTCCTCGCCCTATCATCCTTAAGCTCCTGAATTTCCTTGACAAGCAACACATATTGACTAAGTTACAAGAAGTCCAATGCGTTATCTGGGAGGGTAACAAGCTCTGCATATCACAGGATCTTCACGCATCTGTGAGGAAAAAAAGGGCAGTGTTTCATCCCGCCGTATCTAATCTCATTCCGGAGGGCATCGAATTTAGAATGTTGTACCCAGCTGATCTGCAGGTCTGCATTCAGGATACTCAGCATTCATTTGAAGATCCAGTCCAAGCTCCAGAAGACCTTCAGCTACTTCTGCCCAACTTATTCAAATCTGGCTGAACTGTTCTTTCTAAGCCTGCACTCTCAGTTATGGGAGAATGTCTTCTGGTGCGAACTTTAAAGTTCTGTGGCTGCCATTTTATACCATCTCGACTTTCCAGGATCTAGTCCTAAACTGACTGTTTTATGGCAGTGGTAAGTGACTACTCCTTGAATTTAATTTGACTACTGCTCCCTGATTTGGCCTTATTGTCAGCTCCCTGTATACTCCTTACTTATTGATTTAATCTTTTTGGTGGCTTGCACCTGGCTCTAGGTGAGGCTGTGTACCCCACTTCTGTGACTTCCTGGCTACTCATGGATTATTTGGGAGCTCGACGGGTCGACCTTCCTACTCCCCAGCTTATACCCTTATCCGGTTGCCCAATTTACAAAGATTGAGCTTGCCATGGAGGATGTTATGGCTTATTGCTAACAACTGTACTTGAACGAGTCACTTGATTCAGAGGTCCTGACTCACTGTTTGACCTACTACACTTCTGCGTCGGCATTTCAATTTTGGACTTCTGGTGGCACCTTGGGACCTTTCTTGGCAACTCAAGATCTTAAACTCCACTATTTGGTGTTACCTTCTATTTCATGCCGAATCCCTTCTTTCACTCATGAGTACATGGTGTCTATTGTCTGGGAGAAATTTCAATTGCCTTCTTTTATTGATCCATTGATGACACATCTGCACCTGTCCAGACTCTCCTTTTTAGCTTAGACACGAGACTTCTATTTGAAATATCACCAATGCAGTCATATCAAGGTCCCTGATTGCTGGAGGCAATATATTGACAATGTTGCACATATTGAACTTTGTTTTTTGTCTGTTTTCCCTTTTCCTTTTCTTGTATCCTCATTGATTCTACTGTTAAGATTGCTGGACTATTAGCTATAGCATTTTTTAACAGGGGTTCCGAAGTGGTTTAATGTGGCTTCACTATAATATTGTTGGTTAATGTTACATTATCTTTATAGGTTTGATTGAGGGCATTATACATGTTGGCTGGGTGGGCGGGTGGGGAGAGAGAGAGGTTTGCTGGTAGAGTGCTGCTGGTCTTTAGCGGCCTTAAGAGATGAATCGCTTGGGGGGGTGGTGATTGTTTGCCTTCTTCTGGAGGGTCCCACAATGGTTGAGATAGTTTATCATCTCTTAAATGTTCTGGTTATGGGGGTTGTAGTAGGGTGGGACAGGTATTTTTTTTTAGCTTTACTCAGAGAAGGTAGGGGGTTGGGTGGCTGTGGGGTCATATTGGCTTTGGGTGTGGAGTTGGGGAGATCAGGGTTTCTGGGGTTGTTGGTTTATGCATCTGTTTTATATTACTGTGTTGCTAGTATGGGGGGTGGGGGAGGGTCACCAGAGGATTAAGTTATTCTAAGGTTTCAGGTCCTTTTCCATTCTCTGTTCTTTTGCATCTAGGTCCCAGACCCAGTCACTATCTCATGCTTAGACATGGCTGCCTATAATTTCTGTATTTGGAATGTTAAAGGATCTCAGTCCCTTACTGAGCGGGCCAAAACTTTGCTCCACTTAAGCAAACTGCAGGTTGACGTAGCCTTTCTGCAAGAAACCTACCTGTTCCCATATCAGGTTCTCCTTTTTAGACCATCCTGGGTGGAACAGGCATTTGGAGCCAGTTCAGACTCCCACAAGAAAGTGGTGGCTGTGCTTATAGCTCAGAGAATCCCCTTTCATCTCCTTCAGGAAGTGGCAGACCCCTGTGGCTGCTACATTATGCTTCGGGTTCTCCTTGGACACTTGGAAGTGGTTCTCAGGGCTGTTTATGGCCCTACTGTTGAAGATCCACAATTTTTTTCCACTCTAGCCACTGTCTTGGCTCCCTGGCTCTCTCTCTCCCCCACTTGTACTTGGGGAAGACTGTAACTTAGTTCTGTATAATGACCTGGATAGGACTGGTAAGACCTGACAGGCCCTTTCTCCTGCCCAACTGGCTCTCTGGGACTTAATGGATTTGGTGGACTTGGTGGACCCATGGAGGACACTGAACCCAGATAGCCGGGAATACTTTTTACTCCCTGCCTCATAACTCCTCCTCCAGACTGGATTATTTTTTGCTAGGGGTATAATATCTTCCTTGGGTCCTTTTGTTCCATTATTCAGCTAAGGTGATGTCAGATCATCACCCTGTCCTTCCTCGGTTAACTCTTACCCCCACATTGACCAGGGATAAGGTGTGGATCCTAAGCAATCAATTGCTTAAGTCAGAGGAATTACTGGGGCACCTCCAGTCTTTTATTGACTCTTTTATGGAATTTAACTCTCCCTCCATGCCCACTCTTGACATATTGTGGGGTGCACTGAAGGGCGCTCTTAGAGGGGAATTAATCAGGTTATCAACCAAATGGAAAAGGCAGACCACAGCCACCCTTTCCTCTTTATTAAATCACATCTGAGCTCTGGAGGGTAGGGTCTCTCAAGACTCTACACAATCGGAGTGGGAACAGCTGGAAAGTCTCCATTTTCAATATAACACCTTGATGTGGGAGAGGGTGGAGCATTTATTGTTGCGCTCCAAAATGTGGTACTTTGACCAATGAGAAATAGCAGGGAAACTGCTGGCTCTCAGTTACGATCTCAAACAATGGACAAGATTGTTTCCTCAATCCAAACTGAATCTGATAGTCTCCTTACCTTGCCATGAGACATTGCTGATTCCTTTAAAACCTTTTACCAGCAGTTGCATGCTCCACCTTCTTCTCCCTTCTGCCTTGCTCACTTGTAGAGTTTCTTGGGGGATATACCTCTCCCTTAGCTCACTAACTCACAGGTAGCCATTCTACAGGGTCCGCTGTCTCTAGCTGAGGTCTTCCTGACCATCGACTCCCTAGCATCAAACAAATCCCCCAGATTGGATGGGTTTACCACTAACTTTTATAAAGCCTGTTCAGGACAGCTAGCACCTATCCTCCTTGATACCTATAATTATATTTTTAGGGAGGGCCTCTCCGACTTCTCCCTCACTGTGACAACAACAGCGGTTATCCCCAAGCCGGGTAGGGACCCTCTATTGGTCTCCAACTACAGATCAATATCACTTATTAACGTAGACATTACAATTTTAGCAAAAGTATTGGCTAGCAGATTGGGGCAGGTGTGGGACTCACTTATCAGTAGTGAACAAGTTGGCTTCATGAAGGGCAGACTTTCGACTGACCATCTCAGGAAAATGTCTTACCTCTTTTCAGCATCCAGGGATTCCCCTATTCCTGCAGTTTTGGTGTAGTGTTGGCGAAATTGGAAAATTTCACCCGGCAAAATCTTTCACGTAATTCACACATTTCGCAAAATATTTCACCAGGCAAAATGCAAAATTTTAGCCATAGATGTGAGTGGAATTTTGACCCTGAGCCAGGGAAATTTCACTTGTGGGCAAAACGTTGTCACCCGCCAGTGAAATTTCACAATGGGGTCGTGGACCACCAGTCCAAATTTCCAAAGACATTTTCTCCCTGGTGTCTAGTGGTCCCCCCAGCCAATCATGCCCCAAATTAGTGAAGAACCACCCCCTTAGTTAACTCATCATCCCCCCATCCCCTGGACCCCCAATCCTTAATTAAATGCCCACTCCCAGGCCAGATTAACAGAGGGGCTTTAGGGGCTGCAGCCCAGGGCCACATATTCTTAGGGCCACAAAAATCAGGAACACAGCCTTGGGGGGGCTTCCTGGGTACATAGAACCCCCCACCTTGCCTTTATGTTTGAAAACTCCATTGCCACATTAACTGACAGAGCTTAAGCCAGTGGTTTAATGGGGGGGGGCACTAGATCAGGCAAATGTACGACCGTCATGTTCTTTGACTTCTGTGGGGACATTTTTATTATCAGGCTGACCCATAATTTTAAGTGGTGTACTGTACTGCAAGTTCTGGCACACTTCAACCACCACCAATGTTTTGCACTGGGTGATTTGTCAAGGTGCACTCTGTACTGTTGCAAAAAGTTGGATCGTGTCTGCCCTGGCCCACTCCCTGGTGTCTCGTGAACCCCCACCCCTCCAACCTGTCATCAGCACCCAACCCGCTCCCCCATACCCCAATCAGGCCACCGGCACAGCCCTCCACTCACCTCCATGGCCGGCAGCTCAACTAAGCTTCAGTGAATGAGTTTGTGCTTGTACAAGCATGTGCTCATTCATGAACTGCTCAGTTGGGCTGCCAGCCATGGAAGTGAGTGGAGGCCAGCCAGTGGTCCGAACGTGGCTGGGGAGCTGGGATGCTGATGACAGGGTGGGGTCCATCAGACACCAGGAGTTGGCATTTAATTAGGATCGGGGTCTGGGAGATGGGGGATGATGAGTTAACTGGGGGTGTCTTTACTATTAATTTGGACCAGTGATCGGCCAGGGGTGGACCACAATACACTAGGGAGGGTGCATTTAATTAAGAATCAGTGGTCCTGGGGATGGGGGGATGATGAGTTAGCTGTCGGGGTCTTCACTATTAATTTGGGCTAGTGATCATCCGGGTGAGGACCACTAGACACCAGGGATACATAATCGGGTGGGACTTGTGGCAGGCAAAATTGCGGGTGAGCAATTTCACCAGTGACATTTAATTTTGCTACATCTCTACTCTGGTGTCCCTGGACACTGAAAAGGCTTTCAATTGGGTGTCATGGGATTATTTGTTTGCTATACTCCCCAAATATCATATTCCTCAGGAGTTTCTCCACTGGGTCAAGGTGTTTTACTCTTCCCCGTCAGCATGATTACTGTGTAATGGTGTTTTATCATCCCCCTTTACTCTTCATTAGGGCACCAGACAGGGCTGTCCTCTCTCCCCTTACTTATTTAACCTTTTTTTGGAACCCTTCATTCGCAAACTTAACCTCTGCCACCTGATCTTGTGTATTACCATTGATCAGACAGACTACAAGTTATTAGTTTATGCAGATGATATTCTCCTGCATATTTCTTCCCCTGCCACATCTCTGCCTGCTGCTCTACAGATCATTTCTCAGTTTGGTAGCATCTCTAATTGCAAACTAAACCTAGCCAAGACCAAGGTTATGCCTCTAAATAATGTTACCTTCAATGCGGATATCGAGCACCTTGGCCTCCTCTGGAAACATGACAGGCTGAAATATTTGGGGATATACCTCAGTACTTTTCCCTTAAAACATGACACCTTAACCTGGATTCACTGGTGCAACACATTAAAGTGGATTTGGACCGTTGGTCTTTATTACCCTTCTCTATGTGGGGCTTGAATATCATCAAAATGAATATTCTACCCAGGCTGCTGTATGCTCCTCAGATGTATAACTTTGCTTTTCCCCAACTGTGGTTCAATCAAGTTCATAGAATTATTTCCACATTTCTGTGGTGGGGCAAGACCACCTGCTGAGCCTTAGCTAAGCTAATGCACAATAAATAGGATGGAGGGCTCAAAGTTCCCAATTTCTTTCTGTATTACTTGGCTTCCCATCTTAGTAAACTTTCCAGCTGGTTGGGAATGGCTGGGGTTGACCTGTTTACATCATATGTTCCACACTGAGTAGACACAGAGCATGCTTTATGCTCTAATAATGGGTTCAATATATGGTCACACCCGTACCTCCCCAGGAAGAACCTCCCCCGGCACTATGGAATACACCCCAGGCAGCTTCCCTGTGGGTTCACCTGCAATTTTGTTCCTTGTTTAGGATTTGTCCATACAGAGATACATCTCAATCCCTTTTTGGGAACCCAAACCTTTGTATAGCCAGTAAGTCTCTCCCCAAGACATTGTGGCCTGACCTGGGAGTCTCCACAGTTGGGGATCTTACAGTCAATCTAAAACTGTTATCCCTTCAAGAAGCATGTATCAAGTACCACTGACCCACCTCCATTTGCTTTCATTATCTTCAGCTGTCACACATGCTCCTGCAATTTTTTTGGCTTAGTCCTTTAGGCAATCTAATTTTTCCTATTCTTCAAAAGGCTCCCATTTCCTGTCATATCTCCTATTACTACCAGTCGTTTCAGGACTCTCTGGTTTCCCAGGAGGGTCTGAGGTTTTATTGTTGGGATCAATCTCTTCCATGTCCCTCCTCCCCTAGAAATTGGTCAGTTCTCTGGAAGCACATATATAAATTTATAAAGTGGGATACATACTGCTTCATACAGTTCAGCATAGTACATAATCTCTACTACACCCCAGTTAAATTACATAAAATGGGCAGATTACCTGTTGACACTTGTACTGGGTGTGGTAAAGAGCCTGGTCCTTTACTTCATATTTTGTGGTTCTGTGAAAAGGTGGTTCCCTTTTGGGAATCAATTCATGTTCATCTAGATCCACTGTTGGGGCTGTATGATGCCTTCACTCCTGCTGTTTGTATTTTAGATGACTATACCAATGCCCTGCTTGGAAACCAGAGACCCCACATGGCCTTGATCTCAGCATGTGTAAAAAAAGATAATTCTCTGACTTTGGCTGGACCAGTGTACACTCCAGTTTCTCAAATGGTACAAGGAGATATTGCTTGCTTTGCAGCTGGAGCGCCTCATTGCCAGTATGGCTGGCAACTTATCTAAGTATAACAGGGTCTGGGAGCCCCTACATGTCCTTTTGATAATTTGAATATATTTTTTGGTCCTCTTGTAGGCTTTTCTCACTGTAATGTGGCAGACTGGGCTTATTTTTTTTTCTGGTCATGATCTTCTTGATGTGCTCTTCCGTTATCCTCCATTGGATGGGGAGGGAAGGGTCTGGGGGTTTTGAGTAGAGGGAAGGGGTGTAGGGTTTTACTTGGATTTCCTTTTTGTTTTATTTGTTGTACTATAAATTGTATATTCCTGATCATGTTCTCACTCTATTGTCTCTTCATTGTATAGCCAGGATTTGCTAGTTTTTGTGAGATGTTATGGTCTTGCACTTCAATAAAGTTTGTTCAGTTTGAAAAAAATATATATAGGTGGTAGAAAGGTAAAAAAAAAGCTCAACATTGAATTTTGAGGACAGTGATCTATGGAAAATGAGGGATAAGTGAACTGCACTATGGGCAGATATAGGCCAACTGGTGGGGTAAAGAGTTGGCACTGATTGAACTAGTCAATTAAACATTCCTAGGCATATGCTTTAAAGGAGAAGACTCCTGTATATTTATGATTTGGATATATCTGATGTATTTTTTATACATTACATCAATTACTGTATATATGTCAGTAAGAGATCAGTCATTTTTTCTGTGACAACACATATCTAGAGTCTGAGGCTCTGACACACGGTAGTAAACTGTCAAGCAAGCCTCCATTTGCATGCAAATGGGTCACTTGAAATACAACCCCTTCCGTTCCTTGACGTCACTGCAGCAACAGTCCAGAAGAAAACATAAGGGTATCAGTGCTGTCTATCCTGATTTTATTTCAAGTTTGCAATAGCTTAAGACAGTTCCACCATGTAACTCACACAGAGAGTAGTACTTGTAGCCTTAATATGTGTAGAGCAAATAATACATCTAATAGTATTTCATTCACAGGAAACAAAATCAGTTTCTTTATACTGCTCATTTCTCTCTGTGAGACAGTTGTAAATATGGAGAGGAGTAAACTGAATCAATCAAGCAATCAGCCAATCTTAATTTAACCAGGTGAACACCCTCGAGAAGATTCATATACAAGGTGGGCCTGGGCAGGTTCCCAAAGGATCACACAAGACTGAATTCCTCCTTTGCACAAATGATACACACATCCCCCTTTCGGAAGCCTGAAAGTGGAGAGCTAGATCACTTACTTTAGTGTATTGTTTTACATTTCAAATGCTCCTTAAACTTGAGTTTCTGACTGGAAACACCAAGAGAAAGAATGCATACGACATGTGAGCTAAGCAAATACAGAGCACTACAAACACAGACTGATTAGTTTCTTTACCTGGCATTACAAAGTGTGGGGGGAGGGGGGAGCTGCCACAGCTTGTCCTCAGTACCTTCAAAGTGAAGTGCTGTAGCTCTCACATCACTGCTACTGAGTTATAATAAGAATGGGGGGGGGGCACTTTTAAAGTCATGAACCTGAGGTACCATCTCAGTTCCCAAGGTGGTTAGGGAACTTGTTAAGGGTTACAGAGTAAGGGACTGTAGTAGGATTTGAACTCAAGTCTCCCAGTTCTTGTGCCTGTGCTATAACCACTAGATCACCTTTCTTCCATATGCTGCAGCTGATGTTTCCCTGGTAATCTATTCCTTGTTATAGCTGAACTCTTTATTACCATGCAGCAGCCATCCAATCACTGACTGCCTAATTACAAAGGGAAAAGGGCATATTTGCAAGATTGTCTCTCATTGCTGGTGTCAAGCAAAACAGAGAATGCTAACACAAATAGAAAATAATACAACAGCTGTATAATACCACTCACAACCCTTGTTGTACCCAGAGTTATTTATAGGGTAAACTGTTTTTGCTGACATAAACAGTAACACAACACATACAGGCACGTCCTTATATGAATACTGTATATACATGTCAAATCTGTGCTGCATCACACTCACACAGTCCGAGTCCCTACTAGAACTGCACTTCAAGATGTGCACAACACTTAAAGGGTTCCTCCATTATTCAAGTGGAGAACCAAACATTGTGGGTTTGGTTTACTGGTTGAACTGCATTTAGTGCAGCACCATTATCTGTTGCTCTGATGACATCATCCTCCAGCAACATTGATGGTAAAATGGAGGACAAACACATTGATAACTTCTGGGGCTGTCTATTTTTATTTGCAACCTAGATTTGGACAGCAATATGATTGCTGGCAACTGGAGAAGGCACACAACAGTTACACATTAGAAGTTAGGAAAATATTGGTGTGAAACTATGGGAGACTTCCCCTTCAAGTTACTGGTAAGATTCAGTTCCCAGTCGGCAACCTTGTATTCCTCTAACAGAACAAGTACACTATACCAGTTTGCATTTCTTGCAGTATAAGCAGCAGGATGAATGGGTCCCATGGCTATGAAACAGCTAAACTGGGTTTGAATCCGAAAACAAATCTTAGCATTTTGTATTTTCAAAAAAAAGTCAAATTTATATTTATTTTTAATTCACTCAGGTGGTGAGCCATGATAGCATGCAATTTCTTTAGTAACTTTTAATCCAAACAAAAAAGGCCTTAGTTATGAGGCAGAATGTGTACAGCTGGAAAGTGCTACCCTCCAAGGCAACTCTACTTCTGGTGTCTTTTGTTGTTTAATTCTGTCTTAAGAAGTAGAGGCTTACAGGAACAGGTTAACACAAATCATTTTGGATTGATCAGATGTATGTGTGCATGAAAAAGCAACAAATACTGAAATTACAGGATAAACCAAGCACTGATTAACAGAGTGGTAAAAAAATTAGTAAAGGGTAAAAAAGGAAGGTCCAGTATACAGCCTTATGCATGAGAGTGAGAGTGCAGAAAACAGGTTAGCCAGTAAGGACAGCACACACAGAATGCAAGAAGGGGTTTAGGGTGACAAAGCAGTAATATGAAAACAGTTTGGCTAAAAATGTTAAATAATAAAAAAAATGGTAAGCTAATTTAAAGAGAAGAAGAAAGTCAAGGACATGGGGAGGGCCACTGCTAATGATAAGGCAGTAATAGCACTAGATATAAGGGCGGCAGAGGCTCTGAATGAACACTGTTCTTTACTGAACAGGAATGAAGGGGATGTCTTGCTTCACTTGGATAAGGTGATGGTGGGTAGCTCTGATGGCTCCTGCAGTGATATGAAAATAACAACAGCTTTAGTAGCCGAGCAGCTGGAGATGATTAAGTTTAACAAGCCCCAAGAACTAGATACTCTGCATAATAGAGCATTCAAGAAATAAAAGAATGTGATAGCACAGCTGTTTGCTGAAAAAAATAGTGGAATTACAGAGAACAAGTATAGTACCTCTATGTAGATAGGAGTAGAGCAAATGTAATTCATATTCTAGATAAGCCTCTAATGTATGAAAGGACAGTTTGAAAAAATATCATTTTTAGACAGATTTCTGTTTATAATTTCTACATTTTCTGTATTTAGTCGCCCGTTTCGTGTTCACTTGCAAAGCATGAGAACATATTGGTGTCAGACTATAGGTCTGCTGTGAAAGGGATTTTTGGGGTGTGCCCCTCCTCCACCAATCACAACTTCAGAATACCAACTCGCCTCCCTAATTCTGCCCATTCTGCTCCTTTCTCCTCCTTTCTCTTTGAAGTCCTTGCCCAATCACAAGGCTGAAAAATGGTTTTCTTGAATACTTTTAACTCTTCTTTCTTGAAACCATACCCCTGCTTCCTGTTCCACATATGAGCTACTGTTCACCTGTTTTATATGTGCTTCAGTTTAATGATTTGTTACTGATGGAAAGGCAGAAATGTTGCACAGCATATATCATTTGCATACCCATGATGCAGTGCTTGCAACTCATGGAATTAATGTATACTCATACATGGTAAGGAACATGTAAAACACATGATATGACATGTTCTTACACTAATTGATCTCTTTAGGTAAGAAGCTGTGTTACTGTACTTTCTTATGTTCTGAACAGGAAAAAAAGTAAAGCAATTTGGACATTATAACATAATAAATAAGCTGAATACATACACTCTAGGCAGCATGCGTTTATAGGTATTATATAATACCTAGGGCAGAAAGGATTTGATTGGCTGATTGGGTCTTTTAGGCATAGGTAAATCCCTGCATAACTCATGCAGAAAGACCCAGTTAACTGCCTCACAAAAAAAAAGTAAAAGTCAAAAGTGAGATCATTCCAATGGTCTGAAATTTAAACATTTTGGCCCCCATCTTTAGTTCTGCTAAATAGTTCACATTGAAACCACTCCATTTCAGCCACTGTGATGTTTGTAAAGGCCTGCCTTCAAAAACATGCAGTGGCCTTCTGAAATAACCCACACATAAAAAAACACCTTGTACAACAGCTTCTTGTAGCACAATACCTCCATTTATTAAATTAGTGAGTGCTCTCTCCTGGCTTCATGAGAGAAAATCCAGTAGCTGAAACTGCTAGCTTCAGCTACAGTTTCAGTCATGCTCCCACTGTCCCATTTCAACCCTCTGTCTCCATGCAGTCCTTCCATCCTGCTCTCTCTCTCTCTCTCTCTCTCTCTCCCTCCTGCAGTCTTTTGTTTCCGATCCAAATAAAAGCCAAATAAATTTGGCCCACCCCTTCAACTTGATCACCTCCAATCTATGGGTGCCAGTCACAGCTCATACCATGCTCTGCCTCCAAAGCCATAACCGGAAAGCCACTCAGAACTTGCACTAAGCTCTCTCTCAAACAAAACAAAAAAAATCACAGCATATCAGTGTATGTGGTTGAAGGAGACCATAATTTAATCTGCTAGCAAAAAATGTGGACTTCAGCAATAATCTAAGTAGCAATGAGGCACTCTGTAATATAGAGAGGAAGGATATTGTAACAAAAATTAATAAAGAACATTTTATATTTTAACTTTGTTTTCGTTCTTTATTTATTTCCAATTGTATAATTGCAATAATCCACTCCAGGGTGTGGACTATGTTGGAACTTGCCACACCATGCATGATTAAGTCCCAGCATTACCCACATCCTGTCAAGGATTATTGCTTAATTATAGAATGGTAACCCCCAAAAACAAAGGTGTGTAACTGGCTAAATTGATCTTTCCAGAATGAGTAAATTCCTGCATAACTCACGATTTGAAAAAAGGCCATTTTAGCCTCTGCACAAATCTAAACCAAAACTGAAAACAGAAATTCATCCTACAGCTGGAAATGTGAACATTTCGACCATTATCTTTGTTTCTGCTAACTTGCTCCCGCTAATGCTGCTCTGTGTCATCCACAATGATGTTTGTAAAAATCTGCTTTTAAAGACATGTGGTGGCCTCCCAAAACAACCTCCCCACACACATACCTTATACAACATTTTTTTTAAATTAGTGCTCCCTCACCGCTCCGTTGGTGAAAATCCCATAGTTGAAACTGATAGCTTCACCTACGGTTCTAGTCACACTCTCGCAATCTCAGTTTCAAGGCCCTGTCTCCTGGCTCCACATCGTCTTTCCATACTGCTGTCTCTCCCTCTCTTGCTGTCTTTCGTTTCTGATCTAAACAAAAGCTAAAAAAAACAGCTTGACCCTGGAACCCAATCCCCTTCAAATTACAAGTGGCGTGCATGGCTCCCATACTGCTCTGCCTCCAAAGCTGTAACTAAAGGGCACTCAAAACTTGCACCATGTTGTCTCTTTCAAAAAAACACATAACTTGTGTAAATGGAGGACTACACAGGTGCCCACTATTGCAGAGATTCTGGCTTCACTTACTACACTGGCGGAGCTGGACAGGCTTTCCCACATACAACACAATTCAATCCCCAAGTTTCTGCAGTGCTGGGCTCCATATATGGCCTATAAGAGCCCTGCCGCTGGCTTAGGCTGATTTCACCTAATTAGGATGGACTGATTTTTGAACACCGAAGTAATCTTCCCACACCCATTCCTTCTGGTTGTCTAGCCTGATACTAGCAACCCATACATAGCTGACATCTGTCAGTCAGTTGTCGTACATAGATAGATAGCCCTATGCTACAACCAAGGAAAGAATGTTTCAACAATAAGTTAGTGTATTGATCTAAGATAATGTTGTTTTAGAGCAAAGGTTTCTTTGTGTTTTTCTTCTTTCTTTTTTCTGCAGGGGACCCCTAACTGTGATGTGGAGAACATTCCTCACACGCCAAGGATCCTATATGATGCACTGGAAGTAAGCCCTAGGATCTAGGCAGAAGCTGATCCTTGGAGACCCACTTACCCACATATCAGTACCTCCATTCACACCACCAGAAATCCCAGGAGAGGGTACTGTTCCCTCTAGAGGCTCCATGTCACTCCGCTGTCTACATCACCAGTCTGCCCTCGTAGTAGTTATGTGATCAGTAGGTAAGATTACTTTCTTGTTACATGCTGGTGATATAATTACAGCACACTGCATGACAATTGATTTTCACTTTTTCACTGATAGCTGTATCAATTACTTAAAATTTGCACCCTGTAACCACCGCAGATGCTGATGTGAGTTGTGTCAGATTGTTAACTACAGAAAAATAATACAAAGTTCAAACAAACAAAAAAAAACACATAACAAAACACTTAAACACAAACATCACAGTGCATGTGTGCGTGTGGTTGGAAGGGATCATAATCTGCTAGCAACAAGCATGTCTGGGAGGAGGGGGCTTCAATAATAATCTGCCTAGCAAAAAGCACTGTACAATATAGAGAGGAAGGATATTGTAACAAAAATAAATAAAAAAAAATATTGAATTTTTTTTTTAAGTCTTACTTATTTCTGAATGTATAATCACAATAATTCAATCCAGGGTGTTGGCTATGCAGGGATTTACTCACTGTTTGAGTGGATTTAGTCAGTCTGCTTGCAGCCTCAAGACAAAACCACACCAGGCATGAGTAAATCCCAGCTCAACCCACACCCTGTTGTAGATTATTGCTTATGTCATAAGCTATGACAGGGGGTGTAGCATAGGATTTCAATTCATGCCCCAGGGCTGTAGCAAGGCATAAGGCCAAAGGTAGAGTTTCCTTATGCATGTGGGTAGTACACCAAAATCCTATGATGCACATGCTGGAAGGACCTATTACTCTTGTAAAATGTCTCTAAGCAGGTCTTTTTGTGGAAGAAAATGACGTGCATCACTTGGGGCCCAATATTCAAATCTGGGCAAAGCAGAGGGCAAAACTTTGCGCTACCCCCTGCAGTTGCCCAGGTGTCCAAAACTGTTATATTCAGTGCAATAGTGCATCAGTGCTATTCCACCGAATATAGGGCCAGTGAGACCTGGTGCTAAGCCACCTAGCACCGAGAAACATGGCCCCCACAAAAGGGTGGCACAATGGCTTGTGCCTGGGCTACATTCTCCATATTCAAAGGGACCTATGCAAATAAGCCCATTCGGCATGCAAGGTGCTAAGGGGCCATTTGCATGCCCATTATGGGCCCATTTGAATAGAGAGTGAGGTTGTACTGTGCAGTACCATCCCCAAAATTGCCCATGTCATGAGAGCTATGCTTGGTGCTAGTAGCCCCCCCCCAGCTGATCAACCCCCATTGCCAATCACTATCTTGTTCAGAAATAATACAGATATCCCTGGTGGTCTAGTGGTCCCTCCACCATCACTGATTGTTTTCTCATTCAGAATTAGAACATAATTATCCCTAGTAGTGTTTCCTCCCCCATCGCCAATTGCCATCCCATTCAGAGATAAAAAAGATCTCTGGTGGTCTAGTGGTCCCTCCCCTCAACCGATCATCCAGACACATAACAAATATTCCCTGGTGTCCACTGTAACCCCCCCATCCCCAGTCGCCTGTATAGGCAATGTAATCCTTTCCCTGGTGGTCTAGTGGTCCACCATCCTGGCAGGTAGTGATCCACCACCCCACTCCCACCATCCCGAAACAGAGCCAGTGACCAGCACAGCCCTCCTCTCTGCACCATGGCTGGCCACCTTCTGAGCTGTCACTAAGCATGCACTGTATACAGTACATGGTCACTGACTGACAGCACACTGAGCTGTCAATCAATGATCGCACACTGTATACAGTATGTGCTCAGCAGCAGCTCAGCTGGTGGCCACCCAGGGTACAGAGAGGAGGGCTGTGTTGGTCACTGACTCAGTTTTGGGATGGGGGAGTGAGGTGGTGGGTCACTACTTGCCAGGGTTGGGGGTCCACTAGACCACCAGGGAAAGGATTACATTACCTATACAGGAGATTGGGGATGGAAGTTACACTGGACACCAGGAAATATTTGTTATATGTCTTGGGCAGATGATAGGGTTGGAAGAGGGACCACTACATCACCAGTGGTATATTTTGTACCTCTGAATGGGACACGAGCAGTGATGGGGGAGGGACCACTAGACCACCAGGGATAAATATGTTCTACTTCTGAATGGGACAGCGATCAGCGCTAGGGGGAAGGATCACTAGACCACCAAGGACTACTGTGTTTGGGGCAGGGGGGCAGCTGCACTTCTCCTGCCAGCTGCTAGGGTTTTGTGCATGCACCATGTAAGGAGACCATGCAAAATGGCCTTGCACCATGCACATATTCTGAATATTGGACTGTGCCAGTATTTAGGTCCCCACCCCATCATTTACATTGTGCCTCCCTTTGTCTTTTGCATGGGCGCAAACCAAGTTTACCCACACCAGATGGACTTCTCTATATTGTACTTTTGTGCAAAGCCTGGTTTGCACAGGGAAACTTAGTTTTGTGCCCGGGCAAAGTTTTGGATAGTGGGCATCTGATGTCTGTTTACAGAAATGTTATGTTTCATAGTTTCATAGTTTGTTGTTCAAGTCCTATCAGCCATAGGCCATACATGGACTTGCCACATCAGTGGTGATGTTCCCAATTTTTCTCCTTCATGTAGTCATCCAGTCTATGTTTAAAAATTACCATTGTTGGAGACTCCACCACATTACGTGGCAACTGATTCCATATTCCAACCAACCTTTGATTATACCAGTTCTCCCTTCTCTGTGTTATGGATATTTCACCTACAAGTTGATGCGAGTGTAATCTATTTTTCCTGATTCCTACTTCCTTCCAAGTCCTGCACATTCCCATAGAATCTCATCATGGAAACATCTATATGCATAACACAGATATCCTCTTAAATAGCAGTATGTCATGGAATATAGACCTAGATTACATAATCTATCCTTATATTGCAAGTCCTTGATGACTCGTATATTTTTTGTGTATCTGCGCTGTACCTTTTCTATCAATTTACTAGTTCCCACATTCTGTGGGGAAGTCAAGGGAACTCCATATTCAAGGAGTGGCCTTATTAGTGATCTGTGCAAGGGCAACATAACGTCCCTATGTCTACTTTTTATATTCCTCAATATATTTCTCATCACACTATTTGCTGTTTTAACCATTTCGGTATTATGTTTACTAAATGTTAAGGTGTCTGTTATGGTTACTCCCAGGTCTCTTTCTGATTTAGTACTAGCTATTATGATGTTGTTTAATCTGTATTCAGTTCCCTTATTGTTCCTTCCAAAGTGCATGACTCTGCACTTATCTGCCCTAAATCTCAAGGAGTGATTTTCTGCCCAGAGTTCCAATTTGAGCAATTGTTCCTGAAGTTTGTCCACTGATTCCTTATTGTTCACTATGGCTCCCACCTTAGTGTCGTCTGCAAACTTGCAGATCCATGCACCATCAGCGACTTTCATGGTGGTGATAAAGAACCTAAACAGCAGGAGACTCAGGACTGAGCCCTGGGGCACTCCACTCATCACCCTTCCCCAATCTGAAAGAAAACCCCACAGTTGAACCAGCTGAATCCTGTCTGTTAGCCACACTTTTATCCAAGAGCTAAGTTGCCAGTGCACACCCAGGTCTGTTAATGTTTGTACTAATATTCTATGGGAAACTGAATTGAATGCCTTAGCATAATCCAAGTATATTACATCCCCTTGGAGCCCACCATCTAACGCCTGACTTACTGTCTCAAAAAAATGAAGTAAGTTGTACATGATCCACCTGCCTGGAATCCATGCTGACTATTATCGAATACCTGCAGGTCCGCTAAATTCTGCTCCAGTAAGTCCTTAATACAACTCTCCATCATCTTCCCACAACAGAAGTGATACTGATCGGCCTATAGTTATCTATGTGTATTTTTTTCCTGCTTTGTATATAGGTGTTACATGTGCCTCTTTCCACTCATCCAGGACCACTCCTTCCTTCAATGATCTATTAAATAATACACACAGCACTCCTGCCAGTTCATTTTTTAATGTTTTTAGAAACATGGGATGGTATCCATCTGGTCCACTAGATTTAGAGCTATTAAGTTTCCTAACTTCTATTTAACCTGTTCCTCTGTAATTTGCCACTCCAAGTGGTTTGTACATCCCACTTGTAAGTCTACATGTACTTGATTGATTTAATTGGAACAATCCCAAGAAGTATTCATTAAATGCCTCTACTATTTCATCTTCTCTTGTTAGAATACTATTACCTATAATTATATTTGTTATATGGTTATGTTTTTTATGAGTGGTCAGGTAATGTCTCTTGGCCTGTTAATTGTCTAGATATTTTCTTGCCAATTTAAAACTGCATGTAAAGCATGTGAATAAATTGATAGCAGTCTGAATAGTGGCATGTCCCTTCTTCACCTAGCGCAGATCCTGAATACTAAATGACTTTCCTAATTACACCCACTTTCTGCCTTTTACCTTTGAAGTCCTTGCCTAATCACAAGGCTAGAAAATGCAAAGTAGAGGGTTTTCTTATGCAGTTCCTATGTTCTGCATGAAACCTAGTTGCTGCTTTTAGATCTGCTTCTGTGCTGTGGCCCAGTGCTTTCAACATACACTGGGCCACTGAACAGCATTCTTCGCTACTTGCTGGGTGGCTCAGAACTGACAAAAGAAAATATCTTTTTTTTACTGAGAGGGTAGTAAACCTCTGGAACAGCCTCCCTGAGGCCATAATAATAAGCAAAACTAAGGAAATCTTTAAAAGAAGATTGGATAAATATATAATGGAAGGGTAGAACCTAAAATATTGTCATTTATTATAACGAGCTGCTTCTGGGCAATTGCCTTATAGCTCCTCACATACATTAGTGACATTAGTTACTTAACATTTGTGGCTTAGCAGCATTTCCTCTTTACACCCCTCTCTGATCTCTGTCCTCCACCCCAAGGAACACATGCTCTGCTCTTCCCAACTCACTCTCTATCCCTCCCTGATTTCTGACCCCCACTCACAACATGCCACCAAGGTCAGGGCCCTGTCTTTACTGCGACAAACTGGACCTGCATTCTGTGGCAGAACCTCATGCCTGCTGCAGTCAGGCTATCAGAAATTCTGTGGCAATTCTGAAGCAGTTCTGTGATGGGCTTTACATTCTCTGGCAACTCAAATGAGCCCCAAAATACAATCTAGTTACCCAGAAAGAATGCTCAGGAAAAGGCAGCCTGGAGCAGTTTGACAGATACACAAGCAAGGCAATGCAAAACAATTCTGGCATCATGATTTGGACTGGATATAGGGCATGGGGAATTGAAGAGTTAATTAAGCAATATACCATGAGACGGTGTTGGTGATGCCAGGATTTACCCATGCCCTGGGGTGTTGTTTGGTCACGAGGTGAAGCCGATTGGCCAAAACACACTAGGACGTGGGTAAATCCTGGCATCACCAACATTCTCAAGTGGCATATTATGATTATACAGCGTCCCCCTTTTTTTGGCAAATAGAAAATAGTAAATAAAAGTTTTTTTCCTCATTTTAACCTATTTTTACTGTGTTTATTGTTCCGATGGAAAAAATACTCCCTGGTTGCTGGAGCAGTGCTGCTACAGTGCATGCGCAGTATTGAGTTATCATTGCCAGTTGCAGTGTGTTTTGTGGGGCTGGGAAATGTTAAAAACTGTGCGTGTGGCACAGAAGAGAGTGTCAGAGAAATAGCGACAAACAAGAGAGAAAGCCACGGTTTAAATTTGCCCGCCATTTCATTTGAGGTACAGCTTATGTTTGTAGTGCAGTAATAGAAGTGAAATGGTTGTGTTACGTTTATTTAGGGTTTTGCTTGCCGGTAACGAGCAGGGATTTTCGCCATCTTTTGGAGTGCTGCATTGGTGGTTGTCGGAGTGATTTCGGGGGACATCCTGATGTGACTGACTGGTGGCCGGCACCTCTTCCCGTGGGGTGATGCTAGGATTTACAACGGGAGAGGGGTGCCAGTCAGACAGTCAGGATGGAGGACTTGTGGTTTGTTTTGTGCCCATTGTATAATTAAGCAAAACACCATGACAGGGTGTGGGGTAATGCTGGATTTACCAACGCCTGATGTGGTTCGGTCATGAGGCCACAGGCCGGGTGTGTAAACCACACCAGAAGTGGGTAAATCCTGACATTACCTCACGCCTTGGAGTGGTATATTATGATTATACAATGTGTAAAATAAAGAAAAGATTAAAATTCTCTGTGTCAAGGTTTTATTTTATTTTTTTGTTAATAAAATAGAGAAGATATATTTCTGCAGATAAAAATAGCCGTGGGTTGCTAGGTTGTATATGGAAGGCTGCTGTCATCAGTTTCTTTTTGTTTTTTTAGTAGTATCTGTTAGTTGAGGCAACTGTCATTGTCATGTACAGAATTTAATTCAGGATGCTGGGAACTGGAGATTGAGCTGCATCAAAGAGGAGAATGGGCTGCTATTTGAGTTTTTGTCAACCCTCCTGCCCCATGCAAAAAGGTGCAGCAGCTTGTACGCATCTTGAATCCACAGTGGGCTAAGAAATGGAAACTAAACTGTGCAATGCTGGGATCATCCTCGTTCACCTGAAGGCATGTTTAAAGCATGTAACAAGCCCTGAAGTGAGGAAAGTGTTTATATTAGAAAGCGAGGGGCAAAGCATTTAGAAAGCAGTGACGAAAAGCCAAACTGTTATACTAGACACGCATGCACGCAAATGCATACACGCATGCCCAATATGACTGTTCGGCTTTTCCACAGTGACTTCTAAAACTTTTAGCCCTTGGTTTCTAATTTAAAACAGTTTTCTTACTTCAGTGTCTGTTATAGTTTTTCAATGTGTCTTCAGGTGAATGGGGATGGTTGGAGGCGTTTACCGAAAACTGCTGCAGACTGCAGTTTGGGAACCAGAGAGTCAGTGGGACCGAAGTGAAGAAACAAAGTGGGAATGGAGCACCGCAGAGATGGAGAGCAAGCTGGGAGCAGATTGCACAGACAGCTCGAAAGGAAGGTGGGTACAATGGTTCATCATGGGAATGACCCTGAAAAATACATTTTTAATGCCATTTTATTCAAATCTGCCTGTTGTGGTATCTCCACAGCAGCAGTTGGAATGAGAGTGCACTGGGAGCAGCAGTTCTGCGAGATGGACGTTTAGTGGGGATTGCCGTCTTTGCCAGTCCTGGTGGTGATGGTCGGAGTAATCTTCGGGGGGAGTTCCTTGTGTGGCTGACTGGTGGCTGGCACCTTTCTCTGTGGGGTAATGCTAGATTTTACAAAAAGGAATAGGTGCCAGCCAGCCAATCAGATGAAAGTATTTTTAAGCCCACTGTATATTTTGTTACTGTAGTCCGTTTTATTGTCCCATGGCTCCCTCCCACCTGCCCAGTGCTTGTTTGCCACAGCTATGCTCCTGAGAATTTCTTCCCCTGCCTGCCCAGTTGCTTGAAGACTAGTATTGTCTGATTGCAAAACAGTGCTGCACCAATGGATCCCTTCCACCCACTTGCTTGAAGCTTGGTGTTGATGGTTTGTGCTGTAACGCTGCTCTAGTTGCTTCCTCCTGCTTGCACAGTTCAAAACACCGGTGGTGTCCTTTGTGTCAATGCCACTTGGCTTCCATGCCTTCTTCTCTGCCACTCTGTAAGGATTTACTGTGAAGCTAGAGAGAAGCTGGACCATTTTACATTAGACAAATGTCCAGACAGCCTCCCATTTTTTGTCTGCAGAAATTACTAATGTTTTTTTCATTCCACAGTTCTGCAATTGGTAAATAGAACCACTGTTCGTTCTCATGAAATAGACCTTCTGAAGTTCCCTCGATGTTCGTAGAAGGCTATACAGTAATTGTTATAAGCCTCAGGGGTGAGTGCCAGTGGATTGGAAAGAGGTGGCCCCATTGGCTACTGCAACCCAGGGGGGATGGATGTATAATGGAGCTGCCAACAACTTACACTAATGTCATTTTAAGCTTGCTCACAGACATTTTAGCCATTTAGTTGGGGTTTTCACTAGTGATGGACATTTTTACTGCACCAAAAAATGTTGTTTCTGTGGCAGAGGCTTGTTTCTGTGGCAGGACCATGTTTCTGTGGCAGTTACTGCAACCACAGAATTGTAGAAAACACGGAGCCCTGACCATGGTCCAGTTACCCTTGCAATTTCTCTCTCCCCAACTCCAGAATCTATGCCCCCACCCCAAAATGCCACCATTCCCCATAATTAGCATTACCTGCTATTTGCCACTTGTTCTGTCACCTCCCACTCTACAATCTTTGCCCTTCACAATGCCCCCCCTTTTCCGTTAAGACACATTATCCTCTGTTTGCCACTTAAGCAATAAAGCATAACATGCAGTGCATTATGGTAAGATTATGGTCCACCTTGGGTTGGTTGAAGCCCGAGGCAATGTCGAGTGCCTCCACCACCCAAGAAGGGCCATTAGCCTACCATAACACCCTCCTGAAGTGCCTGATTACAATTATGAAATGGATCCTTTTTAGTAAATTGGTTGTATTTTTTTAAACATTTTTTTTGTTGGGCTGCTTTTATTAACCAGGTTATTGTGTTGGGATAACAGCCCAACTGAAAGTAACTCTTGGCCAGTTAGGAGCCACTATTCTTTCTACCCATTTCATAGCTGATCTATATCCCATCGCTAATGATCTCTGCTCTCCCCATATTGCTGCCATTCTCCATATACATTAGCCAGTCTGTGGCACTTGCTCCCCCCATTCTCTGTCCCACAAAATGCTGCCTTCACAGTCATTCACATTAACCACTCTGCAGAACTTGGTCTCTATTCCTCCCTCCCTGACATCTGTACCCATCCCAAAGAATGCTGCATAGTCCCTTCACATCAGCTGCTCTGCAGTACTTACTCTAGCCCACCCACCCAAAAACATCTTGCCACTCATGGTAATTCATATTACCTGCTGTGTGCCATTTTGTCTCTGTTCCTTTCCTCTCTGATATTTGTTGCCTCTTTAGATATACTGCTATATACATGACACACTCTCTGGTTCTGTCCCTCTTCTACTCCATCTCTGATGCCATAATGCGCTACCATACATTTGCATCTCTGTGACACTTGCTGTTTCCCCCACCCAATCTCTGACCATCAATGTGTCCTTATTCCACATTATTTTATTTATTTATTTATTTCTAAGAATCAGTTTACAACCTTTGAGCCAGAGGCTCGTTTCCAAAGGTACTTCATCACATAAAGACATACATTGTGTTTTTGGTTACATAGCATAGATTTGCAAAACAATAGACGTTCAACAGAGGCGCCACATCACACTGTGGTCAGACAAATACAATTAGGTTACAGGGTACATGTAATTGATAACAGGTGTTACACAAGTTGGTATCAAGTGAGCAATCTAGTTGGTAAACACCTAAACAGCTGGCACTGGCCAGGTTAAACATAAACCGCAGTGTACAGGGAAGTGGTGGTGGGGATGGCTAGGTGGAGAGCTGCCCGGGGGGGCGTTGCCAAGAGAAGTAGAGGTGGAGGCTATGTTCAGAGACAGGAGCAGTTGCGAGTGCTGATGATGTGGTTCCGAAGGGTGGTTTTGAACTTGGAGATGGTGGTGGCATTGGTGATGGGGGCAGGGAGAGAGTTAAACCAGGTTGGGGCTCTATAGCAGAAGGACCTCTGGCAATGGCTGGTTCTTGATCTGGGGACCTTTAGAGTGGTCTTGTAGGAAGACTGTGTTGCAATAGTGGGAGGACTCTGGTGGATGGATGCCGTTACCCCAGGGGGGGAGAGCCTGAGTAGGGTTTTTTTTGTGAGGAGACAGGTTTGGTATCAGAGCCATTCATCCAGGGTAAGCAGGTTAGCCTTGACATACAGCTGACAGGTGTGTGTGAGCCTGGGGGCCCCAGTAATCAATCTGCAGGCTTTATTCAGGGTTAAGTGAATTTTGTTGAGTGCAGTGGTGTCGGCAGCACCATATACTGGTAGACCATAGTCTACAAGGGACAGAACGGATGATGTAACAGCGAGCCGGAGAGCATTTGGGGGAAGGCAGGTTCTATGGCGGAAGAGGATGCCAAGCCGTGTGTTAGTGGCGGATGTTAGGGCATCGATGTGGTTGTGAAATGTGAGGGCTGAGTCGAAGGTAACCCCAAGGTATTTGTAGGAGCAGACTTGTTCCAGTGGCTGATTGGTACTTGGAAGGATATAGAGTGGGTGGTTGCTAGCTTTGTTTTGGGGTGGGAAAAGAGCATAGCTTTGGTTTTATTAAGATTGATGACGAGTCTGCTCCTTAAACCAAGCCTCAGCACTGTTGAAAGACTGCTGTAGGGAGTCCTGTAGGAGATGGGATTGCGGTGGGTGGCAAAAAGGACAGCGTCGTCTGCATACAGTAGAATTTTGCCAGGGCATGCACTGGGCAGGGTGTTCAGATAGAGCAAGAAGAGAAGGGGGCCCAGGATGGAGCCTTGAGGGACCCCAGAGAGAATGGGACGGGTATCGGAGAGTGTGCTATTAATTTTTACACACTGAGATAGAGTGTCAAGATAGCTAGCGCACCATGCTAGGGGGCCAGCTGAGAGACCAGTGTGGCAGAGTGCATTCAGCAGAAGTGGATGGGAGATGGTGTTGAAAGCCTTTGAGAGGTCGATGAACACTGCACCAGCTAGGGAGCTGGTATCCAAGGAGGAGTGTAGAAAGTTGGAGAATTCAATAAGGGCAGTGCTGGTACTGTGACCAGCATGGAAGCCATGTTGCTCTGGGCATAAAATGTTATGCTTAGCCAGATAATCAGTGATTTGAATGGCCACCACTTTCTCCAGGGCTTTGGGAGGATGGAGATTGGCCAGTAGTTGTTGGCCAATGACCTGTAGCTCCCTTTATGAATAGGTGTGATAATGGCTGTTTTCCAAGCTATGGGAAATTGTCCCAGGCAGAGTGACTGGTTAATTAGGCTGGTGAGTGGGGCAAGGACTTCATTTAGCACCAGCCTGAGGATGCTGGGGTCCAGTGAGTCACTGCCGGGATTGTTGCCATTGAGAGCTTTGATTAGGATGGGTTTGGCTTCCCATAGTTCATGCTCTTTAGCACTTGCTCTCTCCTCCCTCTGTAATATCTACCCCCCAAAACTGATGCAATTCACTGCAGTTCACATTAGCTGCTCTACGCCACTTGCTCTATATCCATCCCCTCACTGATCTCTGCCCCCACCATGTCAAAATTTTCCCTATACATTAGCCCTTCTGCAGCAGTTGCTCCCCCCAATTGCTGCCATTCACTGTCATTCACATTAGCTGCTCTGCGGCACTTGCTCTCTATTTCTCCTCCCCCTGATATCTCTCTCTCCTCTTCTCCCCGATCTCTGCCCCCAGTATGCCCTTATTTTTCCTGTACAGTAGCCACTCAGTGGCACTGCCTCTCTATCCATCAATCTCTATCACTTGCTCTTTCCTCCCCATTCTCTGGCCTTCTCTAATTTGCTGCCATTCATTGTAATTCACTTTGGCCACACTGCGACATTTGCTGTTTATGACATTCCTGCCTGATCTTTGCCCCAAATGCTGCCATAGTTTGTCTGCATTATCTGTTACTTTCAAGTGCTTGCTACAGTTTGCAATGCTTATAACATATTTCTAATGCTTACTTTCCTTTTCCCCATAGCCTTCACAATACAGCACCACCACATACTTTCTGTCTCTAGGTACATCTCTTTTCATTTCTATTTGCATTTCTTATGCTGCACCAATCAATTTGTATTCTCGTTTTTTTATCTCCTAAGTCTTGCTTGAAATCTTTCCTCAGATTTTCATTCCACATACTGTATATACTACTGTTCATTACTTTCGTATGTGTTACTGTTTTGAACTTTGTTTCTCAGGGAATGGCAAACCTAAAGCATCTGCATACCATTAATACACTGCTTGCAACTTATGGAATTAATGTGTATTGTATGATGGAACACTGTCATGCTGCAGTAGTGACATTGAGATGTCGTATTGCTGCACTAGCGGCATCACTACTGCAGCACAACAACATAGAATATTGTCATGTGGCCATCTTCTTATCAGACGCATCAGCACCAGCCAAACGCATCGGCAATCCCGTGGGCTGTGGCAAGTAATGAAGTTTTGAATTTAATGGAGTTCATGCTTATGGTTGTCCATACACTATAAAAGATTGTGTATGAGCAATCATACACATACAAGGCTAAGTTTCAATCTCAAGGTTTCCATGATAACGACACCTCTGAAGCCACACTCTCAAGTTCTCTTGTTACCATGGAAACCTCTTGACTGACACACAGCCTTGCTGTGTATGATTGCTCATACACAATCCTCTACATTTTCATATGTGGTAAAAAGTAAGTAAAACAGTTATTCTAACATAGTCTTGCACTGACTGGTCACTTTAGGTAAGGAGCTGTGCTACTTTGTTTACCTGTGTTTTGAACACTAAAATGAAAGCATTTCTGTCATTGCAATATAAACAAGACTCAACAGATATACTTGATAATTCACATGAACATGTTTGCTTTTAAAGCTTGTAAATAAAGTGGTATCAGTCTGAACTGAGATATAGCTTTAAGGGGCATGCCTTTTCTCCACCTATCACTACAGATGTGTGAAGCTGGCCAACTTTGCTCTGTGGAGAACTTTGCAGAGGGTGAACAGTTCAGCTAAGTTTTCCAAGGCAAAGTTCCAACTTTTCATTCCGTTATGGGATAGGTGAAGTTGCAAATCTGAGGCGAAGCTGGCAACTTCACAGCAGGTGAAGTTACAATGCTGAACTCTACAGAGGATCACATTACAGCAGTCAGTCTTGTAGTAGTCATGGAGACCTTTCTTTTGATATATCCCTGTATCATCGCTAATACATTTAATGATACTTTTTCTGATCTGAAAGGTGTTCTTCCCCCTGATTTCTTCCATCACTCCAACTCAAGGCATAATGCTAGTTCTGAAGACCAGCCACCTGCCCACCCTCCTTTTCACTTTAAAGACGTCTCCCTGGGAGAAGTTAGGAAATACTTACTTAGGGTTCTAAGGAAGGCTGCATTCAGTGGTGACTCCCTGGACCTTAAATTTGTGACACTAACTCCTGGATGAAATACTCAGTCTTTTGACACATAAAATCAATGCCTCACTGAGATACTCTCAATTCCAGCAGATATGGAAATCTGCCTTACTGATACTTGTATATAAGAGTGGGGATTGCATATCTCACGGTAACTATAGACCCATTTCGATCCTTCCACCATTATCAAAAGCACTTGAAAGAATTGCAGCAGATCAACTGGTTGACTACCTCGAAAAATATAAAATTCAATGTCGGCAACAACAAGAGAAAAAAAAACACCACTACTACTTTGCTTGTGTTTATGGGTCATATCCACAACTCCCCGGATTAGGGTGCCCTTGTTGGTGTATTTTTTATCGATCTAATGAAAGCATTCGATACAGTTAATAATTTCCTTCTGCTTGAACAATTAGAGTCCATTGGGCTTGCATGTGACACTGTTGCTTGGTTTGAGAGTTACTTCTCAAACCGCTCACAGCAAGTGAAGATCGTTGATGTCCAATCTACTAGCAGACTTGTCCGATTTGGTGTCCCCCAAGGATCTATATTGGGCCTGTTATTATTCAGTCTATTCCTAAACCAGCTCCCACACTCCTGTTGGTGCCAAATTCTGCTTTATGTGGACGATGCAGTCCTGTTTGTGAGTGATCCTGACTAAAGCAACTGGAAATGAATCTCCAGATGAGTTTTTCAAAGGTCAAAAGTTGGTTCAGTGAGCAAAAATGCATCTTGAACTAGAAGAAAACAAAAACAATGTTGTTCTCTGGCTCCCACAGTAGACATTGTACTTACCCTCTTAACATCACAAATAAGATTGGAACACCCTTGGAACTAGTCTCGCACTTTAAATACTTAGGGGTAACAGTTGACAGCGTTTGACTTATGTCTACCACATAGACAATACAGCTAAGGCAGTTAATAGGCACATAGGTCTTCTATACAGGCATAATAATAGTCTGACCATGGAGGCTCTCACTCTAGCTATCTTTAGTTCAGTGGTCTCACTAATAGACTATGGTCTAATAATCTATGGCTCTGCAACTGACACGGCACTCTGCAGGATTATAGTGGCACTAAACAAAACCTGTTGCCTTTCAACCGGTTTGGCAAGATTCACACATACGTGTGACTTGTATGTTAAGACAGACTGGCTCCAATTTGAAGGAAGGCTCAAATTCCAAACCTGCCTGATGTCTAAAAAAATAAGGCTAGGCCTGGTGCCCCCTGGGGTACAGAAGCTCTTCATCCCGCATGATAATAAGTGCTGCACCAGAAGTACTGATAGTATGTTTTTTATTTAGTTAGTTTTTGTTTACCGGGTAAGTGCACTAGCTAAACAGTATGACTATTTATAGGCACGACCCGGGAGAGTACAGAACATAATGAAAAAGTACAGGAACATTTCAATGAAGTACATGGAAAAAACATACTTTACATGGTAGACAGCACTGTACAGTGATGCAGTAAACAGCAGCTAGGAATAGAAACAAAACAAAAAGGAGAAGACCACAAATGACAATTATCTATTTGTGAAACAATTAACAAATGGCAAAAATATAAGGACCCAGGAAAATAACAGTAAACAGCAGAAACAAGCAATTATAACAAGTGGCAAATGTTGTGAAGTTTGAACATTGCATCAAACCATCAGGTAGGGTCAAAACAAGTATAGGGACCAGCACCCAATATATATCGTGGAAATTTCTCCTTGAAGCACTGGTGAGATCCAGTCAACCTAAGTTCAAGGGGAAGTGAATTCCAAAACCGAGGAGCCACATGCCTGAAAGCACTTGTGCCTTTCGAGGTATAACATCTGGGAATGTTTAATAGAGATTTGTCAGCAAGCCTCAGTCCATGATAGTCAGTAAGAGGAATTAGCAGCTTAGCCAATGATATTGGGGTTTGGAGCCTCACAATAGAATCGGTAAGGAAGCCAAGATAATATTGCCTAGTAGCAGAGGGGGAGTGCCACCCAAGGTCATCATAAAGCTGACAGTGGTGCTTTAGCCTGGAGGAGGAGGATGCATATCGACATATGTTATTATAAGTGACATCCCAATTCTGGAGGGTGGTTTTCTGAGCTCCAGCAAGGATGGGGGCACAAGAGGTTAAGGAGGGGAGCAGTATTCCTCTAGCAATGGCTAGTCTGGCAAATAGTGTTAGCATGTAACTGGTCGTGTAAGCAGCACCCAGCTGGCAGTTGACTGATTTACAGGTGGATTGAATGTGAAGGTTAAGATCCAGGGATTGATCAAGTAAGACCCCAAGATAATTAAAGGACATGACAGCAACAAGTTTAGACCCTTCCATGTCATTTACCACTAGGGATAGAGGACAATTTCTAAGTTTAGGGGCTGAGCCAAAGAGCATGACCTTAGTTTTTGTAGCATTCAGAACCAATTTGTGGTCAACAAGCCATTTCTGGACATTTATGAAATCGGCTGAGAGGGAAGAGTTTAAGTTCTCAACTTTGCTATCGCTGGCATAGATAACAAGATCATCAGCATATAATAGAGAAGAACAGTTTTGCAGGGCACTGGGAACATTATTCACAAAGAGTGAGAAGAGGAGTGGCCCCAGGATAGAACCTTGTGTACACCAATGTTTATAGATGCGACAACAGATATGGCTGAGCTGAATTTTACCACTTTTGACCTGTTTGATAGACAGCTATTAAACCAGCAAACAACCGAAGAAGAGAAACCAAGGCTGCTAAGGCTAGATAGAAGTAGGTGGTGGTCCACAAGGTCAAAAGCCTTAGTAAGGTCAATGAAAACCACACCAGTTAATTGGACAGAATCCATACTTGAGAGAATATCTGAGGTGAGCTTTAGCAGTGCGGTGGTCGTGATATGATTTTTCCTAAATCCATATTGAGCATTAGTGAGAATACCAAATTTTGTAAGGAAGTCCAGTGTTTGTGTGGTGACAAGTTTCTCGAGTATTTTGGACAAGACCGATAGGATAGCTATAGGCCGGTAGTTATGGTCATCTTTTTGGTCCCCTTTTTTGAAGACCAGAGTTATTTGAGCTGTTTTCCAGAGTTCAAGAACAGTGCCACAGGACAGGGATAATGCATAGATTTTTGCCAGTGGAGTGGCTATAAAGGAGGCCGCAAGGTTGAGAAGGTGCGGATCCAGGTAATCTGACCCTACATTAGTATTGTCGGATATAGATGTAAGGAGCTTAAAGACCTCTTGCGCAGTTATGGCCTTAAAGTAGAAAGGCGGGGTGTGTGTAGAGACATCTGGGATGTAGATGAGCCAGGTGCATAGTTTGACCCAGGGGTCTGAAGGCGGGTGGCCTGTGTTGGGAAGGCAGAGGTATAGTGGGACAGATATGAGAACATACAGTTGAAGGCATTTTCAATTGTATTTGGGTCATTACAGTGAACCCCATTTAGTATCATATCCATTGGTATGTTAGACTGGGAGGACCCTAGGAATGTCTTGATATGAGCCCAGAAATTTCTAGAGTCAGATGCAGAACTAGTAAGTAGGTCCTTGCAGTACTTACTTTTGGCTGCATGTATTTTCTTTTTGCAGAGATTTCTGTGAGCTGCATAGGTGTTAAAATCAGCCAGCTGTCCTGTTTGTTTGAAGCGCTTCCACAGTTTGTCCCTCGCACGAAGTTCAAACAGAAGGTCCTTGTGTAACCATCTAGTTTGCTTGCCTTTGACCCTCCTGGTAACTTTAGGGGCATGCATAGACTGAATGGCATTACATTTATTGAGAAAAACATTTATTGAGAAAAACATTTATTGTCTCTTCTACACTGTTTGTGTGATAGATTTCAGTCCAATCAACACACGATATGTCCTGCAGAAAGGCATTTTCATCCAAGTTACCAAAATTCAGGAAGGTAACGTACCAAGGTGGTAGAGATGGAGGGGCACCTGAGGTCCACAGGCAGAAAACTGGAACATGGTCAGTTATAGCATCCGCAAGGATCCCAGTTGAGGGCACATGCTCAGGTCAGTTTGTAAGTAGCCAGTCAATCAGAGTACCAATTTTAGCTGGATTTGGAGTCCTAGTGGGCTCTGTTACCATCTGATGCAGGTCATAGCTGCTGGCCACAGATACCAAGGAGCTATGCGCATGACCCATCCAATTTAGGTTAATGTCCCCCAGGATTATAGCCTCATTAAGATTCACATTACTAAAATCCCGTGCTGTCATACCTCCCAAGGACAGAGGGCTTTCTCCCATCGAGCTTCATACTGACTTAACTCCTTACCCCAGACATTTCTTCCATAGCCATGTTAGGCCCCTTCAAACAAAAGCTAAGGAACCACCTTGTTGCAAATTCCAGCTGTGGCTGCTTTCACTACTCCCTTCAGTCTTACAGGAGCTAGGTACTGTATACTGTCCTCCCAGGACAACCCTTAGATGGCCCACAGTTTTTCTACTCTTGGTTCCTAATTTCCTTGGCCTTCCAAAGCAGTTTTCCCCTAGTTATCCACTCCTCTAATATATCTCCCTCCAATCCTCCCTATATCATCCCCCCAGTTTTCATCCCTAAATTTGTCTGCCAACTGGACCTGTTTCAACTTGTAAATATATCCTCTTCCCTCTACCCCTTATGACAAAGCCTTTCTGGCTGATGTATTCTTCCTCCCCTATGTAAGTCGTCCTATCTATTATGTATGTCTCAGCCTGTCTTACCTAACTGTTTACCTTTACTACTCCTCACTATCTTGCTTCTAATTGTATTTTTACATACATTGTACAATGGCAACTTGATGTATTGTTACCTTACTTACCTAAGTTTAACATTGTATGTATAGTTTGCTTCATATTTAATTCTTGTTGCTTAACAGCAATCACTTATGTTTACAATGTTTGTCCAACTCTGATGTGGAACCTACTGTACGGTATGTAATGAGCTTCTTCTCAAAAGGTGTTAATCCGAGATCACAATAAAATAAAATATATAAATAAATATAGATTGTCCCTGAACTCCATACATTTGACAGACTTACAGATTGTTAAACTTGCAATGTTATCATGTGGGAATTTTCATTTTTTAATTGTTATGTCTTTATAGGGGCCCATACATTTTTAGGGGATATTGTATATCAGTCTTGTAGTAGTCATGAAGACCTTTCTTATGATATATAGATTGTCTTTTAAGTCCAAACATTAACAGATTTACATATTGGTAAACTTGTAATGTTATTCTATGAGAATTTTCATTTTTTTAATTTTATGTTTTTTATATGGCTCATAAATTTTTTGGAAGGTATTATGTGTCACTGTTATAGTAGTCATTGAGACCTTTTTTGATATATTGATTGTCCATTGAGTACTACAAGGACTAACACATAATACCCCTGGACAAATTCATGAGTATGTACAGCACCCCAAAATTACCTTCCACATTCATCATGGTGCCAAATCCATAATTTAAGTCTAGCAATAATCAGGAATACATCAAATGTGTATCTCCTCTTGGACTATAATCATACCGTCTTTCAGACCAATCTAAAAAAAAAATTACCAAGTTATGCCTAAAAAACCCTAAAGCACATTTTGGCCTGGAAAGTCGAGCAGGAAAGAGAAAAAGAAAAGTAAGAGTCAGAGAATCACTAAAGATTCCACCCTCCTCAGATCTCCAGCTGTTGGCTCTGTTGAGCCAATAATAATAACAGAAGATGAGTCAACAGTTGTGGCAGTACAGAAATCATGCCCTAACTAGCTCTCCAATATCCCAGTATCCAGTTCACCACCATGTGAAAACAAGGACTACAAAATCCCCTAGTTTGGAATTTTTATATTCTGGACCCAGAAGACAAAATGGTGGTTATCTGCCAGCTATGCAAAGTGTATGTGAGCCATGGGAAAAAGGGTAGCCACCTTGGCACTGGTGGGCAACACAAACACCTCAAGTGGTGTACAGTAAACATGTCCTCTGCTGTGCAACATCATAATTGATTGTGCAGTTTGTAATTGTCACGCATGTGGAAAATACCCAAAATGAGAGACGTGGGAGAAGACAACAGCCACCGTGATTGCATCTTTACCCAAAATAGAGGGAATTTACCCACTGCTCCACTCAATTTAATAGCTATGCTCAGTTAGATTACATATTTATCACCACAGAACACATAGACACTGTTCAAGAGATCAGTCGTGGCATTCTGCCATTTTCTGATCATACCCCTGTGGTAGAGTTCTTATCCCTGGGCAAATCCCAGTACTCCCGCTTTGCATATTTTACCTGGCTTACCTCTGCAATAAAGTTTTCCAGTGTAAATTGGAGACCCTTATCCCACAGATACTGTCTCACAGTATTGGACCTGAGGTGGACCTGGGTATTATATGGGCCACCCTGAAGACAGTCTTGCACGGGAGCTAATCTCATATGTTTCCCAGCAATGGAGGGCAGTGAAGCAGAATTTCAACACCTTGCAAGATTCTCTCTGTACTTTGTAAATATTCCACTAGGCAAGGCAAGGCAAGGCAAATTTATTTGTTAGGTGCTTATCCAAGGTGCAAGGTGCCATACAGACTGCACATTAAAACAGTTTGAACAATACAAACAATGTCAGAAAAAAGGCAGTAGAAACATATCAATATAATATAAAACATAACACTAAGGCATCATTAATAAATTACAAATTTAGGTGGTTCCAAAAGCCTGATTAAAAAGATGGGTTTTAAGTAAACCATTAAAGCCCTCCTGAGAAAGTGCTGTTGTTATCGAAGCTGTGGGAGTAGTCCACATAATAAGAGCACGCAGAAAACGCCGTCTCCTGAAGATTTCAATCAACAGCATGGAACCATGATGGGTCCCATCTCAGAGGAATGAAGAGGATGGGTGGGAGTGTATTCAGTGACAAAATCTTTCAGATAGCTAGGATCCAAACAGTGTAGGGCTCTGTAAACTAACAAACTTATCTTGAAACTGATGCACCACCTCACTGGCAGTGAATGTAGTTCTTGGAGAAATGTGAGGTCCCAGCTATCAGGTGTGTTACTGAGTTCTGTATGAGATACAAGTGACACACCAGCCCTGAAGACTGCCCTAGGTAGAGAGCATTACAGCAATCAAAATGGGAAGTGACAAAAGCATGCACTAGTGTTTCCAGGTCAGAGTGAGCAAGATAGAATGGATGACACCTGATGTTCTAACATCAGTCTATTATCCACAATGATGCCCAAGTCCTTTACGATATCAACAGCTTGTAGTGTGGTGCCATTTAATGATAGCAACAAGGCATCATCACTATTCATAGCTGTAACCCATCAATCCTGTTTCACCAGTATCACCTCCATTTTCAATAAGTTAAGTCTGAGCCAGCTTGAAGCCATCTAGTCCTGGGTTTCTACTAGACACTCATCCAACACAGTTGCTGCATTTACCCAGTCAGGTACACATGACAGATCTGGATATTATCTGCATAGCAGTGAAAACCCAGATCATACTGCCTGATGGCCTCCCCCACTAGCAAGATGTACATAGCAAATAACATGGGTACTAGAATCGGCCCCTGAGATACTCCACAGCAGAGAGCAGCAGCATCCAATATGTTTCTGCCCTAAGTCACCTGCAGCACTCCGTCAAATAAGAAGGATTCAAACTACTGTAACACCATACTTTAGAGTCCTACATAGTGTTTTAGATGGGACAACAGCAATCCACGATGCACTGTGTCAAATGCCATGGACAGACCCAGTAGTATCAAGATGGAGCAATGACTGCTGTCTGTAGCTTGGAGGAGGAGAACACTGAACACCATGATGAGTGCACCCTCTGTACTATTCCGAGGACTAAACCCTGACTGAAATGGATAAAGGATCTCATAACATTCCAAGCAGTTCTATAGCTATGGCAGTACTATTCAAAATGGCTAGTGCAGAATGACAAAATAAATAAGGGTGACAAGCACTACAGTGAATGACAGATGGGCACATGTGGGGAGCTCCACTCCTGCACCCCCATTACTGTAGATAACCATCCCTGGGACTGAAGCAACCAAGGCATGCAGGGCATGAGGAGGACACTTAACATGGTGCTGTATTTGTCAGGAGTGCCCATATTGCTGTCACGCTTTCGGTTTCACCATTATTTCTTTCACTCTTATGCATTTGTGTTTCTCATGGGACACCAGCTGTGCCACCACTACCTTCTTGATAACCTTCCCTAAAAATGGGAGGTTTGAAACAGGCCTGTAATTTGCCAGATCTTCAGGTTCCAATGATGGTTTCTTTAGAAGGAGCTTCACTATCGCCCTCTTCAGTTCATCAGGGAACACGCTCTTCCAAAGTGAACACCTGACAATCTCAGCAATAATTGGAGCTGAGGTTAGCCAGCAACTTGAGAGAAAGCTGAATATAGCACATGGGATGCAGCCCCAAGACCACTTGAGAGACCTCCTCAATCAGGACTGGGTCAAACTCCTCCAAGGGCGAAAGAGTGCTCAAAATCCTCACCTCAAGAACACTGCCATTTCAAGATAGGCCACCTGAGGAAATTTCAGCTTGAACAGAGGATGCCATGCATAGGAAAACTTGATTGAACTCATTGCACTTTTCTACCTCAAATACTCTTTCCAACTGCAGACAGCAAGGATTTAACAATCTCTCCACAATGTTGAAGAATTGAGGTAGTCAGTTTTTTCCTTCATCTATTTCATGCGACAGGAACACTATCTTTTTCAGTGTGATAACCTCCTGATACCTGCTGTAGTAATTATTCAGCACCAATTTGTCCTCCTCAGAGCTGGATCTCAGCTAGTAATGTTTTGACCTCTACTCCTTTGTCTTCAGCTGCCTCAGATCAGCATCAAACCAGTATGATCTCGGGTTGGGCCTCAAATGTCAAACAAGACAAGGCACTAGGGTGTCAAACCCTACCATAAAAGCTTTATTATAACCCTCCTTGGCATCCTCTGCACCCCCGGTGCAAGCTTATACCATGCTTGAGATGTCCAAAAGCACCAGGAGCTTATTCGGCTCTAGGCTTTTAACAGGACAGTCTCTGACCATCTCCACAGTGGGGGTTCAAAACAGGGGATCCTACACTGAAACTGTATGGCATGATGATCCGATCATCAGACTGGATGAACCCTGACATTACCAATGTCAAGACCCAATGTGAAATCTAAAGGTAAATCATGGCCTTTTTGATAGAGCCTGGTGGCAACCACCTGTACTAGGTCCAGTGAAGCGGTAAACTGGAGGAACAATTGTCAAAATTGAGAGCCTTCATTGTCATCCCAAGCACTGAAGTCACCCAGCAGTAACAGGGTGGACAAGTTCACCACCTGGTCGGCCTTGAAGCTCTTGAGCTCCTGCAAAAGTATCACCCCTGTGCCCCAGAGGACAGCACATGAGGATGATTCTGTAACCTGTACCCAGATGACTTTTAATGGTGAAGCAATCAAATTAAGTGGTTTTCACCATGGGTTATTCTGTCAGTCACCCGATAGAAACAGATAGCCACCCAGCCCTTCCCTGCACCCCTGCCTCATCCTATGCATCACAATGTAATCCTGAGGGATAGATGCTTCCAAGACAGGGCCAGAGTCATCACCCAACCAAGGCTCTGTGATGCATACCAGGTTTGAGGAGAAATTTGCAATGAATGCCTCTCACATCAGTTTTGTTCTTCAGAGACTAAGCATTACAGAGAACTGCATGAAGGAGGGGGTGCTGGTAAGGCTGGCCCTCTTGTTACCTGTTCCACTGTAGTTGGGACAGCCCTTAGGACTGACATCAGACAGGATGATCCTCTATCCTGTGCCAATCTACACCTTAGGGGCTTTCTTGACCTAACACTCCCAATCACACCATTGTTTCCCACTCCCCACTGAGCTAGATATTTCTGTTAACATACCCAGAGGATGTTAACCCCCAACAATGGTCAGTGACCGCTGCCAGTATGGTACACAGGCTCCCCGCGAAAGGGTGTAGCAGACACAACTGCTCGAGGGAATAAAAAATATTGGGAACACAGGCAGATCTACACATATAGATAAAACTCTAGCAAAACATCCCACCCACCACTAAACAAAAAAACAGAGCACTCCAACAACCCCCACCTACAACCACACACACACACACACACACACACACACACACATACACACACATACACACACACACACACACACACACACACACCCCAATGCACTCAATAAATACAGTAGAACACTACCGTTCACACCCTGACTCATACCAACAGAACAGTGCCATAAATCCACAAACATGTAAAATAAAAAGATGGGCAGGGGAAAAAAAACAAATGAAGCCCTGCACAAATGAACAGTATAATGTCACTATAGCTATTTAGTTAAGGCTCGTACTGCACCTGTTGTCACCAAGTGAAGCAGAAACCACCAGAAAGTCACAGTGAAGTTTCTTGTAGTATGTTTTAGACAAAGTCTTATTATTTTGAACCCAGTAGTTCCATCGATACTCCTCGACTCCCAGTCAGTACTGACAGGGGAATGAGAAGGGCAGAGGAAAAGTCACACACCATGGCACAGCTCTCACCCGAGTGTCCTGCTCAGTCAATTTCAATACCAAACTTACAGAGAGGCGTTACAGAGGGGTAAGCTTTAAATTAGCCCTTCTCTCACCAGGAGCCAGAAAAGAATGAGAGCTTAACAAAACAGAGGGATAATAATCCACCACAAATCCAAGGCCACCTTCAAACCAAGTGAGATGGAAGTTACCCCGGTTCCTCTCTCACAGCACTTTGGGACTGACATAGGCTTTAAAGCACTGGAATTCCAATTACTGGCAATGTAGCTAGGCTCTCATCTCAGGCTTCAGTTCCCAATAGTGGAATACTGAACTCTAAGCAATATGTACTAGAAAACACTTCAGTATTGCAGCTCCAGACCAAAATAACCACAGCTGAGTTCTTTGATCCTTCTGCACTGCTCCAAAGCCACTGGCATGCACTTGATCCATTGAGGTTCCAACTAGCTAGAGAATGATGTTGAGCTGGTTAACAGTCAGGCACAATGTAGGTATCAAGAAATGATCCAACATAATGTAGACACTTCTTTCGTAAAACCAAGCAGTTAAAACCATGTTTAAGTCTCCAGAGCAGTTGTGACTAGAGATTCAAGAGGGTGTACTGTAACAGATATACAGTAATAGTGAAAGAATGACACTTTTACGTAAATGGTTTTTTCACATACAAGCACAGCTCATAGCACGCAGGATGATAAAAATGCTAAGCTGTTTAAAAAATTAAAACTCTTCCATACAATACTTTACTTTAACAAGCCCTAGCTGCTCTAAATAATAATAAACCAAACCTATCAATCAAGGAGCAACAAAGACATTAAAATAAGCTAACAATCTAAACAAAATGCTCCAAGATCAAGAGCACTTCAGATGGTCAGCTCAGCATGGCAGCCAGCTTCCCAGCTTCCTCTCCTCTGCATGCAGGGCAATGACTCTGTGCTGCCCCAAATGAGGAGAATTCAAGTGGATATTCAGGAAGTGTTGGATCATGGTGTGGAGCAGACATTATTTTACCTACATCACCGGTATTATGAGAGAGGGTGCTAGGGGAGGCTTGAACATTGACAAAACACCTTCTGAACAGAAAAGCCTAGGTCTGTATTATCCAAATGAGGGATCCGGGAACAGGACTGCTTGTTCATCATATGCAAGATATACATATACTGTACAGACAATACTTCGTGGTTATTACCAATAGTTATATAATGCTCCCACAACCTCCCTTCCAGAAGAGACAGAGTTGTACCTTAACTCAGCTGCCTGCAAAGCCTGATGTCAGGACAGACAGAATCATTAAAACCACTATTACCCAGGAGGAACTGGTGGCAGTGCTGAAGAATGTGAACATTGAGATCTAAACCCAGATGAGGGATCCGGGAACAGGGCAATTAATTCACCACAAACAAGGTATACAGAGATGTGCAAAGTTGGGAAACTCTGGTCCATGGATTAATTCACAGATTTTCCTCATTTCACAGAGTTAATCCATGACGTGAAGTCCAATTCATGCAAAACTGGTAAGTCCACCAAATGTGGAGTTTGGCAACTCCACCAGCAGAGTTTGGTGCAGAAGAAGGTGTTCAAAGTAAAACTGTCCCCCCCCCTGCCGATCACCAGTCCGATCTTTCTCTGGTCTCTAGTGGTCCCCACCTTGCCAATCACCAGCTGATGTTAATGACACTTTCTCTAGTCTCTAGTGGCCCTCCCATTGATCACTAGCCCAATGTAAAAAATACACTTTCTGTGATGACTAGTGGTCCACCCCCTCACTGATAACTGGCCCCATGTTAATTATGAATGAACACTTTCCCTGGTGTCTAGTGGTCTCTCTCCCCCACCTGCACCCGTGCCCAATCTTAATGATTCCCTGTAATGATTCCCTGCTATCCAGTGGTCCCTCCCCCATCCTGATCTCCCTCCTGACATAATGGTGTCCAGTGGTTCCCCTATCCCATCCTTTGTAGTAGTTAATTCCTGGCATATTTATGCTTTCATTACTCTATATGCCAAGAATTAAGGCTATTACAGTATATGGACTACACACATTACAAACCACCCCTCCACCTTTATTTTTTGTTTTCAATAATCAAACCTCACTTGTTTACTTTACAAAAGCATTTTTCTTTATGCTTTCACCTGTCATGATTATTAAAAAATCATATTTTCAGCAAAAAAAGACAATATCTACCCAGAAAAATGCCAAGGATTATTCCTCTAAGACATACATGTTGACCACACAAACCACACCTCCATCTACATTTTCTGTTTTCATTGAGAAAAAAAATGTGTGTGTTTTTTATGCTTTCATGATGCTAACTCAAATGAAAACTAATTTCTTTACCTCACAAAATATTTTTTGTCATACAAAACCATAACAAAATACTTTTGCAAAAATCCAGTTTTCCTTAGACTGCTCATTTTTGCTACTGGACATGTGCAAAAAAAGAACACATTTTGCTAATAACTCACATATAGTAATATTTAGAAAAAAAAATATTTGCAAAGCACAATTCCTTGACTAACCCTTTCAGACCTCAAAAGAAATTGATCAAGTTTGTCTGACATGATCCCCCCACAACAACCCATATTGTCTCATCCTGCAGCACATCTGCCTCCAGGAAAGTTAAGTGTCCTTTCCTATATTATTGTTTCTAGCAGCTTGCCAACATTGGATATTTGGCTGACAGATCTGTAGTTATCCACATTATCCTGCTCTCACTCTTGTGTAGGGGAACTGCATTCACCATCCTCCAGTCACTGTGTGCTATATCTGTCTCCAGTGAGCTACTGAATACATCAGCTAGCAGTTCGTCTAGGACCTGCCCCATCTCCTCAAGCACATATGGAAGTATCCCATCCAGGCCTGTGGACCTATCCATTTGAAGTGCACTTATGTCCTCGAGTCCTCAAAAACCCTTTCATGTATAGCTTTTTAAGTCCCAGCCAACCTCATGTCTCTCTCCTCAGGGACTACCAATTGTCCAGTCCCATCCTCCACCAAGCTATGGCTTCCACTGCCTTCTCCCACAATGTAACCCCCCCCCTCCATTGCAGGGCTCCAGAGGGACCATTCTCCTTCTCCCTACTGAGCACAAAGATCTAGTAGCAGACTGGATGCAGGTTCCATCATAACATGTGACTGGAACATGCTGGCCCTGCCTTCAGATGAGGACAGTTTTTTTTTCTTCTTGTCCTTTATAGCACCCCAATGTCAGGCAGACCCTCTGGTGTCCTCATATGATGCAGCACACTTGTGTGCAACACCACCCCTCATGAGAGAGCAGCCTCTCTAGACTGCCATGAGAGGTCACTGCATCGACAGAGAAATACTCATGTTGCTCTTGGCAGCACTGCTTGGCCCTAGCTATATCAACTGTCAGCTTCTCGTGTCCACTTCTGAACTGAATTAGCCAGCATTGAACATGTAAGTGCAATACACTTCTGCTGGGCCATCAGGCATTCTAACTGCAATGATGCTATGGAGACCACAGCTGTACACTTGTCTAGATGAAGTTTGACTAAGGATCAGTAAGATTACTTTGCACTAAATACTGGTGTCTATGCATCTGTTAGTGTATTATATTTTTGCACCTTTTCCGTTTTCCTTGTTCTCCCATGGAGGAGCAGGCATGAAATGATGTCACTGCTCACGCACCCATGCACAGTGGGTCAACAGTTGTCACTCCTCCTCCCCCAACCAGTGTTCCCAGGCACCCTGCCTGCCCAACCTCCGCTCAGGGCCAGGCATGGGCTGGGTGCCACACCTCATCCTCCCAGAGGAGGAGGAGGAGAGCAGTCTGTTGGACGCTCAGTCCTTCTCACGCTGGATGATACTCCGACATCCCAAGGTTGTTCCAGAACTCAGTCATTAATACCACAAGCAGACCCAAAATTGAAATAATCATTTTGCTCCCATTTAGTTCCTCTATCCCTGACAATTAAGGCTTAGTGGGGGGGGGGGTGGAAAGCTGAATGGCCAGTGTTGCCCAGTCTTAGGAGTCGAGCTCCTTCGCTGTGTAACACAATCAGTTACCAGCTGATCTCAGTGTTTGGGATTCTGTGACTTGCACAACACCACAGGTCTCCTGGGTGGTAACAGTCTCCACCATGCAATACGGCCGGCACAGAAATGGCCATTTCTATCACTGGCATGTGTCAAAGTTACCCAATTCCCAAAACATGGGACTTTGAAAAAGATGGGAGAGAACTGTGAAGTTTTTTTAATTATTTGAAGCACTTTTTTTATAGTGTCCACACAAATAAAAACTAAAGTGGCTTGAATCAGTGTGTGACTAAGACATGTACTCACAAAAATCACCTGCATTTGGGAAAAACATACTGATTGCCCCTTTGTCCTCCAGAACTACGCTACATGAACTTTGGAGAGGCTTTGAAAAAATGCAGCCAGAAAAAAGATATATAAATCCCCTCCTAGTTAATCCTCACTTATCCACAATTATTTTTCTTGCACAGCCGCTCTCTTAACCCAGTCAGTCCTGTTGTTATTTTTGCTTTGTCAGGGTATCTTTCTCATCTTTCTGGATGCACTCTGACCCGCTTAAGCCCCATTACCATCTGTGTTCAGGCATGCCATGTCCACTCTCTTTCAGACTTCTCTGTCTCATTTTTACTTCCCTGCTCCTCCCCCCCCCCGACCTGCCCAATCTGACTCATTCTGCCATACTGTGACCATCCTACAGTACATCTATTCTGGTTATCTCCTGATCTACCCACCTCATGTCTTCATCACTGCAAACAATAGTTCCTAGTAGTCTTTTTTTTCTCAGAGTAAGCAAAGTCCAGGTTCCATGTAAAACCACACTGCTTCTAACATCCTGTGACTCAGGCTGAGGGGAGTTAGTGAAGCCCAGTGACTCCATGTGTCAGGACTTACTAAGCAGGGCAGTATGCATGACTGACTTACCATTTGCTAGACTGTGCTGGTGACATCATCGGTGTCATTTCGTGCCCTTGAAAGATACATGCAAAATCACTAGGAGCAGCAAGAATTCATATACTGTGCAAACAGCCACTCCCGTGTCAGTCAAATGTTCGAGCTTTTCGCCTCAGGTAGGAAAATTCAAAGTGCAGTGATTTACATGTGCATGGATTGCTCAAACCTGACCTGGTCAAAGCAAAGTCTGACACTTTTCTTTTGAACTGTATTGAAAAGAAAAGATTAATACAGCACACATGCATGCCGTGGCATAAAAGTTTAGTTCTGAGAAGGCCCATCTTTTCCTATTTATTGACCTAGAAGCATAGAATCATTGAGTTTTACAAGCAGAAAAAAACCAGCAGTTCATTGATTCTGCCTAGTTCCACCTTAGTCCCTCCATTCTAGTAATAATAGGACCTAGGCTATACTCCCTGCTGGTAGCTCTGCCTTGTACAATGTGTGAACCTCTCCTGATTCCTGCCCCCCACTGCCATTTTCAACAGTCCACGTGCCTATCCCACCTTCTCTTAAAGCCTGCAATCATCTCACATATTAGCCATTCACAACATGTTTACCATTCCCTGAAAATGCACAATCATAAGAACACCGATCTTTGTCTTTCAGGTTACCTGAAGATTTTAGCCACTTACCTATCACTGTTGCTGGCGTGTCTCTTCATTTATCTACATCAAACAGGCTCTTAAAGCACACATATTCTTCAATGCTGAGTGTAACTGTATGTGTTAATTTATTACCAATGTTTTTTTTCTATGTCACTGTCTTGTATTTGTTTCTGGTTGACCAGGTAAACAGGCAAACTTGCTCATGGACTCACCAGATTAAATAAATAAATAAATCAAATCAAACCACATCTCCAGTTAGACAGGGCCACCTATCCAGCACCGTCCCTGTGAAGAAGACGTTGCTGTAGTTCTCTCATTCACCTGCAGTCAGCCGCCGAGCGGCAAAAGAGAGAGCAGCAAGAGAGTATTGGAGCTAAGTTACATTTTTGTGTCTGTAAATAATGCAACTGTGAGCCATATTACATGATGCCTGATTTATTTTTCTGCAGACTGTGGAATCAGGGATTTGGGAGGAGGGGGAAGGGAGCAGAGGGAGGGAGGGAGTGATCAAGGGAGGGAGCAAGCTGGACCAGCTGGCGCCATATGCCTGCACACCAGGTAACGTGGCTACAAGCACTCATTAGGGGTTTTGTAGGTATTTTTTCTGTGTTAAAAGAGAGACATTACTGAAGTTCTTTCTCTTTCACCAGGGACAACCGCTAAGCATTCAAAAAGAGCCACAAGAGTGTACTGGGGCTAAACTGAATTTTTGGCTCTGTAATTACTACTACTGTGAGCCATTTTACAGGATGCCTGATTCATTTTCTGGAGATTGCGTAATTGGCAATTTGGGAAGAGTGGGAAGGCACCAGAGGGAGGGACTGAGGGAGAGAGCTAACTGGACCAGCCGTCACTATCAGTCTGCATGCCAGGCCACACGGCTACATGACCCCAACAGAGATCTTTTTTCTCCTACATAAGACCCAGATATTTCATAGTGACCCCCTCACATGAGTGACCTGAAGCCTGAGTGCCATGAAGCAGGAGTGTGGCATTTACCTCAATGGCATCTGTGGGTGTTGGCAGAGAGGACTACAGCTGCAGGCCACGATGCCCAAATGGGGGCAGGTAAGGCAAGGGTGGGAAGTAAATGGGGATAGGAATTGCAGCTATTACCTATCTGGAGTCTGTCTCCAGTGGGGACTCTGCTAGAGATTGCAGCTAGTCCCTTTCCAGAATAGGCTTACAACTAACCTAACAGTAACGGAAATCTGTGGGAGGGCAGCTATCTTTCAACTAGAAGTGGACTGCAGCATTGTTTGCAGGCCACAGCTACTCTCTATGTAGCGTCAGCTTGTAGGAATTTCAGTTGCAAAATATAGGGTTCACACAAATGTTAGTAGAGGGCCTCAGTACTCCCTATCTGGGGTCAGCTTAAGAAGAAGTTAGCCATCAAGAAACTCAGTAGGAAGGCTGACAGTGCATACTAAGGATGAGTAGGCAGCTAGATAGCAGAGGTGTTATCATGGTAGTTTACTGGAAAGGAAGGGGATGCAGCTGTTCAGCCACCTCACCCAGGTCCTAATTGATTAAAGGGGAGGGAAGGGGTCGTTGCTTTTAAAGAGCCCCTGACACCATTACAAAAACTTGAAAAAATGTGAGAGTTACACACATTTTAGTTTATATTTTATAGTCTTCATAATTTCCCTTCTTTTCTTTATCACTGAGGACAGTTGTATGAAAGAGGATTACAGTCTCTTAGATACTATCCGTTCTTTCTGCTTGCTTACTCCTAACATCATAATCCCCTTTTTATGGCATCATAATTATTTCCATAGCTTTAGACTGTGATTTCATAAACAGAACTGTCATGTCAGGTGTAGGCAAGCAGTCAGAAGAGATATAGCAGCAATCCTGTTCACATGCAAATGTACTTTGTAAGAAAGAAGTAAGGGTGAGAATTACATGAAAAAGTATTAAATATAAGCTAAATTATGTCTAAATATTCCGTTTTCTCAAAGTTGTCACAATGATGTCAGGAGCTCTTTAAATCATGCTTTTCCAGGTCCAGGTTACAATCTCCATAAGGACAATGGGGATAGCTGGTACATTATTAAGGAGTGCCTAAAATGTAATAGGTGAAGAAGGGGCATGCAGTGGGGGCCAGAGGAGGCAAGTAGGGTTGTACGGTTCAAGGTGTGTGGGGCAGCAGCATTTCTAGGAACTCTCTGGGAGATGGGGGATGCCTGGTTTGGAGGCATATTGGGCAGCTGAAGGCAGAGGTGTGCCATCTGAGGCAGGAGATAACTGGAGGGGGACTCCATAGGGTAATGGTGGGAGAAGCAGAGGGGCAGCAGACCCTGGAGGCAGGCAGGGGGAGGGAACAGGCAGAAGCTCACTAGGCTTACTGCCCTTCCCATCTTACACACCTTAGATGGGACCACAATTGATGATGTTCCCTCATTTAAGTATCTTGGGGCCTGGCTTGAGTGGCACCTCAATTTTTTAGGGCAATGGATGCACTCCACAAAAAACTCCATCCTAAACTATGTGCATTATACAGGAATAGAGGTTTCATTCCCCTTCCGGCTCACTGAGCCTTTGTCCTGAAAATGTTTCTCCCCATTTTTGACTATGGTGACACTGTCTACAGTCCTGCTCCTAAGACCACCCTAGCCAGACTGGATTCCCTCTTTTACTCCTTCATTCACTATGCCTTGGACTGTCTGCCCTGCACCCACCATTGCTCCCTATATTCCTCACTCTCTCTTTCCTCTCTTGAAGCAAGAAGCCTTGCTCATTGTACCTCCTTTATCTCTAAATATTCATTAGGCTCTCTCCTCTCTTGCCTAACCTCCCCCCCCCACCTTCCTCTTACACCCTTCACAACCCTGGCTATTACACTCTTGCACTCCCTTCAAGGAAATCCTTAGCTGTCCAGGCTGCATTCTCCTACTGCTTCCCCAAACTATGGAATTCTCTCACCCTAACAATTCACGCCTCTTCCCAACACTCACTCTCCTCTCTTCCCCACAATTTAACTTCTCAGTCCTGCAGTTGTACCTGATCCCTATCCCATTCTCTACTACCCACTACCTTTTACTCCCGCCTCTCCCACTCCTCCTGATCTACATCTAAGTACCTCCCCTTCTCTCCCCTCTTTAACATCTAGCCCCTTCTCCTACCAGTGTTAACCCCTGTTCTTCTGCTCACTACATTTTATTTTCCTTAAAACCCACTGATACCATTCTCTGCCTCCTTCCTGCACAAGTTGCACTTTGCACTTTAACTGTATTTCCTTGATACCTACTGGATTGCATTCCCTGCCTTATCCTTGTATAAATTGCATAAGTGCATTAATTGCATATTGACTGTAACTTATTACAGTATGTCTTGTTTTTGTTTTTACCCCCTTGTAATTATTGTTCTGAATGTTGTTATTCATTGTCCTCCTCCTCTTCCCCTTCCCAGGACGCATCGTGAAATGAGCTGCTATCAGCTCAGTATGTCTTTTCTGGTAAAACTGTTGAAATCATATATCTAGTGGTGCGGTAGTGCCACTATAGTTAGGGTTGAGTAAGCAGTTTAATGTTTTAATGTTAAACTTCAAATTTTGCACTTTAATAACTTTGTAACTGTTTAACGGATTTGCACAAAATTTAGTATGCACCATCCCCTTGGGTAGATCTCTTGATGTACCAAATTTTGTTTCAATCAGATTTGCAGTTTTCATGCTGCGCATGGTGAAAAATGTATAAAAGTAGCTTTTTTCGCCAGTATTTTGCTGTTTTTTCTGCATCTCGCTGCGGCCACACCATTTGGAATTTTGGTCTGAAATGTTCGAGGTAGAAAGAGCTTGGCCAAAAGAACAGGCCATCATATTAATCTTTTAAAAAGTTACTCAATGTTGACATTTCGGGTTCTGAGCATTCTCAGTTCAGTCTTTTGGATAGCTGCATGGTACAAAAAGGGATTTAGGGCACACGAACAGGGATTTTGACAGCTCACGAAGAGGGATTTATAAAATCCCTCTTTCTGAGAAAAAAATTCCTCTTCATGAGGGGATGACCAGATGGCCCTATTTATTTTTGAATTTTAAAATCCCTTTTCGCGATTCACTTCCGATCCCTTTTCGTGACCTGTCAGAATCCCATTTTGCGAGCCGATCCCTTTTCATGAGCTGTCAAAATCCCTCTTCATGAGGGAATGACCAGATTACACAATCTTGCAAAAAGGGATTGGCTTGCAAAGAGAGATTTTGACAGCTCATGAAAAGGGATTCATTTTACAAATCCCTTTTCGTGAGCTGTTAAAATCCCTCTTCATGAGCTGTCAAAATCCTTCACGAAATCCCTTTTCATGAGCTGTCAAAATCCCTTTTCATGAGGGGATGACCAGATGGCCCAACCTCATGAAAAGGGATTGGCTCACGAACAGGGATTTTGACAGCTCACGAAAAGGGATTGGCTCACAAAGAGGGACTTTTTTTTAATTCAGTAAGCTTTATTTAACTTTTCTCATTACTACAATACTAACAAAGATATGGGCAGTGATTGGGCAATCAAAAGGATCACCACTAATACAATGTGTATAGTCACCAGAAGTTACAAGGTTAAATAAGGCACAAGTTACAGGTGAAATCCTCTTTCCCTCTTTCCAAATTCCACCTTCTGAAACCCTCCAAAACCCACCCCTTATTAAGTGTGTTCCTATTCAATCAAGCAAGAGTACATATGAAGAAAGGTACACAACTTAATCACCTATGGATTCCATATAGTAAGCAAGGTGTCAAGTGGTCCCCATCTCAGCTGGTAAATGTGAGATCAATTACCCATAGATAAAAAATGCTTCTCCAGTTGGAGAGCAATTAACAATTCCTTATGCCATTCCAGAAGCAAAGAGGGATTTTGACAGCTCATGAAAAGGGATTCATTTTTCAAAACCCTTTTCATGAACTGTCAATATCCCTCTTCATGAGCTGTCAAAATCCCTTTTCGTGAGGGAATGACCAGATGGCTGTACTTCAAGAAAAGGGATTTGCTCACAAAAAGGGATTTTGACAGTTGGTAAAAATGGATTTTTAAAGGTTACTCTTTTTTTGCCATGTCATTGGAAAGAAAGAATTTGGAATTAAGGGCTGAAATTGTCAGGGTAGAAAGGGCTTGCCCCACAGATGTGACTTTTGCTGGTTTGGTGATACAGTTTGCTTTGCTTCCCTAGTTATAAAATTTTGAAGTTTGGAAATTTTCCATAGGATAATATTGTGGCATACACAGTACCTTGGAAATGGTTCAAGATCCAAATTTTTTGCTGAACTGCTTACTACACCTTTAGGTGTACTGAGCATGCATGCAGGTTGCCAGGCCACGATTACAACTGCAGTGGAATATTTCCCCATGTTACTACTGTTACTGAGATATTGTGCTATTTGCAGCACAGGGGTTACTTGGAATGTCTGTAGGTGTGATCTGTCTCTACATTTATAGGTAGTTCAAGTTCAAGTTCAAGTTTATTGCAGGAAAACTCCATTGAGCAAGCTCATTCACAAGGAGGTCCTGTGACATAAATACTTAAAGTACAAACACAGATAGGTAATAACAGTATATACATGAAATACACGTTACATGATACAGGCTGGATATACATACAAGGGTACCACATAGGGTGACCGCAGGTGGTAAACATTGATATGAGACAGGGAAGCGACTTACAGGTCGCATACTGATAAATGAAACATGATGACTGGTGTGTGCAATACATATACAGTATTTTGGCAGCTAGAACAAACAACAGTCTACAACTGATATGGGGGAGGAGAGATTTGATAGAGTAGCAGTGGAGCGTAAGCAAAGATAAAGCCAGGAGTAGAAGGGAAGGGAAGGGAAAGCAGTTAATATGACAAATCAATTATACCTTACCAGTGGATAAATATGGCACACATGGGGAAGGAAGAGACTTAATGACAGTTACAGGTGTCTTTATTTTGGCTGAACTTAGCGATTTAGAAGTTTATTGAAACTGTGCTAGTTAGTTTCAATACGGTTTGTAATTGGTTCCAAATGGAGGGAAGGGCATATGCACAGCACATTTACCAAAGGAAGTCCGCCTTGGTATGTCAAGCATAATAAAGTCAGATTTTCTTAACAAGTATGCACTATTGAGATACTAATAAGGAAGAGAAATAGATTGGCAATTTCTGCAGGAGCAGTATAAGAGTCCATAGCCCAGCATGGAGCAGGCGTCCTAGTAGTAAGGGATGTCCAACCAACAGCTGCATATAAGTTACAGTGGTGCAAACGTAAGGAGTTGGTAATGAACCGTAACGCACGTTGATAAAGGATGTCCAGTTTACTTAGATTTGCAAGAGTGGTGGAGGAATAGATTACATCGCCATAGTCGAGTAGGGGAGAAAGTGGCCTGTACAAGCTTGTTTTAGTTTCAAGGGGGAAAAGGGGCCTATTTCTGTAGAAGAAACCAACCTTGCTTTTAACCTTTCTAGAGACATCTTCGATGTGGTCACTGAAAGATAATTTATCGCGATCCAAATACCTAGATATTTAAATTTGGTTACAACTTCCAGAGGCCTGCTAGCGTGGTGACAATGAAGTCTTGGGCAAGAGTATTGGGGGCCTGAGACAGCACTGCAGGAGAATATCATTGCTTTAGTCTTCTTAGCATTGAGCAGAAGCTTTGCCTTTATTAGATTATTCTCAGTTGTGTGAAGTCCGCTGAAGCACTCCTTGACTTCAGATAACGATGAGCCAGAAGTATACAACACAGTATCATCTACAAAAAGTGCAGATTGGAAGTAGATATGTTAGCATCTAAGTCATTGATGTACAGAGAAAACAAGATAGGGCCTAAGATGGATCCTTGGGGACTCCTCTTGCAACTGGCAAGGCAGCAGAAAAAAGTCTTCCGCCTTTACTTTTTGGAATCTTCCAGTTAAGTAGCTAGAGAACCACTGGGTGGTATGGTATGTGGCACCCAACTTTGCAAGGCAATTGACTAATAGTTTGTGATCAACAGTATCAAAAGCTTTGCTGAGGTCCAAAAGACTGCATCAGTTACCTTCTTAGCATCTATAGCAGAGATCCAATCATTGGTTACTTTGCTAGTGCAGTGATTGTGCTATGATTAGCCCAGAAGCCAGATTGAGCTGGTTTAATGAGAGAGAAGGTTTCAAGTGAGATTTTAACTGAATATGGATCAGTTTTTCGAGAACTTTAGAAAGGATACGCAATATGGAGATAGGCCTATAGTTGTTTACATCGCATAGGTCACCAGATTTAAATAGAGGGAGGATATGTGCTGATTTCCAGCAGGACGGCACAGCAGCAGATGTAATGGAAAGATTGAAGATGTGGAGAATTGGAGCAGTGAGATGGGCATAGCCTGACCTTAGGAAAAAGGGTTCCAAGCCATCGTCCCCTGCACTTTTTTTGGTGTCTAAGTTAAGAAGAGAATCTTCTACTTCTTTATAAGTTATCTCACGCAGTTGGAAGGGACTAGGTGCAGGACTAGATGTGGCAGGAGGGGTATGCTGGATCACCGCAGCACCAGCATAAGGTGACAAGTCAAAAGCTAATCCAGCTGTGGCAAAGTGGGAGTTAAGTTCCTCCAGGATTAGGGACTTGTTTTCCACAATCTTGCCACTTGCAACTATCTTTGTTGGGACAGAGGGGGCCATAGGCCATCCTTATATAGCTTTGATAGTCTTCCATATTTTATGAGGGTTACCTTTAGCTTGTTTGAGAGTAGCAATATAATGGTTAGTTTTAGCAGAGCAAAGTTTTTTCACACAGTTATTCCTGGCTGTTCTAAAGGCCTGCCAATCCGAAGATTCTTTGGAATGTCTAGCTTTAGCCCAGAGCTTATCTCGAGCTATAAGGGCTGCCTTGAGATCCGAGGTGAACCAGGGATTGGAAAGGTAGATGGGAGTGCAGGGCCCCCTGGGCCCTGTGCTCCTGCATATGGATACTACTGTGCAGTACTCGGAGTGCAGAGCCCTCCATTATGAAGTAATGGGAGTGCAGGGCCCACAGAGAGATGACAGTTCATAACAATGTCTAAACACTTATGGATAGATGGCAGAGCAGGGCCCATAGGGCACTGTGCTCCCACAAATGGATACCATTATGAAGTGATGAAAACATGATCAGAATGAGAATTGATTACAATGTGTAAACACTTTGTTACATCAGAGCACAGGGCCCACATGATGGAGGGCCCTGTGCAACCACATCACACTATAGACTGATGGGAGCACAGGGCACAGAGGGCCCTGCGCTCCCACAAACATATAAGGGTAAGATTACACTATCTCAAAAAGTAAGAAAATTCATTGTAAAAAACTTTGTTAATGCATCATTTAGGGTTCAAGTGACAAAAGTATGGAAATGAGGAGTTATGGTTGAGAAAATATACAGGAGGGTGCCAAGGCAGGTGGTAATGATGGAAGGGGCAGAGGGGCCACAACGTATTGTGGCAGGTGGGGGGAGAGAAGAGGAGGGGAGTCATGGTGGGAGGGGTCTTGTCATGGGAAAGGAAGGAGGCAGGGAGTAAGCAGGTCTCCTGGTTCCATATCTTCCAGTGGGGAAGAAAACTCAGGGCAGAGGTGAATAATGGTAAAGGGAAAGGGCAGGAAAGATTGTGGAGGGTGTCCAGTGGGAGCACCTGCAGAGGAGCTGTTGCTGAACAGGTTCGTCCAGCTGGACAGAGAGAAAGAGGGGTAACTTGGAGCAACAGATATGGACATTGAGTTGTGGGGAAGGAGGAAGTAAAAGGAAAGACTTCTGGGAAGGTAAGGAGACAGGTTGGCAGGGAAAAAGTTTAGGCAAGAGGGGTGGTCAGGTGAAGTGGACATTGGGGAGGGTGAGTGAGGGGACATGCAGGGGTGGGAGCAGAAGGGAAAGGTAGGAGGAGGAGTGCCAGGGTGTACTCAGGGTCAAGTGGAGAGGGTTGACATAGGGGAGGCTGGTGTGAGGGGTCAAGGAGGAGTACAGGATGGGCAGGATGGGAAGAAGAAGACAGCCAGGAGTGGAATGGAGCAGAGGCAGAGAGGGAAATGACCATAAAGGGAAGGAGGGTGGTGATCTTGGAGGATTCAATAGGAAAGGGTATAAGGTGAAAGGGAAGGGCCCAGAGCAAACTGCCGGAGGGTAGAATGTAAGCCAGGGATAATGGCAGGGAGAGTGGGATCTCCGATAGCCAAGCACATGGGGCAGAAGGGTGGGAAGCCTCACATACAGTAATAATGCACTCGGGTTTGAATGACCGTGTAGGGTATGAGGTGGGGGTTGTTCAGGAGAGGTTCAGTGAGGTAGGAAAAATCTATAGCAAGGTAGGGAGTTTGGTAACTTTCTCAGAGGTGCTATTGGTCCCAGGGACTAGCACTGCAAAGAAGGTTAGACTTGAGGAATTCAATGTTTTCCTCAGAGGGTGGTATGAGGTAGAGTGGTATGGGATAGTTGGTGACTGGGGAGGGACCGTGGAGGGCAATGACCTGTTTGTACCAGATAGGGTACATCTAAGTAAAAAGAACACACGGGTCCTGAAGGGCAAGCTAAAGAAATTCATGGGGAGAGCCTCAGTTTAAACTGATGGGGGGCAGTAGGGTGCATGCACCTGGTGGAGGAGGCCAGTAGGCCACCTCACGAGCAGGACAGAATAGTGAGGAACTAACAGAGAAGGGGGAAGAGAGAAGAAGGGATTGGGGGGAGGAGGTGGACAGGATGGGGTAACAGGGTGGCTGAGTTATGATGCAGGTTGATATCTCTGATTGACAGAAGCCTAGAAAACAAAATGGCTGAAATGCAGGCACTGATGGACAATGGAGCAGTGGACATAGCAGCCATCACACAGACATAGGCCACACCGAACCATGACTAGGACCTCGCAGTCCCCCGATATAAAATGTACAAAAGAGATAGGGAAACAGGAAGGGGGTAGTGGGTCTGTATGTGAAGGAAGGGATAAATTGCACCAGAGAGGAAGGGCGGATGAAAAGTCTGAAGCTTTATGGATGCAGCTACAATAAGTTAAATGGAGGAAACTAAGAATGGGGGGTAGTTTACAGACCACCTTCACAGGATGAAGAACTAGATAAGGTATTGGGGTCCCAAATCATAGAAATGGCAGTTAAGGGGAAGGTAGTAATAATGGGGGACTTCAATCTGTCTGGAGTGGATTGGACAATACCAGCTACTTCCAGCACCATGGAGCAAGTACTGCTGGATGCATTCCAGAGTAGATTCCTGCACAGGGTATCATGGAGCACACTAGAGAGGGGACTGTACTGGATCTAATCCTTTTTAATTAAATATGCTTTATTTGAGTTTCAAACAGGCAGCGTAACATACAGTCAGGTTAACAGAGACAAATACAATTGCATCCTGTTAAATTATTTTACAATAGTGAGTAATACATAGGAAGAAACACAAACAACTAACAAATATTCTATCTTGCCTTCCCCCACCCACTCCCCCCCCCCCTTTCCCCAGCCAAGTGTCTAATGGCAAGGAGTATTGATAAATCTATATACTATGTCAGGCAATTTAAGGCAGGTGTTAGGGTTTCCATGATGTCAATAACGCATCTAATGGGCCCCAGAGACTTAGATAGGCTTGAATACTATGTCGCATGGAGGCAATGTGCTTTTCTAGCTGGAGCGCCAAAAGCATCTCTCTGTACCATTCCATGACCGAGGGTAAATGGTCATCTTTCCAATGTCACATAATAACTAATTTAGCATTTGCTGCCACCAGGGTAAGATGGGCCTTTCTGATCTTTGCAGTCCCATGGGGAAACAAGTGCACCAAACAGGTTTCTGGAGTGAACAGTAAATCCAACTCCAAGAGGGGGTCCAATACTCCCTTGACAGCCTGAAAAAAAATTTGAACCTTTGGGCAGGTCCATAGCATGTGGAACAATGTACCTTCTGTCTTATGACATCTTGCACAAGTAGGAGAAGCTATTAGACCATATCTAAATAATTTCACCAGTGTATAATACAAATTATGCATGATGTTAAACTGAATTAAACAATGTCTGTCCTGTTTTATAAATCTGTAACAGTTTTGCCAGATTTTCTTCCAGGTATCCGCTTCCCCCATGAGATGAAGTTCTTGGGTCCAGTAATAGCAAATACCTGTGGGCAAACATGGGTCTAATGCTTGCAATTTTTTATAAACCAATGAGACAGAATGGGGTTGACTTGCTACCTGCATTAATGTCTGCAAGTCTGATTCTGTTGAGATCTGGCAGGTTGTATTTCCTGTAAAGGAGGAGATTGCCTGACTAATCTGAATAAACTTAAATTTATGCCAGTCTGGCACTTTGTAAAGAGATTGGAAATGAAAGAAAAAGACCAGTTCCCCTTGTCTGAAAAAGTCTGCTAGTTTACAAGCTTTCAGAGGGGCCCAAAAGGAAGGGAATATGGGTTTGTTATCAATTTTAAAGTGGGGGTTACCTGTGATATGCTGCGTGGATGCCTTATGCCAGTTCAAAGAAGGGTGTTTTTGTATCTGGCACATTGCTCTAAGCGACCATCCTATCGGTGTATTTCGAAGTGGTTTTGGGATATAAGAGGGGGCAACAAATAAGAGGGTGGATTGCGAACAGAGGCATTTAGATACTAAGTATTTTTCTATATCTGCCCAGAGAGGGATATATCCATTTGAGCCTAAGGGAGGCGTGCTTTGTGTCCAAAAAGCAAGTTTGCTAATGTGATGGACACAATAATAAGTGAAAAGGGAGGGAGTTGCCAATCTACCCTGGGTTTTAGGAGCCGTGGGTTAAAATATGTACTCCGTATCTGTTTTCTTTTCCATGTAAAGGCATTGAGCATTTTCTGTAGTTTATTAAACCAGACCTTAGGGAGAAAACATCCTATCATCCCCAAAGGATAAAGAAGACGGGGAAGTACATTCATCTTTACTATGCTGATTCTTCCCCAAAGGGAAAGGGGTAACGTTCCCCATCTATCCATATCTGCCTTCAGTGTTTTCAGTAAAGCAGTTAAATTTTCTGCAACAAGTGAATTTATATCTCTTGTTAGTTTGATACCTAAATACGTAAGGGATTTAGGTTCTCAGGACAAATTGTAGGCTGCTATTTGGGCCTGAGTGAACCAACTGTTCAATGGGAAGATTTTAGTTTTTGAATAATTCAGCTTGTAATGTGACACTTTCGAGAAGGCCTCTATTTCTTTTAACACATTGGGTATATCCTTCTGGGAGACCGAAACGGGTTAAAGTTTCAAAAAGAAAGTGCCAGGAAACCCGATCGAAGGCCTTCTCAGCGTCTAGGGAAATTAAAGCAGCAGGTATATCCGAATTTCTGGCAATCGAGATAAGATGCAACAATTTACGCAGATGGTCCCCCGAGGACCTCCTGGTCATAAATCCTACCTGCTCACTACTAATGACCTCTCCCATTATGGGGGATAGCCTGTTGACTAATATCTTCACCAGAATCTTAAGATCTGAATTTAGCAAAGAAATAGGGTGATAATTCTCAGGTTACAGGGGGTCTTTTCCTGGTTTTAGAATAAGAGTAATCAGTGCTTCTAAGAAACCCTGTTCAGGAAAGCCTTTGTCATACCAGTAATTATAGACCTCCTGTAGTATCGGTATTAACACTTTTTGACAGGATTTATACAAATTATTAGGTAATCCATCTGGACCAGGTGATTTGTCTGTGGGCAATTGGCTAATAGCTTGTTGTATCTCTTCAGAGGTAATATAACACCCGAGGGAGATCTCTTGTGCTAGTGATATTTTTGGAATATTGACCTCATCAAGAAACTGTGCTATATCTGCCTGAGGCAGAGATGTATTGGGGTCTTCTGAGTAAAGAGCTTGGTAATAAAACCCCAAGCCAATGGCTATCTCCTTAGGGTCAGTGCAGATCTGACTATTATGGGAAAAACAGAGACCTGGAACATGCCGGGAAGCTTCTGCTTGCCTTATTCTGAGTGCTAACAGTTTATCTGCCCGCTCTCGGATTCAAGATATTTAATTTTAGTACGTCGCAGCAATAATTCAGCTCTCTGTGCAAGTAGGTCCGCATATTGGGTTTGTAGATTGTATAATTTAGTCCGTTTTTCATCCCCAAGTTGTGTGTCTGGTGCCTTCTCTAACTTCTGGATGGAACTGGATCTAATCCTGTCCAGCTGTGAGTGTGTTCAGGATGTCAAGGTGGAAATGCCAATAGTAGAAAGTAACCACCATGCAATGTGTTTCCACCTGGATTTGGGCAGAAGAATGGTCAGGACCAAGATGAGGGTTTTGGATTTCAGGAAAGCTGACTTTAAGAAGATGGAAGAAATTCTGCTAAGTCACCTTGATGTGATCAAATTCAAATTCAAATTTTTATTTTACCATGAAATACACCATTGAGCGAACTCATTTACAAGATGGTCCTGGAAGTAAAATGATGAGGAAACATACAGCAGAAAGAAAATTACAATTCAGTGGCAACACCAAAGTGCAAAGAGGACAGCACATAACATACATTGTGATAAAAAAATAAAAACTAACACAAAGCCTAAGTGCAGATATAATACATGTGCTATTTTGGTAGAAACTAAATGACATGGACATAAGGTACAAGTCATAACATAATATGCATTGAGGGTAACTAAAATCATTCTAAAATTGAGAGTGGCTAGATACAAAGAATTAGCACCAGTGATTAAATAGACATAGTAGATAAGCAGCATCCCAAAAGAGGTAAAAGTGGTCTGAGAGGTAAGAAAGGGGTAAGAGAAAGAAATCAGTAGGGGGAGAGTGCTAGAACTGCAACACCAGTGAAATTGTGAGGGGGAGGGAAGGTGTATGGAAGGAGGATAGGGGAAGAATAGAGGATGTGGATTCAGAAAGAGCACAAGGTAGTAGCTACTATAGGGAAACAGCAGTCTGTTAGGTTAGAAAACTAAGTGCTAAGAGAGACATACTATAAAACAGATTCCACATAATTATGCTTTATCTTAAGAGAGCCAGTTACACGATTCCTTCAGTGAGGATCTTAGCAGATATTTAAAGCTGGACATCCTAATTCTACGAATAAGCTTTAAAGTTTTTTTAAAGTGTGTTCCATAGTGTAGGGAGAGCATTATTTAGAGCTGAAGCACCGTAGCGCATTCTTATCTTGGGAATATCGAATAGGATGATGGTATAACTTCTAAGGGAATACACCTCAGTAGTGCATTTGAAGAAGCCTGAAATGTAGGAGGAAAGTGTAATGGTCCGTTTCCATGTTTCACCCTCCAACAGTGTCCAGTCCCCTCCCCGGACAAAATCTGACCTGGAGTTGGAATCCTAAAGTCCGGGGGGGTGCGGGGGGCACAGCCCCCCACAGAAAACACTGGGGGCTTGGGCGGCACAATATCTGCATTGGTATTGTGCCATCGCTGTGTGGGAGGTTGACAGGTTTACTGTCGATCTGACTTGGTGCTTCCTATGCCAGCAAGGCTGGTCTTCAGTCAGCACCACGAGGTGGAGAAATGCCTCCCTTTGGACATATAGAGCTATAACTAATAAACTTTCCTCTTACAGTTAGGATTCCAACTCCAGGTCGGAGTTGGTCTGGGGAGGGGACTGGACACTGGGGGAAGGTGAAACATGGAAAATGGACCATTACAGCGACTGTCACTGTAGTGGTCATTTTCCATGTTTCGCTGTTGGGGTGTCAGGCAAAAGGGGGCCACACCTGCACATAGAGGGAGCAGTGATGAGTGTGAAATGGGGCATTGGTTATGAATCTTAATGCTCTATGATACAAGGTATCTAGTTTTGTTAAAGCTCTTTTTGTGCAGTGACTATTAAGTAAGTCAGCGTAATCAATAAGAGGGAGAAAGTAGTTTGAACTAGCCTTATTTCAGCTTTGTAGTTGAGAAGGTGTTTGATGCGGTGGAAGAGGCCTAGTCTCTGTTGAAGCTTTTTGAGTAATTTGTCTATGTGAAGTGTAAAAGAGAGCTTATTATCCAGCCAGAAACCCAAGTACTTGAATTTGTCCACTATTTCAAGTGGCCCCGAAAGGAGATAGAATCAGAAAGGAGATAGAGATGGAACAGAAGTGGGCTATAATTAAGGAGGGACTGATGAAGGTCACTAGGTAACCTGTGAGGTGGACGCATGGGGAAGGGTGCCATCCGTAACAGCCACTCCTTCCTGGCGCAATCCCTCACAGTGATGGGAGGGTAGGGCGACCGGATGAGGGGGTGGGTGAACTGGGCGACAGGATGTCCGTATGTATATGTGTGCAGAGGGGGAGCGAGCATGGTGAGCGTGGGCTGGGAGGGGCAGAGGGGCTGTAGGGGGTGGTGCTGTGGTGTAAGGTCGAGCTGTGTCATGGCATCAGGGGTTGGCTAATGGTTGGGGTGGGTGAGGTACGGGTTTGGGTCCGGGCGCTGGTGCGATTGTTGCGCTTAGCTCAATCCTTATTTTTACTGCTTTCACCTCAACATGAACCCTCTGAGTTGGGAGAACTTAAGTAGGGGAGGTAGGGGTGGGGGCAACAGTCCCCCACAGAAAGCAGTAAAAAAATCTCCTGGCACTGTTGTCCTGTGCACTGGGGTTGTCTGAGTGCTGAAAAGGTTTTTGGCACTCTGACGCTGCCATAACGGTGATCGCCTTTAGGCATTCGCCGTTATCACATAGACCCAGGTCACTAGGGAGTGTGCCAAGATCAAAGGCAAGAAATATAAGTACAAAAAGCCCAGATGGTTCAGAAAGGAAGTGGACAGAAGACTGGAAGAGGATAGGGAGTCCTATTGTGTTAAATCAAGGGTGGCGAGCAGGGCAGTTGGAGAGGCAAAGGCTGCAAAGGAAGTATGGCTGACACAGGGAGTAAATTCTGGTGAGAAGGCCTTCTTCAAATATATAAGGGAGAAGAGGGATATTAAAGATGAGACTGTCAAATTAAAAATGGAGGACGGGTGGGCAGAAGGACATGAAGAGAAAGTGGAGGTGCTTAAAAAGTACTTCTGCTCCATTTTTTACTAGCGAGAAAGACAGTACAGTACCACAAGGGAGAAATGGGAGTGGGGTGGGGGGGAGTCACAAATGGAGTAATAGAGGTAGACAGGGTGCATAAGGGCCCAAAGGCCCTGTAGGCAGACAAATCCCCAGGGCCACATGGCATATAACTAAAGGTTTTTATGGGAACTAGCTGAAGTTCTGGTGGGCCCCCTGGCAGACCTGCTTGACACCTCTCTGCAGTCCAGGAGTGTGGCCCAGGACTGGAGAATTGCATTATGAGGTACCTTTCAGTAAAAGTGGTCCAAGGGATGAACTAGTGAATTACAACCAGATGGTCTTACCTCAATAGTGGGGAAACTGATGGAGACTCTCCTGCAGGAAAGACTGGTAAGCTTTCTTGAAGAAAACAGGCTGCAAGATGAGCGGCAGCACAGGTGTGTGCTGGGAATGTCATGGCAGACTAATCTGATTGACTTTTTCGACTAGGTGACCAGGACAGTGGACAGAGGCCAAACAATTTACGTCCTGTGTCTGGACTTCAACAAGGCCTTTGATTATGTGCCTCATAGAAGACTAGTCAGAAAGCTGGAAGGCCTGGGGATGGGGGCCAGTCTTACTATATGAGTCAAAAACTGGTTGCAGGACAGAAGTCAAAAAGTGGTGATTGGGGGGGGCGATTCTCATAAGCTAGGCCAGTGACCAGTGGGGTCCCACAGGGCTGAGTGCTCAGTCTGATGTTTAACATCTTCAACAGTGGCATAACAGATGGGATCAAAGATAAAATTTGCCTGTTCATGCACAACACAAAGCTCTGTGGGAGGATGGACATGGAGGAGGGGAGACAGGAACTTAGGGAAGACCTTGCTAAGTTTGAGAAGTGGCTGGCATTTGGCAACTGAAGTTTAACGTAAAAAAGTGAGAAGTTGTGCACGTCGGGATGAAAAATCCTGAGACCAAATACTGGTTGGACAGTGTGCAGGTTACTAAGTTGGAGGAGGAAAAGGACCTGGGAGAAATAATCATGAATGGTCTGAAGCACCTGGCACACTGCAAGAGAGCAGCGGCAAAAGCAGACCGGAATCTGGGCTACATAGCTAAGGGAATTACCAGCAGGAAAGTGGAGGTCATACTGCCGCTGCATAGGTCACTGATAAGGCTGTACCTAGAGTACAGTGTGTGTGTCATCGAGGCACAGGTCAGGAAGCATAGGAAAACCAGGAGCAGTTTCAAAATTCTTAAATAGTGTTTTATTTTTTCAATAACAGCAAAATAAAAAAATTCTCAGTATAACTATTTACAAAGGCAGTACAAACAGAAAAAGCTAGGTCCTTCTTCTGAGGGTATCTCTTAATTCCAAGTTTTAGTCCCTAAGTCTCACTCTCCTTGTCTCTCTATCAAAAGCATTGCTGCTCTTTTTATAACTCTTTGTCAGGGACCTCATTAAGAAAGCCTGCTTCTCACAGAATGTTCTTGTAAGTTTACAGAATGTTCTTGTCAGTTTCAATGCAGGTACAGCAAAAAGAAAATAATGACCCAGAACTGACCTCTTGTTTACAACTCTGCAAAGGGCTTAAAACTGCACCTCAGGTTAACCCCTTGAATTTCAGATAACTTTTCAGTCATTTCAACAGTATAGCTATATACAGTTTTAAACAAAAGGATGCCAGTTTCACATACAGTTTTACACACAGAGTCACATATATTTTTATACCTGCAGATATGCAATTGGGAAGAAAAGACTGAAATAGCATGGGAAGGCAGAGTGATAGCAAGAGGCGGTTGCAAAACTGTCAAAGTGATCAGTTCTGAGGTCTCACAGGAAAATTTGGTTGTGTAACCAGACAGAGAAGAAATAGAAAATAAAGGATAGAACAGACCCTTGTGTTTAAACTCTTTCTGTGTAACAAATATGGCAGGGCCTTATTCAGCCCTGTCACAGTGTGCAGTATTGGTGCCCTTATCTTAAGAAGGATGTTAACTGGTCCATTGATGCAGAGGGCTGAAACCTTTAAGGCACCTTACTTTTCCCAAGCCGGCAACTCAGCTTTGGGAATGAACTTGGTCCACTGTGGGTCAGTCGGGGGAGGGCTGGGAGAGTACTGAAAAACCACTGGGCAGCTCTCCTTTCTCAGATTGGGGAGATTTGTCTTTCTGGCTCTTGGCTGCCACAAAGTGGAGGCTTGGTGGTAGTGCTGAGCAAACGGGAGGCTGACATTAGGCAGGGTGGGTGGAGTGGGGCTGACGGTTCCAGCATGCATTCATGCCTCCACACATATGTGTGACCGAGTTTGCTGAGGCCCTGAGGTGTAGCAGGGGAGAAGAGCCAAAGGAAAAGTAGGGCACAATGAGGGCATATGATGCCCACTCACCACACCTCTGCCTACCACATCACCAGTTCCAGCCAGCAGAGAAGCACTGGATCATGTGACTCAGGGGGTGGTTCTCTCTCCCTCTCCTGCCCCATCATGGGGAGTAATCCATGAGGGTGCCATCACCACCAGGTAAGGACCTGAGGTCTACAGTGGAAGGTGAAGGGGTGGGAGCCAACAGAAGCGAGCCTTCCCTTGTCGGGGCCACAGGAGGATAAACAAAGTATGGAAAAAATGGAGGCTAACTTGCTGGAGCTGGACCAGAAAAGGGTGATAAAGATGTTCCAGGGCCAGCAGGGCAACACCTATGAAGAGAAGCTCAAGGGGCTCAACATGTTCTCCCTTGAAGACAGAAGGAGGTGGTAGGATCAAGACCTTCAAATACCTTAACGGTATTAACAGGATGAATAAAGAGGGCCTCTTCATTGTTAGTGTGAACAACTCCACTAGGAGCCTAAAGTTGGTAGGGGGAAGATTCAAGACAGAAATGAGGAGGCACTTTTTCACCAAGGGAGTGGTGGCCAAGTCAAACAAGTTGCCAGAGGAGGTGGTTTCCCTGAAAACAGTGGATAGCTTCAAGAGAGGATGGGACAGAATGAGGGAGAAGGTTGCTGATGGAGGAGGGAGGAGGGGGAATGTAAGAGGGTTGGTGGGGATTTGGGGAGGGAGGCAGGTCCTTCTGTAGACATGAGGGGGACCTGCACACTCGAGCAGACTATATAAACTGTATACCCTTTATCTGCTGGCATATTCGTACTGTATGTTCGTATGAAATACTTTCTCATCTCCCTCCTGAATTCCCCCCCCCCACACAAACACACTAATTTATGGTTGTGCCCTCTTGTCATATATACCTCACATTGTCTAACAATTCCTGGAAAGGCACACCATTTATTACCTTCAAGTAGTGTATTTGAATGTTTTTATCATGCCCCCCCTTTCCTTCTGTACTCCAGGGAGTACATGTTCATATTAGCCAGTCTCACCTCATAGGTCTTCCCCTGCTGCCCATGCATGGTTTGGGTTGCCCTCTTCCGGCCTGTTTCTAAGCAACACTTGTCCATTTTAAGGTGATGGTTCCAGCTTGCACTCAGTACTGCAAGTATGGTCTCACTATTGGCCCATAAGGGGGCAAAATCAATTCCTTTCTTCTGTTAGAGAAGGCTGTGTCTATGCACCCCAGCATCCTGTTGACCTTCCCATGTGCATTATTGTATTGCTTAGTAGTCTTAAGGTTGACACGTATAACAATCCCAGGTCTCTTTCCTTTGAGGCCTGCTATATGCCACATCCTCCCATTGCAATACTATGATTTTGGATTCCTTTTCCCGTTGTGCATAACCTTGCATTTTTTTACACTAAATTTGAGCTGCAAGATATTTAACCGCGTCTTGAATTTCTCCAGATCATTTTTCATGTTCCTAATCTTTTCCTTACTGCCTGCCGTACTATGTATTTTAGTGTCATATGCAAAAAGACATACTTTGCCCTGGATCCCTACTCAAATGTCACAGATAAATGCATTGTGGCACACTGGACCCCAGGAAAACCCTTGACACACTCCACTGATCACATTCTTAATTTTGTTTTTTTGTACCAGGAGAGACACACTAAGCTGAAAGCTTGTTTACAGGTGTGACCTGGGAGCACAAGGAAGTTAAGTGACTTGCTCAGGGTCACACAGCATACAAGTGGGGGCTGTGGGATTTAAACCCAGGTCTCCAGGTTTGCAGCTCAGAGCCTTAAACCACTGCACTATACTGCCTCCTTGATGCTGAGTGCTTGCCATTAGCACTACTCTTTGGGTTTTTTCACCTAACCATATTTCTACCTACCTGGTTAAGTGTCCCCCGAGACACTGATCTACTTCACTAGTCAAATACAGTATGTGACACTGAATCAGAGGTCTTTTTGAAGTCCAAATACATCCACCATGTGAATCCTATCCCCTGCATGAGACACCTTGTTGAAGAATTCTATGAGGTTCATCTGGCAAGACTTCTCTTTCATGAACCCATATTACCTGCAATCTTGGAGACTATATTTCCAAGAAGTCTACCAACTGATACTTGATGATAATGTTATGCACTTTATCTACTATCGAGGTCAGGCTAATTGGTTTGTAGCTGCTTGGGTCTCCCCTTATCCCATTTTTACTGTGTGGAGAGGAACATCAGTCACCCTCAAGCCCATAGGGCCAAATTCATGAGCGAGTGATTTATCAGGTCTGCCACTAGAGCCTGTCTCATTCACTGAACACCTGGGGATGTGGCCCATCTGGCCCTGGCAACTTACCCACCTTCAACCCCCTCAAGCATTTGACTACTTTGTCCTCAGAGAAGGACTTAAGCCATTTGTCTGCAAGAGCAATTCTAAACTACACCAGACTGTGGTTGCTTGATCTGAGGGTCCTCTACTTGTATCTCCCTTATGTTGTCCCAATTTGACCAGACTAGGTCCTGAATAGCACCATCCCCAGTCTGCTCCTCTACATGCTGTCTTTGTTAGAACAAGGTCCAGAAATGCATCCACAAAGGACTTGCTCCCAGCGATTTATTCTACAAGAATGCTTCAGTCCACATCTGATATGTTAAAATCTCCCATCAGGACAACTTCTTCCATTGCTGCTGCCTTTCTGCTCTCCTCTTCTGTGCCCTTTCAACCTTCTCTGATTCTTGGTGGCCTGTAGGTCACCCCAGTTTGGGGGATCTTTCCCCCTCTCTACCATCAGCTAAACCCAGAGAGATTCCACCCCACCTTCCCAGTTACTTATCCTTACTTGCTCTAAAGCCCTCCCTGGTGTATAACTTTCCCCCCACTCCACCACTCCTTGCTCCATCTGTTGCCCAGTCCTTTACTACTCTTTCCTTTATCCCTTGTGGATTTACTATCACTCTGCTAGGCTAACTTATTCTCTTCTCCTGGGTTATCTCTATTGCATCCTACCCTGATGGATGAGGTGCCAGTGTGGCTTATTTGATAGCACTGGGCCATAAAGTTGTGGGTTCTAGTCCCATACTGGTTTTGGGCTCATCCCATTATCACTGGCACTTGGGTGCAGTACTAGGGGATGCTGTACTGTGAGAGTGTGACAGCCATTGGATAGGACATTAATCTGAGATCCCTTCTGGCCATCTCTGGAACTGTTCTGATGAGTGTCCTGGAGGAAGAAAAAAAAAACAAGGCACATTTCTCAAGAGAGAAGGATTTTCCCTATTCTCCTGCCCAACATTCCCCTTCCAGTAAAACTGGTTCATGCAATCATCCATGGCTGTGTGTGAGTATTAATATGCAAAATAGATGCCGTTGCTTGTTTACAGTCACTTCACTACAAGTTTATGATTGTTTGTGAAGTGTTTTAAGATTAAATAAGTATGAAAAGTACAATATAAATGCTTATTATTCTTCTTTATTCTCTACTACCAGATTTGCCTCACAACTCGGTAGAGTGCTAGCTAGGTCTTCCTTGTCTAATTTCCTGCTATGGAAGTCCCTACCAGCAGCTTCCCCCCTTATTAGTTTAAACAACTGGAGTGGATCAAACTACTGCCCCAGTGGTTTCACCCCCTCTCCATATGGATGAAGGCTGCCTGGTTTAAAAATTCTTTTATCCATTCAGAATGTGCCCCAGTCCTTCAGAAAGGGAAATCCACTCCTTCCCACACCAGTCCCTCAATCAACTATTAAACTGGTAGATTTTCACCTGACTTATCTCCCCCATCTACTCATTCAGAAGACCTCTCACAAGGTCACAGTACTAAACACCCTTCTCAGCCTGTTTACCAGCTCTCTGAATCTAGCCTTTACTCCCCCTATCATACAAAAATATGCTTTTTTCTCATTTGTGAGGAACACACAATGCATAAGACAGAGTGCAGGTATTGTTTATTTCTCCAGTTCTTAGCACAGTAGTAGGCATATGACTGTGGAACAGCACACAAGGCCATACTGCCCAAGTTGAGGTACGTACTCTATATTCTGAACTACATTCTGGAATGGACTGAGACAGAAATCATTTGAGAAGAAAAAAGCCTGGTTATCAGCATGAGTGGTAATGCAAAGACATATTGCCCTGCATTTCCTTTTTCCACTCTCTGTCAGTGTGGAAGCCAGTGGTTTGATACTGAAGTTTGCCTTTCCATCTGGAACTTTCTCCATTCTCTCACCCAGTGCACTCCAGCAGACCTGTTCATTAAGAGGCAAAAATTGGATTTTGTCAAGGCTACCTTCATATGCTCCACTCCTCAGTGGGCACCCCCCTTCCCAAACATGGCCTTAATTAGGTGGGCTGTTTTCAGCTATTCAGTTACATGATCTTCTGCTACCTGCAAACTGCCTGTAATAGTCAGCTTCTGCCCTTAGTTAATTATATGTTTTTACTCTGATTTTCTTCCCTACCCAGCTGAAACGATAATGATGTTATAATGATGTATCATGAATGATCATTATCAGTTATGCTTAAAGATCATGTTCAAGCTTCAAAAACTGTCATTGTGATTATAGTTAACAATAATTAAATGTGAATGTTAAGTAGCTGCCAATCAGAAACCATGATGTTATGAAAATGGTGGTTGTGATTAATGATACTCTTATACCATCCTGATTTTTTATGATTGCGCGTGGTCAAGATTACTGTAATAAAAAAATCAATTAATCTTTTTGCTCTATACTTGTGGAATTTAAATAGTCTTCAATTTAGACATTTTTATTGGAATTATCAGTTATGATATGTCTACTATGCAAACAGACTGCATTTGGTTATAGTTACTCTTACACCTCACTTTTTATTAGAGTCATAGAGCTCAAATTAGTTTATAGTTCCATTCAGCAGTTCCTTTAATGGTTGTGGTGAGTTCCTACATGTACTTGGTTTATGCTCAAAATGTTTCATAACAGTCTGCAAATTAATACTGTCAAGGCAAAATAATATTAAAAATAGAAATGACCATTGTTTTGGTCCAAAGACTATTATTTTGAAATATGCAGATTAGTTATACAAATATGTATACTACACCTAACAGTACATTTACTCTTCCAAAAATGACTAAAACTTGATTTTACATTATTTAAATTCTAATTAAATTGCTTTTGCTGCTATTATACATTCATGTTTTCATAATAGTAACACATAAAACATTAAGTATTATTCATGTGACTTGCAGTCTTATAATACAGAACGAATATAATCATCAATGATCATCACTTGATCATTCACAGGTCATCAAAAACCATCAGGTTGATTTAAGCCTACAAAAATAATCAATATTATATGAGAGGTGTCTGCTCTAAGCCTATCAAAATGCTGAACTCCTGCCAGTTATTCTCTCAGAACCTACCTCCAAAAAGCCCCAGTCAGTTATTTACCTAAACCCTTCCCACAGAGTTGGTTATTCAACTAAATCCCACCCATAGAGTCAGTTATTCAACTTAACAGAGTTGGTTATTGAAATAAACCCCGCCCACTGTTGGTTAATTAAACTTTGGGGCACTGTCAGCTTTTGTCTATCTTTTTGCCCCATTTGTAACCTGTTGCCTCTTCCCACCTCATGCCTTCTGATACCCTATATGGTCCCAAATTCACATGAGATTCACAATAGATATTTATTTTTATTGCATTTGTCCCAACCTCCTGGCCCACTGCCCGCTACTGCAGCTCATGCATCAATGAATATGCCTCTGAAACAGTGGTAAACTACATCAGCAAGTTATTTTTTTTTTATCAAGCACTATGAATTAAACACATAGGCCCAGATATTCAAAAGGGTTGCTCCATGCGCAACAGGGTTGCGCATGTGCAAGTCCTACATTGCGCCATTCTGCGATATTCAGCAGGAGGCAGTTGCACCACTGAAAACAAGCTGAGCAACAGCACAATGCAAATGAATGCATGCTCAACATGAGGGGGAGGAACCATGCATAAACTGCACAACCCAATATTCAGTCGGGCTGTGCAGAGTTGTGCAGGCGCAACCCCCAACCTGCGCCTGCACAACTTTGAGCCAAAAAGGATCAGTTGAGGGCCACCCACAGGTGAGCTGCTGTATTGCAGGCGCAACACAGCAGCTGCCACCTGGCTGGCCCCCAACTCGGTCCCTGTCCTTCCTGAGCCAGATCGTGGGCATAAAGTAACAAACCCCTGCCCACACATCTCTCGAAGCCCGATCGCGGGCATAAGTGTAACTATGCCCCCCTGCCACACATCTCCCGAAGCCCGATCACGGGCATAGTAACATGCCCCCCCGCCCACACATCTCCCACAGCCCGATCACGGGCATACAGTAACATGCCCCCCCCACACATCTCCCACAGCCCGATCGCGAGCAGAACGTGTATGAACATCATTCACAAATCTGGACTGTCATGTACAGTATAGGCTGCATGCCCATTGGCTGTAGCTCTGCACCAATGGGCGTGCAGCCCTACCGGACAGTCAGTCGGTGGGTGGCGGGCGGCAGGCAGGTGGGATGCTGCCACCCGCCAGCTGCGGGAGGCGGATGGAGGGGCTTCCGTGGGTGGGTGGGGGGACACTAGACACCAGGGAGATGTTTGCGGGGGTTGTACTTGACATTCTGCCCGCAATCGGGCATTACGTCCACTGGACCACCAGGAGATATTCGGGTTGGGGTTTACATTCTGCCCACGATCGGCACTGGGGTTGATAACGCTCTGCCCACGATCGGGCTGTGGGAGATGTGGGGGCATGTTACTTTATGCCCGCTGATTGGGCTTCGGAGATATGTGGGCGGGGGCATGTTACTGTATGCCCTTGATCGGGCTCCAGGATCTGTGTGTGTGGGGGAATATAGACACAGAGATACTGCCCGCGATCGGGCTGCAGGGTGCATCGGTCCCCGACGGCTGCTGCCTGGCAGGGCGGCCAGGCGCAAGTCCTCGGGGATCGGCGCACCTACATGCTAATGGCATGCAAATGGGGCCATAAATAGATGCAAATGGCCCCCCCTGCACCTTGCATAAATTATGGCCCCATTTGCATGTCACCTTTTGAATATCGGAAATTTGCGCATGGCGCAATGGTACTTGCGCCACCGCAGGTTTAATGCTCAACTCTGGCAACTTGCGGTGGCGCAAGTTCCACTGCGCCATGTGCAGTGGCTGTGGCTGGGGGGTGATATTCAAAGGAGTTGCTCAATAGCGCAACTCCTTTGAATATCACCCCGGCCACACCCCTGCGCAACTATTTTGAGCAGCGCAGGGGCTTGCGCCTCAGACTGGCGCAGTTTGAATATCTGGGCCAGTAAGTTTTATGCAGAAATGAGCAGTATATCCTAGTGACTTGGCAGTTTGAAAAGTAAATCTGTGACTGCATGCGCATTCCCAGAGACACAGAGTTACTTTTCAACGCCATCGTCATTCGCGATATCTACTCGTTCTACTTACCAATTTCACTTTGCTCAGTTTAGCGAAATATAGACAATCACATTCTGTGTTTAACTCACAATGCTTGAAAAAAAATGTAACTCCTTGACATAGGAGTTTACTACTGCTTCCGTGGCATATTCGCTGATGGAAGAGCTGGAGCAGCAGGTGGTGGGCCAGGAAGTCAGAACCAATGTAATACATTTTCCATAAAAAGTAAAAAATACTCCAACTCATATAATAGTAATAACATTCAGTGAGTTGAAGTACACTCACAATAACCAGCTTCTGTGTAGATTAAATGGCTCAGCTTCGCCTCGGCATTTAATCATCCACAAAAGCCGGTTATTGCTTCGTACACTCCAGCTTACTGAATGTTATCATTTAACTCATCAGCTGGTGATCTGAAAGTTGATGTGTGATGACTGAATCATCAAGTTCATGTTTGATGATGAACTCATGATCCAGATGATAATCTTTGATCACTATCTCCCTTGAATATCATATGGTAACATTTTATGGTTATCGATGATCAGTGATGATTGACCTTCAGAAAACATGACAGATGATTTACTGATTTGCCTGGGTAATTATACTGTATTATACCACTATATTTTTACTTATCATGGTTTTGGTGCACCACTGTGCACTTGTTACTGCCTTTTCAAGAATGCATGGGATAGGCATAAGGGAACCTTAGTGGTAGGGAAAAGGGGGGTTAAACTGGAGATCAAGTAGGGTCTGCGGTGTTACAGTAGGTAGCAAAAATAGGCAGACTAGATGGGCAAAGGGGTCCTTATTTGCCATCAATATCTATTTTTCTACGTTTTTCGTTGTACACTGTCCCTGTAGAGCACACTTGGAAATGAGATGCTTGTAGCTCAGCATGTTTTTCCCTGAACAAAACCTTCAAATAAAGGTTATGGATGGCAAACTTCACCACTGAGGAGATGTCCATCATTGCCACAGAGGTATATGCTAACTACCTGACTCTGTTTGGCTCTGAGGCATTGAAGAGCATGCCTGCATATAAAAGCCTTGTGTGGGAGGGCATCCAGGATGCCCCTGAATGGCACTGGGAACACCCCTCATATGTTCGCTGCCTTCAAACACAGTGGGGGTGGGGTATATAAGAAGAAGCTTGCTATGCAGAGGTGGCCACAGCTAGCAATACGAGGGGGTGACCCCCAGGAGGATATTGAGATGACTCCAGTCGATTACATTGTGGCAGATGCTCTCAGCCAGCCTCAAATCAGCAGAGAGGAGGAAGGCATTAACACACTTGGTGAGTACTGTTATGTGGCCACATGGTGGCCAGGCAAACCACATATGCAGTGGTAACACAGTGCATGTCTTCTGCAGGTGAATGGCCACAAACACCTGTACAAAATGCAGATGACATGCAACACCTACCCACATGCAGCTGGGCTTTACAGTATTGCAAGTGGTGTAGTAGTGGTGTAGTAGCCACCACATCTGTACTCTCTACAGGTTCTGAACCCGCTTTGCTGCAGGGGCCCCAGGACACCACCGATGGTGCTGTGGATGACCAACAGTATGGCAGCAGTGACACAAGGAAGATCCAAAGCTCAACACTGATGACCATAGCATAGGACACATCCATAATCCCCCTCTTATGGAATGTCTGGCAACAGTCACACACATCACGCAACAGCCACACAACAGCCACACAATATGTGTGCGCACACAGCAGACTTTCCCACATCCACCTTGCCAGGCACAATAGACACTGATGCTTCCAACACATCCCTGGACATAATTGGAACTGCACAGTCTTACAGCATGTCAAAAGGCACACAGGGGGTAACACTGGCAACAGATGCCAACATCAACTCACTGGAACTGCCATCATGACTATGGCTCCAGGACCACAGGCCCAGGAGATATACACGGTACAACATACACTGGGGTGCATGTCCTGGAATAGCAGTGAATATATAGGATAGTGCATGGGGAACAGTTGACAACAGGGCTATTCTTTCACCGAGTTGGCACTATGATGATGGATTACCTCGAGAGTGCCAACGAGGTGAAAGATGCCCTGTTGTCAACTGTTCCCCATGTACTTTCTTTATAGTGTATGGTGGAACATCGTTTTTTGGGGAAAAAAATCACTACAGCATGTTTCTGCTTCAAAATATTTTTACTGGGTTACTAGAAGGAATAAAGAACTTGACATTTTGAACGTTTTCACGCTTAACATTTTAACTGTTTAAGAACTTTACATTTTGAATGTTTTAACGCTAAACATTAGTACCGCCGCCGACATTGCTGCTATCGCTATGTGTCCTGTCTATGGAGTGAACCCTGTCAAATGCTGCTCGAGGACACAGTGTGTGACGTTCGCAGTGCAGTAGGAAAAATCGTTCTGCTGCACTGCTAACGTCACTAGTGTGTGACTACAAGGTTTCGACAACGATGGATTTCGGTGGAGAATGACATTCCACCATACACTATACAGTAGTTATAAACATGCATGAGGAGATGCAGCACCTTTCCACCACTGTTATCAGCCTACATGAAGGCGAGGCAGGAATTCAGGAAAAATAATAGTGCCTAATAGTCTTTCACACAATCTGCAGAGTGCAAACATAGAAGAAACATGCATGTGTTTCATCCTTCATTGGACTTATCAGTGTGCCTCATCTGTATCTCAGCCCAGGGCAAGGAGGAATCAGCTTTGGCACTGAGGTGATTTGTCTTTTAAATTGCTTTCATATGTAGAGCTTATTATGGCACAAACCAGTAAGACCATCATAGAGCTGGTTACCTTCCCCTGAGTTGTGATATGGATGAGACACACTGATGATTACTAAGAAGAGCCAAACTGTGGTTGTTTTTTTTTTTTTTCAGCCTTTTTGGGCTGTGCAAAAGGCTGTTTGACATCATACATCCCTGCTTAAAACAGAACCAGTCTTACTTCATGGCGACTTATATATATATTTCACATTTGGTATGTGTAATTTTGGATTTTAGTGAGATATATGCTCATAAATACAGTTTTATAGTGTTAAGCTTTGAGGTATTTTAAAGCGGCAGTACTTGTTATGGTGCAAATGTTTTAATTAGACCTTTTGATTCTCTTTTAGATTGTCCATTTTTCTACTGTTTTAGAAGAAATATATTTTTCTCTTTTGAGTCTGTTTTAGCATTTTGTTTTAATTTTAAATAATTAAAGGAGTGCTCCTTTAAATCTGGCTACCCCCATGTTTTCATCTGTAATCTCAGCTGTTTGTAAACACGTGACATCAAGTGTTATGTTATTTGCTTATTTGGAAGTTTGCATACCGCAATACCCACAATTAGGTGAAATGCCTAGTTTTCAAGATGGTCCCGGGTGGCTTGTTGTAGTGGCAGAGGTCACTAACAGTTGATGCCTAAGACAGTTTATTTACATCTTCATTAATTTAATTTTTTATGGATCAGGAAAGGAGGGTTAGACAATAATGCCCATTTTCAACCTCATCCTGGGGTGGGGGTGGGGGTAGGGTACAAATGCAAACCAACTGAAATTTGACCAGATTAAGATATTGGTTGTATTTTAGTGAATGGTGTGTGTGTGGTGGGAGGGGGGAGTAACATGCCCAGGACACCATGGAAATTCTGTACTCTTTTCCTTTTTATAGTCTTGGGATGCTATGGCTTCCCAGTGGTGTTTATCAACTGGATAAGGACTTTGTATGAATCTACAAGCAAGGGTAAGACCAATTATGAAAGAATGGGTGGATCTAAGCTTTTGTAATGGGATGGTCTGCCAAGGCTATACGCTCAGCCATTTTTTTTTGTGAAGTGACTGAATTTTAGAGCCCTGTCACCTAGTGGGACTGACAGGGGTTAAATCCATGCAAATTCAGATCATGTCAGCTTGTTTCTGTCCCCATAAAATCAGGAAGAGTTTTTTTTCTTGAGAATTTTCACAGTATGAAATGACTTCAGGGTCTCGAATAAATTGTGGTTAAAACAAAAAAAGAAATGAAATTGGGAACATGGCTGTCACAAGCCCACTCCAGTGGGGTAGGAATTCCCAAGGCTACAGTGAATTCCCTTGTGATCAGGGTCAGGGATACCCCTCCTCTGTCCTTTTAGCATGCTCACTGTTTCACAACTGAATGTATACCAGAGGATCCCAAGGCTCCCTCTCTCTCCATGTGAAGGGGTGCAAATACAGTCTCGAGTCTGTGTTCCTAGGACAGAACCCTCTTGGCCACTGCACAATGAACCAGAGTGCCACAGGCATGTATAGCCCTTCGAGGAATGCCCTATACACCCTATATGTGTCTTTCCCAGAAATGCAGAGCTCAGTTCAAACCCCCACATAACCCTTCTGAAGACCTTTCGTATTTCCTTCCCTCCTTTTATCCACAGAGTCCCCTATGGTACTTTACTTCAGTTGTGTCTGGCCCTTAAGCAGTCACGCAGGCGTAGTATAGTTTGAACAACCCTTTCCCAAAACAACACACACTAAAGACACTGGCAGATTTATCTTAAAGTAAGCCAAAGGCTTTACTAATTAATTACTAAACACAGTAAATAACTTAAAGACAGATAATTTAGACATTGGTTACAGGATATGGAAAAGAAAATGGAAATATACAATAAAAACCTACACTTTAAAATTCTGAGGTTACAGTTCTACCTCACCAAATCCTTGGTTGCTGAATTTAAAGTGCAAAGTGTCCTTAGAAATTGTAGTTGAAATCTTGGTTCTTTTGGTCCAGGAGAATTTCATGAAGTTAGAAAATGTATCTGCTCTCTCAGCAGTCCAGGGTCCCAAGAGCAAACAGTTTCTTTCACCAAAGTCCAAAAAGGCAAAAGGCAAAACTCTGAGACAGTCCTGCACCCCTGTTTTATGGGGTTCTCAAAGGGCAGGTCCAGTGGATACTGACTTGCCCTGTGGTTGGCTAGCATTCCATCTCCATGGCTATGCAACCAATCAGGTTTTAATATTGTATTACAAAAAACAAATGTCCAGTTCTAAGCATGAGAGAGATATTTTTTTCTTCAAGCCAATCTGAACCGGCCTTTGGCTAGCATTAGCCTTCCTTTAATGACTGTAATTAAGCTTAACTCAGTACAGCAATTTACCTAAATGCTAATCCATTCAGATGTAATTAGATGAACTCAGGGTAGACCTCTCAGGACAAAAGGCCCTCAGACATTTCGGCTCCTCAAGAGGCATGGGCCTTTCACAAGCAAATTGGGATACCTGGCCTCCCAGTTATGCTTAATTAGCCCTTTTCCTTCTTTTAAATGGTTTAATCAAACCCCAGTCCCTGGCTAAGCAGCTAATAGTTTTTGCCCAGCAACAAGGGATTACATCATTTTAGGGCCCATATTTTCTTTGTACTAGAGGTGGGTGAAGTGGGCAAACATCACTCCATGAAATATTTCAGATATTGCGCTCAATACGCGATGCGCAATACGCAACATTTGCCTGATTAACTGAGGCCAGATCAAATGCAAAGTGTGGAATTCCACACGTAAAATTCCACACTTGCCACACAAACTCTGGACAGTCCTCAAGGTGTCTAGTGCCCCCCACCAGACACAACAATCACCATCCCGCCCCCAAACACCACCACGATAGCTGGCCACCAGTCGGTCACAGATCACATGTAAAAATAAATATATATATATATATAGTGCATACAGTATATATATATATATATATATATATATATATATATACTGTATATATACTTAAAGCCCCATTCTCTGGTGTCTAGTGGATCCCCACCTGTCAGGTAGTATCCCCACCCCACTCTCTCCAACACCAGTCCGATCCAAGTTAAAAAAGTTTTCCTTCCCTGTTGTCTAGTGGCCCCCAACCCCACCCTGTCATATTGTACCCCCACCTCACTCCCCAACCCCAAATCTGATCCTTGTTAAAAATTGTTTATTCCCTTTCCTGGTGTCTAGTGGCCCCCACCCTCACCCTGTCAGGTAGTACCCCACCTCCCCCAAACCCTGAGTCTGATCCATGTTAAACAAATTAGTTATTCCTTCCTTGGTGTCTAGTGACCCCCACGCCCTGTCAGGTAGTTCCCCCACCCCACCCCACTTCCTCCAACCCTGACTGGAGCAGGCCACCAGCACAGCCCTCCACTCACCTGGCAGTCCACCCGACTGAGCTCAGTGAATGAATGCATGCTTGTACAAGCACACGCTCATTCATTGACAACTCCTGGTGATTTACTCTGTTGTTCAGGGTTGTAGACAAGGGTAGGGGGCTGCTCTGGTCACTGGCGGGGTGGCGGGATAGGGAATGGCATTGTGGGACCCCCTAGAGTCCACAATGTTGTTCCTCATCCCACCCCCTGCAAGACACAAGAGCAGCCCCTTCCCTTCTCTACACCCCTGAACCACAGTGTAAATCACCATGAGTTGTCAGTGAATGAGCACGTGTTTGCATAAGCACATGCACATTCATTGAGCTTAGCTGGGTGGGCTACCGCCGTGAAGGTGAGTGAGAGCCAGCCGGTGGCCCACCTGGTTGGGGTTTGGGGAATCAGGGTGGGGCACTACCTGACAGGGTGAGGGGTGGGGCCACTAGACACCAGGAAGAGATAACTAATTTCTTAATATGGATAAGATCTTGGGCGTTGGGGGAGGAGGTGGGGTACTACCTGACAGGGTGGGGGGACCACCAGATACCAGGGATAGATCAGAGGTGATGTTGAAGGGATTCACCATTTATGACCTCTACTTGCTTTGGTGTTTTAAGTGCAATTTGCACTTAAAACCCACCAAAGCAAGGCAAATTCACAAATGGCGAATTCCTAGTTATTTTCAAAAAATTACATGAAATGTCATGCACTGTGAAATTGATGACTTTGCAGCAATTTCACCCACATAGTGCAACTTCTCTGCTTCTGTAATTTTACCCATGATCCCTTACAGGTTAGACTGGGCCACCATGGGCATCCCTGATGTATTACACACGTAAAATAATATGAAGTATGATTAGAACAATAAGGTACGGCTTTTATCCCGCCACAATGGCAAATTGTGCACAAACCTTTGTTGGTATACAAATTATGGGTACATCACTAAAAATATTAGGGGTTACATTTGTGACTGATTGAAATATGACCAGGAAAAATTGGAAACCCTTGTTCAGGTGGTCTCTGCCAAAGTACAATATTGGAAATCTTGGAAACTGTCAAAGAAAAGGGTGCTTCTGATGAATTTCCTTCTACTACCCATAGTTTTGTTCATCAGCTAAATGTATACCCATTACTAATGGGAATAGAAGTAAAAATCTGAAGTATATTTTTTATGTTTCTTCAGGGCAACAGGTTGAACCCAATAAAAAGTAAAGTAACATATCGGCATGTTTATTTATTTATTGATATCTTGGATTAATACTTTTGAGCTTAACAGCTCTTTTATAGAGGTTCCATGCCATAGGTATAAAACACTTTCACAATAAGCAAGGTGCAGATGTTGTACATTACCATACAACAGAAAACAGTGATTACAATGATACTTAGTGTATAGACAGGTGACAGTAACAAATAATACAGTGGTACATGGGTGCATAGGTGCAAAATATTAACACAATTAGTGCATACAGAAGCTTGAGAAACTTGCACTGTAGCAAGAATCCGAGCTTAGTGCTGGGGGATGAAAAAGGAGGGGAGGGTGAGCTGGGAGGAGAGTTAGAATAAGGTGGAGGGGAGTGTGACATAGAAGGATGCAAGGTTCCATGGATAGTAAGGCATTAGAACAGCAAGAGGTTAGAAAGAGGAGCAACTCAGAGAGTTTTGTTGGTGCAATTAGAGAAGAGTTGGTCCTAGGGGGTAAAGGAGTGACTAAGTGGAAGTGCGGGTTTATTTTTGTTGACCATGTATAGGGTAATTAAGCTCCTGAGCAACGGGAAGCAGAGGCCTCAGGAGGGAAATGATTCAGAGGTGCAGGGAGGGAGCAAGTAGGTAAGTGCAGCGGTTAAGTAGTATTGGGCGTAGTGCTAACAGCATTAGGTTTTTGGACCATAATCACAAACACTGTGCATGTGACAGAAGGAAGGGTGAGAATGGTAAATCCTGTTGTGTTTTTCTGTTCTGCTTTAATACCTGAAAATTTAAGATGGTATGCAAGAAGGAAGATAACTTTTGGGTCTACCGGGTAGAGGAACACTTAGAACCATTCTGGACAGCCTGGGATTTGAGTGGTTTAAAATCAACAGAAAAGGGTACTATTTCACAAATGCCCTGTTTTGTTGGAGAACCTTTATTAAAAAGGTTACCATTCAGAACAATGCAAGATGCATCCAGAACTCAGATTTTTGAATCAGTAAAAATGAATAATCTTCAGGTCCCTTTAACCTTTGCACTATGTAAAACAGATAATGAACATATGGTGGTGTGAAGGACTGAGGCACTGGATGCTTGGCCTTCCATTATGCTGGTAACCTGAGTTAGGCAGCAGGCAAGGGCAGCTGGAGGTTGGCTGGGGTGGGAGAGGACGGAGCATCTTCTTTCCTGGGGAGGGCAGACAAGATGTGCCACTCCTAGAGTGCCACCATGTGGTGGCGTGGTGGCAGGGCACTCAGTACATCTCAGAGGAGGACATCCAGTGGCCTGGAAAGCGGTGCATGCACGCTCCTTACATGCACTTGCACCTGTGTCATTGCATGCTGCCGGACATGGGGGAAACAGAAAATGTAGGAAAAAACTGTCTCTGGCAAATGAAGTCAGAACCACCACCCAACCCATGCCTCCACCTGGGACCACCAAGAATGGATTGTCCTCTGGGGTCAGGGAGGACAGACCTCCCACCCCTGTTCCTACCATGGGGAGAAATCTGTGGGGTTACTCAGGTAAGTTCTGTGCAAGGCAGTTACTGTTGGGGTGGGGGTCAGTGCTGATAGCTTTGCCAGTGCCAGGGCCAAATAAACAGCTTGATTAAAACAAAACAAACAAAAAAAAGAACATACAGTTTTAGCTCAGTTGGTAAATAAGAGATTCCCTACCCCATGTCAGACCTAGTGTGACTGAGCTGCCACCACAGATTAGGGGTTAAGGGTACAAATGAAGCACAAAAGGATTCAGGGGAGATATTTTCCACATCCAGTGTGTAGTTCCACCATACAAACACAATCCCTTTTGTTCTTAGAATGTCCTTTTGTAAATGGCCTTTGGAGCTATGTGCAGATTAATTGGCAGGAACCCTTATTCTCCTCACTGACTTATCAAATCTACGTACTAGGAATTTAGTCATCTGAATGGTGAAAATATGATAAAGGAAAACTAATGACTTTTAGTTGCAGTACTGAAATACTACATGGAGTAAATCAGATGTGCTTTTTCAATGCAAAAAAAGTATTTAATGAAGCAGACATTTTTTTCTCAATGTTGGGGTCCTTCCACTTCTCTTATCAGAGAGATGTGAACACATTCCCTGCATCCACTGTTAATAAATTATGGAAGCGGTGCTTTAGTATCATATGACAGTTGAGGTATCAAGCAGTAAAGCAGGGGATACGAGGTCATTTCTGAGGATACATTTTCTTTCATTACCTTATTTTTCTTTGATTTTATTTTATGTAGTTGATGGTGATGCTTTTGTATATTGGGTTTTGAGTATAGTTCTGTAATATGATTTCTGTGTGAATGTTTTTGTCTTTTCTTTTAAAATAAAAGCATTCCCCTACTCTTTTTGAGAAGTGCCATGGGATCTTTAATGTCAACCTGAACAACCACGCCAGCCCAGTGGCACTGAGGGTTGAGGCGCTGGACACCACACCTTGCACCACACCGGCAACCAGGGATTGAGAGTGGATTTGGGCCATCGGGGGTCGGCCGGGGGGGTGCAGACTTGGATTGAGATGCTGACAGGCAGCTCTCCTTTCCTGGGGGAGGGAGGTTTGCACTGCGCAGCTTTGGCAGCCCCTAACGGTTTGGGAATTAGCTGATGCTGTGCACATTCTAAGAGGGGAAAATGGCATGGCAGACATCCTGCATGCGGGTGCGGGAGCATGCTTGCACTGTGCTGGAAGTCTTAGCACATCCATGCTGCCAGGAAGAGAAAACAGCCCCCCTCTTTAGTAGGTGAAGGTGGGTCCGGTGGTTGTGGCCCCACATCCCACGCTGGGCACCAGGATGCCCATTTTGGTCCCTCCTCCAGTAGCAACAGCCCTCCAGCACTATAGATAGAGCACCAGTAAGGAGTATGGTGGTCCTTCCTTGGGGGGCTCAGATCCAAGGGGTTAGGACAAGGCTGCACATAGAGTGGGGGTCCTCCCAACCAGAGTCGGCCATCTGGGATTCAGGTCAGACGGGCAGTGCCAGCACACCAAGAAACCATGCTGGAGAGAGGCTAATGGGTAGGGGAGAATAAATAGAGTTTGAAAAAAAAACAAAAACCTGAACAACCACCATATCAGCCAGATGGATTCTCAGTTTAACATCTTATCAGAAGGATGGTGCACCACGACAGTACAGCATCTCCTTAGTATTACTACTTGGGTGCCAGTATTTATAGTTGTAGCCCAATCCTGGTAATAATCCCAACAATAATACATGTATATAGATGTTATGCATATTTGCATAGAGTATACAAAATAACCTGACTTGAATATCCAATTTGTCTTCAAGTGTGAGGGCAAGACCATAGCTTGTGCATGATGGTCCTAACCACTCACTCTTGAAAACAAAATGCACATTTTGAGTCAGCCTACAGTATATCCCCTATATCATGATGTTATATAAAAATAAATAACTTATTATTGTCTCAGTTTTGTCTCCACTGGGGTTATATAAAGTATTATTGTAATACATACAGTAGCAGTATTATTATGCTGCAGTAGTGTATCATCAGATACATCTACATCCCTTTCCACTAACTAATCTTCAAGTGCCACAGTTACTGCAACAGCAGTCAAGTAAATTGCCATCAGTTCCACAGGTTCATTCACCTGTATCCCCTTACCTCTAGGCTCCTTGTCACAAACAGCAGTACCAACAGCCACAATGAAGTTTCTGTGCTAACTGCAATGCCAGTAAGATTTAGAGTACAATCATATTAATGAAATACCTTGGAGGTTTACATTTACCAGGAAGTCAAAATCTATGTGGCACATGCGCTAAATGAGGAAAAGGATGGGGTTGGGTTGTACCTTTTATGTCAGACCTTTGGACAAGCACATCAACGCATAGACTTTGGTCTCTCCCCAGACACTAGGTCACTTTCTCTCAATCACAGTAGTCTAATTGGACTCTAAAAGGGTAGTATAGGGGACTGGCATGCAGTACTTAGTGCAACTGGTGCCATGGCTTGGAGGGACAGGAAGCGCATCCTCAGGATCATGAGAACAGCTGCAAGGGAGTCTGAGCTGGATGTAATTGTCCACCTAGGGACAAATGACATGGCTCATCATGAGATTAGAGCAGTGCAGGAGGAAATTGCAGAGTTGGGGAGGGGCCTAAGACAAGTAGTACACACAGTATCCTTCTCAGAGGTGCTGCCTGTCAATAGCATGGGGGAGGCGAGGGTAATTAGCACCATGCAGTTTAATGAATGGTTGAAAAAATGGTGTGGAGCACAGGGGTTTGGCTTCATTGGGGACTGGGGTTCCACCTGGAGGGACACCAGCCTATACTGGCAGGATGGTCTGCATCTGTCAAGGAAGGGAACAAGTCTTTTGAGCAATTGGTTTAAATGCTTCATTGGCAAGCTTTTAAACTAGTCAAAGGGGGAGGCACTGATAAGCAACAGGAAAATCCCAGCCTCTCCCTACAAAACAGGGAACTAAATGAGAAAAAGACTGAGGTAGAAAGGTCAGTGGGGGATGCTGCAACAGAAGGTAAAGCCATCAAAACATGGAAAGCAATGAGTACCAATGCCCGTAGTCTGGGTAACAAGCTTCCTGAATTAGTGGCCTTGATGGAGGAGGAACATCTGAATATCGTGGCAGTCACAGAAACATGGTACACACAAAACCATGACTGGGACGTAAACATACCAGGATACACTATCTACAGGAGGGACAGGGAGGGTAAAAGAGGAGGATGAGTAGCTCTTTACATAAGGGAAGGAATAAAAGCAACAGAACAAAAGGGTAAACAGGGAGGAGAAGAAGCACTGTGGGTAAATTTGGAGACAGGCAATGGCACTACAATCCGCACAGGGGTTGTATACAGACCCCCTTCTCAGGGGGAGGAAATGGACAAGGAAATGATAGAAAGTATACTTAGAATGGAAGAAAAAGGGGAGATATTGCTGATGGGTGATCTGAATATGCCAGATGTTAACTGGAGTGCAGTTGCAGCAGCCACTTTGAAGAGTGGAGTTATTCTAGATGCCCTACAGGGGGCATGCCTTAGACAACTAGTATTGGAGCCCACTCGAGAGGGAGCAATCTTAGACCTGATTCTCTCAAATGGAGATGGAGAGAGGATCACAGATGTAGAAGTGGGTAGCCATCTGGGAACCAGCGACCATCGAACAGTATGGTTCACAATAAACACAGCAATAGAGTCAGTTTACACAAAGGCAAAAGTATTGACTTTAGGAGGGCTGACTTTGCTAAAATGGGTGAGTGCCTAAGGAATGCACTAGAAAATGGGCAGGAAGGAGGGTGGAAGAACAATGGGGAATAATAAAACTGCCATCACAGAGGTAACGAGCCTTGTGTGAAGCAAATAAACAAAACAAAATGATGTAAGAAACCACTATGGTTCTCAAAGGAAGTGACAGTGAAGGTTCAAGAGAAAAAGAAAGCATTCTGGAAGTACAAGGAATCGCAGAAGGAGCAGGACAGAGAACTGTATCAGTTAAAGCAAAAGGAGGCTGGGAAGGCAGTCAGAACAGCAAAGGCTCAAACCGAGGAAAAGATAGCCAACTCAGCTAAGAAGGGGGATAAAACCTTTTATAGGTACATCAGGGAGCGAAGGAAGACCAAGGGAGGGATAGTGAGGCTTAATAAAGGGGAGGGAGGATGGGCAGAGGGAGACTGTGAAAAGGCAGAGATACTAAACAAATATTTTTGCTCAGTATTTACAAATGAAGAGGGGGAGGTACATAAAACAAACAGTAGAAACACTCTGGATACAGAAGTTGATACCAGCCCATTTACAGAAGAAAGGGTTCTGAAAGAACTCTTAAAACTGAAGGTGGACAAAGCAATGGGGCCTGATGGGATTCATCCCAGAATTCTAAAGAACTAAGGGTAGAACTAGTGACACCACTGACTACCTTTTAACAAATCATGGGAGGATGGGGTGGTACCCGAGGACTGGAGGAGGGCAGATGTGATTCCCCTTCACAAAAGTGGGAGCAAGGCAGAAGCGAAACTACAGACCTGTTAGTTTAACCTCAGTGATAGGAAATGATGGAATCACTTCTGAAGGAAAGAATTGTCGAGTATCTAGAGGCCAGAGGGCACAGGACCCTAGGCAGCATGGATTCACAGCGGAAGGTCATGCCAGATGAATCTGATAGATTTCTTTGACTGGGTGACCAAAGTAGTAGATCAGGAGGGCTGTGGACATGGCCTACCTAGACTTTAGCAAGGCATTTGACACAGTCCCACACAAAAGATTAATATACAAGTTAGCCAGCCTGGGAGTGGGTCCCAAGATGACAGCCTGGGTAAAGAATTGGCTGGAGAATAGGACACAGGAGTAATAGTAAATGGAGTCCACTCAGAAGAAAGGAGGGTTACTAAGGGGTACCGAGGGTTCAGATTAGACCGGTCTTCTTCAATGTCTTTATAAGCGACATTGCAGAGGGACTGGAAGGAAAAGTATGTCTCTTTGCAGATGACACGAAGATCTACAACAGAGTTGATGCACAGGGTGGGGTGGAAAGGATGAGAAGGGACTTGTCAAGGTTAGAGGAATGGTCAAATGTATGGCAGCTAGATTCAATGTTAAGAAGTGCAAGGTAATGCACCTTGGAAACAAAACACAATGGGGGTGAGATACTAACAACAACAAAAATGGAAAGGAACCTGGGGTAGTCATATCAGATGACCTAAAGGTGGGCAAGCAATGTGAGAGGGCAGCAAGGAGGGTTGGGGGATACTGGGATGCATAGGGAGAGGCATCACCAGTAGAAAACAGGAAGTTATTATCCCTCTGTACAGACAGCTGGTGAGACCCCATCTGGAGTACTGTGTGCAGTTCTGGAGACCCAATCTCCGCAAAGACATAGACAGGATGGAAGCTGTCCAGAGGAGGGCAACTAAAATGGTGCAGGGTCTGCACCGGAAGACATATGAAGAGAGACGAAAGGAGCTTAATATGTATAGCCTCGAGGAAAGGAGGGAGAGGGGGGACATGATAGAAACGTTCAAGTACCTCAAGGGAATCAACAAAGTCCAAGAGGGTAGCATCTTTCAAAAAAAGAGGTGTGCAAGAACAAGAGGGCACAATTTGAAGATAGAGGGGGCGCTCAGAGGTAATTTAAGGAAGTATTTTTTCACAGAGAGGGTTGTGGAAGCATGGAACGGCCTTCCGGAAGAGGTTGTGAAGTCAAAATCAGTGGTGGAATTCAAGCATGCATGGGACAGTCATAAGGCCATTCTAGGGGGTTGGGGTAAGAAGAAGTAGGCTGCTGGTTAACTAGGATCTGCAGCTTATCCAGTAGGTAGGGAAATGGGCAGACTGGGTGGGCCAAGCGGTCCTTATCTGTCATCAAATTCTATGTTTCTATGTTTCTATGTAACTGGTTTAGATGGGAAACACATTTCTGTCAATATACTGTATGTATCACCCTATAGAAACTCCAAAGTCTGGCATTGGTTTTGTGCCAGCAAGCATAGCCAGAAGGTCAAAAAGTCCTCAATACCTCCTGCTATCTCCCCTCTTTTGATAGTTGATGCCTTTTTCACTTTGCATTCCTCATCTCAAAATTCTGATTTTGCTTCGTCCCCTGCTAACTTGGTTGAAACAGATACTACTGTGTGAGTTAACATGTTAACATTGTGAGTATGAGTAGGGGGCTAGACATGACACAGCTGGAGTATAGATAAGAGGTTGATGACTTGCCTAAAATAAAGATACATTTAATCTCTTCACTTTAGGCACATCAAAGACTGAGTTATAATTTTAGTTTTTGAAACTGATTTTATGTACATTAAATATTGTAGCAACATAACTACTGTACTTACAGTACATAAAATACATACATGTATACTGATCCAACCCTGGCTGTGAAGGCAAACTCAAGTCAGCCTAAACTCAAGTGGTGTGAAGAGAAGAGGTGACTACAAAAATGGATTGCTTGTACTTGGTACCCCCACTCATGTGATAAAAGGAGAAGACTCAAGTGCAGCATTGTAGGTATTTGTTCTACTTGGTAAGGATGCTGTGGAAGTAGTGTTATATAAAACATAATAAAACAAATCAAATAAGGATGCTGTGAAAGCGGTGTTATGTAAAACAAAATAACTAAATCAATGAATAGATGGATAGATTACTTAAATTTTTATTTATAAACTGCCTTTCCTTAGTGCTCAATATGAAAAACTGGTGCATAGTAAAACACAGAAGTGCAATCCGTAAATTTAATGCCTTCTACTTGGTAGTGATGCTCTGTGGGTGTTATGTACAAATAAAATAGAGGATAATGTATGGTCTTTGATTGTTAACTGGTTTGTTAACCATCGAGAGGTTGCCAGGGAGACCAAGTTCTTAAGAGGTTTACGTCACCATGGCAACCTTAACATGGGTTAATAAAACAGTTGACGATCGATGTATCATACATTATATTTTATAGTGTATGGTACCGTTTACGTTTAAAAAATGAGAAAGCAGTTCCTTACTGCAGTTTTTTTGTGCCACTGCCACTCAGCTCCGGGTCATGATCTCACCCCATGCTTATGCCCAGCATGTAGTTGTCCAGGTACAGAATGTCACCAACAGAGACATTAAGGTTCATAGAGGATGCATCTTTGCCAAAGTCTACTGTGCTGACACTGATGTGCTGCCTTCTAGGAAGAAGAACGAAGAAGAGTGTGAGGAGTCTGCAGATATGTTTGATTTTGGAGAGTCACCTATTCCAGATGGCTGGCAAATCCAGATCAGTAGACAGCTTGCTCAGAGAATTAAAGTATTCTCCCTTAAAGAGTGGGATATTGGATGTGTCATGTGCACTGAGCATCTCATTCGACTTCACGATGAACGCAGTTAGGTGGCCTTGTCTTGGTTCTGCTCTTATTTATCTCTGAGGTTGCAAAGTGTAAAGGTGGTTGGAGCTTGCTCGAGCACTGTTATCTTGAGCATGGGGGTACCACAAGGCTCAGTTTTGGGCCCCCTGCTGTTCTTAATTTATGTGAATGACCTTCCAAAATACCGTTCATCTGACACTCAAATTTTTCTCTGCGCAGATGATACAATAACGTACACACAAAAACAAGATACTAACTTGGCCTTGGATGTCTTATAAAAGGATTTTCTTGGCATCCAGAGGGCACTATTGGATTTAAGGCTCCTTCTGAATGAAAAGAAAATCCAGTGGATGCTTTTTGAAAAATGTAACATTAAAAAGGACATTAACAAGTCCTATGCAAGTTGCTGCTGTGGGTAGCATTAGTAGGGTATACTTTTATAAATATTTGGATTTAGTGCTTGATAGTCACCTAGCATTTGAGTTTCATATTACAAATATTTCCACCAAACTAAAGCAGTTATTAGTTTTTTTCTTCTGAAGTTGGTCATTATTTAGTTTTCCATTAAGGAAGTTATTAGGATCATCTCTGTTTTCGCCTGTACTGGACTATGGTGATTTTGCTTATAAAAACACAACAGAGGTAGCACTTGGTACTCTAGACTCATTGTACAACAGTGCATTGAGATTTTTGACAAATTTACAGTATAACACTCATAGGTGCACATTGTATAGAACAGATGGCTGGGCATCTTTGCCCGACCGAAAGGGATCATCACGGATATAGCTTTGTGTCCAAGTTTGTTTTACAGACTTTGCTTTATTTCTTATTAATTAAAATACAGCCTAAAACATATTCAAAATACTCTTTAAGATCTGCATCCCAGTTTTCTTTTCAGATTCCAAGACACAGACCAAAATATGGTGAAAAGTCATTATCAGTAGCAGTCTCCCGAACTTGGGAAATAATGAAAACAAATTTGGGAATACAAGTATCATTACCTTTGGAGCATTTCAGAGCTTCCTTAGCTAGTTTATTCCACAAACATTGTAACTTTTTTTGATAAATACTTTGGCCCAGATATTCAAAGGAGTTGCGCCATGCGCAATAGGATTGCACCAGCAAAAGTCCGTAAATGCACCATTCTGTGATATTCAGCGGGAATCAGTTGCACCCCCCAAATCACGCTGAGCAACAGCGCAATGATAATGAATGTATGCACAACTGAAGGGGGAGGAACCATGCATAAATGGCGCAGTGCGATATTCAAGAACATGCGCCATGCGCAATAGAGGAGCCAGCAGAAGTTGCGCCATAGCGGAAATGAGCCAAAATAAAAAGGAGCAAGGAAGAGGAGCAAGAACGCTACAGGGAAGCCTCAAGTTGCGGAACTATAGCCAGCCACACAGGCAACACACATACACACAGGGCAGGACAGTGAAAGGGCACCTGGAACCCACAGGCTCAGGGGAAGGTGTGGAGAGCCACAGTGCAGAAGGGGGAAGTACTTACCACACAGCAGTGAGGCCAGCACAGTCAGATGTTCCCAGTGCAGGGGAAGTAGCAGCCAGGACAGTGGGGGAACACAGAAACAGCTGCCGGGGGTGAACACAAGCCAGGGACATGGCCAGTGCCACCATCCAGATGGAGGCAGTAATGAGGGGGGTGAGAAGGTGGGCAGCAGGGGGGAGGGCCATGGAAGGGCCCGTCGGTGGTATTCCCCCAACAGGCAGTACCGAGCCTGCACCAGCTTCTAGCTGTATAGTGATATGGAGATCGTGGGCTGGTACCGCCTGAATCGGGCAATTCTGAGGCGGCTCTGTGAGCTGTGCAGTGATGTGATAGAGGCACCCACATGACGGAGCCATGCTCTGTCAGTGGAGACGAAAGTGACAGCTTGCATGTGCTTGCTCACCACAGGCACCTTCCAGAGACCAACTGGGGACACCACAGGCATAACCCAGTCGGCCGTGTCATGTCACTTCACCCAATTCCTCAGTGCACTGCTGCCACATGCTGTGGAGTACATCCATTTCCCCAGCACACTGGCGAGGCGCACAGCAAACATACAGGAGTTCCACAGGGTAGCACATATGCCTGGTATGCTAGAGGCAATAGACTGCACCCATGTGGCCATCCACACACCACCTGGCCCTGAGGGGGCCACATATATAAATCAGAAGGGCTATGCTAGCATCAACTGCCAGGTGGTGTGCGATGCCAGGGGGCGCATAATCAATGTCTGTGCCACGCACCCTGGGGGAGCACATGATGCCTTCATCTGGCACCAGTCGGCACTGTGCCACAGATTTGAGAGTGGGGATATCCCCACTGACCACCTAGTGGGTGAGTATGCAAACCACATAGACAATCATAGGGCCTGGAGGAGCATGGTCAGAGGTGACATGGGTAGTGGCCTACATGGCCCGGGGCAGGGCGATGCTGATCACCAAACTAACCTTCACCCTCTACACACAGGTGACAGTGGATACCCACTCTGTCCCTGGCTGCTCACACCATACCGTTGGCCCGTGACCCCATCACAGCAACACTACAATGAGGCACATGACACCACACGTAATGTCATCAAGCAGGTGTTCGGGATGCTGAAGGCACTTTTCCATTGCCTGGACACCTCTGGCAGTGCCCTACAGTATAGTCCATCAAAGGCCTGCGGGCTATTCCTGGCCTGTTGCATCCTGTACAACATGGCCAACGAATGTGGGATAGCCATACAGGTTGAAGAGAGGGACAGCGATGGGGACGATGAGGACGCCAGTGACAATGGTGATGGGCAGCCCCCCCCTTGGGCAACGGGACCCCCGACTGCTCCGGCTGGCACAGCTGCACCAGGACACCATCATGGAGGAGCACTTCAGCCAACCCAGGTAAGTCATGGGGCCATGTGCAACCACCAGTGGCTAAGGCACAACCCACAAACATGCATGGACACACACCAGGGGTGTATGCCATCAAGGGAACTGGCAGGGCATGGAACCACACACACCACCAGGGATGGGTGTGGTCTAACATGGCACATGGACAGACACACACACACACACACACACAATGCACCAGACATGCACAAAGGGTAGGAGGCACTCTGACCCAGAATGCCACCCCTAGCCACACACATGTCCACAGACCACCACACCCACTGCCTGTCATTGTGCATGTGTCAGACGCTGGGCACCATTCCACACTGGCATACAGTGCAATGCAGGCATCATCATGCACATGCAACAGCGGACAGCAGCTGGGAGGATGTGCAGATGGACTGTGTGTCTGCGTGCAGGGCCGGGTACCCACCCGTGCATTGCCCATTGAATGACACAATGCACACAGGGCAGCATCAGACAGTAGCAACATTGGGAGACAGGTCAGTCACGTACCACAGTGCCCCGGCCACCACGGATGCATGGGCAGCCCCGCCAAGACCTGCCAGCACTGACAGGCTGACCACTGGCCTCATGTGGTGGCACCAATGGTCCCCCAGGGGTTCCACTGCATGAACGCGACCGTGCTTGCACAGAGGTCTGCAGCACACCGAACATGCCTGCGCCAGGCTTGCTCGGGATGCCCACAGCTGAACCCGGTGTCGACAAGAATGGTGTCGCATGAAGCTGGGAATAGGGGGTGGACAGTGCACTGCGTGGTGTCTACGATGCATGGGCAAATAACTGTGTGCCCTTTGTGACCATGACAGCAGTGAATGCCTGTGTCTGCCTGTCAATGGCAGCGGTCACATCCTCCCGCAACCGGTCCATCCCTGCCAGGAGCAGAGCGGTGTCTCTGCTGTGACGCTCCTCTGCCCACTCCAGAGCCGCACACAGTGCATCCACCTATGTCACAAGCCGCATCTTCTGGTTGACTGATGCTTGCAGTATGCGGGTGTGCTCATCCAAGAGGTCATCTGCCTGCTCGGCTTCCTGTCCCTCAGGGCTTGCATGGCCCTGATGCTCAGCACCCCTTGAGGGTGGGCGCTGAACACCAGAACCAGGCCTGGGCATGTCCACAGGTGGTGTACTGATGCCGCCCCCTGACACTGTACCCCCAAGCCCACTGGCTGACTGCTGATGCTGCCCCTCCAGCTGCTGCTCCCCAGGGCTCACTGGTGATGCCGCAGTGGCCGCAACAGTCCCACTGTCCTGTACACACACCAGTGCTGCCTCACCGGTGCTGACAGGCACAGGCTGGGACTGTGATGACACGCAGGCCTCCACGGCGGCACCACCCACAGCCATGGTCATGATGTTACCTGCTGTGTGGCCATCCTGTGGCATGCATGTGTCACTGCCCATGACGTTAGTGACATCATCATCGGTGATGGACCGGGCACCAGCCCGAGTCACAGCATGCTGGCATCCATGGACACTGGCACGCTGGGACACGGGCAGGGCCTCCTCCGCACCTGTTCCAACAACATCAGTCTGGACATCCAGGCGGGCCCACTGCCACACTGAGCCGTGTATTCCTGTGGAGGTGGATGGGCCCTCCTCCATCCCCATCTGACTGGCCTCAGTGGAGAGGCCCACCACCGCTGACCCATGCAGATGCTCAGGATCTGTAAGGGAAAACAAAGTCGCGTTACTGCATGTGACCTACCCTGTCCCCCCCCACAATAGACAGACCATGACCTACCATGCAGTGACGGGCTACCACCCATCTGGAAGCCACCACCCGGAACACCCTCAATGGCACAATGCTGCATGCTGCCAGCAACCCTCTCCTCCTGTGGGGTCAGGCGTAGCACCTCCGCCTGTCCCCCACCTGTCACAGATCGTGCTGCCCTGATGGCAGCCACCTTCTCTTTAATCCTCCTCCTGTCTGTGCCCATCTTCTTCTTGCACTCCTGCACGGAGTGCTGGTGGCTGCCATGCAGGTTCACAGCACGTGCCACTTCCTCCCATGCAGCAGCATGGGCCTGTGGTGTCCCCTGGCGTCCACTGAGAAGGGGCTCCTGGTCCAGGTAGGCCTCAAACAGGGCATCTGTGAAATTTGGCCTCCTCCTCCTCCCACAACTCTGTTCCTCTTCTCCCACAACTTGCTCGGTCATGATTCAGCCTGTGAGAATGAAAGTTGTTACCTGTGACTGTGCAGTCCCATGCATGTCCCAAAATCCACAGTCCACACTCCCAAACAGCATGCAACTCACCAATAGACTGCAGTAACCGACTATGGCCAGTGCAGCCCAATGTCATACTTTTATAGCGCAACCCATGCAAATAAGGCGAGGCGCAACTTTAAGTGGATGTAAATTGCAATGCTGCACCACTGAATGGCTGATTAGCTGATTTGCATATGACGGCTGAATATCGTGCTTTTGCGCTTTGCGCAATTGTGTTGAACGTGCTGAGCCAAGGGCGCAGTGGCAACAGCGCGGTAGGCCACTACTGAAGGTGGCACACAGGCACCCAATCGTGCTACATGCATTGGGTTCTAATCGCGCTGTGGCTGTCCATGCGCCAGAGACCCTTGGCCCTGTGCTCGACCTTTGCCCCCTAGGCACCATGCGTCAGGCATGGGTGCACCACTATCGTGCTGTTCGGTGACAGCACGATAGGGAATGGCAGCGCTGTACCGCGCAGCATCTGCACGTGGCAGAACCGCACTGCAGAGCGCCATTTTGACCCTACTGAGCAAGAGAGATGGTGCGGAGGAGAGCTGCCCAATGGAGCCAGATTGAAATGGCAAACCTGGTTGCCATTGTGGAGCCACTTGGCCCACTGTTTGGTGAGGCACCCCTGGACAGGTCCAGGAGTCAGGTGTGGCAGGAGGTGGCCGATGCCCTGGAGAAGGCCACAGGAATGGGGTGGATGGCAGAGCAGTGCCGCCACAGATATGGGGACCTGAGGTGGAGGGACCCGGACCTGCTTGCCCGCCTGCGGGCATGTGCCAGGAGGGGCACGGTGCCACGGCCAGGTAGGTGTAACGTCCATACACTTTTATCTTCCATATGGGTATCACGGTTGCATGTGTCCGGAACATGGGGGGGGGAACCATCTGGTGTTGGCTGTGGTGGTGTTATCAGGGTGGGTGGTGGGTCTGCTGTGGGATTGCACACATGGGGGCAGGGGGCTTTGCTACAGGATTGTACTGATGTTCCTCTCTCCATGTTTGCACCTTAGGCCCAGAAGAGAGATGGCTGGCGAGGGAGAGGAGGCGCCAGCTGGAAGACCAGCACACCAGGAGGGGCGAAGGTCCACAGAGGCAGAGGGACAAGCCTGATGATGGTGAGTGCATTACATCCATGATTACTATTGCATGCTGTGTATCAGGGAAGGGAGCGGGGCATGACCACCATCCACTGACACCACTGCCATGCACGCAACTTGTTACAGTCAGCACTGTCCAGTGGCACTGCATGTCTGGGAATGTGTCAGTGGTGGTCCATGCATGCACTGGGTACATGGCTGATCCACTGCCTTTGCACCACATAGCCATGTCACTAAACAGCCAGGGTGGTGCTGTGCAGGACTTGGCTGGTGGGTGTGTGCAGCAGTCCGCATGCCTGTGTGCACCTGGGTGGGCAGGTATTGTGGATACGATCACTGTGGGTGGTCACACACCATCACAGAGGCATGTCTCACAGCCGTATGCAGTGCACAGTGGGTGGGCTGTATGGGGCTGTGCATTCACGCCTATTGACTCTGCTCCCTTGTCCTAGGTGGATGACAGCTGCACATGATCCAGGAGGCACTGCAGGAAATCCTGACTGTTGCCAGGGTGTCGCTGGACATCCTGCAGAGGATCGAGAGGCTGGGGGTCAGACGGCATCATGGCAGGAGGAGCAGCTGGAGCAGGAAGCCGGGCCCCCAATGAGCGTCACAATGCCCCTGATTTCCCCTACCCCCCTGGACCCACCCTCACACCCCTCCTTCCCTGTACCATTTGTTCGCCCCTGCCCCTGCCCCTGCCCCTACCCACCCCCACCTTGTTTGTGGCCCTCCCCACACATTTGTAAATAATTGTAAATAGTTTTGTTTGATGTTTTTAAATACATTTCTTTTGATATGACTGCTGTGGTGGTCTTTGATTTGCAGTGGGCTATAGGTGCTCAGCTGCAGTGGTGTGCATGGAGTCAGGGGTGGTGCAGTCATGGGCATATGTGTGTGTGTCCATGGGGAAGTGACTATGGTGTGAGAATAGCTATCAGTCACTGTCTGTGGTGTGTGTGTTGTTCCCTGTGCACTGGATGACTGTGTGCAGTGGTCCATGGTGCATGCTCTGTGTCCATGGTGCACCTGTCAGCCCATCCATGGTCTGTGCAGCTGACACCCTTGCATGTCTGTGACCTGCATGGTCTGCTGGCATGTCAGTGGTGGCTGTCCATGCAGGACAGCCACTATACCCATCACAATGCTGGGTTTCCTCCTGTCACTGGTGTGGTGCATGTCTGCCTTGGGTGACACTGTGGCCTCTGCTGTTGTTGTCCCACCTCCATGCTGTGGTTTGTGCATGTTGCAGGGGGATGCGCACCACTGTCTGTGACTTGTGCTCTGGGCAAATGCTGGTGGCGTACAGCTCCACAGTTTCTGCGCAGGGTGGCTGGTACTCCTGTGCCATGGACGACTGCTGGCATGTGTATACAGTTTCCATGGCCCCACACTGGGGGCTTGGTTGCCCCACTACTGTGTCCCTGTGTTGGTGTGCCCTTGGGTATGGGTGGGTGTTTATCCATGCACTGTGTTGCGTCCGGTGTGGTGCATGCTTCCATGCACCACTGTGGGTGTCTGTGTTGGCTGTTGTGGCCAGTGCTGGGTCAGAGTGTGTCCTTGGGAGGGTGTGCAGGGTGCTGTACCACTGGTGGTGGGGTCCGGGGCATGCCCTGTCATGTGTGGGGTACCTCATGTGCCGATGAATGGTTGATCTCTCTGCTGTACCTCGGGGGGACTGTGCATGGTGGCACTGTGTATGCCGTCATTGCATCACTGTGTGCTGCCACCCGCTGATGGGTGCTCATGGTGGGGCTGCCTTCCATGGTTCTGTGGTGCACAGTGTTGCATTGTCACAGTGCGGGTGGTGGCATGCATAGGGTATCCTGCACTGGTGGATGATGCTCCTGGGCAGGGTGTCTGGAGGTCATGGTGCATGGTGTGCTCTGCATTGGTAGGATGGTGTGGCACGAGGTGGTTGGCCTCCTTGTGTGCCAGTCACAGCTTGCCAGGGGGTGTGATGGGGCACCATGGCCCAGCTGTGGGTTGGTTGCTTGTTTCCATGGGCCAGTGGTTATTCCAGCCTTCCCCCAGTTGTGCAGTGCATGGGGTGTGGGGGAACAATGTCTGTTCTGCTGTGTGTTCCTCTGCCCATCTGTGGCATAGGTGGTGGGCCCCTGCATCCCTGGTTGTGCTGTTGCATTGCTGCCCTGCTGCTGGGGGGCATTCCTGGTTGTGCTATGGCACATCTGGACTGCTCAGCTGAACATTCCTTGTTGTACTATGGCGCATCAGATATGCTCAGCTTCCCCTCCCTAGTTGCGCTATGGCGCAGGTCATGCGATATTCAGTCATCAGTTGTAGGCGCATCTTGGCCACCGCAGTTTTTGAATATTGCATCTCTTGCGCATTGGCACAATGGACTTGTGCTTGCTCCTGCTGTTGCGTACTTTTTAGGCGCAGTTTGAATATCTGGGCCATTGTATATAATTGTGATCACACATATACAGCTGACAACTTTTAATTGGTATTGTATGTTTAAAGTAACATTTTGCCTATGTTGTATTATTGTTTTGTTTTAGTGTTGGATGCAATTGTAAATGAGAAATTATTTTCTCAATTTGCTATCCAATAAAATTTAATTGACGATGATGATGAAGAATGCCCCTTTTGCGAGAGATCCAGAAGATTAGCACCTGCGGATATAGATGATGTGAGGCATCACCTGCAAGAAATGCCAGCTGCAGGAATAATACAGGTGTCTCAAAGTCTGTATGCATCCCCTACTGTGGCAGTAAGAAACAAAAATGGGGCCCTAAGAATGAGTGTGGACCACAGGACACTTAATAAAAGAAACATATCAGACCAGTATACAATGCCACGCATACATGATGTACTGGATTGCTTAAATGGGAGCAACTGGTTTTCTGTTCTCAGTTTACATAGTGGATACTATTAAATGCCAATGACTGCTGAAGATAGGGAGAAGACTGCATTTATTTGTCCTTTGGCATTTTACAAGTTCCTCAGAATGCCACAAGGAATCTCAGGTGCACCCGTAACATTTCAAAGACTCATGGAGTGTGCAGTTGGTGATATGAATCTTCTTGAATGTCTGGTGTATCTTGATGACATTACAGTTTTTGGAAAGACACTAGAGGAGCATGAAGCTCAGCTGTTTAAAGTACTCGACTGGCTAGAAGAATTTGGCCTCAAGTTGTCCATAGACAAATGTCAGTTTTTCAAAGTTCAGTAAAGTATGTAGATCACATTGTGTCCCCCAAGGCATCCAGACAGACCCTAGCAAGGTAGAAGCTTTAACTGACTGGCCAAAGCCCAACAATCTTAAAGAGCTGCAAAGATTTCTAGGATTTTGCAGTTACTATTGCCGTGTTGTCAAAGACTACACTTCTGTAGTACGCCCTCTGTTAAGTCTAACCCAAGGGTATTCACCAAACTCATAAAAAACCTACAAGACAAATTGTGCCCAAGAGACTGTTAAAACCTATTTTAAACCTCATAAAGCTTTTGGCCAAGATGACCACCGATTGTGTTGCTGCTTTCGAAAAAATCATCTACCGGTTAACCCATACTCCTGTGTTGGCCTTTGCAAATCCTTCCAAACCATATGTGCTTCACACAGGTGCCAGCCTGAGTGGACTGGGGGTTGTACATTATCTAGAGTACCCTGAGGGGTTACACCCAGTAGCTTTTGCCAGCCGAAGTTTGTTGCTTCAGAATAGAACTATCCACTTCACAAATTAGAATTCTTAGCACTCAAGTGGGCCATCATGGAGCAATTCCGTGAATATTTGTATGGAGCTAAAATTCTGCTGAAAACTGTCAACAGCCCGTTAACGTATGTTCAGACTTCAGCCAAGTTAGATGCCACAAGACACAGATGGCTATCAACCTTCTCTACTTATGATTATGCTGTTGAATATCATCCAGGCCTAAATCATATTGAAGTGGATGCCCTTTCCCATAGACCCGTGTCTGACCTGAAATAGGTGCATGTCTCTGAGCAATCAGGAAAAGCATTGTGTCACAAGTTTAAAAAGATGAGCTATCTCCTGTGGAAAATGTTGACCACCTGGTGGATTGCCTGGGACCACCTAATACCTGTGTACCAGTAGCCTACTGTAACCTTGCTGCTCTGGACTTAAGTTCTTTGCCTCAGTTGACCAAAGCTGACCACCAAGGAGAAAAGAGTTGTGACCCTATGATGAGGAAAGTAATTTCTGTCTTTGAGCAAGGAGGCAGTATCTCTAAAATGTGATCCACTGATCCCAACACTAGCTTGTTGCTGTGCAAATGGCCAAGACTCAAGTTACAAGAACATTTATTGTACAGAGAGGTAACTAATGACCAAGGTGAACCTACTGAAAGACAACTAGCATTGCCATCAAAGTTTAAAACTGTTATGTTAAGAGCCCTGCACAATGACATGGGACATTTGGGGAGTGGGAGAACTCTTGACTTGGCCCGAGCACATTTCTAGTGGCCCAAAATGGGCCCAGATGTTGTGCATTATTGCAAAGCCTGCAGCAGATGCATGCAAAGGAAGGCCCAGCCACAAAGAGCCACCCCATTGGTCAACATAGTGACAAGTGCTCCAATGGAACTTGTTTATATAGACTTTCGTAGTCGGAGTAGATTCAAAAAACATTTTAAATGTATTGGTGGTCACTGATCATTTTACAAAATATGCTCAAGCCTATCCCACCAAGGACCAAAAGGCCTCTACAGTTGCTAAAATTTTGGTGGAGAAATTCTTTGTACATTATGGTGTACCCCAACGTGTACATTCTTACCAGAACAGAGATTTTGCAAGCAGACTAATTAAAGAACTGTTATCTCTCTGGTCATCAGAAAATCTAGAACTACACCATACCATCCAAAAGGAGATCCCCAGCCAGAGAGATTTAATCGCACATTGTTGGATATGCTAGGCACACTTGATCCAAGAGACAAAAGTAAATGGAGTCAGCAGATTAGTGACTTGGTTCATGCCTATAATTTTACAAAAAAATGATGCCACTGGTTTCTCACCATATGGACTCATGTTTGGCAGAGAAGCTTGCCTTCCTGTAGCTGTACAATTTGGTGTTTCTCCAGGTGATACCAAGTCTGAGAGTTACCTTCAGTATGTCCAAAAACTAAAAGAACAGTTAAACCATTCATACCAGCTAGCCAACACTAAGGCTGCCAAAAGAAACTTAACCAATAAAGTTCACCATTACAAGCTAGTCAAAGCCCAGGAACTCCAGCCAGGTGACCATGTGTTAATGCGAAATCTCAGACTTCAAGGCAAGCATAACATTGTTGATCATAGGGGCCACACATCCCACATTGTAACTGCCAAGTTGGATGATCTCCCAGTATACAAAGTGCAACCAGAGGGAGACACTCATGTCACAAAAACAATTCACAGAAATACCCTTCTCCTTATTGGTCAAATAGAGCTGAATGAAATGCAAGAATCTGAGGCTCCTAGATGCCCTGTAACCAGGTCTGCTACCCATAACAAGCAACTCTGTCCACCAATTCCTGCTATTCAGCCCTGTGCTCCAGAAAATGATGCAGAAAATATCCATGAAGCTAATTCTGAAAGTGATAATGAGGAGTTTTGCACTGCCTACTATCCATCACCTGAACTTGAAAGATTATTTCAAGGGTTTCCTTCTGCTGGTCATAGCCATGCCCCTGAAAGCCCAGTGGTTTCTAACATTGCTAATCCATCTGTTGTGCCTGACCCACCAGATAGTGATGTCAGTAGTATAAGTTCTAAAAATCCAGGATTCTCTTTGGTGTAGTCAACTGAACCCAGTGAACATGTTAGTGAATCAGAAAGTGCTATGGCATTAGATGGGTTAAACAAACTGTTTCATTCAGAAGAGAATGTTGCTGTGCCTGAGACCACCAACTGTGCTTTGTATTATTCCAACTTTGTAGATATGCCCCTCACAGATGAAGATGAGTCTAAAGAGCCTGAGCGTAATAGTGATATTCAAGTTCAAGGGCCCAAAAATAATAATGACCTCAGGAAAGTGCAGTGGTACCCATTTCTTCAGAAGCTGTTTTATTGGCAGACAGAGAACCAGGAGTTGCAACCACTGAATGCTGAAGCAGAAGTGCAAGTGCCAATGCCAACTTTGCCAGGTTGCTCAGAAAGAACTGTAAAACCCATATTAAGGCTCACATATGACACTCCAGGAAAGCCTGTTGAACTGCCCATGAATGCTGTGCACAATGAGATGTATGTTATGGCCAACTCCTTGCCCAGAATACTGTTCACTGCCTCAACTAAAATCAGACCCTCCACCCAGTATAATATGGGTTATACAAAATAGAAAAAAGGGCATCATATGAAACTTACTGCTGAAGTCTCTAAGATGGTTTAACAACTATATCTCGCAACTTTAAAATGGAGATTTAACCCCATGTGATTCAGAAAATCCATAATAAGCCGTGTCAATGTCTTTAACGTACTGTGGGATATCCTAATGTTTAAGAAAAAATCTAAATATATAGCATGCTATATTGTGAATAGTTATTTTATATCTGTACAGATGTTGTATATAGAACAATGTTGCCTAGAATTGTACATAGTAAGATGTTAATGTAAATATTGCCAGTTCCTTTATGGACTTGGCACTGACACCAAGTTTCCTGGGCAGAGGAGAGTGTAACCTCCCCAAACATGGTGGGTTGTCTCATTGGGCACTGCGTTGCTTTCTGCCTGTGTTCTGCATTTTGAACCTGGCCATATCCAGTGGTATCCGGTGTTGAATGTGTAGATCCAAATGTAAAGTATTGATGTGTTCCTGGTCCCTGCATGAATGTGCAAACCCATGCTGTCACCCCATGCCTTTAAGAGGTTCAGCCCTGTGTATACAGTGCATGGCCTGTGCTAGGTCTGAGGGAAACAAAACTCATGACCAGCCAGATAGAGCACCCACAAGTTCCATTGTATAGTCGCGTACTAGTACAAATGAAGCTCTATGGAATGCTGTAAATGTTTATTGTTAAATCTGAACTGTTATATCTAAAATGAACTTTAACATTTGGGACTGTTTACATTTTACTCAGCCAGTGGCCATGTTGATACTTTGACCCTGCTGGTGAGCCAATCAGAACTCAAGGGGTCCTAATGGGACCCTTTACTATGGCTGCTGGGAGAAACTGTGGACTGTATGCTTATCCCCCATTTTAACCAATCAAGATGCTAGAATTGAGACTGACATCATGGGCAACCAACCAGATTACTGGGTTTGTTTTTCAGTTGGTCAAAAGAGACTCCTAAGCAGTTAGTCTGGCTCGAGTTTCCAGCAAGAGAGGGGTCTCTGCTCTGTACTCTGCTCAGAGAATTTGAGGTGAGGCCTGTTTACCTCTCCTCAGCCTCAAATCCTGCATGGATTGCTTTACAGCTGCCAAGTACTGCAGATAACTGTCAAGTCTCCAAGCAGAGAAAAAGAGTGATTTTGGCTGAACTGAAATTTCGGCCTGAAGTCTGTCAGAGTGTTTAAAAGTCACCATGCTGTATTTTCTTGTGAGATTTGTTTGCCTCAGAGACAGCTGTCTGGAACTGAAGCCCAGGTCCATTGGAATTGTTTCTTCCCCATTCAACACAGAAGACCTGAATCTAAATTCTGCCAGCTTACGTAGCAGAGGCTGCAGAGTGCAAGCAGGTAAGTTAAGTAGCCTAGCTGAGACTGTGCCAGAATTTAAACCTGTGATGGCAAACAACTTTTCTAAGAGACTGTTGCTATCTGTGAGCCAAAAGCCTCTAGAAGACCAGTCTGGGGAGTCAACACCTGCAACGAAGATAATTGTGGTTTGCGGCCACCCTTGGGAGGGAAGCTTTGATGTGGAGGTGAGTCATGTTAGCACTGACCCCTGTATTTCTTGCCATCTGATGTATTTTCTAAATTCACATTGGTGTTTAGACTGTTGGCAGGCCATCGGGCCAGAGGATTACAATTTTCTGTGGGTTTAAAGTTGTCGTTGATGTTGCTACAACCAAATGCCAGAAGAGCAATCATTGCTTATTTACCTAAGAGCCCCAACCAGCTGCTACACTGGCCAACCAGCTACAATGCCTCATGCCTGCAACTTAATAAATCCTGGGTACCCAGATAGCAGTAACTGGACTGTCCAGGCTGTTAAATGTGATATTTGAATGTGTTTTACAAAACCAAAAGAATTGCTTTAAAGTTAAACTTGATTACATCCCCTTCCCTTTGTTTAATTCCCCAAATAAATCAGTTTATGGTTTGGATGTTACACTGGCCCATAATCATATTATTACTAAGTGCTGGTTCATTGTGGGAAGCTAAAAGGTGCATTGTTGTTGTTAATAATCATCCTTTACAGGTACACAGGGTGTATTCCAGGAGTCCAGACCCAGTGGAAAGTGGGGTTACTGTGAGCATATTATTAGTGCTCACCACTAATTATACCATTAAATGCAAAGCATGTTATGTTAATCTAAGTGAGGGACCACTGGGTGGGGCAGTGGGTAGGTACAACATCCCAGAGGGTTGGGCTAGCTAGTCATCAAACCCACTTGAAAGTCACTGTGGGTGGAGGCACTGCGCAAATAGTACTCCTCTTGTTATTTCTTTATCCATCAAAACCAGAACCCAGGCCCCTCAACCTGCATTTAGAGCAGCAGGCAATGGTAGTTGTCCATTGGAAGGTGGTGCCTGGGTTACATACAGAAATACGAACAAAGTGGGTGATTTAATTCATTTTATTGGACCAACAGGAAATGAACAGAACACAAGTTTTCAGGCTACACAGAGCCCTTCTTCAGGTGTAGCATGTTCTACAGAAAACAAGGTTTAATACTTTGAACACAGTACTCTACTAATTAATAAAATTTTACACATAGGTGTGACAGTTCTTTTGATAGGGTAGTATCGTACTTAGAGAGCAATAAATAATTGGATGTATGCAGAAACAAAAAAAGTCAGTTTTTGAAATACTACTGTAGGTGGTTATAAATCAGATTGGGGATGCAGACCACTCACCCAGGATTAAATGTGACAGCAGGAGGCCTATAAATTGTTGGATGTTTATATTCCAATAGACTCTCTAAAAACAGACTGTGTGTGTGGAGGGGGGAAGGGGAACAGAAAGCATGTACTGTATGTATGTATATATATATATATCTATGTTGCATAAACACAGATACAATAACACAGCAGATAAAAAGTATGATCAAACATATAAATAAAACAAAGTTAATGTATAAAGCAAACTAAAAATATATCAAAGGTAAGTGATAATGAATATAAATACTGTACATGCACAGGAAATGTACATGCACCAGAACCGAGAAAAGCAGCTGTCAGTTAAACTTTGTAATGGGTCATGAAACCAAGGTCAATATTCAGTCCATTATTTTAATATCTAGAAGATAAAAAGTTTGACCTCATAAACTCGTCTCTTCTGTTATTTCTGAAGTGTCTTTTGAGAACCATGACAGAGAGGTCAGAGATGGAGTGATAAGATTGAAAGAAATGCTGTCCCGCTGGTATTTCAGTCTTTTTTTCCTTTATGTTGTGCCTGTGTGAGTTCATTCAGGTTTGAAGGGGTTGCCCAGGTTCCTCCACAAGGCTTGTATGTGGGCACTTCTTGCACTGGATGTAACAGGCAGCATTCTGAATCCACATGTATAACTCCCCCGTATCTTGAATTGCCTGTTTGAGGGGTGTTGATAAAGTCTGAACTGGAAATGTGCTCACATGTTCTTCATTTAGGAATACTGCAGGGCTTAGTGCCTCCTAGTGTTCTGTTGTTTTGGTCAGATATACGTTCTCTCCTGACAATTAGGTTGGATAACTTAGGTGGTTGCTTGAAAGGCACTAAAGCTGCTTCCTGAAAAATACATTTTATGATGTCATCCTCACTAAATATTGCTTGTAGGACTTAGATGGTTATTTGAAAGACAGTAAAAGTGGTTCCTGGAAAATGCATTTTAAGGTGTCATCCTCACTGAATATTGGTTGTAGGCCTTTTCCAATTTTATTACAAAGGCTCCAGATCTGGATTGTATGTAACAACCAAAGGTGTCTGGTTGGTGGGTGTCTTTTCTTTACATTGAAGTACCGTAGTTGTTCTCGTCCCATAAGTGTGGCACATCCACAGCCATGCCAGTTTCTCTAGAGGAGTGTCTCTCTTCAGTCAATGCTTTTATCACTGGGACAAGGTTGTTTACCTCTGTCCTCCTCACTGGAACAGATTCAGTGGAACTGAAGCACTTGACTGTACATTCAAGGTTTTTTTGTGTGCCTAGGCTGATTACTGTTTTGTGTAGGTATTTCTATGTGCCTAATAATTGCAAAAGAGGACTCAGCACTTAGTATTCCCCAAAAAACAAGCAATACTGTTGTTCAGAGTTCACAGATATTAATTTATTAGCCACTGTTAAAATAGGAAACAGTACAGCTAGGCCGGCAGAAACCAAGGAGGTATCCCACAATGCCCCTCTGCATGTCTGTTGGTTTTCTATAAATATAGGTTGGTAAGGTTCCATCTTTGATGGTAACCTTGGTTTCAAGGAAATTGATTATGATGTCAGAGTACTCCAGGGAAAGTTTAATGGATGGGTAGAGGATGTTAAGTTGGCCTACCCACGACAGAAAAAGTGGAGGGGGGGAGCTGTGCTGCAATTGAACATATCTACTGGCTCAGCAGTAAGTAAGTATAAAACATAAAAAAAAAGCTGAAGAGGCAGAGGTAAGCTAACAGACATCAAAGACATTTTTTAAGGTGCATTACAGAAGGAGAACTGGCATTGTGTTTGGGTTGAATATGCATAGATAACTGAAATCTGTGCAATCCTGAGGAAGGAGAACTTCTCTGAAATGTTGGTTGGATTTATGCACTGGCTTTCTTTTTTCCTGAATTATTGCCACCAGGAATAAAATAATTTATGATTAAAGGATGAGTGGGCCTGCTTTTTCCAATCTGTTTTTACATTAATTGTTGCTTAGATTGGAATTGGCTACTCCCTTATTAAGTGTTCTTAATTTTCGAGGTTGGCTGGACTGGGAGTTCTACTGGAAAAAAATATATATATTATGAGCTTTGTCTGGAATAATGGTAGACACCGCTGAATGCATAGAGTACTTTCCTTCCCTAAAGAGAAGGGAAGCTTGGCCATGCCTGACATGAAATTATATTATTACTCAGCATAGCTTGCCCCAGTTTTGATGTGGATTAAACAAAAGGGGGAATCTGGGTGGAGAGAAATGGAATTCCTGGAACTCAAGAGTATACCACAATGTTCCCTCCCACAAGCCATGCTTATACCAGATCTTTGGAAAGAGATTGTGAATCCATGGACTAGACACGCGCTGAAAATCGTGGTACAGGCTCACACGCTTACCCAAACCCCTAATGAGATTGTCCCTCTTACCACTATAATAGGGGATCCAGAATTTCTCCCACCCTGAACTGACCAAGCCTTTCATAAGCAGAACAGGCTCTCCCTGGCCAGACATCACTCGTTGATTGAAAATAAAATAATACTTTCCTTCAATGAGCTGCAGACTAAATATGGCCCCCCTCGTACAAATTTCCATAGATACTTACAGATCAGACGTTACCTGCAGTAGAACCATTTGGTCCTCAAAGTGGACAGAGACTTGACATCCCTAGAGAAATTTCTATACTGGGCAGCAATACTCAAGGGCACCAGGAGATTGATCTCAGATGCTTACAAAACCCTTATGGGTGCTAACACTCAGGTATTTATTTATTGTTTATTTATTGAGATTTTGGATTAACACCTTTGAGCAGAAAGCTCTTTCATAGGTTCCACGTCAAGTATGACACAAACAAGAATACAAATATGTTACCCAGATACAGATTCAGCCAGAAACACTTGAAAACTGTCTCCAGGCATAAATTCTAACAATAGTTACACAATCTAAGTACGTACAGGGTGCAGAGTCAAAATAAAGGCTAACGTTTCACTAGGTAACGGTAACATAACATGAGGACACTTGTTTAAAAAGGAGAATTGTACAACTAACAACAAAGGCAGATAAGTGGATTGTGCCTGAGTCACAGAAAGAAGGAAGGTTTTGTACCAGTAGAGAGGGACAGGAGAGGCAGGAGGAAAGTGTGGGGAGGGAGGAGGCAAGCAGAGGTGGGGGTAGGATGGGGATAGATAGGAGGGAAAGGGAAGAATAGCTATGTAGTCAATGTGGAATAAAGGGGGAGGAGGGTGGGGGAAAGGAGGGGTGGAGGAGAGTAGGGAGGACGAGGTGGTGTAGGAAGTGGGGTGATGATGAAGATGTATTAAGGTGGTAGGGAGGAAAGAGATATGGAATGACCAAGGGGCAAAAAAAAGGGAAGAGGAGGTGGAAGGAGGTAGAAGGGAAAATAAATAATTTAGGCAGGGGTAGAAAGCCCACGAAAGTGTTTACTTGACCGGGGGCCCAAGAAATGGACATGAAACATAACATTTTACTAATCAATAGAGATCACAGAGATTGCAAATGGTAAGAGCAAGGTAAAAGCAAATTAGTGGTAGCAGTCACAGGTTGCCAGTGAGATTAGATGCTGCTGGAGTTGTTTCTTAAAGGAACCCAGCAAAGTAGCATTAGTTATGTCAGGAGGCAGGGAGCTGTACCACTGTGGAGCTCTGTATGTGAATGCACGTTGTTCAAAGGCAGCGTGGCACCATGGGATTCGGAAAGCCTGTTTATCAGAGCTTCTGGCACTGCATGGGTTACATGCAGGGGAAAGAAGGGCCATTACACCAGGGGTAGAAGTCCAAAGGTGACTTTTTTTACAAGCAAGCATGATTGGTACTTGAGCCTGCTGTCAAACTGTAACCAGCTAACCTGAGCATAAAGATCACAGGTGTGTGTTAAGCGTGCAGCACCAGTAAGAAGGTGGCATGCATTATTTAAGGCCATTTTGATATTTCAGAGGGCAATGTCTAGCTGCACCATAAGTGACAATTCCATAGTCCGTGAGAGAGACTATAGAACTGTGGATGGCCGTGTTCAGTGCTTCTGGAGTGAGATTATGTTTGTTCCTGTATGGAACTCCTAAACGCTGGTTAATAACTTTGACTGTTTGGTCGATGTGCTGAGTGAAAAACAGGGTAGAGTCAATAGTTATACTCAGGTACTTGAAATGGTGAACCAGTTCAAGAGGGGAGCCAATGTCATTAATAAAGTGGGAAGGTTTTGTGTCTGCTTTGGGAGGTTGAAAACAATATTGTTTTAGTCTTGTTATAATTAAGGATGAGCCTATTATCCCAAAACCGTTTCTCTGCAGATGTAAAGAATTGCTGAAGTTGATCCTGGAGACGGTGAGGGTCCATGTTGCTGGTAAAAAAGTACAGCATCATCAGCATGTAGAAGTATGTGGTTGCAGCAAGCTCCTGGTAGTGAATTGAGAAAGATGCTAAAAAGCAAGGCTAGATCTCTGAGGGACTCCAGAGCATACAGGCCTACTATCAGACAGGGCATTATGAATTTTGACCTGCTACGTTTGGCTGCTTAAGTAGCTGGAGAACCAGCTTGTAGTGTTGGAGGAAAGACCAATGGAGGAGAGTTGTCTGATGAGGAGAACGTGGTTGACAGTGTCAAAGGCCTTGGTAAGGTCTAGAGATGCAGCGAATTTAAATTCCACCGGCAAAGTGAATGCGAAGTGGGCATTTCACATTGCCACTCCACTATGTGGAGTGGGCAATGCAAAGTGCTCACTCCGCCTTGTCATTACCACTTCCCGTTAAGGCGGGATGACAATGCGAAGCAAGGTAAAGTTGTTGTTTTCAATGGACTTCGCCATGCTCTTTAGCATAGCCAGGCAGAAAAAGGAAAGAAGTGAGTCATATAAGCAGACACTTTCACTTTCTTCTGTGCAGACGGAGATGGAGAGAGAGAGGAGTGTGTTGTTTTGTCACTGCTGAGACATGGACATCAGAGCGAGGAAGAGAAGATTTAACCTTTGATTTAGACCCAACAGCTTTTTAAAAAGCTACATCTTTTGTCTTTTCTGTACTCTTTTTTACTTAATTTGTTCTTTCTGTAAATTTATTTTTCTTACCTTTATAAGTAGTTAGTTGTTTATCTGTGTCTGTATGACTGTGTGTATGTTGTGTGACAGTGTGAGCAGTCATTGCTTAGACTGAGGGAGCACAGTAGGAGAGCTGGACCAAGCTGAGGGAATGTCTGGGGTGAGGCCAGTTCTGGGAAAGTGTGGTAGTGGTATGCATCTTACCATGTGCATGTGTGGGGGGCATGGCTGCCGGTTCCTGTTGGACTGATCAAAAATTCTGAGTATCCCCCCCCAGAAGCAGGACCAGCACCACCTCCTGACTCTGATGCAATTAAACCACCACCACCACCACGTCCAGCACCAGCTTCAGCACCAGGTCCTCTGCAGCAGGATGTGCCTGTGCCCCGGGCCCATGTGTGGATCCCATCCCTGCTGAGCACCATGACCAGCTGGCTGCCAGTTCATCTGGCCCTCCCCTGCCTGTGCCTGGTCCTTCCCACACCTCTGTTGTTTGGCAGTTTTTTGATTGTGTTGGGGGGGACAGCAGCATGGTCAGGTGCCACCTATGTGAGGAGAAGGTGCACCGTGGCCCCTGGGGAACTCACCTGGGGACTGGGGGCCAGCACACCCATATGCTCAATCATCACCAGTTGGAGTGGCAGGCTGCCACAGAATGGGCCATGCCTGCACCTGCTGGCCCTTCTGTGGCAGAGGGTGCAGCTGTGCATGGTGGCAGCCCTAAGAAGAGGAGGGCCAGAGCAGCACTTGCTGCTCCACCAGCATCCCCACCCCCACCACACACCACCACCACCAGCAGGTCAGCCTGTAGAGCAGGGCCATTCTTGATGCCCTACAGGTGGCAGGCATTAGACAGCTAGTTTCGGAACCCACTCATGAGGGAGCAATCTTAGACCTCATACTCTCAAATGGGGGCAGTGAGAGGATCTCAGATCTAGAAGTGGGTTGCCATCTGGGGACAAGTGACCATCAAACAGTGTGGTTCACATAAAACTCAGCTACAGAGTCAAGCCATACAAAAGCGAGGGTACTGGACTTTAGGAGCGCTGACTTTGGCAAGATGGGAGAGTGCCTCAGAAAAGCACTAGCAAATAGGCTAGAAGGAGGTGTGGAGCAACAATGGTTAATTATCAAAACTGCCATCACAGAGGCAACAAGCCTTTGTGTGAAGCAAATAAATAAATCAAAATGAAAGAAAAAGCCACTATGATTCTCAAAAGAGGTGGCTGTGAAAGTCAGGAAGAAAAAGATAGCATTCCGGAAGTATAAGGAAACACAGAAAGAGCAGGACAGAGAGCTGTACCAGTTAAGGCACAAGGAAGCAGGGAGGAAAGTCAGAATAGCAAAGGCCCAGACTGAGGAAAAGATAGCCAACTCAGTTAAGAAGGGGGATAAAACTTTTATAGGTACTCAAGCGGGCGTAGAAAGACAAAGGGAGGGATAGTGAGGCTGAATAGAATGAACAGTGGGTGGGCAGAGGGGACAATGAAAAGCAAGAATACTGAATGAATATTTCTGCTCAGTATTCACAAAAGAGGAGGGGGAAGTGCCTAATCCAATTAACAGAAGCACTCTTGATAGGGGGTTGATTCCAGTCCTTTCACAGAAGAAAGGGTTCTGCAAGAACTCCTAAAATTGAAGGTGGACAAAGCAAAGGGTCCTGATGGAATTCACCCAGAATTCTAAAGAATTAAGGAGGAACTAGTGAAACCACTGGCTACTCTTTAATAAATCATGGAGGATGGTGTGGTACCCGAGACTGAGTAAGGCGGATGTGATTCCCTTCACAGTGTGGGACCAAGACAGAGGCAGGAAACTACAGACCTGTCAGTCTGACCTCTGTGGTGGGGAAAGTGGTGGAGTCACTTCTGAAGGAAAGAATAGTTGAGTACCTAGAAGCCAGTGGAGCACAGGACCCAAGGCAACATGGGTTCACAGCGGGAAGGTCATGTCAGACGAATCTAATAGATTTCTTTGACTGGGTGACCAAAGTAGTAGACCAGGGAGGGGCTGTGGACATGGCCTACCTAGACTTTAGCAAGGCATTTGACACAGTCCCACACAAAAGATTACTAGTCAAATTAACCAGCCTGGGAGTGGGTCCCAGGGTGGTAGCCTGGGTAAAACATTGGCTGGACAACAGGACACAGAGGGTAATTGTAAATGGAGTCCACTCTGAAGAAAGGGGGTTACAGTGGGTACCGCAGGGTTCAGTATTGGTCCAGTCCTTTTCAATGTCTTCATCAGTGACATTGCAGAGGGACTGAAGGAAAGTATGCCTTTTGCAGATGACACAAAGATCTGCAACAGGGTTGATACACAAGGAGGCGTGGAAGAATGAAAAGGGACTTGGCAAGGTTGGAGGAATGGTCAGAAGTATGGAAGCTAGGATTCAATGCAAAGAAGTGCAAAATAATGCACCTGGGAAACAAGAACCCAGGGAAGAATACACAATGGGTGGGAGGTAGTAACAACAAAAAGGAAAGGGACCTGGGGGTCATCATATCAGATGACCTTTAGGTTAGCAAGCAATGTGAGAAGGCAGTAGGAGGGCTGGGGTATACTGGGATGTATAGGAGAGGCATCATCAGCAGAAAACAGGAAGTTGTTATCCTCTGTACAGACAGTTGGTGAGACCCCATCTGGAGTACTTGTGTCCAGTTCTGGAGACCCCATCTCCAAAGGACATAGACAGGATAGAGGTAGTCCAGAGAAGGCAACTAAAATGGTGCAGGGTCTGCAAGAGAAGCCGATGAGGAGAGACTAAAGGAGCTTAATATGTATACCCTTGAGGAAAGAAGGGCGAGGGGGACATGATAGAAACTTTAAATACCCCAGTGGAATCAACAAAGTCCAAGAGGGTAGCATCTTTCAGAAAAGAGACTTTCAAGAACAAGGGACACAATTTAAAGATAGAAGGAGGGCAGTTCAGGGCAATGTGAGGAAGTATTATTTCACAGAGAGGGTAGTGGATGCATGTAACAGCCTTCCTGAGGAGTTTGTGGGGTCTAAAACTGTGGGAGAATTCAAGAATGCATGGGACAGACATAAGACAATTCTTGTGGGGGGTAGGAAGAAATAGGCTGTTGGTTAACTAGGATCTGCGGCCTATCCTGTAGGTAGGGAAATGGGCAGACTAGATGGGCCTAGCGGTCCTTATCTGCCATCAAAGTCTATGTTTCTATGTTTCTATGTTTCTATGTTTCTAATGTGTGGACCCCAGTGAACTGTGCGTAACGCAGGCTGACTTGGCAGTTCTCTGAGTGCTGCTGAGGAGAACAATGAAAGGGTGAGTGCTGTCTAGCAGCGGCTGGATAACATAGAGGGACATCAGTTGCAAATTATGCCCATGCTGGAACTGCTGCTGGATCACCATGTATTCCACATTTTTTTTCCTCACACCATGTGCCCCCCCCACACCTTCTATGCTGTGTTATAAAATGTTTTCCTCCACCATCCCCGACCCTTGTATGTGATTATGCCCTTTTTTTGCTGCCTTCCGTATGCATGACACTTTGTATTCTGGCCCCCCCTTCCTTCTGGTAAGTGCGTGTGTGTGAGCGTGCACTAATTTGGTGCCTCATTAATGTTTGGTTTCTGTTCCAGAGTGTTTGTGGAAAAGCAGACTGAGCAGTGCGAGTATACTGTGCTAAACTGCGTGTGTTCAGTCAGTCTTCTTTCCTGTGTGTGTATGTACTGCAGACACTGTCCAGCTTCTTGCAAACATATATATGCTGATAGCTGTCTGACTTGTTGCTGTGTTTATGGTATAAAGAATAAAGATAAGAATATGTAACATATACTTTGTTAGGAGATCATAGCAACCAAAAATCCTGCTTTTCAATAAACCATATCTAACAGACATGAAGTATTGCTGATGCACCTAAAATATTTCAGTGTACAGACATTATAAAGTCAGAAAATATATAAGGTCCAGTTCACTGCCACCACACTGTACTATCACATTCCTTCTTTTCATTATTTGTTCTGGAATATGTCTTTCTAGTTTACACTGGCAGTGTCAGTTTTTCAGCAAGTTGATGTGCACCATAACACGACACGGCACCAGTGGTAGCACAGTGTGGTAGCAGTGGACTGCAGGACCTGTTATATATTCTGACTTGAACATGTCTGTGCACCATAAAATATTTTGGGTGCCTCAGCAATATTTTATGTCTGCTGGGTATGGTTTGTTTAAAAGCATGATTTTTTGTGCTATTATCTCTGCAAAGTCATGTGTGCAATGAGTCTGTGTGACAAGTGATTGAGGTGCACACTGGCCCAAGACCTCTGAAAACATACCATATCACTTTGTCTGCTGCCGTTGATGGTACAAATAAAATATACAATATATATTCTTATCTTTATTCTTTATACTAGCACCATGAACAGTGCAACAAGCCAGCATCAGCGTATATATATATATATATATATATATGTTTGCAACGTGACACTGGACAGTGTCTGCACACACAGGAAAGAAGACAGACTGCACACATGTAGTTTAGCACTGTATATTTACAGTGTTTAGTCCTGCTTTTTGACAAATACTTCACAATAGTATGACAGAAAGTAAACATTACTGAGGTTCCAAAAATATTTACCAGACTCACCAGAATTCCCAATCCCAAAATGTAACTGTCTTGTGTCCAGAAAATTCCCCAGTACTGATGAAGTGAAATGAGAGCATAACATGAAATGCAAAGTGTCCCAGAATTAATGGTGCACTCAGTCATGCTTGCAGTACTCATACACAGTCCCCAGAATTATTGTGCATCTCCACAATGCAACTGTCTTGTGTCCATAAAATTCACACGTGTTGGCAAAGTGAAATGAGAGCATAACAGGAAATACAAAGTGTCCCAGAATTAATGGTGCACTCAGTCATGCATGCAGTGGTCTCACACAGTCACCAGAATTAATGTGCATCCCCGAAATACTACTGTTTTGTGTCCAGAAAATTCCCCAGTGCTGACAAAGTGAAATGAGAGCGTAACAAGAAATGCAGTCTCCCAGAATTAATGGTGCACTGCAAATGCAGAGACAGATTAAGATTGCACTGTGCATTCAAGGAATGCATACGAAATGGCACAACAACACCTAACCAGTGCTCACAAGTTACAATCTGGAAAGGAATACATTTTGCCAGTTGGGGGATTAGTGCATGGCAGTAACAGTCCACTACCAATAAAAATACCACAAAACAGTATAAAAAATTCATGCAGGTGCAGTGGATAGCAGGTTCACACTGCTGCAATTACTTTATGGCACAATAAAAGGTTTAATGGTTTAATGGCATGCATCGCACACACACTCACACTCACACACACACACACACACACACACACACACACACTACAAGTAATGCATTGAAAACCTTTAGTAATATAACCAAATGTTTTAAACAGACAAATTATACACTGCTGCACCACAACAACCAGCAAAAAAACGTGAAGAATGACTGAAAATATTACTGTGAGTACATTGACACAGTTATGCAAGAAAAATATAATCAAAACAGAAAGACTGCCTTTTTCTCCCAGTTAATGTACCTACACCACAAATATACCCCTCCACAAAGCACACTTCACAGTACACAAACTGATTGTTCTAAATTAACATTCAAAATCCACACTCAGCAATAAACACTCTATGATATGAGCACAAAAGGATTTCCTACAATTGATGTACTAAATTTTGAGCAAAAGAAATGACTCAAAAAGGCATTTTAAACAGCTTTTAGAGGTTTTGAATCGCAGAGCTCTGAGAGCAAACTGTCTCCAGCTACCACTACACACACTACCCAGGCCAGAACTGAGGCTGTGCAGAACAATCTAGAGCCCATGTGACCTACAATCCCATGAATCACTGAAGAATTTCATTTGGAGCTCAATTACAAGGTGAAGTGAGGCGAATTACATTGATTTCAATGTTCTTTAATTAATGCCTATGGCTGTACTTCCCCGATGAGCAGTAGTACAAAACTCCCCAACTTAAAAACACTTATTAATGAGTACAATGGTGGGGTGGTGAAGCCTGGAGATATACTACAAAACAGGCTTACAATACATCCAAATAACTAGTAAAAAAATTAATGTTGGGATTTGTGACGCGATCATGAATCGTGATTTGTGACTGCATTTGTGACCTTGATGATGAAGAACATGATTTGTATCATGAGTGACTCATGAACATGATGACGGTCCTGACTTAAAAATGCATATTAATGAGTACAATGTTCATGCAGAATTATGCAGCACACCAGTCCAGTACTCTGAGGGGGAAGCCAAAGAAACAACTGTGACTTAAGTTACAGATGGAGATTGGGCCCTAAAGAGATGCAAATGCAAAGACAGATTAAGATTGCGCTGCACACTGAAGAAATGCAGATGCAAAGGCACATCACCTAACCAGTGCTCACCATCAGAAATTCAAATTTAGAAAATAATACTTTTGCCAGTCAGGTGGGCCGTGGGGGGGGGGGCAGTGTACTGCACTGCTGCAGTAACAGTCACTAGTACCAGTACCAGTAAAGATACCATAAAGAAGTACAAAAATCACACAGCTGCAGTGGATAGCAGGTTCACATTGCTGAAATTACTATGTGGCACAATAAAAGGTGTCTGATTTGATGACACGTGTCACACACATACTCACACACACACACTAAGTAATGTGAAGCAAATTGAAAAAATCAGTAATATAACCACGTATTTTAAACAAACTAAAATTCCACACTGCTGCATCACAACAATCAGCAAAAAACTGGCAAGAATTATTGAAAATATTGCTGTGTGTACATTAACACAGTTATGCAAAAAAAATCACCAAAACAGAAAGAACTGTCTTTTTCTCCAAGTTAATCTACCTACACCACAGATACGCCCCTCTCCCAAAGCACACTTCTATTGTCTCTCAGTACACAGACTGAATGTTGTACATTAACATTCAAAATCCATACACAAACAATAAATGCTCAATGATATGAGCACAGGAAGGTTTTCTACAATCGCCGAACTAAAGTTTCAGCAAAAAAAAATTACTCAAAAAGGTTTTTTTAATAACTTTTAGAAGGTATGAATCACAGAGAGCTCTCAGAGCAGACTGTCTCCTACAGCTTCCTACACACACTACCCCGAACTGAGGCTGTGCAGAACAATCTAGAGCCCAGGTGACCTGAAATCCCATGAATCACTGCATAATTAGCCTTTGGAGCTTTAAAACAAGGCTAAGTGAGGCTAAGTACATTGTTTCCAATGTACTTCGCCTTAAGAATTGGTGGAGTAGTAGTTTGGGAAGGTGGAGTAACACAAAGTAATTGTTTTCAATGGACTTTGCGTTACCCATTATAACATAAAGTACTCCGTTTCGCGTTGTGGGGCACGCTGCAAATTCGCTGTCGCTTCATGATTCATGATTCACTTGCAGAGCAAATTGAGGCCACTTTGCCCATCTCTAGTAAAGTCTATGAAAGTTACCCCTACCAAGAGCGCTTGTTCCAGACAGTTATTGATAAAGCCTGTAAACTTCAGGAGTGCAGTGATGGTACTATGCCCAAGCCTGAACCCATGCTGTTGGGGACATTGGAGTTGGTAGTTATCCAGATACTCTATGAGCTGGTTGGCCACAATGCGATCCAGGGCCTTAGAGATCGGGGAAAGAACAGAGACCAGGCGGTAATTTTCCTGCAGTGCTTGGTTACCAGTCTTGTGCATCAGGTTGACCACTGCTGATTTCTAAAGATATGGAAATTGTGAATGAGAGAGTGACAGGTTGATTATTTTGGTAAGAGGTGTGAGGATTTCCTTGAGGGTAAGGGCAGCAAACTTTAAGTCTGAGGAGTCCCCACTGAATCTAGATTTCCCCAGTACCATCTTAAGATAACATCTGGCTTCATTTATAGACACTGCTTTGAAGTAAAATGGTGGGTGGTCTCGTGGTGGGTTCTGGACTGCAGTGTTCATGCCTGAGGGGATAAACATGAAGTAGTTAGGGAGGACGAATGTTGCTAAGGTCTGTAAATGCAATGTTGAAAGTGTTCACAATGGCTTTTGGGTCCATGGTAGGGGTGCCATCGATGTTCAGCATGTTCAGGGTAGTTTAGGGGTCTTTGCCAATGATGTCTTGGATGTTCTTCTAAAACATCCTGCTATTGTTCCAGGAGGTGGAAAGGACTTCTTTGAAATACTGTCATTTAGCACAACAGATAACACAGGTACACTCATGTCTCACTGCTTTGTAACTCTGTAGGTTAGCTTGTATCCCCAGGACTTGAGAGGTGTGCCAGAGGTGATCCTTATGTTTTAGTAGGTCAAGAAGAGCAGGGGTGATCCAGGGATCATGGGTTCCCTTGATTTTTGTAGTTTTGAAGAGGGCATGCTTATTTAAGGTTGCATTAAAGAGATCAACAAAGAGTTCCAATGCAGTATCGACATTGTTGGCTATATATTCATTAGACCAATCGGTTATCCTCAGGTCAGCTTTCAGTAGCTCGAGGTGTCCTGGAGTGAGGACCCAGTTAGTGACAGTCCTCCTTGAGAAAGGGTCATGAGAGGACCCGAAGCGCCGGGGTAGTAGTAGCTGTGGGCTCCATGCTCTTGCACTTTATCTGTGTGTGCTGACTTATTTTCTGCCTCATTTATCTCTTCAGTGCTCCTCCCTATTTGTGTTTTTTAGTGACAGTTCTGGCAGGTGTCTTGCGGTAGTTATTGGACCAGTAAAACTTGACAGGGGAGTGATCACTAATACAGTCGGGTAGGACAGAGGTGCTCTTGATATTATCTGGCCAGTTAGATAGCACCCAGTCCAGTAAGGTATTGGTCCCAGTTTTGTAGTTTCTCCTGATTGGGGTTTCTACAAGCTGGGAAAGGTGTCTAGCAGATAATACGTCCTTGGCATTAGGGGAGAGCAAGTTTATATTAAAAATCTCCAAGCATTAGAAATTCTGAGTGAAGGCTCATCCCTCTTAAGGTGTTTATGAAGGACCCAAAGCCAGGTTTAGTGCGCCTTGGAGGGATTTAAACAGAAAGCACGGTGAGTATTTTGTTGTGTGCACTGAGAAGCAACTTAATGGCCAGCATTTGGATTAAAATCACCACAACCGGGGTGGGGATCCCCAGAGCTTGCAAAGTGTCCTTTACGTAGATCACACATCCACCACCACACTGAGAAAGGTGATCATACCTAAATACTGTGCAGCCAGGAAGTAGGATTGCTGCATCAGGGACATTAGGAGTGAGCCAGGTTTCTACTACTGAGAGTATGTCTGGATTATGTCTGGTGGTCCATATTTGTAGTCTGTCAAGTTTTGGAATAAGGCTGTGAATGTTTTGTGACATCACTGTTAGACCACCATTATTTCTTGATGAGTGGTTTGAGCAGTTGGGAGGTCCAGGATTAGGATGTATATTACCTAAGAGCAATAACAGCAGCACTATTAGTCTTTTCAGGTATTCCTTAAATAGTTTTTTGGAGCGGGCATGTAACCTGCGGTTAGAGTGGCATTGTGTGGAGGTTCCCTGCTTAAAGGAGATTTGATAGAAGATTGCCAAGTCATCATGCCAATGGGGATGACAGAGCTGGGATCCATCAGCACAGAGTGAGCCCCCCTGTAGCTTATGTGTGAAGGAGGTCAGATTTAGGGGGGAGGTTATAGTACTATAAGTATCGCTCATGGCACTGGTTGCTCCTGAGGGGGCAGGTAGACACATGCCTGCAATTAGGAGTCCTAAGAGCTTGAACAGGGCCAATATGGTGGTTCCACAAGGAATGAGAATAGTTGGGTAAAACATATTTGACTTGCTTAACAGGGAAGGAGAGAAGGAGAGAAGGATAAGATGCCAGTTCCTTTGAGGTAGCTTCCCTGCTAATTTAGGCCCTTAGCAACAAAGTGCATGTAAAGTTGATTTAAAATGAAAATGCTGATGGTAAATTACATCCAGAGGAAATGGTGAACTGTTGGTATCCAGTGTCACATAATATGTTAAAATTCCTGATAGGTGATAAACTGTGGCCTGGGCATATGCAAGACGTGAAATCCTTTTGTCTGTATGTTTCCTTTGTTCTTCAAAGTCCTCAGAGGCAAGTATAGTTCCTTTAGGAGCAGGTCAGAAGAAAATGTTGATTCAGTCGCAGGACCCAGCATCACCAAGTTTGTCAGACTTATTTGCCAGACTTATTTTTCCTTGGGATGGCTTCCAAAAAGTTGATTTAAAATGAAAAAGCTGATACCTGGTGGTGATGTTTTGCAGAAATTCAGTCCAGGAGACTTTCATAGATGTTGTGTGCAAGAATGGCATAGGTACTCCAAGCAGAACAACATGTAAATCCATAAAAACTAACCTACAGACACAGACAAGCATAAACAGCCACCCACACAGCCCCTGACTGGCCTCTTGTCCAACAGGTAATGGACAGTCTTCGGGTTGAAATTGGAAGAAGAGATGGAAATTTCCATCCCAGAGGGAGGCTGGAAAAGGGTCTGGGAGCAGGAATGGAGGGTGACAGCCTCTCTAGGCTGGACAGAGTTTAAATGGAAATATATGCCAATATTCTTCCACATTCCCACCACTATCAGGCACTTTGCAGCTGGAGGCTTTGTCCTCTGTTGGAGATGGGAGTGACCAACTTGGGTCACACTATCATATATTCTGGGCATGTCCAATACTTGACAGCTTTTGGTCCAAGGTGTAAGAAGAACTCTCCAGTATGTGGGGAGACCAGATTTCACTGGATTTTGAACACTTGCTCTTGGGACTAAAGGTTCCAGAGGTTGGAAATTCTAAGCAGCAGGGCTTTTGGTGATATTCTGTTTGGCTGCCCAGAAGAAAATTACAGTAAATTGGATATGAATCTTGGACCTGCAGAGTAGATAACATTGTGCAGCTGGAGGAGATCACTGCCAAACTTAGATCATGGCTAGACAAACATACTTAATTATGGGCACAGTGGAATTCAAGTCACATCCCAAGTAGGGAGGGGGGTTCAGAGAACTAGAGGATAGGGGGCCACCACCAAAGGTTCACTAATGCAAAGGGCCAGTCACTCAAACCTGCTATATCTAAAAAGTAATACTATCGAACCTCAGCCAGTGAAACAGATGACAAGAATTTAGCAGTGTTGTGTTCTGTTGCTATTACTTTGTTAGCCTCAGTTGGCTTGTTATAGTTGTTGAAACTGTGAAAAGCTGGCGACGGTGAAAGATCAGGTAAAGAGGGGACAGTAGTAATCATTATTACCTGAAAACCCATTGCCCCATTGCAGTTTTATCTAGAAACACCACTGTTAGGATAATGTACTGTCAAGATTGTCTGCTATTGTACATTTCATGGATTACTTGTTCATGGACATACCCTGTATTGAAGAAACATATGCCTGTATTGTTATTGTACTTGCAATAAATTTTAGTTAAAAAAAGGTCACAACTGCAGAGCCTTTTTCAGCTTTCTTGATAACAATGTTATGGTTGGATTTCAGTGACTGTATTGCTCTAGTGTCTAATGGGGAGAGGTTGTATCTGATCTGACAGTTGACTCTGTGATGCAGACTTTGAAGTGTTCAGTTTGGCATTGCGCCCACTCGGGGGATCAGATGATTTCTTTTTCCTTTCTAATAGGAGGCTTCTGTCTGGAGTTTCTTCTTTGTTTTAAAGAAAATCCTTTAGCCGCATTCAACAGAAGTATTACTCTAGTTCACCACAGAACTCTATATTTCATCATGGTCCTTTGTTGGGCAGAATGAAAGTCCCTTAATAAGTAAAAATAATTCAGCAGTGGTCAGTGTGTGGTTGAATAATGTAGGGATGTTCCAAAGTATTATCTTGCTGTTTCATGTTTTTATTGTCTTCCTCTACTACTGCTCTACTCTCTGTCTCGTTAGAGGGTATTAAGATTCTTGTTCTTGTGGAATATACCTCCCTTTAATGTTTTGTGGTAGTTCAGGTGGATCTTTTTCTGGATTTCTGGGTTTGACTTAAGTGTCTTTCCCCAAAAGAACTTTCTTAGAGTATATCATGTGACTGAGGTGATTTCTCAGTGTCTCTGAATTCCTTTGGCAGAGCTGTTTAGTATATTTTGAATTATAAATGTTTTTTTTTAGTGGATTGCACATAGTAAGACCCTTGGAGGCAATATTTTGTTTTTTGCATTGAGTTAGGAAATGGATGGCACTATCCAACTGTACTTTTTTCTTGTATTGGATTTCAAGGACTTGTTTATGAGAAACAATGACAAAGTCACTATCAGACACCAGTGAACACTGATGACTGGTGGGGTAAGGGAGATTCAGGAGAGTTATGGGGAAATTCTTCACAGAGTGGGTGGTAAACAAATAGAATTGACTGTTCAGAGAGGTGGTTAAAACAAAGACTGTGACAGGTTTTAAACTTGGGTGGGACAGATATAAGGAAATAGTGTGGCCCACAGGCAAAAGAGGGGAAGGAATAGGTGGGGGGGGGTGATCAGCCACTAGGGCTATCAGAACTCCAAATCCATTAAACCAAGCATGGACCTAGACAGGGAAATGGACAGACTGGATGGACCTCTAGGTCATTTTCTGCTGACACAAATATGTTTCCATTTCTAAATAGATACAATTTAGCATGTATTCCAAATATTGTCTGCAGTTACTGGATCCCCATTCTGCAGTAATATGAATGTTTACATGAGCACACAATCTTTGTCCTCTAGAATCTGTCTGGCGATAGGCTTATGTCTCAGATGAGGTCAAAAGTCCTTGCTTTTGATATCGCAGTCTTCTGCTATGGAAATGACTGTGATGTCATAACTGAAAGTTATGTGACCTCAGATGGGGATTCAGGAATTAAGTAGTTGAAGCAGATAAACTCCGAAGGAACGAGATCCCATGTACACTATATATGTAACCCCCTTCTAAAAGGGAGCTTGTCTTTTGCTTTCCTTGGAGGACTGCTGCCACCTTCCCCTGCACCACCACTTCACCACGGCCCTGGTCCAGACTGCAACTGAGGGATCAAGGCTGGACTGAACACTGTTATTTGTTCTGCGGGTTTGATCAGTGCCTTTTTCACTATGACCAGTGCGCTACCACCTCTCTTCACTAAACTAGCCCCTAGACTATCTCCAGGGTCAGAAAACCCACAGCAAGGAGGTTGGTCAGTTTCAAGCAGCACTCAAAGCTGCACAAACTGCAAAACCACTCCTCCCCTCAGAGTATGAAGTTTGGAGAATAATTCAGCTTTGCAAAACAACTAAATAGTACATCCTTTCCCTCTGAAACTGACATCTATTTGGAGCCCAGCTCTGCAAAATAGTTCTGAATTGCAAGCTGGCTCAAGACCTGTATGCATGTTTTTTCCTTGGAACTGACAGCCACTGAGAGTCAGGGATTTAGCATAATGAATAATACATGAGATGCTCGCCACTGCTGTTTAATCCCTGGATTTCTGAACAAGGGATAGACATGTGCAAATAGGGCAGATTTAGCTGAAACAAAACCTCTGAGTAGAGGAGAGCATTCATGAATAGCTCTCACTTGCTATTCCTGTTTAACTAAAATGTTTTCCAAAACAGATTTGAGACTCCTGGCAAAGGGGATTGATGCAGTTAGAGTACCATGCCAGGAGAGTAACATCAAATTAGAGCAGGGGTTGCATTGAAAGCTGCACTTAATCTGGGGAGGTGGTGAGCCACTGCATTCTGCTGCTATTAGGATTTTATCTTGAGAAGGGGATAGAACCAGGTATGGTCCCAACTGAATGCCTGCCTGTCTGGGTGGGTGAAAGCAAGGTCTCTTGTGTGGTGAATAGGATCATCATTGTCCAAAGCATCAAAACCTGTACCCTTCACCATCTAGAAGCATGTTGGATCTGCTGTACTGGTAATCAGCTTACAGGAAGGACCATCCAGCCATCATCTACCTAAGCTGTGGAGGTGTCCCACAGAAATAGCACCAGCCTGTCATGAAAAGTCATGAGTACTGGGTTTTACCCACATAACTTATCATTCCTATTGTTTATCTAGCTAGTTAGATATTTTCTGAGCATTTGATAAGACCACATCTGGAGTACTGTGTACAGTTCTGGAGACCCCATCTCTGCAAAGACTTAGACAAGGTGGAGCTGTCCAGAGGATCGCAACCAAAAATGGTGTAGGGTCTGCACCAGAAGACGTATGAAGAAAGACTAAAAGGCCTTAAGATGTATAGCCTCAAGGAAAGGAGGGAGAAAGGGGGGGACATGATAGAAACTTTCAAATACCTCAAGGGAATCAACAAAGTCCAAGAGGGTAGCATCTTTCAGAAAAAGAGTTGTGCAAGAATAAGGGGACACAATTTGAAGATAGAGGGGGGGGACAGCTCAGAGGTAATGTGAGGAAGTATTTCTTCACAGATAGGGTTGTAGATGCATGGAACAGCCTTCCTGAGGAGGTCATAGAGTCAAAAACAGTGGGATAATTCAAGAATGCATGGGACAGACATAAGGCAATTCTAGTGGTGGGTAGGAAGAAGTAGGCTGTTGGTTAACTAGGATCTGCAGCTTATCTGTTAGGTAGGGAAATGGGCAGACTAGGTGGGCCAAGCGGTCCTTATCTGCCATCAAATTCTATGTTTCTATTCCTGCATGACCTTAGAATCAAGCCTACAGCTTACAGCCAAGAACAACTGTGTTACAGTCCATCCAACTATATAGTTTGCAAGTCAGCAGCTCCAGCCAACAACTGAATGTACACTGTACTGCACCTGGACTGAGGTCCAGGCATTACAAGCCTGCAACTCTGCATCTGTCTGCACACTTGAACTGTAATTGGGAGCTGCCAGAGGGACTGTGAGGTTAACCAGTGCACCAGTGGGGGAGCAGTACTGAGGCACGCCTTATGGTGGGGGTGAATGCAAACTGCTATCTTTGTTTATTTTTACCTTTGTTTCCCTTGCCCGTTACCTTTTTCTCCAATTCAAACCAAACCCATTGGTTCGATATTTGTCATTGCTGATATATTTTGTTGTCATTGCCTTGCTGTTTATTTGCATGCTTAGAGTGATACATGGGGAGAGGATTGTGTTGTGTTCCCTGCCATAGACGGTTGTGGTTGTTTTTATTTCATGGGGGAAGGGGCATGCTAGCAGCACTCTGTCATAAGGATTCCCACAGATGGGAGCAATATGCCACTTTCCAAGCCCATTTCTAACCATGAACCCAAGCACCATTAACCAAAAGGCATTACAGACTTTGCCCTTTACCATCTCCAGACTAAGCCTACCTCACTGATGGGGGTGGTTACATATGTAAAGGTCTAAGAAAAGAATAAATAAGGGGAAGACAATGCAGAAAAATAAGACTATTAGATGAACTGAGTCTAGATAATATGGTTGTCAAAGCTGCCTGGAGGCATCAGCAGCTGCTTTTAAATTCAATTCAAAAAACAGGGCTAAGTTACAGAATAGCAGACAGCTTTTGGGAAACTTTTGAAGAGATAATATTTAGACTCAAATGTGTTTATATTTTATTTATGTTCAGAATTTCTCTGTTCCTTGTTCTTTCATACTGAGGATATTTATACGTAAACAGGAATTTTGTCCCATCTGCTACGACTGCCTTAATTTTCCACCTGATGTCAAAATCCTTGGCTTGTGACAACACAGCTGGTTTCTTGGCAGTAGGCTGTGATATCACAGAGAGAGGATTATAACTTCAAGTGAGGAATAAAGAGCAGGAGCATATGAACTCTAAAGTGCAAGGACTTAGTCATCGTGCCAATGAACAAATGTTCAAAGCATTTTCTTTGATAACGTTTCCATTATATCAGACATTTTTTAATCATTTATTTTATTTAACACGTGAATTGTGTCAAATGATCTGGATTTTCCATTGGTGTGGCTAAATCAAGATTCTGCTAGATCACAATTTCTTGGTGTATTGTGAGTCAAATGTGGTTCGTCTTTCATATACAGTATCTTTCATATTGCTTGCACCTACGCTACAATGCAAGCTGTCATAAAGTACATCCATGTGCTGCAGAACTGACCAATGCAAGAATGTGTCATGCGATGCTTCTCATGAAGGCATACAGTCTTTACTGAGCTCTGAGCAGAATCAACAATAATTAGCTGAAAACTGCTGTTTTAACATGGAGAGTTTCTACTTTAAGCAACTTAGAATGCTTGTTTAACTTAAAAGTTTTCAATTTCTGCAGTCAGTTATTCAAAACAATGGCACACATTGTGATAGAGATCACCCTTCCTGATGACGTACCACAGCCCACTCCCAAGAACCAAAATGGCACAAGACAGAGTTCCCGAATAACATTGAGAGCACCTCTGTACACTCCCTGACAGAAGACTGATTAGAGAAGGTTTTTGCCATAACTTTGTAATTTGCAGTTTAGCAATTTCCAGATATCCTGCAAAATCTCTTTGCTGAAAACAGAACTGCATGTCTTAAGCTGCAATGGAACATAGAAGCTCTGAGAATCTGTGAAGGAGAGTGATAAAAGTGGTGTATCTAATAAGGCAGTGAACGTTAGTGTACTGTTTTAACTGCTTGCAACTTGTACTAGTTAAAACTGTTGAACTTGATCTATCAATAACTGCCCACACTGAAGCTATAGACACAAAATGGGAAAGGAAGAACCCATCTCTAATGGTTCTGAAGTGTGCCCCATTATGGCTTCAACATGGCACCCTGAGGTTTTCCTATTTCTTGTCCTTGATCTCTGAGTCTGGATGGCTACATTGTCACTACCATTGAGCACTAAAGTCTGGAGGACTCCAGGTGAGGGGAGGTAGTCCCTAGCAGTGTTTTTCTTTCGAGACTTAGAGGGACACAGAAGTGAGAGGCACAAAGCGGAAAAGCTTTTGGTGGCCACTGCAGGGTAAAATCAAGCATGGCATCTTAACATTTCGCCAGTTTCCTTAAACAAGGCTCCAGAATTGCACCTCACCTTTTAACTGCCAGTGCCTTCATCACAGATATGTTCCCTTCTGAAATGGAGAGGACAGAAGTCAGCAAAGCCAATCCATTATCCGCAGGAGTACAGAGACTGCCTTGTAGGACACATCAAAATAAGTGTGGTGGTGGGTAGCTTGGAAGGAGAGAGAGTGAGAGTACTCCAGGAAGATTTGGAAAGACTTGAGCACTGATCAAACACATGGCATCTGGGTTCAATGCTAGGAAGTGAAAGGTCATGCACTTCAGAGACAAAAACCCTGAGTACAGTTACCATTTGGGTGGGGAGAGGTTATCCATCTCTGTGGAGGAAAAGGATCTGGGGTGGTGGTCACAGAGAATATGAATCACTCTAGCACAGTGTACAAAAGTGGCTGCCAAGGCCAATAAAATGCAGGGGTGCACTGCAAGGGGGATCACCTCTAGGAGAGAAGAAGTAATTCTTCCACTGTACAAATCGTTAGTGAGACCTCACTTGGCATACTGTGTACAATTCTGGCTCCCCTATTTAAAGAAGGACATCAAGCTTTTGGAGGGGTCCAGAGTCGGGCGACCAAGATGATCATGGGGATGGGCAAGAAATCCTATGAGAACAGGTTGAGGAAGCTCAACATGTACTCCCTGGAGGATAGAAGGGAAAGAGGTGATATGACAAAGACCTTTCAGTATTTGAAGGGCATAAATAGAGTTAGCACTGAGGTATGTTTAGGTTGGAGAGGGAGAGGATCACAAGAGAACATAGTCTGAAACTAGAAGCGGGGTAGGTTCAAGAGGGAGATGAGGAGATACTACTTCACAGAGAGGGTGGCAACGGCATGGAACGCACTGCCAGAGGATGCGATCTCTCTGAAATCAGTGGACAGTTTTAAAAGAGGGTGAGATAGGGTCCAAGGCAGAATTCAAGTCGGGGAGTTGAGATGGGGAATTCAGTATAGGGAAACAATCATGGTGCAGGGGCAAGGGGGGGGGGCAGCAGCAGTTCTCTGAACTGTGAACTGCATAACCGAGCAGATGCGATAGACTGTGAGGTCTATATCTGCTGATATTTTCGTATGTTCATATGTATGTTTGTATTAGTTAAGGTGCAAGCAGTTCAAGACTCTGGTGGGATGACTTGGTTCCCAATTGAGGGGAGTGTGTCAGACTCGGAGGGTAGGAGTCTATCAAACATGTCATGATTAGGCTATTTTGAACAATCCTCTGTACTTATTACCCTAAGTCACATGATGGGACAGGGCTGTTTTTTGCTATAAAGTGCTTTCTTCTTATTTTACACTACAGCTATGATGAGGGACACCACTGAATACATTGGAACAATTTTGTAAAACACAAACCCCATGTGGAAGACTTTTTATCGGACCTTTAATTTTTGACAGATTTTCCACTCTCATGTGGCCTTTTGAATGTTTGCCTATGACAGTTTGATAAATTGATATTACCACTTTCCAATTTTCCTCCCTTGTTACTTAAGTTGGGAAGATTTGTGTTGCATAAACAGAATGTACTGTCAGTTTAGACAAGTGTCTGTTATTCATATTGAGTCCTATTCACAAAGGTGAGGAGTGCTTATGCACTATGTATTTGTGGCATGTAGCCACCCCACAACCATTGTGCCCTCATGTGTGACTCATTAATGGAATGCTCATCCCATATGCACCCGATCCCCTAACTGACTGTGGATATCCATGCAGGGCCAGTCCTGGGGGAAGTGTGGGGGTCCTGGCTGCATTCCACGCCATTCACAAAGGTGTGAAGTGCTGGGAGCAGGAGCCACAAGCTATGCTGGGTGACCCCAGCCATAAGAGATATGTGCCCCCCAGGATGCCACCACCGGCTGTGGCAGAGACATTGGGGTACAGTGGACCCCCCCAACATGGTGCCCCAGCCATCAGGGACCACAAGGAGGGCTGGGGGTGGCCAACTGGGCACCCACCTGCCACAGTGCTACTGGTGCACTGTGCACTACCAGCCATATGTGGTGCCTCGCGGACACAAGGGATCCAGTGGTGGACTGGGTCTGGGCATCCCATTGAATGCCCACTCATGTCCACTGAACAGCCCCGTGCACCCATGTGGATGGGAGCCGTGAGGTGGCAGGTGTCTGTGAATACGGCCACCATGCATCTTTGCGGTGGTGTGGAGCTACGCTGGCAGGATACATGCCTTTGGCATGTTCTTCCCACCCATTCGTGAATAGGCCCCATTGTTAATGTTCTGGTACATTGATAAATCCAGCACTGCTGAGGTTCTTACTATTGTGAAGAGTTCTGACCTTGGAGGTGGGAGAGGGGAGACAACAGTGGCTTACACACATGCATATACAGTGGCAGATACATCACCTGTGGTATATGTACTGTGAGAGATGCCCCTTCATGTCTTCATAGTGGCAGTGTTAGTCAGAGACAAGAATTAGTGGTGGTCTAGGAGTTGATCAGCTTCAAGAGTTGTGAACCATCAGTCTGACCCATCATGGACAGAATCAAAGGGGGGCGGAGACCCACATCTCCTGAGAGTTGAGCTCAACACAAATATCTTTCTTTTTACCATTCAATAAAGATTTGTTTGTGTGGAATGATGTGAGAATGTCACTTGTCATGATATCTAGGATGTGGTGTAGTATGTGTTCTATGCTAACTGTTGGAATCTTGCTGGGATTTGTGGGGATGGGGGAGCTGCAGGATTTATTGAACTCTTTGGAGTAAGAACATTTTTAGTAGATAACTGGTTTAAAGCAAATCATGACTACTGGGAATTACAGAGAAATCATTCAGACTCCTTTGGCCAGATTCCTAGACATGAAAGAATAGGATCTAGAAGATCTTGCTGAGAATGCGTGTGTTACTCATATCTTTTAGAAATGGCACAATCAGATAATAGGGTCATTTCCTAGAAGGAAAAAAGGACTAACTTGCCTGTAAAAAGATTCACTATCCTAGTACATCTCCAAGAACATTGAGCTTCTGTTATCTGTGTCCAAGGCATGCACATAAAAAGGTAGCAAGTCACATTTTCAGGAGGCAATGAGTGGGACAGGTTTACAGTGCATGAAGTACCAATTAAAGAGCAGTGGTTGCTATCTTAATTACACATCACATGCAATTTCAGGGACAGGAGGAGACAGCAGACCTAGAGGTGAGGAATCTCATTTTAAAAGGCTTAATGTGGGACAGTAACTAATACTAGAATCTGTATATGGTCCACACTCAGATTACTCAAAGTTAGACACATACTCTTTATGACCCTTAACACACTTAGCTTGATGACTAAAGACCTTTACAATAATGGCAGGAGATGATTAGAATTTAGTCCTAGACACAGGGCTAGTTAGTTCTAGTTATCAAAAAAGAGGTTTGACCCTGAGACAGAGAGCAATCAGGGACCTGCAAGACAATATGGGCCTCCTAGACCCATGGAGGTTTTTACACTCTTCTGCCAAAGAATACCCATCCCACTCAATACCACAAACTTCCTGGTCTCAAACAGACTGCTTTTTAATTACTATTAATTGTTGATAAAAATATCAATGTGAGATCCAACCCTCCACTACAGTATCTCAGACCAGTATTATTGGTCCGCTCTTTAGTAGCCTCCTCAGGCACTGATAGATACTGAAATGTCAGTAACTACTTGTTGAAGAATACAGCTAAACTCAAACGTTTAAAACAGTTATGGAATCATTCTTTGACATTAATAGAGGGATGATAGATAGACAGGATGCAAATGGTGTGCCTTCAAAAGCACTATCACTAGGGAACTTCTAAGATTAGTATTACTGCAAAAAAAGAAAAACCAGGACAAAGAAATTTGGGTGCTGAGAGAGGTTAGATATAAGAAGAACAAGAGGACAGATGCCAGAAATTAACCATTCGCAGAGAACAATATCATGAGGTTAATAGGGCGAAGATGGAGAGGGCCATTTTCTCAGCCAGAATGATATACACTGAACAAGGTGAGAAAGCGGGTCAGCTGCTGGCCATGAGGGTGTGGAACAAGAGACCAATAAGACCACCTTAAGGGTGCATAATCCTGACACCTACCATATTAAAACTAACCCAAGGGAGATTGCAAATCTCTTCCAGGTGTACTACAAAGCCTTGTGAAGGGCACACTATCTTTCTAAGAGACAGATGTAGTCATAAGCACTATAAACCTAGAAAAGGTTCTGGGCCAGATGGCTTATCATCCATTCTTTACAATGCTCTTAAATCAGGTAAGATTAGGACACTTACAGAGAAGTTTAATAGTACAGTTGATAAGAAAGAATTGGACAGCTCTATTCAACAAGCACTAACCATGGTCATTTCCAAATCAGGTAAGAATCCGATCCATGTACTGAATTATAGATCGATCTATCTGCTAAGGCTGGACTTAAAAATCCTGAAGAAGAAACTAGCAAACAGGTTGAGTAGGATTGGCAGCAGCCTGATAGGCCTGAAGCAAACTGATTTTATCGAAGGGTCTCATTGGATCACTTCAGGAAGATAATCCATATCATCTCTGTGTCCAGGAGGCAGACATCAGAGTGTCATTGGTTTCTCTGGACATGGAAAATAATTTGACATGGTGAGTTAGAGGAATTCATTTTGGCCAAGGGAAAAGTTTGGCATTCCAAGCGAGTTATTTCTGTGGATATGACTGTTTTATTGTAACCCAACATCCAGAGTCTGGTTTAAGAGCTTACTGCTCTACCTTGGCATATTCAAACTTCATGTGAAGTTCTGGACTCTCTACTAGTCCTTGGGAATATCAAAAAATGATACACTGTTTGTGTTTACAATCCCCCTAAAAGTGGGATGGCTGGTTTATCCGATGTTATTTACCACCTGGACGCTAGCATGGGAAAGGATGAAATACTCCTCTTTGGTGATCTCAACCAGATTGGCTTAGCAATAAAGCAAGCACATTTGAAACCTTGCAGGTAACTCTATCTTACATTATTACCTGCCCCACTAGGATATTGATGAAGAGCAACCACCAGTCTCTTGACTGGATCTTAACAAATAGGACAAGATCACTACCTCTGGCACTTTTCCTGATTCTATTAGTGATCATTTACCTATTTACTGTAAATGGAAATCCTCCACACCACCTAGCCCTCCCAATGGAATAGTATTTTGGCATTTTTTCAAACTTAACCTTGCTGACCTCTCAGCAGATATATGCCAGGTAGACTGTTCGCCTTTACATCACACTTCCGATTTAGAAAATGCTTTAACTTGTTTGTCTCAAAGCTCCAGGTCCTGCAGGACAAGCACATCCCCTAATAGGGCATAGGGTTAGAGGATCAACCACTAGGTGGCCACATAGTGACCTGCTTATGTCACACAAAATGAAGGGTAAATGTTGGTCTAGATTTAAAGCCTCTGAGTTAACTACAGACTGGCTGGATTATAGAAAATAGAACAATGAGTATAAGAAAGCCATGCTCGAAAGCCTTCCGCCTTGTGGTTGGTGGTGACAGGCTCACTCATACATGTGATTTATACGGGCAAGCAAACTGGTTAATCTTTGCTGGTAGACTTACTTACCAGACCTGCATTCTTGCCAAAAAGATAGCCTCCGGTCTCTCCCCTCCAACCACTCTCCATCTCTTAAAGCCTTAACCCACTCCCCGGGGTACCAGAAGCTCTCAAAAACCACTTTTCAGATCCATTTCTGTAGGACTTCCATGGGGCAGCGGGCCTTCATGTACAGGGCTCCTAACTAGCTTAATCGCTGCCCTTTGAAGTCTCCTCCATATAAAAACTAGGCCCTTTCAAACTCTCACTTCTGCAACATCTCCTGGCCAGGGGATGCTGTGACTGCACCTAGCTCCCACCTCTCCCACATACTCTGATTGCTCCCTCTTCCCACCAGTGCTCAACCCAGTCAATGACAAGGTCGCCTCTGACTACTTCTCGTTTCTTCCCCTTCACACCCTCTGTCCTACACCCCCTAATTATGACAAGGGCTTCCTGGACTGCGCCTACACTTACCCCATCCTTAATATTCCCTTGGTGGTCTCTCTGTTAATGGTGGGCCCTCCTGTACATCTTGTCTACTATACAGTGCTTGGGGCTACCACTGCACTTTGCATTTTTGCATTTCTGTATTTTGCATTCCTGTATCATGTATTTTTGCATTCTTGTACCCTTTCTGTTTTGTGCAATCCTTGGATTATATTCCTATATTTAAAACTGTATATTTGTATTTTCTGTATTTTGTTGTGCCTCTGACGTGGAGCCTTTGTAAAGGAGTTGTTGACTCAAAGGTTGTAATTCTGAAAATTCAATAAATAAATAAATGCAAGTTGCCAAAATATCCTATTGTAAAGACCTTCTTCTATCCTCTGTTGACAACTGCAGATTCTAGAGTCATATTAATGGTTTTAAGGGTAAAGTTACTAACCATACAGTGCTTGACATGGTAATACATGGAGGTAATGGTAACAACTCAGTGACAATTGCTAATGCTTTCAATTCTCACTTCTTTGACCTAACCAAATATACTGATATGTCTCACTGTACCCATGATTAGCACTCCTCAGCTGAGCAAACAGCTACCCCCATTCTACCTCAGAGCTGTCATACACAATGATGTTCTGTGTCTGTTGAGGACCATATCTACTTGCAGGAGGGTTGGCTATGATTGTCTTGAACCTAGGCCTCTCAGGATTGCTTCACTTCAGCTAGCCTCACCAATAACTTGACTGTTTCACTTGTCCCTCACCTTGGGTGTAGTGCACGAAAAATGGAAGGTTGCCAAACTGGTGCCAGTCTTCAAAATCAATCAATCAAATCAATCAAATCTTTATTTATCCAGGTGAACATCATTGAGCAATGCTCATTTGCAAGATGGACCTGGTAGGGTCAAGATACAATTTGTATGACATATAACATACAAAGAATACACAACTTTGAAAGGATAGCAAATGAATACAAAACAACAACTCCAAGATATATACATGATTCATTAAGTAGCCAGCTTGTTAGTGGAGGATACTTTAGAAACTTGCACTTTTTGGTGAAGGTTAAATGTGTCAGGGGAATTATTAGAAAGTTTTTGAGCTCGGGTGATGAGCTGTATGGACATCTGGAAGATATATCTACAGGAAATAATTTGTAGGAGGCAAATACCGGCTGAAGCAGTGACAGGGGGGATGAAAGGAGTGTATACAGAGTGTTGTGGCCAGGGGTGGTGAAAGGGAAGGGTGGAAACGGGCTGTGTCAAAGAGGGATCAATAGTAGGTCAAGGGGGAGGGGATGGACTGGGGAAGTAAAAAACTGAAAGTATAAGGAGACTAAGTATATAATGCTTAAGAAGGAAGGATTGTAGTAAAGGTTAATGAGATGTGAAGCAACTGCTCGTAGGGTGCTGAGGAGCTACCTTGAATAGTCGTCCAGCTGGTAGGAAAGATGGAGGGTTAGTCTAATGTTGACGGAAGCAGTTACATTTTTCTTTGAATATTTTGTTGTATAGATATTTAAAGGCTGTAATAGATATGAGCTTGTTCACTTTCAGTGTCTTTTGCATTGTGTTCCATAGGGTGGATAACACATAACTAACAGCATGTCTGCCATGTCGAGAGTGGAACTTAGGCACTTTAAGAGTAATGAAGTTCAGGCTTCTTAATGCATAATTACTTGATGAGGCTTGTGGAAAACAGTCTGAGATATATTTTGGAAGCTGCAGTGATATTGCTCTGTAAGTCCATAGTAATGCATTCCTATCCCTTCTATATTGAAGTGAGGGCCAACCAACTGCGGAGTATAGCAAGCAGTGGTGAGTACTGTATGGTAAGTCTGTGATAAACCTCAGAGCTCTATGGTATAGTGTATCTAATTTGTTCAAGCATACCATAGGGCAGTGATTGTATAGGAAGTCAGCGTAGTCTAAAACTGAGAGGAATGTGGCCTGGACCATCTTCTTTTTTGAATCACTTGAAAGGAAGTGCCTTATTCTATAGTAAAGTCCAAGTCTTTGTCTAAGCTTTTTTAGTAGCTCTTCCAGATGTTCTAGATAGTCTAATCTACTATCTAGCCATACCCCCAGGTATTTGAACTTTGTGACATATTCAAGATTTTCACCAAGTGCAGTGGATAGTTTAGGGAGATCGATTGGGATTGAGTATTTTGCCTGCACCTGTGGGGAAAAGAACATTGCCTTAGTTTTTTTTGCATTCAATAGTAGTTTTTTTTCCAGCAGCTGGAGTTGCAGTAGGTCGAATTCTGCTTGTAGTTCTTTGCAGGCTGTTGTAGGAGAAGGGTGACTGAAAAAAGATGATCTCAAATGCATTGAGAACTCTTTTCCATTGCAGTCTTGTCAAAGCTCAACAAGTTACTGGAGAAACTAGTGGCCTCTCAGGTTACAGAATACCTTCAAAAATATAACCTTTTATCTACTGCACAGTATGGCTTTAGGCAGAATCATAGTATACCAACTGCCCTCATCTGGTTTACTAATGATGTCAAAATGGCTGTGGAAAGGAGTGTGTACACAGGGGCCGCTTTCATCGATCTAACAGACTGTCAATCTTGTGGACCATACCTTAATCAAAACTAAATTAGCAGCGCTTGGTTTCTCATCTGCTGTCATTACCTGTTTTTTTCAGTTACCTCAGTGATATCAGTTTGTCAAATTTAACCACTCTAAATCTGACCTCTTCACTATTAATAGGAGTTCCTCCAAGCTCCATTTTGGGCCCACTGCTCTTTACTCTGTTCCTTAACAGTCTTCCCAGGTCCACATCTTCCTGTTCCATCCTGTTTTATGCACACAATATGGTGCTATATACTAGTTCCAAGAACACTTCTGACATAAACTTACAGCTTCATGCTGACTTTTGTAGTGTTCAGTCCCGGGCTTATCCAAGCTTATTGTTAAGCCAAAAACAGGCTTATTCTGGACTCTGGCAAAATGCACTCAATGCTCTTTGGGTTGGCATCGAAACTGAGAGCTTGTCTATCCATCTATTCAGATGGCCCTCCCCTTACTCTTTCAAGTACCTGGGCCTTACACTGGATCCTGCCCTTTAATTTACCCTACACATATCTAATGCCTGTAAGTCTGTTAATGCAAAACTTGGACTTGCTTATAGAGTAAGACATGTTCTGACACCTGCTACTAGGCTAGCTATTGCTTAGGATGTTTTGTTGCCTAGCCTTACCTCTGGTCTTATATTGTATTCTCGGCAGAGCAAATGTAACTTAAATAACTGGATTGCTACTTATAATAACATTTACTACTTTGCCTTATGAGCACCCAGACTTACCCCCACTGCACCCTACTCATACCTAGGGTGGCTATCCCCATCTTCATGATGGCAGCATACCCTAGGCTGTACCATAGACAAGATTATTAGATCAGTCAAACTTGCTGCTTTTCCCAGCTTGTTAATTAAACATGATCAGGCCTACCCCTTCAGATCTAGTGACCTGTCCCTTATGTGTGTGCCCAAGTGCTCTACAAACAAGGGCAAGCAGGGTCTTTCCTGCTTCTTCCTATGTTCCAGAACTCACTTCCTCCTTAGCTTAGGATCTCTCTGTCACAGCCAATTTTCAAGAGTGAGTGTCACAAGTTCTTACTGTCCTCTGATAAAGTCTCATGTACCGAATGCACTGTAATTGCTGGTGTTATTTGCCCTTCTTTTGCTCTCTCAGCTGTACACAATGTTGTATTGGTTCACATGTTTTTTTGCACTACTGAACTATTGTACCTCTACTGTTGATGTCTATAGAACTGTTCTTTTATTCCTTCTAACACTGTGATACCACTGTTTTGATCTTGTACATCTGGGTCGTGCCTGAAAATGGACTTCGTAGTATCTAGTGCACCTACCTGTTAAACAAAAACTAAATCAATAAATAACTAGCATTTTCTCCTCCAGATCCAAACTCTAAAGTGGCCCTAGTCAGAGATGCCCCCTATCCCCTTACCTTTTCAATTCATATCTGAAGCCACCATTAAGAAGATTGAAACAAGAGGAGGGGGCACCAGGGGTACATTTGGGAAAACAACAGTATAAAAGTACCTCCTTACATAGATAATATTCTGCTCCATTTAGCAAACCATACAGCATCCCTGCCTAGGGTCAGTGAAAATATTGAAAGACTTTGGAGAGTTCTTGGCCTATAAGCTTAATACTAGTAAAACTAATGTGTTAACTTTAAACTAGAGGGTCATCAAATAAGACTGCCAACTCCATGTACATTGGGTGTCTGTCTCCATTATGTATTTGGGCATTGAAATGTCCACAAGTAAACAAAAAATGAAAATAAAAAATCATGACATAATTTAGAGCAAAATTCAGCAAGACCTTGATAGATGGATAATCTTGCCTCTCTTCTTATGGGGACACATCCATATCATAAAAATGATCATATTATCAGGATTGCTATATGATATCCCCTCAGGATGTTAACCATAGTGTGGTGCCCTGATGGTAGTGTGTGCTGGGATCCACTAAAATAAAAGGGTACTAGAGCAAGAGTGCCGTGATGACTCAAATAAATTGCAAACAATTTACCAACACCAGTGCCACTCCATGCAGGTGGACTGGTGGGAGGACACTTCAGGTTCCAAAGAGGTGGATGTTGTCACATAACAAAAAGAGGTGCGAGTCAGTAGATAATAGGTTTCCAAATGCTTGACAGGCATTATTCTTCAAACAAGGGGAAAGGAAGACACGGTTACAGGGAAAAGCAGGGAACTATAATTTCTAACCTCCTGTATAAGGAAAACTGTAAGGCAAAATCGGCTGTAACAGCTATGCTTTAACAGGGTCTCTAACTCTAACGTCCCTGTAAGAGGGTGACTTTATGGCAAAACTGGCACAATTGGCAAATTGACTGTAACAGCTATGTTATAAGAGTGTCTTATGCAAATCCTTCTAATTTACCGGTGAGGTGCACCTCTTGCAAAGGCCTATTACCTGGAGTACGACACACTATGAAACATACAGAAAATTATAGCAAAACTCTATACATATTAATAATGGCAGTTCATGCACGGTCGTACTTTCTCTGTCACCGGAAAGAAAACAGGAACAAAGAAACTGGCATAAAAAGGAACAAGTTGACTGGCTGGCTAGTGCGACTCTGGGGACTTCTTGAGAAACTAGGGGAATACAGAGAGGGTTTTAAACAGACCATGACTTTCTCAGCCATACCCATCTCTCTCGGGTTGCTGGAATTTAAGGATAAGCACCAAGATTTCCTCGGCTTAAAACCCACTGTGAGCTGCAGGAGCTGAAGCACAAAGGATACAGCCATGGTCCGCTGGTGGACAGTCAGGTTGAGACAACCAATACAGTGGCTAACCCACCACAGCCCACTTCTGGACTGCCAGGAACCGACGATGCAGAACACCCCTGCCACAGCCCACTTCTGGACTGCTGAATAAGGAAGAAGATGCAGAATACCTTGCCACAACCCGCTTCTGGACTTCCGGGTAAGGAAGAAGATGCAGAACACCTTGCCACAGCCCGATTCTGGACTGCTGGGTAAGGAAGAAAATGCAGAACATCCTGCCACAGCCTGCTTCTGGACTGCTGGGTAAGGAAGAAGATGCAGAACACCATGCCACAGCCTGCTACTGGTCTGCTGGGTACCGAGGATGATGGGAGGACCCCATGGAAATCAGGAATCTGGACAAAGAAGTCTTCAGACGATGAAGAACGACAGCGTACTGGGCACCAAGGCTGGACGAGCCAAGAACTGAGGTAAAATAAGGTCGCCCCTTAGTTTATGCATCATCACAGTCACAGGACTAGATCATGTGACCCACTCACCTTTTTAAACAGCCCATTTTCCCATCTACAAGTTATATTTTCTAGCCACTAGGACTCACTTCTGCCTCACTCCATTTCCTTGATTGCACTGCCCTACCAACCCCTCTGTGCTCTCACTTTCCCCCCTTCTCTCCCAGGCGGCTTTCCAGACACTCCCATAGCTGGACTTGAATTTTGGACCCTTGGCACTGTAAGTGAATGCCTTTCCCCTGCGCCATTGTGCCTGCATTATCCTACTCCCTGGCTAACAACAGTATAATGTCTACCTGTGCAACATCATACCTGGGCTAACTATCGTGGCTCCTTTTCCAATTTTGCTTCCTGTAGTCAATATTTACAACTACCCCAGTCCCTCAACCTAACCTGCCGTTAAATGCATACACTGCAGACCAGACCTTTATGGCCCTAGGTACTACCTGCCATCTACCAATGAAACCATTGCTGACACCGGATGTCTCTTCACCCCTTTCCCCACCACCCCTCCACCTCACTGCTTCATCAGTTCTCTCCCTCCCCATCCCCTCAAATATTTCTGCACACCTCTGTGCATAAGCCCGTAGGTCCTCCAAACTTATCAGGCTTTCCTTACTGAGATATGCCCTCTTATTGCTTCTGCTATCGGGGAATGTACATCCCAATCCGGGCCCCCCATCTTTCTGCCCCCCCCAGCAATAACTAGAATGGATTAGTTATAGCCTCCATGAATATCCAGAGCTTACTAAATAAAATAACCCCCTAAAAGCCTGGATAACCCAACATTTGCCAGACATCCTAACCCTGACTGACACCTGGTTATCACCTGGCACCCCAGAAGCTGCTGTATCTATCGACAGATACTCACTTTTCAGGTCAGACAGGTTAAGTAAAAGGGGTGGAGGGTGTACCATTTACATTAGGATCCCTCTTCAGGCCCTCCCTCTCTCACTCTCCCTCCCATCACACTTGGTGCCAAGGCCCTGGCTGTCAAAATGATGCTTGGTAGCCAGAATAAAAGCATATACCTTATAGTTTCCTACATCCCTCCTAGGGATCAGAAACCTGCATTTGAAAAGATCTTGGCTGCCATTTCATCCCTTCCAAATAACTTGGAAATCATCCTAACTGGAGATTTCAATATAGACCAGCTTTCCTTATCAGCTAAGCCCTTTATGGACTCGGCTGCAGCACCTGACCTTGTCCAGATGGTCCAGTCACCCACCCACCTAAACTACAAATCAGGTTCCTCTACACTACTAGACCTTTTCTTCACCAATCAACCTAAACACATCTCCCACGTTGCAGTCCTCTCTGACTCCCTCAGTGACCACTCTCTGGTTATCTGCCTGTGGTCAAATAAAGCATCTGCACCCCATCACCCCATCCATCTTAGAAGGCTCAAGAAAGACTCCCTCCCCAAACTTAAAGCCTTTCTCCAGTTCTGTGACTGGTCCCCACTTTTCTACGCTACTGACGTGGACTCTGCCCTTAACCACTTTATCACCCTGTTCAACCACGCCTCTAATATCTTTACACCTCTAAAAAAGCAATATATTAAAATCAGAAACAACCCCTGGGTCTCCCTGGAACTGTTGACACTGTTACGGTATCATGATAACCTCTGGCTGAGGGCTCTTGACTCCAGGCACCCTCGAGATAGGCAGCTGTACCACGAAGCCAGGAAAAAATGCACCTGGGCTATCCACCAAGCCAAAGTTTTCCACTACCGTCAGGCACTCTTGGCATCATGGGGCTTCGGTCATGACTTCTGGTGGAATCTAAAGGAAATAACTGGAAAAGTAGTTCACCTGCCACCTGCCCAACTAAATATCGATGGGAAACTGCTTCAGCACCCTAAAGACATTGCAAACACCCTTAATCGTGCATTCTTGGACCTCAGTGGTGTGCTGCCCAACAAGTTCTTAGACTCACCCCCAGACATCTTCCCAACCTCAACTTTCCCATTCAACCTCCCACCTTTCCGCTTTAAACCTATATCCCCCAACACAGCTTGTAAATATATATCTAGCTTTATCTCTTAATCCAGACATAGTGGGGATACTCTTGATCTCAAGCTCCTAAGGCTCACTTTGGAAGAAGTTCTCGCCCTGCTTACAGAAATCTTCAACCAATCCCTGTGCCTGAGGCAGTTCCCTAGTACTTGGAAGTGTGCTGTTATCACACCTCTACTCAAGGGGGGAGGACAGCACTGCCCCAAACAACTACCACCCACTCTCTATTTTGCACCTCTCTCCAAGGCATTGGAGAAAGTTATAGCTGATCAGAAACATACAAACATGGAAACACAGTGGTTGACAGTAGATAAGGACCACAAGGCCCATCCAGTCTGCCCATTTTTATTTCTACCTTATGAATGTGCCATCAGCATTTGCTCTGTCAATGGCCTAACTATTCATACTTATCTGTATTGCTCCCTTATGCCTATCCCATGTCTGTCTGAAGCCCTGCACTGTATTCATATCCACCACTTCCTGAGGTAGGCCATTCCATGCATCCACCACCCTTTCTGTGAAAAAGAACTTCCTCACATTACCCCTTAATCAGCCTCCCTCTAATCTCATGCTGTGTCCTCTTGTCCTGCTATTTTTCTTATATTGAAACATGTTAGACTCTTTCACCTTGTTAATGCCCTTAAGGTGTTTGAATGTTTCAATCATATCACCTCTCTCCCTCCTTTGCTTTAGGGTATACATATTGAGCTATGTTAATCAGTCCTCATACATTTTCTGATGGAGTCCCTGCACCATTTTGGTTGTCCTTCTCTGGACAGTCTCAATTTGGTCAATTTCCTTGTGAAGGTGTGGCCTCCAGTACTGCATGCAGTACTCCAGATGGGGCCTAACCAGTGTCTTGTAAAGAGGAATTATTACCTCCCACTTACGACTTGTGATACCCCTACAAATACACCCCAACATCCCCCTAGCCTTACCTACTACTTTAGTGGTCTGCTTGTATGATTTCAGGTCATCTGTGACGATGATGCCCAAGTCTCTTTCTTCTCTTGTGACTACCAGCAACTCCCCTGCCAGCCTAGAAGTGGCTTCAGAGTTACTCTTCCCTATGTGCATGATCTTGCACTTCTTTGTGTTAAACCCCAGTTGCCACTCTTCCGATCATTTTGCCAGTTTATCCAGATCTCTTCTCATTCTGCCCACCCCATCTGGATCATCTACTCTGTTGCAGATCTTGGTGTCATCTGCAAACAAACAAACCTTACCCTCCAGTCCATCTGCAATGTCACTGATGAAGATATTAAAGAGGACTGGCTCCAGGACTGATCCCTGAGGTACCCCACTTGTGACTTGCATCTCTTCTGACTGTATACCATTTACCACCACTCTCTGTTTTCTGCCCGTCAACCAGTTTGCCACCCAGTTGACCAACTTCTGACGCACTCTGATCCTACCTAGCTTATTAATCAATCTTCTATGTGGAACAGTACCGAAAGCTTTGCTGAAGTCAAGGTAGGTGACATCAACTGCTCCCCCTTGGTCCACCACGCTGGTTACGCAGTTAAAGAAATCTATGAGATTAGTTAGACAGGACCTACCTGTTGTAAACCCATGCTGTCTTGGATCCTGTGCTCCTATGGATTCCAGGTGTTGCACTATCCTTTCCTTAAGGAGTGCCTCCATAATCTTGCCCACTACTGAGGTAAGACTGACTGGTCTGTAGTTCCCTGCCTCCTCCCTGCTACCATTCTTGAGGAGCGGGATCACATGAGCCCTTCTCCAGTCTTCTGGAACCTCTCCTGTACTCAGAGGCTCACTAAACAGTTCTAATAATGGCTTTGCCAGTTTCAACCTTAGCTCCTTTAGTACCCTGAGATGTATTCTATCAGCTCCGATTGCCTTGTCCACCCTTTCTTTTGTGAAGGGACTAGTCCCCCCCCCCGTGTCCATGATGCTGAGCCGTGGGCCCTGCCTCCCTTCTCCTCAGTAAATTCTGAGCCGAAGTATCTATTTAGGATAGATTTTTTTACATGGTCCTCCTCCTCACATGCCCCCTTATCCCCACTGATCTTACCAAAACCCCCTCTGGACTTTCTTCTTTCACTAATGTTTCCATAGAAAGTCTTGTCACTTTCTTTTACTGTTCATGCTAGTGTTTCCTTGCTTTGGGCCTTTGCCTACCTTACCGCTTTCCCTGCTTCCCTTAGGGAAGTTTGGTATGCCTCCCTATCTTCACCCCGCTGCATTACTTATATTTCCTGAAGGCTAGCCTTTTGGCTCTGACCTTTTCTGCTACTGTTTTTGAGAACCAAAGTGGTTTTCTTCTTCTTTTGCACTTCCTTTTCTCTCTAAGACAATGGGATGTTGCTTCAAGTATTGCATCCTTAATGCTTGCCCACTTTGCCTGTACCCCCTCACCTGTATTTCTTTTTGCCAGGGCTAGCTTAACTCTGCTGGCCATCTTATCAATGTCAGCTCCTCTGAAGTCCCATATTTTTGCCTTGGAATGGGATGATTTAGTTCTAGTGACCAAACTGAACCATACCATGTGATGATTACTGGCTCCTAGGTGATCTTCTACCTGGAGATCTGTGATCCTTTCCCTGTTAGTCAGTACTAGATCTAGGATAGCTCTGTCTCTTGTAGGTTGCTGTACCAGTTGTTTGAGGCCCTCCCCTGCAGGGAATCCACTATGTGTCTAGTTCTGGTAGATGTTCCTGCTGGTATTGACCAATCTGTATCTGGCATGTTGAAGTCTCCCATTATCAGAACCTCCCCTTTAGCTGTCATGTTTTGTATATCTTCTAACAACAATGTGTCTGTGTCCTCTCCCTGGTCTGGAGGCCTGTAGACAACCCCAGTTCATATGGCTGTCCCATTTCCTTCTGTAGCTTTGATATTGTCATTGACATAAAGGGCCACTCCCCCCCCCCTCCTTTTTTCCCCTCGGTCTCTTCTGAACAGTACATAGCCAGGTACTGAAGTCTCCCAAGTGTGGTTACTGGTAAACCATGTCTTGCTAATGGCTACTATGTCCAGTTTAGCCTTTGTCATTACTGCCTGCAGGTCTGGGATCTTGTTTTCCAGACTGTGAACATTTGTGTACATGATTTTCCCTATGGCCAGATTTTGGTGTGTTAGTTGTTGGGCAAGGTCTGGTGTTTCCCCTGTGTGTCATATGAGGAGCCAGACCTTTTTCCTTACCTGGTGATGCAAATGAACTACAAACATGCTGAACTCCTGTTTGACCACTAGCTGAGGGGGGAAGGGTGTTCTTCCCATTTGACGTATCGGGTGCTGCACCCCTCTCCCCAATTGCTAGTTTAAATATTCTGCAAATACATTAAACTTCTGCTCCAATGCACTGACTCCCCCCTTAGTCAGATGCAGTCCATCGAATTTAAAGAACTTTCGCTCCCAAAACCGTTGCCAGTACCTACAAATTTGTGTCATTTTTCCTGGCACCAGCCCTTGAGCCACATTTTAGCTCCCCTATCTCCCCTTCTCTGACCTTCTGTCCATCTTTCCCCCTCTCCCAGACTGGCAGGATCTCAAAGAAGGAGATGCTGGATGAAATGGATGATAGTTTGTCACCCAGCCTGATCAGGCGTTCCTTGGTTTCCACAACTGACCGGTTGGCGATATTGTTAGTCCCTATGTGTACCAGGATGTCAATGTTTTCTCCTGCTTCCTGTACAATTTTAGTAATGCGGTCAGTGTCTCTCCACGCTGATGTACCTGGGAGACATCTGACAATTACCCCTGGCTGGAGAAAGGTATCACCTCCCTGAATCATGGAGATATTTTTTTGGATTTCCTTTTTGCTTTTTTTGTTTTGATTCCTGTTTTGGGAGAGTTTTGTTGTGCTAGCTCCTGTGCTGCAGTGTCCTGCTCTGTAGTGTCCTCTGCCCCTTTGTTTGATTTTGCTTACTGACTACCTCACCAATCTTAATCTACTCCTCCCTGTCCAACATGGTTTTTGTAGAGGACACAGCACCCCCACGGCCCTTCTCGAGTACACTTCTTTCATTCACCAGGCACTAGATTGTGAACACTTGGTAGGATCTGTTTATATAGACCTTACCAAAGCATTCGATATGGTTAATCATGACTTGCTACTCCTATCCCTCCCTTCCCTGTGTATAACCACTGAAGTAGTTGCCTGGTTTGAGAGCGATCTCTCCAGCCACACCCAGCAGGTCAGAATTGGTCCCACCATCGCATCTCAAAGTCCCATTCACTCTGGTGTCCCTCAAGAATACATATTTGGCCCCCTACTTTTTAGCTTGTTCCTTAACTCCCTCCCCAAGACCTGTCCTGGTAAATTGCTTCTCTACCCAGATGACACAGTCATCTTCGACTCGCACCCCAATCTCAGTACACTCCAAAATATGCTTCAGGTGCATTTCAGCACCACTGAATCCTGGTTTGTCAACCACAAGTTAATTCTGAACTGTAGTAAGACCAAATCAATAGTCTTTACCCACCTACAAAACAGACACAGTGGGTTTCCCCTAAACATCTTTAACTCTGGTAATATTCCCATTGAACAGGTCTGGTCCTTCAGATATCTGGGTATTACTCTTGATTCTCAATTATCTTACCGGGACCATATCCAAGTGCTTTTATCTGCACTGAACTCCAGGATAGAGTTGCTCTGTTGTCACAGGCAATTCCTCTCTCCAGCAGCCCTCCACCAGGCCGTATCATCTTTTGTTGTCTCCCTAGTAGACTATAGCCTAGTAATTTATGGCTCTGCTGATCCTACCTCCCTCTCGCGGATAAAAACCACCTTGAACAAGGCATATTGACTGGTGACAGGCCAGAAAAGATTGACTCACACCTGTGAATTATACATATCAGACAGATGGCTGAGTCTAGATGACAGAATTAAATACTTCACCTGTATTATGATAAAGAAAATCTTCCTCAGATCCATTCCCCCAGGGCTTGATTCCTTGGTCATGGTAGCTAAACCCACCCACAGCTCTAGAAATGCTACAAGAGTGTCTTTCACAGTTCCTTATTGTAGGACTGCGCTTTGTCAAACAGCATTTATTTACAGGGTCCCCTCTCGGATCAATGAACTCCCAACCTCAATCAACCACCTTGCTACCACTGGCCCTTTCAAAGTGGCCATAAAGTGCCACCTGATTGATCATTCAGCCTGCAGATGTTTTGACTAAGCTTGGATGGATACTTCTTGCTCTTTATCCCTACTTTTGACTATTGCTTACAACATACTACCTACTTGTATAATAACAATGGCCCTGTAGGCCTGCTGTGATAAGCTGTGCCTCAGTGGATGTTCTGTTATTGATTGTTATGCGGCTCAACCATGGCCAGTCTCTGGCCGGCTTTATAACGTGTACCATGTTTCAGGTACATCCTGTGAAATTTCCTATATACAATGTCCTCCCCTGTTTTTTACCCTGATGTATGTTAATCTACTGCCCTCATGTAACCTGGACAAGAATCCTTTGTAAAAGAGTCAGCTACTCAAAGGTTATTTTCCGATTTCTCAAATAAATAAATAAAAAATAAAGCAATAAACAGGACATTGATTCATGTGACTGGAACAGAAGATCTGGACAGCACTTCAGTGTGGATGACAAAAGAAGAAAACAGACAGCAGACTCTGCCCTGGGCCATGGCGTACACTGGGGACTGTTAGAGGAAAATAACAAATGTGATGTTGCAAGGGTATGGCTATGAACATGGCTCTACTCTTCAGGAGTACTGCTGCAGGCTGCCTCTGGAGTGTGCTTGAGGATCACCCATTTGAGGGCTGCTGAAGGTTCATTCAGAGACACACAAGTGAATTGGCTCTGAAGGCTTACTGAAGACTGAGTGAAAAGGTGCTTTTACACACAGGCGAGTACAACGGAATGGCCATTATCTGTGTGCCGCCGTTGTACTCTCTTCCATTTGTGGTTCACTTTAAGCGCTGAAGGTATTCCAGCAACCCCCAGTCTCCGCTTTCAGTATTTGTGTTTCGGCTCCCCCATGGAATGTGGTGCTTTATGGCTGTTTTTTTACTGCTGCCGGAATGGCTGTTTTACACAGCCAGATGAAATGGGACACATAGGGACGAACCGAGGAAGGAAGAGATTGTGGTTCGGGTGAACGTTCGCCTGTGTAATGGAACAGATGCATTTTACACACGGGGATGTAACAGTATACTGTTTCTGTAACAATCATTCCATTACAAAAACCTGTGTGTAAAAGCACCTAATAATGCACTGGAGAACCATTTCTGAAGGACTGCTGAAGACTGATTCAGAAACACAGTAGCACAAGATGCTGGCTCAATGCAATTAAAAGTCACAGTTCCAACAGTGTTGCTTAATGTCACAGTTCCAGCAGTTATGAAGAATATCACAGTCTTTGAATGTACAGACCACAGTAAATAACAGGCTCTTGGTTGCTTCTATCCAGGCACCTTCTTGGTGAAGCCCTTGCTAACTGTGGACCTAACTGTAGTGGGGTCCCTCTAACTAAAACAGGCTCTCCTGCTACTGTGGGGTACAATGATGGCTAAAAGCTAAATGGCCTCCTTCGACTGGGAGTTGGACAAGTTGGGTGGGCCCCCCACCTTATAGCTGCACTGGGACCCTTAAAATTAATTGCCCTACTATAGCTGGCTAGGTCCCTTTTAACACCTGTGGACCTAAATGGCTAACTAGGCTCCTTTGACACCATTGGGCCTATATGACTGGCTGAGTCCCTTTAACACCTGGGACTGATATGGTTGGCTAAGCATCTGTAACACTATGGGCTACTGTGACTGCTGAGCCCCTTTAAACATGCTGGGTCTTGTTGCTGGGCTCCTTGTAACTGCTGTGGGCCCAATTGCCTCTTTAACCTATGGGCTTTCTGTAGCTGGGCCCCTCTTTACTATCTTGGGCCTAGCTTTGCCCCTTTAACCATCGGGCCTAGTTGCACCTTTTAATAGCTAAGGCCTTTCTGTCTAGGCCTCCTTTAACTGTTTGGACCTCTCATGGCTGGGCCCCCTTTAAATCTTTGAGCCTGCTTTGCTCCTCACAGCACTGGGACTACTGGCCTACTGGGCCCCTTTTGAATCTCTAGGCCTGCCTTATCCATTTAAATAATTATTTGGGCCTTGTTGCCCCTTTAAATCTCTCTCGGGCCCAAGCAAGGCCTTTGTGTCACTCCTCTCTCTTTTCTCTGCCTTGCCCCATCTTCTAATGAATATTTATAACCATTCTACAGGACCCAAGGTCCAGAGACCCACCCATGGGTGTCACCATGCCCGCTGAATTTTAATTTATGTAAATCAGGCCCTTAGGTCTCCCCTGCAGCTCTGAGCTGATTTCTGTTCTCTTTGGGCCTAGCACTCTCTAAAAAAAATTAAAATAAACTGTTACTTCTGTTGTGGCAGTCAGCACATTACAGGCATGCTGCCACTGACTCACTGCCCCAGTCTGGGGTGAGGAAGAAGGAGTCAGAAGGTGGAAGGTGCTGCTGACCGAGGGAGGGCTTTCATGCAGGAATCTGGGTGACAGGAGACCTTGTGGGGCTTCCGATGCTGCCAAACAGCTCTTCTCTGGACCAAAGGATGCAGCACTGATGTGGACACCGACGAGGAACGCGTACTGAAATACCAAATATTTAAAATAACAAACCAGGACACTAAGCCCTTTTTTGAGGAGATGAGACATTTCTTTACTTTTCTGTGCATCTGATGGCATTCTGGATTGCATGCCTTGACAAGCAGGCAGTCTTCAGTGACTGGATGTAGCAGAGCCACACAGAAAAGCCCTCAGGGACAGCGTCAGCCCTCCTGGCAAGCTCTTCTCATCCCCCAACGTTTTCTGTGTCCTTTCTCCTCCACAGTCACCATGATTCACCCCAAACAACTTTATTTGTTTAAAATTTGAAAAGCAACACTCTATGTTCTGATTCTGGCTCTGGAATACTGAGCACGTGCAGCTCAGCACAACATTCTATCTTGGGTACAATGTTTATTTTTGCCATGTGCTGGCATAGCAACATTAGCTTGGCATTTCTGGCTATATTTGCATTATTTTGGGTTGGTATTTTGGGCACCTGGGCATTTCTGGGGCACCTCTATACTGCACTAGGGCACCTTACATGACTGGGGCACCTCTATACTTTTCTTTTGTGCCCCCAACTTTGTGGTACTACATAGGTCTACTAAAAATGTGTTTTTAGATGGTCTACCCATTGTCTCTTTTTTTATATAAATAAAGAAAACATAGTAACATAGATGATGTCAGCAGAAGAAGCTAATTTGGTCCATCAGTCCATCTAATCTGCCCTGTTATAGGAACCCAGAGGATCATATTTTAACCTTACAGTATCTACATATCTAGGGAGGTTCACCCTTTCAGACTTTTTTAGGAGCTATCTGGCACTTTGGAACAAGGGAAGTGCATATAATACACTTCAGTGTCTGACCACTAAAACTGATTTATGTGAAAAACATGAGACACAACCACAAGCCTTACTGTACTCAGATTATTCTTGGCTTCCACAAACTTCAAATACTCACCAACTGACACACTGACTTTGATTTCTAAGCAGTTTTATAACTACATTAATTACATTCCCAAAATGGAGCCTATGCAACTGCTATAGAGCAACCCCAACCTGAAGTTAAGAGACAATAGTGAGAAGAGCAGAATCGGGAAAAGGGCAGGCAGTACCTTAGTTGAGAGCTTACTCAAAGGAAACAATTTGCACATTTTATGAACTCAAGAATGTCTAATAACTTACAGAATACAGAGGCATTCCCCTATCTTTGATAGTGAAACATAGAAACATAGAAACATAGAATTTGACGGCAGATAAGGACCGCTTGGCCCACCCAGTCTGCCCATTTCCCTACCTGATGGATAAGCTGCAGATCCTAGTTAACCAGCAGCCTACTTCTTCCTACCCCCACCCACTAGAATTGCCTTATGACTGTCCCATGCATGCTTGAATTCCACCACTGTTTGTGACTCCACAACCTCCTCTGGAAGGCCGTTCCATACATCCACCACCCTCTCTGTGAAAAAATACTTCCTTAAATTACCTCTGAGCCGCCCTCCTTCTATCTTCAAATTGTGCCCCCTTGTTCTTGCACACCTCTTTTTTTGAAAGATGCTACCCTCTTGGACTTTGTTGATTCCCTTGAGGTACTTGAAAGTTTCTATCATGTCCCCCCTCTCCCTCCTTTCCTCGAGGCTATACATATTAAGCTCCTTAAGTCTCTCTTCATATGTCTTCCAGTGCAGACCCTGCACCATTTTAGTTGCCCTCCTCTGGACCGCTTCCATCCTGTCTATGTCTTTGAGGAGACTGGGTCTCCAGAACTGCACGTAGTGCAGTGAATCTGTAGTTCAATAGGTTATTTTCCATGGCCAATTGACAGAATAACCTTAGAGGGAGAACTGACACAGGCAGTGCAGGGACAGCATGCAGTAGGCAGACTTTACAAAACATTAGGCAACTTCCTTCACTATAGTTAGGGGGCATGCTGCAAGTACTGAGCTTATATGGAAGAATACAAACACTTAGATTGAATAAAGAATGTGGACCAAGTATACCAATTTATAAAGTTTGATCATGATATAGATTAATGCAAGTCAAACTAATCAATGACATCTGTCATACATCCCAGAAACTAGTGGCTTAGTGTGCACTGAGGTCACCCATTTGTTCTAGATGTTTAGAGGCTAAGGGTATACACCTCCACATCCTCTGGAAATGTAATAAGGCATAGTCTTTTTTTTGCGCTCTTATCAAAGAAAAGCTGGACCCCATGCTGGGATTGGAGGACTGCTTCATATTTCAAATATGCATTCTTTGAACTGAAATAAATGATCTGATGGACAACAGATGTTATCACATGTCCCTAATTGCCATGGTGGCAAACAAATTAATCTTTACATACTAACTAGACCAGATGTTGCCATCCTTTACAGATAGTGTTGTGTGAAATTGGAATATTTCGCCAAGCAAAATATTTTCATAATTAACACATTATGCAAAATATTTTGCTTGGCGAAATGTGAAATTTTGCCCATGGTTGTCAGAGAAATTTTGCCCACAAGCCAGATAAAGTTCGCCACTGCTGGTGGAATTTCATCACCCGCGGGCCAAATTTCACTTCTCGTTGGCCAAATTTCTCAATCTGTGCTGGACTGGTGACCTGGAGAAATTGTGGGCTAAACTGTGAAATTTAGCCACAGTTACATGAAACATTTCACATGGCAAAATTGGCGATTTCACCACAATTTCACCAGCAAAATTTAATTTCACTGCATCCCTATTTACAGAGTAGCACCAAGAAGCATTGCAAGTCCTGCAAATGGAGCACATGATTGCTTTGCTTATACACACATACTAGGGCTTACAAGAAAAGATGGGACACCCACAGTACCCTGCTAACAGTACTGTAATGAGTGACCTCAAATTCTGTATCAGCTGTAAGAAGCTAGTGTTCTTACTCCTGCACTGAGGCTATAATTGATTAACATGTGTCAAAATACATTTAATGCTTGTGACATATTCCTGCAGGGAGTGGGAAGGGGTATTGCTTATCTGTATGATTGTTAGCTTATTCTTTCCAGCCTCATATGAACGTTGTGCTGTCTGGTGTTTTTTTTTTTTTTTTTTGTGCTAAAGATTTAATTAAGTACAATATGCTAAATATAAATCAACCAGTGCATTTTTGTTAAATGGTCTAAGTGCACCAGCTGTGCCAAAGTCTGTGGCTGCACCACTCTCCATTGTCTTTGCACCATATTTAGAAAAAACTGCCTAATATCCATAATAATAATAATAAAGAACAAGGGGAAGCCTAATACCAAAACTATTTCAGTTATACGCTATACTTCAAATATTTGTAAAGACATAAGAAACCAAGCAGTCCTGCAGCCAAAGGTGCCACCCTCTGGTTCCCTACCAGTGCTCAAATGCTCACCTTGGTCCTGGAATGGGGGTAAAACAGTGAAAAGCTAAAAAAGAAAATGGCACAGACACCAAATATGCTAATGTTTAATTTATTTTACCATAAAATAAGACAGCAAAACCATCTGCTCTGGAGGTCTGGTTGCTATGACCTTACAAAGTTTTACAAGTGGCATCAGTTGCTTTTGAAGACTAAATGCAAGAAATGTTCAGTATTTTTTTACTGAATGACTCATCTCTATCACAGATTGACTGTTTCAAATACTTGGATCTCTGGCTAGACAATGGCTTGGAACATGACAAACATATAGAGTACTGAAAAAAAAGGGAAATGACAAATGAAGGGTACTCTATAGATCCAAAGCTTGCCCACCTAAGGAATTTACAAATAAGCAGATCTGCAGCTTATATCACCCAGCCTGGACCATGGGGACACTGTCTACATGACAGCCAATAAAACATTCCTTGAAGAATGAGAGTAAACAGTGAGTAAAATGGTGCAGATTTATCTTATCTTGTTTCCTTAGAACTCACCATTGGGAACTGTATCCCAGGTTAAAATGATTAAACTTAATGTAGGACATTTATGTATCATGATTCATTCCCATCAACTTTGTAAAGCACATTAAATCCTCTTTTAAACGATGAGATATTTATTGTACTTACTGTTAATGCAGATGAGGAAGGTCATTCACAAACCACAGTATATGGCAGCAGATTTAGGATTGAACACTGCAGCACAATCAAGCTAAGGAATTAAGACACAGATGTTACATCACTGACTTTGATGGCCTGGGACATGCCGAGATATAGTCACCAAACCTGCTTAGTGCAATGTCAGTTAGTTCTAGAAGTGGGATTTTCTGTTAAAGAATGTTGTAGTTTATTGTATCAAATCCCTTTGAAAGGTCAATAAATGCAGCATCCATTGAATACCCACAGTTTAGAACTGCTGTAATCTTGTTAGGTCATTTATAGAAGTGATGGAGTGGTACAATAACAGGTTTGAAAGCTTGGTCATGCTATTGCTACCAGGCACTTGTCTAGGTATACAAGACATTGCTTTGTTTGAGACTCAGATACTTTGTTTAATATTAATAGTGCAGAGAACATAGTATACAGTAACTATTGTTGAGGTACATGGATGGTACAGGACAGAAAAAAGCTAAATGTCTATTAAGCCTACCATGTTCTTCCTACTTAGAATTCATCAATCCTTTAAGAGCTCTCAGAGACCCTGTCCTGCCCTTTTGCTTCTAATTCCCCCCCTTGTACATATCATGCTGGGTTTTGAACCCTGAGATATTCTCAGTATTAATCACATTAATTGGTTGATTGTTCCACAGCTCCACTGCCTGGTCTGTAAAGAAGTTTTTATTTAAAGGGAAACATTCATGCACAGAGTCAGGGTACTCAGCCCTGTCCAGAATCTTTTCAGTAGTAAATCAACAAAAGAGAGAACAGACAAGTGGCATTTTCAGAAATAAACTTGTTTATTACACAAAAGTAATCAGATGCCCTAAAACAGGTCTTGCCAATAGACACTGGGAGCCGAAAGTTTCCCGAAACTCCTAGGAGGAAGATGGTCTCAGTAGGGATACGTAATACAGTAGGTTATATACCCCTGATAATTACTATGGTAACTAAAAGGCTAGATACATAAAATGGGCCTCATTGGCTAAAAGTTATGTGGCTCCATGATGTTATCTAAAGATATAGAATATTCGTAAAGTCAGCTAAAAATGAGAACAAAGAACTCATGCAAAATACAGTATATAGTGAAGTGTTACATAAATCTGCATGATGGCAGTGTAGGCTATACAATGGCTTCTCAGAAGGATAACAGAGGGCACATAAATGTATCTTGGTACAATACTTACAATAAGTTAGCAATGTGGCATATAATAATAAAGTGTCCCTCGTTATTTATGTTTATACAGTAAGTACCAATGTCCTAAATACTAGTAATCATTACATATTTGCACAGCATATAACATAACATAAATTGTCCGTGGTGCACAGTGGGTATCAGAGTGTGGAGACCAAGCATAACAACAGTGTCTCACATAATTTGAAAGGCCATGGAAAAGTTGTTTCAGATTATATACTAAACTCATCTGTAGCTGGAAGCACTCCGGAGATATAGATGACTAGGGCCCAGATATTCAAAACTTTGCCCCTGGACTAAATTAGCACCAGCCGGTGGGCAAACGTAGCGCGGAGCAAAAAGCAAGCTATATTCAAAAGGAATAGCCCTGTGCAAAACCAGCCGAATATAGCAAGCAAAGGAAGCTGGGCAAACAAGGCTGGAAGTGCAGGGCAAAAATAGCCCAGGAATAAGATAGCACTGAATATAGCAACAGGGAAGTGCACACTGCAACTGCAGCTCATTAGAATCTGGAGCAAGCTGGTGTTGCAGGCGGAGAACATTGTGTGTGATTGCACAGAGATGTCTCACAGCTGCTGCAAACAATGATGCAAGCCGCGCACTGCAGAACTGTGCTATGCTGAAGTGTTGTTTTGCCCAGGGCTAACCCAAAAACACAGTGCTAACACAATAGCCCGGTGCAAACTGGTCATCCTGGGGCAAAAGTGAGCTATATTCAAAGCTCCTATGCAAATGAGCCGACTTAGGGAATCTGTGGGCATCAAACACATTTGCATCCCATTATGTGCTGCTTAGCATACATTACCATACAGTTTGCCTGGTGCTACTGCATGAAGCACACAGCTCCACCTTTTGGTTGGAATGGAAGTGCAGGATGGATGCTGCAGGCCAAGGTATACTCACAGCATCCCTGTTGGTCAGAATGGAAGCACAGGATGGAAGCAGCAAGAACTGTGTGCTGGCAGGCACAGACATACCTCTCAAGTCCTTGCCTCCTGAATCAGGGACAATGCTTGTGAAAATCAGGGACAAAGACCCAAGATCAGGGACACATCTTAAGAAATGATACTATTCACTCAGAATGCTAACAGACTAAGGGGATTTGTGTTAAAATGCAGTTTTAGAAGAACTAGTTTGTAACTGTCATGTATGACAGTATTGTGTGCTTTTAATCCCCACTGTTCTGTCACAAAAATACATATTGTATGAGGGACAGAGGACAATTTGGAGTCAAAATCAGGGACCTCCCTGAATATCAGGGACAGTCAAGAGGTATGGGAGCATACAATGGACCCATGCATATGTGTGCCTGATACCCACCCATGACCCTGGTAGTCTTGTGGTCCACCCCACCCCCCCAGCATGAATCCCAACTCCCGTTCCATGATAAAACAAATACATTTCCCTGGTACTACAGTGGTTCCCCCCAGTATGAATCCTGACCCCCGTTCCGTGATGATACATTATTTTCCCCTGGTAGTCTAGTGGTCCCCACACCCAGCAGTCATGCCCCCGCACATCCTGATAGCAGCCCACAAACAGAGCTGGCGACTGGCTCAGCCTTCCTCTCCCCACCATGGCCGGCTGCCGACTGAGGTACGAATGAGCGCTACTGTAATGAATGGGCTCATTTATAACAGTGGTGCTCATTTGTGCTCAATCGGCAGCCAGCCATGGTTGTGAGGAGGCTGAGCCGGTGAAAATATATATATACTGCGGCTAGAGGGTCAGGGATCATGCTGAGGGGAATCCTCCATTACCACCTGCTTTTGCTGGCGTATTCGGCATCGTGCTACAGGTCGCAAGCACGCCTGTAGCGCAACACCATGCCTTTCAATATGCCGGTGCACCAGAATCCAGGGCCCCTTCCTTCAGTCCCTCCCCTGCATACATTATGGGTTGAACATCAGCACCAACACCTAGTGCCGGTGCTCACTGTCCTTTTCAATATTGCAGTCTGGTGCAAGGTTGGCACTAGTCCAGCACAACGGGTTTGCGCCCGCCGCTCAGCTTTGAATTTCTGGGCCTAAGTCTGTTAAATAGTAATAATATGTTGCAGCCATTTGTAAAACATTGCGATGTCATCAGTGAAATAAGCTGTGCCTAACTACACTGAGTCAAGCACAACTTGTTCCATGACGACATCGCAATGCTCTAAAAATGGCTGAAATGTAGTATTATTATTTAACAGACTTGGTCATCTATAACTCTACAGTCCTTCAAATCAGTTATAGATGAGCCCAGTGTCTAGTTTGAAAGAGCTTTCATGGGTTTTCATACTATGATAGCCACTGCGTGTAAATGTGTCCCTTTAAGTCCTTCTCTCTACTCCTCCTTTGTTACCATTAATCCTTAATTTTTTTGTCCGTCGGACATATCTTTTATTATTTTAGAGAAACCAAATTTTCTCAAACCAAAGAAATTTTTTCCCTGAGAGGGGGGGGAATTCCCTGTGTCCTGTCTTTCTTCCAGAATAACCGTTTCTGCCTTTTGGAGTTATTGCCAGTAATTCTGTGCCTTGAATTCTGTCTTTGAGCCTTTTGGCTACTCCTTGCAGTTCCAATACAATCTGGAGACAAGTCAAGGTCCAGGGTATGGTTGTTACCTTTCTCGCCCCCCCCAAGCTTATCCTAATTCCTCCTCTTTCCTTTTCCTATTTCCAGAGATTGGGGCCCCTACCCAGTCCCCTTAGTCTCCATCTTCTTCTTGTGTCCTCTCAGTCGTTTATTTCTTCTTTTGTTTTATATATCTTTTCCTTTGCCTGTCCCTTGGACTTCCTTGTCCCACCCTCCCAAGCCTTTTCCTCACCTCTCCGGTGACTCAGAACTGGTGGGAGGGCAGAGTTGACAACACATAACTCACATTGGATATGGGCAAGGAAGGAGTGGAATCTGGCACAAGAGTGCTGGACTTCAGGAGGGCTGACTTTGGGAGGATGGGGGAAGTGGTAAAAGGGTACCTTGCCAGAATTCAATCTAGTATGGACACTAACCAGAGGTGGGAGCTCATAAAGCTGGGGATAGTGGAGGCAACCAAAACCTGCTGTAAGGCCCAGAGCAAGAAGGCTATGGCTAAGAAACCGAGCTGGTTGAGCAAGGAGGTCATAGAAAAGGTAAGGAGGAAAAAAGCTGACTTTAGGAAGTACAAGAAAACAGGGAGAGGGGAGGACAGGGAGGAGTACTTGACGGAATCAGAGGAGGTGACAAGGGCAGTAAGGGGAGCCAAGTCATCTATGGAACTCAGGCTGGCACAAGGCATTAAGAAGGGGGAGAAGGACTTCTTTAGGTATATCAGGAGAAAAGGAGCTGTAAGGACCACATAGTAAGGATTAGGAAGGAGCGGGGTTGGGTGGAAGCAGGGTGCGATAAGGCAGAAGCACTAAATGAGTACTTCTGCTCAGGATTTACTAAAGAGAAGGGGGGACACCCAAGGGGGGAGAAATTGCAGAAATGGGGGGAAGGGGTGACAGGTGGGGAAATCATGGTGGGCAGAGTTCGGGAGGGTTTGAAGGCACAGAGGGTGGATAAGGTGCCAGGCCCAGATGGCATCCACCCCAAGGTACTGAAGGAGCTGGCAGAGGTCCTTGCAGAACCTTTGGCAGACCTATTTAATGCCTCACTACATTTGGGGTGTGTACCTCAGGACTGGACCATGGCTCATGTGGTGCCACTCCACAAGAGTGGCCCCAAGGATGAACCAGGAAACTACAGACCAATGAGCTTCACATCCATCGTGGGTAAGCTAATGGAGACTATCCTGAAGGAGTGGCTGGTGGCCTTCCTAGAGGCCAAAGGACTACAGGATAGCAGACAGCATGGCTTCATATGGGGCAGATCCTGCCAAACCAACCTGATGGATTTCTATGACTGGGTAACTAGGCAACTGGACAGGGGCCATGCAGTGGATGGCCTGTATCTGGACTTCAGTAAGGCATTTGACTCGGTGCCGCATGGAAGGCTGGGAAGTAAGTTAGTAGACACAGGGGCAGGTGCAAAGCCGGTGAGATGGGTAGGAAACTGGCTTCAGGGAAGGCAACAGAGTGTGGTAGTGGGTGGGGAGCTCTCACACCCAAGGGTAGTGACAAGCGGTGTTCCACAGAGCTCGGTGTTGGGACCAGTGTTGTTGGGATATTCATTGCAGACATATCATTGGACATCAAGAGCAAGATCAGTCTGTTTGCTGATAATACCAAGGTAGGAGCGGTGGTGGATGACCTAGGGGGATGGTAGGGGTCGCAGGATGATCTGTCAAAGCTTGAAACCTGGTCAGACACCTGGCAACTGGGGTTTGATGCCAAAAAGTGCAAGGTGCTGCATTTTGGGATGAATAATCCAAGGAGGAGTTACCAGCTGGGGTGTGCAGCTAGCCCAGACAGAGGAGGAGAAGGATCTGGAGGGGTGCTCATTACAGGGTCAATGAAAAGCTCGGCACAATGTAGGAAGGCAGCTACAAAGGCCAACAAAATGCTGGGTTGTATGTCAAGGGGTATATCCTCGAGGAGGGAGGAAGGAGGTGATTCTGCCACTTTATAGGTCATTAGTTAGACCACACCTGGAGTACTGCGTGCAGTACTGGCACCCGTATCTGAAGAGGAACATTAAGTTACTGAAGGGGATGCAGTGCAGTGTGACAAAGATGATCAAGGGGCTGGGGGACTTATCATATGAGAGGAGGCTGAGAGATTTGAACATGTACTCACTGGAGGAGAGGAGGGACGGGGGGACATGATTGAAACCTTTAAGTACATGAAAGGAATAAACAAGACAGGTACAGAGGGGCTGTTCAAAGTAAGAGAGGGGAGGGACACCAGGGGCCATGATATGAGACTGGAGGGAGGAAGGTTCTGGAGCGAGATGAGACACTTTTTTAAAGAGAGGGTGGTGGCTGGGTGGAATGCGTTACCTGCAGAATTGGTATCCAGTAGAACAGTGGACTGCTTCAAAAGGGGATGGGACAGGACAAGAAGGAGGGTCAATGAAGGGGAAGGGTGGAAGGGAGGGGCAGCTACAGAATAAGGGGTGCTAGCTGCACATTCGAGCAGACTTGATAGACCTCTAGGCCTTTATCTGCTGGCAAATTTCATATGTTCGTATAAAGTTCGCTCCACTAATTCAAGTTTGTGGCCCTTTGGTTGTGGTACTGTTTAATTTGAATAAATCCAAGGAGTATACACTGTTGCATCCCTACATGTAATTACATGTTTCTGTCATGTCCCCCCTTGCTTTCTAGTTACTACAAGTTGAAGCTGTCTAATCTTTCCTGACCTGCTGCCCCCAGCACATTTTTGTTTCTCTCCACTGAATAGTTTCTATCCTTTCCTTACTGAGTTCCAGTCAGATGGAAGGCCTGGTTTGTGAAGTGGTGCCGTTCAGGTTCCCTTCTACATATACAGAATGTGACCAGTGTGAAGCGATAATTTATTTAGTACAGGTAAAGGTTGTTGCTTGTGGTTTGCTGTGAGTCTTAGCAATTTTGGGCCAATACCAACAAATATCACAGTTTTTGAGGTATCCAAACCACTTACCAACAGTTGTGGAACCTCATCAAAGAGAATGTCCCACAAAAGAAAGGTGGAAGTATTGTTGCAGGATGAGCAGGTGGTTGGACTTGGAGTTGGCAGAAGCTGAGATTAAGAAAGCATCTACAGGCTTAAGCTTGTGAAGTCTACATTCAGGCATTTACCATATCAGTAAGCAGTAACTATTTATTTATTTAAACTTTTGTTCACCGGGTAAGCACATGATGCAGTGGCCTATTTTCATGAGCGACCCGAGACCATTCATAAGACAGGATGTTACATTAAGCATTACAAACATAGATCATTTATAAATAACTAGTAACAGAGTGTGCAGCAATGCTAATATAGTACATGCTCCAGTGGTGATATTACACTCCTGTGAAGTGCATCTATTTAACATTTCCACATACCATGGTGGGGGTTACTGCACTTATTAAATGGCTTGTTGTTTAGAACACATGCTTCTTTGCTGGCTCCATGGAGCCAAGCAATGGAGCATCGCTCTGTCATGCAGGCAACCTTGGTTTGTGCCTCAAGCCCGAATGTCAGGAGTTGAAACTGGTGGGGAAGGAGTCAGAACATCCTTTGGATGCTTCCCTCCTGGAGGGGTGGGCTGTACTTGACTGTTCAACAGGAGGCTCCTGGAGGTGGCTAGGGAAAGTGTTCTAGGCAGCGTGGGCCTTGACATGCTGCTAAATGTCCCTGCCCCAGGACGCCACTGTGGCCATATGATTGTGGAAGGTAGGAGGGGCCCCAGAAAAGCAGAAAATCGCCCATCCAGCTGACTGGATGACAGCGCCCACATTCCCCTTGCACCACACAGCATCTCACAGCCACCTCTGATCCCCTTAGTCCCCCATGTTCTCGATCAAGGCAGCAGAACCCTCCACCCCTCCTCTGCCCCCCTGGGAGGGGACCCCCCCCCCCGGCAGGGATACGCTGGGTCTATTGGGATGTGAGACTAATAGGGGATGGAGACGATGGTGACAGGGGACAGCTCAGCAGGTGGGGTTAACAATGGGCAGCCCAAATTGGGGAGCAGAATAGGAGCAAAAACAAACAAACCATAGACTTCTTGGCTATAAATAGGAGCTCTGAAACCTTACTGAACACATATGTAAAATCAGTGCATGGTCATGTGTTTGGTCTTGGCCAATAAGTAGAGATATGTGAGTAAGGTAGCAACATCATTAGGATATAATAACGTGGCAAGCATTTTTTTCTATGAGCTCATCCAGTGGATATTTGCCTTAATAACAGGCCTGTTACTACAGCAAACACGTGCTGCCTCAGAGTCGGAAAGCTCAAGCTCCGTTCCAATAGCTGCACAGCTGCAGTCACTTTCAGTTCCCGATTCGACTGTGAGAATGGATGCGATCCTGTAAGGAATTACAAAAAATGGAGGGACTACAAATTGTTTTTATAAATTTTTGTTGCAAAATCAAAATGGTCACAGCACTGCTCCACAAGCAGTACATATTCCAAAGCTAGAATCCAAATTAAAAAAAAGTATTTTTCAGCAAAATCTTTCACTGTTCTTCATCTGTTTCATGGTTTTCTTAACCTGGCGGGAAATATTGCTTCCCAGTAATTATAAATAATAAAGCATGGGGTGGCATGCATACTCAAATTTAATGCACACCTCAGTGTGGGATGCTTTTATAAACCCTTCAAGCTTCGGTCTGGTAGTTTATGTAGCATCCCATAGCTCAAGTGTGCATTAAATTCTCATAATGCTCACCACCCCATACATTTTTCTCTATATACCAGACCAGCTGGGGTGTAGTGAAGAGCCTTACAGCCCCTGGAAGGTCTGGTAAAGCCCATACCACCTACACTGGGGGCATTATTCTGTTAGAAAATTGGATTTTGGCTGTATTTTAGATACATAAAATGTAATATTTAAAAAAAAATAGTTTAAATAAATTATTAAAATATTTTGTGCAGAGTAGTCCATCTACTGCTGGCACTGGCATTAGAGGGCACCATTCTGTTTTATGCTTTGCCACTGTGGTTAACATTTTGTCCTGCTTGACTACCCCCCTTCCTTTTTGTCCTTCCCATACTGCTTCCTTGTACTCCTCCTGTTTCGTTAATGTTGTTTAGCACCGATTGCCACTGGCAACTGCAAAACTACCACATGGATGAGAGGAGCTGTAGTTTTGTGGTTGTGGCTGCCACTAATGGAGATGTGCTGCTGGTTTGCAGCACTAGAAGAAGTGGACAGGCAGCCAGTCAACCATGGTAAGGAGTACAAAAAGAAGGAAATTACAGTGAGCTAGAAGCTCAATTACAGTTGAAAGTCTGAAAACAGTTGAATATGTTTCATTTGTTTAAGTGTGCAGTTGTGAGCAGGGGGAACAGAGCTCAATCTCACTAAGTGAGAAAAAAAATGCCAGCTTACAAATTTTGATTTGGCACATTGATATTTTTTGAGTAAGAGCAGGCTGGTCCCTGAAGTAGTTATTTCCTAGTCTTTGTTGGCACATAAATGTACCCTTTGCTAGGGGTATCAGCCAATCAGAGGCCAGGAAATTTCTTGCCCACTTTCTAATGAGTATTAATTCCTGAATACCGCAAATATTAGGCTTCCCCAATAGTCATCCAAATAAAAAATACTTTCCACTGTTTGCATTTGACCAAGGGTATTCAGGAATTAATATATATAAAAAAGTCTTACCCCTTCCCAGGTGGCCAGCGTGTCTCCTGATTCCAAACTTTTTGCATCCACCATCCCCTTCCCTGGAGATGCACACAGCAAAAAAAGAAATGGTCAGTTCCTGGCATCTTGCAAGGAGCCAATAGTGTCTTTTTGACACCTCTTTTCTAGCCTGACTACTATATTGATAAAAATTTGCTAGTTATACTCTCCTGGATCCACTACCCTGAGTACCCCTGATTAGGGGTGGGCTTGTGTCAAACACCCAAGCTAATCAGTCGGCCCACCTCAGTCTTTCTGCTTTGCTTGAGAAGTATGCTCCACTCACTAAATCATAACTGATCAGATCACAGAGCAAGTACAAATGGGGTGAGACATGAACAAATGTGAAGGAAGGGAGGCGAGGCAGTAGCATCAGAAGAAGTGACACTAGGCAGTCTAATTGGTCCCATGGACAAAGCTCGCATGGAGCAAAGCACTGAGGTAGTTAGGACTGCACTAGTATGTATGTCTCTCTACTATTGCAAGTATAAAGCTTTGCAAGCATTTCTATTTGAGAACACACATTATGTGATCTAGTTTTGTACTGGATTTATTAAACTGACTTCTTGTTTGTATCCATCCGGTTTATTTAATTTTTTTTGAGTTATAACTACAGTGCACACCATTTGTACCTTTTGTGAGATTTAAGAGTGGGCATTCCTGAGTGTTGCACCACCACAGTAAGCTAGACATGTCTGCAGTTTTGCATTTCCAGGGATTAATTAAAGGAGCCATTCATGGAGCAACTAACGCATGCTTGTGAACTATTACCAAAAACAACAAACACAAGAGGCTGATCTGGTTCTCGACAGGTTTATTTATTTATTTAGCTTTTGTTTACCAGGTAAGCACACTAAACAGTCAAGTGCCTATTTTCAGATGCAACCCGGGTTGAAGTGAGGGTAAAAAAAAAGTTCCTGTGTTAACTACAAGAAGTTCCAAATGGACAAGTGGAGGGGTTACCAGAATAAGCTGAAGTATGCCAAGAACGTGTTAAGAGGCAGACACTGATCTGCAAACTGCAAATGGGGCAAGCAAAGGGAGACAGAGTTCTTCTGGTGGATCAGAGAAAAAAGAAAGACAAGGAGGGCAATACTTATGGTAGTAGGAGGATAATAAAGATGACAGACAGAAGGCATCTTTTTGAACAGCTATGTTGCTCAGTTTTCATTGTGGAGGATGGTGGGCCTCTACCAGAAAGTGGAATTATTTCAGCATCAAATGGGGTTTAAGAAATGGGGAGGACAGAGGTTGTGGTAGAAAAAGTAAGAAAAGGGTTTGCTGCCCTGAAAGTAGATCAGGCACTGGGACCAGATGGGATGTACCCAACAGTGCTCAGGGAAGTGGAATCGGAAGTTGCTGACCCCTGGCAGGGCTATTCAGTAACATGCTTAGGACCAGGGAGGTTCTGTGGAACTGGAGAACAACGGATGTGGTCTGCTCCACAAAAGAAGTATAGAGAGGATCTGGGAATTTTACAAACCCATTAGTATTGCCTCCACTGTAGGTAAGCTGAGGGGGACACTAGTTAAGGAGGACCTGGTGACCTACCTGGAATGTAATGGTCTCAAGAAAACTAAACATCACAGGTTCATGGCATGAAGATCTTGTCCGACAAACCTGATAGTATTTTTTGACTGGGTTACAGTACAAGTATGGTATATAAGAGACAAGCAGTAGATCAGCCCTATTTGATCTTCAGCAAAGCAGTTGAGTAGGTGCCACACAGGAGCTTGCTGAAGAAGTTAAAGGATTTGGAGGCTGGGAAGGAGCTGGTAAAATGGGTGGAAAACTGGCTAGGGAGAGATAAAAGTGGGTAGTGTTTGATGGGGTCAAATTGAGTGATACCTAGGTCAAGTGTGGGTTTCTGCAAGGGTCAGTCCTTAGTCCTGTACTTTTCATAATGTTTATCAGTGACATGGGGGAAGGTAAACAGAGCAAGATGCATCTTTTTGAAGATGGCACAAAGCTTTGCATCAGGATGGATAGTGAAGACAGTGTGAGAGAATTGCAAAGGGACCTTGAATGAAGAGGAAAAGAGGAGAGAATCCCAAAGGGACTTGTAAATATGAAAGTGAAAAAAGCTACAGGTCCAGCCAGGGTACACCCAAGGGTACTCAGGGAGCTCATGATTGGGAGGTACTGGATACACCTCTGACAGTCCTTTTTAACAACTGACTGGAAAAAGGAGTGGTTCCGGAGGACTAGAAGATGGCAGATGTAGTCTCACTTCACAAAATCGGTAGCAGGGAGGAGGCTGGCAACTATAGACCAATTAGCCAACATTGCTGGTGGGGAAGTTAATGGAGTCACTGCTAAAGGAAAAGATTGTAAAGTATTTTGAATCTGGTGGGTTACAAGTCCCGAGACAGACCAGATTCATAGAGGGGAGGTCATGTCAGACAAATCTGATAATTTCTTTGACTGTGCAATCAAGGAAATAGATCAAAGTGGGGGGGGCTGGAATGGTCTACCTAGATTTCAGTAAAGCTTTTGACACTGTTCCACATAAGTTACTCATAAGGGAACTGGGCAGCTTAGGTGTAGATCCTGAGATGGTAAACTGGGGAAGCTGGTTAAGTGACAGGCAACAGAGGGTGGAGATAAACAGAGTTTACTACAGGGAAGGGAAGGTAACCAGCAGGGTGTTTCAGTGCTGGGACCAGTCCTCTTTAATGTCTTCATAAGTGACATTGCATATGAGCTGGAAGGAAAGGTCTGCCTCTCTGTGAAATACATCAAATTCTGCAATAGGGTGGACTCTCCAGAGGGGGTGGAAAGAATGTGCAGAGACCTGAGAAAATCTGAGGAGTTCTCAAGGGCATGGCAGCTGGGTTTCAATGTGAAAAAGTGCAAAATCATGCACTTAAGAAAAAGAAACCCACAGGCTAAGTACAAAATGGGAAATGAGGTATTAATGGTCATCAAATAGGAAAGGAAGCTTGGAGTAATCATATCTAATGACCTCAAGGTGGAAAGGCAGTGCGATAAGGCAGCTGGTAGGGCTTGTGGGATGTTGCACTGCATAGTGAGGGGTATCACAAGCAGAAAGAAGGATGTGGTATTTGCCACTGTATATATCATAGATGGGACCCCACCTGGTGTACTCTGTCCAGTTCTGGAAATCATATAACAAGAAGGACATAGACAGAGTGGAAGCAGTCCAGAGAAGGGCAACTAAAATTATGCAGAGTCTGCATCAGAAGTCTTGCTAGGAGAAACAGAAAGACTTCAACATGTACATCTTGGAAGACAGCAGGGAGGGGTGATATGATAAAATACCCCACAGGGTAAATAAGGTACAGGATGGAAGTATTCAGAGAAAAAGTTGAACGAGAACAAGGGGCCATGAATGAAGCTGGAAGAGGGTAAGTTCAAGAGAGATGTGATGTAGTACTTCTTCACTGAAAGAGTGGTGGATGCCTGAAACAGTCTTCCAGTGGAGGTGATGGGGCATAAATAGTGGTAGGATTCAAGAATGCATAGGATGGCATAAGGGAATCTTAGAGTAAAGCAAGGTGGGGGGAGCCACAGATCAAGTAGGGTCTGAGGTGGAAGTATAGGCAGGGATAAAATGGGCAGACTAGGTGGGCCAAGCAGTCCTTATCTGCCATCAAATTCTATGTTTCTGTGTTTGGAATGGTATAAGAGATGATCTAAAATTTGTCAGCTAAGATTCAGTGCCAAAAAGTGAAAGGTGATGGATACAGGGAAGAGGAACCCTAGAGCATAATACTGGATGGGGGAGAGGTTGGTCACTACTTCCAAGGAAAGGGACTGGGAAGTCATTATTTATTTATGTAGGTATATATGTGTGTACGTATGCACATATGTATGTATGTACTGTATGCATGTATGTCTGCATGTACTGTTTGTATGTATTTATTTGCTTGTTAATTGAAAACGTCCGAGAATTACCTTTGAGCACAAGTACTCATTTACAAAGGTTCTACGTCAAATACATAGTCACAAAAAAAATTATACTAAGCAGTTCCAGAGGAAATACAGTCAAGTTAAGCTCAAAGCACTTAAGGCAGAACAGCTGCATACAGTTTTGCACAAAAAAAAACCCCACACAGATCATTGTATAAAAAGTCACGGGTAATGTACAGAGAGAAACCAAATAAAACTGTTTAATGATTACAGTTACATTGGACTGCAAAGGCAGACCACAAAGATCTGTTAAACTGATTACTTTCGGGGAGATTCAGCAGTGTATTAGGCAATTTGTTTAGCCAGTCAGCTGCCCTGACAGCAAATGACCTGTTGCCCAGCTGAAAATGCCTGAATGGAGGCTTAAGGGCATTCCTGGACATGCTCCTGGTGTCATACTGATTAAAGGAGGAGAGGAAGCAATTTGTTAAAACAGAATGTGTGAAGCCCAATAGCACCTTTTTAGCTAGCAAAACTCTGGAGCTTTATTCTGCTTGGTAAAGGTATCCATTTATCACACATCACCTCATATGTGACTGCCTCAAACAAATCAGTCAATGCAATAAGGCCTAAAGCAAGGCAACCAGAGGGATGGGGTGCATTGGGAGGGATTTAGATAGTAGGAGGAAGGTAGAAATATTGCACTATATAGCTCCCTGTGAAGTCCCATCTAGAGTGCTATGCCAAGTTCTGGAGTCCCCACCTGAGGAAAGATGGGAATAGATTGGAATTGGTTCAGCAAAGGGTTATCAAAATGATTCAGGACCAACAGGGCAGGTCCTGTGATAAATGGCTAGAGGCACTGTCACAATGGAGATGTACTCACTCATGGCCAGAAGGCCAGAAGAGAGGGGATTACATGACATAGACCTTCAAGTACCTGAGAGTAATAAACAAGGTGAGCAGTTAGACACTATTCAATAGAAATCAGGAGTCAGTAACAAGGGGGCATAATGTAAACTGGCAGGAGGGAGGTTCAGAAGGATTATGAGGAAATTTTGCTACACAAAGAGGGTGGTAGAGAGAGGGTGGTTAAGACATGGAACAGCCTACAAGCTGAGGTGGTAGGAGCAAAGACCATTAGTGTGTTCAAGCATGGCTGGGACAGACTAAGGAGTCTGATAGTTACATCAAAGGGAACTACAATGGTAGACATGGGGAGGGACACGTCATGATGTAAGGTGGAGAAACAAAATAAGGCAGATTGGACAGACCACAATGTCTATGTTTTATAAACCAGATCATGTCAGGTTGTCACAATTCCTTCCTTCCTTCCTTCCTTCCTTCCTTCCTCCCTCCCTTCCTTCCTTCCTTCCTCCCTTCCTTACTTCCACAAGTGCCCCTTTATTTAGCAGGTACCCATTTAAATCCTTTTTAAGTTTTTATGTATGAAATGTTATACATTTGTGCATAGATGATAGTGATGCATTTTGTTGGTTTTCAACCATTTCATATCAAAAAGTAAAAGTGAAATGAAGAAACAAAAAACAGAAGCATATCACAGTACAATTTACAAAGTAGAAGTTCTTACGTTTGAGGTGTTCCAAGATATGCAGAGATGCTAATCTAATAAATAATGTTTATAAAGAGAAGGTGCACCACAAGTGCCTTTGTGCTCATCAGATATCTATACTGGATATTTGGTGAATCCGTAAGGGCCATAGTACCACCATAGTACCACAACCGCCCTCCTTGAATTTACCTCCCATGTCCACTCAGCCCTGGACCATGGCTACCTCATAGGCGCCATCTTCGTGGACCAATCCAAGGCATTCGATACTGTAAACCATGCCCTCTTACTGAACACCCTGGCTTACATGGGTTTCTCCAATGACACCCTAAACTGGTTCACCAGCTATCTCTCTGATAGAATGCAGATAGTCAAGGTAGGCCCTGTCCTGTCCCCCCACCTCCCAATCCGCTCTGGTGTCCCACAGGGCTCCATACTTGGCCCCCTACTTTTCAGCCTATACCTCAACTCCCTCCCATTGTCATGACCCAGAAATCTGCTCCTATACGCGGATGATGCGGTCTTGTTCGCCTCTGACCCGACACCCCTCAAACTCCACCAAACTCTCCAACACTCTTTCCATGAAGTTGAAGACTGGCTCACCACCCAGTGTCTTATTATCAACTACAATAAGACAAAAGTCATGATTTTCACCCACCCTCAGAACCCACTCAAGAACCTCTGCCCCCAATTTCTCACTGCCAGTCAGACCCCATTAGAACAAGTAAGCAGCTTTAAATACTTAAGGATCACATTAGACCCCTCCCTCAGCTTTAATCAACATAACCTACACCTATCAACAGCCCTTAGCTCCAGACTAGGTGTACTATACTGGCACAAACACTGTCTCACCCCTGAAGCATTACAACTTACCATAAACTCCTCGATCCTCTCCCTGCCAGACTACGGCATCCTAATCTACAGTGCCACACCATCCACAACCCTAAACAGACTCCGACTCATGCTTAACAAAGCCTGCCATCTCATCCTTGGATGTGATAGTTTTACACACTCCTGCTCCCTTTACAGCAGCACAAACTGGCTAAACCTCGATAGCCAAATCAGGTACCACACCTGCCTTATGACCAAAAAGGTATTACTAGGCCTCACCCCACCTACCCTAGACAAAATTATCCTACCAACACTACCAGGCAAAACAACCCATAGTTCAAACAAGCGGCTTCTATGGGTACCCAGTGGCCGGACTTCACAATTCCAGCGAACTTTCAGTTACAGAGCCCCTTCCTGGACTAATGCCCTCCCAAGTCATATAACAAATGAAATAAGGCTTGGCCCTTATAAGACCAAGCTGAGGGAATACCTTCAGGCCTCAAACCAATGTGACTGCCCTTGACACCAGATTGACTTATGCCTCTTTCAAACTAACTATTGTCGGATCCCCGTACCAAATTGTACCTATGAAACTATATGACTATCAGCCTCTACAGAACCCTCTGTAACTATTATGGCTGTGCTAAAGAAACAAAACTTCTTTTAGCCAACAACTGAACAACTATGTAACCTCTTTGACTGTTATTTGTAATGTGCTGTAATCTGTATTTCTTTTTTTTTTTAAACCATCTTTATTCATTTTTCCAAGAAAAGATAACCAGACAGACATACATAAACCTGGCAAAGCCAGGGTACACAGCCTCAAACTGACCGTGTGAACTATGTACAACCCACCTATGTACATCCACAGCAGGTAGCCACCCCTAAAACAATCCTGGTCTCATATATCATCAATACTCTGTTACATTGGATCTGCATATCAACTTATTCTACCCATCTTGCCCTAACTCCCCATACAGCTGTAACCCTTTATCAACATCAAGACCCATTTGCTATCCAAAATTCTCCCCTCAAGGGTGGCACCCGTCTGTGTCCCCTGGAAAGAGAGAGAGTCCCCCATCCCCCCCTCTGGAGCTAACAGACCCTTACCATTCCAAAACTACCTTCAGATATATATCATAGTCACCTCCACAAGACTCAAAGTAGGACCAACAATAGCACTTCCACAATCCAAAATAATTATCATCTGCTAGTCCCCCTCCGACAGACAGCCTATGTTTACCCACCTGTGATCTGGAGAGTATATACCGCATCAAGCGTCGCCCACCTTTTAACATATAATCCCCATCTCTCCCTCATATAAAAATGTCTCTTTATTTTAACCAACATTCCCATTAAGTCTTTTATCCATTGATTGTACGTGTAAACATGGTCATCTTTCCAGTGTTTTAATAGAAAAGCTTTAACTACCGCTGTCATCAAGGAGAGGTGGTACCTAGGTATAACACCCAAGATTTGGGAAAAGTCACCCAAAACACATATCTCTGGCGTTATAAATTCTGAATAATCCAACATTGGGTCCATACATCTTTTAATTTCCACCCATAGGGGCGCTATTTTAGTACATCCCCAGATCACATATAAAAGATCACCTATTCCCCCCTCACAACTAAAACACAGGTCTGTCTGTCTCAGGTTTCTATCACATAGTTTCACAGGGGTAAAATACAAATTGGAAACAATAAAAAATTGCATACTTTTATATTTGGGTATAATATTGTACTTGCTGCTTTCCCAAATATTGTCCCAATCCAAATTTCGAGGAACCATCACTTTATCCCAATATAAAACTCTTCTAGTAGAGCTTGGGCTAAGAAAATCCAGCATTACTTTATATATTTGTGATAAAGGGTGAGCTCCTGGATCAACCTCCTCAAGCATCCCCCAGGAAAAAAACTTGTCAGTAATACCCCCCAGCTTCCTCAGCGCACCCTCTACCATATGCTTAATTTGTAGCCTTTGGAAGAAGGGCATTCCGTCACATCGTGCCGGTAGGACCATTCTGGTACCCTGAGTAATTTCCCTTAGCTTCACACCCAGCATCTGGTTAGCCCACCACGAGTTAACTACACAATTCCCAATTACAAAATTAGGGTTACCCAACACAGGCTGATCTCCAGCCCTCATTTGTCCCTTTCTCTGCACAGCGGTAAGGAAAGACCACCAAGCACCTGCTGTTTTCGTGATTGGGTTCCCATACCCTCTTTTTGAAAATTTTCCCAATATTGGCATACAGCATTGCTTCCGGTGCGAGACCTGCATCTCTTAACATTTGTTTCTCCATTTGGAGCCAGGTTGGGTTATAACTCTCCCCCTCAAGCTCTTTAACCCATCGACTCATCAGACCCAGCTGGCCCGCCACATAGTATATATGAAGGTCGGGTAGTAGAATCCCTCCCCTTTTGTGCGATAATCGCAAAATGTTGTGCTTTAACCTAGGCAGCTTGTCCTTCCATAGAAATCCCGAGATTAATTTCCTAATTATACTGAACCATTTTTAGGGAATACTATATGGGGCTAAGTATACCGGGTATAACAAGCGGGGGTAATATGTTCATTTTGATAAGACCCAGCTGAGCCATAAAGTTTAAGGGCAATTTATTCCACCTTACTATATCCCCTTTAAGTTCAGATATAATTCCCCCATATTAGTTTTTGCCCCCTCCAGATCCGCCGTGATCCAAATACCTAAGTACTTGATTTTAGCTGTCCTCCATTGTATTTGCAATGGTATAAAATCAACCCTAGTAACTTGTGACGTCAGGGGGAGAATTTGAGTCTTATTCAAATTCAGCCTATAGTTAGAGACCCTAGAAAAGTGCTCTATTACTTCAGTTGCTCTCTTAAAGCTAGATGCTGGGTCCTCCAGATGCAGCAAAATATCATCTGCAAAAACTGAAAGTTTCAACTCCCTCCCCTCTATCTTAATCCCTTTAATATGGACATCCCTATTGATAGCTCTCAAAAGGGGCTCCAGGTAAATATTGAAAAGTATCGGCGAAAGAGGATATCCTTGATGGGTCCCATTCTCTAACTGTATTACACGCGAAAGATAGCCATTGCATAATACCCTTGCCATTGGCGCAGCATATAAGTTCCGAATACCCCTAAGAAGACCCTCCGGGAATCCCATCCTCTCCATTGTAGCAAAAAGGAAAGGACGGGAGACCCTGTCAAAAGCCTTCTCTGCATCTAGCGATATCAACGCTAAAGGTAACAGGGAGTCGGGCACGTAGTTTAATATATGGTGCAACTTCCTAAGAGCATCATGAGCCCCTCTCCCCTGCATAAATCCCATCTGTTCTTGACTAATGAGACTAGGGGCAATATGCAAAATTCTGTTTGCTATAATTATTGTAAGGATCTTAATGTCTTGATTCATTAGAGCTATGGGTCTATAATTCCCGGGGACATCTCTGGGCTTATCTGGCTTAGGAATCAATGTAATGTACGCCTGATACAACGGAGGATGAGGTACTCCTTCCTGCATTATAGCACTAAACAATTCTTGAAGCATAGGAAGTATAGTTTGTATATGTACCTGATAGAATTTGGCAGAGAGGCCTTCTGGCCCCGGGGTTTTACCAGCAGGTAACAATTGCACCACCCCAATAATCTCCAACGCCCTTATTGGAGCCACCAACTCCCTGGCCTGTATTGGGTCCAGGACTGGTAGGGGGATCCCCTCTAAAAAACTCTCGATTTCTTCCTCCCCAGCCAGGTCCTCAGCCTGGTATATTTCTTTAAAGTAAGATGCAAAGGCCTGCACCATCTCTTGTGAATCAGTTAGGAGTTTCTCCCCCCCCATTGTATGGAAGTAACCGTTCTACTTGCTTCCCATTCCCTAGCTCTAGCCGCCAACAGCCACCCTGGGACATCTCCCTGCATCAAGTATTTGGCATTGATCTTTTCTAACCAGAATTCTATTTTACTATTAGCAATATCCCCCAGTTCCTCCAGCAGACTTTTATGTTCGGCATCAATCTCTCCCGAAGACTCTTCCAATGGGGTCAGTGAATCAATTGCCCCCAGAATAAATTCCTCTTTCGCTCTTGTCTCTCTTCTTTTTTGTACTGCAATACCCTGGGCCACCCCTGCATATAAGACCTTGCAAGTGGGCCACGCCAAGTTTTTATTTTGCAGTGTAGGTATTTGCTGCTGTATGATTTCCAACAGTGCCTCCTCCAACCTGTCCCGCACCTGGGGCTCCGCCAGCAGGAAATCATTCAGCCTCCATCTATACTGCCTGGGAGGGGTGGATCTAGGTTTCCACAACACTTGGATGGGAGAGTGATCCGAATAAATTCTACCCCCTGTTGTCACTTCCTTAATTCCCCAATCACCTCTCTATTCACCAGAAAAAAATAGATTTGGGATTGGCTCTTGTGAGCTGCCGAGTAAAAGTTCATAGTCATACCCCCTTTTGAGTACAATTTAATTGGGTCTACCAGTGCCGTCGCCTCGAGTAATCTGCTCAGGGCAATCTGGGCTTTGGACAAGGGCCCTTTAGAAGGTGGGATTCTGTCTTCATGATTACTAAGCAGGTATTCCAGTCTCCCGCCAGTATTAATAAAGGCGATAAAAGATCCGCTATATCCCTTTCAATAGAGGCGAAGAACCCAGGATCCAGGGGCGTTGGGTCATAAATAGAGGCCACCGGAATTGCCTTACCCAGTAAAGTGCCCGAGATATATATCCCTCTACTGTCCTTCCTAGCCTTGACTTGCACTGCCTCATATGGGCATGATTTCTTTATTAATATCACCACCCCTCCTGAAGCTCTTTCCCTACCTGCCCTGTATACCTGCCCCACCCATCGTCTCTTAAGCCCATTCAGTTCCTCCATCAGCAGGGGTGTCTCCTGCAAAGCAGCAATATGAGCCCCCATTAGCTCAATATGCCTTAAGATCAGCATTCTCTTATGTCTACCCCTGAGTCCTTTAACATTCCAAGAAACTATTTTAATGCTTGACATTTAAAATAACCTCAATATACTTTAATTAAGCCAGCTATCTTCCTCTGCTCCAGGTCTGCTTTCACCTTACTCCCTATGTTGGACTCTCTCTCTTTCTCACCCTTCCCACCCCTCCCCCCTCACCAATTCCCACTCCATAGATCGTCCTCCTACCAAGTATCGAGTCATCGATGAACCCGTTCCTGTGCTACTCCCCGCTCCACCCTTGTCCAGGTAACTCCAAGACCTTGCCTAAAACCCACAGAGTTGTTAATACATGGAAGCAATCCTTATCCCACTATTTTTATTTCCTCTTATCCTATGCAGCCCCTCCCATACAGTGCGCCATGTTCCCACCCGTAAGAACTGCCTCTCATCCCTACCTATTAAAGTAGACCAGGATCCTCCAACCCCGGCCTCTTAATAAGCTAACATATCTAGATGACTCTCCCTTTCCCATCTCCCTAACTCCATTGATAGTCCCTCGCTTATATTAGGGGGACCATTAAAAGGCTCCCACTCCCAAGTTTCCCCCTCTATATTTCCCCCATAGATCTGCCCCGAAGATTGTACCACAAAGTGCCATTTACTTTGCTTTACCTGAAGATGCAGTATTACACCACACCACTTAAAATTGTTTACCTCAAAAAGCTCTAAAGTTTCTACTTACCCGCTAGAGGTTGGTATATTATCTGCCCACACCCTTTACTGAGCCCATGGGGCACCCCATTTCAAGGAGGCCATGTTCGTTTGATAAACAGCACCAACCTAACGACTCTTGGTCTCACTTCTGTCGAGTCCCACACTGCAAAAGTGTAACAACCCTTATCCATCTCGCCTTCCTATGCTCCCCACCTCCCACACCCACCATCAAAACCTTCCCTCCAGTTAACTATTCCTCCCCATGGCATTCACTACTCAGCTTTTATAAGCATTGCTTTCTAACCCCCCCAACGTCTGTGTTATTGTTCCCCTTCTTAACCTCCACAGGATAGCTCCCTGTCAAGTACCCACCCCTGATTATCCCCTTCAAACTCTTCCATCTCCATATCCTTAACACTCTACCCCAATTCACTGAGCAGCTAATGCACCTCCGCTTTAATAACGCAAAATCAAAACACCTACTTCACCCTTCCCGAGGAGGACTCTACCTCCCCCCAACCTCTATAAACCCTTTAAAACCGAGACTTGTAACAGTGATCCGATGACCCAGTATAACATATAAACTTCTTAAACATTAAACATTAAGTTTGTTGCCGCTTCCCCCAGTCCCAGTCCTTGAGCTTAACACAATCTCCTGCTCTTCAGGACACACATCCAAGTTGCTGACTTGAATAAATCTGGAAGCTCAAATCGCAACCCCTCAAGAGCTTTTTTTGCAGTTAGGAACCTCTTCTCCCCTGATTGCAACCGCACAACTAGAGTCGCTGGATATTGCAGGTGAAACTTTATTCCAGCCAAATAGAGCTTCTTCTTGATTTCAATATATTCCTTCTGTTTCTCTCTAACCGCCGGCGTTTGATCCTGGAATAGCCAGAGCGAGGCACTGTTCCACTGTAGCGTCTTCTTTTGCCTAGCAGTAAGCAAAACATAAGATTTCTCCTTATAGTTGAGGAAACGCATAATTATCACTCGGGGTCTGGCTCCAGGAGGTGGCATCTCCCATAATGCCCAGTGGGCGCTCTCTCTAAGTTGTACGCCTCACTAAATGGAGTAGGGCCCAGCAGCTTAAGCAGGAGATCCTGCATAAAAGTAACACAGTCTTGCCCTTCAGCCCTCTCCGGCAATCCTGCGATGATCAAATTATTCCACCTACTTCTTGACTCTTGGTCCTCTATTCTTTCTTCCAGCTTCTTAATCTGCCTTCTGACCCCCACCAATTCCTGCTCCATCACAGATGTTTTCCTTTCTTGAGAAGAAATCCGAGCTTCCGTATCACCCATTCTTTGGGCAAGTGGGGGGGTGAGGATATAGCATGCACCAAGCAGGAAACTGATCTTGGGGTTATCATCTCTGATGACCTCAAGGTAGGGAAACAGTGTGACAAGGCAGCAGGTAAAGCAAATAGGATGCTGGGATGCATAGGTAGGGGCATCACCAGCAGGAAAAGGGAGGTCATAATTCCACCATACAAGACACTAGTGAGGCCCCACCTGGAGTACAGTGTACAGTTCTGGAGACCTTACCTATGTAAGGACATAGACAGGGTAGAGAAGGTTCAGAGGAGGACAACAAAGATGGTGCATGGATTGCATCACAAGTCCTATGAGGACAGGTTAAAGGAACTTGAACATGTACTCCCTGGAGGAGAGGAGGGAGAGAGGGGATATGATAGAGACATACAAGTATCTTACAGGGTGCAGGAATACAGTATTTTTAAGCAAAAATGATGTTCCAGGACTAGAGGGCATGGGATGAAGTTGGAGGGAGGATGATTCAGAGGAAACGTGAGGAAGAATTTCTTTACAGAACAGGTGGTGGACAAGTGGAACACCCTGCCAGAGGAAGTGGTGGGGGCTGAAACAATCACGGGATTTAAGAATGCATGGGATAGACATAAAGGAATTCTGGATGTCAGGGGTAAAGGGCAACAGACTTCTAGGAAAACATAAACTGAACTTACAAGCTCAAATGGGCAGACTGGGTGGGCCATAGGCCCTTTTCTGCCGACACTGTCTATGTATCTATGTAAGTGAATAGAGTACTGGTTTCATTGGTGTGAAATCTGTCACCAGCCCCTGTAGCATTACTTTAATGTCTTGAATGTCTGCATTGGTCGAACATGAACCCACCTCCTTCCCTGGATCTTTCTCTTGGTCAATCGGAGTAGGGGATTGGGGCTTTGGCCATTTGGTAGCTGGGGTTCTCACCGCTAAAGGCTCACCAGCTTCAAGCTCCATCCCGATGTTTACAGTCGGCCTGCTGCTGCAGCCAGACACTCACTATCTGCAGGGTTACCTCGCTTCCTTTTCAGATGAAATTTTCCACAGATTCATCCTATATTAAGGCCGCAGGACTTCTTAGATCGGCTACAGCTATTTCAATTCAAGATAAGCCGGTCTCGAAGTTTTTAAAGCCTATTATTTATATTAGGGCCTCAGAGCAGCACAGGAGATGTCCGAACGGATTCAGCTCATCACGTGATCGCTCTGTAATCTGTATTTCAAGTACTGTCCCTGTACCTTTTATGTATGACGTGGAACCTTTGTAAATGAGTTGCTGATTCAAAGGTCTTTTCTGAATATTACAATAAATAAATAAATAAATAAAATAAAAGAATTTCATATTCACTAGAGACATACTGTTTTGTCATCCAAAGGTTTGGGAGCAACAGGTAAAACTAGGGCCATTGACTGGATGAAGCATGTCTCTAGCAGGCCCCACACCTCTAAGCCCACTCTCCACTGTGCTAGATTCAGTCTCTGAAGAGGTTTGGCCCACCGTGAAGGCCCAGCATGGGGGTAATCCATGGAGACCCTGTGGAGGTCTGTAAATCCTGGAAAGGGGGATGTTGATACTGGTGGTAATGCTGAAGGGATCAGTGGGTAATTTTGGAGAGTTGGCCCAGTAGTGTGGAGGACTGAGGCATTAAACCCCTTACATTCTGCACAGCAGTAACTCATGGTCCGGAATGAGAATGGGTTACTGCCATAGGCGGTGGAGCCAGGGAGTCAGGGGGGGTCAGGCAACTCCTCACTTTTGTAGCTGAAGGGCCAGACATTGAACAGTGTCCTTGGCTGAGGTGTTCTAATCAATTCTGACCACCTACTTTTTGATACACTACTCCACCTCTGGTTGCTGGGGGTTACTGGGGTGGGATAGAATAGAGCATCTGATAGACAGCTCTCCTCTCCCAGAGTGAGGTGGCTTTTTAGCATGACCCGAGACTGCCACAAGGTGGAGGCCTGGGGGTAGTGCAAGCTCAGGTGGCACAGAAGGGAAGAGCTGTGGCTACGTGGTGCATTTGTGCCTCTACATCATGTGCACTCACACACCAGGACATGGCAGGAGCTGGGAATGGGGAGCAAATGGAAAATGGCAGATGGGGCTTAGTGAAGCCCTAACTGTAAACCTGGACAGGCACTTTCACTTGGGCCACCTGGGCCATCTGGATGAGTATCACTGGGGTGGAAATGATACAGCCCACCCCTCTCTTGCCTTGCTACATGGGGAAATCTGTTGAGCAACTTGTAGACCAAGTAGGTCCCAGGGGAGGTTGTCCCTGGTCCATGGTGAGAGGAACAGGGCTGATAAGCCACCCCATTCACTTAGGGTGGAAACGCTCTATGGAAAAACAAGCTATAACAATTTGGGCATCTCCCACTCAATGAGGGACTGAGACCTTCTAAAATTTATAGTAAGAAACTGTTCTTCAGTGGTGGTTGAGAGGTCTGGTGACAGAGAACTGCACCTCTTTTTCTTGAATTTATTTCCCCAGGATAACTGAACAGAGATGGATCTTATACTTTTCAGTGGGGTCCTGCTTTTACCCAGTGTTACAACTGGGTGCACTGAAGCATTGGGAGGTTAAATGACTTTGCTCAGGGTCACAGAGTGAGCAAGTGGCTATGGCGGGATTCAAACTTGGAACTCTTGCTTCATAGTTATGGCCCTGAACCACTAGACTGCACTGCCTAGACTGCCCTGCTTTCTGTCACTACTGCTTTACTGTCAATACAGAAAATATACTATGGAAAGGTATGGAAGGATTGCAAGGTGGTGTAGATCTGTTCATGTTCTGCTTTGCTTAGTTTGGAAAGTGGGACAGTTATGACTCCAGAGTGGACTGTACACTATCCAAGTGTAAACCTTAGGACCATACTGAAAACAAGCTACACAGACTAGTATTGCTATCCTGAGGGTGCAGACCCCAAACTGAGTGGCTGAGACAGGAAACCCATAGATATGTAAAACACTAGATTAGCAATGCTCTGGCATCATAGCCCACATGTTTTTTTTTTCCCATGGTCAAATAACTGCCACCCAAATGGCAAGTAAGATGTTGACATATGTGTCCTATTATCATTAGGATTCTAGTTTTTACAATGAGGGAACCAGGTTTGGTGGATTCTTCACTTCAGTGCAGTTGTGTACTCCCAGGGTTGACTAATCAATCATTAAGCACAGATTGGTTAATCACATTTCATTTGTTAATTTGCAGTTGAACGAGATTCCTATATATTAGGTTCAGCTGTTCTTGTACTTTTGCAGGGAAGTGTGTGACTGTTCAGCAGACATGGGGGAGGACGTTGACATTATTCTGTTGCGCTTAGTCTTCCTGATTGCGTTAATGTTTTCCCTGTTAGTGTGAATGAAAATGTTATCTTATTATGAAGTGCAATATCCAGGTTGAATGTAATATATATGTCAGGGAGGTGCATTATTTGAGCCTTCAGATAATCTTGCAATTGAAACAATATGCTACCTGCATGACCCTAGAGGGTAGTAGGTTGAACACACGACATTGTATTTCATGTGTAGTCCTTTAAGCACTTGAAACCATAAAAATATTGTGCCTGAATAATGTAGTAATTTAACATTCCCCTTCTCCCACTGGATATGATTTAAGGCAGAATTGTCTGTGTAGCATTTCCACATAAAATTACTTCTTTATGAATCATTCCTTAAATTGAACTACTGTGCCCCTCCCCACCCACAAAGTGACTGATCTAATTTCATCAGTATCCTTGGACGTGATCACTGATTAAACAGTATGTTTTGCCACTCAGATCTATATTTTGGAGACATAAGGCCATATTTCATGTAATATTTAGATGAAATGTAAATGACAGCAAATAACCTGAATAAGTGTAATTGTAATAGACAGATACTTAAACACATCTGTGAACCTACACATACTAGAAGAAAAATAATTTAATACTGCAAACAGATTACACATCAGCCTAAAATATTTTTGCAAGCATTTGGAATTCATGTTCTTTAATACATTATTGATAACTTTATTACAAAGACTTTAGAAATGAAAATAATGGAATCATAAGATTACATTTCACAACTCTGTGCAGTAATTCACATGACTAGCTTTCAGAATGCATGAATAACCCTTTCTTAATTCAGGAATGTTATAAAAACCCAGGAGGCCTCCAATAATAGAATTTTCAACAAAATGATAGATTGCTCATAAAACAATATTACAATGAGAAAATATGCAGAAATTCTTCAGAATAATATGTATGAGGTAATGCATTTCTACAAAAATATTTTTTCAAGCTGTTTTAAATATGCATCTGAGGGTGAGCACCATGTATATGGATAAAACAAGGGCATTGCAAAAATTAGAATTAGTGACTGAAAACTCAGTAGCCCAATAGCTAGAAATCAAAAAACCTTCTCTAGAGTCAGGGAACATAAAAGTTTGTGGGGGTCATGAAATCCCTTAGATGTGAGGGAGGCCATCCCATGAAAGTCTTTATATTCCATAAGTAGCACCTTAAAGAGTTCTTGTCACAAGTGAAAGTTAAGAAAAACAATTTTTTACATATATCAGCTTCTTTAAATCTATACTTCCTTTTCCTTTGCCTTTTACATATTACAGCAAAATAATAATTTAAAGGTCAGACAAAAGGGAATGTAGGTTCATCACCCTACCCCCATCCCCACCATTTCAAAAGCAGGATACCTAGGTACTTATAGTACTAGTGCTGTGCAGAATTTTTGAATTCCGACAAAACAGAATTTTGTGGAGTTTTGGAAAATTCAGCATAATACCACATAATTATGTGGGTAGTTGAATTCTAAATTTGAAAGCAGATTTTTTTGTGGACTTGTAATTTGTGATTTACATCAACTGTGGATTCCTTTTTTACAACATGTGGAAAATTATTTCATGATTTACATGATCCATAGTAAGTTATTCCACAGTGTACATAGACCTTTTTCTCAGAATTCTGCAATATTCAAAAAAGAAATTCCAAAAATCATTTTGGTAGCAGAATTTCCTTTCCACATGAATTCCACTGTTTAAATTCCACGTTCAACACAGCTATGTATTGCACTGCAATTGCACATTTATGAGAAAAATAATGGCACCCCTAGATTCCCTTTGTTCTGACAGTTTATCTGCAGTTGATATCATAATCCTCTGTTTATGAAATCACAATTGTTTCCACAGCAGCAAATTAAGATGACAAAATAAAGATATTGTGATGTCAAGTGAAGACAATCAGCTAGTTCACATGAAGTTGGGGGGGGGTAGACAGCAATAATGTTGCTATACGGAGTTCTTAAGCAAAAATGTAGGAAAAATACAGGAACATACAAAAACAATAACTCCAAAACTTTCAGAAGTATTACCAAAACATAGCTGGAGGAATCAAAGTTCCACTGACCAGTTATTCCTTTTAAAGATTTCATTTTCGAAACTCAGGGGCCACAAACCTTTTCCTATTTCAGCACCTAAGCTGCTGAATAGCCTCCCTGGCTCCCAGCCCTTAGAAATTAAGACATGTTTTTAAAGGTATTTTGTGGAGAAATCAGTTTAACAACATTCTAACTGATTGCTATGTTTGCATTAAAGAATCTGTATAAAACTCTAAGTCTTGTGATACACTTGTATTATTTTGTTTCTCAAACACTTTGTTTAGTTTTTACTTTTTGTCTTGGTTGTCATGTGGCCCTAGTCATGACTAAAGTGGCCTGTAGGTACAGGGCACTTATCTAGTAGTATCACATAATTAAAATAATATCAAGGGGTCCCCTTTGTGAATATCTGGTCAACTGGCTGCCAGTGTAGCTCAGCCCCAAACTCCAGGTGAAGCATGCCTTTGTAGATAGCAGGTCAGCAGGATATCACAATGGAGAAGAACCCCATGCTTTGAGAGAGGCCCTTCTGGTCAGTTGCGTGCCAGAGTGGAGTGGAATCCAGACACCAGAGAGAAGAGTGTCTTTCTTGAAAGCAGGAGAGTCTGCACAGAGCCTTGATGAAGCAGATCTTGAACTGGAGGTAATGGATTTCTCAGGACTTTATCAGTGCTTCAGCCCATATCTTGATCACAGGATCAAATCCAGCTTTAGTTGAAAGCCATTATAATTGAAAGGCTTAAGCCTGTGGTTCAATGGCTGAAGCAACAGCCATCCCCCACCCCACCTGATCTATTTAAACTCTTCCTTCCTGCATCATTCAGAAGCATTGTTTCTTTGCCTCACCATTCTCCTTTCCTCCTCCAGTGGCTTGCATCTCTCCTTGGGGCTTTTCCTAAGCTACCTTTAGCCTAAGGGAATCCTTCCCACTGCACCTCCAGGGGTGGAACTCACCTCCAGGGTTCCATGCCTTCAGCTTCCCTACAGGATGGTATTCCTGAGATACAAAGAGATGAACGGCCACAACAAAGTTTATTCACCAAGTTGCGTATGCATATTGAACCTAAATTAATTTCTGTTTAATGGTCTACATGAAATGAGATGTGAAGGTATCACTCTAGTTAACAGTGCACAGACAACCACATCACCAAAACACCTACACAGCTGGCATTAATCAGCACTCTGGTTGATCTTTCTACATAAGGGGTTGAGGATATGGTGGGCATAGGGTCACTACCATTTCCCCCATTAGAACTTATCTGTACATGACTGGGTAGAGGAAAACTGTCCGAGAAGTGTAGGAAAATAGCTTCACCCATGCCACAGCGACAATCAAGTTGCCAGCATAAATGATGGTGCCAGCACTTGACTGACACCCGGCACAATGCTCTGACAATCTGCCATCTGGCAGTTGGAGAGACAGGAATTGTGGGGAGCTATGCCCCCTGCACCCCCCCCTTTTCTTTAAATAGCAAACTCCAGGTTGCACTCTGATGGTGATAAGGGCGACCCAGAGATCTGCAAAGTTGCCACACGGCAAGAAATCAAAGTCACACAAGAAGCGTGCAACCTTATTTTGCCGATAGCATTCCAGTAGTAATATTCCATTGGCACTTTAACAGACTATGAGGAAAATATTTGCTGCAGCTGTCTGTGCTGTACTTGCCATGGTGATAAATAGAAGACTTCAGTTCACAGTTTAATCTGATGTCTTCTTCTTCACTAAAATCCAACAAAAGTTAGAAACAAATGTAAAAAGCAATAAAGAGAATAAATCATGAAATTTTCAGAACCACACACCCCGTTTGACACAGAACAACGTCTGAAGTCTGGACTCTGGTAGACCACCTAGTAGGTGACCTAGTCATGTCTGCAGTTTGGAAGCAGCTGTACCAAAAAGTGATGCAGGATTCCTAAAATCATGGAAGCTGTCACAAAACTTAAGGAGCCTTTGAAAATGAGATTCCAAGATTTGGCACAAATATGTGGATGCAGATGCAGGTGGAGCACAAACCTGCATCTGCGTCCACCCTTTCGGAAAATCCTGACATTAATGTCAGTCAGCTGAGATTCCTTAGCCAGAGATATTCTAACTATCCTAAGTGATCCAAAGAAAAAGGGCTTTCTTGTACAGTGAACCCTATAGCTGAAACGCACTCCTGGAAAATATAACAGATTCCTCATCACTATCATGCTTGAAATTATGGCTCTATAATCACTTAAACATATTCCGTACCTGCCATGTAGTACAGTTTAAATTCTTTTGTGCAGCTCTATGCTGTAATTGCTACATCCCCCCAAAAAACTGAATTTAAGTTAAAAGCATCAAAACAAATCACAGAGGCTTCTCTTCAGTGGACTTCAGGTTTACTTTTAGAACAGTTAATTTGAACTTACATCTGTCTATCTGTCTGTCTGTCTATCTATCTATATATCTATCTATCCATCTTTCTATCTATCTGTGAGCCTATAACCTGTTTCTATCCTGACAAATCCTCACTGTGAACTCAATGATTGCTGGTGAGGTTTGACTAAAAGTGCAGCTGTAGTTCATGGCTGGCTTGGGGGATTGTTCTTTGAATATGTATGTTTGGAAAAACTAAGCTTGTGAAGGCAGCAATCCAGGTACTAAATAAGGCAATCTTGTTTGTGTGGTATGAAGCCAGATTCACTGTCATCTCCCAGAGCTGCTGAGAGAAAGAGAATGAAAAAAACATTTGCTTGTGCAAAGACATCCTATGAAAGTCCATTCTGGAGCGCTGCTGTTGTTTTTGTCTTCGGGGAAGTCTGTAGCTACACTTGCCTTATCTGTTATTTTGGGGTAGCTTTGAGGGAATTTTAACACACTGGGACACATGGGATTAAAGTCATTTAAAGTATTAAGCAAGTAAAGCTTGAAGCTATATTTGTTTGCAATTAAACTATTCCAACATGTAAATAAAGGGGAGCAAATCAAATCACGTTAAAGGCCAAAGCAAGCACTGAAACAGAAGACTAGACACATACGCCTATGATCTGAGTAGAACCTGGCACTGAAACAAGCAATGGAAAAACTTGCCTATGCTCTGAATAGTAACTGACACTGAAGTAAAGGAATAGAAACAGTTACCCCCAATCTGAGCAGTAACTGCCACTGACATAGAGGACTAGAAACCCTTGCCCAACTGTCAAGTGGAAACCGTCACTGAAACAGAGGACTAGGAACACTCACCCATGCTCTGAGTAGTAACTGCCACTGAAACAGAGGGTTAGAAACACTTGCCCATGCTCTGAGTAGTAACTGTCACTGAAACAGAGGACTAGAAACACTCACCCATGCCCTGAGTGGTAGCTGACACTGAAACAGAGGGTTAGAAACACTCAACCATGCTCTGAGTTATAACTGACACAGAGGACTAGAAACACTCACCCATGCACTGAACAGTAACTGCCACTGACACGGAGGATTAGAAACAGTTGCCAATGGTCTGAGTAGCTACTGCCACTGAAATAGAGGACAAGAAACACTCGCCCATGATCTGAGCAGTAACTGACACTGAAAAAGAGGACTAGAAATCCTTGTCCAATCTCCAAGTGAAAACTGTCACTGAAACAGAGTACTAGAAACACTCACTCATGCTCTGAGTAGTAACTGTCACTGAAACACAGGACTAGAAACACTCACCCATGCCCTGAGTGGTAGCTGACACTGAAACAGAGGACTAGAAACACTACCTCATGCTCTGAGTAGTAACTGCCACTGAAACAGAGGACTAGAAACCCTGGCTCAATCTCCAAGTAGAAACTGTCACTGAAACAGAGGACTAGAAACACTCGTCAATACCCTGAGGGTTAGCTGACACTGAAACAGAGGACTAGAAACACTCACCCATGCTCTGAGTAGTAACTGCCACTGAAACAGAGGGTTAGAAACACTTGCCCATGCTCTGAGTAGTAACTGTCACTGAAACAGAGGACTAGAAACACTCGCCCATGCCCTGAGTAGTAACTGCCACTGAAACAGAGGACTAGAAACCCTGACTCAATCTCCAAGTAGAAACTGTCCCTGAAATAGAGGGCTGTAAACATTTGCCCATTCTCTGAGTAGTAAGTGCTACTAAAACAGAACAAGCAAACTCAATCTCTGAGTAGTAACTGATACAGAAACATAGGACAATAAACACTTGTCTAGTCTCTGAGTAGTAAGTGGCACTAATACAGTGAACTAGAAAACCTTATCCATATTCTGAGTAGTAACTGGCACTAAAACAGTGTACAAACAATTCTTGTGAAATGCATTGAGTGGCACTAAGACAGACGAACGAGTGCTTACCCATGCACTGAACAGTAACAGTCATTGAAACAGAGGACTGGAAACACTTGCCACATTTTCAGAGTAGTCTCTCATCCTGAAAGAGGACTAGAAACACTTTCTGGTGCTCTCAGCATCATCTGTTACTGGGACAGAGGACCTGAAACACTCATCAAATGCTTTTAGTAGTAATTGGCACTGAAACAGAGAACTTAAAACACAAACTGGTGATCTAAGAAGCAACCAGCACTGAAACAGCAGACTAGAAATATTCACCCCTGCACTGAGTATCAACTGTCACTTAAATAAAGAACTAGAAACACTCGCCAGTGCTCTGAGTAGTAACTGGCACTAAAACAGAGGATTAGAAGACTAGAAACACAAGCTACATCCCCTAAGCAGTACCTGGCACTAAAACAGAGTCCTGGATACAGTCACAAATGCTGAGTAGTAACTGGCACTAAAACAAATGAGAAGAAATACTCTGCCGTGCCACAGATAGTAACTTACAGTAAAACAGAAGACTAGAAGACTAGAAATGCAAGCCACAAGTTCTGAGTAGTTACTGGTATTGAAACAGAGGACTAGAAATACTTGCACATGTCAGCTGGCCTAGTGAGGGCTAAACCACTTGTTTCATTATTTGTAATATAGTATGTATATGCTATCAAGTGCATTTACTTTTCTGTACTTTGATAGTATGACACATCTGTGATCTGTTACAAAAAAGTCTTCAGTACACTACATAAATTATTGTTTTCTAAAATGATCAAGTTTATCATTTTTACTAAACGTACACAATTGTTGTGTTCACCAGATGTTTAACATTATCAATTACAATAATGCCTATTAAACTTTTGAGATAGTCATAATTAATTGGAACACTATTCAAAACATTCTGTTCATCATTGGTAGTCCCATTTTCTGTCCATGTAACAAAGAATCCCAATCATTAAATGTTTTTTTTTTTCATTTTATGGATTATTATATTTCTTACTTTTTATACTTTGTTGCCTAAATATTCTCCAACATGTACAATATTTTATGTTTTTTGTTTCTCATTTTAATAAATCCACTTTTCATTTTTGGTTTATCAGTGTAGGTAAAAAAGGGATATGTCCCCCAATTGCACTTTTAAGCTTCAGTAATGACTTCTCAATGGCATTTATTTTATTTGAAAGATTTTACTAGGAAATACATGGTGAGCTGGTAACAGTTTGTTTCCAGATGCATCTGGGTGGGGTGTGGGGAGTGAGGGTTTAAAGAATACACTGGTGCAAGAGAAAATAAAAATATAATACAGTAAAAGTTAAGAGTGACAAAATTAAAATAAATAGATAACTGTTGAGCAGTCACATTATACAGACAGATAAAGCAGCTCACCCTAAAAATACATTTGTAAGGACAGTGCACTAAGGGCAAGTGCAATGTTATACCAGGTACAACACCAGAATCGGAGCAGATAAAAAACATTCAGGCTGTGTGGAGGTGCACAAGTAATCAATGCAAGTACAATACAGTAAGATACAGTTACAATGCATTTTGTTAAGGTTTTCTTTTGAGGTGATATAAACAGCAGTTTGGCATTAAGAAAAAAGAGAAAGCTGTGTTTCATTATGATGAGCAAAATACTAAGCAGGACTTGGTAAGTAATAATATGATGACTATGAATTTAAAAGCATTTCTGAAATACATTAATGAAAATAATAGGAATCCCCTTGTACAATAAGATAAAATGAGAATAAACATTTTTTTAAATAAATTACATATCAAAATAAGGTCTTAAAAATTAGAATTATTTGTTAATGCTTTCAAATGCATTTCTCCCATTCTGTGTCTTTGCCAAAAAAAACATTTCTAAATGTGCCCACTCTCTTTATTAAGTTTGCCATGTGTGCAGCAAACATTTTGTTAGGAGAGTGGCTTTCCAGGGTTTTGACACTATCAGTCCAAGGCAGAGTGGTCTGCAAGAGGCTCATCAGTGTCACACCAATCATCAGCAAGGCTGATCATGACACTACTATGGATTGCTGTGCAGAAACGTTGTGTACTTCAAAGGAAAGAGCCAACTTAATTATAGGTTGTCTCTTTCCTTTGATCTACGCCAACCAGCAAGCACAACTGATCTGTCATGATTAGCCTGCTGAGGAATTACACACTGTAACAAATAAAACCATCCATCAAAGTCTGCTGCTGCCCTGCCCTTACTGTTCCCCCATCCGACCCTCCCATTCAGCACCATCAACCCACCCCCCCAATAAATATAACACCGACACTGGGGATGTCCAGTCCCCAGTGTCACCACCTGATAAAGAAAACTGTCCTACATATATATATGTATATATATATACACACATAGAGAGATATCTATCTATCTATCTACTGTATATATATATACACACACCCTATAACAAAGAAACCCATCAATTGATGTCTGTTGCTGCCCCGCCATAAACTGTCATCCCTCCCAAGACCAACCCCTGTTAATCTTTCAGAACAGGGATGCCCAATCCCCCATGCTGGCTACTACCACTCACCCTGCCCAATATAATACTGAGACTGGGGTGCCCAATCCCCCAATGTCACAAACTGAAATAAAGAAAACTGTCCATTTTTTTTATACTTAGTTTATTATCTTTCATTTGTCAGCATTTGTTACATCATTTACATGATTCACATGTTGTTCTTTGGGGTAAAAGCCCCTAGCACTGACAACATCACAGAAATATTACAGTACTTCTGGTTCGCAATAATCAACTTTACTACAGTCTAGCTAGAACAGTAACAGTAGGTGCTACTGTCTGGGATGTGTTCCGTCCTTTCACTATCTATAACTAGTTGTCTCATATCCAGAAAATACCTATAACAGGAGTTAATTGGGGGACATTCTCTAACTCCGGTGTAAAAGGTTAATATCTCATTTAGTGCAGTTCAGGCATCTCTCTCTTAACCACTGTCATGGAGTAACCATCTGGTCCATTTCTGTTGATATATCTGTGGCTTTTGCTTAAGATTGATCGTTAACCTTTCCATCAAATGTATGGATTCAACCATATCCTTCCACTCCCCTACCCCCGAGGTTCTCGGCTGCAACCAATTCTTTGTGATAATTTTCAAAGCTGCCGCAACCAGGATCTTCCATAGGTATCTGGCATCCTTATCTCTAACCTTCCCTGGGATTAATCCTAAAACCAAATGTTCAGGTCCTAACTGCGTCTTAATTGAAAATATCTGTTCTAGATGTTTCCTAACCTCCCTCCAATATACGGTGATACCTGGACATGGCCAAAAGACATGTGCCTGTGAGGCATGTTGTTCTCCACAAGCCCTCCAGCACCCAGCTGTGGTCCCTTCCTTCAAATGTACCATTTGTGTTGGTACTAAGAAATATCTGGTTCTCAACTTCCAACAGAAGTTCCTCCACACTAAGGAGCTAGAAGTTGACCACGTACTTCTCCACATCAGGGACCAATGTTTATCTGTTATAAGAATTACTAAGTCCCGTTCCCAATTTTTCTTGATATGCTGGGACGTGTTGGCCATATGTGCCACATAGTTATTATACAGCAACGAAATGGCATGGTCTGCCCTCCCTGCCCCCCACACTCTTTGAAATAGCCCTCTCTCTTCCAACACCGGCTCCTCCAGCATTGTTTTGTTAATTTGTATATTCAAGTAGTCTCTTAGTTGGTAATACCTGATTTTATCAGTCTGCTTCAGGCCATATTTTTTCTGAATTGCTTCAAAGGAGAGCAGGGTATTCCACGTCATTATTTGATAAGGCGCAAAGAGACCCCTTCTAGCTTGTTTCTGATACCATTTATCAAGCGTTGCTGGTATAAACTGATGGTCATATGCCCACCATCTATACCTCCATAGATTCCCAAATGTGGCCCCCCCTGCTTATTCCCCTCCTCCATCCTTCCAACACTGCCCTTGTGCCTGAGAAACCAAGCGTTTCCCCTGTATCCAGAGGCCCAAACATCATCACCCACAAAGGGGGATCATAGAAACATAGAAACATAGAAACATAGACTTTGACGGCAGATAAGGACTGCTAGGCCCATCTAGTCTGCCCATTTCCCTACCTACAAGATAGGCTGCAGATCCTATTTAACCAACAGCCTATATCTTCCTGCCCCCCACAAGAATTGCCTTATGTCTGTCCCATGCATTCTTGAATTCTCCCACAGTTTTAGACTCCACAACTTCCTCAGGAAGGCTGTTCCATGCATCCACTACCCTCTCTGTGAAATAATACTTCCTCACATTGCCCTAACCGCCCTCCTTCTATCTTTAAATTGTGTTCCCTTGTTCTTGCAAGTCTCTTTTCTGAAAGATGCTACCCTCTTGGACTTTGTTGATTCCCTTGAGGTACTTGAAGTTTCTATCATGTCCCCCTCTCCTTCTTTCCTCAAGGGTATACATATTAAGCTCCTTTAGTCTCTCCTCATACGGCTTCTCTTGCAGACCCTGCACCATTTTAGTTGCCCTCCTCTGGACTGCCTCTATTCTGTCTATGTCCTTGCAGAGATGGGGTCTCAGAACTGGACACAGTATTCCAGATGGGGTCTCACCAACTGTCTGTACAGAGGATAACAACTTCCTGTTTTCTGTGATGATGCCTCTCCCTACATCCCAGTATACCCCCAACCCTCCCTACTGCCTTCTCACATTGCTTGCTAACTTAAGGTCATCTGATATGATTACCCCCAGGTCCCTTTCCTGTTTTGTTGTTGTTACTACCTCCCCACCCATTGTGTATTCTTCCCTGGGTTCTTGTTTCCCAGGTGCATTATTTTGCACTTTTTGCATTGAATCTTAGCTGCCATCGTCTGACCATTCCTCCAACCTTGCCAAGTCCATTTTCATCCTTTCCGCCTCCTTGTGTATCAACCCTGTTGCAGATCTTTGTGTCATCTGCAAAAAGGCATACTTTTCCTTCCAGTCCCTCTGCAATGCCACTGATGAAGACATTAAAAAGGACTGGACCCAATACTGAACCCTGCGGTACCCCACTAGTAACCACCCTTTCTTCAGAGTGGACTCCATTTACAATTATCTTCTGTGTCCTGTTGTCCAGCCAATGTTTTACCCAGGCTACCACCCTGGGACCCACTCCCAGGCTGGTTAATTTGACTAATAGTCTTTTGTGTGGGACTGTGTCAAATGCCTTTGTTTCCAGAGATCTATTCGCTTCCAATGGGTGTCGTATCCCGGGTTGCCCCAAAGTAGTACAGCCCTCATCTGGGCTGCCACCCAGTAGCCCTGCAGACATGGGAATGCAAGGCCCCCCTCTTCCTTAGGAAGATAAAACAAAGATCTTCTTAGTCTGGATTTTTTACCCTTCCATAAATAGGAAAAAAACATACTCTGCCAGGTCTCCAGATCCGCCGGAGTTAACAGACATGGGACACATTGGAATAAGTAGAGAAGGCGTGGTAATGCATTCCTCTTGAGGGCTTGAGCCCTAGCACTAAGTGAGATGGGTAGAAGGGACCATCTTTGAAAATCACTTTTAAGCTGCGCTATTATAGGAGGATAGTTCAGCTCTTTCAATTGTGCGTTGTTCCTACCCAACTTTACCCCTAAATATTTTATCTCTGTCTGGTCCCATAACATGTGGTACTTACTTTTAAGCTTCTCAGTTGGGGTAAAATTAAAACAGAGAATTTCCATTTTATTATTATTCAATTTATAGCCGGATAACCCAGAAAACTTATCTAGCCGTCTGAATACCGCTGGCAAAGACTCCACGGGGTCTACCACATATAAAAGAACATCGTCAGCATACAAAGCCAGTTTGTGGGTTTGTCCCCCCATATTAATCCCTTTTATCTCTGGGCACTGATGGATGCTCTGAGCAAGAGGTTCAATGAACAGGGCAAACAATAATGGGAAGAGAGGACACCCTTGTTGCGTTCCTCTTTCTAAATTAAAAGTCCCAGAGATATGTCCATTCACTCTAACCTGTGCTCTCGGAGACTCATATAACTTAAATATAGCCATTATCAGCTGCCTCGGGAACCCAAACCGGGGAAGGACCTCATTCAGAAACAACCACGATACTCTATCAAATGCTTTTTCAGCATCAAGACTTACTATCAGCGACGGTAATTTTTGCATGGAAATTTGATCAATTATATGTGCTGTTCTATGAAGATTATCCTGTGCTTGTCTGCCCAGTATGAAACCGGATTGGTCTATCTGTATTAAAGAAGGGAGGTACTCCTGAATACGTCTTGCCAAAAGAGATGTAAGTATTTTATAATCAGTGTTCAATAAGAAAATCAGTCTATATGAAGGGCATTTTGTTGGGTCCTTTCCCGGCTTGGGTATCACCGAAATCACCACCTGGGCCCAAGAAGGAGGGATCACAGCCTCATTTCTCATAACCTCTTCAAAAACCTTCCCCAGACGTGTCTGTATCTGGTTCCCACAGCATTTATAAAACTCTGCAGGGAGTCCGTTCGAACCTGGGCATTTACCCACTTTAAGCCTTTTAATCTCCTCCTTTATTTTCTCTGGTCTCACAGGTCTCATTAACCTTTCCCCTTGCTCCCTAGTTAGGCCCGGTAGTGTAAGTGAACTCAGGAATCTCTTTATGTCTCCCCTTCCCGCTTTTGTGTCTCCTGCGTATAACTTAGTATAATATGTTCTGAAGGCGTCTGCTATCTCAAGAACCCCTTGAACCATTTTGCCTATCCCTGGATGCCACACCTTCATTATTGTTGCTCTTGCCCTTTTTGGCGTCAGCCTGCAAGCCAGGTAGCGCAACAATTGAGGTCCCCCTCATAATGTTGTTGTCTCAGAAAGAGCAACCTCTGTTCCACCTGATTATCCAAAATTCCCGTCAACTCCCTCTTATAGTCCAACAACTGTCTCCTCTGCTCCTTGTCATACTTTTGTTTTTGCTGCCCCTCCAAATCTGCTATCAGCCCCATTAGCTTGAGTCTTCTGGCGTCTCGCTCCCTCTTTTTTCTCAAGGCCAGTTGGATAAATTTACCTCACAGGACAGCTTTTGCGGCATGCCAACGGATGGCCTGTGTGGTATCCTGCTCTGTATTATCTAGAAGGCATGCCCTATAAGTTTCTACTATCTGGTCCCAAATTTCTTTATCTTTCAAAAAAGAGAGGTGTTCGGCCGCCATGTGGTATTCCGGCGAGTCTCCCCTAGGTCTATTTTTATATATATGGGCGCATGATCAGACAAAAGTAAGTCCCCTATCCAAGTATCCTCAATTCTCTGTACCTCAGTCTTTGTGAATAATATGTAGTCTAGCCTTGAATATGTGTTGTGGGCCGCAGAAAAAAAGGTATAGTCTCTTTGTCTAGTGTGTTGGTGTCTCCAAGTGTCTCATAATCCCATTTCTCCTATCAATTTCTGGATTTTCCTAGCCGTTCTGTGTGGTTTCCCTCTTACCCTCGAGGAGGAGTCCATATCTGGGTTCAAAGGTAGATTAAGATCCCCCCCACAAATTATGACTCCCTCCCTCCACTCTAACAGAGTGGCTAGAAAGGAACGGTACTCAGGTAGTGTTGAGCCAGGGGGAAAGTACACGGATGCCAATGTGACAACATTGCCCCTAAATTTACCTTTCAGCATCGCATATCTCCCTCATCTGTCTTAGCCTCCATTTTTTCAAATGGGGAATTGGATAGCACCAATACCATCACACCCCTCCTTTTACCATTCTTATAGGAAGACGCCATTTCTCCAGAATCCAATTTTAGGAACTTATTGTGCTCCTTCAACAACAAATGGGTCTCCTGGAGAAACAAAAAATCTGCCGTGGCTTTCCTTACCTGGCTCAATATTTTAGATCTTTTAACGGGGTTTGTAAGGCCGTTAACATTATAGAAACAAATATTCGTACCCTTACCTGCCATTGAAAGGGTCTGTATTTAGAAATATATTCTCAGGGTCCCCCCGGACTCCTCCTCGAGAGCCCTCCCACACATCTCCCTTCTTTATTTCATTTAACTCTCTCTTGCGACGGAACACATCCCAGATATGAAATAACATAAAAACCATTACTTGATAACAGTGGCTTAACTTTACAGCCAACTGGGCTAGTAACCAATGCATTATCCTTGACCTCCAAGGTAGAAGTCCTACTTTTTGGGGCTCTAGTCCTACCTCCACCTTATACAGGCGGAGGCAAGTTCAGAGGGGTTACCAGTGTCTCTACAACGGGAGACCCCCTCTAGAGAGCTCTTGTTCATAACTTGGAGCTCTTCACTTTCCTGTGTGAACAATTACTCTATTGATCAGAAAAGCTTTTTAATTGGAGCACTGCATGCCTAAGCACCTTCCAAAAGAGAATGATGTTCTGCGCTGATCTAACCGTCTTTCATATAAACATTTAACTCCTGACCTAATCCTGATTTCATGTCTTCTGTAGGGCCATATAAATCTCCCTACACCACTTCCCCAACTGGGGTACCCCCCCAAGGGGAGATGATAGTCCCTCCTCACGTGGGAGGAAAGCGGACCCCTCAGCAACCAACCAAGAATCATTACCCCCTTCCCCAATCCCCCTTCCCTTCCCCATAATTTGCTAACCCAACTAATTTTGTTTATTTTATTCATTAATTCCTCCGTGGTATTCCCCTTTTCCCATACCTCAAAAGCTTCTTATCTTTTCATCCCCATGTTTTGTGTTATTAATGCCCATTCTTGTACTCCCGATATTCTAAACCTATAGCATTGTATGATTTCAGATATAATGGTTCACACTTTATATATTCCTTCTCGAGCCAAGCCTCTTCCCGTTTCAGCTCCGTAATTGGAGCCCTTGTTTTACTTTTACCATGGATCCAATACAGTGGCCCCTTTCCAGTGTCAAACCAAAGATTTGCCCCTTATATTTCCCCCTCCCACTTCCACCCTCGCCCCCCTCAATCAAGTAAAAAAAAACAGTTCCTGATGGTGATATGATTCTTGCACTTCTGTTTCATTTCCCTTAGCCCTCCTTCCACTACATCCACATTTATATCTGCTCATAGACCCTTCCACGTCGAATCCCATTTCCCTGAGACATCCTATACCTACATAGCATTATAACTGCTGCAGGAAGTCGGGAGATGTTAACCCCCCCCCGCAATCCCATTAAGATCGTTTAGTTATTATTCATGTGCCATGTAGTCTGATTATGCAGGCATAGTCCCAAGTTATTAAAGTCATTTTCATTTCCCCTTCAAGCACTCTGAGCACACTGTACACCCTTTAGTCCACATCATAGTCTCTTTTAAGTAAGTACTTGCAGTGTATTCCCGTTTCACATCTTCATCCTTCAGCCGTTAAGTTGTTGTTCAGCACAACGTCCTGTTCTCTAGGAGGGTCACCTTGTTCCTGCTCTCCTCACTCTAGTTCTGTGTCTGGAGTTTTTCTTTTGGCTAGGACCTTGTCCCACACCCCAAACATGTCCCTGCTTGAACCGCCATTCACTCTTTTTGGGCATCTTTTGAACCAGTTCCACTCCCCCAGCTGCTGTTGAATCCGACGACCCTGCTTCTCAGGTATGTGCAACCCCATTCTCTCCACGAACTCCTTAGCTTCTGCCAGCTCTTGAAATCTCAAAAGACCCTTTTCTGTTTGAACTTTCAGCCTAGCTGGGTATTCCACAAAGGCCTTTACCCCTTTTTGCTGTAGTAATTTAATGACCTGTAGCACCTTCCTCATCCTAGCAAGCAGCTGTGGGGTAAAGCCATGGTCAAAAAACAGTCTGACATCTCCGAAATATATAGTTTTTCTTGACCAGGCTAGGGATAACACCTCCTCTTTGATCCTGTAATCAAGAAACGCAAGCACTATCGATCTGGGTCTGGCCTTCTGATCTCGAGGCCATGGTACCAGTGATCTGTAAGCCCTAATAATGTCAAGCCGTTTATCAGTAGGTATATTAAGGATCTCTCTTAAAAATGAGTCAATAAAGTCAGTCATGTTCCCCGATTCCGTTCCTTCTGGTACTCTGTGGATCTGAATATTGTTTCGCCGATTCCGATTCTCTAGTTCCTCAAGCTTCTGTTCTAACAGCGTAGTGCGATGATGCAGCTCCAGCAAGGCCGAGTAGTGCACGTCTGTGGTCTGGGTATATTCTGTCATTACCGTCTCAACTTCTTGTGTTTTCTGGTGTAATTTTGCAATATCTTGGCATTGATCTAGTGCTTTAGCCTCCAATCTCTGCAGAGTATCATTTATTTGTTGTAGGGTTTGACAGAGCTGTCGAGAGGTAATCATGCTTTCTGTTTCTTGTGCCATGCTTGTGGCCTTCTCCACACTTTGTGCCGTGGATTCACACTCTGCATAGGTCTCCGCTCGGCCGTTTGTACCTGCTCAGCTATCTTTTGTTTTACAGCTCCATTCAACTGAATCTCCTTCAAATGGTGTTTGGGTCCCATTAGATAATCTTTTATTGATCTTTTGGTCAACAGGATTGATGTTTTCTACATGGATTAATGTGGATTGTTTCTGGTCAGTCATTCAGCGCTTTGTTTAGGTAGCCATTAGGTCCGTGCCCCAACCGGAAGTCAAGAAAACTGTCCATTGTAGTTTTTTTTTTTTTTTGTTAAAATAAACCATGTAAAATAGAAAACTGTCCATCAATGTCTGTTGCAGCCATTACTATCCCCCCACCAGACCATCCCACTCAGCACCCCCCCAAGCCCTTACTTACCCACCGGGGATCCAATGCAATAGTCCTCTCTGGACTGTAGACACGTCTTTGCTCTTCAACACCAGACCATGAACTGAGGAAATCAGGTACGCAGTTCAATGTATTTCAAATGGGTTTTGAACTTAAGAGGTATAATTTGGCCATTTTTGAATATTTTTGCCCAAATTTTAAACATGCCTGTTTTGGGACACTACCTCATGAACAATGGTAGTGGTAATAGGCAAATATGTCCCAAAAGGTAATTTCATGGTCACTTGGTGAAATCACCTTTTGGGCAGGAGTTTAACATTTTCTCCACCCTTGTTAATGAGATTGGGTCATAAGAAAGCTGTGTTGAAAATGTGGGTTAAAATATTTAAAAAAACAAAGTTATGAGCCTACCTTGAAATTTATGAATGCAAGCTTGTAATTTTGGTAATTTTTAATATTTTGACCCCAAATTTTCAACATATCCATTTCTTCACAGCACCTAATGAATGTGGTAGCTGTCATTACTCAAATCCTGGCCAAAACGTGTTTTCTCTTCCAAAAAGATGATTTCATGGTTGCTGTTTGAAATCACCTTTCAGGCAGGAGTTGAACATTTTCTCCACCCTTGTTCATGAGGTGGGGTCATACAAAGGCTATGTTTAAAATTTGGGTAAAAATATTAAAAAACAACACAATTATGAGTCTGTGTTGAAATTTATGAACAAAGGCTCCTATCTATGGTAATTATCAAAATTTTGACCCCAAATTTTCAACATAGCCAGTTATTCACAGCATCTCATGAATGTGACAGCTGTAATTTTCAAATCCTGATCAAATTGTGTTTTCTCACTTGTGGTGCAAAATCACCTTTTGGGCAGGATTTGAAAATTTTCTCAACCCTTGTTCATGAGGCGGGTTCATAAGAAGGCTATGTGAAGCCATAAGAAGGCTATGTTGAAAATTTGGGGTAAAGATATGAGAAAACAATAAAGTTATTAGTCTATGTTGCAATTTTTAAACACACACTCATAACTGTGATAATTTTAAATATTTTGACCCCAACTTCTACATATTGCCATTTTTTGACACCATCTCATGAATCTAACAGCTGTCATTTCTCAAATCCTACCCAATATCTGTTTTAACACTTCTGACACAAAATGACATTTCAGACATTGTTTTATAAATGACACCTGTAATTCTCAAGATGAGTGGCCTTAAAAATATTATGTTGAAAATTTGATGTAAAATGTGGAAAACCAAGTAAGTTATAATCAAATTAGGTGTTCCAACATTTACTCATAACTTTATTTTCTTGCAGATTTTTGCCCGTAATGTTCAACATATCCCTTGTGTTACCCTACCTCCTTAACATGGCAGGTGATATTTTTCAAATCCCTTCCAAAACTTGTTTCTACAGTTCCACAGCGAAATCACCTTCCAGATGTGATTTAAAAAATCCTCCTCTCTTGATCATAACGTCAGGTCAAAAAGAGACTGTTGGACATTTGGGGTCAAAATGTAGGAGCCCACTTAAAAGTAGATATTGCCTCTCAGCTGCCCTACTTTGGGTAACTACAGTCTAATGACAGTGGTGTAGCTTGTCCTTTAATATTAATATAATCGCCATTCTCTGTCATCAGCTGAGAGCTGTTGTAGAATGCGGATTACATCTATATTACAATTCTGACAGCATCCCAGGAGGTGAACTCCAAAATAAAAGCCCCCGATCCCTGACATTATCTGAGAGCTGTTATCAAATTGTATGATTAAGTTCATAGGCAAAATGCATCGCAAGATGTCATTTGCCTCATCTTAGTAAAACTAAATGCTCAGGGTTATGGCATCTTTTTAAAGCTGACCCATTTTTTTCCCCATTTGACTCATAAAAAGAGAGTCAGAGTCCTACGTGGACAAATGTCCTGGTTAAACAATTTCCTCTTTACCGTTCCGTCACGGGATGCCCACTCCTAGTGTCAGATGTGCAACCCCAAACCCATCTATAACCCTTGCTGACATTGAAGTGCCCAATCCCCATGTTGGCATCCCCCTACTATTGTGGCAAACTGGAAGCCCACTCCAGTGTGCCTAAATTAATTTTTCCTTGTAAATGAAGAAGACTGTCCTTGCAGTCTTTTTTATTAACCTATAAAAAAGAAAATAGTCCTAGTTGTCTCTCCCCATCCCTCTTCCCACATCTCCACCCTCCCACTTTGCATCCACCTCCCCGTGCCCCCCCCTTACCCCATACTTACCTTCGGAGGTCAAGCGCTGTCATCTGCTGTAGATCGGGACACATCTGCACTCTTCAAAGCCAAACCACAAACTGAAGAAATTGAAGGTAAGCCATATAATGGGACTCAAAGGAGGGGTTCATCTTATGTTGATATGTTAGCCCTTTTTAGGAATTTTGGCCCCAAATTTTCAACATGCGGTTCTTGGGACCCCTTCTCATGAACACTGTCACTGTCATTTCATTTCTCAGTCTTGAAAGGTGATTTTGTGGTCAGTGTGTGGAATCACCTTTTGGAACTGATTAACAAAATGATACGCCACTGTTCATGAGGTGGGGTCTCAAAAAGCCCATGTTGCAAACTTGGCAAAAAATTTCCAAAAAATGACTGCATATGAGCGTGCATTGCACAGCTTCTATGCATGCTTGTAACTTCACCGGTTTTTAATATTTTCACTCCAGATTTTCAGCATTGCCATTTTTTTAAATCTCCTTATGAACAGTACAGCTGTCATTTTTCATATCCTGCCCAAAATGTGTTTTCTTACCTGTGGTGCAGAATGTCGCAATTGCTGTGCAAAATCAACTTATGGGATGAATTAATAAAATCACAGTGCTACTGTTTATGAGGGGAGGTCCCAAAAAGCCCATGTTGAAAATGTGGTGAAAATATTCCAAAACATGACTGCATTAAGGGTGTGTGTTGCGTGTTTTTTACACACACTTGTAACTTTGTCAATTTTTCATATTTTCACTCCAGATTTTCAACATTGCCATTTTATTACACTTCGTCATGAAAAGTATAGCTGTCATTTTTCACATCCTGGCCAAAATGTGTTTTCACACCTGTGGCACCGAATGGTGCAGTCGCTTAATGAGATCACCTTTTGGGACTGAGTAACGAAATGATAGTGCCACTGTTCATGAGGAGGGATCCTAAAAAGCCCATGCTGAAAATTTGGAGCAAAAATGCCAACAAACACCTGGGGCATTAGGGTTTTCAACCATAATGCCCCACCCTCCCATCCTCTAGAGACTGACAGACATCAGGCATATGCCTTGGGATCATCAGCCATAATGCTCACACCATTCCACCCCCACCCCCACCCTGCAGCCAATGATAGGCATTGGGGTATGCTTTGGAGTCTTTGGCCCTAACATTCACCCCATTCTTCTATGCTGCACCCATCTCAGGTTATTTCATTATGGAAGGAGGTAAACATTAGGTCCAAAGACCCTAAGGCTGTCAGTGTCTGCAGGGTGGGGGTGGAGTGGCATGAGCGTTACCGCCGATGACCCAAATGAACAACCCCAATGCCTGTCAGTCTCTGCAGTGTGGGGGTGGGCCATTAGGGCTGGAAACCCTAATGCCTCATTAAAGAAGTAAATCAGGGAGGAAAGGTTGACATCATCTGCCTTGATTTCAGCAAAGCCTTCGACAATGTCCAACATAGAAGGCTGATGAACAAGATGGGTAGTCTGGCCATGGGGCACAAGCTGATAAACTGGGTTAGAAACTGGCTGATGGACAGAAAGCAGAGGGTGGTGTTAATAGGGTCCAATCCAGGGAGGGGAGGGTGACCAGCAGGGTACCTCAGGGATCAGGCCTGGGGACCAGTCCTGTTCAAAGTATTACAGACATTGCAGAAGGGGTAGAAGGAAAGGTCTGTCTGCCTGCCTGCAGATAACACCAACACCTGTAACAGAGTGAATACTTCAGAAGAGGTGGAGAAAATGAGCAGGGATGTGGAGAGGCTTGAATAATGGTATGAGGAGTGGCAACTGAGGTTCAATGCAAAGAAGCACAAATAATGCACCTGAGAAGAGGGAAACCTGGGGAGAGTTACAGAATGGGGGGAGATGCTGATGATCACCAAGGAAGAAAGGGACCTAGGAGGTATCAATTCTGATGACCTAAAGGTGTCAAAGCTGAGCATAAATGTTGTAAGGATGGCCAGTGGCATGCTGAGGTGTATAGGCAGATGTATCACTAGCAGAAGGCATGAGGTGGTGATGCCATTGTATAACACACTAGTGAGGACTCACCAACAGTACTGTGTGCAATTCTGAAGACCACAAATGTGCAAGGACCTTAACAGGGTGGTGACAGTCCACAGAAAGGCATTCAAGATGGTAAATGGCTTGCAACACAGAACATATCAGGAGAGATTAAAAGGACCTCATTATGTACGTATTGGAGGAAAGAAGAGATCAGGGGAACATGATAGATGCATTGAAGTACCTCAAAGGCATAAACAAAATGCAGAGGCAGACAGCTTCCAATGCATCAAACATTCGACATTGACAAATGCTTGTTTTTTATCGTGAAAAAAAGAAAAACATCCACCATTGTCCACTGTGTAACCCCCCTTCCCAAACATTATACAGACACTGGGGGTACCCATTCCCCCATGTCCTCATCTGTCCATCCATTGTTGTCTGCTGTGTAACCCCTCAAAACAGTATACAGACACTGGGAGGGTGTCCAGTCCCCCAGTGTCTTCATCTGTCTGTCCATTGTTGTCTGCTGTATAACCCCCCAAAACAGTATACAGATACTGGGGGTGTCCAATCCCCCAGTGTCCTCATCTGTTTAGCAAGCTCCCTGAAAAAAGAAAATGGTGACTGAATTATCAGTAAAGTGCCCCACTTTTGATTCTCAGCTCCCAGACTGCTTGTTTCATCTGGAAAAGTTGTTCTAGAATGGAGGCAGAGATGCGTCCTGCAGGCCCGAAGCACACCCTGCCACCTAACCCTGGGAAAGCTAAGGCTGCCAAAAAATCGAAGATGCAAGCAACGGCTCCTACTAAACTCAACTCAGTGCCAACTCCCCTATCGGAGGAGAAATTCCTGCAAGAGCTCTCCCCCATAAAGGAGGCTCTTTTGAGCATAATGAGCCAACCGATAGCTCTCCAAAAAACCTCAGAGAACTTTGCCCGAAGAGTAGGTGACACAGAGGTCAGAATCAGCTCCCTAGAGGAGTGTAGAGCTCACCAGGATTCAGACTCAGTGGCCCTCTGTTGCCAAGTTTCCACCCTAGAGGAGAAGATCGAGGATTTGGAAGGGCACAGCAGATGCAACAATTTATTGCTGATAGGGCTCCAGGCGGGCTCAGAAGGCCAGAACACCATTTTAGTCATAACGCAAATTTTGCAAACAAGTAGTGGGCCCCTCTCCTAATGGCCCTGGCTACATTATGGAGTGGGCCCATAGGGCATTAAGGCCTACCCTTTCACCTAATTTACCACCTCACCCCCTGATCTTCAAATTATTTAGCTTTCTTGACAAGGTTCACATTTTAGTAAAGCTGAAGGATACCAAGGAGCTGTTATGGGAGGGCCACAAATTAAGGATGATGCAAGATTTGTCCCACTCTGTGCATTTAAACAAGTGGAGTACAATCCATAGATCTCCAAACTGATGGCAGTGGGGATCCATTTTAAAATGCTGTATCTGACTAGGCTGCAGGTGAATTATCAAGGATCGCTGAAGACTTTTGAAGCAGAGAGCCAGGCTAAACTAGAACTTCCTAAACTGTTCCCAGACCTTTTCCAGACACCCAAATGAACTCTCTGAGGACTAGATAGAGGGCTCTATGCATTCTGGGGACACTTGGGACATATTGTGTTGTAGACACTTTCAGAAGAAATTAATATGCTAACTTGAAACTGGTCACTCTGTGGAGAATGTGGGCTACTTATTCCTTTTTCTTTTTGTGGTTGGGCTTACAGCTGGTTGGACCTTCAGGACTACTAGACCAGGACTTCTTGGGAGTAACTGACTGGTATAATCTCCCTGATTAGGTGGGACTTTTCCAACTCAGTGCTGCAAATGGATGGGGCCAGAACATCTGTGAAGACTTGCATATCCCCTGGGTCATGATGATGATGATGCGTTGATGCCTTGAGGCAGGGGGATTGACTGCAGAGTGCAGACAGACCAGAGTTAGAGGGCTACAGAGGAAGCTGCCTGTTCCTCAGGATTTGCTTTTCTGGAGGGCTGAAGGTAGGTCTGTGACTTGGTAATGTGCTAGGGCAGGGATGGATGCATGGGCATATAGCGGAGCTTCCCTCACCAGCTGCCTGTTGATGGCTCACAGAGCATCTCCCTCAATCTTTCAAGATGGGTGGTCACCATACATCTAGTCCCCCTTAATAGGCCTTCTTCAGATGCAAGTACTTAGTGGACTTTCAGGCCTGTCAGGGGTCTACTCTAAGAGGCGATCCCCTGGACTGAAGACCCCAGGGGTGGATTGGGGAGGTGTCTTGCTGTGCCTCTCTTGGCAGAATTGTTCATGCTGTGGCTTAATTATGTGTGGAATAGGATGTGGGAGGATGGTTTCTCTTGTCTTCCACCACCTATGTACTAGGTACTCTAATGAGCCATATCAGCTAAAGTGTGTTATTGGGCTAGGGAGCACTTTGCCAGAGAGGACGGAAGTGAAAGGACCTCCATTGCCATGGCAGCTTTGAGCCCTAAGATTACATTTTTCCATGATGGGACCAGCTGTGATATCCCCCCCCCAACTGCTAGTTGGTATAGTGCATCCGGATGACCCACTCTTAGCAGAGATAGCCCATGTTGTGGCCTGAAGCTAGTGGAGGGGTATTACTGCTGGGCCCGATGGTCCAGTCTGGCTATACATGGAGGGGAGCCACAGATTCTGTCTCTGCCTTCTGAGGGGAAGGGGCAGGCAAGTAAGTTAATTGACTAAATATGTTTTTTTGGCCCCTACAGGCTCTCCGCAATCTGTGAGTCTCAGGGAATTTTTGGTCCAGGAGTAATACTACGTGACGGTGCCTATGATGATGTAAAATGCTCTTTTCCATTTATAGAATATGATGTTTATTGGGGGGGCTCTGGGGCATTTGTTTTTCTGATATAATTTTTTAGAGCTTATTAGTAAAGATGACACTTAACACTGAATAGATTGGGCAGAGTAGGGGGGTTGGGGGCCCGTGATAGATGTACTATTTCATCACGAGCCTAGGTATGTTGGCATTTTGACCATTAAGGCCAGGGGTTGTGAACTTCAGTATAAGGGGTGGTAGTAGTAATAGTCTGCTGTTTCTTTAGATGCTGTTTAAACAGGGGAAGGGAGAGGAGAGAGGTGGAGGGAGGAAGGGCTGGCTCGGGTTGAGGGGTTATGGGGTGGGTGTGAGGGGTTCCAGAGCACTCTATCACTCTGTAAACAGGCAGACAGTGATTCGACTGACAGTGGTAGTAAATACTAATGATGGGTACCACATATAACTTTATCTCCTGGAATGTGAAGGGGGTGAACAATAAGCATAAACGGTATATGATTCTTCGATATCTCAGAAAATATCACCCGGATGTAGTCTTCTTACAGGAAACCCACCTTAAACAGGGGAATATCCAATTTTTCCTCAGGAAGTTGGTTGGACAAGTGTACGAGGTGAGAATGAGTAAAAAAAAAGGGGTGGCATGGGAATATTAATACGTAGGAGTGTTCCCTTCACCAACTGCTCAAGTAATATGGTGACCCAGATGGCCGCTTCTTCCTACTCCAGGAGTGTCTGGGCTTAACTGAACTCCTTTTAGGAGGGATTTATGGTCCCAATTCCAACTCTCCCACATTTTTCTTTAAACTCCTTTCCCACATACTGTCTTTATCTCACCTTCCAATCATCCTAGGTGGAGACTGGAACCTAGTTTCCCACCCAGACCTTGACAGGTCAGGAATTTGCCATAAGGGCCTTTCACCAACACAACTGGGGTTGAGGGACCTTATGGATTTGCTGGGATTAGGTGACCCTGGTGTATTTCACACCCCAGTGATAGACAATATAACGTTTTCTCCCCTCCATACAAATCATACTCCCATATTGACTACTTTTTGATCAATCTATCGAACCTCTCGGACCTCCTTTCCTGTGATATCCTTCCTACTGTGATTTTTTTTTATATTTAATGTGCTTTATTAGTATTTTCTGGCATAAATATATAAAACAGTACATACTGGAGTACATCATCTTTCAGTATCATGTGAGGTACAGTAATGGTCCCTATACAAGCAATGGTCGGGGGTCACTAAATATACAGATAAATGACTTAAACTAGTATGACATACAATAAAACATAAACACATACTAGGACATAACAAAACATCAAACTCCTCCCTCCCTCAACCCCTCTCTCTAACCCCCTCCGGAGACCAAACTTCAGAGAAAGTGTGATATAGGTGCAAAAAGAATGAAGACATCTACTTACAGTCATATAGCACTATGCTCTTATACCCTATGTGGTAACTTGAGAAAGCCCAATGTGGGTGACAAGTAGGGAATGAAGCAGATTCTCCTAGGTCATTTGTTTAATTGTTAGGGGGTGGTATGAGTTAACAACAGAGCTTCCAGCTTACTCCACCTCTTTGTGTAAAATCTTGGGCAGTTTCTAATACTGGCTATTGTTTTTTCTACCCTTAAGTTAAATAAGATTTAATTCAGACATTCTGTATGAGTAATAGCCTCTTGATCAAGCTAGTGGCACAGTATAACCCTTTTTACTGGCACTGAAACTAAGGATATATGAAACCTCCTTTCTTTGACCGGAATATCAGCAGCACTGCCCAGTATGCAGACCTCTGGAGAAAAACAGTCCTGTAACCCCAACAATGGATCCAGATCTGTTTTGAGTTTGCTCCAGATAGAGGCGACTTTAGGGCATTCCTATAGTATGTGGAAGAGATTCCCCTCTGCCGTAGTACACCTGGTACATTGAGCAGAGGGCAATCTCCCCATCTTGTAAAGGTGGAAGGGGGTGTAATACATATTGTGCAATATGTAAAACTGATTGAGGCGTGATTTGTCACTGGCCACATAATGATACAAATATTTCCATAGGATAGTCCAGTTCAAGGGTGAAGAGGGTAGAGCAGACTGCCAGTAGCGCAGGTAGCCAGAGATCTCAGGGTATAATTGTGTGAATAAAAGAGACACCAAATGGGATACTGCATGGGGTTGCTCAACCAGGGACAGAGCTGTAGTGGTAAAATTGCTATTATCAATAGTCCGTGCAGAGTTTCCAAACCATGTGATCAGTACATGTCTCAGTTGTAACATATGGTAGACATACCTTGTGGGGAGATTAAGTAAAGTTAGCAGGTCTTTGCTACTGGGAATCTGCCCACCAGTCAACAAGTTGACAGTGCGTTTGCCTTGCAATTCTGGAAAATTCAAAGCAGTTAACATTTCACCCACCCATATTAAAATTAGGATTGCCCAAAAGCAGCTGCTGAACATCTAACAGGTTATTATACCACATGGATCTACACAATTGGGTATGAACCCTCATGGAAACACTAATTACTGAATTCTTGAAGCTGGCTGGTAGTTTGTTAGGAGAGCTATAAAGTAGACTAAGTGGTGATACCTACTATGATTTCTGATTATGCACCAATTTATATGGAGCACTCCCTGAGGGGACTGGAGGATCAGGATAGGGCCTGAGGACTGAACTCTACCATCTTGAAAAACAACCACTTTACTAAGGCCCTTAAAGAGTATTTACAAACCTTCTTTCAGGAAAACTAGGGTACTGTTTCCTGTCTTGATGTTTTATGGGGAGCAGAAAAATGTGCTGCGAGAGGGGAGTGTATTGACCAGGCATCTAAAGCTAAAAAGCAGGGAGCTGAACAGACATGACAACTGTTATCTCAGATTCGAGAGCTGGAGCACCGCCTTTCTGCTGTGGTTGATCTAGATATCGGGAATCAACTGCATGTTCTTAGGGCCCAATTTTTGGACTGCTAGCGGATCAAGCCAGTCTAGCTCTCCAGAGGGTCAATGGTGGGGCAGCTCCTGGCCCTAAGGCTTAAACAATTGGAAACCCAACAACTGATACATAGTCTTCAGCCCTCCCCTTGAGTGGCAATCCTTACTTACCCCTGAGAAATAGCAGACACCTTTCAGGAGTTTTATAAAACTCTCTACTATCCGGAAGTGGAGCAAGTGGCTGACTTAGAGTCTATGGAAAAATATTTAGACTCTGTCCCGCTTCACACTCTCTTAGAGTCTCAACAATAATTTTTACAGGCCCCTATTTCCCATAGTGAAGTGCGGCGGGTAATAGAACAACTCCCAAAGGAAAAGGTCCCTGGCCCAGATGGATTTAATACTACTTTCTATGCCACCTTCATAGACATCTTGACTCCTTTTCTTGTAAGGTTATTTAATTACTTACATATATTCGGTCTCTCAGACTGTTCATTCACCCAAGCTTGGATCACCGTTATCCCCAAACCTGGTAAATCACACCTGCTTCCGGGAAACTATCATCCTATCTCCCTTCTGAACTTCGACCTGAAAATTCTTGCCAAGGTATTGGATAACCGTTTCTTAGAGACTTGACAGGGCCTTATTAGCACAACTCAGGTGGGTTTCATGGTGGGCTGGTTGTCATCTGACCATTTACGTAAGGTTCTTCACCTTATTTTGGTGGTTGGTGAGAGGCAAATCCCAGCTGTCTTACTCTTATTAGATGAGGAAAAAGCTTTTGACCATATCTCCTGGTCTTTCTTGTTTGCCACACTATGGAGATTTCATTTCCCTGCTCAGTTTTGTGACTGGATTAAGGTCATTCATCACCACCCCATGGCCAAGATCCATTGCAATGGAGTATTTTCCTCCCCTTTCCCTTTGCTGCGTGGTACCAGGCAAGGCTGTCCACTATCCCCTAATTTGCTCTCTTCAGAATAGCCAAGAAATCCGGGGAATACAGGTAGGCAAAGACAGGTATATGTTATCTGCCTATGTGGATGACTTACTACTGCATTTGGAAAACCAAGTGGCAGGCTATAAATTAAACCTGGACAAATCAATGGTAATGCCTCTCAACATACATGTACAGAAACAGTGGATCGAGGAACTAGGTCTTTCCTGGAAAAACTAAAGCTCTCACTTATTTCGGGAGTAGGATTTCACATTCTATTTCTGCCCTGGTAAAACACAGCCTCTCCCCTGTATGTCAAGTTATCCAGGCCAATCTACAGAGATGGAAAGCACTTCCGTGGTCGCTGTGGGGTCGAGTAAATGTAATTAAGATGAACATTTTACCCCACATACTCTCATCCAGTGAGCATGGTGAGTCATTATCTTCCCAAACACTGGTTTGCCTGGCTTCAAACCTCTTTGTCAGATTTTCTCTGGATCGGTAAAGCCATTTGCAGGGCATTTTCCAAGCTGACCCATCGGAAAGAGCTTGGTGGACTGAGAGTGCCTAACATCTTTCTCTATTACTGTGCGATACACTGTTGTAAAATTGTTATGTGGAGTGCTTTCTCCAGTGGGGTTACAGATGGTTCTTATACCCCTTTGTGGCTTTTATTAGAACAACACCTCTGTCACTCTCAAGGCATTGACATAGGTAGTCTGATTTATGCCAAACCCTCTGTACTCCCTAAATCACTCTGTGCTTCTCTGGTTTAGTGGTCCCTTAAGGCCCTTCACCAGATCTGCTCCCATCTCAGACTCCTGCCTCATAAGGACCCATACCAACCTCTATTTGGAAATCTGCATTTTCAAATGGTGAACTGCACTTTTCCTTCGAGCTTCTGTCCTGCTCTGGGCAGGGTTTCAATTTCATCCTTGCTCTCCAATGGTAAGTTCAGTTCAGCCAAAGCAGTCCAGGACAAGTTCTCTAATCCCACTTACCATCCCTTTAAGCACTTGCAATTGCATAGTGTGATATTGTCTTTCTTGGTCCCCCCATGGCAGGACGTTCCTAGCCCTTTATTGCAAAAGCTCATTGACACCACTGTTCTACCACATACTATATCCAAATATTATAGATAGGATTTAGATAATCTTGGTTGATTAGGCCTTATTACGGTTACTTAAAGCTGACACATATGCTATGCCTTACAGTTGTATTGTCACAGTTTCCCATTCTGTTATATGGTGCTTTACCTCTATTTTGATGGGGAGGGAAGCTGTTGGTTGAGTGTTTGTGTTTGTGTTCTTATACTGTTCAATAAAGTATATTAAATAAAAAAAAGAAAACTGTCCACCATTGTCTGTTGCGCTGTTACCCAACCCCCCACCATTCCACCCAGGACCCACCACCCCACACACACTCTACCCCATACTTACCCACCGGAGGTCCGTTGTCATAATCTTCCTTGGACTGCAGGCACATCTTCACTCTTCAAAGCCCAACCACAAACTGAAGTAAGTTTGTCAATATATTTTAATGGGGTTTTCGGCATCAATGTATTTCAATTGGGTTTTCAACTTAGTGGCACAACTTGGCCATTTTTAAATATTTTTTTCCCACATTTTTAACATATGTTTTCTGGGACCCCACCTCACAAACAACTTTGCTGAAATAATTTTCAAACATTCCCTCCCCCCATTGCACCAGCGTACACAATGAACATTCAGCATTCACAGATGCTTGGTTTTCTTTAATTTTAAGCTGGTCCTTTTTTCTGTGTACTACACTGAAAGTTCAAAAAATAAAATTAACCCTCTACTTCTCCCCAGGTGGCCAGGGCTAGACCCTTGGCCACCTACCTCCTCATCTTTCTTTTCCTCATCCCTCCCAATTTATAGCACTTCATTTAATCAAAACCACAGTATATGCAAACTTCAGGCATTATGAAAAGTGCTAATGCTGTCTATGTGGGTCTGGTACAGAATCCTGACAGTGACAATGCCGACTCGCAAAAGGCTGGCACTGAAAGCCCGACAGCCATGTTCCTGATGATGCCAAACAACAGAGGTGCAATGTCCAGGAACGTGTTCATGGGGGGCTCCACCCCTGCATCCCCATCATATGCATAAACAATCCTTGAAACTGCACAAATCACCAAACATCAGTATTTTGTCACAGTCAAGAACGTGGTTGTCAGGCTTTCAGGCATCGGGTCTGTTAGTGTTGCGATTCTGTATGGATGCCATCTATGTAAGTATACGCCACTCCCTAACCAGTTCAGTTCATTTCATTTATTGGAAAAGTATGTATAACACATTTGTTACACACCACAATTAAAATACATATACTTCACATATACAAAATAAACATTTTCATTTGCTATAAATAGTACAGTGTTTAGTTTATACCCTAGACATAACTTATCTTAATTTATAAAATACTCTTTGTGCAAAACTTGCTACTGTGAAAGTTTCAACTGTCAAGACCGGGTTTAACACTTTTTCAATTTTCTCATCATCCCTAAGATGCCATATCTTGTTGAAGACAGGGTATATTAATTGTTCCCTTTCTTCCTTAAACATTGGGCACTCTAACAATACATGTTAAGATGTAAGCTTAGTCATTTCCACACAGCTACATAATTGATGCAATATGCTTGAGATAAATGTCCATCCGTTAGAAAAAATTCCCAGTCTTAGTCTTGTCATTGCCCTTCTCTGGTTTGCATTTTCACAAACCATTAAATATCTTTCCTTCTGAAAAGGTATGTTTTATTTTCTTATATATTGTATAATCCCATGCCTCCCTGATGTTACCAATTTCTTGCTGTATGGCTATATCTAATAATCTCTGACTTGCTATATTTCCAAATATTTCTGAGTGTGTTTGATCTTTAAAAATGTAATCATATGAGAAACCTATGTTATTCATGTCATTATTTAGTTTTGTAAACCAATTACTCTTATTCCTTATCCTTTCTTGTTTTGCATCAATCCAACATTGATATAATAAACTACCTTGTGGAGCAGACATTATTTTCTTGCAAAAATTAATACACCTTTTTTTTATTTTAAAGGCTAGAGAAAAAGTTCCAGTTTCTGCCCTAACCACAGCATTTAAAGTTGATTTCAGGATACCTAGTGCTTTTTTTAACTGTTGGTTTTGCATAATTTCCAGGTCCTTTATATTTGTTCCTAAACTCCATACTTCAGACCCATATACAATTTGGGAGTTCACTTTTGCATCATAACAACTCTACTCAGCCTCATAAGAATTATTCACTAATGTATTTGTTAATTTTATAATTCCAGCCATCATTTTTATAGCATTAATTTTGACTTTTTTTTTTTATGTGGGCCTTCCATCCTAAGTTTCTGCTTATTAAGACTCCCAAGTATTGGAATTCTGGTTTTCTTCTATATGTGCTTCCTCCAATTTCCACTTTTCAGTAATTTATTTCCCCCTTCAAACATCATAATTTTTATTTTCCCAGTGTTTAATTGCAAATCCAAACTTAGTAGACTTCCCTTAACTGCAGATAATGCCCTTCTCAGTCCTACTGGGGTGTGGGAAAGGATAACCGCATCATCTGCGAATAGTAGTATTTTGACTGTCATATAATTTACTTTTAAAGGAAAGGTGTCAATATCCTCTAGTGCCACGACTACTGTATCAATGTATATGTTAAATAAATGTGGGGCTAATAAAAAAACCCTGCTTAACTCCTGAATTTACTTCTATTTGTTCAGTCAGTGCCCTTCCTAGACAATAGATTCCACAAGATGTGTCTATTTAATGAATCAAATGCAGTCTTTATATCTATAAATGCCGCATATAACTTAGTTTTCCTCCCCACTATGTATTTCTCCAGAATATAATATAAAATAAAAATTTGTTCTGTTGTGGATCTCCCTCTAATAAACCCTGCCTGGTATTTAGACAGTATTTTGCACTCATCCACCCATAGTTGTAGCCTATTTAACAATACCCTGGAGAAAATATTAGCATTTATATTCAATAAAGTTATTGATGTATAATTTTCTGGAAGCAGCAAGGATCCCTTCCTATGAAGTGGGATCACCATTCCTATATTCCATTTATCTAGTATTTTTTTGTCTTATATTATATTTTCAAAGAAGGGGATCAAAATCTCGGCCCACCATTCTGGGTATATCTGGTACCTTTCTGCCCAAATTATGTCAATGCAAGGGGCTTCTTTTTCCTTTTGTAGTTTAATTGTTGTTATTATTTTCTGTTTTGAAATATTCAGACTTTTTACCCTACCACTATTCTGTTCCATTTGGGTTCTGTCTACTATAGTTTTAGCTGTTTTATTAAAGATTTTTCCAAAGTGATGAGTCCAAACTTCAGGAGCAATTATTGCTTCTATATTATGCCTCATTTCCCTTGTATCAAATGCCACCAATTGCCAAAATGCTATATTATCCTTGTTTTCTATTGCCTGTTGGATCCTATTCCACTGTCCATTATTAAATTTTCACTTCTTATTCTTAAGAAGATCCTTGTATTCTTTTTTCAAGTTGTTAAGTGCCACCCTATCATCTAATTCATTATACTTTGCTATCCTTTTCCTCATTTGTTTAATTATGTTCCTTTTCTGGTTACATTCCTCATCAAACCATTTCGCTTTAAAATAACTCATTTTCCTATATTCCCTTTGTAGTCCTATCATCCCTTCATGTAGTTGTTCTTCTATCTCTAGATAAAGCTGTTGGATATTTTTTTGGCCTTTCTTTTTCTTATTTTGGCAACTATTTCCTTGTATTTGTTGTGTTTTGTTTTTAATTCCTGGATCTTCCAAAAGATAGGATAACTTTAGACTATTTAATGGTGTCCATTTGACCCTCTTCTTATTATACAGTACCATATTATTCTCTGTCCATGCAGTTGTTTCCTGATTTATTCTTGTTCTTTCCCTATTCCAATTAATCACCAAGTTAATTGGTCTATGGTCACTATCCCAGATACCCAGAACGTTTAGACTTATTACATTTTTAAATGAAAACACATCCTCCTCAACATAGTCAAAAACATTTCCCCCATAATGATGATCATGGGTCAATTTCCCTCTCCTGTCAGCGTTACATCTCCCATTTAGTATTCACATATTTAGTGAATTCAAACATTCTAATAGTAATTCTCCTTGTCTGTTAATTTTCTTGTCTAACAAGCTCCTTAACAGTACTGACAGAATATCATGAAGGTTCCAATTTCTAGTTTCTTCTTCCAATTATTCCCCCGTGCAAGTATTAAAATTGCCTGCCAGTATTATCATGGTACCTGGATAGGACACCTGTACTTGTAATATTACTTGTTTAAGTGCCTACAAAAAGGAGATCAAAACAGGAGATGTAAATGGGAGAGGTGGGAGGTATACATTCAACAAGATGCATATGATTGCATCCCTATATTGCAATAACAATCCCAGTATATAATGATTAGCATCTCTAGTAGTACATGTCCCTCTCAATTCCTGATCTGTACCAATTAAGGTACCTACCCCCTTCCCCCTGATGGTTTCCTATATTTGCTGGATTTTTTTTCCTCAATGGCCCAACATTGGTAACCCTCCAGTGTACAATCTTCTATTGAACATGACCAAGTTTCCTGTAACATTACTACACCATACTTATTCAAAAATTTGACATGAACTATATCTCTAAATTTCCCCCACTGCACCAGCAATATTCCAACTTAATATTTTCAAATTTTTTGGGGGAAGAAACATTCTTTTTTCTTTATCAGCAGGCTTCCACTGAATGTTCTAGGACATGATACTGCTTACTGGTTTGTACAATTGAGCCATAACTCACTCTTGAATCTAGTTCTTCACCACTACCCTCTATAACTATTTCTTCTTCTTCTTCTTCTTCTTCTTCTTCTTCTTCTTCTTCTTCTTCTTCTTCTATTACACTACTGTTCATTCTAAGTCCCTTCTGTGGCCTCCATCTTATATTTTTCCTTTGTTCTGTATTACTATAGCCATCTTCTGCTTGCAGGACATGCTCATATACATTTGGAGCCATATAGCTAGTAATCTTTTGCTGGATTTTTGTATTACCTTTCTCAGGATTACTCGTTTCTTCTTCCCAAGCTACCAACCCTCTTGTCCTGCTCCTTTGAACCTCTTGGTTGTTACAATTCGATATTGTTGTTGTTACATCAAGTCTTATACCCAAGGTGGAAAATTGTTCTGTTTCTTTCAATAAGAGTTATCTTATCTTTGGTGCTTTAACAACTAGGCATATCCATCCTTTTTCAACCCCTGTCCAATATCTATAAACAGAACTAATATCAGCCCAGGTAAAATGTTTGCCCATGACTCCCTTGTAAATATTATAAATTGCAGTCTTTAAAGTCATATTATTTTCATTTCTTGCTTTAGGTATGCCATATACATACACTATCAGTAACATCTCTCCTTTTTCCATTAAAAGATCTCAATCAACATTTTCCAACCTGGGTATATTACTATGTCTTGTACTTTCTTTATTGTCATTAGTCCTATTAGTGTTCAATAAATCTTGGGTGATATCCACCAGCTGGTATGTTTTCCTAGTCCCATTTTCTTCCAAAACAACAATTCTGTTATTTTGGCCATTATTCTCTTTTCCTTTTTTTAATTTTCTTCAGCTGTCTTGTTCCAAATGCATTGCCTTTATTTGATTCTATATTTACTCTTAATTCATTAACCTTTTGACTACACTGCCTATTTAGTTGTTGTACCAAATGGTATGCCACCCTAAGAGCGACATTTCTACGATGACATGAGTTGATATCAACTACAGCGCCATGCCACCATAGAAGTGCCACTGAAAGGCGGCAACCACTTCCCGTGACTTGCACCCCCTTCCTGAACTAACTCTGACGTGGAGTTAGAATCCATTAGTTTGGGTGGTGCAGGGGGCAAAGCCCCCCCAAGTGAGGGGTTTGGGGGATGAAGCCCCCAGATGTAAAAAATGGTCCTGAACAGTGTGGCTCCGTGCCAACTGCAACTTGCAGTTGACATCTAGCCCATTGCCATAATGCTGGTCACAATCTTTTTTGTCGCACCAGCATATACAACTCATACCAAATGGGCAATCTCTCTTTCTCTTCCTTCTCTCCTATTTCTTCCATTATCTTTTTAATGGATTCCTCTTTCCCCTTTCCATGCTCTTTTCTTTTCAATATTTCACCCTGTAACATCTCTTCCTTGTTCTTTTTCACTTTCTCATTAAGTTCTCGCTGTTCCCCATTTAAATTTAACATATTACTCACAGGGGATGTAAAATTTAGGAGCAATTCATTGTTCAAAATAATTCCGTCCCTTATCTCTTTCAAAGAGTCATAAACTGGTCATCTTGTGTTCTCATACTGCCCTCAATTATTTCAGTGCTATTCTGTTTAGTATCATTCCTATTATTCCCTACAACAGAATTTAGAATATATGAAATATCAGTGGGGAGGATAGCTGGTGAGTCTAATTTGACTCTTTTAGTGTAAGGTGTAATAAATTCTTCAAACTCATCCAGAAATGACTTACTGGGAAACTGGTGTAGTTTATCTCTACACTCCACTATTTCATTAGCGTCCTCATTTCCTGATTCCATAACCCCACCCCCATTTCCTTTATTACTACCTTTCCATTCTATGATACTAAACCTTCCTTCTGATAAATGACTACCTTTTTTGTTCTTTTCATCCATAATTTTTTTTAATTCAAAGTTTATTTGAATTTTAACACTTAATACATCATTATCACATCATACAAAGGATATTGATACATACTTTCAGCAAAATCATAAACATAAACCTAATTCCCTTTCTTTCCACCCCCACCCCCTCCCCAATCCACTATATCCAAAAAGGAAAAGAAAACCACTCCCCTAAGAAAACCTCTCCACCCTCCCTCCACCCCTCCCCCCCAGTTTGCTTCTCCAGAATGGTGACTTATTTTTATCCTTGCCCTTGTGGTTCCATTACATTAACTTGTCTGGAGAGAATAGAGAGCTAATAGTGGGGCCCAAATTTTTTTAAACGTACCCATTTTATTCAACAAACTAGCTATCATTTTTTCCCCTCTAAGATTGGCCAGAAGCTCCTTCAACCATTCGACATATAATATTTATTCACTATCTTTCCAATGCCTTAGTACTAACTTCTTAACCGACATAGATATTAATGCCATGTGATATTTACAGATAGTTATTAGGATTCCAGAATAATCTCCTAAAAGGCAAATTCTTTCTGTAAACAAATCATTGAGCCCTAGCAGGGGGTCTACTTTTTTTTGAATTTGAGCCCATAGGGAGGCTACCTTGGGACAGAGGCAGAAAATTTTCATCCATAATTTTAACATGTGCTGCAACATATTTCTCTTCATAACTTTTATGCTCATTGCTTCTTTCCAGCTCCCTAATTGTTTTCATTAGGGGATGTTCACCTATATTTTCCTCCATTGTTATTTCCCTAGTTGGTCTAATAGGTGATGAACACAATGGGGGGAGTGAGGAACTTTGAATTCTCAAAATTTCCTTATTATGCACTAGATTTAGTTGGCTATCTAGTGTTAAAATATACCTAGTGATTTCTCTCTCACCCTTTTCACTTTTGTTTTACCACTTTTCTTGGTTTCTTTACCTTGATTTTTACTATATGTTTTTACATTCTTGATCTTTTTTCCTTTAGTCGCTCTTGTTTCCATTGTTAGTAACTATTACCTCACTTACTTATAACAATTAAGATACTCTAGATTAGTTACACAATCAGTTTTCTCCAGCACAGTTGCAAAAGCAACTATTTAATATAATGACAATTCAAAAATTAAGTTTTTAGTTAATAATGTCCTTATTCATTTGACTATGTAGAACTTCACTGTTTCACAGCAAGCGGCACTAGGCCAAGACTTATGAAAATTTATTTTTCTCCTTTATCCAGAAAACAAAAACCAAAACAACTGATGGTCTGGTCAGTATCAAGAGTACTTAGAAGAAGGACAAACAGTGAAAATGAAGGACAAGGGTTTAGCCACAGTAAAAGTTTGATTCTTTCAGACCTGCAACCTTCCACAAAGGCTATCAGGCCTGCTGGATGTTATAGGCCACAACTCTACAAACTGTAGAAAAAGCCTATCAAATTCCTAGTTGATAAACAAGAATAAAAAAAGAGGGATGTAGGAAAAGGCAGTGGAACAACTTCAAGAAAAAACTCCACCGGGCTTGAATTCAAGTATCCTCTTAAGTTGTTTTCCTACCAGGACCCAAAAAATCCAAGAATTTTTACTCCACTGGACCTTATCTGCAGGAGATGCAGAGATGCAAAGCAAAGCTTTTTCTGGGAGGGGGGATAATCCAACTTCTTCCCTCTCAAATTGTCAACCCTTAGCTTCCTCCTCTGCTGCCAATGGTAACTTGAATTCAATCTCACAAAATCTCCTTTTAAAGGGCAAAGGAACCTATGGGTGATCATAAAAATAACATAAAGTACATAAATTTCAAAAAGGCAGAGTCTGCTTCAAAGGGAAAAGCACCTAGACATTCAAAGCTATCTAAAACAAGCATTTGTCAATGCCGAATGTTGCTTGCTTCTATGTGCTGTTTAGATATTTGGAAGTCATTGGAGTGCAAATATTGAAATTTGCTAACTTACGAAGCTCATGAGGAACTGCGTAAATGCATGTGAAATAAAACAGTCATTTAGGAATTTTTTCGCCAAATTTTCAACATAGCCATTTAAGACCTCTGCTCATGAACAGTGTCACTGTGATTTTGTTAATGTGTCCCATACATTGAGTTTGCACACTGACTGCGACATTGGAATAGCTACATGAAGTGAGCACGTTTTGGGCAGGATGTGAAAAATGACAGCTGTACTGCTCATAAGGAGGTGTGGCAAAATGGCAATGTTGAAATCTGTAGTGGAAACATTGAAATTCTGCAAACCTCTGAGAAGGTGCGTGGGAACTGTGCAACGCACACTCGTAAAACAGTCATTTTTAGGAATTTTTTCACCAAATTTTCAACATAGCCATTTTAAGACCTCTGCTAATGAACAGTGACACTGGGATTTTCTTAATGTGTCCCATACATTGATTTCGCACACCGACTGTGCCATTCTGCGCTACATGGGTGGAAACACATTTTGGGTGAGATGTGAAAAATGACAGCTGTACTACTCATAAGAAGGTGTGATAAAATGGCAATGTTGAAAATCTGGAGTGAAAATATTGAAATTTAGCAAACTTACGAGCCTGCATAGGAACTGCGCAACGCACACTCGTAAAACAGTCATTTTTTGGAATTTTGGCACCAAATTTTCAACATGGGGTTTTGGACCCCTTCTCATGAATGATGTCACTGTCATGGTGGTATTCAGGCCCGAGGGGTGATTTCACAGTCACTGCGCGAAATCACCCGCAGGACTGACTCTATGACAATGACCATCATTAAGAGAGTCCCAAAACCCATATTAATTTGGTGTAAAAATTTCCCAAAATGCCTGAGATATGCAACAAGTTGACACCCCCATATCTAGCCCATTATACAGCTTACCGGCATTTCCTCAGTTCGCGGTCAGCTTTGAAGAGTGCAGATGTGTTCCGGTCCACTGAAGATCATCGCGCCGGTCTGGAGGTAAGTATGGGGTGGGGTGTGTGGGGAGGCTGGGTGCGCAGTGGGTGGGTGGGTTGTGGGAGGGGTCGGGAGATGCGCTGCGGGACCGTTTCGTTTTCAGGGAAAAAGGCGTTGTGGGACTGTTTGCCATGCTGGGGTGGGCTCCCAGCGTGGCACAAGGACTTTAGAGGCGTTCAGCCGATGGGGATTGGGCACCCCGTTGTAAAGGACTGTTTGCCATGCTGGGGTGGGCTCTGGCCCAGCGACACCTGCTACTGGGGGGGCAGGGGCCCAGCTCAGCCGATGGGATTGGGCACCCGTCAGCTTGCACAGTGCGTGCTGAGGCACGCACAGCAGTGTGGGGGAGCGCGCATGAGCAGCCGATATCTTATCGGTGCTCACTCGGCATAGCTCCTTTCAACTGTGAATACCACCGCATTTTGGAGCATGTCATAGACAGCTCCAAAATGCATTGGCCTACAGGGGCCACGCCTGCCAGCACACTGACTGAATTGGAGGAGGAGGTGACACACCTCCGAAATCTCCGATGATGGCACTATGTTTCTTGCACATGCGTGCAAGCAACATAAAAAGCAACAATTGCAACTACCCTGATATCACAACAGTTTTTCTTCCAGTGCAAGAAAAAATATATATTTAAAAATCATATCTAAGGTAACCATAAAACTTACTTCATCCTCTTGTTCAGGTTACTCCTTCTACCATGTGTTGTATGAGACAGCTCTTTCAAGCAGGAGTTAAAACCATGAGCTCAACCCACAAGGCACCTACTGGGGGAGAGGTAAATATTCGCTCTCAGCCTCTACGCACAACTTGGAACAATGGTGAATCTAGATGAGAGAATGTCATGCATACGTTTTTATGGATACCGCATACGAGGTTAATCTGGCCAATCCCAGTGACCCAATAATTCAGGAATTGACCAAGGAAAAGAAATATATTAAAACAGATAAAAATCCACACTTTAAACTGAACAAAGATGAACATATAATAAACAAAGAGAATTTGTCTCTTCTATACAAACTCACACTGCCACTGATGGGTCATGCTTGCTCCCGGCTCTCCGTGTCTGACAAGAGAGCAAGCAGGCCAACGGTCAAGCAGGCTAGTGGGATTAAAGCTAAAATAGAATTAAAAACCCCAAGCTTGATAGCAGAAGATAACATAAATCAGTAAAATCAGAGACACAAATCTGCATCCCTTTAATGGCACTTGACGCCACTTTTGCACAAACTCTTCATATGGTCCTTTTTCGTCTTTTATTTTTTTTTCCATTTCCAAAACCGGTCCCAGTTTTCCACTCCACTTTTATCTTCACTTTCTCTTCTCTTTTAGGTTTGAACTAGCTCCCGTCAGTCGGTACTCCTATACTCCGAAACTCCAATGCTCCGCTGCTCCGGAACAAGAGTTTTCTGCTACTGATTGCAAAACAGTCGGGGAACTCATCAGAGATTTATCAGAGGTTTAGAAAAAGAACTGTGTCAGTGGTCACCTCAGATTAGGGCCTTTCTAAAGGGCCCCTTCAGCCTGCTTGTCTCACCACCACCTGTGATCCTCCTGTGGGAGCAAAACGAACAAAGGAACAACTGAGAGACACTAGCCGGAAAGTCCAGCACTCACACAAGGTAAACTGGAAAGTTCTGTTTCAAAACATAGGTGGCATACCTTTTAATAGGTAAAAACAGGCTTGAAACAGAACCTTCTCTCCAGGCTTCTCCTCAGCTATGACAGTGTGCAATAAGCTTCAACTAGAACCTCAATATCAATGCCAAAAATTACACTTCATTTTTTTTTGTCTTCCATGGTCACTGAACAATAGCTTCATAGGCTCCCCTTGTTCCTGTGTCCAATTACAATCATCAGCTCCCTAACCAGAATGCCCCATGGTCCAAACTATTATATTTTTATAGTTCCCTCTTCCTGACCCCTGATCCATGATTTCAAATAGGGGAGGAAGATAAAATTGGGTTAGCTCAGTAACCTCCCATCCCCCCATAGCAGAATGTCTTCAGTAAAAATATCTGTCAGTCAATGGAGCAAGTAGGTGCATGATCAGGAGGGAGGGGGTGGAGCAATTGCATCACTGATGACACCAAGCTGACTAACCAATCAGTCAGCCTTGAATCATCATTGATGCCATTGCTTTGCCCCCTCCCTCCTGACTGCATGCCCAGTCATTCCACTGACTGACAGATGCATCTAATGGAGTGGATATGCTGTGGGAGGGGGTGACTTGCTACCCAGATTTTATCTACTTCTGGCCACAACCCCAAAACATTTCGTCAGGGGTCTGGGGAGGGCATCATGTAACATATGATATTTTGAGGCATGTGTGATTGAGCTAGGAAGAGGGGTACAGCTACAAAGACATAATCTCTGCCATTGCATGTAGATGTTAATTAAAAAAAGTCTATAATGGAAAAGAGGGAATGGGAGTAGGAAAAAACTAGGATGGAGAGGAGGCTAACCAAGGATTTAGCCTTGTTCACCTAAGACAAGCGCTGACTTTCATTTTTTTTTGTTTGTTTGTTTTACCTTTTCCTGCATGAATAATAAAATTGTAATAACAAATGTGTTGGCTAAAATATGAATTCTCAGCTAAATATTCAGCCTAAAGTATTCATACATGCACACCTAATGCTCACAGTATTTTCATCTGAAGTTGGAAAGGGGGATCTATAGTTGGTACTGGTCCTTAATGAGCAACTGACATTTGTGTCCCAGGAGTCTTTTGCAGTTAGGAGGTGATTCTACTGCCAGAGAAATAAAATGTTGCCTGAAAGTGTCCCTTTTCTTAATACTGATGATTTGAACACCTTGGTGCAGGCTTGTGTCTTTTTCCAGACTGGACAACTGTTGTGAGATCCATAAACTATTATCTTGTAGCCAGTTACTCCAAAGGCAGCAATGTGATTTTATAATTCGGATCATAGTACTCCCTCGCTGTGGGCTTTGGCTGGCTGCTAATAGGTTGGCACACTGACTAAGACTCTTTTGCTTGTTCATAAAGCTCTGAACAAGCTAGGCCACCAGTCCCTCAGTGAGCTCCTGACCCCTACACTCCTGCCAGGGCATTGAGGTCCACATGGCAGGGGATGTTGAGGGTGTCATCTGTAAGATGAAGTGAGCTGCTGACTAGTCTTTTGTGTTGGCTGCCCCTCCTCTTTGACCCTCTTCCTAACAATATTTGTGGGTTTTTTTTTTCCATTTCAAAATTTAGGCTGTAGCAATATCTTTTTAAGCAGGCATATTCCGTATGTGTATTGTTCTGTAGTCTTGCTGTGTGGAGAAGTACTTAGGTCTGTATCTTGTTTTATTTTTTTACTCCTGTCTAGTTTTCAATAACTTTTGAGTGCATGACGTTGTATTTATTGACTGTGAAAGTGACGCGAGCATTTGCAAGGGCACGATATAAAAATAAATCTACCTACCCAATTATAGTCTCCTCTCTTCCTTGACTCACACCACTTTGTGACTTATAAAACGCTCATGAAAGCAATCTCTTGTCACTTGGTTTCCTCTGTGCTGGCTGCTTGTCTACATTACAAGTGAATCACAATCCTCTCCTGTGACACTATGACTGGTTACTGCAGAAACAATAATGATATCTCAAGCAGGGAATTATGATGGTACTTGTACACAACCAGCCAGAGCAGAGGAAGACCAGGTTTCAAACCATCTTGTTTTCATGCGAATGTCTTTAAATAGAATGGGGGGAGGAAAATGCAGGAAATATCTGAATAATAAGTGCAATTCTGTTTAAATACTATGTTTTCAAGGTTTTCCCAGTGATTCCAATGCTCTTTAAATTTAAATGCAACTCCTGTCAATATAGTGTTTTAAACAGTTATTTTTAGTAAATACCTGTTCTTTAAACCCTACAAATAAGCTGATTGTCAGGCATGGAAGGTAAACATTCCCAGGAAAGTTCGAATACACTATACTGACCACCTAAATACACAGCCACCTCTCTATTAGGCCCCTAACTATTTAATGGCTACCCCAATTTATTTATTTATTTGGTTATTCATTTATGTAGGTTTTGTGTACTGTTTTGTTTATATAATGCTACTGTACCCTGCCCCTCCAACTCCAAGGAACCTCATTAAAATCTGCCACATTAAGAAATGCTCTGCACCTTGAGGCTACCCCTGAGTTTATATAAGGATTACACAAACTCCCAACTCCAACAAAGCCCATGAATACCTGCACATGATTCAATACTGCCCAGAAAAGTACACTGAGCTGAGGCTCAGTTTTAGGTACAATCTAGGGGGAAGGTAACAGAGACTACAATACATAGTTACATAATGAAAATTACTGTACGTGCAACATATGCCTACAAAAAATATGTATAGGTAGTGTTGAATCCTATGGTACATAACAGGCAAGTGAGGCAAAAACTATTTGAATAAATCACATTGATAAGTATTGTAACAATGATTTCACTTCAAAGGATGCAGCAGAATGAAACCAGTAAGATGAGGGCACAAAAAGAGGAAGCAGCATGGGGGAAAATACAAAGGCAAGTTACAGACAACAAACAGTAGAGGAGGCAGGGCCACAGAGATTGCACGTCAGCTATGATCAGGATAGGAGCAACAGTGGCCTGTGAGAGGTTTGAGCTGATGTTACAGGGAGAGATGGGAAGGAGAGAAGTGAAAAGTATGAGGAAGATTGTTCCAGATGGAAGGGAGATGATTAGAGAAAGCCGACTGCCCTGCAGCAGAACTGGAGTAAGGGATGGGGAAAGTACAGGAATCTCTAGAATGAAGGGCATAAGAGGAAAAAGTAATGGGGGAGAGAAGAGAAGAGAGGAAGGGAGGTAAAGAACCAATACAGTATTCAGAAATGAAGGATGCACTGTGCATACGGCACTGATATGGAAGGGGAGGAACTGAAAGGGAAGTATAGAGGGAACAGTGATGTGCATGGAGAAGGTGCATTAGCAGCAGAGCAGCAGAAGGCATTGCATAGGGTACCAGGTCTGGCAATGGAAGAGGAAGGGGCAGTGATGCAGACCACATCCACATTGTCCATTACTGGGAGCATCGTTTTGGTGAGCAGTTTGTGGTGGACATGGGAAGGAAAGCGTCCCTTGTTTTGGTAGAGAACACTAAGCTGGGGGCAAAGCTTCCTGTGAATAGCATCAATATGGTTGGAGAAGTCTTGCCTGCTAACACCCCACGGTATTTCAAGAAAGGGACAGCTTCAAGGGGAGTTCCTTCCAGTGTAGTGAAAACACTATGTGTGCTGTACTTTGTAGATTAGATCATGCCTGAAAAAAGACCCTTTGGGTCCAGTGCACTTACCCGGATAACAAAATCAGCTAAACTAAGAATCTGCCTATACTTTCTGTCAAGATAATCATAAATCCCCTCTATATGTATGTGTTCCCTCCATGACCCATATTCATTTACCTCACTGCAATAGCATTTATTAGTTAGCAAACAATGTCATCATGAAATTTCTGGTATTAATGCATTTTTGGCATCCTTAGCTTCATCATCTGTGTATTTTTAATTCCCTTAGAGATGTTTTAAAACAGCTTTTAGTACTAAGTTTGTAATTAATGACTCAACTCAATAAAGATAACTGCCACAAGCAATTTGTAAATGTTTCTTTCGATGAGGTTACATTTTGGCTCTACATACTAGATTCAAACTGTGAATGTATAAACAAACTGCTAGCACATGTTTCTGATGGTAAACAGCATAGCACAATGCCAAGATGTTTCATTTTTAAAAAGTGGGCGTAGCAAGAGAGCAGGCACTTTTAGAAACTTTAAACCACATACTGTATCTCAGTTGAAGAAAGAAATAAAATTAATAGGAAAAGCAAGTATATTGATGGTTTTGTCAGTAGTATAGTACTAATTAAAAAAAACTATATGATGAATATTTCTACAAACTAATGAATATGACTGCTTTTATATTTTGTACACCAATGAAAATGAGATATTGTATTTACAAAAGCAAAATACTGTAAAAGCAAACAACTATACTAACTGAATAACACAGATAAGGTTTAAATCAGGAAGATAAAGGATTTGGGAGTAGTGATTGGCAACACCTTTAAATGAGGCTACAGTGTGAGGGCAGCAGCTGGAAAAGCAAATATAAGGAATAATGTATGGGTGCCCATACACAACGAGCCTGTGTTTCCATCAGGTGGCTGAGATACCAGCACACTCCCTACTTCTGGACTCTCTTTCAACAGCAGGCCTCTCTCCATCCACCATAAACTGGTTCAGAGCCTACCTCACTGGTAGAACCCAATCAGTTTGGAACTCAGACATCACCTCCCCTCCCTTCCCGATCAATACCGGTGTCCCACAGGGCTCTGTGCTTGGTTCACTCTTATTCCCAGTCTTCCTAAATGACCTGCCCTCTGTCTGCTCCCCTTCCTCCTCAGTCCACATGTATGCAGGTGACAGTGTTTTGTTTGCATCTGGCTCAAGTCCTGCTGAGGTTACAACAAGTCTGCAGCATGATTTCAACAAAGTTCAGCTCTGGTTTGCTAACCACCACCTCTTCCTCAGTGCCAAGAAGACTGTCTCCATGACCTTCGGCACTAGGCAGAGATTCTCTATGCTTCCTAACCTCCCCTCCTTCCACACTCTGGATGGGACAATTCTTGAGGACACCTCCTCCTTCAGATACCTTGGGGTCTTGCTGGACCAACACCTCAACTTCTCTGAACATATTGACACCATCCCGGAAAAAATGCACCCCAAGCTTGGCATCCTGTTCAGAAGCCATAGCTGCATCCCTCTTACAGCTAGGCATGAAACTGTCCAGAAGATTATTCTCCCCATTTTTGACTACTGTGATGTAGTTTACAGTGCTGCTCCCAAAACATCCCTGACCAGATTGAACACACTATTTCACTCTTTCTGTTGCTTTGCCCTTGATTCCCCCCTCTCGCACACACCACTGTGATCTCTACCATGCACTATCCCTCTCCTCTCTCTCAAACAGATGCCTATCACATTGTGCTAAGCTCATTTCTAAACTCTGGTTAGGGTCTCTCCCTAACTACCTCTTTCCCTCTTTTATGACACCACCTTCTCCCACTCATTCCCTTAGATCCACTGGCTCACGCTCCTTGGTAATCCTTAGGCACTCTACCCAAATTGGTCAATTTGGCTTCTCTTACCGCTTTTCCAAAATTTAGAACCCCCTTCCCCCTCAAATCTGCCACTTCTCCTCCTCCTCTTCCTCCTCCTACTTCCTATGCTTTGCCCTACACAATTATCTCTTTTTGAACTGCACCTGCAATGACCCTCCCTAACTAATCACTCACCTAATGCATAGCTATCTATCCTTTCAGAATCTCCCCCGACTATTAATCATTCCTCCACTGTCTAGTAGCTTCTGTTTTCTCCCCCCATCCCTTGCAGCCACCATCCAAAACCACCCTCTCGCCTATGCACTAGTCATTCATTCCTTGCCTGAACTTACCCATCTATTGACCCACCCTCCTTGCTCTTGTAGCTACCTTTCTCCACCTCATCCCTTGCAGTTATCCCTAGCCTCCTTTAGGGTTCATCTACATCCTGAAGAGGTCTCTGTGGGCTCTGCTCCCCCCAACTCTCTTTCTCCCCTCCTCCCCCTGTCATCTCCTTGCAGCCTTTCCCATCCTCTTTCTTCCCTCCTCCATGTGCAGGGTTCCCAATCATATTGTAAAGGTCCCAGTGGCTGCCCTCCCTTCCCCTCCTGTCCCCATCCCTCTCTCCCTTTTCACCCTCCCTGGCACTTTATGAATCTCCCTACTGATGCACTTACAAATATACTTCCTTGCTGGAGTCACGTGATGCGCTCGGAGGAATAGCTGCTTGTTCCGAGGTCTCCCTTCCCCGTTTATAAGCTTGCAGTTCTACCGAGTTCTACCGCATTATCTTTTACTTTTTTCCTGCCAGAACTAACTATAAAGTTAGCGACTGCACCTTCCTGCTAAAATTTCAGCTTTGATCATCGGACTGGAGGATGGAAGATCAAGCTCAGGAGTTGGAAGCCAAGAGGCCTCACCGTAGTTCATCCAGCGATCACCCAGGAGGAGCTTCCGGCGAAAGTCTACAACGAGTTTTCGACCATTAAAGAAGTGCTCTTTAAACTCATAGAAGAGGTCGCGGACTTTAAGCCTGCTCTGACTCAGCTAGCCCGTCGGGTGATGGATGCTGAGGCTAGAATTTCATCAATCGAATGCAGCATGGACAAAAATGGCCCCGCTATCGTGGACTGTAGGAGAGCGATAACAAAGCTGGAGGCCCGCCTGGATGATCACGAGGGCAGAAGCAGACGTAATAATTTAGTTTTGTTGGGGGTCCCTGAAGGAGAGGAGGGCCCCAATACAGTTCTTTTTCTCCAAAAATTCTTGAAGAAGACGGCAGGGCCTTCACCAAATGGGACCGAATATGTCATTGAGAGAGGCCACCGTGCCCTTAGGGCAAAACCACCAGCGACTGACCCTCTGATGCCTCTGATTTTTAAATTGCTGAACTATCTCGACCGAGAATTTATTTTAAAAGAGGCCAGAAAGTTATCAGCAATTTTATGGGAAGGCAGGAAGTTGAGAGTGGTCCAGGATCTGACCTTAAAGGTGCGCATGGCCTGTTCCAGCCTTCGCCCCATTACAAGCAAGCTCTGGGCAGCTGGTATTCGGCATCGCATGTTGTACCCGGCTAAATTGGAGGTTTCACTGAAGGAGGGCACTAAGCGTTTTGATACGGTAGAGGAAGCTCTACAAGCTCTCAAAAGTTCGTTGCCTGATTTGTTTTCCAAAGGATGAGGAGATCGTGAGCTGGAGGAGCAGCACAGGATCCTACGGCCAAGTCTAGTTTGAAAAGGGGACTGTATGGACTTAAGGACCTCATCGCGGATGTGCGAGCCCATTTTTCCTATTTTGTATTATGTTGGTTTTTAAAAGGATTCTATTATTTTTCGGGAGGAAGGGACAACGAATTTAATTGTGTCGTGTTTATTAAGGGAGCCTTGATGGATTCAGGGTAAGATGATGCGCTGGGTCATTGGGGATCTCCGGTCCTCGCTTCACAGACCCGCTTGCTGGCAGTTTGTTCATTTGTTTGAGACTTTCTTTGTATCCCTCCTGTATAGTGTATAATCGAAGGAACCAGTTCCGCGGAGGGCTTAGCTGGATTAATGTTTATTATTTTTTTTTTCTCTTCTTTCTATATTTTATCTACTGTCCTTCGCAGTTATAATAGTGGGACACTATATGTTTAGTAAAGCTAGTAGGCTGGATCTCTCCTTTCCTTTACACTCTACAGGGGGAGAGACTCTGGGGTCTAAGCAACTATCCAGACGTGGGTCCCAGGGTTGATTTAAGGGTCTTTCTAGCAATGCAGCGTTGCATTAGCTTTTGTTTCAGGATTCTCGGTGGTAGATGCTAGGTGAGAGGGGTACAGGGAGCTTGGGGCTAAATGCATCGCCTTTTATTAGCGAACTCACGCTTCCTGTTACCCCTTGTTAGTGTGTTTGTTGCAGGGCCATGTTACTAATGTTAGCCAGGCCCTCATTCTAAGAGTTACTAAGTTCGGATGGCTGTTTTGGACATAGGCCTAAGGTAGGACCACTCTAGGTAGGAAATGTTAATTCTGTGCCGGGGAAGTTGTTCTTCAGGGTGGTCTGGAGGGTTCTGCAGGCAGGTTTATGGGAGTTAGATTGTTCTCTATTTTCTTGGGGGGCCTCACCTCTAGTGCACACCATGGGCCAAGGTTCGGGAGTTGGTTACGGCCAGTCAGAGAGTATTCAGGTGGGTATTGGGAGGGAGGGAGGAGGGTTTTCATGGGGAAGGGTTTGTTTCTCTAGAGTGTTGTAATTTTGGGGTGTTTGGGCTGGGAGGGTTAGCAGCTATCCAAGTACAGGTTTATTTAGTTCACGACTTCTTAATGGCTAGCAACCTGAATATCTTATCTTGGAATGTTAAGGGGGGGAAGATAACAAAAAGAAATATATTATACTAAATCATTTGGCACATTTTGGTCCATCAATAGTGTTTTTGCAGGAAACTCATATCCTTCCCGATCGGCTCCACTAGTTTAGGAAAAAATGGGTGGGGCAAGTGTTCGGTGCAGGATTTTCTCCAAACAAACGAGGGGTGGCTATTCTGGTGGCTAGAGGGGTTCCCTTTTCTTCATCGGAGATAATCTCCGACCCAGAAGGAAGATATGTTATAGTGGTGGGTAAGTTGGGGGTGCAGACTTAGTGCTGGGTTCAGTATATGGTCCCAATTTGGAAACTCCTTCCTTTTTTAACCGGCTGGCTATGGTATTAGCCCCCCTCAAGGATATGCCTGTAGTTCTGGGGGGAGATTGGAATTTGGTGCAGTCAAATCGTTTGGATCGCTCTAGTTATAGAGGGCTACATTCCTCCTCGGCTCAAAGGGCGTTGTTGGAGTTTTCATCATCACTAGGTTTGATGGATCCATGGAGACTGCATAACCCAACTTCTAAAGCTTTTACCTTTTTCTCCTCGGTTCATAAAAGTTACTCCCGGATTGATTATTTTCTGGTCAGTCAACAGATACTGTCTCTCATACAGGAAGTTACTATATCGAGTCAGGTAATTTCAGATCACTCCCCCATCAAACTCCATTGCTCCCCCTTATCTGTCCCTTTGAGATCCTATTCTTGGTCCTTAAATGATAGTTTATTAAAGGACACCCAAGTCGTAACCCATTTCCAAACTTTTTTATCAGATTCAATTGCATTTAATTGGGGGTCAATCAAGGCGACAGATCAAGCATGGGCAGCCCTGAAAGCCATGTGGAGAGGGGAGCTGATACGGATTGCATCAATACGGAAAAAGAAACTTAATTATTCCCTGGTTAGCTGTTTAAGTAAAATCAGAGCTTTGGAAGCTAAGGGAGAGGATCTAAAATCCGGCGATCAGTAACACGAGTTGACCACTCTTAGAGCTTGGTATGCAGGATCTTTAAGTCAAAGGGTAGAGAATATGGCATCTAAGATTAAAAGTTCCTATCTAGGTCAAGGCAGTAAGGCTGGGAAACTTCTCACTTGGCAGTTAAAACAGAGGGCGGCGGCCAAATGGGTGGCAGCGTTAAAACATCCGCAAACAGATGATTTAATTATGAATCCGGAGGAGATATTGGGCCTTTTTTGTGATTACTATAGAGATTTATACTCGAGCAAACCGCTGTCTTTGGAGAGTGAAGGTAAAATGAGGGAATTTTTGGTGAATATTTCTTTTCCCCAATTGGCTGATGATTTTAGGCAGTTGTTGGCAGCCCCTATCTCGTGTGAAGAGATTACTAAGGCCATTGAGTCTCTGAAGCTGGACAAGGCACCCGGTCTTGATGGGTTTACACCCTTCTTCTTTAAACTGTTTCGAGAGAGATTGGTACCATTGTTGCAACAACTTTACGCATTTTGGTATCAGTATGGGGTCAAAGATCAATCTCTCTTTGAAGCTAGGATAATTTTGTTACCTAAACCAGGGAAGCCAGCTGACTCAATGGTTAATTATAGGCCAATCTCTCTATTAAACATCGATGTTAAATTTCGCCAAGATTTTAGCAAAGATTGAAATCCTCCTGGGACGGGCTATTGAGCCCGAACAGGCTAGTTTATAGCAGGTAGGTCATCGGCAGATCATTTTAGAAAGCTATACTATTTAATTTCTGCGTCCACGAACCCCGACTTAGAAGCTTCCTTGATTTCGCTGGACGCAGAAAAAGCATTTGATAGGGTTGAGTGGACTTTTATGTTTGCAGTCCTGGGTAAATTCGGTATTCCCAAAAGATATTTGGACTACATCCGGATCCTTTATCATTGTCTGTCAGCTAGGGTTCAATGCAATAACCTTATTTCAGCTGCTTTTCCTTTATCGCGTGGTACCAGACAGGGCTGTCCTCTCTCTCCGTATCTATTTAATTTATATATCGAACCCCTAATAAGATATATAAAGATGAATAACCAAATTCAAGGGATTTGCATAAGGGACCTCGAATTCAAGCTATCAGTTTTTGCCGATGACCTACTGCTGCATGTCCAAAACACTACAAACTCACTTCCTCATGTATTGCAGACAATTTCTTACTTTAGCGAATTCTCCGGGTATAAGTTAAATAAGAGCAAAATAATGGTTTACCCGCTTTCCTTTTACCTTCAAGAAAGCTGGTGCTCCTCTCTAGGTTTGCAGTGGCAATCTAAATCCTTATGCTATCTGGGTATCCAAATCTCGAAAGACCTACTAATCTGGCAAACCTTAATTTGAAACCTCTTTTAAATCTGTCAAAGAGGACTTGGAGAGGTGGACTAAGCTTCCTTGACCTTTTGGGTGGGGTAAATACCATTAAAATGATGGTATTACCTAAGATTTTTTAACCCCTCTTTAATCTCAATGTATATCTCACCAGATCTTTTTTCAATCCGCTATACCATTCTTGTTCAAAATTTTTGTGGAAAGGTAAACCCCCCAGTAGGGCCTACTCCAAACTTATTTCTCAACGCAAAGTTGGGGGGCTACAGCTGCCGGATTTCTACACTTAATACTTAGCCATTCATGCGGTGAGATCGGCGTGTTGGTTAGGGGAGACAGAGCTCACTTCCCCTGGGCTTCTTCTCGATCGGGCGGTAGCCCAGGGTGCCAATCTAGATTTAGAATCCTTTTTATACGTTCCATGGTCCAAGGTCCCACCAGGGGTTAGGAATACTCCATTGGGGTGGGATATAAAGGCTTTGCATCAGCTCTACTCAAGATTAAACATTCCTTATGTAAGAGATCGGTCCCAACCCCTTCTGAGGAACCCTAATCTTCTAGTTGGTAACAGGCCCATAAGCAGGTTCGTGAGTAATTCCACTCTCAAACCACGGTTAGCGGATTTTCTTTCTGATAACTAGTTTCTTCACCTTCGATTCTGAGAGAGAAATATGGGATTGAAATGTCCAGTATGATGCGTTTGTATCAGATTGGAAGAAGCCTTAGTTCTTTCTTGCAGGAAGATAAGCCATCTAACGAGGCTGGAGAGTTTATGAGGAAGGTGCGTGAACTGACATTACCAGGTAGAGCAGTTTCCAAAACATATAAATTTATTATATCTAGAGTAGTTTCTAAGGTATTCCCAGTCCCTCTGTACTGGAAGATGAACCTTTCTTTAGACTGGTCGGAAGCGTCCTGAGAGAGAGTTTGGATGGATGTTTACACATGTATTAAGCAGGATAGGTTGAGGGAGATTCAATTTAACTTACTGCATAACCTCTATCTTTCCCCAGCCAAACTCTCCCGGGTTAAATAAATCCAGCTCATCGGAATGTGCCGAATGTGGCGACCCAATAGCAACTAGCTATCATAAATTCTGGGCTTGCCCAAAAATGGCTAAGTTCTGGGAGCTGATCAAAAACAGGATGGGTCAGTATTGTGATATCTCCGCTTTTTTCAACGCCGACGTATGTTTATTGGGGACGAGTGCCCAAATTCCTTCAGTAACCCAAAAGTGCCAAATGGCCATGGTAGCCTTAGTAACTAAGTTATTGATTCTTCATCACTGGAGAAACAATTGGGTCCCTTCTTTTAAGGAATGGTGGGAGGAGTTCTTAAATGCGTTAAATGCGGAAAGGGCGGTAACAACTCTTTTTAAGGCAACTGGCCGATTCCAAAAATGCTGGGAGAGCTTATTTCAGTGTTTAAGAGACAGATATGGATATTAGAGAGGGTATGGGTCTTCCATTTTTTTTAGGCCTCCTCCTCCTCCTCCTTATTCCCTCTCCAGATAGAGCCAGTTCTCATTTACTTACTTTTTTCTCCCTGTTAGTCAGTGATAGGTTGATAGCCAGTGTCAGGGTTTCATCTAGGGATACGGTTCATTGATTAAAGATTTGCTAGGGAATGTACATGGATTAGCTGCTAGGTGTTGGGGCAGGGGTGAGATTTTTTTTTTTTCTTCCCCCTTTCCCATTTTCTAAGAATTATGTGATGTATGATCTTAAGCTTAAGAGATCTTGGGATTTGGGGTTGTGTTTCTGTTGGTTTTGTATTGTTGTATCTATATCATAATAAAGTTATTTGAATTGCAAAAAAAAAAAATAAAAAATATACTTCCTTGCCTCCCTGGTACACCTACCAGTATTTCACAATTCTTCTCCCTTAGTTAGCCCATCTTCCAGCCTCTATTTTGTACTAGGTCCCTCTCCATGTCACTCTCATGTTCTCAGTCCTTGTTTCTTATTTTCAAGTATTGCTGCCAAATGATTTGTTTCAATGTATGTATCTTTTTGTAAATGGTGACTTAAAAGTATTATTGTTTGTTACTCCATTGTACCCTTTTCCCCACGTCGCACCAGGAAATAAGCAACTTGTTGTTCAGTGTGCTTTCCTGGAGAAACATTTCAATAAATAAAAACATGGACCTCGAGAGCAAAGCTCAAGAGGTCCATGCTGTTATCTCAACCCCAGGATGGAAACACATGGCAAGTTCTGTATGGTCACTCATATTTTATTTTTTATAATGTGTGGCTTAAAAACAATGGCTGACGTGTCTTATTTTTTTCAACCATGGTTATGATAACGCTAAGGTACAGTGAGTAGAGAAAGTGAAACCAGGTGGTGGGAGTCAGCATGAGGAAATCACAGGTACAGTTAATTATAGAATACGCACAAGGTTTTTAGAATGCACACAACAACCTTAGAACTTACACAACTACTTTAGAATGTGTACAACAAGGTTTTTGAGCTGCTTGAATTCTGTGCACAATATGCCCTAACCATACACTATAAAATAATTTCATGCATCAAGAGAAACTTTGTAAGCATATCAAAAAGATACTGTAATGCCCTTGAATAGATCACTGGTCAGACCTCATGTAAGCAATAAGACATGATGAGGTGTGCATTAGGCAATTCTAACACACATTTTTGGGGGGGCATATAGAGGCATAAGGTTGCAGGCAGAGTGTGCCCAGTCCACTAGCTGTGCATTAGAATTGTCTAACACACACCCCAGAGTGACTTATTGTGTTTATAAAATGGGACTGTGTATTCTATATGGGGTTTCTACTTTTAGCTGGTGTGAGACACTTCCAATGCACAGCTAATGACCAATCAGAATAGACAAAATTCCTTCCTCACTTTGTAACTTGGGTATGATGTTCAGTTCTGGTCCTCATATCTGAGTGAGGATATCAACAGGACTGAAAAAGTGCAGAAGAGAGTGACCAAGGTGATTGAAGGTGTGGAAAACATGAGCTATGGGAACCAACAGGTAGAACTGGGGATGTTCTTGAAAAAGAGAAGGCTCAGAGGAAACATGATTACAACTTTATCTGAAAGCAATAACATGGCCAGACAAAATATACCTCTATTCAATGTACAAGGATGAGAGGGGAAAAGGAGGCACCCAGTGCCTTTGAAAGAAAATGTACGGAAAATATCAGGAAAAACTACTTCACAGAATGAGTGGCAGGTGTTTAGAACAGAGTTCCTGGTGGTGTCAATCAACACGGATTCCACTTTGAAGCTTAAACTAGAACCATAGCTTTTAGAATGAACATTGAAAGGCAGGGGCATCATTTAGGGGTAGCCAGGGGTTGCGGTTGAGACCCCTATGATTTTTTTGCAACCCCTATGATGCCCACTGCAACCCCTAAGAACCCTAAAACATGGTTTCCCTAGCATTTATTTATATAGATGTGGTGGTGGTTGGGGGAGTTTTACAACCCCTATGATTTTGCTGAAATGGGACTTTGCAACCCCTATGATTCTACTGAAATAATGCTACTGAGTATAACCTACCTCCTTCTGCTTGCTATTCCCTCCCTATGCAGTCCATCATCCTTCTGCTTTCCCCACCACCGTTGAAAATTGGGCCACTACTTTCAGATCATCCTGATTGATAACCCTGAGGTCCCTTTCCTACGAGGTATATGCCATGACCTCTCCTCCTGCTTTGTACTGCCTGGTTTTTTGTGTCTGAAGGTCATGACTTTGCACTTTTTGGCATTGAATCCCAGCTGTAAAATTCTGGACCACTCTTCTAGTCTTTCCAGGTCCTCCTCATGGCCTCCATTCCCTTCATTATATCCACACTATTGCAGATCTTGGTGTCATCTGCAAATAGATAGACTATTCCTTCATGCTTCACCCTTGTGTCCCTTATGAATGTATTGAAGAGAACAGGGCAAAGTACTGACTCTTGACCCCCATCTCCCCCGAGACTTCCCTATTTAGTACAACCCTCTGGGTCCTATTCCTTCATGCTTCACCCTTATGTCCCCTATGAATGTATTGAAGAGAACAGTGATGAGGAAAGGCTGGAGGCCTATAACATGGTTATGCTCAGAACCTTTCACTTTTCAGCCACAAACCTCGCCTGTTCTGTGTACTTCCATGGAGCAGAACATGTTCCTTTAATGAGTTTCCTCAAGTAGTGTATCGGTGAATACTAACATACCCAGAAGTTTGCAACTGTAGAGATATATTGGTCTGTATTTAAAATAGCCTGCCAATGATTCAGTGGTCAGGGGCACAGAGAAAATTAAAATCTATGCATCCAACATTTTAGCCATTTATTCCACATTAGATTGGCAGTTTAGTAAGGTGATGGGTTTGCTTTGAGCATGTTGTATTTAATCAAGTGTTTACGCCAAGAAAGGAAATTCTTCACAGCCACAGGTGACACCTGAAATGCATTGCTAACACTCACCAGTCAGATACCAGTCCAGCTTGCCAGCAGTGTCTCCAGTCAGGTCAGCTACCAATCTAGTTTGCTAGTAGTGTCTGCAGTCAGCTACCAGTCCAGTTTGCCTGCAGTGTCTACAGCCAGGTTTGCTAGCTACCAGTCCAATATGCCACCAATCTCTCCAGTCAGCTACCAGTCCAGCTTGCCAGCAGTGTCTCCAGTCAGGTCAACCACCAATCCAGTTTGCCAACAGTTTCTCCAGTCAGCTACCAGTCCAGTGTGCCAGTAGCATCTACAATCAGCTACCAGTTCAGTTTGCCAGCAGGATCTACAGTCAGCTACCAGTCTAGCTTCTCTGCAGTGTCTCCAGTGAGCTACCAGTCCAGCTTGCCAGCAGTGTCTCCAGTCAGATACTAGTCCAGCTTGCCAGCAGTGTCTCCAGTCAGGTCAGCTACCAGTCCAGTTTGCCAGCAGTCTCCAGTCAGCTGTCAGTCCAGCTTGCCAGCAGTGTCTCCAGTTAGGTTGCTAGCTACCAAGTCTAGTTTGCCAGCAGTGTCTCCAGTCAGCCACCAGTCCAGCTTGTCAGCAGTGTCAACAGGCAGCTACCAGTGTGGCTTTCCAGCAGTGTCTGCAGTCAGCAACCAGTCCAACTTGCCAGCAGTGTTTGCAGTCAGCTATCAGTTCAGTTTTCCAGCAGTGACTACAGCCAGGTTGCTAGCTACCAGTCCAGTTTGCCACCAGTCTCTTTAGTCAGCTACCAGTCTAGTTTGCCAGCAGTGTCTCCAGTCAGTTACAGTTCTGCTTGCCTGCAGTGTCTCCAGTCAGCCTCCAGTCCAGCTTGCCAGCAGTTTCTCCAGTCAGCTGCCAGTCCAGTTTGCCAGCAATGTTTCCAGCCAGCTACCAGTCCAGCTTGCCTGCAGTGTCTCCAGTCAGCTACCAGTCAAGCTTGCTAGCAGTGTGTCCAGTCAGGTCAGCTACCAGTCCAGTTTGCCAGCAGTCTTCAGCCCGGTGGCTAGTTACCAGTCAAGTTTTCCAGCAGTGTCTCCAGTCAGCTACTTGTCCAGTTTTCCAGCAGTGTTTCCAGTCAGCTTGCTAGCTATCAGTCCAGTTTTCCAGCAGTGTTTCCAGTCAGCTACTTGTCCAGTTTGCCAGCAGTGTCTCCAGTCAGCTTTCAGTCCAGTTTGCAGGCAGTGTCTTCAGTTTGCTACCAGTCCTGTTTGCAGGCAGTGTCTTCAGTCAGCTGCAAGTCCAGTTTGCAGGTAGTGTCTTTAGTCAGCTGCCAGTCCAGTTTGCAGGCAGTATCTCTACTCAGCTTCCAGGCCAGTTTGCTAGACCCAAGCAAGGTAAGACATGTCACTAGTAAATATTTCTAAGAGTAATAAAGGTAAACCCAACTTAATGGGGGGTGTCCAGTGAGCTGAGCATTAATGTTGAAAAAAAGAAATATCCAGGGACTTAAGTTCTTTATGTAAGAATGGGCATCGCCATTGACTAGTCTTGGAACCCTTATGGTTTTGGTGAAATGCTATGGAGAGGGTAGCACAGGCAATATTCTGGACTGTTGTGACTCTGGGGAGGGACAAGGGTGCAAATTACTGGGCATGGGGAGGAGGTAACAAGGTAGCAAAATTTGTTTCAAATGACCTCCAAAATGCACTGAATTTAAAACATTTTTTACGGGGGCCTAGAAGCCCCCCACCCCTACAGTTTCCCTTGCAACCCCTATGGTTTTTCTGAAATGATGCCCCTGCATCATAGGGGTTACACTGTCTTCCAGGCTGAATACTGATGTCTACATCAAGTCTGGTCACAGAGTCCAAATATAAAAGCCAAACATATTTTCAGACTGACTGTCTAGACAATTGATTCCTGCTAGCATAGAGCAATGACAGTCACAGACATTCTGTCTATACACAGAGTTCCTAACTAAGCAGTTCAACATTCCCAAGCTCACTGGATGATTTAACAAAGTACCAATTTGTGCTAATGAACGCAATATGGATCAATGACCTAGGGCTGACATAAATATCTCTTAGTGCTATGTGCATAGGCAGGTTGGTGGAGGCACCAGGAGAGAGATACTGTATGTGGCTTGATGATAGGCTTTAGCTCTCTACAAGACTGACTGAGTATAACTGACACCTCTTCCTCGGAATTTGGATTCATGCCTCCTGTCTCCTCTACCAGAGAAGGAGTACAATTGAACAAAATGGGCTCAACGTCTTCCTCTTCATCTACAGGGTCTACATAGTGCTCCTCTGTGGTGAGATCTTTGGATGTAACCCTGTATCAGAAGCATAACTAGTGTTGTACTGGGGTCCAACTGGTTCCTCTAAAGGTATAGATTTTAAAGTTGTTGTCAGATCTGAGTAAATGGGGAAAATCAGTGGTGGAATAGTACCTCACCAAGTCCACCTCCTCATCTGACTGTTGATGGGCATCTTCTTGGGTATTAGGTAGGGTAGTTGTTGCACACTTTCTTCTGTTGTTTGATTCCATCTTCAGCCAGCAGGTCTGATGATAGAACTTGCTCTTCTACCAGTGTGTTACAATTGGGCATGATCTGTTCTATGGACAATTAGTGATGCAAATTAATTATCTTTGTAAGGCCTTGACCTCTTTGTGCTTGAACTTTACATACAGGTAAGGTGCAAAGTTGCACTAGCACTACATTCAGAACATCACCATATTAATTTGCAATGTTGTGTGTGCCAGGCACACTAAAGTTCCTCAATAATACTCTGTCCCCTTGCAAGAGTTTTTCATTATGGACTTTTCATCATAACATACTTTGTCAGCTTGACTTCTTTTGGGGCAGTTTTGGAGGTCAACTTGTAGGTGGTAATCAATTGATTTTTTTAGTTGCTGCACATATTATATTTGAAATAGATCTCTAACTTTGTTACATCTGTGGTGATGCCAAAACACAGGTCCATGGGCAACCTGGTTTCTTTGCCGAATATTAGGAAGTAAGAAGAAAATCCTTTTATGTCACTCTTCATAAATTGTAAGCATGGACCAATGTGTTTACTTATTGGCCTCATTTGGTTTTTTTTTTTAGAGTCCAGTGCTCCCAGTTTAGGAGACTGTGGTTAAACCATTTGAACTGATCACCTTGAGGATTATATAGTGTAGTACTTGTTTTCCAAATCTCCCATAGGAACAGTAGCTCTTTGACTGACTTGCTTTCAAAGTCTCTCGCACGACCCAAGTGAATCTGTTTTGGTGCCCCATACACAAACAACTTTTCCACTAGTACTTTAGCTACTATGACAGCTTTTTTGTCTTTCTGAGAGAATGCTTGGGTGTATTTGTAGTAGTGGTCAGACACCACCTGCACATTACTGATACATCTGTCATGCTTCTGACTGAGAATGTCAATGTACACAAGTTCAATAGGGCTAACTTGTTCCATGGTTCATCATAAGTGCTGCCCTCAGAGTTTTCCTTTATACACAATGACTGCACTGCTTGCAATATTTCACAGCACCCATCTGGGCCAGGAAAAATGAGCCTCAGCCAGATCCAGGGTTGAGTCACTTCCCATATATCTCATATCATCATGCAGAGAGTGCATGACTGTCTTCTGGTATTTGATGCTCAACAGAAGTTGTCGTCAAAGAAACATGTTTTGTTTTTGTGCTTCTTAGTAGGAGTTTATCCTTTAGTTTCAGTTTAGGCCATTCTCACACTGTACGTTTATCCAGGCTACAGCAGGATTCGATCCAAATCCTGCTGCAGTACTGTTAAATATACCAAGTTTATAAACTGTTCATGTGCTTTTCATATGCATCTGTACACAACACATAGCTGTACAATTTTTCATTGTATTCATATTTTGCTCAATGTTTATGTACTTTTCACTGTATGCACTTTAATGTTGTCAGTTGTGGTCAGCCATCCCATTAAATAATGGGTCTGCCACCTCTCAGAGCAATAAAAAAGGTATGGTTCAAAGGAGCTGTAACTTTGAGAAAGCATAGAGGTTACTATGCGAAATGTTAAATTTTGACCTGACTTGACTTGCTAGCATGCCATTTGCCTGTTTGCACCTTCATAGTCCAACTAAACTTGCCTTTTTGCATGAACCCAGAGCTATGTGGAAGTTTTTTGTATTGAAAAGAAAATACATGGAAATGTCAGCAGTAAGACAGAGTAATTAGTGTGGAGGGGTGAGTGCCCTTTTTTTATTCTCACTGGGGAGTGTGTTAACTGTGCACCCCCATCCTGACACAGCCATTCCTTGTGTTGTAAATTATATAAGATTTTGTAGACCTGATCCACAATGGATCACATTAATTCCAGAAATTGAAGATTATGAACTTGGTAGTTTTTCTCAGATGGGGGTCAGACTTCAGCTTGCAAGGGCTACTGATCCCATGCCTTCAGGGTACTGCTGAGAAAGTATCACTCCCAGGCCACTCAAACTAGTGTCACAGTGTAGAGCATGTTTTGGTTGTATCAGAATATTCAAGGACTGTTGTATGGCTCAGATGATGAATGATCTCCTTGAAGACCATTTCACAGGGTCCAAATGGGTCAGGAACTTTATAGTAGTTATAAGAGAAATGATAGATAGACATTTTATTTGAAAGTTCCTCTCTAATAACCATGGCACTGTACCGAAAGAAATCATCATAAATGGTAAACAAATTGTGTGTAGGTAGCTTTCTCCCCTCAGGACAGCCTCTGAAGTAAAGGGATTCAGTGTTGCTTGTGGGGGACAGACTTGTATAGCTGTTACCAAATTCCAAATGCTGCTGTGAATTGTATTTCTGGGAGATAGTGTCTGGAAGGGGGAAGTGGGAAGTGGGTGGCAGTGTTTGGAGGGCGGGTGAGAGATGAACAAGGAAGGAGGTCAACTCAGGTACCATTTGAAGAGGGCCATGTCACATGACTGCAGATAATGAATAGTACATCTGCATGCTGTGGTTTTAAAATTGTATGCAGGTAGTTTTCACCTACAGGTCAGCTGCCATGCTAAGGACTGAACTGCCAGAAGCTCTGAGGGGGCAGTAAAGAGACTCTGTTTTGTTTGTGGGGGACAAACCTGTGTAGCTGCTACAAAATTACAAATGATGCTGTGAATTGTGTTTCTGGGAGAGGGTATCTGGAAGGAGGGGAAGTAAGAGGCAGTGTTTGGAGGTCGGGTTAGTGAGGGACAAGGAGGGAGGCCAACTCAGGTGCATTTGCTACGGGGTGGGTCACGTGACTGCAGTCAAAAAATAGCATTGTTGCAGTCTCTGGTTAGGTTGTTTCCCCCAACTGGTCAGCTGCCATGCTGAGGATCGGTCCATCACCACACTGAGTATCAGACCATTAGAAGCACTGAGAGGGCAGAAAAGTGATTCAGTGTTGTTTGTGGGAGACAGACTTGTGCATTTGCTACAAAATTACAAATGTTGCTGCAAACTGTGTTTCTGGGACAGAGTTTCTGGAAGGCAGAAGTGGAAGTAGTATTTGGGAGGGTGGGTAAGAGAGGGACAAAGAAGGATGCCAACTCAGGCACCATTTGCTGAGGGATGGGTCACATTACTGCAGCCAATGAACAGCATGGCTACAGTCTCCTATTTATTTCCTAGAAGGCTAAGCAACCTCTCACACCAGCGACCCATCATGTGATTGCCACAAAGGAGTGTGACGTCTTTCCTGGGAGCATCCATATGGTGTCCACAAGGCACACTGCAAGCACACAGGGAATTCTGCCAACAGAGGCCAGGTAAGTAGGCAGGGGTAGAAGAAGAAGAAGTGGGGGTTGCAGTTATAAGTAGGCAAACAGGTCCAAACCAGATAGGTATGAGAAGACAGGCCAAGACAGTGTTTGTAGTCACTCCCTATCTGGGGCAGGCCTGAGATGACAGGTGGGTTTACTGACTGGCAGGCTAGGAGTGTATTCATAGTTACACCCTCGCTTGGGTAGGCCTGTGAAGGCAGGTCAGTTTACTAACTGGCAAGTTAGGATAGCATTTGTAACTATTTCCTAGCTAGGATAGGCTTGCGAAGGCAAGTTGGCTTGATTGGATATATCCCTATCTAGGGTAGGCCTCTGGAGCCAGGTGGTGGGTAGTTTTCGGAATAGAACGTGCAGGTAGGGGGAAGGTAGTGTACTGTAGGAGGTGAATGGCCACAGGGATCCTGGGAACAATGTTGGCAGCAGGGGGTGCCCAGTATGTAGGAGGCTAGATTATTTGATGGCTGAGGTGCAGCTGCTAAGGAAGGAGTTGGGAATACTGGCAAGGAGGCAAGAGAGCTGGGCTGGGTGAGGGGTAGATTCAAGGGGTAGAAAGACTGCAGGGGGGTTGGGGTCCAGTTGCACTGGGACCCACTGCCCCAGAGGGAGAGAAAGCCTGGGGAGGCAGGATGGAAGACTGTGGGGAGGAGAAGGTGGGCTCAGTAGTGGGAGGGAGTGGGGGGGTGCACTCACAGAGGTACCAGTAAGAAATCACTTCCAACTACTGAGTATTGCAGGGGAGAGGGAGGATCTAGGTGAAACACAAATGATGTAGGTGAAGCAGGCCTGTAGTAGAGGTTCAGGAGAGGCTGCAGTGGGACAGGAGGGGAACGGGGGAAAGGGAAAGACAACAGGAGGAGAAGGGGGCATCCTAGGGAAAGTGGAGAAGAGGCAGTGGTGGAGAGACAGGGAGGACAGGGTTCATCTGGAACTGGGTTCAAAGGTTAGTAGATGAGAAGAGAAGAGGGAACATTGGCTGACAGCAGTTGAGGGGAAGGAGGTACAGGGAAAGGTAGTCAGAGAAAAGGGTTAATAGGATGGGTGGAACAGGGAAGAGTAGATGCAGAAAATGATGGGGTGGTGGAAGGGAAGGGTAGAGACAGACATTTAGTTACAGGGAATTAATAGTAAAGAGGATTAGATGGGCTACCAAGGGGGAGGACAGCTTCCTGGGAATGATAGAATAGTACATAGGCCAGCTAACATAGGGGATGTGGGAAAGCCACATGTGGTTGTTCATCTAGGTACCAATGATATAGCTGGATGGGAGGTAGGAACAGTGTAAGGAGAGATGTATAGTGGTGGGGCAGGTCTGCAGATGGGAGGCTAGATCAATAGCTTTCTCAGAACTGCTTCTTGTGTCTAGAGACAGCACAACTAAGAAAGAAAAGATAGAGGAATGCATTCACTGGCTGAGGAAAATGTGCAGGGAGGAGGGATTCAGATACGCAGGGAACTGGGAAAGGACTTTGGATGATAAAACTCTCCATGCATCTGTTAGGTTGCACCTAAGGAGGAGGAGGAGGAGAACCAGGCTGCTAGGGGAATGGTTTGGGGAATATATAGATAAGGGCTTAAATTTAAACTGAATGGTGGGCAGCAAGGATTGCAGCACCCAGGTTTTCCTCCAAGAGAGGTCAGACAGGCCCCATGGGGTAGATAACCCAGAATGGTCAGAAAAGGGAGGTCAGAGAGAGAGACTAGAAGAGGGCTTGGGGTCGACCTGCCTTCAAGTAAAAAGCATGGGGGTCAGCAACTGGGAAGAGTGGTGGTAATAGGAGGGGGCTGGGGTGTCTGAAAGCAAGGGGGAGGACCAAGGGAATGGGGGGGCAGGCAGCCAAGCAAAGAAGAAGGGAGGGAGGCACTTGGTCAAAAAGGAGGGGACAGAATCAGGAGTGATGGAGGGTGGTGTCCCTGAGTGGCAGCCCTTTTTTAAGGTTGCAAGATAGCTTAGGGAATAGGATTGAACAAGTTTATCAATTCAGATACTGGGGGGTGGTTTTAGATCCCGGGTTAATGTTCTTTGCACAAGCAAAACTGGTCAGTCGCAATGTTAATTGAAGATTGGGAGTACTTTACAAATGATTTTTTTTTTCGAGACACACAAAGCCATTGCTGTTCGGTCACTTTTACACATTTTGATTACAGGTATGTACTTTTTTAAATGGAGATAAAGAAAGATAATATTATTTTTGTTACCTATATCTGTCATTTTGTTTTATTTGTCCCTTCCCACATACTGAATATTGTTGCTTTTTATATTCTCAGCTGGGTTGGCTATCTCCTTCTGAAGAAATGAATATTATTTTGGCCATCACATTTTTAAAGCATATTTTTTATCTTCCCCCTCTCCCTTATCCAAGTTAGTATCAGTTAGGGTAGTCCAGTCTAATCTGAGGTCAGCTAAAGAGTTTTATTACAGTCAGGTACATGAAGGGGGTAAATAGGGGAGGAGCGGTCAGGGTGAGCTGAAGGAAGGGGGGGCAACTAGAAGACATGAGTGGAAGCTGGAGGAGGGAGATTCAGGGAAGAAAGGAGGAGGTGCTACTTCACTGAGAGGGTGGTAGGGCCATGGAATGTGCTGCCCAGGGTGCTGGTGGAGGCAGAGATGGTGGAGGGGTACAAGAATGGGTGGAACAGGTACAGGGGAAGGGTTCAGGAAGCAAAAACCAGTGCAGCGAGAATATCTGGGACTGGGAAGGGAAAATCCAGAGAGGGAGAGGGGGGCAGCAAGGTCAGCTCCCAGAGTGGGGGCTGATCAAATGAGCAGACACGAAAGACCATTAGGCCTATTCTGCTGGCATTTTTGTCGCCACGCTGGGTGCACATTCACAGCTGAGGTGGTCGAAAGGGTTGTTGGTGTGCCCCGCCCTTCCCCCAAGCCAGACTCCTGCAGACCCAGAGTCGTCGCCATGCAGGGAGCACATTCACAGCTGAGGTGGTCGAGAGGGCCATCGGTGTGCCCCATCCTCCCCCCAAGCCAGACTCCCCTGGACCCGGAATCGTCGCCATGAAGGGAGCACATTCACAGGTATGAACCGCCCTCATCGCAGTGAAGCACTGCTGCGTTGTTGGAGAGCTCTGGGCACCATTTTCAAAAAAGAGACTTGCCTGAACTTAATTGTCACCCCAGGAGTGGAGATAGTATTTCTATATCCTAATTTCAGCTCGGTCAGCACCAAATTGCTCTGTGCTTCTCCTGGTGCCTTAAATGCAGCCTTAAGTCAACTGTTTAAACTAGCTAATACAGTAGTGCCTTAATTAGCCCTTGGCTAACAATAATTATTGCCTGCTCTGGTTTACTGAGCCAGTACAGACCTCGTCTGCCTTAAGAGCCTAAGTGAACTTTCTTTGCAATTAATCACTGCCTGTTACTGTTTAAACTAGGTAGCATAGACTCCGTGGCCTTCAGGTTCTCAAAAGAACATATTTTGAATTTAATCTCTGCCTGTTACTGTTTAAACTAGGTAGTACAGACTTCTCTGCCAATAGTTACCTTAACTGTCCTAGCTAATAACCATTACTGCATATTACTGTGCAAGTGAAGCCCCTACAGCCATTGTTAGCCTCATGTCCCTGAAACATTGTTAATCAGCAGCACTTTAGCACCAAAATCTCCTATCTTAAGCTACATTAATTCCCGACTGCCTTAAAGTGGACATTTGATCTCCTGGTCACAGAGAGACCCTTGGGAAAGTTACCCATACCAGAGGACCTACTTCAATGCGTGCTCTCTTTCCCTGCCCCCCCCCATGCCTAACTGAGTATAAATTCCAGTGTTTTCTTCTCTTCTCCACAGCTGAGGTGGTTGAGAGGGCCGTTGGTGTGCCCCTCCCTCCCCCCAAGCTGAACTCCTGCGGACCAGGAGTCATTGCCCCGCAGGGAGCACATTCACAGGTACAAACCGCCCTCATCGCAGTGAAGCACTACTGCATTGTTGGAGCCCCGCCACCCCCACCACTGCCCTTGGTGAGCAACTACTCTTATAACTGGGATCACGTGAGTGATAGAACCTATCAGCTCACTTTCCCATTAGCTGGTTTTCAGCACTGTCCACTAGAGGTCGCATCACATTTGTCTGTCGTTCCTGCCCCTATAGGCGGCCGAATGGAGGGACACTGCTACTCCTCACTCTAGCTGTAACTTGCCATACTGGAAAAAATGTGGGAAATACTATAAATGCGACCCTCTTATCCCTCCAGAACTAGAACCAGAGGTACAGCTGGCATCCTCCTGGCTTGCCAACTACTCTTACATTTCTCAAACGCGACAAAACCTATACTCACGGGCTTAATAACTCCTTTACTGAATGATTGCTCCTACTTATACCATGACTCTGGTGCCTTCTGTGCCAATCTATTCCTCTCATAGCTCAGCTCCTTGACACCTTAGACACCAGCAACCCCCTGAGGCCCATGCCCCCTCTTGTACCTACAGCATGAGGAACCAGGTTGCAATGGCTGCCCCCATGTACTCAGCTCCTCTACAGGGAATCACCCCACCCCTCCCCTTGGACCTGCTCTCCCTTATGCCCAATCTGAACTCTGCACCCCCCCAAACCCCAGAGCCAAATGTGGAACAGCTAAGTGAACTTACCCAAACCCTGCACAGACTATCCCGGAAGGGACACTGCCACAAGCTACCCTCAAACTTCAGCGAATATAACCAACGGAGGCTCCTCCCCTTCCCCCACAGCACTACTGGCCTTCTTGTCAGGCTTAAACTGGCTCTTGGGGGGGATATCGAGCCAAACCCTGGTCCCTACTCACCTAATCTCACCCTCAGTGACCCCTCCAGCCCACTCTGGGCCAACATCAGCAGACTCAAGCTGGTACATATGAATATCGGCAGCTTAAGGTTTAAAATGCATGACCTTGAGGCATGGATTGCCCTGTACAAACCCGACATACTAGCTGTGACCTAAACATGGCTCAAGCTTTAGATCCTACCCCACGAGGTGGACCTAGCTGGCTACCAGGCCTTTAGAAAGTGCAGAGCAAAATAAAAGGTGGTGGGGGTTCTCATCTATGTCAGCTCAACCTTGAATGCTTCACAGATGGATCTCCATTCTCTCTGCGGACCGCAGAGTGAGACCCTATTTGTCAAAGTGCTACTTAGAGACACCAAGCCCCTCTACATTGGGTGTGCCTACCTCCCGCCTCAATCTGCCTCCTCTTCCTCCTTAGAATCCCTAACCAATGCCCTGCTGTAGCATCCCCTGGGTGAGATCATCCTCCTCAGGGACTTCAATCTAGACTGGCTCGCCCTGGGGACCTCCACATTCAAGAACTCAATACTAGACTCCTCACTTACCCAAGTCATCGATCTGCCTACTAGGCACAATTCCAAGTCTGGCAACCATTCCCTACTGGACTGGGCACTAGTCTCCTGCCCAGACTGGGTTATCACCACAGGGATCATGTCTAACTCCCTGAGTGACCACTCTCCGATCTTCTGTGTCTGGTCCAATAAACCCCCTAAAACTGCTCCCAGGGTCTTAGAAGCCAGGCCCTTCAGCCAGTTTGTACCTGCCGACCTTTGCTCTGACCTGGGAAAATTGACTGGGACCCCACCCTTCCCTCACTTGATGAGGCACTTGACTACTTTTCTAATTAATTTCTGTCCCTAGCCAACCTGCATGCCCTGTGTAAGAAACTCTGGGTACAGGGAAAGTGCCACAAATGGCTGAGCCCTAGCCTAAAGCAGTCAATGCTTCTTCGCGACAGGGCCTGGGGACTCTACAAATCCATGGGCTCTACACATGACTGGGAAAAATACAGAGAACTGAGGAACCTATGCAAAAAATCCTCCAAACAGGCCAAGTCCAAGTACCTAAGAGACCTCCAAACGACCCACCTACACAACCCAAAGAAATTCTGGGGCCACATAAACTCCCTTCACAAAGGTACCACAAATGCACAAGACAACTCAATCCTAGTTGGGGATACCCTGACCAATGACCCTGCTACAGTTGCGGATACCTTCTGTGCCTCCTTCTCCAACCCCAGCAGACCTCCCCCGGGACTCCCAATCGCTCAACTTCTGACTGGGTGGCCCCTCGTCCTCAATTCCACCTGAAACTGGTTGAACCGCTCACTGTACTCCCTCTCTTACTCAAAATAAACCTTAACTCTTCCCCAGGAAATGACCAGCTAGAACCTCGGCTGCTGAGGGCCACTGCCCCGGCTCTCGCCTTCCCAGTCACCCTTCTCATCAACAGGTCCCTCCTCAAAGGAACAGTCGAAAGTAAGTGGAAGGTATCGACTATTGTACCCATCCACAAAAAAGGACCCTGGGATAGAGTGGGAAACTACAGGCCTATCTCCCTTCTCAGCCCTCTTGGGAAAGTGCAGGAGAGGCTAGTGTACAATCAACTTCAGGACTACCTTGAGCAGTACCACCTCCTTGCCAACATACAACACGGCTTCAGGAACGGCCATGGCACTGACACAGCCCTCATCTAGCTTACATCTGTCATTATCAAGGCCATGGACAAAGCTCCCCAATGGGCCCCCTATTCATTAACCTATCCAAGGCCTTTGAACTGGACAGCCACAAACTCCTCCTTTTCAAACTCCTCCGACTGGGTCAGGATAATCACTCGCTGTCCTGGTTCGAAAACTACCTGACCAACAGATCCCAAAGAGTACACTGGAGAGGAACACTATCTGGCTCTAGACCCATTACCTCCACGGTACCCCAGGGCTCGATCCTAGGCTCCCTACTATTCTCCCTCTTCCTCAATGACATTGCGAATGACTGCAAGCTCAGCAACCTCATCCTCTATGTGGATGACACTGTTGTCTACCACAGTGACCCACAACCCAGTGTCATCTCCTCCAAACTTCAGGCCTGCTTCTCAGATCTTGAGGTCTGGTTCACCACTAACTCTCTAAAGCTGAATAAGGACAAAACTAAGGCCATCCTGTTCGGGGCTAGACGCCTGGACACGGACAGAAGTGAGCTGCTCCTGCTCAACACATCTCAAGGGAAAGAGAGTAGAGGTCATAGAACTATTCAAGTACCTCGGGGTCCTCCTTGACCAAGAACTGACCTACAAACCCCACATTGACTCCCTAACTCGATCCATCCACCAGAGGCTTGGTCTCCTCTTCCGTCTAGGAAACTCCCTCTCTGGCGAGGCGCGCGACGAGCTATAGCTAACAGTAACCTCCTCCCCTCCATCCTATACGGTTCCCCCGTACTACAGTTCCTCCGGGAGATGGAGCTCGATAAACTCTCCATGCTTTATCACAGAGTGGCTCGCTTTGCAACAAACTCCTCGCCTATGAGGCACCATTGTGAGGCCCTTGCAGACCTAAACTGGCCCACTCTACTGCACAAACTTACCTACTCTGCTACCTGTCTGGCCTTTAAATTCACCTCCCTTGGTCCTCCACCACACCTATGGGGGCTGTTCACTCCTAAAGTCCAGCACCGAACACTGGGATCCACTGCAAGTCGTCCCCTCGCTATCCCCATGTTCGCACAAACCTAGGCAAATGCTCCTTCCACTACACTGCTCCCTTCTTATGGAACACCCTCCCAGCAAGTCTACTTGACAAACCAGCTCTCCTAGGGTTTAAATCAGGCCTCAAAATGTACCTCCTGGAACTAAGTCTCTGTGGGTGTAATCGCTAGCCCCCGCCCGTGCCCACTATCTTGCAACCATCTGCTAAACCATGCCTTCACACCCCATGAATATCGCATGGAATAATGCTAAACTCACTATGTATCTGTCTCTATACCTATCTAGCCTGGTATGCCTACTCTTTTCCTTGCCAACGTGTGATACCTACTCCCCAAAATGTACCAGCCTATCCACTGTATCCTAATGTCTATGTATGTACTCTCTGTAACTAAAAATGTACTCATTATAAATTACTGTATTTTATACCTATGTATGTATGATGTATGTATGCATTGTATAATTCTGGGTCGCCCCTGAAAAAGGGACCTCTGGTCTCAGTGGACTCACCCGGTTACCAAAATCTAAATAAATAAATAGTATGTTAGTATATGAAATAAATCCAAGGTGGGTTCTCTTGTCTTCTCCACAGCAACAACTTGCTGTTGGAATAGTTTGCCTGAATCCTTGCACCATATTAATTCTTTTTGAGTATTCAATAAGAACTTTAAGAAATTCTGGCTTGGCAATGTTTTTTGTAAATGTAATTGAATATTATTTTATTTAAGTTATATTTACTGTATTGAATGTCATGTATTTTATGTACTGCATTTCCGGGTCACGTCTGAAAAAGGACCTACAGTCCAGTGCTCTTACTCAGTCCACAAATCAATAAATAAATTAATTGGACAACCTGCAGGCCATGATGCCAAAGGGAAAGGTGGATCTGGTGTTAGTTACTGTGACCTGGACTACCTTGAATTATGACTAGAACATCTCCATTCCAGGGTATGTGCCATATAAGAGGGACCTGGAGAAAGGGAATGGGGAGGAGTGGCACTGTACACCAGGGAGGGCATTACTGCCACTAGGGAGAAAATAGAAACACTGGGTGCAAATCCAAATGGCAGCAGGAAGGAAATTGTGCTTGGATGTAGTTTATAGGCCACCTAATCAAGCTAAGGACAGGGCTGGGATCTGGGTACCATGATCAGGATGGCAGCTTATAGGAGCAAAGTGGTGATGATGGGAGACTTCAATTTACCTAAGGTGGACTGAAGTGTCCCATCCACCACTTAGGCCAGGAGCCAGTTGACACTTGATGCAGTCCAGGATGGGTTCCTGTTTCAGTGGGTGTCTGAGCTGACAAGGTAGAGAGCCATCCTGGACCTGGTATTTACAAACAGGGATCCTGTCCAGGACATTGTGGTAGAGGAGCCCTTAGGGAGTAGTAACCACTGGATGATGTGGTTCTGAGTGGACGTGGAGAATGAAACACCAAGCATGAAGACAAAAGTGCTGGATTTCAGGAAGGCTGACTATGCTAAGATGCAAGAAATAGTGAGGGACCCCTAGCTAGCCTTGAGGAAGATATGAGTGTGGATCAAAAATGGACAGTGTTCGGGGAAGGGGTCATGGCAGCTGCAAACACATGCCTTAAACAGAAGGGCATGAATTTCAAAATTAGGAAACCAAGTTGGTTCAGTAAGCAGGTGAGCCCGGCAGTGAGGGATAAGAAAGCCGCATATAGAAAGTACAAGAAGTCCTGAAAGGATGAAGATGAGGTGGTCTACTAAGCTAGGGAGGGTGGAAGGATAGTCAGACAGGCCAGGGCTAAAAAGCAGCTGTAAATTGCAGAGAGGATTAAGGAGGGAGAGAAAGAGTTTTTCAGGTATATCAGTGAAAAGAGAGAGACGCAAAGGTAGGCATAATTAAGCTAAAAACAGAGGAGGGTTGGGTGGAAGACAGTAAAGAAAAAAAAAGAGATGTTGAATGAATTATTTTACTCTGTCTTTACTAAAGAAAAGGATGGACCAGTGCCGAAAGGTAAGATGAAGGGAGGAAGGGGAGGAGGGAGAAAATGGCTGAGGACAGCATAACAGAAAAGAGGGTTAGGAAAGGTCTCTTGTCCCGAATGGAAAATAAGTCCCTGGGCTTGGATAGCATGCACCCAAGAGTGATGAGAGAACTGGTGGCAGAGCTGGCAAGTTCACTGGTGGATTTGTTCAGCAGTTCTTTAGATATGGGGATGGTACTGCAGGAGTGGAGAACTGTGCCTGTGGTACAGTTACACAACAGTCAGCCCAGGGATGATCCTGGGAACTACAGACCAGTCAGTCTGACCTGCATTATGGGTAAATTAATGGAAACCATGTTGAAGGAAAGGTTAGTTGAGTTCCTGGAAACTAATGGGCTACACAATGAGAGACAGCATAGATTCTTGTCAAGGAGGCCCTATCAAACCAACTTGATCAAGTTCTTTGACTGGGTAATGAAGATGGTGGACAAGGGTCAGTCAGTTGACATTTTATATATGGATTTTAGGAAGACCTTCAACTCAGTGCCCCACGAGAGGTTGATGAGGAAGTTGGAGGACCTTGGTGTAGGGAACACATTAAACAGGTGGGTTGCAAACTGGCTCAGTTGTTGGACCCACTTGGTGGGATTGGGGGAGACCCTCATGAACAAGGGAAGTTACAAGTGATGTCCCCCAAGGGTCTGTGCTCTGCCCCATGAAGTTCAATGTGTTTGTTAACAACACTGTGAATTGTATTAATGCTAGATCATCCTCTTTGCAGATGACATCAAACTATCTGGAAAGGTGGACAGAGACGAAGGGTCACAGTACTTGAAGGAGGGCCTAGTAAAGCTGGAGAGGTGGTCAAGTATCTAGCATCTGGGGTCCAATGTGAAAATGTGCAAGGTCATGCTCATAAGAAGGATGGACACAAAGATCAAGTACAGTCTATGGAGGGGGGGAGTCAAGATTACTGAATCAGAGGTGGAAAAGGACTTGGGGATGACCATCACCAGTGACCTTAAACATGATATGCAGTGTAGGAAGGCAGCAGCCAAGGCAGGCAGAATGCTAGGCTGTATTGCTAGAGAGTTCATGTGCAGAAGGGAGGAGGTTATACTGCTGCTGTGCAGATCCTTAGTGCTACCACAGCTGGAGTACAGTGTGCAATACTGGTGCCCCCACTTGAAAAAGACATCAACCCACTTGAAGCAGTTCAGAGCAGGGAGACAAAGATGGTTCAGAGATAGCAGAGCAGGGCATAAAGAAACATAAAAACATAGATGGTGTCAGCAGATAAGTACCTCTCAGCCCGCCTAGTCTGCCCTATTTTCCCCTACCTAAAGTGCCACCACAGACCCTACTTGGTTTCCAGTTTGCACTGCCCCTAGCTTTACTTCCAAGATCCCCATGTGTGTATTCCATGCTTTCTTTAATCCTGTAACCATTATAGCTCCCACCGCCTCCATTGTGAGGTTGTTCCAATCATCCACCACCCTTTCCATGAATAAGTACTTCCTCACATTTCCTCTCAGCCTGCCCCCCTCTAGCATCATAGTGTGACCCCTTATCCCTGAGTATCTTTTTCTCTGAAAAATTCCCCTTTCCTGTACCTTGTTTAGCCCTTTGAAGTATTTGAATGTTTCTATCATATCACCACTTTCCCTGCTTTTTTCTAGGGAGTTCATATTTAATTCCTTAAACCTTTCTTTAAAGTGCTTTTGGTGCAGGGCCTGCACCATTTTGGTTACCATCCATGGTACTGCCTTTACCCTGTACATATCCTTTTGGAGGACACAGTACTCGAGGTGGGGTCTCACTAGTGATCCATACAAGGATATTATTACCTTCCTCTTTCTGCTGGCAATACCCCTGCCTATGCATCCAAGCATCCCGCTAGCCTTTCCCACTGCCTTGTCACATTGTTTAGCTATTATCAGGTCATCAGAAATGACTACCCCAGGTGCCTTTCCTGTTTCATGACTGCTAATACTTCCCCTCCCAGTTGATACATTGCCCACGGGTTTCTGTGCCCCAGGTGCATGATTTTGCACTTTTTTGTGCTGAAGCCCAGCTGCCAAACCTATGCATTCTTCCAGCTCTTTTTTATCTTCTCTCATTCTTTCCATCCCTCCCCCCAGTGTGTCTACTCTGTTGCAGATTTTTGTGTCATCCACAAACAGGCATCCCATCCCATCCCATCCAGTCCTTTTGCAATGTCACTTGTTAAGACATTGAAGATGACTGGGCCTAGTACTGACCCTTGTGGTACCCCACCTGTCATTTTTCCCCTCTCCAGAGTGGACACCATTTACCACTACCCTCTGACTGCTATTGTCCAGCCAGCTTTCTACCCGTCTTACTACTTTAGGACCTACTCCCAGGATTCTAAGCTTGCCCATCAGTCTTCTATGCTGAACAGTGCTGGGGGCCTTACTGAAGTCCAGGTAGGCTATGTCAACTGCTTCTCTCAGATCCACTTCCTTGGTTACCTAGTAAAGAACTTGATCAGGTTTGCCTGGCAAGACTTCCCCCTGTGAACTCATTTTGCCTCGGATCCTGAAGGCCATTTGAAACAAGTTATTCCCCAATATTTTCCTGCAGCAATGATTCCATTACTTTGCCCACTACTGAAGTCAGGCTGACAGGCCTGTAATTTCCAGCCTTCTCTCTGTTTCCATTTTTGTGGAGTGGGACTTCATCAGCCCTCCTCCAGTCTCCTGGGATCTCTCCTGTTTCTAGTGATAGGGAGAACAAGGCTGTCAGATGTGCAGCAAACTCCTCTTTGAGCTCCCTCAGTAACCTGGGGTACACCCCATCTGGTCCCATTGCCTTGTCTCCTTTTAACTGTGATAATTCCCTTAGGATGTTTTCCACTGTAAATGGGCTAGTGTCCACCTCCTTTCCCTTAATGCCCTTGTCTTTTATCCTTGGCCCTTTACCTACTCTCTTCTCCATAAATGCTGAACAGAAGACTTTGTTCAATATGTCTGCTCTTTGGTGGTCCCCCCCCACCCCCGCAACAGCCTTACCTTGGCCTTTCCCTTTTCGCTTATATATCTAAAAATGTCTTGTTCCCTTTTTTTTCGCATATTTTGCAACATTCTCCTCTGTTTGTGCATTTGCGCTCCTAACTGCCTTCCCTGCCTCCCTTTGTTTCTCCTAAGAAGTCTCCCTATTCTCCCCTTTCTGTGGTTTTCTATATTTTCTAAAAGCCATTCTTTGGCTCTTACTTTTTCCGCTACCTCACTAGAGAACCATAGTGGTTTATTTTTTTCTCTTGCCCTTGCTAACCTTCCTGACACAGAGATTTGTAACTTTTTCAATGAGAACATGCTAAGAAAACTCAATACATACTTCCTCAAAGAGAGGAGGGAGAGAGAGAGAGGATCTGACTGAAACCTTTAAGTATCTGAAAGCTATAAACAAGATGGGTGTTGTGGAACTTTTTTGTCTCAGTGAAAACAAAAACCACAAAGGGACACTGTTTTAAGCTGATGGGGGAAAGTTCAAGAAGTATTTCAGAAGACACTTCTTTACAGTGGAGGTGGTGTCGGGGTAGAATGAACTCCCTTCCATGATCGTCACTCAAAAGACAGTGGGCAGGATCAAGAAAGGATGGTACAGGGTGAAGGGAATGGCTAGGGTGGGTGGGGTGGGGTCTGCAGTAATCTCTGGATCAGGGGCACCACAATTATGCAGACTCAATAGATCATAATGCCTTCTTTCACTGGCTATGTTCGTATGTTTATATGTACAGAAAACTTAAAAAAATACAAACATAAAACAGATCTCAGCACTGACAAATACAACAAATAATTCATAAATTCATCATTAAATGCAAAAGATACATGGCACAGAAGACCAGCGGCTAACTCAGTCACCATCAAGCATCTGTAATTCTCAGCATTTGTTCTAGGTGCCATATGTCACAAACCCACTAAGCAGGTCAGACCCTCTACTCCCAAAATGCCAACCTCTGAGTGCAGTCTTGTGAACAGTGTAACAGACAAGGTAACCCTCTTGTCTGTTTTTGTGAGTTCGGATCAACCTTTGGTCTCAAGTTCTGGGGGGATTCAAAGTGTTAACCTTTTGTTAGCATACCCAATGCACATGCTCAGATATATCTGTCTTCAGGGGACCAGATATCTTTCCCTATGGGCACCTAACCAGGTATATTGAGATGAACCCTTTAACACTTTAATAAAGACCTCAGATTCAAAACACTTCTATTTCCAGTTTGGTATCACCATTCAAACATATGTCTATTGTCTGCTATAACTATGTACTTTTCTTACAAAGAAAAAGAAGTCAAAGACAGACCAAGTAAGTTCTAAAAAGAATTTTACTAAAATAGTTAAAAATATGTAAAATGTAAAATACAGAACTCTTATATCACCAGACATACAAATCTTTTAAAAGAAACAAGGTTTAAACAGTGCAATTCCTACTACAGTACTTAGTCTCTAAATACTGGCTTAAAAGTGCTCCCAAGATGTTTTGTGGTCAGACTCTAGGTAAAAATGTGTCTCTGTGAAGTAAAACAGACTAAATTAAAAGCTGGCTTTTACCCCAAGTCTTTTCAGGAGGTCACCTAGCTCCTCCCGGTCAGGATATATGAAAATATATATCTTATACAAAAGTATTACATTCTGCAACTTCAGCATAATTCATGTCCTTCAAATGACACTTCATTTGATCCCATGCTGTGTCCTCCCTCACACAGGCTTCACAGGGACATTTACAACCTTGCACCCCTGTGTAACAACCTAGGTTCCTCTCCAACGTCATAAACCTTCTTTATGATTTCTCTCTTAACACAATAAACGTAAACAAGTCTGTAATTAACTTAGAGAAACAGGATCCTTGATTAAAGTCTTCCATGTAACACATTATCTCTAAAAACTGAGTGTGTGTGAACTCACATGCTGTCAGCATTTTTCTTATGGCTTTCATCTTCTAGCTGAAATCTGGGGGGATGAGTGAAGTCACTCCTAGAGCATTTGATTTTCAGCAGGAGACATTTAGTAATACATTTTATATTAAAAAGAAATGATACAGCACTCAGAGCTGGCAGTCTATGTCACACTCCTCCCCACCTAGACTGAATTTGGGGGATCTATCCCCTACATGAGATGAGCTTCCCAAATCAGTTCACTCCTTATAGACAGTCCATCTGCGTTCTGGTTCTTTGCTTCAGCCCTATGTACGATTTTTAGAACATACCCTTGTAAAGCAAGACTCCATCTTAGTAATCTGCCATTGTTCTTTCCCATCTGCATCAGCCAAACCAGGGGGTTGTGGTCAGTCTGCACCACAAAATGCTGCCCATACAAGTATGGCTCTAGTTTCTTTAGGGCCCACACTATGGCAAGACACTCCTTTTCCACCATACAGTATGCTTGCTCCCTGGGAAGCAGCTTTCTGCTCAGGTACTCTACTGGATGATCTGACCCTTGGCTGGACGTCTGGCTCAGTACTGCCCCAATACCCATGTCTGAGGTGTCCGTCTGAACTATAAAGGATTTGCTATAGTCAGGACTTGTCAAAACAGGAGCACTGTACAGTGCTTCCTTCAGTCTGGTAAAGGCTTCTTCACAGGCTAAGCCCAGGGTTATTTTCTTTGGCATCTTTTTCTTTTTCAGGTCAGATGGGGAGCAGCCAGGGCACTGTAATTGGGTACAAATTTCCTGTAGTACCCTGCTGTCCCTAGAAAGCTCCTGACCTGCTTCTGGGTGTCTGGTCTGGGCCATGCCTGGATCATCTCTATCTTTATTTGGTTAGGATGGAGCTGTCCCAGGCCTACAACATGTCTGAGGTATGCCACTTTTCCCATGGCCACCTGGCACTTCTCAGCTTTGACAGTGAGCCTGGCCCTCTGTATCCTCTCCAGCACTTCCCTAAGGTGGGATAAGTGTTCCTCCCAGCTGATACTAAAGATGGCAGTGTCATCCAGGTATGCCATGATGTACTCCTCAGTACCATTTAACACCTGGTTCACCAACCTTTGAAAAGTGGCAGCGGCATTCTTCATTCTGAAAGGCATTACTTTAAACTCAGATAAGCCTATCAGAGTGATGAAGGCCGACCTCTCCCTAGCTCTGTCTGTCAATTCTACCTGACAATACCCCTTGGTCAGGTCAGTAGTCATAAGGTAGGTTGCCTCTCCCAACTTGTCCAGGAGTTCATTTGTCTGGGGCATCGGGTGGGTGTTGGACTTTGTGACTTGCATTCAGTCCACGATAGTCCACACAGAAATGAATGCAGCCATCTGGCTTGGGCACAAGGAATATGAGTGAGGCCCAGGGGCTGTGGGATCTCTGGATTACCCTTAAATCCATCATCTCCTCCACTTTCCTCCTAATTTCCTTTTGGACAGTCTCTGATACCCGATATGCTGTTCGCTGCATGGGTGTCTGTGTCCCTGTCTCCACATCCTGTGTCACTAAGGGGGTTAGTCCAGGCTTGGCGCTAAACAAGAGGGCAAAGTCTGCTAAAACCTCCCTTACTTTCTGGACCTGGTTCAGGGCCAGCTGTGGAGACAATTTTACTGCCTTCACAGAGGACTCTTGCTTGCTTTCCTCCAGCAAGTCCAGAAGGGGGTCTCCTTCGTCCATCCCCTCCCCATGACTACACACTGCAAACACCCTGTCAGCCCTATTTGCATATGGCTTCATCATGTTGACATGATACATCCTTTCAGTTTGTCTTCTGTCAGGTAACTTCACAATGTAGTTCACGTCATTTACCTTCCTAACCACTTTGTACGGTCCTGCCCACTCAGCTTGCAGCTTGTCTTTCTGGACCAGAATAAGGACCATGACTTCCTGACCCACCATGTACAAGCAAGTTCTGGCTCTGCAGTCATACCACACTTTTTGTTTCTGTTGGGCAGCTGCTAGGTTGCTCTGGGCTGTCCCCATAAGCTCCTTCAGCTTTTCCCTAAACCTAAGGATGTAATCCACAATGGGAATTCCCTGGGTTGTGTGCTTACCTTCCCAGTCCTCCCGGATCAAGTCTAGGGGCCCATGTACCCGGTGTCCATATAAGAGTTTTAAGAGGGAAAATCCTGTCAACTCTTAGGGCACCTTCCTGTATGAAGACAACAGGTGGGGAAGGTATTTCTCCCAGTCCCTCCAATGCTGTTCAGCAAACACCCGGAGCATTGACTTTAGGGTACCATTGAATCGTTCCACAAGTCCATGGGCTTGTGGGTGATATAGTGTTGTGCATCTCTGCACCACCCCACACTTCTCCCATAAACTTTTCATCAGGTCCAACATGAAGGAACCCCCTCGATCAGTGATTACCTCCTGTGGAAACCCAACTCAGGAGAAAATCCCAAGTAAGGCATCTGCCACTTTTTCTTTCCTCAGTGAGGATAGGGCGACTGCCTCTGGGTACCGGATGGCATAATCCACCACATTTAGGATGAATCTCTTCCCTAAGGAGTTGGGGGTATTTAAAAGCCCCACAATATCCATCCCCACCCTCTGGAATGGCTCATCCACTATGGGCAAGGGGATCAGGGTGGCTTGGGTTTTCTTCCCTGCTTTCCCTATTTCTTGGCACCGGTGACAAGACCTGCAATGCTCCTTCACCTGCTGGGTGAAGTTAGGCCAGTAGAAATTCTGGGCTAACTGCTGCATAGTTTGTGCAATTCCCAGATGACCAGATAAGGGAATATCATGGGCAGCCTTGAACAACTGCTCACGATATCCCTGGGGAACGACAAGTTGCCTGCCTAGCATCCCTTCCTCTGTAATGCCTGTGTATACATAAGTCCATTTTCTCAATAAACCTTATGTCTGCCATCACCTCCCTGTGTGCCCTCCGAATCTGCCTAAGCCCTCAGCTTCTCTAAACTAGGGTCACCCCTCAGAGTAGCTGCAAACCCCTCACACAGTCTCAAGGCATGGGACAGGTCCCCTTCAGTCGCTAAACTAGGGTCCCTAGCTCTAGCATCAGGGCCCTCAGGATCACTGTCAATCCCAACCCTCTGACAAGAGGTCACCTCTCCCTCTTTGGAGTAACCCTCTGTAGCTGTGTGGGTACTTGCTACTAGGGAAATTTCTACCCCTTTTTATCAGTCTCCCCATCTGGAGACACAGGCTGGGGAACCAGCCTCTCAGCGTATTTTACACTAGTTTCTGTGGGATTCAGGGAACTAATAATTTCCCTTGCCACTTGGCCATGGGTAACTGCACATACCACCCCCTGCTGGAGATTGTTACCCAGGATCACATCCACTGCTAATGTGTTGGCTACAGCCACCTGTTGCACAGTTCCCCCTGTTTCACCCCTGTCCAGGAGAACACTAGCGAGTGACAATGTTTTCTCTTCACCAGTAAACCCTTGCACAGTTATGTATTTATTGGGTATAAGCTGACCAGGCTGTACCAGATCCCTCTTTACCAATGTCAGGGATGCCCCTGTGTCCCTTAACCCCTGCATTTGTACACCTTTTACTATGACTGGGTGCATGTGTTCCCTCATGTAAACTGGCATGCTCTCAGGGACACACAAACATCCTACTTCTTTTCTAGCACCCTGTTATGTATTTTGGCTCACCTATTTGGGGCACTGTCTGGCAATGTGCCCAGTTTTCTTACACAACCAACAGGCATTTCTTACTTCAGAGAAATCTTTTCTTTGAAACCTGGGGCTAACTGGTTTCAGTGGAGGCAGTGAGGGTTTTTAGCTGCCCTGAAGGTGCACTTTTCCCCTTCTCTGTTGCTATGCCTGCCCCATTCACTCTCAAAGCAGGTCTGCTCTTGGCATAGCGGTCCACGAGTTCAGCAGCCTCTTGCACTGTTTTTGGATCATGGTCCTCTAGACAGGTTTTTAGCTCCGCTGGGCATGCCCAATAAAACTGTTCTAGTAAAATCACATTTTCAATTTTATCAACAGAGGTTGCCTCAATTCCTTCCCACCAACGTTTTAAAAACTGACTTTGTTTCATGGCTAGCTCCTCATAGCTCATATCAGGGCTTCTCCTTAGCTTACAGAATTTAGCTCTGTATGATTGAACAGTTAATTCAGACTTTTTTAACAGTGCAGCTTTTAACTTGCTGTAATCATCACTGTCCTCATTTTTCATTTGACCTAATGCATCCCGAGCTTTCCCGGTAAGTAGCAGGGATAGCTGGAAGCTCCAGGACTCTCTAGAAATTTTAGCCTGAATACAAACGTTTTCAAAATAATTAAAAAAGGCATCCATGTCCTCCCCTTCCTTAAACTAGGCTATTAATTTGGAGTTCAATTTGTAGCCCAGTCCTGCAGTCCCAGTTAAACCCAAGCCACTTACCTGATCTGGTGTCGCTGGTCGGAGTCATAGCTTCTCCAGTTCATGTTGCCACTGGTGCTCCTCTCTCCTCTCCTTTGCCTCTCTGCATTCTCACTCTCTCTTCTCCTCTGCAGCTCACTGGCGCTCACGCTCCTCATGGTCTGCCTCCTTCTGTTGTTGCTCTGCCTCATGGTCTGCCTCCTTCTGTTCTCACTCTCTCTTCTCCTCTGCAGCTCACTGGCACTCACGCTTCTCACAGTCTGCCTCCCTCTGTTGTCGCTGTGCCTCCAGTTCCATCCTGTGCAACTCAATTTGCAGTTTGAGTACCTCTGGATTCAGGATACTGGTGACCATCCCCTGCTGTTGTGGCCCTTCACTGACAGTGGCCCTGCTGTCCTTTTCAGTCATGGTTGGTGACTCACTGCTCTGTATATCTGCTACCATCAGGGCCTCTATGAGGTTCTGCTTTTTGGCTGTCACCTCGAACGGGACTCCCCTGTCCCCGCACAACTGCATCAAGTAATCTATAGTGTGCCTGCTGTAGTCGGAAGACATCTTCTTCTTCCTTAACTACGGCTACTCTGACTTGCAATTTAGAAACAAATAAAATAAAATGATTAGGAACGGGACTGTACACCAAGTGATATATAGTTCTGTTTCCTTTTTAAAACGAAACTCTGCCTTTTTCTTTCTTTGCAAGAGAGCTTATGGTCTCAGCTAATACAGAACAATAAAGCTTGTGATACCAAAATTATACCACTTCTGTCAACCAATATGCCACAAACCCACTAAGCAGGTCAGGCCCTCTGCTCCTAAAGTGCCAACTACTGAGCACAGTCTTGTGAACAGTGTAACAGACAAGGTAACCCTCTTGTCTGTTTTTGTGAGTCCATATCAACCTTTGGTCTCAGGTTTTGGAGGGATTCAAACTGTTAACCTCTCGTTAACCTCTTGTTAGCATACCCAATGCACAAGCTCAGATATATCTGTCTTCAGGGGACCAGATATCTTTGCCTATGGGCACCTAGCCAGGTATACAGAGATGAACCCTTTAAAACCTTAAAAAAGACCTCACACTTAAAACACTTCTCTTTCCAGTTTGGTATCACCATTCAAGCTTATGTCTATTGTCTGCTATAACCATGTACTTTTCTTACAAATATAAAGAAGTCAAAGACAGACCGAGTAAGTTCTAAAAAGAATGTTACTAAAATAGTTAAAATATGTAAAACGCAAAATACACTAGACATACAAATCTTTTAAAAGAAACAAGGTTTAAACAGTGCAACTCCTACTACAGTACTTGGCCTCTAAATGCTTGCTTAAAAGTGCTCCCAAGATGTTTTGTCATCAGAGTCTAGGTAACATTGTGTCTCTGTGAAGTAAAACAGACTAAATTAAAAGATGGCTTTTACCCCACCTCTTTTCAGGAGGTCACCTAGCTCCTCCCAGTCAGGATATATGAAAATATATATCTTATACAAAAGTATTACATTCTGCAACTTCAGCATAATTCATGTTTTTCAAATGACACTTTGTTTGACAGGCTTCACAGGGACATTTACAACCTTGCACCCCTGTGTAACAACCTAGGTTCCTCTCTAACGTCATAAACCTTCTTCATGATTTCTCTCTTAGCAAAATTAACTTAAACAAGTCCGTAATTAATTCAGAGAAACAGGATCCTTGATTAAAGTCATCCATGTAACACATTGTCTCTAAAAACTGAGTGTGTGTGAACTCACATGCTGTCAGCATTTTTCTTATGACTTTTATCTTTTAGCTGAAATCTGGGGGGGAGGATGAGTGAGGTCACTCCTACAGCATTTGATTTTCAGCAGGAGACATTCAGTAATACATTTTATATTAAAAAGAAATGATACAGTGCTCAGAGCTGGCTGTCTAAGTCACACCTACTTCTGCTTGTTAGTTGAAGGATATCTCTGAGTCAAGGTCAGCAGTCGGTATACCACACAGGTGTAGTCCTTTATGAAGTACTGGTAATAACCACAAAACCCAAGGAATTCTTGCAGATTGTTCAATTTCTTGGATCAAGGCTAGATGATAAGGCTCTCAGACTTGCTGGGGTTAGAACTGATGCTGTCTTCTAAGACAGTGTATCCAATGGATTTTACTGATGTCTGAAAGAAGTGGCATTTGACAATTTAGTTTATGAGCCCATACTTCTTCATTGGTCCAGAACATTAGAAGTATGATCCTGCTACTCATAAAGGGTCTTTCCAAAAATGGTCATGTCACCCAGGTATACCAGGTTCTCTAGAAAGTTAATGCCCTAGTTCTTCTCTCTATTAAACTCTGCAAGGTATCAAGTGCTCCAGAAATTCCCTGTGGAGCTTGAGAAATTAATAAAAGCCAGGTGGACAGATGAATACCATCTTTTCCTGGCCTTCATTGACCATCAGTATTTGATACCAGCATCAGTGGCAATCCAGTAGAATGGTGCATCTTTTGAAACACTGTTGGGATCTTCTGTTTGCCAGCTGGTCACCTAGCGTATGTTAATAGCCAGTGCAAGTGAAAAACAGTTGCCCTCCCAAACAAAATCTGAAAGACAACATGGTCTTTCCAGAAGTATGAGAAATGGTGTTGTTCTGACAATTTGGACCCTAAGAAGATACTGCTGGTTAAGAATTTCTCCAAGGTAGGTAGGTAGAAAGTTTCTTTGTTCAACATAAGTCATTACATTAAATACTTCATAAATAAATTGCACATCTTAAAACAGGTTAACATATTCCACAAATAAGTAGATTACATGTCTTGTAGCAATTAAATTGTGTTACTAAAATAAAAAACATCAGTGCACATAAATCAGTCATCATATTGTACTAATAGATAATCAAATAGGTAATTCCATGAAGGAATGTCTCAAAGACATTTAATCTTTATCTCTTTATAGACCCCCAGACTTTAACAAATATCTTAGTTCAATGTGGGGTACACAGCTTGGTGCTTGTGTATACTTATGAGCTGACTGGTATATGCTTGGTGTGTATAACTTAAGCTTTGAGGCTTCTCCACATCCCACCCTCTGTAGGACACTGGGTATATGTAATACTAAAGGCCCAGCGGACAGGGTGAGACATGAGTGCCGAAAAAGGAGGAGGAGGCAGGGGAGGATGGAGGGTGCCCCCAAATGCTCAAAGCAGAGCGAGAGGTGGCCTGATGTTTAAATAAGGAAAGGGGGAGGAGCTACCCCCCCATTGAACATCAGCCTATAGGCTTCCAATTCAATGTGGGGTACATAGCTTGGTGCTTGTGTATACTTATTAGCTGACTGGTATATGCTTGGTGTTTATAACTTAAGCTTTGGTGCTTCTCTGCACCCCACCCTCTGTAGAACACTGGGTGGGTGTAATACTAAAGGCTAATAAAGATATAATGAAGTGACCCCCTCCTCCAACTCTGGAGAGTGTGATCAGTAGCATGCAGGAAAGGAACACCCCCCCCTTGGGGGGATACCTCTGAGGTCCCATGGCTACTGACCTGCCCTTCCTCTGGGCATACTAATAGGAGAATAATCCTAAATGTGGCTTAGGTTTAGGTATGGTTAAGTCCAGGAGTTCGATATGATATTGCTGGTCGAGGAGTCCTGTTTGAGGTTGATGAACAGGAAGTCGATGTTGCAGATGAAGGTTCAAGCAGGTGGAAATATTCAACTTAGAATTAAAGTCTGGATGCTGTGCCAAGGTTAGTCTGAGTCTGAGATAGATGACTGTAACTCCATAGCAAGGCCTCTGAGCAGTGGATTGTGTCCTGCAGTTAGTCTATTAGGATGGCAGGAACCTCTTACAGGTTTGACATGGTGGTATTATGACTTAATCCAAGGCAGGAAGGAAGATATTTATTATTGAGATGATGGGACCCCATGTGGTCCGCCATTGAGAAATATAGTATATTGCAAGGTATGTAGGCTAAGAGTTGCGTGAGGCTAACTGAAATGACATATAAATACCACTCAGAACCTTCACGGGGCTTCATAAATGGGATGGCAGGACCCCTTGTGCTCTGCCATTATGCATGGATGATGTTAGGTGTTGAAACTTGAATGGATAAGATGGTGGATTGTAACAAAAAAAATTAATGAATTGATGATGGAAGTAGGCCCAGAGATATGCTTGCTGGGGCAGGTTTCAATGTAGATCCGATGCATGTAGTAGCCTTGTTTGAGCTGCGGCATGTCTCAGGCGGCCAAACTGGGAAGGCTAGGACCCAACGAGGGTCTGTCATACAAAGTGGATGTATGGTTGAGCAGTGAGGAACCCCCATTTTAGAGAGATTTGGACAGTTGGGATTGTGAAACCCCCACATGGGCTCACCATCACCATAGATCAATAACTCTGAGGTTAGGGGGCAAAAGTCCACTGAAAAACTGTACTATTATAGAGATGCAGTTGAGCAAGGAGGGCCTCATGAGGGTGCATTGAGAAGGGTTAGTAGGCAGTACCTGCATGCCTAGAATTGCTGATTAACACAAGTCCGAGATAAGTCCATTGTTGTTGTTCTATTACATAGTTCGAGGTAAATTGAGAGTCAAGCAGGTGGACTATAAGCCCATTATGGTTCCAATAAATCAACGTGTGATAGGGATGGTGGTCTGCCATTGCCATACCATAGAATAGTGCATAACTGGGATGGCAATACCTCACGGAGTTCACTATCGCAATGTATGGAGAAGAGTATGAGCTGGATGGCGGACCCCACGTGGTCTGCCATCAGCATGGTATAGCATGAGTAAGGTAAGGATGCAGGAACCACAGTCTGTTGTCACTGTAGAAGCATAGACCCAGGTAGGGAGGACGAGACCCTAAGGAAGCCAGTGTGCAGTAAAGGGGCTGATTGAGCAATGAGATGAATCCCTTTGACTAGATTTTGAGTGGGATGGTAGGATCCCCATGGTCCATCTTTGCTGTTGCAGGAGTTGTGCATGAGATGAAAAGTGGGACCCTATGACACATTGGGTATTGCAGGATGGGGATAGCAGAATCCCATGTGGTTCGCTATCGCTGTACCGACTGAGTAGGTCATAGTAAGCAATATGAGCATGACAGGGATGGCAGGACCCCACGTGGTCTGCCATTGCTGTACCACATGACTGGGAAGGCCAGACCCCATGTGGTTCGCCTTCGCCATAGTAAGCAATAGTAGCATGAAAAGGATGGCAGGACTCCACGTGGTCTGCCATCACCTAATCTGAGTAATGCAATGGCTTCCATTGAGTAGAGTGTGATAGAGATGGCAGGACCCCATATGGTCTGCCATCGCCATACCACTGAGTAGTGCATGAGTGGGAAGGCGAGACCTCACCACAGTAGGGAATAGTGGTCATTGCTAGGTAAGGAAAATAAACTTATAGTTCCAATGAAATCCAAAAATGGAATGAAGTTCACCAAGAAATAGATGTCTCCTCATAGGGATGGATGGTTGGGATGGTGGGACCCCAAGTGGTCCGCCATCGCCATGGTATAGAATGAACACGATAGTGGGAAGAGCATTGCAGCAGTAAGCAAGTCCATGTAGAAGGAGAGTCCACTTGAAGGAAGTAAGGTAGATGACATCATGGGCTTGAATAAATGAACAGGGCAAGAAATATATATAACACCTATGTATGTCCAAACGAAGCCTATAGCTGGGAAGGAATTAAGGAGGCTATGGCTAGGCTATTACTTGAGGCAATGTAACTAGCCTATATATGCACAATGGTGCAGGTTGCTGTTCCTTCAAACACACTGCAGAGAGAAGTAGATGTAACTTTGTTTCACGAGTCACAGTGAACTATAGCCACAACATATGGTACCTGTATAGTGGAGATGATAATTGGCATGTCTCCTATAACTTGAGGTGGATTTTCCTACGAGTTTCTGTAGATTACAATATGTTCCAGGAAAGCTGAATTGGTCTTTACTTGTGCAACCCTTTCAAGATTAAGGAAATCATGCCAGTAGATGGCTCAACATCCCCGTAACATACGGGAAATGTCTGGGGATCTGAGAGCCCTAGGAATAAGTCAGAAAATCTTGGGTAAATCTGCTGGCTTCCAGAGAATGGCAGGATACAAGCTGTTGCTGCCCATTTAGAGAACCGATGTATGCTGCTGCCATCCCAGAGACATAGACAAGGAAGTATAGATGAGTGGTTTTATTGGCACTAAATAGCAGCAGGAAGAGATGGAAAAAAAGAGGCCCCCAAAAGAAAAAACAAAACAAAAACAGCACCTGGCAATGAGCCCTAGGGGCACCAGGAGGCAGCAGGGGAAGTGGAGGAACAAATAATCTGGAAGGAACAAGGACCAGCAGCCAGGAGAAAGAGTGGCAGTGAGGGAAGTGAACGCGAACTCAGAAGGGATGCAGTAAAGGGGGCCTGTGTGGCGGCAGGCGGCAAGAGGCACAGAAGGAAAGAAATTAGAGGTACCGGGAAATGGTGGGGGGGGGCATAAATAAAGAGCCCAAGGCAGGGACGGACAAACAATACACATGCATGGGAGGGCAGAGGGGAAGGAGGAGGGGCAGAAGCAGACAGAAACAGCAAGGAAAACAGGACCAGGAAAGAAAGAAGACAACAAGCAGAAGAGCTCCAGCAGGCAAAATGCCAAGACCCAATGGACGGCAGAAAGGAAGAGATGGGGGAAACAGAAAAGAGAGAACAGAGGAGAAAGCAACACCAGCAAAGCTGCCCAGGAACCCGAGTGCTGCCGCATGCTAGAAGCACAGCAAGGAGCAGCCTGATGTTTAAATAGGGGAAGGGGGAGGAACTTCCTCCCCCTCCCCCATTGAACATCAGGCTAAAGCCTTCAAATTATTTTCCAAGGTCAAAGTTTCAGTGACCTAAGAAAATTACATAAAAGTCTAAGAAACTGAAGGTCTTGTGTATTAAACAAGTATACAATTTATCCAAGGTGGCCTGTCTGAATGCAGTTATGCATGTCACGCTAAAACAATTTAAAGGAATTGGAGAGCTGAAACAAAACCATTTGTTCTATGACACCACCACTAAAAGGATAAGAGGCATCATCAAAAGTAAGGATAAAGTGCTACTGAAATTGCCAAACTGATTTACCACTGAGGGGACTAAAGAAGTGTAGGATGTAATCAGCAGAGGGTGCACCCTGGATAGCACTCTAAGCTAGTCTCAGAGGAAGGATGGTCATCAAAGGTGATGGACTTGCTTGCCAGTGAAGAAAAGACCTGAAAACATTTGTGCCACCTGGTGGGAATGTAGCAGTGTAATTGGAGTCATTACTCCATGCAGTGAGATCCTTGATCGAGAAGGCCCAGAATTCACATAGAAACTATAAAGAGTAAAGACATCCTAGAACATTTTCAGGGTTCAATCCTACCCACAGTGGGGGTGGTGACTTTAACACATGAAAGGAACTGGCTACACATATGGTACAGAATATGACCTGTTCAGATGAAGAAAAGAAGGTGAGAAAGTTTGTATATATGTTTGCACTACATTTTTACATTTTGCACATGATTATATTTATTATAAGTAAGCACTATTGAATCTTCCCAGGCATCATTGATAAAGCATCTGGAATAGATGCAAAACCTTGAGATTTTTTGTCTATCCATTCTTATCATCTATTAACTTATTGGCACTGAGCACGTAACAATATAGTGAATATTGGATGGGCAACTATGCACAACCAGTATGGTCTGTCACAGAGATTTTCTGATTCCCTCTGACCTTGAGAATGAAGCTCAAGAAGTCCATGGGAATCAGAACAGTTGCTCATCTTGTATTTTCCTTTGTGTATAGTATTATGTGAAATATGCATGCAGAGGTTCTTTCATTTTTAGAAGGAAACTGACTTCTGCAGTCTTTAGAGATTTCATAATGCTGTTGTACCACAGAATGGCACAATCATATTCAATGACCTCTGAACTGTGGTAAAACAGCATTTTGAAAGAGGTAGAATTCTATACAGAACAATGCTCTACTATTCTCTAGAAAGTTTTTTTGATATCACCTGAAATTGTTTGTGGTGATACTTTAATTTCAAGACACTAGGTGCTAAGTTGTTGGACTTGGAGAAACAGTAAGTGCTAGAGAGGAATGGCACCTGCAAGATTCAAGTATTAAAGGATACCAGACTTACGGACATTGATCTTGACTATCTGTGCATGCTGGAAGGTATTTGGGAGTTTGCAAAATCCTGGGTCAGTTTTGATAAAACTGGCAGTGTTGGAACAGTAAGAGCGGGAGGATTTCATACTTTCTGATGCAAATGGAAAAGGTATTAGAGCAAACATACCATAAAGGAAGCTTGCCAGCTAAGCACATGGACCTTATCCCAGCCAAGCAATTACTGCAAAGAACTGTGTATTCTGATCAGTTAGTAAATGGGCAACGGGAAAGCTCCACTCTGATTGGCTGAAAAACCTTGGCAACAGCGTTGTAATTTCTTAACAACACCCGGTTTAAAACAAGTGCCAATTTGGGGTGCCCTATTACTTACAATATTCTTGGGCAACCTGTATTTTCAAATTTATAAGGCACCATTTTTTTCTCCCCTGCTTAGAGAGCCACTTGGGCCAACCCCACCCCCCAATCTCTCTCTCTTTTTTTTCAGAAATAAAAAGAAACCAGCCGCCACATACAAAACACAAATCCTGAAATAAATTAGGGGAAAAGCAATTACTTGATCAGCAGTTTGGACATAGCATGCTACCTCCCGTAGAGCAGTAGTACTTTCTTTGACTTCCATACCAGAGATAGATGTCCATCTGCAGTACGGAAAATGAGAAAAGTACCGCTCTCCTCGTACATAGAAACATAGACTTTGATGGCAGATAAGGACCACTTGGTCCAACTAATCTGCCCATTTCTCTACCTAGAGGATAAGCTGCAGATCCTATTTCTTCCTACCCCCCACAAAAATTGCCTTATGTCTGTTCCATGCATTCTTGAATTCTCCGACAGTTTTAGACCCCAAAACCTCCTCAGGAAGACTGTTCCATGTGTCCACCACCCTCTCTGCGAAAAAAATACTTCTCCACATTGCCCCTGAGCTGTCCTCCTCTATCTTCAAAGTGTATCCTCTTGTTCTTGCACATCTCTTTTTCTGAAAGGTGCTACCCTCTTGGATTTTGTTGATTCCACTGAGGTACTTAAATGTTTGTATCATGTCCCCCCCTTCCTCCTTTCCTCAAGGGTATACATATTAAGCTCCTTTAGTCTCTCCTCATATGGCTCTCTTACAGACCCTGCACCATTTTAGTTGCCCTCCTCTGAACTGCCTCCATCCTGTCTATGTCCTTGCGGAGATGGAGTCTCCAGAACTGGATGCAGTACTCAAGATGGGGTCTCACCAACTGTCTGTACTAAGGGATAACAACTTCCTGTTTTCTGCTGGTGATGCCTCTCCCTATACATCCCAGTATCCCCCCAGCCTTCCTTACCGCCTTCTAACATTATTTACCAACCTTAAGGTCATCTGATATGATTACCCTCAGGTCCCTTTCCATTGTTGTTGTTACTACCTCCCCCCATTGTGTAATCTTCCCCTGGATTTTTGTTTCCCAGGTGCATTACTTTGTACTTCTTTGTATTGAATCCAAGCTGCCATACTTCTGACCATTCCTCCAACCTTGCCAAGTCCCTTCTCATCCTTTCCACATTTCCTTGTGTATCGACTCTGTTGCAGATCTTTGTGTCATCTGCAAACAGGCATGCTTTTCCTTCCAGTCCCTCTGCAATGTCACTTATAAAGGCATTAAAAAGGACTGGACCCAGTACTGAAGCCTGTGGTACCCCACTAGTAACCCCTCTTTCTTCAGAGTGGACTCCTTTTACAATTACCTTCTGTGTCCTGTTGTTCAGCCAATGTTTTACCCAGGCTACCACCCTGGGACCCACTCCCAGGCTAGTTAATTTGACTACTAATCTTTTGTGTGGGACTGTGTCAAATGCCTTGTTAAAGTCTAAGTAGGCCATGTCCACAGCCCCTCCCTGGTCTACAACTTTGGTCACCAAGTCAAAGAAATCAATTTGATTCATCTGACATGACCTTGCTGCTGTGAACCCATGCTGCCTTGGGTCCTGTGCCCCACTGGCCTCTAGGTACTCAACAATTCTTTCCTTCAGAAATGATTCCATCACTTTCTCTACCACAGAAGTCAAACTGACAGGTCTGTAGTTTCCTGCCTCTGACTTGGTCCCACTTTTGTGAAGGTGAATCACATCAGCCTTCTTCCAGTCCTCAGGTACCACTCCATTCTCCCATGATTTGTTAAAAAGGGTAGTCAGTGGTGTCACTAGTTCTCTGCTTAATTCTTTTAAAATTCTGGGGTGAATTCCATCTGGCCCCATTGCTTTGTCCACCTTCAGTTTTAGGAGTTCTTTCAGAACCCTTTCTTCTGTGAAAGGACTGGGATCGCCGCCCACCCCCCCCAGTAGTGCTTCTGAAGAATCTGTCTCTTGCTGAAGTAATTTTCCCACTCATGTCATAGCATCAGTGGTGCATTCGAAGATGAAGCTAAAAAAAAAGGAAAGTACCTCTGCGCGGCAGGCTTTGGTTGTAATTCACACCCTTCCAGCTCACCCAACCACCACCACCACTCCTCCACCAAACTTTCCTGAATGCCACCACTGCTCCTCCATCAGACTCTCCAGTTAATAACAAGCACAATCGTGCAAAAAATAAAATAATAAAAAAAAATGTAACTAAAGAATTATAAATCGATTCCTGTGACTGTCCATGATGGGGGTGGGCACATGAAACCAAGACAACCAGCTCAAATTATGGAAGCTCTGTTAGAACATAAATCCTTATGTAAAAAAGCAGCATCCAAATGCAGGTGGAGGAACTATTTTATCAACAAAGAAAAAAAAAACACTAATACTATTCACATATCAACCTAAACAATATTGTTTTTAAACATAAAAAAAATATATTGTACCCATTTTCTAAGCACAACAATATCCTCCAGGGTGGGCATTATGGGATATAATGGACCTTCCAGGGGCTATAAGGCCCTCTGCCTGCAGCGTCAGGCCTCATTACACCCCAAGGGTGGTCCATTAAATCCCAATAAGACCACCCCATTGGGTATTATTGTTTACATACTCTGTACTTCTCAACTGTCCCTGATTTTTCCTCAGAAATGTCCTCTGTCCCTCTAAAGTTTGGCATTTCTGTCACTGAAGAGTATGGATTTCATTTAATTTTATTTAGTTTCATTTATTAATGGTACTGGAGAGGCATTTTGAGCAAAACTGTCAGTTTTAAAATGTGACCAGTGTTACAGTTCAAAGCATATCAAAGAACAAAACAATCACTGGGTACAAGAACAAGACTGAATAATAACTTAAACAGCATAGTTTTGAAAACAGTAGTAGAACAGCTACCTGTAATAGATTTTGTAAGTTGTTATAGAGTTGCAAAAATTGAGTGCCCTTCTGTCCTCAGGATTTGAATTATAAAATAATGTCAGCCATTAGTGTTAAACAGTATTGTTCTCATTATGAAATTGCCATTTACACTAAATAGAGAATAATGCATAAGGTACTGATCATTATGAAAATTTAATGCTCACCCGAGGTGAGGGATTTATCATTAAACCCCGTGAGTGAAGATCGAGGGGATTTATTAATGCATCCCTCACTGAGGGTGAAGATTAAATTTTCTTAATGATCAGCTCCCTGTCTTATTTTTTTATAATTGCTGGCATAAATATTTTTCCTGACATAGATTAATTACACACAAAAAAAACGCTGAATTCAAATAACATTTTGTTTTGCCTGCTGCAAAAAAAAAACAGAACTCACATTCAAATACGAGTCCATACAGCATTTTGCTTCACTCAAAAAACAAATCCCAGAGCTGTGAGACCTCTGTGGGAACTTTGTATTTCTGTGTGCTCGCTATCCGTTGCTGCATGATAGTTCATCGCCATGGCTACGGATGTCATCTGACGAAGTCCTTGAAATGAACTAAGGGACAGTGTTAAAATTCTCCTGTTTCCATTTTTTTTTACTGTGTCCAGACATGGGATATTTTCACCCAATGATTAGACTGAAGAGCAGCTTACAGGTTGGTGGAAATTAACAGTTTTGCGAATGCCGCATTCCCTAGCTGTTTGATTGTGTGCTCTAACCCTCACGTTGAACTAATGTGTGCGCGTGAAACTCATAGCAACTGACTGGTGATTACAGGGAATATCAACTGGTTTCCCCATTGATAAAAATTTGCACCAGCAATTATGTATACTGTACACTATTTCTTGTGCTAATATTACTACAGGCGCATAACTCATAATACACATTTCCTGTGCAGTACATTAGACTCAGTTTAATTGGGTGGAGTGCGCTGACTGGATAAGTGGAACAGGATGTTTTTTGCAAAGCTTTTCTGTTAGGGGTTCAGGGGTGGGTGCTCTGGCAATGCAGTTGTTTCTAAACACTGGTTATGAGAATGAGCCATCTGTCCCATGTGTATGGGAAGAGACAGGCAGGGTCTCAATTAATTCTCCTTCACTGGAAGTACCAGACTTCCATGGCTGTAAACTTGGAAGTCATTTCAGATGTATGCAAGTCAAAATACTTCCTGGGTTCAAATTCTGGAAGTCAACGTTGTCAATAGCTAAAGTTCTGGGAGCTCAAAAATATTTCTGATAAAATAAGTCTTTGTTTAGCAAACGAAAAATCAGCCATATTTGACTTCCATGCTTAAAGGATTGGAAATCACCTAATTTTCTTTTTTCATATTTGGAAGTCAAATGCTTAATTTCCCTTAATTTTGAAGGTTTCTACCCTATTTATGGAAGTCAAATACTTCCAAAATGGAGTAAACTGAAATCCTGGGGAAAGAGAGTAAAGATTAAATAAAAGTATACTATGTCAATTTTGGTTGAGTGCTAAATGTAAAGTACCAGTGAAAAAAAATTTTACTCCCCCATGAATGTGAAGGATATACTGGTTCGAGTACTTGCAGTATTAAGAAGTTGTTTGCCATTGCTGCTGTCTATAAGATGTCCAGAGTGGGTTGCTACCTTCTCAGACTGCTGGACTGTTGTGATTGCCTTCACAAGAGGGAGAACAGTTTGTGGATTAAGTACAACCACGCAGGTCTTGTTAAAAAATTAGAGGTAAGTACATCTTTATTCTCTCCAGTGACAGCTGCTGTGGAACCACAAGCAGGGAGAGGAAGTGCATCATGACTAGGAGATGCCAGTGTATTTCAGCCACTCCTGTGGCAATGTGGGTATGCCCCAAGTAGTGAAGGTGAAGCGGCCATTGTTGAAGGAACAGAAGTGGGTGGTATGAGCCACTGAAAGTTGCAGCAATCTGTGATTGTGAACCCTTAGAGTGTGGCAGAGGTTCATGGGAAAAGGAAGATGGGGACAAAAAGACTTCCAGTTTGAGAGGACAAACAGCAGGAGCCATGGACAGGGAAAGTTACTCTTGCAGCTAATTCATAACTGCTCTTAAGGGCAAGAAAGTTTAGCTACGCAATGGGGAGCAGTAAGCATGTTGGGTGCTGCCTATACTGAGAGCATGCTTGTGCAATAGTTGGATTGTTCTCTACAAAATATGCTTTGGACTGGCTGCTGGTAAGGTGATGAGTAGACTACAGAGTGTTTTTGTTGACTTGTAAATCCCTGAATGAACTCTATCGCTGTGCCACTGCAAGCTACTAACCCTTACAGTACTGAGAGGGCAACTAGGTCCACAACCCAGGGGCTTCTGAAGGTTGCTCCTACATATTTAAAATCTGCGGGGGCACAGACCCTTCCTTCACTGTTGCAGTCCCTGTCCTGTGGAACACCCTTCCAGGGGATATCCATCTAACTTCATCTGTTGAAATATTCAAGACCAGAGTTAAGAAACATTTACAAATGCAGACCTTCCCTGAGTTCACATAGGTTAGCTGTTAGAGTAAAGTGTTTTTATTATATATGTATATATTTAGTGTTGTATTTTATTAGCGGTTTGTGGTTTTTGTATTTTCCCCACCACGTTTTTTCTTGCCTTTTATCTACATTTTAGTAGGTTTACTTAACATGTTAAAATGGACACAGACTGGAATAACAGGCCCACTTACCAAATGAATATTCACAAATCATATTTTTATTACAGTATAATACCCAGAATTCAATCCTACATTTTGGGGAATGAAAATCCTCTTCCTCATGGAGTCTGGTTTACATTTTTCTAAAAAGAGATTTAAAAATTCAATTTTTACTTGAGTCTCTTAGAAGCTCCTGTTCAAGTGGGTGGGTGTGTATTTTTATGTTGTCTTACACATGTGCAAGCAACATTATGTGGCAGTAGAAGATGGTAGTATGAGAAATGCAGAGGTGTGTCAGTTTTGGTGAATGCAGGGCATACTTTAGAAGGTACATCCCTCATTTGCCAATTATTTTATTTTATTTAGTTTTTGTTGACCGGGTAAGTGCACTAGACAAATCCTGCCTATTTTCAGGCACGACCCAGCAGAGGGGGATAGAGATGAATGCCAACTGACCTTGAACCAGATTAAGCTATTGGTGGTAGTTTTTAGTGAATGAGGGAAATTTGGCCAGGACACCAGGAAAATTCCCATACACTTTTTGATAAGTGCCAAGGGATCTTTAACATCTGCCTGAGCTACCACCAATCCAGGCTGATAGGACCTCAGTTTAATGTCTCATCCAAAAGACAGCACCTCAGAAGTGCAGCAACCCTTACATGTTGCACTACAGTGTCAGTACTGGGATATTAACCCAAGTGTCAGATGTGGGATCTGAACCCACAGCCCTCTGATCTCCCGGCCTTAGAGGCAAGTGTGCTACCTACTGAGCCACTGACACTGCAAATTAATGAGCATGCTAGCAGTGACACAAGTTTTATGCAGCACCACCAACTTGAAACAAACTTGCCGCTACAATCAGAGACAAGCTTATCATGCAGCTGCACAGATGACATGCTTCCCCAACATGCCTTGCCTGGTGAAATATTTCAATAAACATGGCAGTGGCTTGCGCCATCTGTCTCTCACAATCCCTAGAAAGCTAACTTTGGGAGTGCTCAAGACCCTGTTGGCAAGTTTAATACCCCCCCCCAAGATTGTGTGCCACAGTGGGAGCCCACCCCACTGTGGCCAACATCAACCCCACCAAAGTCATGGGGCACACTGCACATTTGATTTCTTACATCTGTAAAGAAAGAAAACCGTTCTTAATGTTCCATTTTTTTTAAAGTACCTGAAACAAAGAAAATAGTCTCTCACTGTCGACGGCACCCCTCCCCAACCTGTATCAACCCTCTGTGCGCCCCACCTCCCCACAACCCCTCACCCCATACTTACCTCTGAAGGTCAGCACCGTGATCTTCAGTGGAGTGGGAACATGTCTGCACTCTTCAAAGCTGACCGTGAATTGAAGAAATGCCAGTAAACAGTATGATGGCATCAATTGGGGAGGTTTCAACTTAGTTGGATATCTTGGCCATTTTTTTTACTTTTGGCTTCAAGTTTTCAACATGGGGTTCTTGGGGCCCCACATCATTAAACCAGTCACAGTCATTTCATTATTTGGTCCCAAAAAGCTTATGTTCAAATTTGGTGAAAAAATTCCAAAAACTGACTGTGTTAAGCTCATGCATTGCTCAGTTTTCATGAGCTCTTATATTTCGAGAATTTTTTATATTTTCACTCCAGATTTTAAGCATTGCCATTTTTAACACCTCTTTTGAACAGTAAAGCTGTAATTTTCACATCCTGCCCGAAATGTGTTTTTGCACATCTGGTGCACGATGGCATGGTCGCTGTGGGACATCAACATTTGGGACAGATTAATAAAATCACAATGACACAGTTCATGAGCAGAGGTATCAAAATGTCTATGTTAAAAATTTGGTGAAAATATATCAAAAAATGACTGTGTTACAAGTATGCATTACGCAGTTTCCACGCATGCTCGTAACTTGGAGAATTTTTATTATTTTCACTCCAGATTTTCAACATTGCCATTTCTTCACATCTCCTTATGTACATTACAGCTGTCATTTTTCACACCCTGCCCAAAATGTTTTTTCGCACCTGTGGTACCAAATGGTGCAGTCGCTGTGCAAAATCACCTTTCAACTAACAAACTGATAGTGCCACTGTTCATGAGGTGGGGTCACAAAAAAACTATGTTGAAAATTTGGAGTGAAAAGACCAACAAATACCTAGGGTGTTAGGGTTTCCAACTGTAACACCCCACCCTATAGAGACTGACAGGCATCAGGGGCTTGACTTGGGATTTTCGGCTATAATGCTGACACCTTTCCACCCCCAGCCTGCAGCCACTGACAGCCATCAAGGTGTGCCTTGGACTCTTCAGCCCCAAAGTTCACCCCATTCTCCTATGCTGCACCCATCTCAGCATATTTCCTTATGGAATGAGGTGACCATAAGGCCCGAAGACCACAAGGTACACCGCAACACTTGTCGGAGTCTACAGGATAGGGTGTGGTGACATGGCATGAGAGTTATGGCCAATGCCCAATGACCCAAAGGCACACCCCAATGCCTGTCAGGCTCTGCAGGATGGGGGTGGGGGTGGGGTTAGCATCAGTCCGATACTTCACTGCCATTCCTATTATGGATCTCTTCTAACTTCTGCACTACCAATGCCAATGCCAGCAAGACAACATTCGGCATTGACAAGTGCTTGCTAATTTAGTTTCTCTGTTAGATATTTAATTCTGTGGCTTACTGCACTGGAAGAAAGAAGTTCTATATCAATTGTTACTTACTAAATTCTGTGCCATACAAAATGCATTTTAAGTATAAAGCTGCTAGTCCAACCTTGTAACAGAATGCTGTGCTCAAGGCTTTTGACTTTTAAATTTTTCTTTTCAATACTATGTATTCTTATTCTTCTCTTAAAAAATGAAGAACAAGGTATTTCTTGTTGTCAACCACTCATGCTACTAAAGTAAAATTTCATGTAATTTTTCATTTTAGTTTTCATTTTAAGGCCATTTCTTTACCTGACATTCTGTCTTTTGACCTTCAGCCGCATTTCTTCTAACAACTGTTAGCAGGATAACAGCAATATCCAAGACCAGAATTAAGAAACATTAACATATTCAGGCCTTCTATGAGTTCAAATGGGCTATTTATTAGAGTTACTGTATGTGCTTTTATTATGTATGTAAATATTTATTGTTGCATTTTATTAGCGGTTTGTTGTTTTGCTATTTTCCCCACCACATGTTTTTTCTTGCCTTTTGTCTACATTTTAGTAGGTTTGCTTGATATGGTCACTGCTCTGAGCTTTGGCAGAATGCTATAAAAATAAACTCTACTACCTCTACTACTGCTACTGCTACTTCTACATGTTTTCTACTACTACTGCAACTACAGTACTATTACACACATTCTACTACTTATACTACTACATGTATTCTACTACTACTACACCTATTCTACTACTATGAAACATATTCTGCTACAACTACACATATTCTACTACAACTACACATAGTCTACTACAACACATATTCTGCTACTGCTACTACTACTACACACATTCCATTACTTATACTACTACATATATTCTACTACTATGAAACATATTCTGCTACTACAACAACACATATTCTACTACAACACACCTTCTGCTACTGCTACTACTACTACTACAGCACATATTCTAATACTTCTACTACTACACACATTCTGCTACTGCTAGTACTACTACTACTACTACTACTACTACTACTACACATATTCTACTACTACTGTACACACACTACTGCTATTGCTACAACACATATTCTTCTACTATTAATACACACATTCTACTACTAATACTACTATGACTACACATTTTCTGCTAGTACAGCTACTTATTTTGTACTGCTAGATCACACATTCTTAAATTACTACTACTACTGCTACTTCCACTACATGTATTCTACTACTACTACTACTACTACTACAGATTCTACAACTGCTACTACTAGTACTGCTACACATAGGGACCAATATTGAAAGGCTAGCACACCTGCTAACATGGTTAGTGTGTGTGTTGACTCAGATGTATGTGAGCTTCTGGCTGGCCCATGTTCAGAAGCCCCAGGAGTGCATCAGAAATCTGAGAGTACCACAGCACTAAAATATCACTATGCCTACAGTATGGAAATGAGAGGGTTCCCCCATTTATATCAGTGCAGCAGTACATTCAAAGGTTTGCAGTGGTGGTAAACAGACCCCCCAAGTGGTGTTGTTTACCTCTGTTGCAAACCAGCTCTTAACTAGGCATTGAGCCCTCACAACAACCTCATTAATGGTAGGGAGGCTGTACTGCAGCTTCCCACCCCCAAACTCCTGTTTGAGCACTGAAATATTCCCTGGTGGTCTAGTATGACCCACCCATGCCCTGCTCACTCATACGAGCATATGTAATCATTCCCTGGCAGTCTAGTGTAACCCCCAACCCCTGATTGCTCATTTCAAAAGAGTAACTATGCCTGGTGTTCAGTGGTTCTTCCCACCCACCCCTGATCACCTGTTTCAAAAAAGTAACTATTCCCTGGTATCTAGTGGTACCCCCAATCACCCTTTTATACAAGTACAATGAAGCACTAGTGGTCCAGTGTCCCCCCTCTTGACCTTCCTGCTGACACCCCACCTCCCTGCACCCCCCACTGAGGTGGATAGTGCTCCTTCAAGCTCAATACAGTGACCAGCACAACCTCCTCTCACCTCCACAGCCACCACCATGTGCGCTGTCAGTAAGCATCCAAACAGTATTTATACTGTACATGCACTCACTGGCAGATCATACAGCAGCCAGCAGTGGAGGTCATTGAAGAGCTGTGCTGGTTGCTGTATGGAATTTGGAGGAGTGCTGGCCACCTGAGTAAAGGGGATGGGCATGGGAAAGTGGGATGTGAGTTGGGGGTTAGGTGGTATGACACTGGACCACCAGAGCTTCACTGTATTTGTGTAAACAGTGGATCAGTTGATGAGGAAACCACTGGACACCAGGGCATAGTTACTGTCTTGAAAAAGGCAATTAGGGGGCAAGGAAATCATTGGACACCAGGACGTAGTTACTTATTTGAAATGAACGATCAGGGTGGGTGCCAGTACTGGTGGTGAAAGTGTTATTCCCAGACCAGACTGCACTTCCAAACTGGGCCAATTCGGTGATTCAGGTTAAGCCACAAAAAGCTTGGTTTTCCTGGTAAGAACTGAGTCAGCCCAATCTGGGGGAGGGGGGGGCGGTGTTCAGAAGTGTGGCAGAGCTGGTTTGCCCATCCCTATCCAGTATAAGAATAAATGTTACTTATTTTCATAAAATATGTTTCTTTACTTATTCATTTGGTTAACTGAGCAAGTACACTGAGCCAATGCCCGTTTTCAGGAGCGACCCAGAGCCACAAGACAAGCAGCTAAGTTGTTACAACAATATACAATACAATATATATAACATATAATATATGTACAACATGCAACATTAAAAACATTCACAATTACTCTGTTGCAGTTAATAAGACTTTAACTGATTTTTAAAGCTTGAATGGCTATTTACATTAAGGGATGACAGGGTAGTGACAAGTGGTGACAAAGTAGTGCCACTAAGTTGGTGGGTGGATGAGAAGCATTTCATAGGGGAATAGTCTTTTTTTTCTTCTCTAAATTTGTGTACTTCATGTCTCATTAGGCCATCTCACCATCTCTATGAAACAAATTCCAAATAGCTAAATAAAAAACAGCAATCCCTCACTGAAGACAGCTAGTGCCCCACCAGACATGTTAATACTGTAGATATGGCTCAGTAGTAGCAGCTGACAAGGCAAGAATGTCCTTTGTTCAAGGACCATTCAAGGATGTGGGCTCATACTCATAATCAATGCTGATAGTCTAGTGCCATACTAATAGGTGGCATCATTTTAATTAAACCAGGGGTCCCATTTGGCAGGTCCATTGCTGAAGTGGTAGGGATACCACTCATTATGCTGGTGATGCAGGTTCAAATCAAGGTTGTTTTGGGCCAGCTGGGGTGGAGGAGATGAGGACCATGCATCCCCAGGGAATGGTCTCCTCCTCCTGGGAGGAAAGGTACTATCTTCCACCACAATACTGCCATGTAGGTAACCACAGGAGGGCCAGTGAGCTTGTGGTGATGTCTCAGTCATCAGTGTGGTGGAATACATTGTGCATGCTTGAACATGGCATTCTCTTTCATGACATCCCTAAGGGCCAAGTGAAAATGAAAAAAATGTCCCCAGTGCCCGCAGTGATGGAATATGGTATATCCTGTGTCCTTGCATCTCCTCCACTGCACTTTCTGAAAAACATGATATTTGGGGTAAACCTTCCACCCCTACCCCACCTAGCTCTGTAAACTGTCGGCAGCTAATTATTTGTTTATCTATTTTGGATATTGTATATCTGTTTTATGAATGCTTATTTATTTCTGTATTGCATTGTGATGCTCCCTGAACTTCAAGGGAAGGGCACCAATATATACCTGGAAACCTGGGTTTGAATCCCACAGCCCTCACTTGCATACTGTGTGACCCTGAGCAAGTCACTAAACTTCCTCGTGCTCCCAGGTCACACCTGGAAACAAGCTTTGGCTTAATGTGCCACTCCTAGTTAAACAATTTCCCCTTTCCCCTTACCAGTATAAATAAATTCTACTACTAATACTACCACCACAGATAGGAGAGCTTAAGAATCAGGTGTGTATCTTGAGAGCTCCAGAAAGAGACAGGTACTGATAACAGAAGGGGGAATAAACAGATGACTAACAAAAAATCAACAACAACAAAAATGTAAGAGTCCTTTCTGCCCATCTCTAATAGTTTTCCAATTGGAAGCTTAAAGCAGTCCTGAAATCTCGGGATAATTGAAAAAAAAAAACATAATTTCTTGGTACACATTTTGGCTTCTACTTTATTTATAAAATGGGCAATGACACTTCTAATTTCTGATTGGTCAGTAGCCAGAAGCATTGTAGAAAATCTCTAAAAGACTGTTTGAAGCATCACCCTCCAATCAATAAACTGACCTCCAAAACCTCCAAGAATCACCGTTACTGTCTACCAACACTGTGCCTGGCCTAGTACATAAGGTATGGCTAGGCATCCAACTTTACATGGCCAGGCATGGGTGGGAGGTCCTACGACAGAAATTAAATATATGAATTTAAAAAAAAATTGCCTCTTTCTTTTAACTTAGGAGCCTAGACAGATATCTATGTACTAGGGAAAACAATAGATTTATCCATTGTTAGGCTCCAAAGGTTTAATATGTCATAAGAAACCAATTTTATAGATGCAATAAGACTCTCCAAGGTGTGCATTGAACAGATCTGACTGCACACCCTGGGGCTGAAGGTACTCAGCCTGTGGCCATGTGCCTCACTACGCTCCTGGGTGGGCACTAAAATCTGTTCAATGCACATCACATCGTGTCTTATTGCTTACATATTCTCAGTATTTTCTTCCACTATTTTGTAATAACTGTAGACTGAAACATGAAAACAAAAGTAATGTCCCATACACTTCATTTGCCTGCTGATCTACACCTGATATCATAATTCTTTGATCGTGATGTCATAATCATCAACACAACAAAAGTTTGTGATGTAACAAGCATAAGATTGTGACCAGGACAGGACAATCTTGTGGATGTTCACATCTGCTTGTTTGGCAAAAAATCCATGAAGTTCACCTATTTTTTGCAAGTTGAGGAATTAAAACAAATAACAAGTCCACAACTTGCAGAAAGATAACTCTACAAGTCCATAGCATTCTGCAAGTATGAACTGGGACAAAATGCTCATTTTCTCACAAATTAAAAAAACAGAATTCTGCAATCATTTACACATGGAGTTCAATTTTTCTCTCCCCTAACTGTGACATCTGGTGTAGACAAGCCACCACAGCAGATAAGGGCTTGATAACAGTGATAACATTTCTTATGGTTATAAAGAAAAACAGGAAGTGTATTACCAAATTTATATGAAACAAAGTTAAATGTGTTTACAGTTTTTTTTTTGTTTGTTTTTGTTTTGTTTTTAGGATTCCCTTTGTTAGAGGCCCTGTCAGATCCTATGGCATTTTTTTGCAGAGTAAGAATACCACTTGTGTCCAGACCAACATTTCTCCTCTTCCTCTCCCTTTTTCTGTACAGTAGGTACAATGTATTGTGGTAGTTGTGGGATGTTTCTGGTGTTTAATGGTTACCCTGTGGTGTTGGGAAATGGCTAATTACGTATAACTAGTTACTGTAACATTATTGCATGTTTTTGTAACTAGTAATAGCAATATCTTACTTTTAAGAAAAACTTGTTTCTGTAACAAAATTACATTTTTCCTAAAAGCAGTTACTGAAATATAAATGTTTGGTTTCCGTTAAATGCAATTAGTTATAAAATGGCAAGAAAAAAATGTAGAAACTTCATTAGCTGACAAACATCACTTGGCCATGCACTAAATTCCTAGAGCTCTACAACCCAGTTAGACAACATCATTGTCGACTGACATTACAGTGACATCTTTTTATCGACCGCAATTGCAGTTGGCACAAAACTGTTTACTACAGACTTTATTTTCTTCAGAGGGCTCTGCCCCCCGCCCATGTAACTAAACTAATCAACTCCAAGTCAGAGTTGATTCTGCAAGGGGGTGCAAGACCCCAGAAAAGCAGTGCTGGGCCCTGTGATGACAGTGCAGCAAACTGTCGATGTTGTCGCTGTACTGTCATTCACAGTGCAGATTTCACTGTGTGATCGGCATACAAATTCCTAGTATGCATTTTCAGGTGCTGGATCTCATTACAAAGGTAAAAAAAAGCTTCATAAGTGTGTTAAGCCACTCCAGAGTGGGCATTAAATGATGTGAATGAATTTCCCAGGGTGTAAGAATACTCAGCCTTTGGCCTCATGCCTCACTCCCCTGGTGCTTGCACTAAAATCCTGTAATGCATACCCTGTCATGGCTTATTGGTTACATATACATTACTACAACAATTACGTTTTACTTTTTATACATAAGCAATAAGTAACTATAACTTATTATTGCAAATATGTGAGAACAACTGTTAACTGAAACATTTTCAAAGGGCCCTTAGATCTACGCACACCACGTCAAACAACCACCTTGCCTCAGATCCAGGTGTGCCAAATAACATGCATCATATTTTGCAAGAAATGTGCTCTCTGTGGCAAAGTCCCCCAAACTAATGCAACAGGTCCACTGCATCAACAAAATGTTGCAAGGGATGAGAATGATGCAAGCTGCACCAAACAAAAATGATGCAAATTGAGTCAAAGAAATGGTGCAAGCTAAGTCAAAAAAATTGTGTAAAGTTGAGTTAAAAATGATGCAAGGGATGAGAATGATGCAACTCAGACAAATAATTCAGAAATTATAAATGATAAAAAATGATAAAAATTGATAAAAGGAACCATTGTATGTCTCTAATGAATAATATTTCTTGCTGTGTTTTGTAGGATGACCTGTGGACACCACATTTCTGGTACAGTTGGGCTCCTGCGCATCCTTCTGTGTCTCTCTCCAACTCCACAGTTCTAAGACCCTTGTGTATAGTGACTTGTAAATATAGGCTAAGTAATGTTTTAACATGTAAATTGATGTTTCTGTTCAATTATTTTGTGCAAATCACAATCAAATAATGATTTAAATATATAAACATATCATTATTCTGGTCAAAATGCAGATGTTGGTGTATCCCTAGAATATTAGGAGAACCCCAGGCAAATATAACCAAAATATAATCATAGTCATGAGTACTACTTACAGAAATAAGGTAGTAGCTAGGTAACATCAGCTCCTTGTATACACCAAGGCTGTATGTGGAACTTGTGTTAATTGTATGGATTACTTTAAGTTTTTGATGATTTTTGAATATTCAATGTAGAACTTTACTTTGGTTCATTGATTGGTTTATTGGTATGTGATGTCATGCCTAACAATTTGTACTTAAATGTGTGTTGAATTCATGCTGGATTGTAATACGCCCCCTTGAAGGCACTTTGCCAATGCGCTAGGGGCTTCCATAAGCGGTGTACAAATAAACAACAACTATTGTTGGGAAATTCCTGTACATGGTCTTCTTCTTTAGAGCACTATCTATTTAGAAATTGTATGTGTATCCAAGGGCTGTCTCCCCTATGATTGTGAACCCCTCTTAGCTTGAGAGCAGTTGTTTGACTTTGGAGTGTGTTGGTAATTGACATTCAGTTTGAACTGCGAACAGCCGGACCAGTCGGCTGTCGGTTGTCAGTCCATTGAGGGTTAGATTAAGCAGTTGAATACATTGCCGCATTTTTGTGGAACCCAAAGTTATTTAAAAACTCATACAGTAGTTCTCAGTGGTTAACCTGGAAATCACACATTCAGGACCAAAATATACTATCCATTTCCTTATTCGGAGCTTGCAGTTTGCAGCTTGCAGTGATGTCAAATGGTCCCGGATGCAGCAATCAGGAAATAGAGGATGTGAGTTTTTGTCTAGCTGATATCTGTTCACTGCAGTCATGGAAACAGGAGCTATGAGTGAATTTGGAGAAAGGAGCTACTGCAGGAGGGAGCAAGACCTCAGAAACAGTGAGAGGTAATATACTGACAGTCAGTGTCAGTGGCTCAGTAGGTAGAACACTCGCCTCTGAGGCCAGGAGATCAGAGGGCTGTGGGTTCAGTTCCCACATCTGGCACTTTGATTAATATCCCAGTACTGACACTGTAGTGCAACATGAGAGGGATGCTGCACTTCTGAGGTGCCTTCTTTCGGATGAGACGTTAAGCCAAGGTCCCATCTGCCTGGATTGGTAGTAGTTCAGGCAGATGTTAAAGATCCCATGGCACTTATTGAAAAGAGTAAGGGAATTTCCCTGGCATCCTGGCCAAATTACTCTCATTCATTAAAAATATGCCCAACAGCTTAATTTGATTCAAGGTCAGTTGGCATTCATCTTTATCCCCCTCCCCAGGTCGTGCTTGAAAATAGGCAGAATTTGTCTAGTGCACTTACCCGGTCAACAAAAACTAAATAGATAAATAAATAAAATCTCAGTTCCTGAAGGTAGAATGTTTGCTTATCAAAGAGAAAAATTTAAGTATAACATCATATCCCTTGAATCCTATCAAGAAAAGAATCAGGTGCCATGGGGTTTGCAAGTTATCAAAATCCCTTCATGTGGTATAGATAATTTAAAAGGAGGGAGGAATGGCTTAAGATCTCAGAAACAGCTTCCCTGGCCTACGCTAGATTAATAGCAGAGGAAGAAAATGAAAATTACAAAACTCTTGTAAAGGAGTTACAAGCTGCTAAAAAAGAGGTCGGCCAATATAAGGAGCATAGTGATTTTTCATGACTGGATAAAGCATTAAGAAATAAGATTTTAAGGCATGTGAAGGAAATTAAAGAAGGAAAACAAGTGAAGTATTTAAGGGATGATAACGACTATGAACAAGGTTGTGCATATATTTCTGTAACAATATTGAGGGGAGATCATGGAGTAGAAGAAGGTCTAAAAATAGAAAGTGCCAAAACAAATGACAGAGAAACAGTAGAGGAATAAACAGAGGTGGAGAACATTGTGCAAGTGAAGTGGTAACATCCAATATAAATAAAGGAGCAATAACAGTAACAATAGACTCCACTGCTAAACCTTCTTTCGACAGAAGAGAGCAGGAGGGCTCAGAAAGAAATGAACGAGACGAGGTATCAGAGGAGGTAAATTCAAGAATTCTAAGTGGCAAGAGGCATGCTCCGAAAGAACCAGAGGAATCCAAACAGCAAATAATTAATTTGAGCTGCTTTTCTCCTAATGAAAATCATTTGTCACTCTGAAGAAAGGTCTGAATTTCATCCCTAATCCCCCAATAGAACATTTCTCCATTTTTGTGGACTTATTCAAATTGTTTAGAAAAAAAGGGTCAAAAATCTTTCTCAAGAAAAGGAAGTGTTGAACAGTCTGGAACCATGGGTTACCTAGAAGACACAGATATTTATGGAGAACAGGATGATGAAATACGTAATGAAACACTTGATTTAAGGTTGGCTGAAATTAATCAAAGTGAGGATCCCATGGGAATTGAGATGGAAACATCTGGTGAACTACCTATGGGATCTGTAGAAACTAATTTAATGGAATTGGTTAATCTTCTTGAAAATGAAGGTATTACAAATACAGAGGATGTAGCAACCCCACAAGATTTCAAGAGAATAAGGGAAAGCATGTTCAAACAGAACTCTGATTTTTGTCCACTAGTGCTGAATAATAATGTGACTGCATTTGAGGATACTGTGCTATTTAAGGTGAGAGAGTCACTGGTTAAAAAACAAAACCAATAGTTTCCAATTTAACACACACTGAGAAACTAGCTCTTAATGAATTAACCACCAATCCAGATCCAGTAATAAAAAAGCAGACAAAGGTGGGAACATTGTTATTATGGATAGGGGAAAATATAAAGAGATAGTTGAAGCATTGTTATTCGATGTCAACAACTATAGAAAATTATATTGTTACCCCACACAACAGTATAGGAAAAATCCATGTGAGTTATTGGATAAAGCAGTGCAAAGGGGTGACATTAATGACAAAGAATGTAAGCATTTATTTTATGAATTCCCTCTAGTTCCAACACAGTACTACCTCCCAAAAGTCCATAAGAACGTGATTGACCCACCAGGCCGACCAATTGTGTCTAGCATGGGCTTGATCACAGAGCATTTGTGCGATTTTGTGGATTTATTTCTACAGCACAGTATGCTGAAGTTACCATCTTATTTAAAGTACACTGGTGACACAATTAAGAAATACAGTCACATTAAGTGGGAAGAAAACTATATGTGGGTCTATGTAGACATCGAAGCTCTGTACACCTGGATTAGACATTAAGCTGGGATTAGAGCAGATGTGTGTTGAATTTGTGCTGGATTGTAATACGCCCCCTTGAAGGCACTTTGCCAAGGTGCTAGGGGCTTCCACAAGTGGTGTACAAATAAACAACAGCTATTGTTGGGAAATTCCTGTCTTCTTCTTTTGAATGCAATCTATTTAGAAATTGTGTAATGCAAGAGGTCCACTGCATCAACAAAATGTTGCAAGGGATAAGAATGATGCAAGCTGCACCAAATGAAAATGATGCAAACTGAGACAAAAAATACAGCAGATAAAATGACCAACACTAGCCCCCACAAAGTTCTAATCTAGTCCTGCAGGGGAATATTGACCCTTAATAGTAGCATGGTCAGGTCTGATCACCTACTGTGGGACTCTTTGTATGCTGTAGTGTCCCTTAGACCAGCGCCGGATGGTCTAACAGTGACATGCATCTTAGGCACAAGGACAGAACTCACATTCCTTGAAAATCCCAAATAAGGGGTTTGTGCATTATATTGGTGATGCAGGCATACCCGACGACATGACACAGCCATTTATTTGGGCACAAACATTGTGCAAGCCAGTCTTGTGCATATAGACCTGTTTTTGATGCAAGCACCTTTTTAAAATTAGACCTGACGTACGTTTTGACGCATCCTGCTCCTTCCATCAGTTGTTTTTGATGCAAGCACCCTGCATCACTCTCTGGCCTTTGAAAATCCAGCTCTAACTTTTTAAAAATAATGTCCCCAACATTGTACATAGGCCACAAGTAACCATAACGTATCGCAAATATTTGAGAGCAACTGGTAACGGAAACGTTACTTTTAAAAAAAATAATTTCCCCAACACTGTAACCTGTTTCCCTACACAGTCACAATGAGAAGCATCATAAATGCAATCTTATAACCAGTAATGTTTTTCTCTTGTATTAAAGATTGCACTATGCATTGTGTTTGTGCAAGTGCAGATGACATACAACAGTATGTTTTTTGTGGATCTCTTCAAACTATAAAAGTACTCTTGAGCCTCATTCCCAATCCTTGTGCAAGTCCCACTGACAAGGCTTCACCAGAATGGACAGCACCTTTTATTATAGCTCGAGGGAGAGCTCCGGGCCAGTTGAAAACACTCGTTTCTTCTGTGCATGAGACACTCTTATTCAGTGAAGTGTGTCTCATGTGCAGATGTCCTGAAAACGGGCATGTTCTGGGACAGTTTTTTTCTTTAAATAACATAATATTGATCGAGCTTGATCAATAATATATTAATATGTCACCCAGAGCCACTCATTGCTATATCATGAGGGTGGTTTCACTTGCACTCAGCATGAGCCAGGCAGCTCAGCTTTGTTTCGTTGTTCTCGGTCCAGCTGAATGCACGTGAATCCACTCTTATACAGCGAGTTGCACGGGGGGACATATTAACATATAAATAACCTTGCACATCTGATCCGGTATAGGCTGTGAATGATAAAGTACAGACACGTGTGTCATCCTTTTTGGAACTCCTCAGGATACTACAGTAATAATCTCAACCAGGCACAAAGTCAGAACCCTAATGTCATGTTTATTTAGAAGACTTAGTGTGAGCATACTGCAGAGGCAATTTCCATGGAAAGTAAAAATGTAAGAATGGAAAAATGCAATTGTATGTGGTTAGACAGTAACATAGTAGTGTGGGCTGTGAGGCAGCATATAGAGGATTTGTGCATGAGTAATCATACACAACAAGGCAGTTTTAGGATTGAGAGGTTTCCATGGTAACCTGCCACCTCAAGAGTGCAGCTCGAGAGGTCCGTTACCACAGAAACCTCAAGATCCTAAAACTGCCTTGTCTGTGTATGATTACTCATACATAATCTTTTATAGTGTATGAGTAATCATATTATGACTCCAGTGTTACATAAAAAGCAGAAAAGTAACTTACTAAGACATGATTCCTTAGGCGCCATTCACTTCCTGGCCAGCTCTCACCGCCGCGGCCTCTTCATCAGGCGTGCACAATGATGTTCGATCTTATTTTGCTGCCCTAGTGTTGCACAGAGTGCAGCACAACAAGATCATGATGTATTCAGGGCAGCACAACAATGCTGTTCCAGGCATGGATTTCCATGCAGAACAGCATTCTACCATACACTATAAGTATATATCCTGCTGTGTGTTATAGAGTAACAAAGGGCCCCATATTTGAATGACAGAGTTAGCACCACACAAACAAGTCCCTTCTGCTAGTACTACTGTGTGTGTTGTGCAAAAGGTGGTATATTCATACAAGCCCAGAGCACGCTGTGAGTGCAGAAAGCATAAGTGACTATACCCCAGACTGCAGCCACAAAGCAAGGCATTAACACATTCGAACAGTCACAAAGTACAATATCCTGCTGGCCAAAAAAGGGAATGGCAGTGGACAGAGAACAGGCAGCCCAAGTGCAAACAATCAGTTTGTGTATTTCAAACATGATCAGCCCCCCCCAGGGCAGTGAAGGAATGTTAAGCAAAAACATTCTTGGGGTGGGGGGGGATAGGGAGGGAAACTGGTGGAAGGGGCTTTCTGCAAATGCCAAAAGCCTGGGAAATAAGATGGTAGCTTTAGAAGCATTAATGGAGGGGGAGAGATTAGATATTGTAGCCGTAACTGAGACCTGGTGGTCTGAGTACCATGGCTGGGAAGTGGGGGTCCCAGGGTACAGATTATTCAGGAGGGATAGGATAAGGGGGAGAAGTAGCGCTATACATAAGGGAGGGAATCAAGGTGACAGAAGGAATGGAAGAGCAGGGAGAAGTGAAAAACATATGGGTCATGCTAGAGAGGAAGGCTGGGGCAGCATTAAAATGACGAGTGGTATACAGACCCCCTATGCAGATTGAGGACATGGAAATGCAGATGCTGCAGGAGGTTCAAAGAATGGCTCCCGAAGGGGGAGATTCTGCTGGTGTGGGACTTAAATCTCCCAGATATAGACTGAGATATCCATCAGCAAGGTTGGCTAGGAGTACAGAGATTCTAGGGTCACTACAGGGTGCCTTCCTGCAGCAGCTTGTCAGGGAGCCCACAAGGGAGGGAAACATACTTGACATGGTCCTAATTAATGGAGATAGTGTGGAGGGAGTGGGGGTGGGGGGCCAGCTTGGGAGACAATGACCACAGCACAGTGGGTTTCAAGGTCAGGCAGAGTATGAGGCTAGTCAAACCATTACGAAGGTCCTAGACTTTGGGGGGGGCAGATTTTCCTAGGATGAGTGAGATATTCTGGGAGGAAGTAGGACAGTGCGAAGGGAGGTGGGTGGAGGAGCTTTGGAAAAAGATGAAGGGGGGGGGTTGTCCTTAAATAAACAGAGGAATGTGTAAGGAGGATGAGGAAGAACAAAAGAAGGAGGAGGCCACTGTAGTTCAGTAGGGAAGTGAAGGAGGCAATTGGGGAGAAGAAAAGGGCTTTCAGGGAATACAAGAGGACACAGGGGAGGGAGGATAGGGAAACTTACCAAGAGAAGTGGAGGGTGGCAGGACAGAGGATTAGGAAGGCTAACACAGAAATAGAGGAGAGAATTGCTAGCCAGGCCAAATGGGAGGGGCAAGACATTTTTTCAGTACATAGGGGAAAGTAGGAAGGTAAGACAGGGGATAGTAAGGATTAATTGGGTGGACTGCAGGTGGAAGGGGATTTCAAGAAAGCTGAGGTGCTAAATGGATACTTCAGCTCGGTTTTTACAACAAAGGGGGAACCAGCGCTGAATGAAAAGGGAAAGGAGGGTGGATCCTAGCCCAATCAGTGTGGAAGTGGTAAGGGAGAAATTAGATAAGCTGAGTGTGAACAAGGCCATGGGCCCAGATGACTTACACCCTAGGGTGCTCAGGGAATTAAGAGGGGAACTGGCAGAACCATTGGTGGGCAATTTAACTTGTTCCTGAATACAGGATGGGTACCGGAGGACTGGAAGAAGGCAGAAATGGTGCCAATTCATAAAGGAGGCAGCAGGGAGGAGACAGGTAATTATTGCCCGGTCAGTCTCACATCGCTGGTGGGTAACGTAATGGAGACAATATTGAAACAAAGGGTGGTCAGCTATCTGGAAGAGGAGGGGCTGCAGGACATTCGGCAGCATGGCTTCACTCAGGGTTGGTCATGTTAGACAAACCTGATCAAATTCTTCGATGAGGTGATAAGGGTGGTTGATCAGGGTGGGGCAGCGGAAATTTTATTTATTTTATTTATTTATTTATTTGTGTCTAGGATTACAAAGTGCCTTTGAGCCAAGGCTCTTTTACAAAGGTTCCACGTCATGCTGGTTACAGGGTAACAGACACCAAAACATAAAACAGTTACAGGTACATGGTTTTAGACAGTAACTTTGCTTGACAAAATCAGACTGAGCCATTGTGTTAGACAGAAAAGGAAGTGCAAAAGAAGAAGGAAACCACTTTGGTTCTCAAATACAGTAGCAGAAAAGGTCAGAGCCAAAAGGCTGGCCTTCAGGAAATATAAGGGAACACAGCGGGATGAAGATAGGGAGGCATACCAAACTGCCCTAAGGGAAGCAGGTAAGGCAGGCAAAGTCCCAAACTGAGGAAACACTAGCACGAACAGTAAAAGAAGATGACAAGACTTTCTATAGATACATTAGTGAAAGTAGAAAGTCCAGAGGGGGTATTGCTAAGCTTAATGGAGAAAAGGGAGCATGTGAGGAGGAGGAGGACCCTGTAAAGGCATCTATCCTAAATAGATACTTTTGCTCAGTATTTACTGAAGAGAAGGTAGAGCAGGGTCCACAGCTCAGCATCATGGACACAGGGGGGAGGGAGGTGAGCACTACTCCCTTCACAAAAGAAAGGGTCCTACAAGAGCTTGCTAAGCTCAGGGTGGATAAGGCAATGGGACCTGATGGCATACATCCCAGGGTACTTAAGGAGCTAAAGGAGGAACTAGCAGAGCCATTAGCAGAATTGTTTAGTGAGTCTCTGAGCACAGGAGAGGTCCCAGAAGACTGGAGAAGGGCTCATGTGATCCCGCCTCCACAAGAGTGGTAGCAGGGAGGAGGCGGGGAACTACAGACCGGTCAGTCTTACCTCAGTAGTGGGCAAGATTATGGAGGCACTCCTTAAGGAAAGGATAGTGCAACACCTGGAATCCATAGGGGCACAGGATCCAAGACAGCATGGGTTTACAAAGGAAGGTCCTGTCAAACTAATCTCATAGATTTCTTTGACTGGGTAACCAGAGTGGTGGACCAAGGGGAGCAGATGTCGCCTACCCTTGACTTCAGCAAAGCTTTGACACTGTTCCACATAGAAGATTGATAAATAAGCTGGGTAGGCTCGGGTGGGTCAGAAGTTGGTCAACTGGGTGGCAAACTGGTTGACGGGCAGAAAAAAGAGAGTGGTGGTAAATGGTACAGTCAGAAGAGATGCAAGTCACAAGTGGGATAACTCTGTAGGATCAGTCCTGGGGCCAGTCCTCTTCAACATCTTCATTAGTGACCTTGCAGATGGACTAGAGGGTAAGGCTTGTCTGTTTGCAGATGACACCAAGATCTGCAACAGAGTAGATGATCCAGATGGGGTGGGCAGAATGAGAAGAGATCTGGATAAACTAGCAGAATGGTCAGAAGAGTGGCAACTGGGATTTAATGCAAAGAAGTGCAAAATCATGCACATAGGGAATGGAAACCCTCAAGCCACCTATAGGCTGGGAGGGGAGTTGCTAGCAGTCACAAAGGAAGAAAGAGACTTGGGCATCATCATCACTGATGACCTGAAATCATCCAAGCAGACCTCTAAAGCAGTAGGTAAGGCTAGGGGGGTGTTAGGGTGTATTAGTAGGGGTATCACAAGTCATAAGAAGGAGGTATTAATCCCTCTGTACAAGACACTGGTTAGGCCCCATCTGGAGTACTGCGTGCAGTATTGGAGGTCACACCTTCACAAGGACATTAACCAAATTGAGGCAGTCCAGAGAAGGGCAACCAAAATGGTGCAGGGACTGCATCAGAAGATCATGGAGGACAGATTAACGGAGCTCAATATGTATACCCTTGAGCAAAGGAGGGAGAGAGGTGATATGATCGAGGCATTCAAACACCTTAAGGGCATAAACAAGGTGAAAGAGTCTAACATGTTTAAATATAAGAAAAATAGCAGGACAAGAGGACACAGCATGAGATTAGAGGGAGGCCGATTAAGGGGGATGTGAGGAAATTCTTTTTCACAGAAAGGGTGGTGGATGCATGGAATGCTTACACCAGCAAGTGGTGGCTATGAATACAGTGCAGGGCTTCAAACAGGCATGGGATAGGCATAAGGGAGCAATACAAATGACTATGAATAGATAGGCCACTGACAGAGCAAAGGCCGATGGCACATTTATAAGGTAGAAAAAGAAATGGGCAGACTGGATGGGCCTTGTGGTCCTTATCTGCCGTCAACTTCTATGTTTCTATAAGTAACTCAAGAAACAATAGGAGGAAGAGGGCAAGAAGGGGAGAGGGCTGAGGGTAGAGGAAGGCATAGGTGTAGAGGGTTGGGGTGAGGCAGCTGAAGGGCCTTGTCAGGACAGACACAAGGCAAGTGCATTAGAAGTTGCATTGGACAGGTAAGTGCAAGAAGAGAGGACAGGAACTGACACCTATAAGGTCAGAAGCAGTGTAAGGAATGAAGATGTTATGGGGTGCAAACACAGGTGGAGGTGCCAGTTATGGAGTGGCAGAATTTTTTTTTTGAACGCTCCAAGCATTGCTGTGGATGAGGTGTCACTAGAGAGCTCATTCAGCCAACACGGAGCCCTGTATGCAAATGACCTTTGGCCTTGGGATGTGCAGCAGTGGGAGATTTGAAGGATTTGGGACTTGGAGCTCCTGGTGTTGCGGTTGGTGATTTTGGGTTTGAGGAGGGTGCTGACTCCTGGTGGTGCCTTTCCCATCATGATTTTCTTAGCAGTGATGCAGGTTTGGTGTTTGATTCAGTTGTTCAGCTGTAGCCAGCCTGTTTTGGAGTAGAGGTCGTGGGTGTGGGTGAGACGGCGGGAACCAGTAACGAGTTGGCAGGCTTGATTGAGGGAAGTCGAAACATACCTGAGAGATGAGGTTGTGGCAGATCCATAAATAATGAGACCATAGTCAGTGATGCTGATGATGGAGCTCTGGACAGCTATGGACAGAGCTTCTGGGGTTAGATGTTTCCTATGTTGGAATAGTAGGCCCATCCTGGTGTTGGCTACTTTTGCCACATTATTGATGTGTGGGACATAGGAGAGATTACAGTCGACGGTGAGCCTGAGGTATTTGAAGGAATGAACTTGTTCGAGGGTGATTCCTTGCTTGGTTTTAATGGAGAGCTGATATTGTTTGTGTTTGTTTTGGGAGCTGCAGAAGATCATGGTCTTTGTTTTTTTCTGGTTAAGTATAAGTCTGTGTTTTGTGAATCAGTTTTCAACTGCAGAGAAGGCCTGTTGGAGGTTACCTTGTAGATGGACTGGCTCATGCTGGGATGCCAGGATGACAACATCATCTGCATAGAGTAGGATCTGTTCAGGGCAGGATTCTGGCAGTGAGTTCAGGAAAAGGCTGAAAAGGAGGGGGCCCAAGATTGAGCCCTGTGGGACACTGAACTGGACTGGTCTTAGGTCTGAGAGTGTGCCAGCAATTCTCACTCTTTGGGAGCGGTTATCTAAAGTAGCTTTTGAACCAGTTCACCTAGTTAGGTGAGAGCCCTGCTAGTCGAAGCTGGGCAAGTAGGAGATTGTGGTTGACAGTATCAAAGGCTTTAGTTAAGTCGATGAAGGTGGACCCAGTAAGATGATTGTTATCGAGTGAGTGATGGATTGCACCAGTGAATTCAAGTAGTGCAGTGGAGGTGCTATGACCTTTTCTAAAGCCATGTTGCTCCTTGCACAGGATGTTGTGATTGTCTAGGAAGTCAATGAGCTGGTCTGACACAATCCGTTCTAGGGCCTTGGAGAGTGGAAGTAGGATGGAAATTGGATGGTAATTCTCAGTAGCTGTTTTGTCACCACTTTTATGAATTGGGGTTACCGTAGCAGATTTCCATAAGTCAGGGAACTGGCTGAGGCTGAGGGAGAGGTTGAAAATCCTGGTCAATGGTAGGAGTACTTCTTCAAGTGTGAGTGATAGCAGTTTGAGGTCGAGGGAGTCACTGCTGGCTCTGGAGTTGCAAATGGCTTTGGTAACATTGCTGCGGACTTGATGCATTTTTACTGCTTTAAAGTAGAAGGGAGGATGGCTGGAGGTGGCTGGGGAGGCAAGGGGAACCACCTCATTGAAAAAACCCTGTGGGAGTACAGCACTGAGGTCTGTGAAGGTGTCATTGAATGCATCAACAATGAGTTTCTGGTTAAGTGTTGTAAGAGGTCTGAACCTCACTTTCAGGTTCTTGACAATATTGGGAATGCAAATAATCACAAACAGGTTGCATTCAAGTAATAAACAAGTTTATTACTACAAAAGGGATAGATCACAGTTGCCCTAAGCAGTTCTTACCAATACAAACTGGGAGCCAGTGTTAAGCGTTCCCTACACCTCGAGGTTTCTCTGTAGTCTCTTGGGATCTCTCGGGTCTCCAAGGTGTAAAGCCTGTGCATAACATTATATACCTGTAATAATTACTATGGTTACTAAAAGATAGAAACATTTCTAGTTACAGAGATGAGCCCTATTGGCTAATTTAGAGGTGGCTCCATGGTCCAAGATAACATTATATAATTCTGTAAAGTCATCAGTTTTAGAACAAAGACATTCTTATACAAAGTCTTACATAATAGTGCGAAGTGGTGCACATCACCAAAGGATGGCAATGTTGCCTTACATATTACAATTACTTCAAGGACAGGTATCTTGGCATTTGACAAGTAAGAAGTAGACAGAAAATACATGGTATAATATGCATGCATTAGCAAGCAAAGTGGGTTACAATAATTTGCATTCATATCCTGGCATCTACTCTTATACAGTAGATGCCTTTAACCCTATTTATTAGTATAGCCTATGCCTAAACATTAGCTGTCTACGGTGTACCCCTGAGGGTATCAATTAGGGTGCAGAGACATCGTGTAACAATTCCCCCCCCCTTGTTGCCTCTAAGGGCAACACAGGCAAATCCAAGGAATGGACAGGAGCAGTGGTCGTTTACAAGCCCGACGCGCGAGTCTTGTAAAGGAATTCAAGCTGCTCATGGTGTTAGTGCAGTGTACGTCATAGGCAGCAAAGCATAATAATCAAAGTGAATATTAAAAATGCTTGTATTATAACAAAACCTTTAAAAGTGATTTCTAACCAGGTGTTAGTCAATGCATTATTCATATCTCCATCATTGATGAGGTCAAGAACAGCTTCATTGGCTTTGGTTATATTATTGCTGATGTGGATGAGGTGTGTGTCCTTTCTATCTAAAAGGGATTTCAGTGTAAGTGTAAGTGGATCTATGTGTACATTAAAGTATGGTAGGTATTCTGAGAGTGTGAGTAGGTAATCTGGATTACCATCAATAATGTCTGCATCCAGAAGGGGAACCGGGGTTATCACGGTATGTCCAATAACAGTTTTCTGATGGGGAACAAAACAAAAATTGGGGTAATCAATTGAACAAGTAACAGAACCATATGTATAGGACTTAACATTTGTAACTATACAGTACTCTCCGTCAGAGTTATACTGTGAACGTGCAGTAGGTAGTCTCCATTTTTGCAACTGGACAGGGCATGTGTAGGTCGTCTTTGAGATCCGTGTTGACAGGCGATGCGCTTCCTCATGATAGGACTGGTAGATCTGGTCTGGTAGCAGCGTCAAGTCAAAAGAGTTTGTGCCATTCTCAGTGATGTCATCATCCATAGTGAAAGTCCAATCAATACTGTCTGGAGAGTAGCCACAAACAGGGCGCATAACATCAAACACATCACATCAGCACAAGTATATATATTGCTTTTTCGCACAACAGTCCATGTGCGGTGCCACCCAGGCGTCCAGGAAGGAGTGGTAGACCAGTAGAGGTGGGAGATCAGTGCCTTCTGTAGATGTCATCATCCAAATGCCCAATCAAAGCAGTGCCAGTTTTACCGAACAAGGCTGTGTTGGGATCAAAATGGTAAGGAGACAGTAAAGAGACAAACTTGGTATCTGTTATGGAACATTTCTTGGTAGAAAAACAAGGACCAGTAATAGGCTGACTGGTCACAACCCCCAAATTTCTCGCTGTGAAGAGAGAAATAGACAAAGTCTGTTGCATACATAAGGAAACACAAGTTGAAAGTTTACATTTAGGACAATACTATTTAAAGATGCGTCTATCATGTATTATGTCAGGGATTCTTCCAGTTTCTAAATCACGGAAGAGGTTGTTGATGGTAGTGAGAATGTATGAACCATATGCAGAACAAAGTATTTCTCTACCAATGTATTGTTTTTCAGCTTCTCTATTGTTCTGTTATATGAGTGCGTTAATCTTATCTTTCGAATCAGTGAAGGCTTTTGCAATGTCGTGCATGTTGCATACAGTATATCTTTCTTCCTGGCTAAGGCCATCCACACCATGCAATAATGGTGGTAAAACATTATTAACCAAACTAGTGGAGAACTTGGCAGAATGACTCTTGATAGCAGCAATGTCTGCTTTGTTCCAAATGGACATAGCAGTACCAAAAAGACCTGTGACAGTACCTGTAGCACCTGTAACATCAGAACTGTCAACTTCACATTTGTTACGTTTATGATTAAGAGTACCAGGAGGGATTTTCCTCCTAAAATTACCTCTATGTTCAGTAGAATAAACCCCAGTAAAGGGATCCTTAGTATGAATCTGAAATGCAGCTAAACTGTCAAGCAATAATGTACTATAGAATGCAGATGTATTGGTATTGTGACACATACCAAATTCTTTCATATTCCAGTAAGTAAGGTTAAACAAAACAGGTATATGGATAAAATGTAAATTATTAATCAAAGAACCTGGGAGGGCAGTGGCTGTGAGATCACTATGGGGACCAGGGTTATGTTTTGGACATTCCAAAAGCTGTTTTTCGGTGGGAGGTAATACAGAAAGATACATGGCTGCAGAGGCCATGTGGTGTATAGAACAGAATCTGCAGGCAGAATCCTGGTAGAGAGAGATACAATAGGAAGGATCAATCAGAGCAGTGATATTGTACAAACCAGAGTGTCTTAGTGCAGTTTGTAACAAGGAGAGTGAACCATTCGGGGATAATTTAGCATTGGGCCAACCCTGAAAAGTTCCCTTGGAGAGTTTGGCCACAGGGAGAATTTGTCCTTATGATGTGGTTTGCCACTCAATTTTAAGGGTAGATTTGTCAGGAGCAATGACCGAGGCAGTGAGGTATGCATCGGAACCTTCCTGGACAGTAATCATAGTATCTGGTATTTTGATGGAAACTCCCTCTGTAGGGGGTGCTGGAGGATCCAAGTGTCGAAGGAGGTCCAGTACTGTGCCTTGGGTGAAAGGGATCACTCCTGCAAGGAGGAGAGATAGGAACAAGATAGCCATCTTGTCAAGTATCTGAAAAGGAAGATCAAAGATAAGTACATTAGTACAATTCCTCCCAGTGGGGTTAGGAAAAGTAAGTTTATGTTCCTTTGTACAGTTTCAATTGGTTTGCATGTTACCATTTGTCAGTCAATTTATTGTTGTGGAGGAGTCTAACTTGATAGACTGCCGGACTGAGCTTGTTGACAATGGGGAAAGGGCCTTCCCACTTATTGGAGAAGGAGTGGGTGGGATGTGCAAATCGAAGTACCATTACCTGGTCTCCAACCTGCCAATCCACTTCTTGTGCGTGTTTGTCAAATTGTATTTTGACTGTTGTGGCTTTGCCCATGCAGTTTGCAGCATCAAGTGTGTGTGTATGAGGTCTTGTTTGAGCTTTTCCATATACTGATCCACAGACACACGGTCTGCAGTGTGGGTGTAGGTCAAAGAGCAAGTGTTCAGGCAATCTCATTTGTCTTCCAGTCATTACCTCGAAAGGTGTAAGCTGGGTGGTGGCTGAGGGTGTACCCCTAATTTCCATAAGGAGTAAAGGCAATAGGGAATCCCAGGTCTTGGGATTGTCCTCAATGAATTTGGAAAGCATTTGCTTAATCCGTCTGTTGGCTCTTTCTACTTGACCTGAGGGTTGAGGATGATAGGGTATGTGGAACTTTTGCTGAACCCCGGGGAGTTCAAGGGACTCTTTCATCAACTCACCTGTAAAACTGGTTCCTTTGTCAGAGTCTACCTTGAGAGGCAGGCCCCACCTGGAGAAAATCTGTTCTACCAGGATTTTGGCAGTTGTTTTTGCGGTGCATGTCTTAGTGGGGAAAGCTTCAACTCACTTAGAGAATAAATTGGTTACCACAAGGGCATACTTGTTGTTTCTGCTGGTATTAGTCAAAGGACCAATTAAATCAATTTGAATGGCATGCCAAGGGCCAGTGTGTCTTTGTGGTAAAAGTTTGGCATTTCATTTTGTAGGTATGGGATTGTTTTGTGCATGAACAAGGCAATTGTCAATGTTAACATCTTTGGTAATACCAGGCCACCAGGCGGTGGTCTTGAGACATTGGAGGGTATATTCTGCCCCCTGGTGTCCACCCGTAGGAGTGTCATGTACCTGGTGCAAAAATTCAGATCTCAAATGTCTGGGGACTGCCCACAATTTGGTGGTAGTATCCTCTGGTTGGAACCAAATGAGTTTATCGTCAGGAGATAAGTGTAACTTACCTTCATGCCTGCAATGTGGGTTATGTGTAGGGAGTCTTTCTTCAGTACCCTTGTCCAGGAATCTGAACACTTCTTTGAGTTCAGTGTCCAAATGCTGGGCTGCTGAGAGGTCCAGGGGGGAAAAGATTCAGATTTCTTTTTGAGAGCTGCTACATGTACAGCTGCATTGGCTTCTGGATGATCCATCATCCAGACATCCCCCCCCCCTCGGGCCCCTTCCTTAGCAAGGGTATCTGCTGTGTCATTGAATACATGATAGGGATCATGTAGGGAGTGAGCTTTAACTTTGTGCACATATAGTTTGTGTGGGTGTTTCTGTGCCAATGTGTGTATGTAGATTACCAATTCTTTGTATTTCACTGGACTTCCGTCAGAGGAGAGAAAGGAGTTCTTCTGCCAGAAAGGGAGAAATTCTGTAAGGGAACAACAGACCCAATTAGAATCTGTGAAAATGATGGTATCCTGAGTTCCATGTTGAATAAACCCAAGTGCACAGGCCACCGCTGCCATCTCTGCATACTGTGATGAAGCTACAGTACAGCGTTTAGATATCCTAACAGTGTTCCCATAAGGATACACCACCAAGATACCCATCCCTGCAATCTGTTCTCCCTGATAGTACGATGTTGAACCATCAGTGAAAACACGGCATAAAGAGGCACTTTCCAGTATCTCAGGGGTGGCAGGTAGGAATGGACCCGGATCTGGGAGGTCAGGTGACTGCAGAGTACAGTCATGGGGTTCTCCCTGAAAAAGGAGACCATGAGCTAGCAGACATGGAACTTTGGTCTGGTGGACCTGGATATCCCTATCCTGGAGGAGAAGTGACCAATGTATCAGCCTTTTGTTGGAGACTGACCCATCCTTCACTCTATCTGAGAGCAGAAAGGTAGTGGGCATATGATTAGTGTTAAGAATCAGTGGTGAGTACCCAATGATATACAGGAAGTGCTTGACAGCCCAGTAGGTGGCCAGAAGGTTCCTTTCACAAAGGCCATACTTCTGTTCCACTGGGGTCAATAGCTGCGATGCATATGCAATAGGTCTCAAGGTGCCGTGCATGCACCTTCTGGGCCAGCACTGCTGACATGGTGATGTCAGAGGTGGCATACTCTAGATGGAATGGTAGTGCTGGATTGGGGTTCACCAGTGCTGGGGCGGAGGCCAAAGCCTGCTTCAGTAACTTCACAGCCTGAGTATGAACAGGGCCCCAATTCCATGGAACGTCCTTTTTGAGTAGATCATACAGAGGAGTGGCTTTCTGAGCAAAATCACAAATAAAATCTCTGGAATAGTTTACCATACCTAGAAAGCTTCGAAGAGTTGCCACACTGGTGGGTAATGGCAAGTCTTGTAATCCCTGAATCTTTTTCCAAGTAGGGCTCCGGCCTTGGTCAGTTATCTTCAAACCCAGAAAGAGTACTTCTTTCTGACATAATTGTGCTTTTGCTGGGTTGCATTTCAAACCTGCTCTCTGAATGAGAGTCAGTAGTTCGTCCAAGAGATCCAGATGTTGTTCCTGAGTGGCAGTGGCCAACAACAGGTCATTTACGTACTGTAAGAGACATTGGGGGGCTGAGAAACTTTGTAGGGCATTCATCATGTGGAGATGGAAGAGGGATGGGCTATTATGGAATCCCTGTGGCAAGCAAGTCCACGTGTACTGTCATCCTTCAAAGGTAAAGGCAAACTTATATTGACTCTTGAGGGCCAATGGTAATGACCAAAAACCATTGGAGATATCCAGGGCACTGAACCATTTCTGATCTGGTGTTAAAAGTTGAAGCACATCTGGTGCCGACGCCACAGTTTGGGAACAACTCGGAGTAACCTGATTCAGTTTCCTGTAGTCAATAGTAAGTCTCCAGGTGCCCGTGGGTTTCTTCACAGGCCAGACAGTAGAGTTGGCAGTGGAGACACGGGTTCTGATTACTCCTTGTTTAAGGAGTGACTTGATCATTTCTCGGAGAGAGGGTAAGGCTTCGGTTGGAAATGGATATTGCCATTGTCTCTCATGTGCCGGGCCTGGCACCTCAATAATAGTATGCATTCTGCCACAATCATGCTTGTTAACTGCAAACGCTTCCAAATGTTATTGCAGAATAGGTAGAAGATTTGGGAAAAGTTCATGGTTCTTGAACAAATCTATGACATCATACTCTTTGTTGTTGATAGATATTGTTGCCACACCATGTGAGTCAGGAATTAAGACAGTATGGTATTGACCCTGGATCTGTATCAGCAACATGTTTGCTAGATCCACTACACAGCCATGTGGTGCAAGGAAGTCAATCCCAATGATACTAGGATGATCATGCAGCACCATCAGTTGGAAAGCATGTGAGGCCTTCAAATGGCCTAGCTCTACTGGTAAGGGTAGAGAACGGTATGCAGGTAGCTTAGTACCATCAACTCCTGACATAGTGGTCTTCCATCCGGTAGACCAAGGAGACATGTCCGGGTGTTCATCGTGTAACACAGATACAGCTGCACCTGTATCTAACAAGACAATTAGTTGGCGGCCCCCGACCTCTGCCTCGGTGCAGGGCCTTCCATTTGTATTCAAGACCAGCTTGTTTACAATGTGGACTGGGGCCTGTAATTGTCAATCCGTATTGCTGGAGGCATGCAGAGGTTGGGCTTGACTTGCATGGATGCCTTCACAGTGTTGCACTGATGCAATATAGGGAGGAGCTTCCAGGTTCAGGCTTGTGTGGGCCTGAGAGCTTGTACTTCCAGTGTCTCCATGACCAATAGTGGCATGGGTCGCCGGTTGTACTGCTGCAAGGGTCTATGCGGGAACAGCATCCGCTATGGAACGCACTCGCCCCAGGAGCTCCAGAAATTTCCAATTTTCTTCAGCTATCTCCTTGTATGAGGGACCCGATCTTTGTAATGGTTTCCCTCTGCCCTTGTGCCTTCTGTTTTTAAGCCAATTCCGGTTCCCACCCCACTGTTGTTGTTGAGCCTGTTGGGGGTTTTGCTGGGTGCTAGCTGGAGGGGCCGATGGATGTTTAGGCTGCTGTTGCTGGGCTTGCCCTTCCATGGTGTAATGTGTCGTGGTCCCGGAAGCAGGTTCCATGGCGGCAATCTTTTTGGAACCGGAACCCAAATCACGGATGTACAGTTGATACACCCTCTCGGTTTTCAGAAGAATATCGGCAAACCTATCAGTGTTTGGATATGTGGTTGGCTCTACCTTCTCTCTTACAGCTGGGATCATGTTCCTAAGGAACAAGGTCTTATATTCAATAAGATCTACATCCGCAGCTTCTTGTGCCAGATGCTTCCCTGCTCGGTAGGCCATCCAGAGCCTCTGGTGGTAGGTCACTGGACTTTCTTTAGCATTTTGCTTCATGGGGTATGCCAGCATTACTCCAACCACACCAGGGCTGTGAGCGGAGATGAGCTCAGCTGCGACTTCATCAAAGGTTGCGTTCCCATCCTGGCGAACTATTTCGGGGAGTTTGGCCCATAGACCAGGATCTATGATCTGGCGTAGTATTTGGACCTGATATTCTGCGGCGAGGCTAAGCAGCTTGCATTTGGAGCTCACCTTTTCCAAATGGCAGCTGAGGTTGTCAGATGGGCTCATCCGACCAATGCTGTCAGCAATTTGCTGAACAGAGTAGGCCATTTGTAGGGGATTAGTCGGTGGTCGATCAGGCAGAGGTAATTCGTCTCATGCACCATCCAATGCTGCGTGAGCTGCAGCTTCTGCTGCAGTACGAACAACACCTTCCTGAGTGCCAGCTTCTTGGAAAATTTGTCAAATTTGACTTTTAATGGCTTTCATACTTCTTTCTGGAAAAGGAACATTTCCTAATGCTCTATCAATCATAGTTTCAATCTCTTGCCTGTCTTCCACACTAATAACGGCTACCGGAGGCACCGTCGGGACCAGGCTTGGGCCTGCTCCCCCTATCATGGGCGCCACCACGATGGCATTTCCTATGATGAGCGTCACAACGTCATCGATGTGTGACCTGGGGAGTTGTGGGTGGGGACCCGCCATACTGTGGATGGCTGGGTGGGGAATCTGGGCCATAGTAGGGGCGTGACTGGGCATTGTACTGTGAGACGTCATCATCAGATAGCTCCCCTTCTGATGACGAGTGAAAGGCAGGGGCTATGCTTCCCATTGCCTTAACGTGGCCAGCCAAAACCTCTCGCTGATGGCGCAGTTTATCCATCTTAGCTTTACATTCATCATGATTCACACTTGCAACATCAATATCAACCTGAACCTGTTTCTGCTTCTGCAAAACACGGTACGCGGCGCTCAATTCGCGATTGTCCCTATAGGCTATTTCTAAATCATTACGTACCTGGTTGATCTCGTCCTGAAGTTCACCCATGTCATCACGCAACTGTGCATTCGCAGCACTCAACAAATCATTCATTTGCACAACCTGACTCTTATCCTGTCTCAAACTTTCACACTCCTGTTTCAGAGTACACACATTTCTTGTTCACCAGCATGTGCAGAATGATGCAATAGTGAATCCTTTTCATTACGCAGAGATTGGAGTTCTGACTCCAGGTTCTGCTGTATTCGAACACATTCTGTTTCCTGTTAACCCATCTCTTGCTTAAGAGATGCGATCTGCAGATCAAGGGTGTGAAACCTCACTTCGGAGGCTTCCAAAGCAGCGTAGAGAGCGGCGACCATCAACCCCTTAGTGCAATGCTTATTGGTTGACTGTCGCATCTCTGCATACTGGGTTGAAATCCCCAGTACAGGGTTTTCGGATTGACTTGCGTCCTGCACAGTCAGCCCATCCTCCATGGGAGGTAAGAAAGTTAGAAACATCGAGTCTCAGTTCTGCGCAGATATCTGATACTGTGGCCATTGTGTGGGAGGGAATGAAAATTCAAACTGTGAAAAAGACCACGTGTTGCATATCTATCCACAACATGAGTACTTTAAACACAGCCGGGCTACTGTATAAGTTGTAGGCTTGCAATTTAAAGCTGCTATGGAGTGGGTCGAGATGGCCTCGGCCACACCCAAAAAAGTCAGCCAGACTTTTCAAGTATCTACAAACTGGTAGAAAAGACAGGAGAGGTGTTACGGGAGTGTACACTTGCAGTCCCTGTGGGGAAAGGGAAAAGTTACAGCATCAAGTGAAAACTTGCAAACACCAAATATTGCCTGTACACGGTCATCAATTTGTAAGAGGTCTGAACCTCACTTTCAGGTTCTTGATAATATTGGGAATGCAAATAATCACAAACAGGTTGCATTCGAGTAATAAACAAGTTTATTACCACAAAAGGGATAAATCACAGTTGCCCTAAGCAGTTCTTACCAATACGAACCGGGAGCCAGTGCTAAGTGTTCCCTACACCGCAAGGTTTCTCTGTAGTCTCTTGGGATCTCTCGGGTCTCCAAGGTGTAAAGCCTGTGCATAACATTATATACCTGTGATAATTACTATGGTTACTAAAAGATAGAAACATTTCTAGTTACAGAGATGAGCCCTATTGGCTAATTTAGAGGTGGCTCCATGGTCCAAGATAACATTATATAATTCTGTGAAGTCATCAGTTTTAGAACAAAGACGTTCTTATACAGAGTCTTACATAATAGTGTGAAGTGGTGCACATCACCAAAGGATGGCAATGTTGCCTTACATATTACAATTACTTCAAGGACAGGTATCTTGGCATTTGAAAAGTAAGAAGTAGACAGAAAATACATGGTATAATATGCGTGCATTAGCAAGCAAAGTGGGTTACAATAATGTGCATTCATATCCTGGCATCTACTCTTATACAGTAGATGCCTTTAGCCCTATTTATTAGTATAGCCTATGCCTAAGCATTAGCTGTCTACGGTGTACCCCTGAGGGTATCAATTAGGGTGCAGTGACCTCATGTAACAGTGTAGTTTCACCATTTATGCTGAGTACTGATGGGGGTGATCTAGATTGCTTCCCGGTGGCTTCTTTAAGGTTATTCCAGAAGTCCCTACCATTGCCCCATGAGTTAGTGACAGCATTATGGAAATAGGTGGTCTTCGTATCCCGGACGTATTTGTTGCAGTCATTTCGTGCATGTTTATAGTTAGCAATATCGACTTGTCTCCCGGTGTTTCTGGCAATCTCCCAAAGGTGGTCTCGAGCTTTTAGTCATCTAAGTAGGTCCCTGGTGAGCCAGGGGTTACATAGGGCTTTGGCCTTGCTCTTCCTGAAGGGTGCAAATATGTTGCATGCTTGGTTGAAGATCCTGATGAAGTGTTCCAGTGCGGTGTTCACATTGGTTGCAGTGAGAACTGGGGACCAATCCTGTTGACTAAGGAAGGTTTTGAGATGAGGTAGCTTGCCTCTAGGTAGAACTCAGCTAGTAATGTTTTTTGGGGGGGCTTGATGAATTTATTGGACCAGTAGCAGATGACGGGGTAGTGGCCACTAAGTGTTTCAGGGAGGACAGTGGTGTTTGTGATCCTGTTGGGATGGCTTGTTATGATCCAATCAGAAGGGTGCTGGTACCCGTTTTATAGTTTGTCCTGGTTGGAGAGCTAACCATCTGAGAAAGGTTTGCTGCTGCTATTAAGTCCCTGTATGCCCCTGCCTCTGCAGCAGGCCAGTTAATATTAAAGTCACCGAGGAGGATGGTTTCTGAATCAGGTGAGAGAGATTTGGTAAACTCCAGGACTGCGTTAAGCCCATTACCTTGCTCTCTCAGTGGAATATGGACTGTGACAACTGTGATGGCTTTATTGTGTGCACCAAGAAGGATCCTGACAGGAAGAATCTGTGCAGTGGTGGTTTGATGGGTTAAGTTGATAAGGTGCCCCTGTATCGTGTCCTTAAGGTACAGGGCGCAGCCACCACCTCTTTTTGATGTTCGATCAAGCTGGTAGACATTATACCCAAGGAGGATGATAGCATGGTCAGGAACCGAAGGTAAGAGCCAGGTTTCTATGACTGCCAGTATGTCTGGGTTATGCTGGCAGGCAAAAGTCTGAAGGGTGTCAATTTTGTGAAGAAGACTGCATATGTTAAGTGAGATTATTGAGAGGGATCCTGGTTGATTGGTCTGAGTTGTTCTTATTGTAGGGGCTGGTCTGGGATTGGGATGAATGCTTCCCGACAATAGCAGGAGAAGAAGTATACATTTTAGAGTACTGGTGTGAGATACCCATGACTAGCACCTATTTTTTTGGGCCAGAGAACTCCAAGATTCACATTCACCAGGGCAAGAAAATGGGCGGAGCCATGCGTGGTAGTAGTAGCAGTGGACAGGGGAAGTACCCAACAGCCATTTGGGGAGACGGCCATTTTGTAGTGATTGGAGATGCCCAAGGCAGGAAAATGAGATCGAAAGAGAGGGTACCATGGAGGTGGTGAGAGAGTGTGAGTTGGTAGATGTTCAGGATAGTGGGGAAACATGAGCGGGGGGATGTAGGAGTGGGAAGAGGGCAAATAAGGTGAGTAGAAAGGGGTATAGAGTACCGGTGTCATACATGATTCAATGTGAATGGGGGGGAGAGCAGACACAGGGTGCTGGGTAGGTGGGAGGCAGCTAGTGAAAGTGGCAGGAGGTAGGCAGTGAGGTGGAGGCTTGGGGGCAGGGGAAATTAGGTAAGCAGGTGGCTGAGGGAGAACTGGCAGAGGGTGGGGCAGTGAGGAGGCAAGGGCAGTAGCAAAAGAGGAGGATGTAGCAAAGAGGTAGTGGGGGCATTAAAGAGTGTAATAAGACAGGAAGACAGGAGGTAGCAGCTCTAGAATAGAGTTCAGGAGTGAAAGGGTGCAGGGGAGCTACGGAATGCCAAAGGGGGGGTGGTCAGTCACAGAGTACAATAACATGGCCTACCTGTACTTCAGGAAGGCCTTTGACACAGTGCCCCACAAAAGATTGGTCAATAAGTTGGGGAGTCTTAGGGTGGGGCAGAAAAAAACAAGATGGGTAGAGAGCTGGCTGAAGGGTAGAAGCCAAAAGGTGGTGGTCAACAGGTTATACTTTGGAGAGACAAGGGTTATGAGTGGTGTCCCCCAGGGGTTGGTGTTGGGGCCCATTATGTTTAACATCTATGTCAGCAACATAGCAGAGTGGCTTCAGGGGAAGATCTGCTTTTCGGGGGCTATACAAAACTCAGCAACAGAGTGGATACCTCGGGAGAGGTGGAGGCAATGAAGGAGGATCTAAAATTGCTGGAAGAGTGATCAGAAACATAGCAGCTAAAGTTCAACGCCAGAAAATGCACAGTGATGCACTAGGGAGGAGGAGGAATCCAAATACCACATACACATTGGGGGAGGGAGATAATGGCTGCAACCAGGCAGGAGAAGTATCTAGGAGTTATAATCACTGATGACATTAGTATGGGGACCCAGTGCAGCAAGGCAGTGGGTTAAGTTAACAGAATGCTGGTGTGCATAGGGAGTGATAGAACCAGCAAAAGGAGGGAAGTACTCATGCCACTCTACAGCTCCATGGTTAGGCCACACCTGCGGTATGGGGTACAGTTCTGGAAGCCCCATCTATGAAAAGACATAGATGGCATGGAAAGGGTGCAGAGAAGAGCCACTAAAATGGTGCATGGTCTAAGTGGGAAGTCACATGGGAGAGGTTGAAGGAGCTGGATTTGTATCCTCTGGAGACAAGAAGGGAGAGAGGGGACATGATCAAAACATCCAAGTATGTGAAGGAGATCAACAAATTGGGGGGGAACTTGTTTGCAGGGAAGGTAGATTCAAGAACTAGGGGGGCATGGATTGAGACTGGAAGGGGTAAGTTTCAGCGTAAATGTTAGGAAATATTACTTCACAGAGAGAGTGGTTGAACCCTGGAATGGACTGCCAGAGGAGGTGGTGAGGGCCAGTACAGTGGAGGGTTTCAAGATGGCCTGGGACAAACACAAGGGATTGTCAAGAGGAGGAAGGGGTGGAATCTTGGAGGGAGGGGACAAGTAGAGGGGGGAATGGGTAGACTCGATGGTCCAGGAAGGTCCTTTTCGGCTGACACGTCTATGAATCTATGTCAGCACTGTTGTGCAAATGTGCTATATTCGAATATCCCTATGCAAATGATCCCATTCAAGGCACTAATGGATCATTGCCATCTCATTATGCAGCAATTTTGATCTCATTAATAAGACTTTGCTCATTGGACTGTTGGGAGGCTGGGGCAAAGCCCAATGATAACTATGGCTTTTGGAGTTGCACTACAACAGAGTACTAAGCAGCACTGTATCACTGATACTTTCGTGTTGTGGTCAGAGTGCAGTTCTTGTCTTTGAATCATTTTATGTTTGTCAGCACGTGTAGTTGGACTGCGGTTGTTGTACTATATCTTTATGACACATGCACATCAGAATGAGCAAACTTACTCACATAGTTCTTTTCCATGCATTCCGAGCCATAGAGGTCATGTATGGGCTGTCTGCACATGTGCTTCTTGCTTGCTGCACTTTAAGTTAAAACATGCCTTTCCAATTTAGTACTTTGCCAATGCAAAACTACTCTTAGTGCCATCACAACACTTTGAATATCGCTGAGCGCACTGTCTGCAGCCATCCCTACACATTTGTATGTATGCAGTCCCTACCTCTGTGCAATGCCAGAACCAAGTTTGCATCATGCAAACTGATGGTTCAAATATAGGAAACCCCACACAAACTCTGGACTAAAGGATACTAACCTACTTGAAAGTATCAACTTAACCACTAGAGAGTGCAGTCACAATAGGATGGGAATGATGATCAGCTCAAAGGAGAGTTGTTCAAAACTGAGAGGAAAAAACACTAGTTCACATAAAGGATTGTAATAGCCTGAAATATTCTGTATATCAAAAAATGTCATTAAAAGTTACACACTTAATAAAATTAAAGGGAAATTTGACCAGTACATGAAAAATAAGTGAGTGAATGGATAACTGCTAAGAGGTGGCAGAGATACCTAAGGAATAAGACACTCCATGTTTTTTGGCCTGATTAGAGCACACTCCAGGTTTGTAATGAAGCATGAGGTGATTGCGCTGAGTGCCTTTAGCACAGGGGAAGTGCTCTTATCAGGCAATAAACTACATTTTGGAGTGTTTTATTCCACTTATAAAGTGGGTCCCCCAGTAAAAAAGTTAATTAAAAAGTGCACATATAAAGTGCACATAAAAAGAGTAAAAGAAAATGATATTATAAAGAAAAACAATTATTTTAATTTTGTATCTAGATTTAAACAAAATCCTGTTATCAATTTGTCCATTTATTATTGGTTCAAGATGCATAAATGGCTTAATATTGACCCTACTCCCATCAGACATACACCTATTTGGGGTAATCCTAAAATTACACTGGAGAAAAAACCTATATATTGCAAATCTTGGTCTCATAAAGGCATTCTTTTCCTTAATGATATATTAATGGATCATAGTAATACTCTTGATTCCTTTAGCAATCTGCAAGCTAAATGGAACATTCCCAATACAGACTTTTGGAAATATTTACAGATCAGAGCTGCCATTCCTTATGCCACTATACAACTCAATAATCCTCAGAGATTACATCCATACATTAACAAGTGGATTAACACTCCAAAAGGCCTAATTGGTACTATTTACAAAGCAATTAGAGACAAGCTTCCCAATCAATCCCTTTGGCCAGAGATAAATGGAATCAGATACTCAACACAGATATATCTGATTCCCAATGGAGTAAATGCTGGAAATTCTGTCATAACTGCTCAAAGACGACAGAGCAGATTAATTCAATACAAAATTTTGCATCTATGGTACAATACCCCAGCTCATTTATACAATATTGGTTTATTACCCAACAACAACTGTTGGCGATGTAATGCCTCAAATGGTGATCTCTTACATTTATTATGGTCATGTAATTCTATCTCCAATTTATGGCAAACAGTTCATCACTTTGCTTCCTAGGTTATTGGATGCCCTATTTCATTTGATCCCGAGTTTTGCATATTAGGTATTATTGACCGTAATACAAGTTTAACAACATACCAGCATAAATGGCTTCAAATATTATTTATGCAAGTTAAGAGACTGATCTTAATTCATTGGAAATCTCAATTAATACCTACTCTCATGGATATCTTAAAACATCTAACTTGTATCTCTTCATTTGAGAGAATTTCTTGTTTAATTACTGACAGACTTAATGAATACTATCTTTGCTGGCAGGGCTATCTAAATTTTCTTCAATCATAATAATTTATATATATTACAATTTCCTTAATTTTTTTTTTTTTTTTTGCTCATATAGTAGTAAATTATTGCAGCTCCTTCTTTTTCATTGTTTCAATTTGCAATTATCATAGTAAAACCACTACTCTGTTATATTCTTTACTTTACTTGGTGTAGTACGGCTAATAGTATACACTTCAAATGAAAGTCAATATTATTTTATGCGTTATTTCTATCATGGTAATATAAATGATTTCATTATGTCACTTCTTTCTTATTATTACAAACTGTACTATACAAATTCATTATATGCAGACCATTCTGCTGTACTATGCCTTGTTTAAGCAATTTTAATAAAAAGATTAACTGTAAAAAATAAAGAAAAACAAAACAATATTCCTTGTCATTGTATTGTAGTGGAAATGTTTTATTAAAGTTAACTAGGGGCTGTGGGATCTGTCTGTTCCCCTGACAGACAAACACACAGACAAAATCCTCCAGAATATGATTTTTCTTTTTTCTGTGTGTGTGTGTGTGTTTGTATATGTGTGTGTGTGTGTGTGTGTGTGTGTGTGTGTGTGTGTGTGTGTGTGTGTGTGTGTTTGATCAGTGAGCAGGCACCCAGTAAGTTTTAGTCAGAGGAGTGGGAGTGAGCATGTCCCTCACCAGCTGCTATATTTAGTGCTTTTCTGATAGCACTTCCCTGATCACAGTTTTGGCTGCACACTCTACCATAAATATTGAAACCTGCAATGTTTTTTAAAAAACAAAAATCATCTGAAAGAGCCAGTGGAGGAGCAGGACTGGTGAGGCAGGGGTGAAGCAGAACTGTTTGAAACATTTTTTTTCATTTAAAAGAGCTGATGGAGGAGTGTGTTTCAGCCATGGTTTGAAAACCACGTTCTGGCAGCACGTGTTAATCGCTCGCTGAATTGGGGTATCTCTATGAACTTGAGCAGAAGTGGTGACAGTTTCATATTTTAAATGAAAGACAAGGCATAAAAAAGTTTTTGTCCATGATCCCACTACTACGATGCTGTGCAGTGTAAGCGTGACTACAGAAATGAACATTGGAGTTCTTGAAGGACCTCAGCTACACAGTTCCATGATGTTGGTACAGTGATATCTCTCTTATGGTGAATCTTGACTGGCTGAAGAGGTTCTGGTTGGCACAATATGCCCGGATAAGGACATGGCCAAAGGTACCTCTCAGCCAATCAGGACACAGAAAACTCCAGACAAATGTTATAATGTACTCTAAGGGCTAACAGCCTACTTACAGTATGTCTGTACTTCTTATATTACTGTAAGGAACAAGCTTAAATTTGCACTGTGCATTCATTCTGCTCTGCACTCGAGCTTTGAATATCTGACCCATAGAAGCTTAAGGTTGGAAAGGACACTAGGTAGTTCAGGTCTCCTCCAAGAAGTATGCTATGCAAATGTACCATCTTAGAGATTTCTGTCCCAGCAGTAATCCTACTATCAAGGATACCTTGTAATTCCCTTTGGAAGCATATATTTGTTTGGGCTAATCTTGAAGGCCTGTGTTGTTTTCATATCCACTGCCTCTACTGGTAGATTATCACACATATAAGATGGCGATGACAGCCCTGAAAGCTTAACAGTAAAGGTATTTTAAGTGACCTCTGCAGTTATATTTTATAACCGTACAGTTATGTGACATGATTACACCAATTACAGTGTGGAATTTCTCATACCCATTTTTATAATTAAGAAATATGGCACAGCAGGGTGTGCAACTTTCTAGGATTCACACATGCCTTGAGTGGTGTAGTATGAGGCAGAAGTCAAGTGCCTTAACCTACCAAAGAAGTAATAAGTTCTATACTGACACATACCTTGTGCCATATTGTGATTACAAAATGGATCTCAGTTAAAAAATGTAAAAAAGGAAAAAAACTGTCCTTTGAAAAAGAAAAGAGCAAAAAATGAGTAGTATGAAGGGAAGTGCTAGAATCCAACTGTCGCTTCAGCTTGAGGTTTACTCATGAGTTCAAATCCTCATTGGCCAATTAGGCTGCAGTACAGAAATGAACCATTCTATAACTGTGTCTATAAAACAGCAGTGCAAAATGTAGGACATGATGGCTGAACCACATCATGTGACTGTGCAGTATGATTTCTGTTACTGCATGGCTGGCTCTTAATTAAATTTACTCTATTCTTTTAAGACGTCTATTGCTTAAATACATTCTATTTAAAAAAAGCACAATAACCCTCTCCTGGATGTGCAGTAAGACAAATCTTATTGTCTTCCAAGGAGGTTGAAAGAAATTGGCTGTGTCTTGTACTTCACAAACCACCTGTGGTGTGCGGTAAGATCTGTCTTACCAAATACCTTATTGTGCATTATTGCTTAAATAATTTGTTGAGTAACATGTATATGCACTACCATATTTGGACTGTAGTGTTATTTTTATCACGTACATTTAAGCAGGATTCCAGTGTAAATAAACTACAGAGCTATTCTGTTAAAGTATCTTCTGATCAAGAAACTGTCTATTCTGTTCTCTTTTCTGTGGCAAATCTGCAGACACTGCAAAGGAAATGTTCTGCTACAAAATGCAGTATTTGGAAAGTTTCAATGACTAAGCAGAGAAAATGTGTGTGTGATATCTATTTGTAGTGATGGGTGTAGTCTACTATGTATTTATGCAGTAATAATAGACACTGTAACTAGTAATTATTGTACATGCAATAGGACATGATTATAAAACACTGACCCGCGTAATTGATATTATGGTGCTTCTGGATAACTGATATATATACTTTGTAACTACCCTTACAACTAATAATGTGTTTACATAGGAACACAAGATGAAACTGGTATCATTGTTAATTAGCAGCACAGATAGCACTTTCTTGTACCACATTTCATAAGTCACAGCCCAAACTATTGGAAGTGCAACACTAGTAACCAAGACCAATACTTATCAGTTTACTATTAGCCACTGTGATTTTTACCACACAAAATTCACTTAAATCACAATGGACAATGTGTTATTAACCAATACCCCCCCCATTCTATTTTTCTTGTGCAGTCCTTAAATACTACAGAAACATGGAATTCGTCAGCAGAAAAGAACTGCTTGGCCCACCCACTCTACCGAGATGGTTCCTGCCTAGTCTGTCTCCGCAGACCCTAAATGGTCTCTGTTGACCTTCCCTCCTCTCTATTTACTAATATTCCCCTGTGTCTATCCTACACATGATTAAGTCCCTTACTGTTTTCACCTCCACTTCACAACTTTCATTGGCAGTCTGTTCCAGGCATCTACTACTCTTTTAGTGAAGTAGTACTTCCTCATTTCCCTTTTACCTCCCACCCTCACCCCAGCTTCCTCACATGCCCACTTTCCTGATGCTCTTTCTCATTTGAAAGAAATTCCCTTCCTGCACCCTGATCACTCTTGGGAGGTACTTGTAGTCTCTATCAAGTACCCTCTTGCTGTCCTCTTCCAGGGTGTACATGTTGAGATCCCTTAGTCTCTGTTCTAAGGGCTGCAAGTACAACACCTGCACCATTCTAGTTGTCCTAATCTGGACTGCATCCACCCTGTCCATGTCCATTATGAGGTGTAGCCTCCAGAACTGGACACAATACTACAGGTGGGGTTTCACCAGGAATCGATATCATTGCAACACCACCTCCCTCCTCCTGCTGGAGATACCTCTGCCTATGCAACCCAGCATCTCACTGGCCCTTCCTACAGATTTGTTGCACAGCCCTGCCACTTTGAGGTCATCTGATATGATGATCCCAAAGTCCCTTTCCTGCTCAGTGACTGTAAGAACCACCCTCCCCCGCCATATTGAGTTCCTGGGTTCCTACACCCTAACTGCATGATTTTGCACTTCTTGGCATTGAACCCCAACTGTTATGCTTGTGACCATTTCTGGAGTTTCCCATGATTACTAGGCATTCTCTCCACTCCCTTCTGAGTGTCTACTTTATTACAGAGTTTGGCATCATCTATAAAAAGGCATACCTCCCATCCAGTTCTTCTGCAAAATCACTCATAAAGACACTGAAGTGGACCGTCCCCAGTACTGAGCCCTGCAGCACCCCACTGGTAACCCTCCCATAATTAGAGTGAGTGCCATTAACCATCACCCTCTGTCTCCTATATGTTAACCAGTTTCTAACCCAATTCTTCACTTTGGATTCCATGCCTAGGCTGCTCAATTCTTTTTGTGCCAGACCCCAGGGGCTCAGCTCCTGCTTTCCTGGTCCCCTTCTCATCCACCCAGGAGTTACCTCAGGTGATGATCCTCCTGGGCTTGGAGCTGCAGAGTGGAGTCTTAACTAGGTTGCTGGCAGACCCCCTGCTACCAGTCTGCCTCCCTGTCTTGCCCCCCATGGTGGGGCCACAAGGTTGGGCCAGTCCTGATGGAATACTAAACTCTGTTACTAGTCAAGTGCTGTGGGTGGGCGGGGCTGGACCAATAGAGCAGGGCATCCTTCATGGGGCTGGCATTTTTTAAATGCTTTTTCACCAATGGCAAATGTGTCGTGCAATGATGTAGGGTGCCAAAGCACTAATATCTGGCATGCCTACCCACAGCTTAGGCTCTGGAGGCTGCTCCCTCCCCCCTGGCCTCTGCCAAAGCTCAATCACGTGCTGGACACTCATCCTCCCCCCCAGAGGAGAAGAACAGTTCACAGAATGCTCAGTCCTCTCTTCCCCTGACCAGTCCTCTGATTCTTCTGGTCTGTTAACAAATCTGAGATATCTGCATCGCAAGTGGAAGCCCTACCGCTCTGCAGGCAGGTTGGTGCTAAGCTGCTCAATTTCTTTATCGGTCTCCAGTGTAGCAGTGCCAAAGGCCTTGCTAAAGGCCAGTTAGACCACATTCACTGCCTTCTCCTAATTGATTTACCTGGTCACCCAGTTGAAGGAATCAATTGGATTTATCTGGCATGACTTCTCCCCCTTCCCCCATGAATCCATGCTGCCTGTGGTCTTGCAGCCAACTGGATTCAAGATACTTTACCAACCTCTCCATTAACAGAGTTAACATTAATTTTCCCACCACTGAGGTGAGACTGACCAGCCTATACTTTCTAGCCTCCTTCTTGCTGCTCCTCTAATGTAAAGTGACCAAGTCTGTTCTCCAGTCCTCTAGAATCATGTCTGTTTACAGTGAGGTGTTGTATAATGTCATCAGGAGGGTACTAACACCTCCCTGGGTTCTTTTAATACCCTTGGGTGTATCCCATCTGGACCCATAGCCTTGTCCACTTTCAGAGCTGCAAGTCCATCCAGGACTCATTCCTCAGAAAATTGACTTGTGTCCACCATCCCCCTCTTTGTTCCTTCTACTCCATGGTAGTCTGAGCACCCCCCCCCCATGCCCACTGTGAAGACTGAGTAGAAGTACTTATTCAGGATGTCTGCTATTTCTGGTCCTCTTCTGGGGCAAGATATTCAAAAAGGATGTCTTCAGGATCTGCCAACTGCTAATTTTCAATAGCAAATCAGTCCTAACAATTAGGGCACCTATTAGATGGTCTAATTGTCATCTGAATTTTGCATCCTGAAAAGATGCATTGTTCTCAAAATACGATGCAAATTGCATTTGTATAATTTTTTACAATGAATCAGAACTTTTTGTCACAAACTGATATATCTCTTGAAAATAGCAATAAGGTTATTCAGATGCATTTAGGGGATGCAGATATAACACAACATGCTTTTGCATCCATGTCTTCCTTTTGAAACTCCTACCCCACATTTCTACACAAAAGCAATGTTTAAAACCATTATCTTTATAGTAATTGCATTTGTCCTAAATGTTTTCCAGGTTTTTAGTTTAATGCCATTATCTGTCTTCTAACTCATTCCCAGTAACAAGAAGAATGTATTCTGCTGTCCTTTCAAAAATCATCTGACTGACCACAACTGACCTTGCAATGGCTGCAGTATGTTTCTGACATCAGCCTATTTAAATTGTAAGCATTATGATGTCATGAAATCATTTTGCAAAATCAGGAAATCTTTGAAGAAAGCTCTTTAATACTGATTTATTTGTCTAACATTATTAGTAAGAAGGACACTATTCTTGGAGAACAAGAGTGGGGTATGAATGAGCAAAAAGATAGACTAAAGTAGCATAACAGAGACAATCATGTACATACAGCTGGTAAATGAACAAAAATTAAATAGCAAGATATGTACAATATAGAGCTGTGCTGAATGCATAATTCCAAGGCTGGAAGTCAGGTGGAATCATAATTCCATTTTAAAAAGCTTGGCAGAATGTTGCTGTGATTTTCATAGAATTCTACAAAGTGAATTGTGATTTTTTTTAAACTAAACTGCAATTTTGTTATATGAACCCCAATTCTGATTTTAAATCATGGAAACGTTCTGCAGAAAAACTGCAGGAACTGCAGAAGTGTGATATTTTCTGTGGAATTTTGCATATATTGGGAAAAATCTATTTTCTGTGATCTTATTCAACAGAAATGGCCTATTCTGCCTCAGATGGAATTCGGTGGAATTCTGCAGGATTTCAGAAGTTCCATGGAATGCCATCAAAGTAAGATTTCACAATTCCACACAGCAATGTTACAATACTAGCATAGATACAAGCCATGAGCAAAGCAGTGGTTAGTAATTCCCAAAAGAGTAAACATAAACTAGGGAGTAACCAAGTACAGGTGTGCAGTTGGGGGTTCTAACATGGGAAAGCTGGGGAATAATAAAGGGGGTGAAAAAAGAGGAAGATTTTTATACAAATGTCATCATAAGAACTGGAAATAAACTGTACTGTCATGCCTGGGAAAGTCAAGGTCACATACTGATGGACAATTCTAGATGGTTTTTACTGGGCTAAGCTGCCATTTTGCGTGAAATGCAACTAAAAAGGTACAGTAGTGCAGACTGTGTTATACGTTAGTGCAGAAGAAGCACATTAGGGAAGAACATGGTACATGACATTTTAATATATTGGAGCAAGTAGGTTGAGAGGGACCACCAAGAGAAGAAAGCCACCTCTATATGCCAAACAGGCATTAAATTATCATGTTACAGGAATGTAAATATTACACAGGAAGTCATGGCAGCTTCAGCTGAATTAATTCTCAGAGGCTCAGAAACTTCCTGCTTAGCTCTCGCAAATGCAACTGCCGCTAGCCTAGTGTAAAAAAAAAAAAATATATATATATATACTCTGACAGTGCTCACTGAGCGACTCCCCCCCCTTCCTTTCCCTACTAATTCCTCCTCCCCTATCTCCCTCCCTTCTACTCCCACCAGCTCTCCCCCGACCATAAGTTTTGCACCTTTTGTTATCTTTTGCTTCGTTGGAGATTGTATTCTATTGAAACAAAATTGTAATTGAACTGTAACTTTTTTGTTTGTAAGTAATGTGTCCCTTGTACTACTGTTCTGATGTCCTCTTTGTGACGAGGTACCTTTGTAAATGAGCCTCTGGCTCAAAGGTTTCTAAACTGATGTTTAACTAAATAAATAAATAAATAAAATAATTGATTGAAACTGCTATAATACCACTCACCTATATCTGTGGGATATCAACATGATCAGTTCACTGTATTCAGAGAATTAAGAAAATACTTATCTGGAGAAAATAAACCCAATCATAACCCTTTCTGACCATAACTAAAGATGTCAGTTGAATGACTTCCATTTCTGTTCATGGGTCTCTAGATTATTACAGTGGCTGCAGTGCACTTGCTCATCTATTTTTGAGGTGCCCCAGAGAACCCCTAAGTTTTAGAGATACATACCCTCCAGCCAAGCATTGCCAAAACAATCTCCCTATGGCATCCCACAGCTGTCTCATTACAGTGCAGTTCAAGTGCTTATGTAATAGTGCTCCACATGTCATCCTAATACCTCGATTATCTAGAGGAACCATAATCCCGCTAGTCTGCTGGTTGTTAGATAAAATCAGTTATGTGTTATCAGCATAAGGGTACATTACAGTTTCAACACAGAACTCAGTCACCATATCAGTCCATGGCCTGGTTCACACCCACAGCATACTCTCATACTACTTGTGGGTGGTGATAGCGAGTAACTCCCGACCTATCATTCCTTCCACGGTCAGCAGATGTATGAACTGAAGAAATCTCCAATGACAGTAACTGATTAATCATTTATTTATTTATTTACTGGGTGAGTGCACTGATCCAGAGGATCATTTTCAGGCACGACCCAGGCCATGAAGATGGCACATGAGAGTACAATTTACATTATATAATACATTAAAATGCATTGAACACAATGCATATGAGAAGGTACACAATACACTGGGTAATACAGGAAAACAAGTGAGATATGATATCAAACAGTCCAGTGAGTACAGTAACAACAATTGCAATGCCATAACAAGTAAGGAGTAAGTATAAAGATAGAGCGAGAGAGAGAAGTATGTGAGCTGTCGAATGGCTCACTTTTCCTGGAGAAAGGACTGGTAAGATTCAGTAGTAATGGGGTGAACATAAATTATGTTCCACATGTTATAGATAGTTAGCTAGTTAGTTAGTTAGTTAGTTAGTTTTTGATATCTGAGAAAGGAGGGATAGGATATACTTCCTGTTTTCAGCATCGTCTCAGGGAGGGAGATATAGATGCAAACCAACTGATATTGAACCAGATTAAGCTGTTGCTGGTGTTAGTGAATGGGAGCCATTTGATCAGGACACTAAGGAAACTCCCCTACTGTCACGGCACTGGAATAGCCTACATTAGTGGATCCATTAGAGAAAGAGCAATTACCTCAGTCCCATTCACAGCTCACACAGGACTTATTTTTAACACAGAACAGCACTTTGCAGTTTTTTTATTGATATAAGAATATTTAGTTACACACAAATATACACAGATAATTTCATTATACGAACATATTTCTTACTTAACTTATATATGTGACCAGGAGCTCCTGCCACTCTTGAGGACCAACCTTTTCTTAAATCTGTTGCAACAGTTCTTCTATTTCTAAGTCTAATCTATCCTTTACTATTTCTAGTCCATAAGGTTGGCCACCTGTGGGCACCCCCTTCACCCTTTCTTGACTATGCTATAGTGCCCTCTTTGATTTTCCTTTTCCCTCTCAGGTTCTCGTACAGGGAGGTTATTGTGGTGACCTCCAAGTATATGTAAAACAGGTTGTGGTTATTGTTGTTGGATTTAGTATATAATAGCACCATGTTACAAAATGCCTTGATGTATATAGTTTATGTATACGAAACCTGTAATGTTGAAAATACCATGGCACTAGATGTTTTTGATAATGATAAAAAAGTACTAGGTGACTATTATAGAAACTAAGCTAGTTGTGTTATTTAAAATGCATGTATATTGTTGTAAACTTAAGTAAGAAATGTCATGATGATTTGCATATATCCCATGATGCATTGCATTATGGAAGTATGTATGATGTTGTATTTCTTTGAACTTTGATTTATTGCCAATACCCTTTGGGGTAACTGCTCTTTCAGTGATTCTGCACTGAAGTTCTTTGCCTTTAGCTTGTTTTTTATTTTAATTTGAGCCCCCACCACCCAAGCAAACAAGGCCTGCATAGGGGAGGATGAATATCAACAGATAAAAAGATCAGTGTCAGTAGGTGCTGGCTAAGTGCAGAGAAAGGACATTCATAGTATGTTGCTGCAAACTGATATACTGAAGAAGGAATATGGCATTGCAGAAGCTTATTTCTTGTATTTTGAATAAACATCACACAGAGATTGTGTGTTGAACCTGAAGTTTGGTGTCTGGTCCCTCTGTTATCCCACAACCCCTCCACAGACTTGGTGTCAGTATTGGGATAACTTGCTGGAAGTGTCTGGACTGGCCAACGAGAGATGTTTTCTGGTGGATATCACCCAGATATCCCAGGTGGACCAATGCACTAGAAGCTGCCGAAGAAGAAAGTTCGTTGAATTTGGACCAGAACTATGGGTAACAGATGGAGAGAAGCTGCTGCCTGGACTGGACCTGACAGCTCGGAGGAAGGCCAATCCTGAAGAAGATGAAGAGATGCAGGTCGAGGCAGACTGGAGGTGTGAGAGACAACACCTTGGAGGTGGAGACCGTGATGAGGATGATCCACTGGACAATGGCTGGAGGCAGACCGACTACGCAGCGAGGTAGAACACTGGTGCCAGGTGCGCGAGAGGTTCCTGCTGGAGAGCTTGGGCAAAGAGTCAGGAGGATTTTTCGTTGGCTCAGTTTGAGGAAGACCCCCTGACTGAGCAGAATATTCCTTTGTTTCCTGTGTTCCCAAGATGTTACCTGTTGGAGGTCGGAGATGCAAGTATGGAACTTGAATGTGAGACCCCAGGTAAGACTGTGCCTAGTGATCTTGTGCTGGGGTTGAAGACTCCAAGCGAGCAAGAAGAAGCCTTTGAGGCTGAAGGGATGTTTCTTGTATTGATGCAGCTAAAGCTATTAACAGTATTGACTGGGGTATACTGCATGCTAAAAATACTAATATTGTCAAACAGTTACAGTATGTTAAAGTTAAGGAGGGTAGAGGTCATTTAAAAAAATGTCACCCTTGGAAAAAGGGAAACTCTCACATAGGTTACAAGGTATTAGATGGTAACAGATGGCTGAAAATAGCACAGTGATGAAAAGGATGTTTACTAAGACACCCCAGAGTTAAAAGGTTTAGGAACCTGCTGTTTAACATTGCAGGGTATTCCGCATGAAATGTTTCTTGGGGTCCTGTAGGTTTTTGTAGAGACCTGCCTGGGGATAAGATGACCAAGGATTTGGGGTCATAAGTTATAAAAGGTTGAAACAGGAGAGTAGAAACTACTGTTGCTCCTTCCATATTCCCGCAGACACTTTGTGTAAGACAGAGGGGTCAAGTTGATTGCAGGCAAGGCCAGAGGTGGCTCTGCAATGGTCCCTTTCTGTAGGCAAAAGTGTAGCATATTTGATCAGGGGGCAGGCCTGATGTCAAAGAGGTACCCAAGGGCAGACAAGGAGTCTGTTTGTTTTATTCTTTTCTGAGTGAAAACCTACAAAGGAGAAGTGGGTGGAAAATGGATTGGAACCTGTGCTGGGGTAACACATTGAGTGTCTACCCTTAGGTGTCTATATCTGTAACAAGTGAAATGAATCAAAATGTCATAGTGGGTTTATGTAGAGGGGTTGAACCTAGGGGAGAGAGCAGATGGCTGCGGGTAGGGAGGGACCAGGGGTGCCACGGAGGGGAACAAGTAGGAGGGGGGAACCAATAGGGGGAAGAGATTTAGGACAGGTATCGACTATGAATAGATTCAAACCTCTGCTATGGGACAGAGAGGGGGAGCAGGAACATACTGAAGGGGGGAGGACAAGCGGGGCATGAGAGGGATGGCAAAAGGTAGGGGAAGAGATAGCGAGGACGAAAGGGTCGAAGGGGGACTAGTAAGGAAGGAGGGGTGGTGACTGAAGGAGAGAAGGCTATGGGAAGGATGGGAGGGGCATCACTGTCGGGGTAGAAGGGAATGGGGGCTCTAAATCGACAACAGTGGGGATAGGATAGGGATTGAAAATCAGCAGGGGAGGAGGGGAGGTCAACATGGGAAGCCCAGTAGGAAGTAGTTAGGCTGGGAAGGGGTTCAAGGGGGATGGGAGGAATAAGGCAGAGAAAAGGGTGAGGCAGAACTAGGGGGTACAGATACAGAAGTCACAGAGGGAGCAGTTGCAGGGGTAAGGGACAGGGAAGAACAAATACTGGGGAGGTGGAAGGGGCATTAGAAGGGAAAAGGGATTAGAGGGTGGGTACTCATCCTAGGGAATTCTATGCTGAAATAGGTAACATGGGGCAGAAGGGGGAAAGGCACAGCCATATTTGGGTTGAAGCTGTCCCCAGGTTGACTGCAGGAGGAGCAAGGCAGGCAATGCTCAAGTGTGCAGCAAGGGGGAGGAAGAAACCTCATTTACTGTTGCATGTGGGTACAAATGACTTGGTGGAGGACACTGTGGAAGTAGTGAGGGGGAGGTCTGGGTACTTGGGCAGGCAGTGTGAGGAGGTGGGGAAGTCGGTGGCATTCTTGGAGGTACTGCTGGTACCATGTGCAAGCATGGCGAGGAAGGGTAGACTTGAGGAGTTTGAGTGGCTGAGGGATTGGTGCCACATGAAACATTATGGGTTAGTGACTAACTGGGGTAGGGTCTTGGGGGAATAGTGACTTCTACGCAGGGGACAGGGTACACTGGAGCAGAGTGGGGAGTATTAAAGGCAGAAGTGCTGCCTGGCCACTGGCGCTGAGGGTTGAGGTGCTGGATGCCACACCTCGCACCATGCTGGCAACCCAGGTTCAGACACAAGCCCAGGCCATCAGGGGTTGGCAAGGGAGGGACAGGATTGAGCATCTGGAGGACTGCTATCCTATCCAGGGGCAGGATGCAGGGACCCACCACTCTGCAGCAGCCCCTGGTGATGACCATGGGAGCTACTACAGCGGTGAAGTAAAGGGTGGCTGAGTGTGACAGATGTAGGCACGCTGTGCCTAGGCGTCATTACGTGCCCACACTCCGCAAAGGGGAGAAAAGTGGAAAATGGGCTACACTGAGGTGGCATGAGCTTCTAACCCTCCTGCCCATCCCAAATGGCACCTCCTTAACCAGATCCTGCTCCGGTGGGTTGACCTGGGAAGCTCCTTACCACACCACCATGGGGGTAACCCATGGAGGTGAGCAGGTCGGCCTGATGTCAGGGGCAGGGCTAGAGAAAGTACATGAAAAAAAAAACAACAAAAAAAGGCAGGATTAGAAGGGGTATATCTCTACTAAGGTGGATGTAAACAAATGGGGGGGGGGCAAAAGACTGAGGTCGGTAGAATGGTCCAGACAGCCTGATGAGGTCACCGCCCTAGATATAGGTAAAAGTGGAGGCGTAGTAACCCTGGAAGGGGGCAGGCAGAGTAGTCTGAATGTAATACAGAAGGCACCACCACGCAGTAAGAACAAGGAGGAGAAAGAGTGCAGACTACCGGGAGGAGGGACACAGACCAAGGAGGCAAAGAGTGAGGAGAAGGAGGGGTATGGGTGGAAGGTGGTCTGACTAAATGGATAGAGAACTGGTTACAGGGGAGGATACCGAGGGTGGTGGTGGGGGGGTAGTTCTTGGCACCCAGAGCAGTGACAAGTGGGGTGCCGCAGGGCTCAATGCTTGGCCCAATGTTATTTGGGCTCTTTATCTCTGATATAGCACATGGAGTGGGGAGCAGGGTTAGTCTGTTCACACATTATACCAACTCAAAAGCAAATAGTTATAGTACCAGAGCTCCTCCCACTCACACACATACACACTCCCCAAAAAGCTGCTTAAAAGTCTGCAATTCATTCAAATCAATTCCATTTTCTTACTTAGTTGGGGTTCAATGCCACCAAGTGTAAAATCATGTACCTAGGGCATAGGAACCCCGATGTTGGGTATAGGATGGGGAGAGGTACTGATACTCACTAGACATAAAAGGGTCCTTGAGGTTATTATATCAGAGGACCTCAAGATGGCAGTACAGTGTGACAAGGCTATGGGCAAGGCAAATTGGATTCTGGGGTGCATAAGGAGTGGCATCTCCAGTAGGAAGAGGAGGGATGTTGTGCTGCCATTGTATCACTCCCTGCTATACCCCAGCTGGAGTACTGTGTCAAGTTTTAGAGTCTACACTTCAGAAAGGACATAAGGTGGAGGTTCTCCAGAGGAGGGCAACTAAAATAGTTCAGAATTCTCACAGGAATCCCTACAAGGAAATGCTGACGAATCTCAACATGTACACTCTGGAAGAGATGAGGGCGAGAGATGACATGATGAAGACCTGCAAAGTACCTCACAGGGATAAAGAGAGTACAGTTGGAGAGTTTCCTTCAAATCAGAATGAGCACCCAAACCAAGGGAAATACAGTGAAGTGGGAGGGGCACTCAGGATAGATTTGAAGAACGATTTCTCTACTGAAAGGGTGGTAGACGCCTTGAACAGACTGCTAGGAGAAGTGGTGGAAGCTAAAATTGTAGGATGCATGAAGCATGCATGGGATAAATATAGAGGTATATTAGAACAAGCATTTGTCAATGCTGAATGTTGCTTGCTTCTATGTGCTGTTTAGGTATTTGGAAGTCATTGGAGTGCAAATATTGAAAATTTGCGAACTTACGAGCGTGCGTAGGAACTGCGCAACGCACGCTCGTAAAACAGTCATTTTAGGGATTCACCAAATTTTCAACATAGCCATTTTAAGACCTCTGCTCATGAACAGTGTGACTGTGAATTTGTTAATGTGTCCCATACATTGAGTTTGCACACCGACTGCGCCATTGTGCACTACATGGGAGGAAACACGTTTTGGGCAGGATGTGAAAAATGACAGCTGCACTGCTCATAAGGAGGTGTGGTAAAATGGCAATGTTGAAAATCTGGAGTGAAAATATTGAAAATTTGAGAACTTACTGAGCTCATGAGAAGTCGCGCACGCACGCTCATAAAACAGTCATTTTTAGGATTTTTACACTAAATTTTCAACATAGCCATTTTAAGACCTCTGCTCGTGAACAGTGTCACTGGATTTTCTTAATGTGTCCCATACATTGATTTCAAGATAATCGACTGCGCCATTCTGGCGCTACCTGGGTGGGAACACATTTGGGTGAGATGTGAAAATGACAGCTATACTGCTCATAAGAAGGTGTGGTAAAATGGCAATGCTGAAAATCTGGAGGAAATATTGAAATTTCGTGAACTTACGAGCATAAGAACCGCGCAATGCACGCCAGAAACAGTTTGTTTGATTTTTTGCATCAAATTTTCAACATGGGTTTGATCTTCTCATCGATGATGTCACTGTCATGGCAGTATTTGGGCTTGGCGGTGATTTCACAGTCACTGCGCAGTCACTGCGTGAAATTACCCTTCGGGCCCGAATAACGCCATGACAGTGACATCATTCATGAGAAGGGGTCCCAAAACCCCATGTTGAAAAACTTGGTGCAAAATTCTAAAATGCCTGAGATATGCAGCAATGAAACCCCCTATCAGGCTATTATACTGCTTACCGGCATTCTCAGTTCATGGGTCGGCTTTGAAGAGTGCAGACGTGTTCCAGCCAACGAAGATCATCGCGCCAGAGTCTGGAGGTATGGGGTGAGGGGTGTGGGGAAGCTGGGTGTGCAGGGTGGGTGCGGACTGTGGGGTCGGAGATGCCCGCGGGACCGCTTGCTTTTCAGGTTAAAAAAAAAAGATGACTTGGACCGCTTGCCACGCTGGGGTGGGCTCCCAGCATGGCACAAGGACATTGGGAGGCGTTCAGCCTACGGGGATTGGGCACCCCGTGCGGCCAGGATTTCATTGCCACGCTGGGTGGGCTCAGGCGTGGCACCTACTAACTGAGGGGGGGCGACAGTATCTCAGCCAAGCGAAGTTAGACACCCGTTGGCTACACGAGTAGAATGTGAGGGGCATGCATGCTGCATATGGGGAGGCCTACGCCTCGTGAGCTTCTTTTCCTGCTCACTGAAATGTAGCTCCCCTTTCAATCAGTAGCGCACTGCATTTTGGAGCGTGTCACAGACAGCTCCAAAATGCATTGGCTTACAGGCCGCCGCCACAGCACACTGCCTGAGTTGGAGGAGGAGGTGACACACCTCCGAAATCTCCGATGATGGCACTATATTTCTTGCACATGCGTGCAAGCAACATAAGAAGGGGAAGGAGGGGGTCAACGGAGATCAAAAGGGCTATGGAAGTGGAGTAGTTTCAACTTCATTGCAGGAAAAGTCCATTAAGCAAGCTCATTCACAAGGAGGTCCTGATGAATGCAGGCAGAATAAGACATGCAGTAACATATACAGGCAGGAGTTACAAGTAGGTAGAGAACAGTTGGGCAGACTGGGTGGGCTGAGCGGTCCTTTTCTACTGACAAATTCCATGTTTCTATGCCACCATGTGTTAATTCAGGTGCAGTGTTTATTTAAAGTTGAGCCTGCCATACATGCAGATGTAAGGTACAGTACATTACCGAATTAGATGCAGCCCACTTACAGTACAATAAACAGAACCTCAGTGCTTCAAGAGGCCTTTACTCTTCATAAGGCTGCTTAAAGAGCTGGGGTTCTATTTGCAGTGTCCACACCAGTATGCTGATCTTAAAATCAATGCCTCATCTGAATGAGTACTTGTTTCTTGCTCACTCCATTTCTTCCCCACTTTGAAACCTGCTTGTCCTGAGTTAGTTTTGGGCTGGCAGTGCCTCGCCTGTGTTGGAAGATGACCAATAAGTGGCACTGAAAGACATTAGACTTCACAGACTGTGAAGGCAGCTGCTCACAGACAGACATAAGGCAATTCTACTGGGGGGTAGGAGGAAGTAAGCTGTTGATTAACTAGAATCTGCAGCTTATCCATCAGGTAGGGAAATGGGCAGACTAGGTGGGCCAAGCGGTCCTTATCTGCCATCAAATTCTATGTTTCTCACCCACCATCTTGGCAAGAAGAAGACTGCAGCTGTGGCCACTGATGACTGTTGGGGTGTGGGGATGGGGGGACCAAAGGGGACAGACATAAGGAGATAAAATCATAATAAACATTGTGAGACCTTCACCAGCTTTCCAAAATGCTTACCTGTAAAAGAACACTCTATGAAGTTTTACAAATGGCAACACAATCTGGTGAGCCCTCTGTCTGACATCTGACACCAGGCATCAACCAACATAAAATTGCCTAAAGAAGGCAGTGTGGTCATGTGGTTACTGAAATACTGGCGATGACAGATTTATAAGAACAAAAGAATATCACACAGAAGCTGGCACATGTGCCTATAGCAGCTGTCTCCTGCTTCTCAGTAGTTTTATTTATACCCTTGAGGTACTTGAGTCTTTCTATCATATCCCCTCTTTCCCTCCTCTCTTCCAGTGAGTACATATTGAGGTCCCTTAATTTCTCCTCATAAGTCTTGTGTTGCAAGCTCTGTACCATCTCATTCACCCTTCTCTGGACCATCTCCAGCCTGTTAATATCCTTATGAAGGTGCGACCTCCAGAACTGCACATAGTACTCCATGTGAAACCTTACCATAGTTTTATATAATGCCATCACTACCTCCCTCTTTATGCTGGTGATACCCCTACCTATGCACCCCAGCATGTCACTGGCCCTCTCAGCTGCCTTACCACTTTGACATTTTCAGGTCATCTGAAATAAGAACCCCCAGGTCCCTTTCCTTCTTTGTGACTGTCAGCAACTCCCCCCCTCCATCCTATACCTTTCCCCAGGGTTTCTGTGTCCCAGGTGCATAATTTTGCACTTTTTTGAATTAAACTTCAGTTGCCAGTCCTCAGACCATTTCTCAAGCTTCCCCAAGTCCCTTCTCATTTTCTCCACCCCCTCTGGGGTATCCAATGTGTTACAGATCTTGGTGTCATCTGCAAACAGTCAGACCTTTCCCTTCAGCCCTACTGCAATGTCACTAATGAAGACATTGAACAGGACTGGCCCCCAGGACCACTCTCTGTGGCACCCCACTGGTTACCCCCTCTCCTCAGACTGTGCCCCATTTACCACCACTCTCTGCCTCCTGTCTTTTACCCAGTTTCTAACCAGTTTACCACCCTTTCCCCCATGCCCAGCCTACTCAGCTCATTTATTAGCCTCCTATGTGGGACAGTGTCAAAGGCTTTGCTTACATCAAGGCAAGCATTGTCCACTGCCCCACCCAGATTTACTTCCTTTGTCACCCAGTCAAAGAGATCAACCAGATTTGTCTGATATGACCTCCCAACTGTGAATCCATGTTGCCTCTGGCCCTGGGCTCCGATGTCTTCTACATGTCCCACTATCCTTTCTTTAACCAATGTCTCCATGATCTTCCCCAGTACTGAAGTGAGGCTGACCTGCCTATAGTTCCCCGCCTCCTCCTTACTGCTGGATTTCTATAGAGGGACCACATGTGCCCTCCTCCAATTCTCTGGTACCACCCCTGTGTTGAATGACTCAGTGAACATGGCTACCAGAGGTACTGCTATCCCCCTTCACAGTTCTTTTCATATCCTTGGGTGTATGCCATCTGGTCCCATTGCTTTGTCCACCTTCAATTTACTCACCTTCTTCAGGATTCTTCCGCCTGTGAATGGACTATTGTCCACCTCTTCATGCCTTTGCAGCTGCTGTACTGATATGGCCCTTGCCCCTCCCCATCTTTTGTGAATACTGAACAGAAAGACACAGTGGATATCTTGGGGGGCGGGGGTGGCACATGACAGTTCTTAGGCATGGTGCTTTCACTTTCAAATACCTAAACAGCACATGTAAGCAATCAACATTCAGCATTGACAAATGCTTGCTTAGCATGTAAACATACCAATTCAGAGGTTGACCTCCTCTTATTCTCTTTCTTTTTCCTTTTATACTTCTAACAAAATCAATGTTTTTTGTTTTACAGGAGTATTCTTTCTTCAATTAAATAAACCCAAACATTCAATATAGTAGTCATTGATAGTGCCAGGCAAACATTTCTTATTGCAACTGCAGCCTAAATGGCTTAACCTCCCTCTTTTCTGTGAAACAGCCTATCTTAGAGCTGCTTGTGGTGGGACTTCACTATTCCTTTTAAGCCATTTACTATTGAGACAAACTGTGTTCTGTTTGTTATTGTTTTTCCAGTTTCTTATATGCTTAAATCTTTAGAGAGTCAGGCTTTGTCTTATAAGTTAATTCCTTAACTTGCTTACTTCCACCATTGCACCTTGTAGTTTAATCTCTAATTTTTAGTTGCTGCGTAGGAAAAACGCTAACCGCTTCATGCAGGTGCTCTTTCACTGTGACCTCTCGCCTGCTTTGTGCAGTCCCATGGTCACACAACGTCTTGACTTCATAACGTGGTGCTGAGTGCCTCCAAGCATGTGTGGATTGTTGCTAGGCAACCTAGGCACTATCACGTGATAAGCGCAATTGGTTTTTGCACAAAACAGGCTGGAATATCATTTGCCTGGTTACTTTTCAGTGGCTATTTATCTTTAAAATACTTTGAGGACAATAGTCATTTACACAGTCATGCCCTTGATTGTGATGGGAGTTGAAGCAGAGTCTTAGAAGCTCTAACCTTGCTAGTCTGATAACATATTTTCATTGTGAGGTCAAACTAATTTGACCTTCCATGGTTTAGAACGGTGTGATGCAAAATATCAATTTAGCTTGTCTGATCCTGACACTGTCATCGCTACAACATAAATCCTGTGACATTCTATTACCTTGTATCCTCTTTGGTAATTCTTAGTTATGATGCATATAAAGAGGGTGCATAAAATATTTAAGACATGATGCATACATTTATAACTGGTCATTACATCATCTTGACTTCTTTTTTATTTATTTAATGACCTTCATTCAGTAGTCCTTATTACTCTTAATGTAATTATTTTTATGTTATTGTATTTTGATTACGTCAAAGCTAATACAGCATTCTACCTCTTTATTGCATTTCTAATGTACTCATGATGTTGTAGATTCTGTATAGGGCAAAACAGTATATCAAGACGATATATCGACACGTCTCACTCATTCTATTATGTCCCAGTTTAGTTACAGGCATTCCAGTTTGTTTCTATGTTCAAGCCAATGTTTGGTTCTAAGGTGTTTAGGTAAAAGATACAGTGCAGTTCTGTGTTCAACGAAAGATCTCTCCAATTTCCACCTCTTTCTGGCAAATATACTTTTTCTAACCCCAAAAATCTCAATGATGCTCCACTGTGGCCTGCTTGCATGAAATGGGTGGCTACAGGTGCGCTTTCATCCCTCCTTCTTATGTCCACTTTGTGTTCTTGTATTCTTGTTTTGAGCATCCTGCTGGTCTGTCATACGTATAACATGTCACAACGGCACTGTTTGATATATATAACTCCCTCCATAGTGCAATCTATATGTTGATTAATTTATTTCCGTCCATTATGTGGGTGTATAAACGTTTGTTTTTTGGATGTGTGATTGCACACAGAACATTTCCCAACGTCAAACAGTGACACCTCACTGAGTCAACTGTCAGAGATAATATGGGGAAGAAGTTACATAAGTGTGTTCCGTCACCCTTTTTTTCTTTAGTTAGTCCCTGTTTTTGACCTACAATGTAGGGGGATCTATGATGCTGGTTCAACAACACTTTTGTCAACTGGCATGACAGCAACTGGATTGTGGTCGACACAAATCCCAAATTCTTCCCAGTCCTGCTTTTCTATTGGTGGACTTCACCGCCAAACCCCTCATGTGGGGGACTCTGCCCCCATACTATAGATTGTCAACTCCAGTTGGAGTTGACTTGGGGAGGGGATGCAGGATCAGGAGACAGTGTGCCCCTGTCTTGGGTGCACCAACACAGCGAGCTGTCGGCAAAGTGTCGATTTTGCTGACAGCAAAGTATGTCGCTGTGTTGGTGTCGCCATTAGATTGGCATACCAATGTGGGGTACCTCCACATGTCATCACAAACCAGCTTACCAAAGGCAGGATTCCCCCAAAAAAAAAAAATTGGGATGTTGTGTGACTTTGGGTACATGGCAGACTAAGTGTGAAAGGTACATAGATACATAGATACATAGACAGTGTCAGCAGATAAGGGCCTATGGCCCACCCAGTCTGCCCATCTGAGCTTGTAAGTTCAGTTTGTTTTCCTAGAAGTCTGTTTCCCCTTACCCCTGACCTCTAGAATTCCTTTATGTCTATCCCATGCATTCTTAAATCCCGTGATTGTTTCAGCCCCCACCACTTCCTCTGGCAGGGTGTTCCACTTGTCCACCACCCGTTCTGTGAAGAAATTCTTTCTCATGTTTCCTCTGAATCGTCCTCCCTCCAACTTCATCCCATGCCCTCTAGTCCTGGAACATCTTTTTCGCTTAAAAATAGTGTTTTCCTGCACCCTGTTGCTCCCTGTAAGATACTTGTATGTCTCTATCATATCCCCTCTCTCCCTCCTCTCCTCCAGGGAGTATGTTCAGTTCCTTCAACCTGTCTTCATAGGACTTGTGATGCAATCCATGCACCATCTTTGTTGCCCTCCTCTGAACCTTCTCTACCCTGTCTATGTCCTTACGTAGGTATGGTCTCCAGAACTGTACACTGTACTCCAGGTGGGGCCTCACTAGTGTCTTGTATATGCGGGATTATGACCTCCTTTTTCCTGCTGGTGATGCCCCTGCCTATACATCCCAGCATCCTATTTACTTTACCTGATGCCTTGTCACACTGTTTCTACCTTGAGGTCATCAGAGATGACAAACCCAAGATCCCTTTTCTGCTTGGTGCATGCTATATCCTCACCACCTAACTGATATATTGTTAGGTTTTGTGCCCCATATGCATTATCTTGCACTTCTTTGCATTGAATTTCAACTGCCAAACCCTTTGACCATTCTTCAAGTTTCTGCAGGTCCTTCTAATTCTGTCTACACCCTCTGGTGTGTCTACTCTGTTACAGAGCTTTGTGTCATCAGCAAACAGTGAAATTCTGCCTTTTAGATCCTGCATGATGTCACTGATAAAGATGTTGAATAGGACGGTCCAGCACGATCCCTGTGTACCCACTGGTCACTCTTCCTCTGTGGAGTGACAGCCATTTACCACCACCCTCTGTGTCCTGCCACCCAGCCAGTTACCTACCCACCACACTACTGTCCTGCCCACACCCATATTCCCCAGTTTGTGTAATAGTCTTCTATGTGGCACAGTGTCAAGGCCTTGCTGAAGTCCAGATAGGCCATGTCCACCTGCCCTCCCTGATCCACCTCCCTAGTCACCCAGTCAAAAATTCAATGAGGTTGGTCTGACATGACCTCCCTGGTGAAACCATGCTGCCTTGGGTCCTGTATTCATTGACAACCAGATGTTCCACCAATCCTCTCCTTCAGTAGTGCTTCCATGATCTTTCCACTACCGAGGTGAGGCTGACTGGTCTGTAGTTCCCTGCTTCTCTTTGTTCCCACTTTTATATAAGGGACTACATCTGCTGTCCTCCAGTCTTTGGGTACCTCCCTATTTCCAGTGATTGGCTAAACAGGATAGCCAGAGGTTCAGCCACCACCTCTCTTTAGTTCTTTAGGACCCTGGGGTGCACCCCATCTGGCCCCATTGCTTTGTCAACTCTTATTACTTCCAGTTCCTTCAGGACCCTTTCTCGTGTAAAGGGACTTGTGTCCATTTCTGCACCATTCTCACCCCTTGTACTCCCTTCAGACCCATTACCCCTCTTCCTCAGTAAAGACTGAGCAGAAATACCTGTTCAATATGTCAGCCTTACTGTTGTCATCCTCCACGCGACTCCCATCCTCCCCCTTCAGTCTCACTATCCCTCCCTTTGTCTTTCTTTTTTCACTTATGTACCTGTAAAGGTTTTGTCCCTTTAACCACTGATTTTGCAATGTGTTTCTTCTGTCTGAGCTTTGGCTTCCTTACTGACTTCCTGCCTCCTTTGTTTCTCTGGTACTTCTGCCTATCCCCTTCTGCCTGTGTCTTTTGTATTGCCTGAATATAATCTTTTGGCTTTCACTTTCTTTGCTACCTCTTTGGAAAACCATAATGGTCTCTCTTCCTTTTCCTCTTGCTAACCTGCTTAATGCATAATTCTGTTGTTCTTATAATCCCCATTTTAAATACTGCCCACTGTTCCTCAACCCTGATTCCTGTCCCATTCCCTTAATGCTTCTTTCAAGTATCTCCCATTTTCCCAAGGTCTTCCCCCAAAAATCCAGGATACGTGTTTTTGTGTGGTTTGGTTCTGCTCTTTCTGTGATTTCAAACCACAATGACTGGTGGTCACTGTTACCCAGGTGCTCCCCCACTGTTACCCCCATCACACTGTCCCTGTTTGTGAGCAGAAGGTCCAGTATTGCCTTCTGCCGAGTTGGTTCCATGACCAGTTGCTTGAGGAAGGCACCCTGAAGGGAGTCCAGGATAAATCTGTAATGTCAAACACAAGAGAATTGAAGAAAGAGGATGTCTGAGACCAGAGTGTTTGCAGGAAGAAGAAACTATGGACCATTTATATTTTACCTGCACATTTACATCAGACAAATCTGATCTACAGCAGCAACAGCAGCCTGCTTGACCCCTGAATGTCAAGCTGTCACCCACATGGTATATTAAGCAACAAAGGCATTATCTGGCAGCCTTAGCCTAGGAACACATGCCTAAAATGATCCAAATGGAAGGCTAAATGTCAATTTGTTCTGCAAAAGCACAGTATTCCTCTGCAGGTTGTTCTACAAATCATAAAGAATGAATTAGACATACAGTAGTTAGGAAGAGAAAAAAATGCTATAATGCCACATGGCCTTTTTACTAATTGTGGACAGGTTTCACTGGTTGGATAACTGATTAGGAGTCAGAGGACTGGGATTTGCTGGTGATGGTGGGTGTCATGCACTTTTCTTCAATTTTATCTTCCTGTTGTTTTCTGTTAGGGGGTTCTTTTCTTTTTTTTTTTTGTCTGTCTTTCATTTTTGATTTATAATGTATGGAATGTAATAGAAATGCAGGGAGTTTGAATTGGATGTAAATTTGTTGCTGTTATCTTTTTGGTGTAATTTCTTTTAATTAAAATACTGCTACCCTTCGTTTGGGCATTCTGTCGGTCCTTTTGCTGCAAGATGTCCGACTCCAGCTGGGAGGGAGGAGGTGAGCTGGATACTGTGGTAGCCCCTTCCCTCACTTCTGTATCTTCTGAGGTCAATCTGTCTAATTCCATGAAAACTTAACAAAGCTTTTATGGCTAGTGGGGCTTGTAAGCCCTCAATACTGTTTTGGATTCTACCAAAGATGATCTTGCTTTTGCTGCTTTGCCAGCTGCAGGTAAGTCCAATCAGAGATTGAAATACAACACTGCAGACCTGTCTACAAATGAGAATTTATGCCACACTGTTGCTGACCAAGAACACACCTTCATAACGGGGAAGACCAAACAAAAACTACACTTCCTCAGAGTTCTGGCTGAGGAGGATGAAAGGACTGCATGCAACAGACTTAAAATAGTCCCACCTCTAAAAGTTGCTAGCCAAGAATACTGCAGAGATGTTGTCAGCACAGTAGCTGACAGCGTCAGCTTCAAATGATGACCCCTGTCAGCAGCACTCAAACGTGAGTAGGCAGCTTCAGTCTCAGGTGCGGGTGGCCAGCCACCTCACAGGAAACTGAATCTCAGGCCAACCAGAAGGAATCTTCCTAGGATGCAGCAATGGTGATAGAAACTGCAGGTTAGAAGAAATCGCCTAATTGATTGTGTTGGTTTCCAGGGAACCTGCCGACAGAAGCCAAGATTATCAGAATGGCAGCTTCTGCTAAGGTTAGCACAAAGACTTGAATTGAAGAAAAGAGAAGGAGGCAGTATAGCACAGTGGTCTAAGGCTCTGAGCTGCAAATTTGGTGACATCCAGCAGGTCAGACCTGGGTTTGAATCCCACAGATTCCACTTGCATATTGTGTGACCCTGAGCAAGTCACTTAACCTCCTTGTGCTCCCAGGTCGCTCCTGTAAAAAAGCTTTCAGCTTAGTGTGCTATACCTGGTTAAACAACTAAATAAAAAAAAATAAATAAAAAAGACTACAACAGCAGCACTAAGTGAAGCTACAGCTACTTACACAGATTGGGACTGTCTGCAGGGAGAGGGGGAATAAGTACAAGACAGTGGGGAAACTGATGCTAATATGGCTACCGTGGTATCTACAGAAAGCTCTGAATCACCATATTTAAATGTTAGTTCTAATGCTACAGAAACTGAGGAACAGCATATTACAGTAATGACACAAATGTAGGACATTCTCCTCAGCTATTATTAACTGATAAGACTACTAACTTCACCCCAGTGCATAACTGCACTTCAGATAATCATTAGTGAAAACTTAATGGCTTCCCAATCAGTTATTGCTGAGGGGGGAGAGGGTTCTGTAAAGCCTACACATGCAGTGAAACAAGTGGAAGTCCAACAAGAAAAGTCAGGCAACTCTGAGGAGAAGAAGCCAGACATTGAAAGGAACATTACATTTGGGACTGGAAACAAGAATATTCAAAAGCAGGCAACAGGAGTCTCCGCACCCCCCACCCCCCTCGAAAACTGAGACTCAAAATACTGGTTCTGGTCCTAAAGCTTCTATTCCTGTGCAAAATATTTCTGTTGAAATTTCCCTTTTCTCTGCCCCTCCCCCAAATGCGGTATACCCAAATAATGATGAAAAAAATACCCTTTGCTAGTAGGAAGCAGACCTTTTTGCCCCTTTGCCCCTCATTGTGGAGAGGAAAAACTCCCCCAATACAGGTATACAACCTGAAAAATGTAAAACCTTTGCAGTCCTGTTCCATGCCCCTGTAGTGCCACCAAAATAGCATAATGCAGTCAGCATGTGGTAAAAAAGGGAGCTTAGAGGAGACATCAGATCATGTCTATATAGCCAAACAACTTTTAAAATAATCTATGAGGTTCTTCTCCAGTGAGATCCATGCCTTGATACATGTGGCATGTGAATCTACATATGATGTCAGCTTCAAAACGGCAGCGTCCCTAAACAGAGTTTGGCAAAAGTGTCATCCGGTTAAGAGACACCCCCAATGGTCTCCTTTACTGGCTATTCCCTTAACCAAGCCTTCCTTTAAGACCATCACTATCCTGTTTAGAAATGAGGGGGTAAGCATAACTGATATGATATACTGTCTAAAGTGAAGATGCCATGTCCAGGCTGACCGTATACCTATACTAGATTCTGAACTTATTTGCACTGCGGGATGGAAGGTCAAAGTTAATCTTCATCAGACATACACAGATATACCTCAAGGGAATCAACAAAGTCCAAGAGGGTAGCATCTTTCAGAAAAAGATATGTGCAAGAACAGGGGGGCACAATTTGAAGATAGAGGGGAGATGGCTCAGAGGTAGTGTGAGGAAGTATTTCTACACAGAGAGGGTTGTAGATGCATGGAACAGCCTTCCTGAGGAGGCTGTAGAGTCAAAAACAGTTGGGGAATTCAGAATGCATGGGAAAGACATAACGCAATTCTAGTGGGGGGTAGGAGGAAGTAGGCTGTTGGTTAACTAGGATCTCCAGCTTATCCATTAGGTAGGGAATGGGCAGACTAGGTGGGCCAAGCAGTCCTTATCTGCCATCAGATTCCATGTTTCTATATAATATCTCCCAATTAGTTAACCTGGGATGGGATAAGGGAGTACTGTTCTACACAGGACAGCCTAAAGCTTGTTACAGGTATGTTTCTAGAGAACATCTAAGTGGTGCCTGTGATTGGCTTAAATGTACCTCATGTGATTAACTGAGGCATACAAGTTTAAACTGTGTGAATGAATTAAAATGTAACTTGTGTGAAGATAGTGGACATTCCTATTGTAGCTGTCCCTGGGCTTCTCATAACCAACCAAATCTAGCACAAAAACTGGCCCAGAAAAATACTAAAATTACTGACTGAACCCCGCAGGGAACAGCTACCTGAACCTGCTTCTCATCCCCTTCCCAGGACTGACATTCCAGTTTCTACTATTCCTGATCCCAATCCACCCGGTCAGTAGAGATGTGTGAAAAAAAAATTCCACTAGTGGAATTAGCACGTAAGTAGGACTTTCGCTTCTGCAAAAGCTCGGAAATCATTTTGACAACATTTGTGGACATTCCACCTTAAAACAGTGAAATAAATGTATTGACTGTTGTTTAATGCATTAAACTGCAGGAAAATAATTCTGCAGAACTGATCCCTTTCAGCGATCAGTTCTGTGGCTTTTTTTCTGCAGTCTAATACTTTAATTCACTCTTCCCCTTCTGCCTCTGATCATGCCCACTGTAGGTAGAAATTCCCTGGTGAACAGTGGTTCCCCCCCCCCACTGATCACCAGCCTGATGTAAAATTAGACCACTCACCCCCCACCAATCATGGGCCTGATGTAAAATATATTTCCTTCCCTGGTGCCTAGTGGTCCTCTCCACCACAAGTCAAAGGCACCCTGCAGAATAACAATCTCTTATGTCCAGTGGTCCCCCCACCAATTGTGGTCCTGATGTAAAAAAAAACCTCCCTGGTTTCTAGTGGTCCCCCTACCTGCTGATCGCAGGACCGATGTTAAAAAAAAAAAAAAAAAAGTTAATTCCCCAGTGTCTAGCTGATCCCCCTCCTTATCTTTGATCCACTTAATAAAAAAAAAAAAAAAGCAGTCCTTTATTCCTTGGTGTCTAGCTGGATCTCCCTACCCCAATCCCCTCAATAATAATAACAGAAAAATACAATCTTTATTCCCTGGTGTTGAGTAAACTCCCTCCCTACCCCCAATCCCCTTAATAAAAAATAAAAGACAGTCATTTATTCCCTGGTGTTTAGCGAACCCCGTCTCCATATCCCTGATTCCCTTAATAAAAAAAAGGCAGTCCTTTCATTATTCACTGGTGTCTAGTGGACCCCCTTCCTATCCCCGATCCCCTAAAACCAAAGACAGTCCTTTACTCCATCATGTGTCATTGACACCCCACCACCCGCCACCTGGCAGGTGGTCCCCCTACCATATACTACCCCCCCACCCCGACCCTGAGCGGGCAACGAGCACAGCCCTCCTCTCTGCACCATGGCCGGCTGCCCACTGAGCTGTCAGTGAATGAGCACGTGCTTGTACATGCTCATTCATTGACAGCTCAGTGAGTGGCCAGCCACAGTGGAGAGAGGAGAGCTATGCCGGTCACCAACTCAGGGTCTGGATGGAGGGGGAGTGGGGTGGTAAGGGACCACCTGCTGGAGTGGGGAGTCTGTTAGATACCAGGGAATTAAGAAAGGACTGCCTTTTTTTGTATTAAGGGGATCGGGGATAGGGAGGGGGCTCCACTAGACACCATGGAATAAAGGACTGTCTTTTTTGCTTTTATTAATAGGATTGGGGATAGGGAAGGGGGTTTGCTAGACACCGAGGAATAGAGGACTGCATTTTTTTTTAATTAAGGGGATTGGGGATAGGGAGGGGGGTCAGCTAGACACCAGGGAATAAAGAAAAGACTGCCTTTTTATTTTATTAAGGGGATTGGGAATAGAGAGGAGAGGTCTGCTAGACTCAAGGGAATTATACATTTTTTTAACATGGGCCTGCAATTGGCGGGTGGGGCAACCACAAGAAACCAGGAATTTTTTTTTACATTGGCCCATGATCAGTGGATGGGGGGAACCACTAGACACCAGGAAATGTTATTTTACAGGGGACCCACAATTGGCTGGGGGGACCACTAGACACCAGGGAGGGAACTACATTTTAAATCAGTAACGATCTGTGGGCGGAGGGAGGAGTTTAATTTTACATCGGGCCGGCGAGCAGCTAGTGAAGAATCACTAGACACCAGGGAATTTTATTCTACAGGGGGCCTGTGATCAGTGGGGGTGGGGTAGGGGCTGTATTACAAAATAATACATTAAACTATGGTTGGAATAAATTCTGCAGTTTACATGTAGTTCTGCAGTTCAAACAAAAAAGTCCACCGAACAGTGTGAAAGTCCACGAAACAAACTCTGAAGATTCCGATCTCGCCAATGGCAGAAGTTTGGAGAGTATATCTGTGAAAGCAGAATTCACAACTTTTGCCCACCTCTACATCAGTCCACTGCTTCCACTTCTACAACATACCAAGGACCCACTTAACTCACCCTGGACATATGATACCCAGCAGCCTGCAGCCTTTAAACAACAACCAGATTCGGTACCCAGGGAAAGGGAAGTACAGACAAGGAAGCACATCTGGTGCTCTTCCTTTATCTGATAAGCTATGGACGTGATGCCTCCACCTCCTCTATACCAGACACTAATAGACCATGAATGGTTACCCTCAAGCAGAAGAACTGGAGTCAATCAAAATCAAAAATCCAAAAAAAGATGTGCTACCTTTGTGTAACCGGTACAAGGTTCTAAGGTCTTTGTAGTGTAATGGTGGAGACTGAAGAAGACTCAGATGATTCCTCAATAGTATCATCCCAGCCAGATATATCTCCTGAAACTGAGGAGCCACTGACAGATATGTCTGTCAGAAGCAGCAGGCAGAGTAAATTTAAATGTGCAAATACCAAGAAAACAATAAATAACTGTCTGGGGGTATTAGCTTTTTCCTTTTGCCTGTACCATGTCTATAAAGCATTATTATGTTTGCTTGCATGCATGTGCAAGAAATATGTTGTGGCAGCTTAGGAGAGAAGTGGGTTGTGGAGGCGGCACTAGTGTGGGCAATGCCGCCACTGCTTTTGTGGGATTGGCTGCGTGTTACCAATGCAAGCGCACGCTGGTGGTGACACTAGTTTGCAAGCATGCCACCAACCTGAAACAATTTGACCAACACAATCAGGGAGTGTCTCATCATTGTAGGGTCAGCCATCCGCCTCTCTTTTGGGTCTGTATAGTTTCCATGCAGATGAGAAGCTGACTCTGTGATGCTGGGCGGTCCCTGATTGTTGCAGCCGCCCGGTCCCTTATGCCTGCAGTATTGTATGGCATAATGTAATTCTGCCCTCGTGCACACAATAAGGAAAGAGTGCAGTTTGTGGGCACAGAAAATGTCCCATTCTATCGCAGAACCAGTCGCACCCCCTTCTGACATTAAAATCAGGGCATTTGGTATCGTAACAACAGTCCAGAACAATACAAAATGTATTTATCAGAATAATGGCAGAACAAGCGTAAATCAAGCAGAAATGAGCTCACTTCCTGGTGTTCATGCATCTGCTCGTGTATTGGGAGGCAGAGAGATTGGTTTCAGGCAGCTTGTTTTTACTTGATTTTTTATTCATCTTGTTGGCGAGGTTGTTGAACTGCTCTGGGCTGATCAGATATTTGCTCAGAGCCAGCAGCAGCTCCTCTGGGTTTTAGTTCTCATCCATCACAGTATAGCAAATTTCTTTATAAGAGCTACTTATGAACACCCTCAATAAAACTCATGCCAGTTATTTTTTTAAGAAAAGGAGATCTCTTCCAGGTATCCTGTTTTCAACTGTTCTTGCTTGCGGTTTATTTTTGGAGAGACAACTTCTGCAGCTGATAACCCACACTCCGTTTCCACTTCTCGCTCTCTTTCTGGATACTTTCGGCTCAAAGTTCGATACTCAGTGCAGCAGAAAGGAGAAAAATATACACACACACATATATATATATATATATATATATAAAATAATTAACCAGACAATGCCTTTGTTGATGACAGAGACAGCGTAGGTAAACCTGCCTACTGGCTCCAAGGCTGTAACAAATTCGACACACGTACACTAGTGAAGACTAGCGAGAGCCTGATTTTTTTTTTTAATTTGAAGGGTGTTGGAGTCCTGAAGGGGAGAATGAAGGGGACAATTGTCAAATATGGCAGTGGTGAAACTGCGAGAGGAAGTCGATTCTGGGGGGGGGGGCAGTAGGATCAGAAAGAGTGCTGCAGCCTGCAGGATAAAATGTGACCCCTCCCTAAGATAAAAGCATGTAGAAAAACACTACTTCAGCATCTGGAAATAATTTATATTGACAGACACTGTGGCACCAGCATCTGCAATAGTCCTGAGAATCTAATCACTGGTGGGTTATCTGAAGTGAGTTTACCAGCTTCCTGCAAACAAATTGCAATTGGCATCTGTGGGGCTCACATCTCATGACATTCAAAAATAAATGGTGAAGCTGCTTGTGGGACTCCAGGAATTAGCCTAGGTTGGTGGGGTGTGGAGTCCGTGGGTCGCACAGAACCATCATGGAGCATGCCATATTTTCCATTGTTCTCCCCCCTCCCAACCCCAGTACATGGCTGATTGACATGCTTACGCAAGTCAGATGCGTCCATCCAGCCAGTCAGCCGTCCTCAATCCCAGTACTGCACTTCAGTTGCACCACCACCCGTGGTCACCTAGGTGGTAGTTTCATGGGGACAGTGAATCCCTCCTCCTCTCACAGCTGGTGCTCCAACGATTCATGTTTGTTTCCAGACCCAGTTTGTAAGCATCACAAGCGGTAGCACTACCTCTGTGCCAGTGAGCAGGCTCATATTGACTTTTCAAAGTAGCAAACCACTGCTTTTTATGTTCGCTTGCGCGCATGCACAAGGAATGTTTTGGGAGAGTAGCACACTTTGGAGGTGTGCCTCTCCCATTCAATCCACTGGTCCGTTGAGCAGGCGTGGCGGTCCTGCACCAATGGGTGTGGGAGCTGTGTATGACAGCAGTGGTCTCACGCCCCCCCAAAGCTTTGGTGCCACACTGGGAGCCCACTCCAGTGTGGCAAACGTCCTGGGTCCTCTGCCGACGGGGGTGCCCCATCCCCCGTCAGCTCCATGTCCCCCCAAAGGCCCCTCCAAAGCTTTGGTGCCATGCTGAGAGCCCACCGCAGTGTGGCAAATGTCCCATGTTGTCTGCTGACGGGGGTGCCCAATCCTCCATCAGCTCCATGTCCCCCCAAAGCTTTGGTGCCATGCTGGGAGACCACCCCAGCGTGGCAAATGTCCCACGTCATATATTATTTTTTTTTTGTTCAACCTGAAAAGCAAAAATGGTCCCACGTAGTCTCCCAGCCCTCCCCAACCTGTACCCAGCCACTGCACACCCCACTCTCCCACACCCTCACTCTATACTTGCCTCTCCGAGCTCGCACGATGATAATCGCTGTACCGGGAACATGTCTGTACTCTTCAAAGCCGACCGCGAACTGAGGAAATGCCGTAAGCTGTATAATGGGCTAGGTAGGGGTTTTCAACTTTATTGCATATCTCAGGCATTTTTGGAATTTTGCACCAAATTTTCATTATGAGGTTTTTGGGACCTTTTCTCATGAATGATGTCACTGTCATGGCGTTATTCGGACCCAAAGGGTGATTTCGCAGTCACAGCGCAGTCACTGCACGAAATCACCCTTCAGGACAGAATAACACCATGACAGTGACATCATTCATGAGAAGGGGTTCCAAAAATCCCATGTTGAAAATTTGGTGCAAAAATTCCTAAAAATGACTGTTTTATGAGCGTGTGTTGCGCAGTTCCTATGCAGGCTCATAAGATCACAAATTTTCAATATTTTCACTCCAGATTTTCAACATTGCCATTTTACCACACCTCCTTATGAGCAGTACAGCTGCCATTTTTCACATCCTGCCCAAAACGTGTTTCCACCCATGTAGTGCACAATGGCGCAGTCAGTGTGTGAAATCAATGTATGGGACACAGTAAGAAAATCTGTTCCTCAGCAGAGGTTTTAAAATGGCAATGTTGAAAATTTGGTGAAAAATTTCCTAAAAATGACTGTTTTATGAGCGTGCATTGCACAGTTCCCATGCATGCTCGTAGGTTTGTGAATTTTCAATATTTCCACTCCAGATTTTCAACATTGGCATTTTACCACACCTCCTCATGAGCAGTACAGCTGTCATTTTTTACATCCTGCTCAAAATGTGTTTCCACCCATGTAGCACATAATGGCGCAGTCAGTGTGTGAAATCAATGTATGGGACACATTATGAAAATCACAATGACACTGTTCATGAACAAAGATCTTAAAATGGCTGTGTTGAAAATTTGGTGAAAAAATTCCTAAAAATGACCGTTTTATGAGTGTTCATTGAGCAGTTCCTATGCACGCTCGTAAGTTTGCAAATTTTCAATATTTTCACTCCAGATTTTCAACATTGCCATTTTACCACACCTCCTTATGAGCAGTGCAGCAGTCATTTTTCACATCTTGCCCAAAATGTGTTTCTGCCCATGTAGCGCACAATGGCACAGTTGCTGTGTGAGCTCAGTGTATGAGATACATTAAGAAAATCACAGTGTCACTGTTCATGAGCAGAGATCTTAAAATGGCTATGTTGAAAATTTGGTGAAAAAATTCCTAAAAATAACTGTTTTACTAGCGTGCATTGTGCAGTTCTTATGCACGCTCGTAAGTTTGCAAATTTTCAATATTTTCACTGAAGATTTTCAACATTGTCATTTTACCACACCTCCTTAGGAGCAGTACAGCTGTCATTTTTCACATCCTGCCCAAAACGTGTTTCCGCCCAAGTAGCGCACAATGGTGCAGTCGGTGTGCGAAATCAATGTATGGGACAAATTAGGAAAATTACAGTGACACTGATCATGAGCAGAGGTCTTAAAATGGCTGTGTTGAAAATTTGGTGAAAAAATTCCTAAAAATGACTGTTTTACGAGCGTGGGTTGCACAGTTCTACGCACGCTCATACGTTTGTGAATTTTCCATATTTGCACTCCAGATTTTCAACATTGGCATTTTACCACACCTCCTCATCAGCAGTACAGCTGTCATTTTTTACATCCTGCCCAAAATGTGTTTCCGCCCATGTAGCGCACAATGGCACAGTCGGTGTGTGAACTCAATGTATGGGACACATTAGGAAAATTACAGTGACACTGATCATGAGCAGAGGTCTTAAAATGGCTGTGTTGAAAATTTGGTAAAAAAATTTTTAAAAATGACTGTTTTACGAGTGTTCATTGCGCAGCTCCTATGCACGCTCGTAAGTTTGCAAATTTTCAATATTTTCACTCCACATTTTCAACATTACCATTTTACCACACTTTCTTATGAGCAGTGCAGCTGTCATTTTTCACATCTTGCCCAAAACATGTTTCCGCCCATGTAGCGCACAATAGCACAGTCGGTGTGCGAACTCAGTGTATGGGACACATTAAGAAAATCACAGTGTCACTGTTCATGAGCAGAGATCTTAAAATGGCTATGTTGAAAATTTGGTGAAAAAATTCCTAAAAATAACTGTTTTTGACGTTGCGTAGCAGTTCCTATGCACTCTCGGAAGTTTGCGAATTTTCAATATTTTCACTCCAGATTTTCAACATTGCCATTTTACCATACCTCCTTATGAGCAGTACAGCTGTCATTTTTCACATCCTGCCCAAAACGTGTTTCCACCCATGTAGTGCACAATGGCGCAGTCAGTGTGTGAAATCAATGTATGGGACACAGTAAGAAAATCTGTTCCTCAGCAGAGGTTTTAAAATGGCAATGTTGAAAATTTGGTGAAAAATTTCCTAAAAATGACTGTTTTACGAGTGTGCATTGCACAGTTCCCATGCATGCTCATAGGTTTGCAAATTTTCAATATTTCCACTCCAGATTTTCAACATTGGCATTTTACCACACCTCCTCATGAGCAGTACAGCTGTCATTTTTTACATCCTGCTCAAAATGTGTTTCCACCCATGTAGCACATAATGGCACAGTCAGTGTGTGAAATCAATGTATGGGACACATTATGAAAATCACAATGACACTGTTCATGAACAAAGGTCTTAAAATGGGTGTGTTGAAAATTTGGTGAAAAAATTACTAAAAATGACCGTTTTATGAGTGTTCATTGCGCAGTTCCTACGCACGCTCATAAGTTTGCAAATTTTCAATATTTTCACTCCAGATTTTCAACATTGCCATTTTACCACACCTCCTTAGGAGCAGTACAGCTGTCATTTTTCACATCCTGCCAATAACGTGTTTCCGCCCATGTAGTGCACAATGGTGCAGTCGGAGTGCAAAATCAATGTATGGGACACAGTAAGAAAATCACAGTGTCACTGTTCATGAGCAGAGATCTTAAAATGGCTTTGTTGAAAATCTGGTGAACAAATTCCTAAAAATAACTGTTTTACGAGCGTGCGTTGTGCAGTTCCTACGCATGCTCGGAAGTTTGCGAATTTACAACATTTTCACTCCAGATTTTCCACATTGCCATTTTACCACACCTCCTTATGAGCAGTACAGCTGTCATTTTTCACATCCTGCCCAAAACATGTTTCCACCCATGTAGTGCACATTGGCACAGTCGGTGTGCGAACTCAATGTATGGGACACATTAAGAAAATCACAGTGACACTGATCATGAGCAGAGGTCTTAAAATGGCTGTGTTGAAAATTTGGTGCAAAAATTACTAAAAATTACTGTTTTACGAGTGCTCATTGCGCAGCTCCTATGCACGCTCGTAAGTTTGCGAATTTTCAATAATTTCATTCCACATTTTCAACATTGCCATTTTACCACACTTCCTTATGAGCAGTGCAGCTGTCATTTTTCACATCTTGCCCAAAATGTGTTTCCACCCATGTAGTGCACAATGGCACAGTCGGTGTGTGAACTCAGTGTATGGGACACATTAAGAAAATTACAGTGTCACTGTTCATGAGCAGAGATCTTAAAATGGCTATGTTGAAAATTTGGTGAAAAAATTCCTAAAAATAACTGTTTTTCGAGAGTGCATTGTGCAGTTCCTATGCACTCTCGAAAGTTTGCGAATTTTCAATATTTTCACTCCAGATTTTCAACATTGCCATTTTACCACACCTCCTTAGGAGCAGTACAGCTGTCATTTTTCACATCCTGCCCAAAACATGTTTCCACCCATGTAGTGCACAATGGCGCAGTCGGTGTGCGAAATCAATGTATGGGACACAGTAAGAAAATCTGTTAATTAGCATAGGTTTTAAAATGGCAATGTTGAAAATTTGGTGAAAACATTCCTAAAAATGACTGTTTTATGAGTGTTCAGTGCGCAGTTCCTACGCACGCTAATAAGGTTTCAAATTTCTAATATTTTCACTCCAGATTTTCAACATTGCCATTTTACCACTCCTCCTTATGAGCAGAGCAGCTATCATTTTTCACATCTTATCCAAAATGTGTTTCCGACCATTAGTGCACAATGGCACAGTCAGTGTGCAAACTCAGTGTATGGGACACATTAAGAAAATCACAGTGTCACTGTTCATGAGCAGAGATCTTAAAATGGCTATGTTGAAAGTTTGGTGAACAGATTCCTAAAAATTACTGTTTTACGAGCGTGCGTTGTGCAGTTCCTACACATGCTCGTAAGTTTGTGAATTTTCAATATTTACACTCCAGATTTTCAACATTGCCATTTTACCACACCTCCTTATGAGCAGTACAGCTGTCATTTTTCACATCCTGCCCAAAACGTATTTCCACCCATGTAGTGCACAATGGTGCAGTTGGTGTGCGAAAACAATGTATGGGACACAGTAAGAAAATCTGTTAATTAGCAGAGGTTTTAAAATGGCAATGTTGAAAATTTGGTGAAAAAATTCCTAAAAATGACTGTTTTATGAATGTGCGTTACACAGTTCCCACGCACGCTCGTAGGTTTGCGAATTTTCAATATTTCCACTCCAGATTTTCAACATTGGCATTTTACCACACCTCCTCATGAGCAGTACAGCTGTCATTTTTCACATCCTGCCCAAAACGTGTTTCTGCCCATGTAGTGCACAATGGCGCAGTCAGTGTGCGAAATCAATGTATGGGACACATTAAGAAAATCACAATGACACTGTTCATGAGCAAACGTCTTAAAATGGCTGTGTTGAAAATTTGGTGAAAAAATTCCTAAGAATGACTGTTTTACGAGTGTTCATTGCGCAGTTCCTACGCACGCTCATAAGTTTGCAAATTTTTAATATTTTCACTCCAGATTTTCAACATTGCCATTTTACCACACCTCCTTCTGAGCAGTGCAGCTGTCATTTTTCACATCTTGCCCAAAATGTGTTTCCGCCCATGTAGCGCACAATGGCACAGTCGCTGTGCGAACTCAGTGTATGGGACACATTAAGAAAATCACAGTGTCACTGTTCATGAGCAGAGATCTTAAAATGGCTATGTTGAAAGTTTGGTGAACAAATTCCTAAAAATTACTGTTTTATGACCGTGCGTTGAGCAGTTCCTACGCATGCTTGTAAGTTTGTGAATTTTCAATATTTTCACTCCAGATTTTCAACATTGGCATTTTACCATACCTCCTTATGAGCAGTACAGCTGTCATTTTTCACATCCTGCCAATAACGTGTTTCCGCCCATGTAGTGCACAATGGTGCAGTCAGAGTGCAACATCAATGTATGGGACACAGTAAGAAAATCACAGTGTCACTGTTCATGAGCAGAGATCTTAAAATGGCTATGTTGAAAATTTGGTGAACAAATTCCTAAAAATAACTGCTTTATGAGCGTGCGTTGTGCAGTTCCTACGCACACTCGTAAGTTTGTGAATTTTCAATATTTTCACTCCAGATTTTCAATGTTGTCATTTTACCACACTTCCTTGTGAACAGTTCAGCTGTCATTTTTCACATCCTGCCCAGAATGTGTTTCCGCCTATGTAGCGCACAATGGTGGTAACAAAAAGGTCATGCTGAAAATTTATTGTGCAAATACCAGCAATCGCACAGGGCATTAGGGTAAAGCACCATACGTGCCAAACAGCACTGCAAATACCTGCAAGCGAACGTTCGGCATTGACAAATGCTTGTTATATCTGAGATGCCTTTACTTTTCCTACATGCCAATTAGAAGATTTTCTACTTAGGCATGTAGAGTCTGCGGGACGCATGCGGCATGGCAGTATTTTCCATTGCCCTTCCCGAGGCTAGCTGACAAGCATGCTCACACAAGTCATGTGTGTCCATCCAGCCAGTCAGTGGTCCCCAATCTCAGTACTGCATTTCACCTGTACCACCATCCATGGTCGACAGTGATCCCCCTCCTGCTTGCTTGTACTCTTTGTAGGGGGAGCGCATCCTCTGGGATGCTCAGTGCTTCTCCCTGGCTGGACCTCCGATGATCCAGGCTCATTTCTGAACCTGGATTGGTGGTGGAGCAAGCAGTAGCACTACTGCTGTGATAGCAGGCCGGCTAATAGTAACTTTTCAAAGTAGTCAGCCATTGCTTTTTATGTTTGCTTGCACGTGCAGTGCACAAGAAACATATTGAGGTAGGAAGAGCATTGTAGAGGTGTGGTAGTGTGTGGCCAGTGCAGCCCATCCCTTGGCTACCAATCAACAGAAAAACTGCCAATGACATCAGTTTCAGAGAGAGCACCGGACTTAAAAGAAATGTGCCACTCCAATGGGGACAGTTTAGTCATCCCTGATTGCAGTGGCAGCTCCCCTCTTCCTCGCAACCAGGAACACAGAGGCAGCCAATAAGACTCTCTGCCCATGTGTATTACAGTGCTCAGTAATGCGCATGTGCACAGTTTCCTTCTTGTTGGCTGCTGCCCTGTGCCCCAGGCCCTAGTGTGCCTTTCATGGTGAAGCATTTCATTATTTAAATTGGTGGCTCCTGCCACCGGCCACACACTTCTGAGGAAAGCCAACATAGGGGGTGCCCAATCTTGTGTCGGCATATCTCCTCCCCTCCCCTCCCCCATTAAGTGGTACACTGGGAGCTCACTCCAGTGTGCCAAAATATGGCAGCTCCTGCTGCCTGCCACACAGTTCCCATAAGCAGACATTGGGTGCCCAATCCCCATGTCGGCATCCCCCCAACCCTTGGTGTGTCTTTAAATTTCCCCTTTCTTTACCAAAACTGGGATGCTCACTCCCGGTGTCAGATGCATGCCCCCCCAGTCTGTCAACATCCTTCCACGAGTCAGTATCCCCCTCCCCACCACCATTGTGGCATACTGGAAGCCCACTCCAGTGTGCCAAACTTTTTTTTATCCTGTAAATGAAGAAAACCATCCCTTGCTGTTTTTGTTTGTTTCTTTTAAACCTGAAAAATAAAATGGTCCCTCATTGTCTTCTTGGGTCTACTTCCTCATCCCCTCTCCCCATCCCCACCCTCCCTCTGTGCACCCTTCTCACCCCCTTCCCATACTTACCACCAGAGGTCTGGTGCTGTGATCTTCTATGGACTGGGAACACATCTGAACTCTTCAAAAGCCGAACGCAAAATGATGAAAATCACGGTAAGCTTTATAATGGCATCAATGGCGGGGTTTCAACTTAGGTTGGTATCTCAGCCATTTTTTGGAGTTTTGGCCACAAATTTTCAACATGGGGTTCTTGGGACCCCACCTTGTGAATGATTGAATTGTCATTTTGTTTCTCAGTCCCGAAAGGTGATTTCACAGTCACTGTGCAGAATCATCTTTTGGGACCGATTAACAAAATGACAGTGCCACTGTTCATGAGATGGGGTTCCAAAAAAGGCCATGTTGCAAATTTGGTGAAAAAAATTCCCCAAATGACTGAGTTATGAGTGTGCATTGCACAGTGTTTACGTACACTTATAACTTTGCCAATTTTCATTCCAAATTTCTAACATTGCCATTTTTTCACACTTCCTTATAAACAGTACAGCTGACATTTTTTGCATCCTGCCCAAAATGTGTTTTCACGCCTGTGGCACAGAATGGCACAGTCACTGTGGAAAATCAACTTTTGGGACAGATTAATGAAATCACAGTGCCACTGTTCATGAGGGGATGTCCCAAAAATGCCATGCTTAAAAATTGGTAAAAAAAATGACTGCATTACGAGTGTGAGTTACGCAGTTTCTACTCATACTCGGAACTTCACCAATTTTTCATATTTTCACTTCAGGTTTTCAACACTGCCATTTTTTCACACCTCTTCATGAAGAGTGCAGCTGTCTTTTTTCACATCCTACCTGAAATGTGTTTTCACACCTGTTGTGCTGAATGCTGTGTGAAATCTTTTTGGGGATTGAGTAACGAAATGATAGTGCCATTCTTCATGAGATGTGATCCTAAAAAGCCCATGTTGAAAATTTGTAGTGAAAAAAACAACAAATGCCTGGGGCATTAGGGTTTTCAACCATAATGCCCCACCCTGTAGAGACTGACAGGTGTCAGAGGTGTGACTTGGGGTTGTTGGTTGTAATGCTCATGCCATTGCACCCCCACCTCCACCCTGCAGCCAGTGACAGGCATTGAGGTGTGCTTTAGGGTCTTTGGCCCTAACATTCACTACATTCTCCTATGCTGCACCCATCTCAGCTTATTTCCTTATGGAATGGGGTGAGCGTAAGGGCCGAAGACCCCAAGGCCCACCATGACACCTGTCTGTGTCTGCAGGGTGGGGTGGGGTGGGGTGAGGTGAGGTGGAATGTGGTAAGCTTTATGCCCAATGACTCAAAGCCACACCCCCAATGCCTGTCAGTCTCTGCAAGGTGGGGGTTGGGGATGGCATTGGTTCAATACTTCATTGCCATTCCTATTAAGCAGGTCTCTAACTCTTGCAGTACCAATGCCAATACCAGCAAGCAAACATTCAGCATTGACAAATGCTTGTCTTACTTTAGCTATGGCTTATATAAATAGTCTGAAAAATATTAAAAGGCAGTTGGCTGCTTTTTCTTTTATTCAACACTCTGGTGTAGACATGGACACTAGACTCCAAACATTGATGGAGCTCTCCTAGGCCATGAAAGGTTCATTCAGTGGCCCCTTCTTTTGGTCCCTGGGTTCAGAGCCCTATGGAGGGGGTATTCTTTTTAATACCACCAACATAGAAGTGATCTAGCTTACAGACTTTGGTCCATGTCATGTACTATTACTGGATGCTAAATACAAAGGCACTGTTTTACAACTCACATGTATCTCTACCCCACAATCCAGGAAAGCCCAAATAGATCTATTAAAGCTGATCCAGCTTTATCTCTATATATTGCAAAGCTGGTATTATTTGGTGGAGACTTTAACTGTGTCTTCTGTGCCTTGGGAAGGGGGCACACTGTATGAAAATCTTTTGTGAAATTGCCTTTGTACATTCCCTGAATTAATGTACAAAGTTATACGATGTCTTATGGGGTCTAGTCTCCTAGATGTGGAGTGGCTATGCACTGCATATCTGGGGTGCATAGATGCTCTGCACCCATTGTGCCCCTCAAGTGAGATGCTGAAATGTGGAGCAGACCCTGCATGCACCCACTACCTGGCCCGTCCAAGAGCGGTCATGTGGGGCCAGTCTGGGGGTGGTGCGGGGTCGTGGCCACAGTCCACACCATTCTTGGAGATGTGGAGTGATGAACACAGGTGGGAGTAGGGGGCACAGGCTACACATCCCTGAGGCAGTCATAGCTGCTGTGTGCCCCCTGACAGTATGCTGCCAGCAGTGGCACACCCCATAGGTCCCCTCACCAAGCCTCCCCAGCCTGATGCTACCGCTGCAAGGGTGGATAGTCCCCTCCCCACCACCTGAATCCCTGCACCCATTTGGCTTCCCAGTGGCACACACCCAGGCAAACAGCTGTGTGCCCACCCCATGAATGCTGACACCCTCCCCACACACACACATATAGGGGCACTGGCCCTGTGACTGCAGACACCCCCCCCATCTGGTACTGCTCCACCAGTCAGTCGCCCTGACTTCTGGGCACTGCCCCTCCATTCCTCATTGGTGACTAGTGGATCCCCCATGGCACTGACAGCATCACCCCCTGGTCCCCATACCTGCACATCAGTGCTATGGCATAGGATGGCCAGTGGCACAGTCCTCCTCACACCTCATTGGCCTCTGGCCATTCAAGTATGCTGGGTGTGCACTGTCTACATGTAGTGGCATGCTCACAGCAGTACTTCGATGGCCATCAGCCAGGGAGCTGTGAGGAGGGCTGTGCTACTGACTGTCCCACCCCATGGCACTGACTGGCAGGTATGGGGGTTGGGGGGTTGTCAGTGCTACAGGTGGGAGGAGGAGAAGGAGGAGGGGGGTCCACCAGCCACCTCTTGGCACATGCTGGGGTACCTGGTGGGGTTGGGAAAGTGTGCACCGGGACACAGCCATGTGTGCAGGGAAGGGGCAGGTTGTCATATATCCGGGTGATACACAGCAGTATCCCTGGCATGTAGCAGAGTTGGGGCACATGTTTGTGGGGGGAGGGGCACTTCTGCTACAACAGGGTTGGGGCACCATCATGGTGGTGGGATACTATGGCAACAATGGGGATGGGGCACCACTATGGTGGGGGCTGCTATGGCTACATTGGTCACTGAGCATGGCTGCATGGGTGTGGGTGCCTGTGTTGGCTATTTTTGCACCCAAACCTGTGCCTACATGCATAGGAGATCTATTCTGGGCCTGGGATGTGCATCCAATTGGATGTCCTCCTTGGTCTGCTTCTCCACCACCTGCTGCCCTGCATGGTCCTGCGGGGGTTTGGCCATGGACAAGTGCCCCATGGGTGCATGCAGTTGTGCATACCAAGCACCCTGCAACTGTCCAGGGCTGCAGAACTATGCAGGCAGGTTATGTGCATCCAGTGCACTTTTCCCACCCCTTGGAGAATCCCCCCATTATGCTTATATTGGAAAATGGAATAATACTGTTTTTAAAGGGAATCTGGCTACCACAACAGATTGTTGGTTTACTTTTTCCTATTTACCCTATATTGAGGCTTTTTACTTCCCAGTAAATTTTCTGATCACAAGTTTCTTTGTGTTACTTCAGAGGATTTAAGTTCTAGCAGTATGTGTCCTTGGGTTTGGAAACTAGATTCAGCCCTTCTACAGAATCAAAAAGTATTGTCATTACTAGGGGAACTGGTGGCTGCAGGAAATCAGTCCATGATCTTTACTTCAGTCCTCTAGACTAGTTATAAGACTCTAAAAGGGATTTTTGATCCTTAAAAAAAAAACCAAAAACAAGGTAGACTATTAAAAAAAAAATCAGAATATTTTTACTATTTGCTATTTGGCCACATCACCAACTTCAAAAATGTAATGCTTCTTGCTGCCATCACTGGGATGGCTTATGGGGCCTAAATATGATATGTTCCCTTAAGAAGGAGATGACTACAATACTAAAAAAAGAAGCATTTGTCCGTACTGAACATTTGATCCTTGTAACACAGTTTTTTTTGTTTGTTTTTAATGTTTTGACCCCAACTTTTGAAGAGATCTGTTTTAGGATTCACCTTATAGGCATGATATGTACAAGTTGTAGTATATTGGGTTAAATATCATTTCTCACCAGAGGTGCGAAAACACATCTCAAGCAGGATTTTTAAAATGACACATGATGTTTATGAAGTGATGTGTAAAAATTACTATGTTGAAAGTTTGTGGTCGAAATATTGAAAATGACCAAAGTTATGAGCCTGCTTTCATAAATTTCCAAATAGGTGCATAACTTCATTGTTTTTTTAACATTTTTGCCCTAGATTTTCAATGTAGCCTTCTTATGACCCCACCTCATGAACAAGTGCAGAAAATATTTTCAGTTCCTGCCTGAAGAGTGATTTCACAATTCGCACAGTGACTGTGAAATCATCTTTAGGAATGTGAAAACATATTTTAGCCAGGATTTGAAAAATGACAGCTATCACATTCATGAGGTGCTGTAAAAAAAAATGGATGTGTCGAAAAATTGGGGTCAAAATATTGAAAATGACCAAAGTTAAGACCCTATGTTCATAAATTTCAGCATAGGCTCATAACTATTGTTTTTAAAATGTTTGCCCCAAATTTTCACAATTGTCTGCTTATGACTCCACCTCATGTACAGTTTTGGAGAAAATATTCAACTCCTGTCTGAAAAGTGATTTTGAACAGTGTATCTGGGGGCAACATATAATCTTGTTATGGCATTGAGATCCTGTATGGCATAGTATTCTGTTATTCTCTGTGTAACAAATCTCTGATATTTTAAACTAACAGTTATACCTTTAGTATGCCAGTTTTCCAAAAATAATAAGATTGTTTCACTTAGAATGCTTTGAATTGTTTTAAGCCAGCTTGACTTAATTATCTCAGTGTTATGCCATTTGTATTTTTACTTCTGGCAGAGTAGGGGTAATCTTTTAGTGTTTAAGTGCAATGTTTTTGATCCTATAATTGATTTTCCTTGCTAAATAAAATGCTTTCAGTCTTGGACTCTAGTTCAATCCTAATCAGTGTTGCAGGTGCAGAGTAGCTTAAGCCTAGACTTATCTTATATAATTTATTGAGTGGTGTTTCAAGAGCATCAAAATCCTTGACCACCATATAAACCTTGTATATAATATTTAGCTCTCACAGCTCTAATGAGTGGTTTAAGTGTGTTACCTCCAAACTTCCTATTAAACTCTTGCAATGATGTGGCAGTCTGCTTTAGTTTAGTTTTTAAACATTTAGAATGCTAATTCCAACTATCGTTGCTAGGCAGTTGAAGTCCTAGATAAGTATAATTTGGTACCATTTCAATTTATTCCCACCAATGTTCCAGACCTTGTTACTATATTGTTGTCCAAAGATCATTACTTGGGATTTAGTCTCATTTATTCTCAAATTGTATGTACTGGCATGTGATTGCAAAATTTTAAATTTAGTTATTAAGCCTGACTGTGTCAGAGAAAAGAGCACTAAGTTGTCGGCCTATGCTAATGCTGCACATTATTTTAGTGAGTATTTTAGGAGAGTCATTATGCGAGTCAGCAAGTTGTTGTAGCAATTTATTAACATACATGCAGAATAATAACGGAGCTAGGACACAAGCTTGTCTTACACCTTTGTATGTTGTGAAGGTTATAGAATATTGTCCACATCTTTCCTGTCTTATTTGGGCCCAGGTGTTTGTATATAATTCTCTAACTATTGCAATAAGATCATGTGATTTATCCCAATTCTTCATTAATTGTTATAATAGATTACATGAAACAGTATCAAATCCTGAGCTGAAGTCCACAAATAATGTATAAAGTCTTTGAGCAGTCCAACATATTTTTCAAAGAGATGTCTTAATATATGACAATTATCAGTAGTGCTATATCCTGAGCGAAAGCCAGCTTGCACCTCTGAAAGACCCCCTAGACTGGCCACGTGTTCCAGTAATCTATCCAGGATAATTGTTGCAAAGATTTTGCCTATTGTATCTAATAAGGACGTGGGTCTATACATTTTGGGATCATTTTTATCATCCATTTTACATATAGAAACTACTATTGCTCATTTCCAGGAACAGGGGAAATCAAGATCTGACAGCACTGGTTAAAATAAAATGTAAGAATAAAAGCCCACTACGATGGTGAACATAAATAGACTTCAGCAGGTATAAAATCTGTTCCAGCCGCTTTCTTTTTCTTCAAAGAGCTAATGGCAAAATATACTTCAGAAGCCTTTATTGGATCAAAGTGCATCATATTTACCTCGTTCTTATTACTAATCAGTATAATGTCTGGATCATAAAATCTATTAGTGGAATGAGAGATCCATACTTTAATAAGAATATAGCTATCTATTTCATAGTTGAGGTTATTAGTATCCCTGGCTACAATTAACCAGTATGAATGAAGGTTATTTTTTCTGATTACTGCCAACATTCTATTACATTGTCTTATTTGGAATTCCATTTGTTTATATTTCAGTAGATATTTGTACTGTTGCCTCATCTGGTTTAATTTCTTATAGCCAATTTTGTCTTTATTATGTCTATAGCACCTAATTAGTTTGTTCAGTTATTTCTTAGCTTTACAACAGCCTTTGCCGAACCATGCTTCTTTTATTTTTAACTTTTTATTATTTGATGTAGATGTTAAAATAGTTCTAATTTTCAAGATACATCCTGTAGTTTGTCTTTAATCTGTAACTTTCTATTAATCAGCGGTATTAAAGAGGTTATAAGAGCATCAATAACTTGCAATGTGGAATTTTGATACAGCACGTGCCTACTAATGGTGTTCTTATTTCTAATCTCCATTTGTGGTAATCCTTGTATGTATCTGCTATCACTTCTGGTAAACTTCATATTAACTGCTACTGGAAAATGATCACTATCTACCCTCTTGTTTATGTAACACTTGTCCTATAAGTCCATATTTCCATTCCAGAACAGAAAATCTATAATTGTTGGGCCATGTGGTCCATAACGAGTGTAATTACGAAGTTCATCTCGTTCGACTCTGCCACTTATGGGGGCAAGATAATGTGTCTTAAGTATGTTTATAGGTCTTGCACCCATTTTATTGAGCTTCTTATCTTTTGTTCATCTTGCCCATTTATGTGTGCCAATATGGCACCAATTATGAAATGAACTATCCATATAACTGTCAAAATCTCCTAGCCTGGCATCAAAATCACCACAAAGGAAAATGTTGTCACAGGCTGATACTGCCCAGCTATTATGTATTAGATCTTCCAACGTTTCTCAAATATCCTCTGAATAATATTTCAAGTTAGTGGGTTGTGTATATATGCATTAATTAAATAAAGTTCAACATTATAAATTGCAAGCATTAAGGAGATGAAGTTGGCATTACCAGTCAACAAGTCGGCTTTGATATTCTGATTAATTTTCCCCCAAACAAGCAAGCCCCCCACATATTTGTCAATATTGGCCACTCTTTTGCCTGGAATATGATGACTGACATAACCATTTAATGAGATAGCATTTTCAGTTGTGTGTTATGTTTCTTGTAGAGATATAATGGTGTACTTCTTTATATATTCTAGCCATTCTTTGTCAGCAAATTGTGATTGTATTCCTGCTATATACCATGTCAAGAATGACACATTTTCTTCTTCTGTAGCCTCAGGTAAATGGTCAGTTAATCAACTGTACATCATCAAGACTTCATATTTGTTTGAAACAGGAATATTGTAAGTGTAATCCTCCCCGCTTACTTTACACAGTTAGCTACCCCGGTACCCTTGACTGGGCACTGATATTTAGAAATGGTACGATCCCTAGCGTTGGGAATTTTTACCAGGCTCATTACTTCTAGAGGTCAAAAGGAGTGGGGGTGTACAAAAGCAATGCTATTATCTATTAAGGTATTTACAAACCCAGGTCCTGGTGAGATAGCATTTTGCTAGGGCTATGCTAGACCTATACTTCTGGAGGGGTACCCAGTAAATCCACACACAGGAAGCAATAACATACAGTAACTATCCAAACCATAGTTGGGGTTCTACAGTGTGATTTTATTCTGAAAGATATTCTCTAAATCAAAGGTGGACCCCCAAGGTTTATACATTGTGGCACAAGGAATTGGCAGAACAACAAAATAACTGTATCTGACAGAAAATCTATGTATTCCCATATTTCGTAGGACATTGTACTTCTTGCACTGGCATTCCCATATGGCATAGGACTCTTACAATACTCTCTCAGTGGCACTGGCCACAGCATGAACATTTCGTCTAGTGGCACTGGCCACAATGGGACATTTCTTCTAGTGGCACTGGCCCCAACTGAACACACATTTCCCATTTAGCATAGGACTTTTACATTTCTTCCAGTGGCACTGGCCTCAAACAGGAAATACTTCTAGTGGCACTGATGACAACTGAGCACACATATGGCTAATTACTAGCACAACCCACTCCGGGGGTAAAATTATCTTCAGGCATTGGCCACTATGTCCAAAATAACCAGGCACCATTACAGAACCTGTAGTCCTGAACTGATTACTCCAGATGGGGGACTGCACATCTTTTACTCCCAAATCCATACCCAGCCATTCTTTCAGAGTTACACCTTAAACATCTTGAACACACTTGGGTAAATGCATCATTGAATTAACTTTTTCATCCAGCATTTAAGAAGCACTACACTGGTAGTGTGAGAACTAAAGTCCTGAACAATGTCAATTATTCATGCATCTGGACCCCACAATTGTCAGCCAACTTTAAACTGAGAACAGTCTCAAACTTCTGAACAAAACAGGTGTACATTTCCTTTTTAGCCAGAGACACACCAAAACAACAGGTACTTTCTTTTGCAGCACAAAGTCAGATCTTACTCACTGTTAGAACATTACAGGCAGCTTCAGATTGTCCTGGATCGAAAAGGAGATTGCTCCTAGGATCCATCCACTAGCAGTCCATTTCACCCCTCTGGGTGAAAATCAGGAGATCCTTCTGTAAACAGCAGTTTTCACCACTTCTGTTGGCAGGCTGGAGTATACCAGGACTAGGGTGAGAAATCAGGCGTTCTTCTCAGAGCCCACAGATGAGCACTCCTCACACTTCAAACTGCAGACTACAACTGACTGAACACAACCGACTACTCTCCCAAGATTCTAAAACTCCCCACTCACAGGTGCTGTGTCTTATGCTGCTGTGAGAGTTGTAAATGACCTCATCTCTCTCATCTCAGCTGAGGCCAAGTAAACAAGAGAGCAAATAGGTGAAAACCCCATTTAACTGGTTATTCGCCAGCTGTCTTTTCCTACCTAGCACTGACACTGATGGTATTCTAGTAACCCCAGGGGACTGAGTGGTTACACCCACTCCTGCCAGGCAAATGACTGTCCACAGTCATATCTCCACCCAGCACCAAGCCATCCTATCCTCTGTGTTACCTACAGGGAGGTAGTGCTACTTCTCCCCTATCATGTGCCAGGCACAGGCAGGCAACACTAAGGGAACAGAGGCCAGCTGATGAAACTTCAGCCCCTATCCTACAATCTATCTATGGATTCTCAGTGGCTCCAAGAAAAACTGCTTGAAGCATGCCCTAATAGACCAGTCCTGAGAGCCCCTACTGCAGATCAGGACCCCAGTCTGTCTATCCCCCTAGCCCTCTAGAGAAAATCTATCTGACTAAGCTGTCTACTGGGGAACCTATCCCCCCAACTTCCCAGGGTACCTGTGAACAACAAATAAAACATACATTACACTGCATTACATTTTCCCACAATTTCACACCTGCGAAGAAAACATCTTAACACCCTGTTAACCATAAACAATTCTAAAAACACTCTAAGACAAGTATTTGTCGATGCCGAATGTTTGCTTGCTGGTTTTGACATTGTTAGTGCGAATGAGTATAGAATTATGTACTGTAGGTGTAAGTACTTCTGTGGCCCTATCAGAATTAATGGCAGATTGTCCTGCATTTCTGTCTCCTCTTAAAAGTATAATATTTTACAACATCTTGCAAAAAGTAGTGTGACAGGGAGCAGGCAAGTGCTTAATTACAGGAAATGCAAGTACTTGCAAATTGGACTGTGTGTAGTGCAGCACATTATTAATGGAGATGTGCTGTGATTGCATCCTGCCCCTGGGTTGGGGAAGGGTGAAGGGGCTCAGGAAATGCAAATATCACAGGTAGAGCATAGAAAAGAAGCAGAACAATGAAATGTTCTCCAGCACCCATAAATCCAGTATGCTTTATGAGAAGCTTAGTTTCTGACTGAAATAATATGTTATACTAAGTATCAAAAGCTGCAAGCAGGTTGGTAAGTATGTTACAATGTTGCACATTGTTTCTGTAAGGAACTGATAAAAGGTTGACAGATTGCGTAGCAACAAGGTTGCAACTCCTAGTAACAGTGCTGCACAATCTTTAGGTAACAATAGAGGAAAGTCACAGTGTTTTGTTTTTTAAGTACCGACTCTGATGTGCAACAGTAAGACTGCAAAAAGCTATCATGGATTCCTGTTGTGTTTTCAGATTTCTTTTTCTTACTTGTGTTACATCCAAATTAATAAAACAAGCAAGTAAAGCAAGTGTGCATGTATAGGTGTCAAGTACAAAGCAATGGCAGGCTACCACCTGTGTCCCCCTCCAACGAAAAAAGAAAGACGAGAGAGAGAGAGGTAGTACTAGGGGACAACAAAATGTCACAGTCACATAAAGCCTACAAAATGATCTATTTACTTTTCCAGGTGGCCATGTTTACAGGGCAGTAAAAGAATGCTGAAAGAAATAGTGGACTTCTGACATCCATGTCAGAGAAAGAGAGTGAGAGAGAGAGAGTGGCAATGAGAAGGGGGTGTTCCAGAACCCAGAACCAGGCTAGATAGAGGGAGACAATAGGTGACCCTAGAAAGACATCTGCTATAAATATATTTTTTTTTTACTGGCATCAGTGTGACACTGTGTAAATGGTGAAGGACACGCTGGCAAAATACATCCTTGTAGTCACAGAAATAATATTTAAAACTGTAGCTGTAAATGAGCATGGAACATCCATCAGACAGATCTGGGTTTGAATCCCACAATCTGCCACTTGCATACCTGGGCATGCAAGTGGCAGATTGCCTCTGAGCTGGTCACTAAACTTTTTTGCCTCTGAACAAGTCACTTAAGCACCCCAGTGCTCCCAGGTCACCCCTGAAAACAAGCACATATGCCTAGTGGGCCCTATCTGGTTAACAAAGAATTATATAAATAAATACAAAATGTGTAGAATAATTCCACAGAGACAGACATGCATTATAATAGTTAATTTTTTTCGTTTATTTATTTAGTTTTTGTTGACCAGGTAAGTGCACTAGACAAATTCTGCCTATTTTCAGGCATGACCCAGGGGAGGGGGATACAGATGAATGCCAACTGACCTTGAACCCAGATTAAGCTGTTGGTGGTATTTTTAGTGAATGGGGGAAATTTGGCCAGGACACTTTTTGAGAAGTGCCATGGGATCTTTAGCATCCACCTGAACTACCACCAGAACAGGCAGATGGGACCTCGGTTTAATGTCTCATCTGAAAGATGGCACCTCAGGAGTGCAGCACCCCCCTCATGCTGCACTACAGTGTCAGTAGTGGGATATTAACCCAAGTGCCTGGTATGGGGATAGAACCCACAGCCTTCTGATATCCTGGCCTCAGCGGCAAGTGTACTACCTGCTGAGCCACTGACACTGCACATTGGAAGGTATCTGTGAATGGTAGTAGCATACCTGGCAGCTTACTCTTTGCAGAATAGGTGGAAACTGTATGATGGGTTACTACAAGAGGTTTAAGTACCAGTAAGATGTTGAGTTTATCATTAGATGCTGCTGAGCATTGCTGGGGCAGGAGTGACTACTTCTGTCAGAGTGGGTCCCCCCCCAGGAGCAGGGGTGGGTTGGGGGAAAAGCCATATAATGGATCCTTACAAGATGTCAAAGTACCACTTGGGTTAATATCCCACTACTGACACTGTAGTGCAGCATGAGGGGGGTGCTGCACTCCTGAGGTGCCATCTTTCAGATGAGACATTAAACCGTGGTCCCATCTGCCTGTTCTGGTGGTAGTTCAGGTGGATGCTAAAGATCCCATGGCACTTCTCAAAAAGCGTCCTGGCCAAATTTCCCCCATTCACTAAAAATGAGCTGGGGAGCCTGTTGAGTGATGATCATGGTACTCCTTGCAAAGTGGCATCCCCAGAGAGAATTAAATTAATTATTTTTTTTTTAAACTTTGTTTATGCACCTCTTGTATGGTGGGGATGGTGCCTTATCCCCCTGTCAGCCCTGTCATGGACCCGCAACACTCCCGCAACCTCGCCACCACCTCAGCTGCAGGGACGGGGAGGACCATGGTTTGCACCCATGGATGGCCCACCCAGAGGGGAATGAGGGGTGGAGATCAAGATCACCACTGAGCACCCACCACCCTGACTTATGCTGGGCTTTGTTCAGGCCAGAGGGAGTGGGAGTCCATCAGGGGCTTCCTTGTGTGTGCACAAGAGGGGATTTCTACTTGGATGCCCCTGGAGGCATGAATTTGCAATGACTTCCAGCATGTGATGGGCACACTTCCACATCTGCCTGCATGAGGTTTGTTGCCACCTCAAGTTGATCCCAGGTGTTCTCTGGCTGCAGTGACCCCCAGCCTCCATTGGGAGTTGCCAAATACTGGGGATCCATACCCCACCCAGGACAGAAGAGCAGTCCTCTAGACTCTTGATCCTCTCCTCCCCCTCCAACCCATGATAACCCAAGAAGACTCCCATACCCAGGTCACCGGCGTGGCATGAGGTAAGGTGTCCAGTGCCTCAGCCCTCAGCACCACTGGGCCAGCCCATTTATTGAATTATTGATTGCTTGATTTTTTTTAATAATGTATTAAGCTACAGAATGGTCCTCGAGTAACAAGTGCCCATTTTCAAGGTCAACCTACAGTAAATAAGCACAATAATACAGAGAATGAAGGAAGGGAGAACAGAAAGCTGGTTAGCATATCTTTGGATCCTGGGGGGAAGGTGCTCACAGTAATGTCATGACCCACTGCTGGGCCAGCAGTGGATGACACTTTATGCTTATTAAATAACCCCCTTCCACTAGGTATATGGTAAAGCTCTCTAAGGATTGTGATACTTTGCCTTTTAACCTTCAACTGGGTCGTCTCAGATCTGGTGTTACTGTTCCATGGAAGTTGCCTGGACAGTGTCTTTACCTGGGAAAGCCCATTCTAGCACCTAAGTGACTGAGATAATACCACCCCCCAGGAACTAACTAGAGTAAACAATAACCATCAATCCCACCCTACAATATACAATGTATAATAATGCACATGTGAGGTGAAATTAAAAGGACCATTCCTGAGGTAACAAAGTCATGATTGAAGGTGGTCACCAAGAGAAACGGGTGCAAGAGACCAATGTGGTTCACTAAGAAGGTCAGAGAAGCTGGACCACCAGCGCAGTGGTAGAGCTACCACTTGAGACACCAGCAACCCAGGTTTGGAAACGAGCCTGGGTTGCTGGAGGGCTGACTGTGGAGTGGAGAATTGAGTATCCAGAGGGGCACTGTGCTCCTCTGGGGAGGGTGAGCTGTGGGTCCTGTTGCTTTACCACCTCCTGGGGAACCATGAGTGGAGGTACAATGGAATTGCAGAGTGAACGGCTGGGGAGAATGTTGACCAAGGTCTGGAGCGGTGCCATATTCCCATATGCCCTTGTCTCCTTGAATCTCCTTGTTTGCTGTCATTCTCTGGGGTAGGAGGCACTGAAATAAGGAAAATCCTCGCACTTGTGTCTGGAGATGGGCCCCAGGCCCTTAGCCATATGCCTAGACTCCTGGGGGGGGCTCAGCTAGCATGCCTGATGCCCTTAATGGACTGGAGGGGGGATGACCTGGGATCCCCCTCCTCCATGCCCAGGGAATAAACCACAGCCAGATGGGGGTTGGTCCTCTGAAGCATCCTGGAGATGCCTGGTGGAGCACTGGGAATCCCAGAGGATAGGAGCAGGTGCCAAGTAGAAGGGGGCAAATAAACAGAGACTATAAAAAAAAGAAGTTCAGGGAGGCAGTGAATGTTGAGAAAAAGGCCTTCATCAGAAACAAGAAATGGCAGAGGGATGAAGAACAGAGTGAGTACCAGGTGAAATCAAGGCAGGCCAAGAGGGTAGTGAGGGATGCAAAAGCAGACACAGCACTGCTTATCATGGAGGGGTGAAGGGTGAAAGAAAAAGCAGTTTTTTTAGATATATGAAGGGAAAAAGAAAGACATGAGGAGGAATTATTAGGCTATCAGAAGGGGCAGGGTAATAGAGGAGGACATGCTTAAGGCAGCTGTTCTTAATGACTACTTCTGCTCAGTTTTCAAAGTACAGGACTGTGGGCCTTTGCCATAAAGTAGAATAAAGGCTGCTGATAGGGATATCCCAGAAATGAGGCAGGAAATATTTGCAAGTGAAAGGATCGGAAAAGGACTGGCAGCCCTGAAGATAGATAAGGTCTTTGGGCCAGATGGGATGCTCCAAGATTGCTCAGAGAACTGGCATCAGAACTGGCTGCTCTCTTGGCAGAGCTACTCAATAGCTTGAGTCAGTCAAGGTGGTTCTAAAAGACTGGAGGACAGGGGATGTAGTTCTGTTCCAGAAGGATGGGGACAAGGAGCAACTGGGTAACTACAGGCCTGTCAGTCTTACCTCTGTTGTGGGTGAACTGATGTAGACACTAGTCAAAGAATATATAGCTTGTTTAAACTAGTGAGGGGGAGACTTAGAGTGGCAAGGTACTCATCCTTTTTCACAAACAAAAGGGAACTCTCCGGCCTCTCCCTATCAACCAATGAATTTGAATCAAGAACAATCAGGGTAAGAGGAAAAGGAGAGGGCAGTGATAGATACTGGGAAATGATGTGCATCAATGATAGGAGTCTTGGCAACAAAATGCCAGAACGTTAGGAGATGGTCACAGAAGGGAGCATTGACCTGGTGGGTGTGACAGAGGCATTGTCAACCCTTAATAGCAAATGGGACATGACCAAACCAGGTTACTCACTGTTCAGGAAGGACAGAGTAAACCACAGAAGAGGTGGAAGAGTAGCACTGTATGTAAAAGAAAGGATAGAGCCAACTGAGATAGACAGCCTAGGGGATTCAAGAAAACAAGAAACTCTGTTAGCACTGACAAGGAACAGGAAATAGGAAACCAGTCAGGATTGGGGTGGTCTATAGACCACCAGATCAAGATCAAGGGGCAGAAACTAGGGTAGATGCCTAGGAGGACATCCAAGTCTGGGGAGGTAGTGGGGGACTTTAATATGCCAGTCATAGACTGGAAAGTTGCAGTTGTGGCAAGTAATGTGCTCCCTCCTTTATCTACCCCCCTTTTATCAGTTACCCTCACTTACTACCTGTATGAGTTCCTATCCCATTTTCCAGAAATGTTATCTCCCTTTTTAACTGCCACCCTCTGTTATCCACCACCCTCTTTTATCTGCCAATATTTAGGATGTATGGAGGTTGGCAGATAAAAGAGGGTGCACTTGACTATGAGTCATCTCCTGAAGTATGCATGCTAGGAGGCATTCCTAGCTCAGCTAGTCTAGTGTTCAACAAAGGAAGAGGTTCTGTTGGATCTGGAGCTCAACAACAGTGAGAGGATCCAAAATGTGTTAATCCAGGAGCCACTTCATTCCAGCCACCACAGAACAGTAGCGCTGGAGGTTCAGATAGGGGCTGCCAAGGGAGCAAATGCAGAAAGTGTATGCGGCTTTAAAAATGCAGATTTAAATGGAATGATTGGGAGCTATTGGAAAGAAGCACATGGAGAATATTATTGGTAGAAAGAGTGGAGGAAACATGGGAAGAATTTTAAAAAGCAATGACTGAGGTGGCAGAAAGCTCAGTTGAGAAAGTGCCCAAAGGAAAAAGGGCAAGGGGCCCAATGTGGTTCATGGCCAAAATAAAGATGGCAGTAAGAGCCAGAAGGAGGGCATTACTGAAGAACAGAAGAAGCCAAATGGGGGAGAATAGAGAGAAGTACAACAAAGGTAGCCAGCAAGATGGTGAAGGAGGCCAAGGGGGAGACTGAACGCAGGCTTGAGGTGGGACTGAAGGAAGGGTAAAAGGCATTCTTAGGTACATCTGGGAGACGTGCAAGGTTAACGGGGGTATCGTAGGGCTGAAAAGTGATGAAGGATGGGAGCAGCAGGACAAAGGAAAGGCAGAGATACTGAACAAAAAATTTTGTTTCATCTTTACTAGGGAGAAGGATAGGCCACTATCAAAATGTGGGTTAAGAGCAGAAGACTGGAAAGCAAGTGATCAGCTAGCATGGCTAGAATAACAAGGAGTAGGATGTCCAAGAAGGTTGAAGGTAAATAAATCTAATGGGACTTGACAGCTTACAACTAAGCATGCTTAAGAAGGTAGTAGAGGTGCTAGCTGGACCACTTGCAGATATATTCAGCTGCTCATTGTACACTGGAAGGTGGTTCCTAGGGACTGGAGGACAAGAGACATGGTCCAACTACACAAGAGTGGAACAAAAGGATGAGCCAGGAAATTATGCTAACATACATACTAGCATACTAAACGCCAGTAGAATAGGCCTAATAGTCTTTTGAGTCTGCTTGATTTTCAGCACCCACACTGAGGGCTGATTTTGGTGTCCTCCCCTTCCCCTTGGGTTATACTGTCCCCAGCTGCAGATGTACCAGCTACATTGGGTATGGTCAGATTTACCCTCCCCCTATACCTGTCCCATCCTCTCTTAAACCTGCCACAGTGTCCACCTCTACCAGCTCCCTGGGCAGTGCATTCCATGGATCCACCATCCTTTCAGTGAAAAAACACCTCCTCTCCCCTCTGAGCCTGCCCCCTTCCAGCTTACACCTGTTTCCTCTCATTGTTCCCTCCTCCTTCCTTTGGAGCACCCTGACTGGGCCCCCTTATTGATCCCTTTTACGTACTTAAAAACCTCTGTCATGTCCCCCTGTCCCTCATCTCCTCCAGGGAGTACATGTTGAGCTCCCTGAGTCTCTCCTCATGGGTCCTGTCCCTCAAGCCCCAAATCATTTTGGTTGCCCTTCTTTGGACCTTCTCTAGGATTGTAACATCCCTCTTTAAATGTGGTCTCCAGAACTGCACACAATACTCGAGATGTGACCTAACCAAGCAGTTGTACAGGGGGTAGGATCACTTCCACCTTTCTCGAGGAAATCCCCCTTGCAATGCATCCCAGCATCCTATTTGCCCTTGCTGCTGCCCTACTACAGGTCTCAGAGTTGTTTATTTTGACATCTACCACTACCTCCAGGTCCCTCTCACTCTCTGTGACTTGAACTTAGTCTCCTCCCAGGGTATACCCCTGGCTTGGATTTCTGACTCCCAGGTGCAGAACCTTGCAATTCCCCACATTTAATTTTAGTTTCCATTTTCCTGACCACCTTTCCAGACCCTTCAGATCCTCCTGCAAGGCCACCTTCCCCTCCTCCTTATCCACCACTGCACCCAGCTTTGAGTCATCTGCAAAGAGACTAATTTCACTCCTGATCCTCTTCCTTATGTCTGAGACATAGGCGTTGAACAGGAGGGGCCCCAGCACCAACCTCTGGTTCAGAGGGCCAATTTCCTGTCCGTCTTAACAACTGTCTCCCTACCCCAGTTTCCTTCAGTTTAGCCAGCAGGCCATTGTAGAGTACTGAATCAAATGCCTTGCTGAAGTCCAGAAAGAGGATGTCCACCAGCCTCCGGCTAATTATAGACAAGTCTGATGTCTATAGTGGGAAAACTTATGGAGTCTACACTCATGGAGGAGCTAGTAGCCTTCTTGAAGGAAAATGGGCTACAGGACCCCAGACAACATGTGTTCACAAGAGCAGATCTTGCCAGACAAATCTTATCGACTTCTTTGATGGGGTGACTAGGGAAGCCACTATGGGACAGGCAGTCAATTTAGTATACTTGGATTTCTGGCAGGCCTTTGACTCAGTCCCCATGCAGAAGGCTGGTCACAATGTTAAAGGACTTAGGGCTGGATGAAAAATGGATGATTTGGACAGTGAACTGCTATGGGGAAGTAGTAAATGGGAGATTTTTTAGAGGTAAAGAACGCAACAAGTGGAGTACCTCAGGGGTTGGTGCTGGGCCTGGTCTGTTTCAAAGTGTTTATTTGTGATGTAGAGGAATGGGCCAAGATTGGCCTCTTCACAGACAGCACAAAGATCTGCACAAAGATGGACACAGAGGAAGGGATCAGAGAACTCGCAGAGGATCTTGGTCAGTTAGGGAGACGATATGGCTGCTGGGTTGTAATGTTTAAAAATGCAAGGTGATACACATTTGAAGAAGGAGCCCAAGAGTTCGGTATGAAATGTGTGAAGTGGTGGTGGTACTGGAAGGCACCATGGAAGAAAAAGACCTAGGTGTTATGATATTAGAGGGCCTACAAACAGCAGCACACTGTAATAAAGCTCTAGATAAGGCAAACAGACGCAATCACTTTTCTTGGCTCATTTAAGTGTCTCCCCCCCTTCCTGATTTGCACCAACCTGCATTTTTTTCTCTTTATTTTCTGCTGTTTCCTTACTTAAATCCATCTTTTTTCTGCAGGTCTCATTTATTTCTGGCCGCACCATCTCATGCTTCACATTAAAAGCCTTTCAGTGCCAGATTTTTAGCATGAAGTAAATGCATCTCCTCTTCCAGGTCCCAATGCAGGTTCATTATCAGTGGGCAGTGTGTTATTGAGCATCAGTGCAGGTCAGAGGATGAGCTCCACTAAAGTGCTCATAAATCCATTACTTTCTCAACACCAACTCCCATTCCTTGTAGTTCACCCCCCCCCCCCCGCATGTACACTTGCCAACCCTCTAAAACTGCCTGGCTGTAGTGGTGCCAACCAGGTGCATACTGTGTGATCCTTAGGAAATCACTTAACTTCCTTGTGCTCCCAGGTCACATCTGGAAACAAGCTTCAGCTCAGTGTGCTGCTCCTGGTTAAACAAACTTCCCTTCCCTTCCCTTCCCTCATCCCCATTTGCCATGATGATTCCCACCCCACTCCCAACAGAATGTGCAGCTAATCTTCCCATTCAGACTGATCACCCCCCTTCCCCAGATAGCACCCTGTGATCCACAGTCACACAACTTCATTTGTGCCACTGATGGTGTCCAATAAAGCCCCTCCACTCAGCAACATGGTTGGGTGCAAGGGGGTCACACCTTGTTATTCAGACTGTAGCTAACTGTGGTGGTGAGTGGAGTGACTTTGCCAGTCAGTATCAGCAGCATAGTGCTAGTGGGGGGTCACACCATGTTATTCAGACTGTAGCTAGCTGTGGTGGTGAGTGGAGTGGCTTTGCCAGTCAGCATCAGCAGCACAGTGCTAGTTGGGGGTCACACCTTGTTATTCAGACTGTAGCTAACTGTGGTGGTGAGTGGAGTGACTTTGCCAGTCAGCATCAGCAGCACAGTGCTAGTTGGGGGTCCCACCTTGTTATTCAGACTGCAGCTAACTGTGGTGGTGAGTGGAGTGACTTTACCAGTCAGCATCAGCAGCACAGTGCTAGTCGGGGGTCAGTGATCAACTGGGACAGGAGAGTTAGCTACACATTCTGTTGGGGGTGGCTGTGGGGATCATCATGGCAATCAGAGATGAGGGGGTACCACTGGAGTCAGGTAGTTTTAGGGGCTTAGCAACAGTAGAATAAGTGATTTTTTTTGGGGGGGGCACTAGTCAGAACAATAGGAAATGGGAGTTGATAGCCTAGGGTTGGTGTTTACCAGCACTTTGGCAGAACAGTAACGATGGGATAGAAACTAGTGAAACAGGACATTAGCAGGGAATTAAAGTAAAAACAAAAGGAATACAGTCTAAATACAGCTTGAAACAAAATACAAGTACTAGTAATAGGAGGTGTTTTACTTTATCGCCCTTCATCATCAGTTTGCATCGCACTCAGAAACAGAACCTCGTCAGATGCAAAAACTATCTACATACAAGACACAAAACTACAGGAACAGATTTGTAGCTTCATTATGCATATCTCAACCTCTCTAATCTTATACTTCAGGACACAGCAGTCCAGGAGTGGCTCACAGCATTACAGAACTGTCTCCATTTCAGTGTCAATGCAGCTGCAGTTAGTGCCACAGACAAACAGGCCTCAGCATGCGCCTTTGTCCATTTTCTTTTAGCTCAGAGTCACCACTCAACCTCTCACATGCTTTACTGCATTTTCATTTTAATATTATGTTTATTTCATGTTATGTTGATATTCGTAAAGAGCTCCAAGCCTATTTGGATGGTACACTATGGAAAAATAAATACCTTGCCTTGCCATTTAAAATCCAATTAAAAAAAACAACACTGCAACCAAGTCACACCACAAAGTTCTAACCCCTGCACCCCCTACTGCCAAATCCAAGTTCTGCTTTGCCACTTACTTCCCTTTCTCTGGTCTTATCTGCTCCATGCTTTCTGTATTCTGCAGCGTCAGAGTTCCATCCATATCACTGCTGTTGCAGCTGTCACTGAAGTCAGCGGCAGCAAGTGGGAGCTGCGCCAGCTCTCCTCCCTGAGACTGGTGATGGCATCAGACATTTTCACTGGAACAGCAGACAAGTTGTCCCACTCTGGTAGGTACAGTAAGGGGCCAGCACCCATTAGTACAGATGGCATGAGTGCCTGCAAGAGTAGCACCTTTAGAGGTTTTTTCCCAAATGGGTGTTGCTCTACATGCTAGGGGGTTTGTGTTTCACCTTGCCAACTCAGAATGATCCCGGTGTAGTAGTTCAGACACATGGTATGGTGCAATGTAGCCAGGAGAGGGATAAATCTTTATCTGCCGTGTCCTTGAAGAGAGGAGCAACTTAATCAGCTGACTTCCATCTTCTTGCCTTTTCCATCCCAACACCTCATCTCACCCACTGTTTCTCCTTGTGACTAGTATGGGACTCAGATACCATGCAGCTGATGTCACGAAACATGTTGATTTGCTGGCTGGCCAACTGGGGGAACAGCACTGGAAAGCCATATGTGCAAGGACCATGCACACCATACTGGCAGGGATTTAGATTACAGTAAAAACAAAAATAAGAGAGGGTTCAAAAACGGTGGTTCATTTGAAACCTGATGAACCCCAGCTGGCAAACATCCTTCTGATACAACCACACACACAGCCATCATATAAGTAACTCCTTTAGTGCAGTTAGGTAGTCTCGCTAGGTAGGCTTTTTGTGCCATTCTCCAAGTAACAACAAAAATACCTGTATAATTGCATGGACTGTTTCTGTGTACTGTTTTAGAACCTTATTGTTACCACATAGCTGATTCTCATGGGGTGGGCAGACCAAGATAGCACCAGTCTAGAGATAGGAAGAAGCTGCAAGCAGTTACAGGTGAGGGGGTCACATTCACTTGTCATAGGATAAAGATTTTTGTTTGGGGGAGGGTGGCCTGTGAGATAGTCAGTGTCTCCACAGGGTTTACTGAGGTATTTAACTCTGTCACCAAAGGACGTTGCTCTCCTGACAGGTACATGAACCTTCTTATAAGCAGGACAGTTAAAGGGTCAAGGATCAGGAACTGCCTGAGACATTACTGAGAGCCCTGCAAACCTGCCTGCTTATGACTGTCCCATATCAAGTAACAGCTATTTGCTCTACTGCCGCTCTAATCATACATCGGAAGCTTTTATTCTACTCTTTTTTCAGATCTGAGACAGAGGAGGGAAGCGATCGAGACGTCAATCCACAAACAGAAATACACCAGTTGTATTGCCAATCATAAACACACCTCAATAAGCAGCATCCCTTGGTCTTTACATTTTACACAAAAATTCCTAAGGCTTCAAATGACATATATGCCACTGTGACATCTTTACCTTTTCTTGGGTTTCATCAGTCCGATCGGCCATTGCAGCCGCCACGCTTCATCCTATTTCATGCTCTGCTTAGTGTGAATTCTGGTCAGGATGGCAGCTGTGACACAAAAGGCAGGCTCATGTCTGTACTGAGCATCAGTTGGCCAGCTGATGATGGGAGGAGGCTGTAGTGCAAAAGACTCAGCTCAGGCACTAGGAAGCTGATTGGTGGGGCTGCAGTTTGGGGGGGAAGGGTTACTGGATCATGGGGGCAGTGCCACATCACATTTGGCATTAGGGAGCATGTTAGAGGGAAGCCAAGGCACCAGCTGTGTTGAGCAGTGAGCGTGTCTTAAAGCACCAACTCCTCCAATTTTTAAAGGGACAGTAAACAAAAATGACAACTAATATAAATAAAAAAAATGAAGGTCCAAATGAGGGGGGTCATTTGAACCTGATGAACCCCAGCTGGCAATGACCCTGTTAGGCAGTGAGGTGAAAAGAATAAGAAAATTTGTGACCCGGCACACGTACCCCCCCCCAAAAAAGTGCATTTGCTCCTGACTCCTGAGCTCCCAGATTTTGGTGAGCCTCTGGGTGACACCGACATAGCAGTTGCCCAGTGTGGTGCACTTGCCCGAGTCATGGCTAATTTGCTCAACGTGTGCATTGTTGGTGTGGAGCAGGGTGAACTCGAAGTCGTTGCTGCCGTGGCACACAGTCACGGCATGGTTGCCAGAAGACAATGAAAGCTGAAGGGGCTGAGGATCGGAAGGCACTTGTTGGGGTGTAAAGAGCCCTTTTTCTAAACCAGCGTTTGATATACAGAAATAACAATTATTGCACATTTATGATGACAATTGTAATGTTAAGAATTCAGTTATACCATAGAGGAATATTTAATATAGTATATTAAAAGGGACACAGTCAACCTGTTTTTCATCATATTATTTCTGGTTAAAAACCTACATTTTATGATTGCTTACCTTCGCTAACATTCATTGACGCGGCTGTTTGTTTTGTCCGTCTCCTTGTTTAGTAGAACTGAAATGCATGCTAATGTATATTTATAAACAGCCTTGTTTTGTTAACAATCCTGGATCTGTTCTTACTGCATACATCCCAAGCATTAGAATCACCCCCAAACAGTGCAGTTACTCATGAGGAAGTAGTCTGTTTTCCTCCCACTGCATCATGAGTGAATAGGCTGTGTTGTGGGTGTTCCCAAGTCCAGGAAAGATGTAGTTAGAGCTGATCAAGGAATGTAAACAAACCTGTATTTGTGTGATAACACCAGTATGGTAGGCAGTCTGTTTTTCACTTTTTATATGAAAAAAAGAGTCAGACTCAAACTACCAGCAACATCAGCAGTCTTTACAGAATGTTGGCAATCATAAAATTTGTTTTTATGTTTGCTTGCATGCATGTGCAAGAAATAAAGTGCCATCATCTGAGTTTTCGGAGGTGTGTCAGCCCTCTTCCAATTCAGTCAGTGTGTTTGCAGGTGTGGCCGCAGTTCTCCAATGCCTGCTGGAGCTGTCTATGACAGCTCCAAAATACAGTGGCGTACAGTTGAAAGGGGGACCTATGCTTCAGTGATCAGTGATAAGAAATCACCTGCTCATGCGTGCTCCCCCTACACACAAACACACACTCACACATATGCTGCGTGCTGCCCCCCCCCACGCACACACTGTATAGCTGATGGGGGTGCCCAATCCCCTGTCGGCTGTGCTGCACCCCCCCCCGAAACACAGTTCCATATGTCACGCTGGGTGCCCACCCCATCCCAGCATGGCTACATGTCATATAGCCGCGGGGGTGCCCAATCCCCCGTCGGCTCCACTGTCTCTCCCCCCCAGTACAGGGTGCCATGCTGGGAGCCCACCCCAGCGTGGTAACAGATGCTATAGCCGACGGGGGTGCCCAATCCCCCATCGGCTCCATGGCCCCCAACCAGCCATCCTTCTGCCACACTGGGAGCTCACCCCAGCATGGCAAATGTCCCGCGTCGTCGTCATTAAAAAAAAATAAAACCTGAAAATCAAAAGCGGTCCCTCGCTGTGTCTGCCCCACCCACGCCCACCCACTGTGCACCCTGCCTCCCCACACCCTCACCCCATACTTACCTCTGGACTCGCGCTACGATCTTCGTGGACCGGGAACACGTCTGCACTCTTCAAAGCCGACCGCAAACTGAGGAAATGCCGGTAAGCTGTATAATGGGATAGATAAGGTTTTTTCAACTTTTTTGCATATTTCAGGCAGTTTTGGGAATTTTGGGCCCAAATTTTCAACATGGGGTTTTTGGGTCCCCTCCTCATGAATTATTGCACTGTCATGGCGTTATTCGGGCCCGAAGGGTGATTTCGCAGTCACTGCGCAATCACCTTTTGGGACTAAGTAATGAAATGACACTGCCACTGTTCATAAGGTGGGCTCTCAAAAAGCCTATGTTGAAGTTTTGGTGGAAAAATTCCTAAAAATGACTGTTTTACTAGCGTGCATTGCGCAGTTCCTACTCACGCTCATAAGTTCGCGAATTTTCAATATTTTCACTCCAGATTTTCAACATTGCCATTTTACCATACCTCCTTATGAGCAGTACAGCTGTCATTTTTCACATCTTGCCCAAAATGTGTTTCCACTCATGTAGCGCACAATGGCGCAGTCGGTGTGCAAAATCAATGTATGGAACATATTAAGAAAATCACAGTGACACTTTTAATGAGCAGAGGTCTTAAAATGGCTATGTTGAAAATTTGGTGAAAAAATTCCTAAAAATGACTGTTTTGCGAGCACGCATTGCACAGTTCCTTCGCACACTCGTAAGTCTGCGAATTTTCTATATTTTCACTCCAGATTTTCCACATTGCCATTTTATTACACTTCCTTATGAACAGTATAGCTGCCATTTTTCACATGTCGCCCAAAATGTGTTTCCACACATGTAGCGCACAATGGTGCAGTCGGCGTGCGAAAGCAATGTTTGGGACAGATTAAGAAAATCACAGTTACACTGTTCATGAGCAGAGGTCTTAAAATGGCTATGTTGAAAATTTGGTGACAAAAGTCCATAAAATGACTGTGTTATGAGTCAGCATTGCGCAGTTTCCATGCACCCTCGTAAGTTCATGACTTTGTAATATTTTCAGTCCAGATTTTCACCAGTTGCATTTTTCCACACTTCCTAATGAACTGTACAGCTGTCATTTTTCACAACATGGCCGAAATGAGTTTTCACACTTTCAGCGCAGAGATGCATGGTCGCTGTGGGAAATCATTTTTCCGGACAGATAAAGAAAATCACAGTGACACTGTTCATGGTCGGAGGTCCCAAAATGCCTGAGTTGACATTCTGCTATAAAAAATTCCCACACTAATTATATTACGGGTGTGTGTTGCACAGTTTCTATGCACGCTCGTGACTTCACCAGTTTTTTTAATATTTTTACTGCAGATTTGCAACATTGCAATTTTTTCCACCTCCCCGTGAACAGTACAGCTGTCATTTTTCACATCCTGTTTGGAATGTGTTTTTGCACCTGTGGTGCTAAATGCCGTAGTCACTGTGCATAAGCAGCTTTCGGCTAACAAACTGATATTGCCACTGTTCATGAGGTGGGGGTCTCAAAAAAAATGTTGAAAATTTGGAGTAAAAATACCAATGAACGTCTGAGCTGTTAGGGTTTCCAACCATAACGCCCCACCCTGTAGAGAATGACAGGCATCAGGGGTGTGACTTGGGATTCTTGCCTGTAATGCTCATACCATTCCACACCCTGCAGCCAGTGAGAGGCATCGAGGTATGTCTTGGACTCTTCGGCCCCAAAGTTCACCCCATTCTCCTATACCGCACCCATCTCACCATATTTCCTGATGGAATGTGGTGCGCATAAGGGCCAAAGACCCAAGGCACACCGTGACACTTGTCAGTGTCTGCAGGGTATGGTGTGGTGAAATGGCATGGCCGTTATGCCTGACGACCCAAATGCACACCCCAATGCCTGTCACTCTCTGCAGGGGGGTGGTGGTGGGGTTGGCTTCAGCTTAATACTTCACTGCCATTCCTATTATGCAGCTCTGTAACTTCTACACTACCAGTGCCAATGCCAGCAAGCAAACATTCGGCATTGACAAATGCTTGTTTAAACTAGGGACTTTTTGAGGCCTAAGGGGGTTGATGGTGTCCCTTTAAGAGCTCAGTTGTCACCCACTTCCTGCAATAGCTCCATATGAAGCCTGAATCATTCATTGCTTAGCCTGATACAATAGCTCCCCAGCTGTAAATGAAAGATGGCATGGTAATATTTGTAAGTGTGTGTGTGTGTTGGGGGGGGGAGCACTAACCACTTTTAAGGAAAAGAGGACTGTCTGTACAGAACTGGCACATTTTTTTAATCAATACCAGCTGCAAAATTATATTTTCCACATTGATCAGTAATGGGCATTTTTAATAGTTTTTCTGCAAAATGCTGAAGTGCTGGAATTAGCTGAATTAAATTCATTTTTGTCAGTTTTGCAGTGAAGTATGCAAGTGCCTTTTGCTTACTGTTCTACATTAAATGTTTTTACAGAGGTCATGAGTTCTCTTTGTGCTCTGCACACTCATTGCAAATTTAGAACTAAATCGATTTGTTGAACAAAGGGCATTTCAAATGATGGTTATGTCCTGTGCCTTGTAGTTCGCTAATCTGTGACGATATTTTATAATCCCCTCCCTTACTGCAATACTCTTCCCTTGGTCACACATGGAAACCAGTCTCTTCTCATTGTACCTGAGCTCTGACTACAGGCTACACAGTGGCATTTTCTCTCCAGCAATTTATTCACACGCATCTGCTGTGCTGGTATAATATTAACTGAAACTGCTCGGCACTTTGTCCCTCCAGTGCCAGAACCCATCACTGCCAGTGATATTAAATAAAATGATTTCTGGGACCAAGGCCCACTTTTACTAGCAGTGTTAAAAAAACAAAAGTCCTCCAAGGCCAGGACCTGCATTACTGAGGACTGATCCAAGATTTAAAGATTCACTGCGCCGGCCCGGTGGCGCAGAGGGCTGAGGCATTGAACGCCACACCTCGCTCCACGCCGGCGACCCGGGTTCGGGAGGCGGACTGGAGTAACCCGGTGCGTCGGCGGGGAGATTGGGAAGCAGCGTCAACGACAGCTCGCCTACTCCGGGGAGGATCGGCCACATTCCGGCTCTTGTGCGACCCCTGAGTGGAGGCTCGAGGGAAGTGCATGCCCTTGCAGGGATTGGTCGGGTGGCCGCCAAGCAGATCAGACGTCGACGTACGCGTCATGTTGTCAGGGGGATGGCAATCTGATAAGGGGAGGGAGAAAACAGGAAAATGGAGCCTGCCTCATCCGGGAGGAAGCGGGGTCCTGGGACATGCCTGCGATTTGCCCGCGCCCACTCTACAGTCCACAGGGCCGATGAAACTACGCAAGTTCACGAGAACCCTACCTCGTCCCGCCGTGGGTACAGCGACTCCATGGGGGCCTGTGGACTGTGCGAGCTAAGGCGGGTAGGGATGTCCGCGGGACAATGCCGAAGGGTCGGAGTAGGCAGGCTAGAGGAGGATAAAATACAATTTCAAAAAAAAAAAAAAGATTCACTGCAGGATGACAGTGCGATCAACAAATTTCTGGACACCGCTGGGGAGGCCAGCAGTGGCAATGAGGCATTGCAAGTTGACATGGGGAGGGACCACAGAGAGGAGAAACAGTAGAGATATCTCCCCTCCAAAACCTTCTGTTCATCAGTAGTGCCATGAAAGTCAGGCAGGTGCACAAGACAGCTACCCCTCACATCTAACCACTAGCAGTTCCACCGAGCACTGAAGGAACTACAAATTTGGCCACAGTCACTCTTTGCTGTCTAAAAAAGGATTACCCACAGTGGTAGTTATCACACAAAAGTTGACTGGTACTGCGGTATAACACTTTTACAGCAGCAAATATGGTTGTGTTGCATCAGCACTTAAATAGCATGTATTTTCTGCTAAAAACACAGCAGTTTGCTACTGCCAACACTGCAGTACCACAGTACCAGTAAGGCAAGCTCAGGACATATAACAACATCTCTAATTAACATTTCTCTTGCAAGTTTGACAAACTGAGCCATCACAACACAGATGTGAGTAGCAGGCTCATGCATTTTTTCAATAACATATGTAACCCCGCTTCCCACACTGTTGTCTACACTGTGAAATGTTCAAAGCAAAGACTGATTAATCTCTCAAACTGCTACTTTGGTAAACTGAGCCATCATAATGCAGAGCTGTGCAGCAAGTTCCAGCTATACAACAGTGTCAGTAAGTGCTATCGTTTGCATTGCTGTTTATACATGGGTTATTCCTGGGCAGCAGCCCATTTTAAATAAATAAATAACAATATGGGAATAATCCCACAACCTCCACTTGCACATCGTGTGACTCTGAGCAAGTCACTTAACCATTGCACCCACCCCAATGCTCCCAGGTCATCTCTGCTCTGAAAAAAAAACAAGAGCAGGCATTTCTGCCTCATGGGCCATCACCTCCACCTTACCCGATTTGTACCAAAAAGAATAGTACATACAATAAAATTCAATGTACCTGTTGCTGGCAATAGCAAAGTATCGGAGCAGGAGCAGTTAGCCTACAGCAGCAGAGTGTATTCCTTCACTGAATCAGAATTTTCTTCTGTTCTTCTTCTTCTTGAAGTGAGATCCCAAGAGTCCAGACCAATCGTACCATAACCTGTTTGTGTCCGACTCCAACCTAGTAGTTTTTAAAGGCAGACTGCACAGACCTACACTCCCTCTCACAGACATGGACAAGACAGGGTCGGACGACACGGCAAGCAAGCAAGCAAGCGGGAGAGTGCGACTTGTAGATGGGCAACAGCAGATTACAGTTGACTACAGCAGGGATTTTTGCCAAAATAAAAATAAATATAAGAATTTAGTTGATTACAACAGCCAGTTCATGTGCTGGACTTGGGACTGTCTTTGTACAGTACCTTCCTTGCTAGCCTGAGCTTCCATGAGACTCAGGACATTCAAATGAAATAATATATTTCCCATGAAATTCCAATTGTTGCTGCAGATGTCAGAGCAGGCCCAGAGGTGCCAGGGCAGGCAGGACAGGCTAGGTGGTAAGTTCTGGCTCCCACAAGAATTTCCAAGAGGTGCAAAGGGCAGGACTGATGAGCTGCTTAAATGAACAGGAAGACAGGAGCTGAAGTTCCAGAGTTGTCAAGTACAGCTGCTATCAACCAGCTTGGCAATCATTTAACATAAGGACTCTACTTCACAGCTCTTGGAGGCACTTCAGTTCATGGTGGCAGATTCAAAGGGGCAGGCAAGGCACTGATCTGTCACAGACTGACACTCTGCAGCACTGAACTAAATGGGGCAATATCTTTCAGTCCCTAAAAACTGAAGAGGTGACCACCACCCCTTGACCCCCCCTTCCTGTGCCTATGGATCATGGAGAGCCAGCTGAGAGCAGCAGCAATAGCGGTACCAGTTTATAGCACCTGACAGCTCTCCTCCTGCCCATGTAGCTTGCCTCCTGCAGTTTATGTAAACTGCAGCTGCAAAGTTGCCTACAGCTAGTGATTTAAAGTGAACCAATGCTGTTACCTGCTCTTTCAGTGTCTACTGACATGTTCTCTTGTCTGTCTGTCACTGGAGGATGGGGAGCACAGAGCAGGGAGAGGAACGAACAGGGAGAAAGCACAACCAAGGGGAGAATGGGAAGGGCGGGTGACTGGAGGAGGGGGGTGTGCTGGGATGGGAGAACCAGAGTGAATGCATGACAAAACAAGACTAGGACACTGGTCAGTTGCAACAATCAGGGTCCACCCTCCATTGCACCATCAGCTTGTCCTTTGCACTTTGAGACCCAAGGGAGAGGTGGATGACTGATGCTGCAATGATGAGGTGCTCCCTGAGTGCAGCGGCCAGTTCATTTGAAGTTGGTGGTAGGCTTGCTGAACTAGTGTCACCAGCAGCCTGCCACCCTATTGGTTACAGATGGCCAAGCCCAGAAATGCAGTGGTGGCATTGGCCACCACAGTGCCTCACCTCCACAACCCACTTCTCTCCTAAGCTGCCACATAATGTTTCTTGTGCATCCACACAAGCAAACATAAAATAAGAGATTGAACTGGTATAGGTGCTCAGATAGCTGACCCTCTACAACCTTCTACAGAAGTTTACTGAGTGTAGACAATTGCTAGTGGATGATCATTTTAATTCTATGGTCATTTTTTCTGAAAAAAACAAAAGACTCCAGGGACTTTCCATATGTCAGGAACAATACCAGATTGCAAGAAATGGTTGAAAATATGACCATTATTTTGGGGAGGGGGGAGGTGGGGTACTAAAGAAATGACAACCAGACAAAGTATTTTTGGTTCCAGACCATCATGGGTGTACTGATGAATGGGGAGAGGTAAGATAGGAGATTATGGACATTCTGAACTGCTGCAACATTTAGATGAAACAGATGGCTATTGTTTATTTAAAACTGGTAACCGGGAAAGGCAGACTGAGCCGAGGCTCCTTTCCAGGTGTGACCCAGGGTAGATTGAAGTGGTTTTATGGAAAAAGATAATCAGAATTCAGATCTTGTTGTCTGGAGATAGTGGTGGTATAACCAGAGAGGTCAGCGAAGTACTGCTTGTATGCATTAACAGTTGTATGAGAGTGAGATTACACATAAGGTAACAGGTAGAAGAACTGCCAATAAGGCCCTTAATGTTCTTTCAAAAGCTATGGGCATTGCAAGCAGCAGCCAAAAGACAGTACCTACAAACTACTCTTAGCCAAATGATATCATTTAGACCGGACCTAGATGGGCACCAGAGGACCTGACACCCTACTTTATTTGATTGTATAGCATTATCCCCTTCCTGTAGAACCATGATCCCATACCCTAATAATTGGTACTCGGTCAACTGTTCATTGCATTGTGTTAGTTCACAGGTGGGGGAATCACACTAGGAATGTGGAGAGGTAATGCACATACCTCTCAACCTGTTGCCGCATAAGTCAGAGACAGAGCTTACAAAACTGAGGGAAAAAGACACCAAATCAGGGACACATGTTAAAAACTGGCAATATGTGCTCAAAAAGCTGATAGAACAAAGGAATTGGTATAAGATGCATTCTGTGAAGAAGAATAAGTCTGTAACTTTAATGTCTGACATTACTTTGTGCTTACAATCTTCACAGTTCAGTCAGAAAATCAAAAACCTTATGAGGGACAGAGGAAAAGTTTGAAGCAAAATTAAGGACATCCCTGAAAATCAGGGACAGTTGAGAGGTGTGGTAATGCATAACAGGGTTGTAGTGACTGACACCCAAAGCAAATCGATCACACATACACACTGCAGTACAGTACATCCATAAGGGATTTGTTAAAACAGAAATGCAAAACTGATAAAAACTGGAACAGCTTTTCTGGGCTGGGAACAGGTAAAAATGTTCCTATTTTTTCTAATACATCTGGAACGGCCATTGCAGATTTTACCGGTTCCAGCCACTCCGGTTCTGGTGTTCCTGATTTTACTGATTTCTCCAAATCCCAGGAGGCTTCTTTATACACCCATCCCATACTGAGGGTAAAATCCAGAACACCAGAACTGGAATGGCCAGAAAGGTGAAATATAGAATGGCCATTTCAACCGGAACTCAGAAATTATAGCAAATTGTGCCTGTTCTGACCATTCCGTCCCTAATGGATGTTATGTTTTCACTCAGGTTCCAGCCATTCCAGTTCCAAAATGCTCACTTTCACCCATACCACATGCATACACAGAGAACATACACACTATATACAGTATATATTCAGACGTGCATGCAGTAATAAGTGCACTCATACATTCAATACAGACATACATAGGATATATCAAAAATGTGAGCCATCAAAAGGCATAGGAGGGAATAATGGCAATGAGCATCATAGACAAAGGCTGAGGTTGGGTCAGAGGTCACTGCAGCATCTGAGGTGTCCAATGCCATTATTCCAAATGACTGACCCACTGATGACTACCATTCTTGCCATTATATCAAAGTCAAAAAAACAAGAAAACAAAATTTGATGAAGCCATTTCTTTTTCAAGGGACTTTGTAAAATCCAGAATGCCAGAAGCAAACCAGACCAAATGATAAGAACTGGACCAGCTAGTCCAACCTGACCAACTGTACCGGGTACAGTTTGCACAGTCCAGTTGTTTCAGCTAGAACAGTCATTCTGGTTCTTATTGTTTTGATCTGTCCATGCCGCTGCTCTGGGTTTCATCTAGGTTAGGGTATGGGTGCAATGCAGACTGCTGGAACTAGACCAAACTAACTATTTTGCTCTGGTCTAAGTCCAGGATTTCAGTAATACCCCTACTTAGATGAAACCCCGGCCAGCCAGACTTTCATTTTGTCCAAATGTTCAGATCTGACCCTCACCCCTGCTTCAAAGTTAAGTTTCTGACTGAACCTTCAGGAGGAGAGCAATTCCTTTGACTGAGTCTGTTCCAAATGCCTCACTGCTCATTAGAATGTTCCAGATTCCTCTACTGCCCTATTTGCATATTCCACAGGTGGTTGGTGCCTAATTTGCAAATGCCTTAACTGTTTTTTCAAGCTTGCTTACAGGGCAAATTTATCCCCACACAATGCTCTTGTAAATAAGCAATCTGACTGGCTCACAGGATGTCATCTTGATTTATTACAGCACACTCACAGAGTACAGGATAATTACATATATAACATAGAAATAGACTCCCTTACCGAAGACAGGTAATCGGGGTCTGTCGCTGTCAGGCACCACTGTCACCTCAATTCCTTCAGGGATGCTGTACTGGAGGGAAGCTGCTGGGGCCACCTTTTCTCGGCCTGTCACTGCAGGGTTACTGCTGTTTTCTCTAGGCTTCATTGAGCCCCTGGACACTTCTCCCCCAGCGGTAGAGGGGAGCCGCTGGACTGGAGTCAGACTGCCGGGGGGCTGAGCTGCGAGAAACCCCACAGGGAGGGATCTGTACTAATACCCGACTGTCAAATTCTCAACATGGATTTGCCCGACTCCACAATCCTGATTGGGTTGTAATCCCGATTTTTGTCTGCCTGCTATTTGCCCGACATGTACATTCCCATTCATCGTAATCCTAACAATGCATTTGTTTGTTGATTAAGTAAATCAAGAGCTTAGATAGAAACAGTATTCTAATTGTCTGCAAGTCTTGCGTTCATCACCAATAATCGCACAAAGAGTATTTAGCTCTGATAGATACTTCTACTTCAGATGACAGACACTGGCCTACCACTGCTTGCTTCCTTTTGGCATGCTGGGCATATTCACAGGGAGTAGCACCATTAAGGGTAGTACCACTCAGGGTGTGGGGCGAGGGACTATGACCCCGTCTGGGCGTTCAAAGTTGATGTTGTGGAATGTCGCATTCCCAGCCCCATCCACAATTTGCACAGTGTCCATAAACAGAGTCCTGCCCATTCTCCAGAATTTAAAGTGATCACTTATGACCAGGGCCACTGGAAAACAGCAACAAAAAAAATTATTCAAAATTGTAGAGATTTTTTGAAAAATTTGGGGGAAAATTGCAGGAATTCTACTATAGATCCTGAGTACATCAAAATAAATCTTTTACTGTTTTCTGCAGCATGTATTAGTCAGCATAAACTGCTAAATGATACACTGTCATTTGAATATGTTTTAAACATGAAGAAAAGCTTATGTTCCTAAAATGAATACTAAACGGATAAGTGTTGCCCCTCTTCCAAAACTGAAAAGTATCTGCTCATACACTGCTAAATAGATTCAATTTAGTGAGCCACAGCAAATCAATATTACTGTAAATAAATTCAGAAAAAAATAGCTTTGTCTGTTTCTGCATGTAGAATAATGTAGCCTGATCAACATCTAATTTACAGTGCTCTGTCAACTATTCACTCACTTTGGTGCAAGAAAACTTAACAGATAAAGTGGTGAATAATTCAGTTTTAGTAAAATGTTGTTAAAGTGTGTAATGTTCACAATTTGCATTGTAGGTACTGTACACTATTACTGAAATCACATATTAAAACATTAAATCTGGGGGTTATTGCGGCTGGCAGTATAGCCTACAGGTTACAGTAACAAACTGTCAATGAACTGAGTACATCCAGCAGACTTGTGTTTGATTCCTACAACCTCCATTTGCATACTGTGTGACTCTTACCAAGACACTTAACTCCACACTGCTCCTGGGTTGCCCCTGAAAACAGAGATTTCTGCCTAGTGGGCCTTACCCTGTTACCAAAGAATATGAAAAAAAACACCAATATATTTTTATTGCACCATACAGTAGTTAGGGTATCCTGTAATTTACCTTTGTTTTACTTGGGCTGCAATGATTTTGTTTAGGTAAAAATAAATGTTCAGATACATTTTATGTGTTTTATAAGCTTGTTTTTAGACTTTAGTCAGTTTTTATTGTAGTCTTTCCATGTGAGCATCTAGGTTTTTGATTTGAATTGATAAAAGTTTATTTTTATACAGGGATAAAATTGTTGCGGTTTTAACCCCATTTACAACAATGTCCTGTGTACAAATATAGTACAAAAGTTAATACACAGTACTTACAAACATACAGTACCATACAAACATACAATACCATAAAAAGTATCTATAACAGTGACAATTTGTGTCCAGGTGTAAACCCAGCTGTTTTTAAACTTGTTCACACTACAAAATATTTTTAGCTCATATGGAAGTTTGTTCCAGTGGGTTGGCAAACTATTTTGTAGAGTAAAATTTCCGAATCTATTATATGATCTTTGCAAAGGTATCTTATGTGATGTTGGTCTCAGTCTTACTGACTGGAACGTAATGGCTGAATTTCTACCATATGAGCTAAAGGATTACCTTTATTTTGAAATATGATCCTGTGGCAAAAAATTAGCCACACATATTCTCTCTGTTTTATTGGTTGTAGCCACCTTAGCCTAGAAAATGCATCACAGTGGTTAATGCCATAGGCACTTTTTGTTATACATCTCCCCAATCTATAATAACTTCAATCTAATTTCTTTAGCCTTGTTTGAGTGGAGTTCATGTATAAGACTGAGCCATATTCGTGAACTGGAATTAGTAATTGTTTCACTCTTTTTTTCCTTACTTTCATAGTAAGCGAACCGGATAACCTTCTTAGGGCCCCCAGCCTTTGACTTACCTTTTGAATTTGTTGTTGAATGTAATTTATATATGTCAATCCTGAATCCACTTGTACCCCTAAATATTTATAACCCTAAGTGTTATGGATTATGGACCCATTTTTCAGTACGAGTTGTAGTTCTGTTCTGTTCCTACTAGCATTCCCTGATCAAAATACCATGCTTTGGGTTTTCTTAGCATTCATAAGCAAACCTGAATCTCTCATCTATTTTTCAATCAAAAGCAAGTCCGTCTGAAGCAATCTTTAGAGATCCTCCATGCTGTCAGTAGAGGCTACCAATGTGGTGTCATCTGCATATAGCCTGATCCCATAGTGTTTTATCACATTTGGTAAGTTGTTTACATGCACATTAAACATGAGGGGGCCAAGTGCTGAGCCCTGTGGAACTCCTCTGTTTACTTCAACTGTGTCTGAAGTGGTGGCCCCACAGGAAACACATTGTTTTTAATTTGATCAGTAAAATTTTAACCATCTAAGGGGTTCTTCTTGTACTTCCACCTCTTCCAGTCTCACCAATAACTCTCAGTGTTGTACCAAATCAAATGCCTTACTAAGATCCATGAACACCACCCCAGTACTCCTCCGTAAATCAAGGGAGGTACTTACTAAGCTGTTAAAGTCCACTAGGGCAGTGTTTGTGGATCTCCTGGCTCTAAATCCATCTTGAAACTTGATTGCTAAGCACAGGATCACTGTTACCAATTAACTTATTCAAGTTTATAATCAGCAGGGCCATCCAAAATCCTTAGCTGTTTGAATAAAAATTAGTCTGAATGAAAGGAATCCATGATGGGTGGTCAACAAATTTTCCGCCGACAGCCCCAACAGCGAAACTGGCAGGTTGACCACATTTTGCAGTCATCTGCCAGTTTCTAGGTGCTGGCTGTGTTTACTTCGGGGGGGGCTTCACCCCCCCAACCCATCACGTGGGGGACTGCACCCTCCACACCCCCCACTTAAGGATTATAAACTCTGAGTCGGAGCTGATTCAGGGGGGCGGTGCAGGACCTCCAACAGACAGTGCCTGGTTCCAGTGGGTCCCCTACAGTGGCATGGCATTGTAGTCACTATGGGGGACCTCATTGTTGAACTGTCGCTGTCGGGTGGGTAAACGGAATGAAAGTATGTTCACAAGGAAAAGCCTGCCCTACCACTTACAAAAAGGCTTCATAGTTGGCACCACATTTAGGTGAATGGGATAATTTGCACCTTCTCTCCAACCTGCTGTTTCAGTCTCTGTGGCAACAAAACGTTTTCTGATAGACTGCTTCAACACAAAACAAATGCTAAGTGTTTAAGTGTATGTGTGCTTAGCCAGTGGATTTTGAAACCAAACCAGACAAGGATTCAAAACAAACAGTGTGTAACATGAAATCCTTCTCCCACCTTGCACTGCATTGTTTTGGCCAAACCTAAGTCTACATGCAAAATTGTCAATATATTTGAGACTATTATATTGAAAACTGTAATACTTTCAAACAGCCCAAAGTAAAAACTCAAAAATTGCAAGAGATTGCAGAACATGTAATTTTTTTGCGGAGAATAGTGAAAATTGCAGATTTTCCCCAAAAATTGAAGGTGCAATTTTCCAGTGCCCCTGCTTATGACTTTATCCCTAACACATTCTGCTGCACCAGAGTACAAATTCTTGCTTGCCTCTTCCAACAACCAGGATTGCCTGTTCTGTTTAATTTTCCCCCAGGCTTGGTGAGGAAAGGTAGGAAAGGACTTCCCATAGATAGCATCAGCCCTCCTACATATCAATCTCTCCTCCTTGCTACTCTTTACTACTCTGCGACCCATGGCCTGGCTTAGGGGTGGACAGTCCTGGCTGAACCAGTGTCTGATACTTAAAGAATGAAATAATTTGTCCCCTACCATCTCTGTGGGCAAGTTACTAGAGCCTTTTCCTACTGTCTCTGTCTCTGGCTCCTCTGAGGAAAGAGCTTGAGGCAACTCACTGGAGCCCTAAACATGAAAATACATTTCTTCATCCTCCTCTTCCTCACTCATGATCTGTGCCCAAGAGTAAGCAAATGTCCTCACTTCTGAGACATTCCACTCCTCACTGGGTGTGGAGGTAGACACCTCCCAGTCCAATATGTCTCTTGCAATTCATCCTCCCCCACTAGGCTAGGACTCGGACCCTACTTCTGCAGATCCACTGATCCTTCTATTGTGCTGTCCATCTGGGAAACCTTATTCTGTTCTTGCCCTTGCAGTGGACCAACATCAATTTTACTTTCTCCTTCTGTAACACATTCTGTGGAACTTTCCCCAACAGGTTTAACCTGGTGATGCATGCTGTTGCAGGCAGGGTCCCCTACTCGGGTCCATGTTGGAGCCATTTGAACTCTTGATGCCCTCTCTGGTACTGCACCCCTGCTCATTCCATACTTCACAAGGCAGTCTGAGCAATAGGGTATAAGAAACACATTCCTCCCAGCCTTTAGACACACTATGCACTGTCTCACTGGATAGCTAGGGATTGCTACATCTGGAGGTAGCCTTTCACCATAGAAAGCTCTCTCTATTTCTCTTAGTGCTGCCACCTCCTCAACGATCATAGCTTGGGCATGATCTGGATAGCGAGGAGTTCCCAAAGCCGTGTCTGAAATCAAACATACAAACTTGTTATTACTGAATTGTTGACTAGTCACATATTGTCTCACAAAATGGCTCCCTGCTGCTGTGTTTATATTGCTGACCCCGCCCTGTAATGGTGTCGGTAACTTTTCTCATGCATCAGAACTCTGTTTACTTTCTCAAAACTGTGTTTCTGACCTTTTCTGGCTACTGAATTTACTTAAAACTGCAATCGATTGCTCTGCTGGTACATTTCAGCACATTCACACAATTTTAAACTTGACTTTGTGATCAGCATTTAATTCCGGAAAACTATTTACAAATGCTCAAAGTCACTTGTAAGTCCCACAGTTTTCCTTTGCACATGATTGCCTGTTTGCTGCTTCTTCCCTTATACAGCTCACAGTCCCTTTTGCTTAGAAAAATTTACTGTTGTTGAAACCATTATCACTGCTTACAGTCTATGCTCAGAATTTTTGTTTGTTGCACTTGCTCTAACAATGCACAGTCCTTCTTTGCAAAAAAATCACACTGCTTGCACACAGATTCAGCTGTCTTGATAATCACACACAGTTTGCTTGTACAGTTAACTTGTTTACTCACTGAATTCAGTAGCTGGTTCCCTCCGATGAAAATTTTTGGCCTAGTTCCAATCCTAGAAAGGCCTCTGGGGTGAAATGAGCTGGTGGTCCCACTGATCACTTAGCTACAACCTCACTGCTCTCCAGTCCAGTCAGACAACTGGTTGAGCGCGAAATGACACAGTATTAATCTCTTTACTACAGTTCAATGGTTGATTCTGGTCTGACCAGCTCACACGCCACTCTCTCTCTCTCCTTCTCGAACACTCTGCAGTGCACAGATGCTGGCCAGGGGGGTGGGAGTGGATGCAGTCACACCAATCACTCAGTGCCATGTAAATGAGCATTTCTCTCACATCGCTTGCTCTTCCTTCATGGCGATTGTTGAGCAGGAGCAAATTTAAACTGCAAATTGTAATTTTATTTTGGGGGGTGTTGCAATTTCAATGGCGGTAGTGCCGTTTTGACTATTTTTCCTACAGTTTCTGGACAATTTCTCTAGCGACTCCCCCAATTCACACACAAAGCACATGAAACTTTCAGGGCACATATCTGAGTCTATTCCTTGAAGTCCACACTACTTTTGGCATTTGAAAATTGCAATTTAAAAGTTCCTTAAGCACTTTCTGATGCAGAGACTAGGACACACACTTAAATGCATTATTGTCCATTGTAAGTGGACAACACACAAGCATCACGTTGTTCTTTACTGTACTGGAAGACACAAAGCAGCAAATTTGGATGGCATTTTTATGGGCAAAACTCCTCTTGTCCAAAGCTTCCTATCTGTTTGGACTACACCACTTCCAGACAAAAAGATGCTAGACGTACCCTCGGCAAAAAATCTCTGGTTCTCTCCCCAAATTAAACATCAGATGAGCCATGGGTGTAGGCAGGCATATTCCAAGCACTCCATGGTATGCAATTTTATTTAAGGGGGGGTGGCAAATAGGCTCTGGACTGTTTCCTTTTTCCATGAAAACTAAAAGAAAATACTGAACCTTTCTGTAATGTTATTCATAGGAGTCGAAACTAGAAGGACTGGTCACTAATACTCTCTTTTCATCCCAAGAACAATACAACTTTACAGGCTCTGGGCTGGTATGTGGGTGCCTTAGGGAACAATGCATGGCATTTGTATTTACGCATGCATGGCAACAACCACTGTCATGAGATACAAAGGTTATATTTATTGTGCCAAATGAGGCAACAAACATGGTCCTGATGTACATTTGCATATTGTCTGGCTACACCTGGGGGGGGGGGTAGCTCACCCTAACAAGGGAGTGGGGTAGCAGTGAGTCCACTTAGTGTGCAGATATGAAATCCCTGGCTACACCCCTGAGATGAGCTCACATTTTTTGTGGCACTTCCTCAATTTAAATATCTTCAAATGAGGCCCCATTTTTTGTAACACCCCTGCTACTTTACATAGTTAGCTACTCCTGGTACCCTTGACGGGGCACAGACATTTAGAAATGGTACCATCCCTAGCTTTGAGAATGTTTACCAGGCTCATTACTTCCAGAGATCAAAAGGGGTGGGAGTATACAAAAGCAATACTATTATCTAATAAGGTATTTACAAACCCAGGTCCTGAGGAGAGAACATTTTGCTAGGGATATGTTAGACCTACACTTCTGCAGGGGTATCCAGTAAATCCACACACAGAAAGCCATAACGTAACTGTACAAACCATAGTTGGGGTTCCACAGTGTGACTTTATTCCAAAAGATGTTGTCTAAAGCAAGGGGGGATCCCCAAGGTTTACACATCATGGCACAAGGAATTGGCAGAACAACAAAATGACTGTATCTGACAGAAACTCTGTGTATTCCCATATTTCATAGGACATCGTACCTCTTGCACTGGCATTCCCATATGGCATAGGGCTCTTACAACACTCTCTCAGTGGCACTGGCCACAACGTATACATTTCTTCTAGTGGCACTGGCCACAACTGAACATTTCTTCTAGTGGCACTGGCCACAACTGAACACACATTTCCCATATAGAATAGGACATTTACATTCCTTCCAGTGGCACTGGCCTCAAATGGGAAATACTTCTAGTGTCACTGGGCACAACTGAGCACACACACAGCTAATTACTAGCACAACACACTCCAGGGGTAACATCCTCTTCAGACATTGACACTATGTTCAAAGTAACCAGACACCCTTACAGAACCTGTAGTCTTGAACTACTTACTCCAGATGGGGGGGCTGCCCACCCTTTTCTCCCAAATCCATACTCAGCCATTCTTTCAGAGTTGCACTTTAAACGTCTTGAACACACTTGGGTAAATGCATCATTGAATTAACTTTTGCATCCAGCATTTAAGAAACACTACACTGTAGTGTGAGAACTAAAGTCCTGAACAGTGTGAATTAGTCATGTATCTGGACCCCACAATTGTCAGCCAACTTTAAACTGAGAACTGTCTCGAACTTCTGAACAAAACAGGTGTACATTTCCCTTTTAGCCAGAGAAACGCCAAAACAACAGGTACTTTCTTTTGCAGTACACGGTCAGATCTTACTCACTGTTAGAACATTACAGGCAGCTTCAAATTGTCCTGGATCAAATAGGGGATTGTCCCTAGGATCCATCAACTAGCAGACCTTTTCAGCTCTCCAGGGATGAAAATCAGGAGATCCTGCTGTAGACACTACTTCCGTTGGCAGGCTGGAGTATACCAGGGCTAGGATGAGAAAACAGCGGTCCTCTCAGAGCCCACAGCTGAGCACTCCTCACACTTCGAACTACAGACTACAACTGCCTGAACACAACTGACTACTCTTCCAAGATTCTAAAACTCCTCACTTACAGCTGCTATGGCTTATGCTGCTGCGAGAGTTCTAAGTGACCTCATCTCTCTCATCTCAGCTGAGGCCAAGTAAACAAGAGAGCGAGTAGGGAAAAAACACATTTAACTAGTTATTCACCAGCTGCCTTTCCCTACCTAGCACTGACACTGATGGGATTCTAGTAACCCCAGGGGACTGCATGGTTACATAAGCATTATCAGATGTAGAACCAGTAGCCAGATTCCATTTACTGTTTGTTTTCTGTAAATTACTGCCTTCATCTATCTTTTCTTTAAAGATTAAGGAAGCTAGAACTATGTATACTCCTACAGCATCCACAATTTCTGTATTTTCCATAATCTTATTATATAAATTCTGATAAGTTATAGTAACCTGTATTTGGTTAAAGTCTGAATCTTGTCCCAGTCTGTGCACAGTGCACAGTCATTGCTTCTTGACTTTCAATAGAAATATTAAGGAGCTGTTCAAAAAAGGTCTTGTACAGTTATTTTTAGTTTATGTCTGTTCTTATTTGGGGCTCTCTTTAAGCCATAAAGAAAGAATGTGTTTAGTTCTCTATCCTTACTGGCTTCCATACCCCCATTTTTAAATATTCCCTGGGTCTACCAATAACAGCACTGTCGACTATATGCACTCCTACTTGGTCTATTAAAGGAGCTTTTCCAAAGATCATGTCTGCCATCTCATTTCCCTGGATCACAACATCCACGCAGCCAGTGCTGGTATAATTTTTACTATGAAATACTTTCTTGATTATTCAGTTGTGGTAGTTTAGGTACATGCATAAACATACTGTATAAAACATTTTTAATCTTACCATTTGTTTCTCTACGAATGGCCTTACGTCAGATTTACTGATTCATGTATCCTGAGTGTAGTGTATCTGTGAGTTGTTTACAATATCCCTGTTAATGAAGTCTATTGTGCATCCATAACATTTTTGAGAGCATCAATATTGATCCAAACCTGATTTGCAATCCTTGGCTTGGAGCAAAAAATAAATATACACTCAACATCATTAAAATCTTTGTCTTTCCAGATTTGTACTATATCTGTCACTTTCAAGTCAGCTCCAGTTGCTGCCCTCAAGAGGTTCACAATCTTATCCCTGTTGAGTGCTGTAATTGTTTGCTCTGTTGTGCTATACCATATAAGTACAGTATGCCACAAGTAGATAGATCGAACGTTTCAGACTCGGACTGCAGAGTCATGGATTTCTTTATCTTTTTGGGTATTTTATTTTTTGAGCTAGCTTGTATAGCTTGAATGTTTTTATTCCCAGCTATCCATTCTTCCCTGAAAGCTTTCAGTTCTGTGCTAAATTTGTTAAGCTGCTCTGAAATTATTTCTAATTGAGGTAACTTAGGCAAGATCTGATAATTTTTAGTATTATTTGTAGAGGTTTCTAACAGGGAGTATACTGTCCATTTGTTCCAAGGGCAATTGTTGGACATTATGGTTTGTCAGTATTGAATGTTTAATTTTTCCTCTATAGTCTTTTCCTTGGGTAAATGTATTTTCTTTTGTTCCTGTACCCCAGTTATCTTCTTTTTTTCATTTTTATTTTAATTTTTGTTCTGTCTAAACTTTTACTTGCATTCGATCATTCTATTCTCAGCAGACTCGACAAATGATATAGTAGAAAAGTCTGGTCTGTTATTTAAAGTGGCATCAAGAGGAATGGAGGAAGAACCCTCCTGTGGGAGAAGCTTTCCTATTTTGAGCAAGATGGCATCCAATCTGAACCCATTTAATGCTATATTCCCTTTCAGAGAATCCATCTTATATTGAAAATTAATTAGCTGCTCCATTATCAAAAAATGTGCTGTATATGGATTGCATATACATTTTTTTAGCTCATCACTTAAACCAAATGGGTATGAATTAGTAAATTCATTTCCATTGTGAGACTGCTCATGAAACTGGTCTTGTTCCTTGTCAGTACCCCCAATAATCCTTAATGGAGCTTTAACTTGTTTTAACCCATTAATTGTATTTTGCAACGCATTAGCTATACATTCCACACCACTTACAGTATATCGTCCTCATTTAATGTGGGCAGTCTGATATAACGGGCAGAGAATCAAAACCATTTGCCAGTTCCTATACTGCATGTGGAAATGTAGCCACTTATTGTGATTTAAGGCAGCCACCTATTACGGGCAAAATCAGTTGGCCAAGCAGTCAATGATCTCCTTTTCACTGCTCCTCTAATTGATGTCTTGCGTCTACTTGCTCAAGTGAATCACTTAATTGTCTAATTGAACACAGCTGCACATAGTCTTTATTACTTTACTTGCACTCAGGCAGTTAGTTTGATTTGAACTGTGTGGGATAAGTATGGCTCCAAAGTGGAAAACGTTAACTCTTGCTGAGAAGGTAGAAATGTTTAAATGCATGGATGCTCTACCAAAACTCAGTCAGAGGGAGTTAGCAATGTAGCTTAACATGCCCAGATCCTCTACTGCTGACCTGCAGCATCAGCGAGATTCAATTCTGACACAGTGGCATGAAAACACTAATCCTGAGTGGAAAAGAAAGCGAGAGGGGAAAGATTCGGAAGTTGAGGATGCTCTCCTCCATTGGTTCCATAATGCCTGTGGTCGTGATGCCCTTATCAGTGGACCATTGCTAGCTGAAAAAGCTAAGAAAATAGCCGAGGCACTTGGTCAACCCCATTTTAATCCATCCGAGGGATAACTCCAGCAATGGACTTCTAAGATCTGAGTGCCATGTTTGTTTATGGTTTGACTCACTGAAGGAGAAAAATCAAGGGAAACAGAGCATTCAGAAGATGAGTCAGCTGGTATTTTAACAGGAGTTTCACTATTGTTTATAAAAATAGGTCCTTTAACTGCACCATCAGGCCCAGATTGAACATTATAACAATTAAGTGTTGAGGTACAACTATCCTCAAACATATTAGATGTGATTGATAATCTAATGCTTTCAGTAATTTGATCTAAGTTTTTTCCATTATTGTTGGTGCTCTCTTTTTGTGTATCAGTTATCTCTATAACTTCCTTATTGGTATCATGTACAGCCATGGGCTCAAAATGGTCCTTTATTTTGATCTGTTTCCTTTATTTTTTTTATCTGTCTTCTTTTTATTGCCCTGTTGTCTAAAATGGGTTTTAGTTAGTTTCTTAGTAGTTGTTTTTTTCTTTGATGTCTTATGATCAATAGTTTGATTTAATTCAATTTGCTGTGTGTTTTTCGCCACAATTTCTGTCCTTTTAACAATGATTCTTTGATCAGTATCCATCTGTTGTATTGTACTATTATCAAGATCTATGACCTGACTTCTTGTTTGTACCATGTTGCCCTTATGCTTAAAAAGCTTATAAAGCAGATGAAATTAGAAAAAGTGCACCATTTTATATCAATAAACTAGCACAAATGTAAAATGGCCTAAATAGGTGCCTGCATAGGCGTCCTATGTATAAAACAATTATTTTTTATTAATACATGATTTTCAGTCCACAGTAAATGATGCACACAGATTTTTAGACCTGCATAAAAAAGCCAACATAGAGAAATGGCATGTATTTTTATGTAAAAGTTTATATGAGAGTCCATTGCTTCCCAATAGGTCTTCAGAGATTGTGTGCAAAAAGCAGCTACACAGTACATTTAGCTCTTCAAAATATCATGGAGATAAGCAGATAAAAGAGTACTTCTTCAGGTTTAGTCCAGTCAAACTGTTCAGCAATGCAGATTCTTTCTATTGCAACTGAGGTCCTGGATCTTTAATAGACTAGTCCCTTTTTGTTCGAATCTAAGTTTGTTCTCCAGGTCCAGAATAATAAAATAGTCACAAGCAGTACACTCCCTATCAGGATTATCCCTGAGTATAGAGAAAGAGAACAAAAATACTAGAGTAAATGACACCAGGGTGAGTGTAGGCTGTACAATCAAAAAGGAATTAAAAAAACTATCAGCTTTAGTTATAGAAAAAATAAAAAATATCTCTCTGCACTCTAATAAAATATCTCTTTCTACTTTCTGATAAGATTCACAGTAATAGTAACAGAGATTTACTCACATAAAAACTACCACAAAGAGAAAAAGAGCTGTTGAGGCTTTCTTACTCTTCATTCACTAAATAATCTGATTTAGGCCTTCACTAACAGGCCTATACAGGCAAGGAACACCACTGTACAATTTAGTAAGCAGTAAATGAGTCCTAGACGCCAAACTGAGGGTCACAAGAAAGGTTTTTATCAGGCAGAGGGTGCCGTTCTTTCTAAAGCATTCATAAATACGGCAGCAACTTGTTAAAAGGCCAGGAGTTAAGACCAACTCTTTTTAAAAGATAAGTAACTCCCAGTAAAGTGCTTGTAGTAGCTCGCTTGTTCTTCCCCCTCTTCTTGAACTGGCATTCCAGCAGAAGTCAGCTTGAGAATGGAGTCGTGCGCACTTTATCCCTGCAGGTCACGTGACCACTGGGAGACACTGGTGCAAATTTTTAAATAAATAAAAAAATGAAAACTATAAAGAAAATAAAATAAAATAAAAATTATATGACATTGACATTTTGGCTGGGTATGTTAAACTGTCCTGCCGGTTAGTCTCACAAAAGTGATTACTCAGTCAGCTTTTAACAATCTTTCTAAATCATCAGATTAAAAACACATATACTGTGGAATTTTTTCCTAGTAAACAAAAAGCTCATCAGTTGAAGTCAGTAGCAGATCAGGATATACATTCCCTGGTAATCCGGGAGCTGCATTATCTGTTTATGGTGTGGCTAATGCACTCCTTGCTTTATCGCCATCTGACTGGCCTTTTGTCCATATTCAGTCCGCATTCAGCATTCCATCAACCCGCTGCTTCTTTCTGCAAGGAACAAGAACAATGAGAAAGGCGAGCCACAAAACATGGAGTCACAACAAGTTGATCTGGTAGGATTACATTCTGAAAGGCACTGATGGCATACCTTTCAAAAATATAAAACCGGCAATGTAATCCTGCTATCTGTGTTTATTCCACAAATATCAGATGTACATAGCAATGCTCTGCTCTCCAAAGCTCCTCAGCCCCAAAAACACTCGACTGGAGACTGAATGAAGTTAAAGGTGCTTTAATGAGGACATACAAACATTACCCTGGTGCTTCAAGGGAGCAATCTGGAAACCACAAAGAACATTGAGGAATAAGACTGAACTGGGCTTACCTGCAATAACATGTCCTTGGTTGATGTCTCTGTCTGGTGGCATAGGTGGCTATGAAGGACTCCAGCTGGTTATAACAGCAAATTATTTCTGAGTTTCTTTATGGAAGAAGATGCTCCACAGTAATTATATGCATATTGTAGAAAAGGAAAACATCATGGATCAAAAATGAGCGGAAGTTAAAATCCAATCAAATGTAAATTTAATGAGTTAGTAGCACCAGTTACAGCAGACAGAACTTGGTATTCATTTTTATCAAAAGTTGCTAGTTGTTACATTTTATTTTAGTAATATTTTTAATTGATAGTGTTACGTGTGATACATACTGCAGCACTCTCCCTGGAAGCTGACATACATAGTTTTTTGCTTGCATGCATGTGCAAAGTGAACATATTGTTACTGTAGTGTACGGGGCTGTGTAGGTTTGCACTGTATAAGCCAATGGATAAAGAAATGCAGGAGGTGTGCCTCTCAAAAGCCAGTGCTGAGAAAGTTGACAGTGTTCATCAGGCTGATGGGCATAAACATCTTTCAGTTCAAAGGATAAATCCCAACAAATTACTGTACATGGGTTTTCTGCCCATTAGACAGCTAGCAGACACCACCAGTCTTTGAAGATAAACTTCAAGCCTCTTACTGTGTGTGTGTGTGTGCATGTGTGTGTGTGTGTGCATATGTGTGTGTGTGTGTGTGTGTGTGCATGTGTGTGTGTGTGTGTGCATTTTCCCCCTATACAGACACAAGGTGCCCAATTCAAGATGGATGACTCAAGGCTTGTGTTAAGCCTTGTGTCAACCCCAATTTTTGGCACAACTGCACTAAATGCATCTTTTGCAACTGTGCCCAATTCAGCGAGGTTTGGCACAGGTGCAACAATTTCTTCATTTTACGGCAGCTTCTGCCAAAGCTTTGGTGCAAGCCCCACAAACTGGCTCCCTCATGGGTGCACGGTTAGACCAGGGGGAAGGTGGTCTTACTTGGTGCAGCTAATGCATGGGACTTGTGTCGGAGATTGCGGCTGGCATGCTTTGAGAACTGCAGTTGCCACACTGTTCACCTTGAGTTGATCTTACGACCGATCCTCCAACGCAAGTCTCTTGTGTCACTCTAAGCCCCATCCTGAATTGAGCCTCAAGTGTCTATTTGAAAGCACTAAACAGAATTGAGAAAAAAACAGCATGAACATCCAACTATGGTACTTTCAAATACATTAGTAGCATGTCAGTAATGAACAGAAAGAAACTGCAATAGTTGCTTTAAATTACATATTGTTGATGTCCACTTTAAAAAGCCCTTGATACCAGTTGAACAACTTTGAAAAATTTGAGAGTTAGACACAATTCAGTTTATAGTTCATACATTTTTGCAATCCTTTTTATGTTGGCATGCTTGCACAGCCAACATCTTGCAGTAGTGCAGCTTTAGAGGTGCGGTCACTGTTGGGCGATAGCAGGGTACGCACCAGTAGGTGCGTCCCTCATTCCCCAGTCAGCCTGCATGCCGGTGCCACACCATGCATACATAATGTAGTGAGCACGTCTAAGAAAAGGTCCACTGCAATCTGAGCAAAGCTTGTCAGACTCAGCGGACCTTCCCTGGACGTGCTCGCTGACATTATGAGCATGGCGGCACAGTGGCCACCAAACTGCCGACTTTGGGGGTGCCCAATCCCCCTGTAGGTTTACCCTGCCTCTCTCTATGTGTCAACGGGGGAGACCCTCCCTGTTGGCATAAATCACCCAATTGTTAAATGCCGAGGGATGCCCAATCCCTTGGCTCGCCCCTGCTTTCTTTGTGTGCCGATGGGGAGCCCACCCCATCAGCATAAAGAACCCCCATTGTTAAATGCTGAGGGGTGCCCAATCCCCTCAGCTCAGCCCCCACTTTCTTTGTGTGCTGACAGGGGTGTCAATCCTCTTGACATAAAATCCTCGCCCGATGTTGTGTGTCCGATGGGGGTGCCCAATCCCCTGCCGCTACAGACCCCCCCAAACAGTTAGGTGGCATGCTGGGAGACCACCCCAGTGTGCCAAATTCCTAAAACAAAAACTGTCCTCAATTTTTTTTTGTCACCTGTAAAGCGAAAATGGTCCCTCGTAGTCTCCCTGCCCCCACCCACACCCACCCTCTCGCACCTGCCTCCCCACCCCCACCCCAAACTTACCTCGCGGAGTCTGGCATGATGATCTTCGGTGGACTGGGAACACGTCTGCACACTTTAAAGCCGACTGTGAACTGAGGAAATGCCAGTAAGCTGTATAATGGAATAAATAGGGTTTTTTCAACTTTGATGCATATCTCAGGAATTTTTGGGAATTTTGGCCCCAAATTTTCAACATGGGGTTTTTGAGACCCCTGCTCATGAATTCTTGCACTGTCATGGTGTTATTCAGTCCTGAAAGGTGATTTTGCAGTCACTGCGAGGAATCACCTTTTGGGACAAAGTAACAAAATGACAGTGCCACTATTCATGAGGGGGCTCTCAAAAGCCTATGTTGCAAAATTTGGTGGGAAAAATAATAAAAAATGACTGTTTCTTTATTTAGTGTGTAAGCCATGAAAGTTGCTACGACTCTCATAAGTTAGCCAATCTTCGCAATATTTTCAAGCCAGATTCTCAGCATTGGCATTTTACCACATCTTCTTGTGAACTGTACAGCTGTCATTTTTCACATCCTGGCCGAAATGTGTTTTCGCACTTCCAGCACAGAATAGTGTGGTCACTGTGCGAAATCAGTGTTCAGGACACATTGCGAAAATGACAGTGACACTGTTCATGAGCAGAGGTCCTAAAATGCCTGTGTTGAAAATTTGGTGACAATACTCCATAAAATGACTGTGTTATGAGCGTGCATTGCTCAGTTTGCATGCACTCTCGTAAGTTCACAAACTTATATTTTCGCTCCAGATTTTCAACAGTGCCATTGTTCTGCACCTCCTAATGAACAGTACAGCTGTCATTTTTCACATCCTGACCAAAATCTGTTTCTGCAGTTCTGGCACAGAATAGTGCGGTCGCTGTGGAAAGTCCGTGTTCGAGACACATTATGAAAATGGCAGTGACACCGTTCATTAACAGATGTCCTAAAATGCCTATGTTGAAAATTCGGGGACGAAAGTCAATAAAATGAGTGTTTTACGAGCGTGCATTGTGCAATTTTCATGCACGCTCGTGACTTTGTGAATTTGTAATAGTTTCACTCCAGCTGTTCATCATTGGCATTTTTCCATACCTCCTTATGAACAGTACAGCTGGCTGAAATGTGTTTTCGCATGTCCAGCGCAGAATTGCACGGTCGCTGTGCGAAATCAGTTTTCAGGACAGTTTATGGAAACGACAGTGACACTATTCATGAGCAGAGGTCCTAAAATGCCGGTGTTCAAAATTTGGTGCCGAAAGTCCATACAATGACTGTGTTGCAAGTGTGCATTGCGCAGTTTCCACACACCCTTGTAACTTCATCAATCTGCAATATTTTCATGCCACATTTTCACCACTGGCATTTGTTCACACCTCTTTATCAACAGTCCAGCTGCCATTTTTCACAGCCTGCCCAAAACATGTTTCCACAGCTGTGGCGCACAATGGCGTGCTAGCTGTGCAAAATCACCTTTTGGGACACATTAGCAAAATCACAGCGCTATGTGTCTCTAGCTCTGCCACTGCCAATGCCAGCATGACAACATTCGGCATTGACAAATGCTTGTTTTATATGGACATTATCTTCCTGTTGCTCCCCATCAGCTCCCTTCTGCTGTAGAACCCCAGCCCATTCACTCCACCTCCAAGATTCACCCCATCTACCTTTTACCTCATTGTATGAGTGGGTGCCATGGATTGTGGTGCTTTCTGGGCCACAGCATCATCCTGCATACAGGGGTTATTTTCCACCTATTACTCTGCTTGAGTTAGAGCACACAGTTTGGAATGGCATACACGCAGACCCTCAAGATGATATACGCTTTCAGCACCCACCTCTGGTTTTCAATTCTGGTGATCACTACTGTGTCACCTACCCTCCACTAGGTGACAGCCAAGCAGCAGTACACACTGGCCCACACCCAAAGGAGCAGCTCCATTAATGGACACTAAATACTCCTTCCCTCCCCAACCTCTGAGTAACCTTGGTCTATTCCCAAACCAAGGTCACTGATGTGATGGGAGGTGAGACATCCAGCACCTCAGTCTCCCATGCCACTGGCCGGGATACAAATTTACTGTAACTCAGATTTTCTCACACAATATTGCTTGTAGTGCTGAATAGCAACTGAACCTGCTACCTACTGTTTTACAATTCTTTGGATTTTACCCTTTGTATCATTCAGCCAGAAATATTTATTTATTTATTTAGTTAATTTTGGTAACCAGGTAGGCCCACTGAGACCAGGTTGTCCCTTTTTCAGGGGTGACCCGAGGTTAATTACAGAGGAACATAGAGCAACACCACATTCATAATACATTTAGGGAACAACACAGATTCATCACACAAGAGTAATACATCCATAATACAATTAGAATTCATCATACAGAGGTGTACGGCATTATTCGTCCACATACTACCTAAAGGGAAACAAGACAATTAGCAGAGCAATAGATAGGTTATTATCCATAGAAGATTGAGTGCTTACAGTTTGCAGCCTAGTATGCTAATCTAAACCATTTTACTTGTAACAGCAGCACTGATTGGATTTCAATAGATGAGACTGAAGCTCATGCTTGAAAACCCTGAGGGAGGCTGATGTTTGGATGCTGCTTGGAAGCCCATTCCACTGGGAAGGGGTGAAGAGAGAGAGAATGACCTGTCTCCATTGGAAGTTCTCACCCTGGGCACCTGGGGTAGGTGGAGATCTGAAGACCATAGTGTTCTTTTGTATTGTTTTGGTATCAAAAGATTGTTTAGGATAGGGCGGAGGTATCCTGCTTTAGCTTGTAGGTGATGCATTGGGTGGGTAGGCCAGCCTGCTCTTTAGAGTTGGCCAGCTCAGGAATTGTAACACATTACAGTGATGGTCTAGTGGTTTTGCGAATTGGCAGACCTTGCTGTTCTATGATATAATGTTTTCATTGTCTGGAGTTCAGTTTCTTTGATAGAGGCTAGCTCTGGCGCTCCATGGAGAAAGGTAGGAAGCAGGGTACCTTGGGCAATTTTTTTGCGAGACTTGGGGGTAAGAAAAGCACTTAAATGAAAAAGGACACCCACTTTTTGGTTACTAGTTTTAGTTAGATGATTGAGGTGGGTCTTGTATGCATAGTCCTGATCAAGGTAAACCCCTAGGTACTTGAAGGAGTTAACCACCTCTATTTTAATACTATTTGTGAGATACAGATCAAGCGTATCAGTGTGGGCCATGCCTAGCCTTCTGGGTCCAAACACCATAGCCTTTGTTTTTTTTCCATTGAGCACTAGTTTACTGGTAAGGAGCCATTTCTCAAACAACAGGGGATCATTACCTAGCTGCTTATTCAGTTGCGTTGTGTCAAGGGCAGTGCTGTACAGTACTGCATCGTCTGCATAAAGGGTAACCTTAGCTTCTCCAGTGTTTAGTGGGAGATCATTTATAAACATTGAAAACAACAGTGGTCCAAGAATAGAACCTTGTGTGACCCCCTCAAGAATGGGTCGCTGGTCAGAGAGAGCCCCACCCCATTTAACAATTTGTGATCTATCATCTAGATTATTTGATAACCACTTTAATGAGTGTTGACTCATCCCAGGGATGCTAATTTTTCAGTTATGAGTTGGTGATTTACTAAATCAAAAGCTTTAGTGAGGTCTATAAAGACTGCCCTTACTATTAGACCTTTGTCTACTGCATTTAGGATGTTGGTGGTTAGGTTGATAAGGGCTGTATCAGTGCCATGCTGTTTCCTGAAGTCGTGCTGTTCAGGAGTCCTGAAATTATATCTCTCTAAGCAGTCCTGTATCTGGTTGTAGATTAGCCTTTCAAGTATTTTGCTTAGAGTAGGAAAGATAGATATGGGTCTATAGTTTTCTTCAGCCTCTCGGTACCCCACTTTGTGTAATGGTGTAACCAAGGCTACTTTCCAAAGTGATGGTACCTTCCCTTCTAAGAGAGATCTATTAAATAGCCAGATGATAGGAACTGCAATGACTGGGGCAGCTAGCCTTAGCTGCTAGGCTCCATGTTGTCAAAACCAGTGGATCCTGTGCTATCCACATTCAGTAAAAGCTTAAGGACATCAGACCGGGACACAAGTTTAAGGTGGAACTGCGGTCTATGGAGGGGTGTCTCCACCTTTTTTGGCAGACGGATGGGGTCCCAGTTGGAGCAGGTCTATATTTATTCAGATCCATAAAAAAGGCATTAATTTGATTGGTTGAGTCAGCAGGATCCCTGAAACAGGTCCCATTGGATATTACGTCAGTAGCAGCTGTTGTGGCCTTACCTTTTAGAAGGGCATTGATGTTGGCACAGAATTTGTTAGGGTCAGACAGGTTAGCAATTTGCAAGTCTCTTAAATGCCTTTTCTTTGAGGATTTTAACACATTCTTACATTTATTCCTCAGGGCCCTAAATTTTTCCCAATCCTCAGTTAGTTTTGAGGATTTGTAAGTCCGCCAGGCCTAATCCCTCATTCTCATGAGTGATCATAGTTCCTTAGTTAGCCATTTCACATTCTGATCCTTTACTCTCAGTTGTTTGAGGGGGGCATGTTTGTTGGCAGCCAAGCTGAAGTAGTTTATGAAGCTATCTAGGGTCTCATCAAGAGTCAAGGCAAGTTTGAGCTGGGACCAGTTTATGTCAGCCAGTGTGTCTAGGAAGCAGGCCTGATCAAATATGGAAAAGACTCAAGTCCAGAAGGTTCGAGGAGGGAGGGGAAATCATTTTTCCAAATTACGAATGTCGGGACCTGGTCACTAATGGAGATGCAGCGAAATTAAATTTAGCTGGTGAAATTGAGGCAAAATCGGCAATTTCGCCACGTGAAATGTTTCATGAAAATGCGGTGGAATTTCACCCGCAATTTCACCAGCTCACCAGTCCACCACCAGTAGAGAAATTTCACCTGCAGGAGGCAAACTTTCACCTGCAAGTTAGCGAAATTTGGCCAGAAGTGGCAGAATTTCTCCAGAAGTGGTGGAATTTTACCTATGGTGGTGAAATGTCACCCACAGGTGAAATTCTGCTAGCTTGGGAGAGAAATTTCACTCACAGCTGCAGGCAAAATTTTGCATTTCGCAAAGCAAAATATTTCACTTAATGCATTAATTATGCAAAATATTTCACTGGTTGAAATATTCCAATTTCGCACAACACTAGTCACTAAGGGAGTCACTGAATGTGCCAGCCAGTTTAACTCTATCTGGTCTGGATACAAGAATCCAGTCCAAGATAGAATGATTGCCAGTTTTCTACATTTAGTCTAGTTGGATTTTGAATCAGCTGAGTCAGGTGAAGGACCATGAGGGTTGATTTGGAGGTGGAGTCAGATGGGGTTCCCCAGTGGACGTTAGAATCCCCTACGATTATCTTTTCCAGGAGAGGTAGGCCCTGCACCATAGTCACAAATGCCTGGAATGCAATAGGGTTCTCTTTTGGTGGGATGTACACACATCCAATAATATGTTTTTTGCTATCCTATCCACTTTTTCTTTATTATAGAGGGAAGTGTCATAAAACCAAGATTACTGTCCCTTGGACTTTATTAGCTTTGGCTGCTTGTCTACTTATGATATCATAATGCCCTGTTTATGACATCATAATCATTTCCAAAGCAACAGATTGGGATGTCATAAACAGACTTATAACTGCAGAAGTACACAAACAGGCATAGCAAGTAGGGGAGAGATCCTATTTCCATGCAAATGTACTTAGCAATAAACAAATACAGAAACTGATGGTTAATCTTGAATGTAGTGAATCTAGTGATTATCTCCTTCCTACCTCATCAGCATTGTGACACCATTAGTGCCCATTCTGGAAAAAGGTGAGTGGCTCTTCTTGTTCAACTGTGATGTCATAAGCAGTGAAGTAATGGTCCTGATAAGCATACATGTGATAGCTCCCTGTTTACGCAGGAGACTCCTGTTTTTTTGACTGAACTCCCTCCCTCCCTCTCTCCTGGGAAACAAAATCTCTTGCTTAAGTAAAATTCTGTCCAAAATATCTGTTTTTTGGGCAGATAAAGACACTTAAAAATTAAATCAGTGATGAACAATGTATCTGATAACTTTATATAACTAGTTGTTTATTCTTTTTAGTGCTTATTCTTGACAAAATGAAATACATTAAATTTTTGTAATGACTTTTTTCTTATTTTTTTGATGCCATTTAAGGACAAACTCATGACGTTACAGCATCTCCCTACTAGTAGGCCAATATCCCTCCTAATTTGACTCAAATCTCCCTCTTAAACAAGTTGGACATATTACATGTATGGATAAGGTGCACAAGAAGAAAAGACCTGCATATGTCAGTCTCCAGGTAGAGTACTATAGTGTATGGTGTGTTGCAGTTCAGCATGGATTTCCATGCCCTGTAGAGTGATTCTGCTGTGCAAGTGATGTTTATACTGCAGGAGACTGACTTTTCATTCTGCTGCAGTAGTGACATTGGCAGACAATGCTTCTGAGCTATTTGTCTGTCACTCTACCACCGCTAGTGTGAAAATGAAGTGAGCAGTTGGTAGCACTTTCTAAAAAATGTTTTAGCTGTCACATAGTGAAATAGTAAACTCAACAGAAGTTGAGGGGAGGTGGTCATGCTCACTACTTTTTAGGTAGGAGAGCAGGTGCAACTGCAAGCAATCAGTCATTTGTGGTTAGGGGAGGACACGAGAGGGGGCAGTTCATAGGTCAGAGGTCAGGAGTGGAGAATGAAACTGATCGGGCACCTATAAGCCAAGGGAGAAAATCACTGTGAGTCACTGACGAGCCAATGGAGAAAAATCACTGTGTGTAACTGATATTTATGTTTGATATAAAAAAAAGTCATTTTGAATGGTTCTTTCTGTGACACGTGGACAGCCAGTCCTAATACACTATGAATTTTTTTTGGAATATAAAAACGTGTTATGGACTGTCTCATGAGATGTGCTGAGACAGCATGTGAGATGACACACATACACACATCCAGGTTTTAGATACAAGGTGTTACCTGGAAGGCCAGAAGCTAATTATAGACTAGAACAGGCCTTGACCAAGAATCTCCCGGTTTTTTAAGTTAAATATAGCTTTAACTGCTAAGAAGGAAATCAGTATCCCTTTTATGATGTTTTGAGGAGGAAATCAGGTTTAGCACACTGGTGCGAGATCATAAATGCTTTGATGTCTATGTGGGAGGGGATACTGCTCATAGATGAAAGGAAATTTACTAACTCGATTGGGGAAGTCACATGGGGAAAGGAGTTTCTGCTGATGTAACCTTAATTAACTTTACTTCTAAAATGATAAAACTTCCTGGGTGTATGATTTTTAATAAACAGAGGAGGAGCTAGGTGACCTCACAAAAAGGGTTGTCAAAGACAGTTTTTTAAACAGTCTTCTTTTTCCTTCAGAGACTTTTACCTACACTCTGACAAAGAAACATCTTTCAGCACTTTAAGCAGGTATCTAGAGAGAGAGAGAGAGAGAGAGAGAGAGAGAGAGAGGGAGAGACAAATCTAAGTACTGTAGTAGGAATTGCACTGTTAAACCTTGTTCTTTTAAAAGATTGTATGGTTCTTGTGATATAATGGTTCTGTATTTTATGTTTTACATACTTTTATCTATTTTAGTAAAACCATATTTTTAGAGCCTACTTGGTCTGTCTTTGAATTTCTTTTCTTTCACAAGTGAAGTACATTGGAAGCGTGGCTTGGACCCTGGAGTGGTGGCTGCGTGAGCTTTTTGCTCTGTCCCGACCTGGCGCTATTTTGTAGTCGATCTGCCGGAATGCCAGACTGATTCACACAAATATTCATTGGGGATTCCAGTTTTACCCCTACGGAGGCCAGCGCAGCTGTTAAATCATGGGAACTACGTTGGCAAACTAAAAACTAACCGCAAGTAATCCGGAGTGGTATGAGGTGGTAGGCCATATAGGCCTGAGCGCGGGGGAGTGGCAGATCCATTAGTTTATACCACCAGTTGGAGCTAGTGAGGCAGGGCTCGGGAGCATTGGATGCTCTTTTCCTGCTGGGGAAGCTACCAAAAAGGAGTGTTCTGGTTTCTGGATAGACAGGGGACACGGTCCTAAAGATGGAGGCCACAGGAGAGACTGCAGTGCGACAGGCTACTCAACTCCCACTGCCCTCCCAAGAGCAAACCCCAGTCAGAGAGGTGCTAGCCAATGTCACCAAGATGCTGGAAGTGCTTCTGGTGAGAGTGGATAGCATAGGGGCAACCGTGGCTGGGAATGTGGCTGATGTACGGAAACTGGTAGATCAACAAAACGTTCTTGATCAGCATACAGAGGAGCTGGAGAGACAGCACCTCATGGTGCTGAAAAAGCTTAAAGACCATGAAGACCAGCTTGCCAGGTTGTGGCAAAGGGCAGATGATCAAGAAAATAGGAGCAAGAGGAACAATATTTGGATCCTAGGGGTGCCGGAGGAGGCAGAAGGGCCGAACATGGAGAAGTTCCTGAATGACTGGTTACCGCATCTCCTCGGTGAGAGGTAGAAGGAACCTGTGGGGGTGGAGAGAGCACATTGGGTAGTGGGCAGGCCTGATGGTGCAAATGGGCCTAGAATGATCATTGCATACTTGTTGAAGTACTCTGTAAAGGAAACGCTTCTGAGGGCCACTAGGGAGCTAGGGGAGATCACCTGGAAGGGCAACATAATCTTATCTTATCTGGACTTTTCAAAGGAGGTGGCAATGAAGAGGAAGGCATACAGCCCACTGAAGAAAAATCTGGCCACTAGCTTTTTCCAGTACAGGTTCAGGAGGCTGACTGCCCTGCAGCTGTCTAAGAATGGCAGGTCATTCCTGGCTGAATCCTCCAGAGAAGCTGAGGCCTGGGTAAACAGTCAATGGCCAGGTCTGCTGCCAAGGTCCACTCTCCCCAGACACCTCTAGACCCCAAAAGAACACCTACCAAAGGGTTCAGAAAGAAGGGGGGAAATAGACCCTAGGAAGATGGTAATTCCGACCGTTCAGGCCCAGTCGCAAAGGAGACCCCATCGCTTCCTCCCTTAGGATTGCAACGGGCAGACAAATGCCCTGAGGCACCCCCCCTCCCCGATTGTGGTGCATACCTAGATACAAGATATGACAACAAGGGACAAGGTGATTGAGTAACCCTCCCCCCTCCCCGCACTGGGTCACCAACAACAATGGGCTAGGAGCCCTCGCCAGCTCATAGCAAGTAAGGTGGAAGCCTCTCCTCCTGCCAAACTCCCCAGAGTGGAAGCCGAGGTTACAGCAATGAATGCAGCTCCAACTTCATGTATGGAGGAGGTCGAGGAGTCTACGGAGGGCTTGGAAGTTTTGGACTGGGCTGTTGAAGCTGAGAATAACGAGCAAGAAGCTGTCGTAGAGGTGGGCCTCCTGAAGCCTGGGACTAAATCCTATGCGGAGGCACTTAACTCGCCTTATTGTGTCTCCATTCCTAGGCCCAAAGAGCAATCCTCGACATTGGGAGCAGAAGGCTGAGCAGACCTTTGGATAATTGGCTGAACTAATTTGTGACTCTCTCTTTTTACTCCCCTATGAGCAGGTTAATAGGGAGTGGGGTACCACGCATGGATACTTTATCTCACTGTCGCACTCCTATCTCCCCCCCCCTCCATTTCGAATGATGTTATGTCAGGGATCCGGGGGTAGTGTGATGTAGACCCCCCCTCCATGGGCACTTCCTTATTCCTGCCTAATTCTTCCTATGCGCATTTTTTAACCCTTCTTCTTTTAATATCTCCCAGGCCCTGGATAACTGCGGGTTTAACACGCAGGGGCATGAAGACCAGGGCAGGCAATTTTTTTGACCCGACAGATGGGCCCCGGTCGAATGGCTGAACGGAGTGCTAGGCACCTTGTCGCGTGCCCTCCACAGCAGCATTCCCCTTTAGATAGTTTCCCCCTCAAACTCCTAAGGCACTGACAAGCTAGCGCTAGCCTCAACCCCCCCTTCCCCTCCCCTCTTTCTTTATTTTTTTTTCTTCCCCAAGACCTCCCTCCCTTCCCCAGAGGATAGGCAGTTTGTGGCTGCCCTACTATTAAGGCAGTCTTTGTTTTTTTCTTTCACCTGGATTCTATGGATCACGTTGAGTTACAGAGATCCATGGGGCCAGGTTGGGACAGGTTACCTTCATTTTGGTGTAACCTCTCCCTTGATACCTCTGGTGTTTGAAGCAGTGTGGCGTGAGGCACCCTCTTTTTGGGTGGCTTCTTTCACACGCATACTTCAACATCAGCAACTGTTGTGGTTTAGGGAGCTCCAATAAGAGCCTAGATTTGTTGTTTTAGTTTTGAATTTTGCAACCTTAAGATTGTTATATAACTTAATAGAGACTGTGAGTGTGTTTCTCTCTCTAATACATCTCCAAACAGGTGGGACTCAGGTGGAATAATAATTACTCACATTCTAAACCCCTGCTGTATTGATATCACTGCCATTACCAGTAGGGTACAGCTGTCAGACAGGTACTCTCCTTTACCCTGAGTTCTGAGCCACTGCGCCTGATACCTCCAGGGAGACATCAGGGTGAGTACTGAACCATTCTTAATCATCACTGTTCCCTGGAGGTATGACAACGACTGCAAAACCTTTGTCGGGTCATGGGTGGAAATGCATCTCCTGGAATGTGAAGGGACTTAATCATCTGGCTAAAAGAACTAAAGTTCTACAATTCCTGAATTCTAAGGGGATGGATGTGGCCCTTCTCCAGGAGACTCATCTTACCAACCAGACTATGCAGTGGCTGAAGAAGCTCTGGGTGGGGATGGTGATCTCCAGCTGTGCTAGAACCAAATCCAGGGTAGTGGCCTTTTTAATAAGGAAATCTTTGCCATGGGTAGTAGAAGACAAGCGCTCGGACTCACAGGGGCGCTGGATAGCAACTCGGATATCATATCTGGGAGGTCAGCTACTGATAGCCAATATCTATGGCCACCACAAGGATGTTGGGGGAAATATACTCAGACCTCAGCCAAGCCTTCTCGGACTTGACGAGTGGCTTCTTTGACTTCCCCATTTTACTCGGAGGGCATCACAGTTTAGTCTTAGACATCTTCCTTGATAAATCCGTACCCACCCCACAAGCCCATCCCAAGGCTCTAGCCAGTCTTACCGACTTGATGACAGAATGGAGCCTCTGCAACTCCTGGAGGAGGGCTAACCCACAGGGGTAAGATTATTCTTTTTACTCGGCGGTACACCATAAGCATAGCAGACTGGACTTCTGGCTCACAAACTATGCTGCAGAGCCGGGGGTCATTGATGTTTCAATAGGTAGCATATTAATCTCACAAGATGCGCCAGTCTCCATCTTTTACTCTCTGCCGGGTCAGGGTGCTCCTTCCACAAGATGGTGATGCAGTCCTACTCTGTTGCAAGACAACACCTTTTAAGCCTATATTAAGAAGGAAGCTGAAAATTATTTCACTCTTAACACCCCGGGAGAAACCACGGCTTCGGTCTTATGGGAGGTGTTTAAAGCTGTCCTGTGAGGAAGAATTATATCTTTCATGGCCACCAAGAACAAGGCCAGAACAAAGATCATCTCCTCGCTGCAGACAGAGCTTGTGGCTCTGGAGAGACAATTTAAAGTAAACTCTCAAGATCCACTTAACTCCCCTCTCCTGTCCACCATCAGCGGTATAAAATACCAACTAAATACCTTGCTAAATGAGAAGGCCACTTGGCAGTTAATTTGAGCTAAGCACAAATCCTGGGAGGGAGGGGACAAAGGGACAAACTCCTTGCATACTACCTTCGCAAGCAGCAAGCATCCTCCAGAATTCTAGCTCTGAGAAGCCTGCAGGGCAGAGTAGTGTCTACACCCAAGGCCATTAATGAGGTAATGCAGAATTATTATCAAGAGCTCTACAGATCCAAAGCCCAGCTATCAGACGAGGAACTTGTCACCTGGCTATCCAAGCTGTGTGATGGGGTCTCTCTCCCTAAACTTTCTCCGGAGCAGAGGGTGACTCTAGACACTCCAGTTACTGTGGAGGAACTTTGCTCCGTGTTGTCTCAGATGGCCAAAGGAAAAGCACCAGTCCCAGACGGTATGACAGTGGAGTTATACCAACTACTACAAACAGAAATTACTGTTCCACTCTGGCAGGCTCTGCAAGAAGATCAGGCATCCACAGTTCTCCCTCCCACCATGCAGGAGGCTCTGGTGACCTTAATTCCTAAGAAATCCTCTGATGCACTGGATTGTGCCAGTTTCTGGACCATTTCCCTGTTGACGGTGGATACCAAACTGCTTGCTAATGTCTTGTCAAACAGGCTTACCCCGCTTCTACCAACAGTGATACACCTCTCACAGGCAGGTTTTTCTAAGGGGAAGTTGGGGCAGATAACCTCCTACTAGACCTTAACTTAAAGTGGCTAGCCTTGCACTCGAACACACCTATGGCAGCCTTGGCCATAGATTTTGCCAAGGCTTTTGTTTCTCTAGAGTGGGGATATTTATGTGCAGTATTACCTCTTTATGGGTTTGGGCCTGGGTTTTGTTCACGGGTCTCCACTTTATACCACCTGCCCAGAGCGAAAATTGTAACCAACCGAGATGTATCCCAGCCCTTCTCTTTACAGAGGGGCACTAGACAAGGCTGCCCTCTCTCCCCCCTTCTTTTTATCTTGGCACTGGACCCCCTGATATGGAAGCTTCTGAGCACCCCAGATATTACTGGGATCCCGGTGAAGGAGCACTGTTTCCTGGTAAATGCCTATGCGGATGATATGCTGCTTATCCTGGCTAACCCAGAATGCACCATTCCTATAATTCTCCAGGTGCTGCAGGAGTTTGCCTCCCTGTCTGGACTGGTAATTAATCAAAAGAAGACAATTTTATCCCCCCTGAATGCAAGATGCAGTAGGGAGTGTCTGCGAAATACGGACATTACCTGGGCACCTCAGGGATTTTCATACCTTGGGATTTATATTACCTCCGCCTGGCGGGACCTAGAGAAGGTCAACCTTCCCCCCTGATAGCAGCCATCATGGCTGAGGTTCAGAGATGAAGAAGCTTGCAGCTCTCCCTGAAGAGAAAGATAGAGGCTATCCGTATGTTTATTTTTTCTAGGGTTTCGTACCCCTTAGTAACATTCCGCCCCCAACCCCTAGGCCCTTCCAGCGACTGGATAAACTAATTTCCTCCTTCTTATGGGAAGGCAAAATGGCATGCTGGAGCCGGGCCAAACTATGGGCACATTGGACCAGGGGAGGGCTGGGGCTCCCATGGTTTATGGGATATCACCTGGCCTTTTGTATGGCCCAGGCTATCAGCTGGTTTGCTACGCTCTTGTCCTCTCCTCCTCAATGGGTGCAATTAGAAGCAGCCCTTCTACCCGATAATGTACTCTTTTCTCTGCTCACCGACAAGAGGCCGTCAGGAGGCATGCTTACGCCCATGATGACGGAGACCTGTAGGGCACGGCGATGGGCAATGGCCCTCATGGGTACCCCAAGGGAAGCATACCTCCCTCTGACTGTGTATGCCCCTCTGTGGAATAACCAACTTATAAAGGTAGATCGCAGACCGGTGCACTGGAAACACTGGGCCTCTTGAGGTATACGGGTGGTGGGGGATCTCCTCCTCCCTGACAGGGCGACAATTATGTCCTTTGAACAGATGCAAGAGAAATACAGAATAAAAATTCAGGATTTCTGGAGGTATCTTCAAATCTGGAGTGCAACTGCCTCTCTTTTGGTGGTGCCTGCAAGCACGGGGAAGTGGAAATGCTTGACCACCCTTTGCGAACCCGGCAAGAGTAGAGGCTTGGTGGGAACCTTCTATAGGGTAATAAAGGATGCCCAACCCGACACTTTGCTGACCAGCTGCACAGCCTGGGAAGCTGAACTTCGATGCCTCCTTTCTCTGCAGCATTGGGGTGATTGCTTGAAAGCTGCCCATCTGGCATATGAGGACATCAAAAGTCAACTGATTCAGTTGAAAATCCTTTTCAGGTGGTATAAGGTGCTTCACAAATTAAACATTATGAAACACGATAAGTGCTGGAGGTGCAGTGCCTCCTCTGCTCACTTACTCCATATTTTATGGACATGCCCAGCAGTTCGGGGGTTCTGGCAACAGGTGCTGGAGGACTGCTCTAAAATTGTCGGCAGACCCTTGACAATTGCCCAGCCCACTCTGGTGCTGGGGGATGTTTCTACTCTGAGCCCGTTGTCTGCGCCCACTAAGGCCTGGGTGCTGGTGGCTATCATGGAAACCAAGAGGGCTATACTGATGAAGTGGAGGCTGCCTACCTCTCCTACGATTACTTGTTGGCAGGCAGCTATGGTGCAGCTGGCTACTTTTGAAAGACTTTCTGCGATTGGGAAAGGCCATCTTTCCAGATTTCATAAAAGTGGGATGCATATCTGCATTCACATATCTGTGCAGTTCCATCCCCCCTCTCCAAAACCCTCCGATAGTCTAAATTGGGATGTCTCCCATCTTTTATTAATAACCTTGTCTTTATATGTATCTTTTATGCAAGCAATGGATGCCCAGTGTCAGGTGTAGATTGTGCGATCTCCTCATAGTGTCTAGACCACTGCCAGTCTGTCCTTATTACCTACCCTGGTGTCACTTGTTTTAGATCCTATTTCTGAAAGGATTAGTATGGTTTGGCTAATAAGGAGAAATATGAAGACCCTGGCCCATGTCACTTTAGCTTAGAGTACGAATGGCTAGTCCCGGGAGACCCCCCTGGTTGGACGATGGTACAAATTTTAGAATATGACTGGTACATATGAGCATGTTTTAAATTAATGGAAACTTAATGTGTAGGTGTGCACTGTATAAAGAGGATAGTAAGTAAAATGTAAACCTCATATCTATTATTGCTAGGGGATATCCCATTCATGTGTATGGTGTTTCTGTTTGTAAACATGCTTGTGATACCTGTGTTTATAAGCAGGATGCTTGCCTAAGTGCCTCTACCGTGGTTGGATGTACTTGGAAAACTAATAAAATTTTATATGATAAAAAAAAAAAAACAAGTGAAGTACATATGGTTAAAGCAGACACTGTGGATAAGCTTGAATGGTAATACCGAACTGGAAAAAGGTAAGAGTAATCTGAGGTCTTTATTAGGGTTTTTAGGGTTCATTTTGTACACCTGGTTAGGTGGCTTAGGCAAAGATATCCCCCCCCCCGAAGACAGAATTATCTGAGCCTGGGCATTGGGTACACTAACAAGAGGTTCACAGTTTGAATCCCTTCAGAACTGAGACCAAAGGTTGATTCAAGCCCACAAAACAGACAGAAGGGTTACCCTGTTTCTGTTAACTGTTCACAAGACTGCGCTCGGAGGTTGGGACTTTGGAAGTAGAGGGCTGACCTGTTGAGTGGGTTTGTGGCACTTTCACCATACACTATGTAAAATAGTGTATGGGTGCCCAAATACACAACAAAACTATTCTTACACCTCATGGTTACCGTGACAACAGATGAACCACTCAAGCTTTACTCTTGAGGTCCTTGTTGTCATGGTAACCACTGGGTGGAAGAATAGGAATAGCTTTGCTGAGCATGGTCTCCCATACTCTGTTCTACATGTTCAACACATGGTACCCTGTACTGACAAATAGAAACTATCCAACTAAACAGGACAGGAAATGTGTGTTAATCGGCAGCAGCTTATATTCTTCTTTGTAGAAACAATATTCATACCTCCAAATGATCGATTATAAACTGTACCTGAACATCGGCAGAAGTGAAAATCTAAGCTTTCTATTGCTTCTTTTCATGAACAACATTCTAATGAATTCTCTTCCTGGACCAGTAATTTGCAATTCCATCTGTTCAACAGTTTATGTACAGAATGCAAAACATGACCTGTTGACCATTTCAGAACAGTGCTCACAGTTCGGTACACAAACCGCGACATAGTCAAAACTCCAAATTACTTCCTTCATGAACAGAACTTGAAACAGTGCTGCCCATACAAAGGAAACAATAGAACACACTGTTTTTAACAGGCATTTTAGTCATATGCAGTTAATGTGGATCATTTGGTTGTATGGATATCATTTCTGAAATAGAAACCTTTCAAACAGCTGCCAACTGGAAATCATTTCTTGTCCTATTTAATGGAAGGAGAAAACAGTGCTTCAGATAAAGGTAACTACGGATTACTTTTAGGTGTGGATATTAATTTCCAACAGCGTAGCACCTCAGTAAACAGCTATTACTCCAATTTTGTTCTAAATACTACATCTGAATCAATGGATCTCAGTTTAATAGCCATGTCCCATGAGGCACTGTATGACAATTTGTTTGAGCCTTGTGATCCCTGTCAGCAAGTGGAGAGCTAACTTTAATCTCAGGAGCATTACTGAAATAAACAAGCATTTGTCAATGCCGAATGTTTGCTTGCTGGCATTGGCAGTGGTAATGTAGAAGTTACAGAGCTGCGTAATAGGAATGGCAGTGAAGTACTGAACTGAAGCCAACCCCACCACCACCCTGCAGAGAGTGACAGGCATTGGGGTGTGCATTTGGGTCATCAGGCATAACGGCCTCGCCATTTCACCCACCCCACTCTGCAGACACTGACAAGTGTCACAGTGTTCCTTGGGGTCTTTGGCCCTTATAGCCCCATTTCATTAGGAAATGCGTGAGATGGGTGCGATATAGGAGAATGGGGTGAACTTTGGGGCTGAAGAGTCCAAGGCATACCTCGATGCTCTCACTGGCTGCAGGGTGTGGAATGGTATGAGCATTACAGGCAAGAATCTCAAGTCACACCCCTGATGCCTGTCATTCTCTACAGGGTTGGGCTTATGGTTGGAAACCCTAATACCTCAGGCATTCGTTGGTATTTTCACTCCAAATTTTCAACATGTTTTTTTTTGTGACCCCACCTCATGAACAGGGGGAATATCAGTTTGTTAGCCGAAAGCTGCTTATGCACAGCGAGTATGGCATTTAGCACCACAGGTGCAAAAACATTCCGAACAGGATGTAAAAAATGACAGCTGTACTGTTCATGGGGAAGTATAAAAAATGGCAATGTTGCAAATCTGCAGTAAAAATATTTAAAAAAATGGTGAAGTCATGAGCGTACATAGAAACTGTGCAACGCACACCCGTAATATAATTAGGTTGGGGATATTTTACAGCAGATTGTCAACTCAGGCATTTTGGTGCCTCCGATCATGAACAGTGTCACTGTGATTTTCTTTATCTGTGCGAACAATGATTTCCCACAGCGACCATGCATCTCAGCACTGAAAGTGTGAAAACACACTTCAGCCATGTTGTGAAAAATGACAGCTCTACTGTTCATAAGGAAGTGTGAAAAAATGCCACTGGTGAAAATCTGGACTGAAAATATTACAAAGTCATGAACTTATGAGGGTGCGTGGAAACTGCGCATTGCTCACTCGTAACACAGTCATTTTATGGACTTTTGTCACCAAATTTTCAACATAGCCATTTTAAGACCTCTGCTCATGAACAGTGTAACTGTGATTTTCTTAATCTGTCCTAAACATTGTTTTCGCACACCAACAGCACCATTGTGCACTACATGTGCGAAAACACATTTTGGGCGACATATGAAAAATGACAGCTGTACTACTCATAAGAAGGTGTGGTAAAATGGCAATGTTGAAAATCTGGAGTGAAAATATTGAAATTTCGTGAACTTATGAGCCTGCGTAGGAACTGCGCAACCCACCCTTGTAAAACAGTCATTTTTGGGAATTTTGGCACCAAATTTTCAACATGGGCTTTTTGGGACCCCTTCTCATGAATGATGTCACTGTCATGGTGGTATTCAGGCCTGAAGGGTGATTTTGCTGTCACTGCACAGTCACTGCGCGAAATCACCCTTCGGGTCCGAATAACGCCATGACAGTGACATAATTCATGAGAAGGGGTCCCAAAAACCCCATGTTGAAAATTTGGTGCAAAATTCCTAAAATGCCCGAGATATGCAATAGTTGAAACCCTCTATAACCCATTATACAGCTTACCGCATTTCCTCAGTTCACGGTCGGCTTTGAAGAGTGCAGACATGTTCCCGGTCCACCGAAGATCGCCGCTACGGAGTCCGGAGGTAAGTATGGGGTGGGGGTGTGGGAGGCTGGAAGCGCAGTGGGTGGGTGCGGGTTGTGGGAGGGGGGTTGGGAGATGCGCCGCTGGACAGTTTTTATTGTACAGGTTTAAAAACATAAAAAAGACATCGTGGGACGTTTGCCACACTGGGGTGGGCTCCCAGCATGGCACAAAGACTTGGGGGGCGTTCAGCCGACGGGGATTGGGCACCCCTCACCGCAAAATAAAAACAAATTGTGGCACTGCTTGCCATGCTGGGGTGGGGCTCCAGCGTGGCACAAGGACTTTGGGGTGTCAGCCGATGGGGGATTGGGCACCACGTTGGCCAAAGGACTACAGTGCTTGCCATGCTGGGGTGGGCTCCCAGCGTGGCACAAGGACTTTGGGGTGTTCAGCCGACGGGGATTGGCACCCCTGGCCAGCCAAAGGGACTACAGTGCTTGCCACGCTGGGGTGGGCCCCCAGCGTGGCACCCAACTGGGGGGTGGGGACGAGCTCAGCCGATGGGGATTGGGCACCCCGTCGGCTATACAGTATGGGCGTGCCGCTCTGTCTGTGTGTGGGGGGGCTGCACGTGAGCAGCCAATATCTTATCGGTGCTCACTCAAGCGTAGCTCCCCCTTTCAACTGTATGCCACTGCATTTTGGAGCGTGTCATAGACAGCTCCAAAATGCATTGGCTTACAGGGGCCGCGCCTGCCAGCCCACTGACTGAATTGGAGGAGGAGGTGACACACCTCCGAAATCTCTGATGAAGGCACTATGTTTCTTGCACATGCGTGCAAGCAAACATAAAAAGGATCATGGTCATGGCTGTATACTTGGTATCCACGTTGGATACCAGTCAAATATCTTGCCAGCCAAAGTAAACTATCAGGTAAGCAACATTTCTGCAATCTGTTTATTGTAGCTACCCATGTCCCTACATAGCTGCTAATTTATTTTGTAACATGTGGGCCTGGAGGACTCTAAATTGTGAAAACTTTTTTCCTATAATATGGAGACTTTGAAGAAAAAAAAATGTGAGTCACTTCCATGGTGAACTGGCAACAACACTGATTATTGTAAAGTTCAGCTTGCTATGACAACCATTTTGGTCCCCAGATAGAACACTGATGAGGGGACAATGCTGGATGTGCATCCAGACCTGCATCTCACCATGGTGACTGAAACATAAAAAATACAAAATGCCTGATGACACATAAAGAAGCCTATAGCCAGCGAGAATCAGGAGTAAATGGTGGAGGATACTGTTACAGTCACCGTACAGTAGGGCCATTTATAAATGCGTTGTGCTGGGGGGGGGGGGGGGGGCACTAGCTGTGAAATTTGCATACTCTGATATTCAGTTACCAGCACAATGGTGTGTTCGTTTTGTACCAGCACTTGGTTTACCTAACCGTTGATGCTTCTGAAATTAAGCAGTTTGCTTTTCTAGGGTATCAGGAATCATCTGTCAAGTTATCAGCCATAGTCAGGTCCTCTCTAGTATTCAGTGTCAATGCTATCTATGTAGACTGTTAGGGAAATTCCTACAAAATACAGTACAGACTAGCTTTGCACTCTGTATCTGTCCAATCTGCTTTTTATATCTCAACAGTAAGCAGGAACTTAGGAGTTGATGGTCCTCAGTATGGATAGTATTCAGACATGTCGACAAGTATTGAGTGGGAGGGTATTCACTTAATCATATCGTTTTTCTGGCTTGCTGCTACCCACTGGAATAAAATTGCCAAGACAAAAGAGTGTTGGAGTTAATAGACCTATTCTATCCCATAAAACCCCTACAGTATATGCAGTCATACTGAAAGAAAGACTGATTAAGCATCTGGAATCCAGTGGGCTGCAGGACCATAGTCAGCACAGATTCATGGGGGAAAGTCATGCCAAATGAATTCAATATATTTCTTTGACTGGTTGAACAGGTAAATAGATCAGAAGAGGGCAGCAGAAATGACCTATCTGGACTTTAACATGACCTTCAACACTGTTCTCCACAGAAGGCTGACTAGGAAGTTAACCAGCCTAGGAGTGAGATTCAAAGTGATCACCTGGGTTCAAAACTGCTTAACGGACAGGAGACAGAGGGTGATGGTTTAGTGAAACTCAGTCTAAGGATGAGAGACAGTGACCAGCATGGTACAACAGGGCTTGGTACTGGAATCAATCCTCTTCAGTGTCTTCATAGGGGACATTGCAGTAGAACTGGAGCAGAAGATATACGTTTTTGCAGCTGACCCCAAAATCTGCAATAAGGCGGACACACAGGAGAGGATGGAAAAATGTGCAGTGATGTTGGAAAACCTGAGGAGAGGTCAAGACATGGCAGATGGGGTTCAATGCCAAAAAGTGCAATATCATGCAACTGGGGAATAGGGACCCTGGTACTGTACTAAGTACAAAATGTGGGGAGGTACTAACTATCACTTGTCAGGAGACAGTCCTTGTGGTTATCATATCAGAGGACCTCAAATTGGCAGGCCAGTGTGACAAGACAGTGGGCAAGGCTAGTGGGATGACAGGATGCACTGAGTGTTGTTTCTCCAGCAGGAGGAGGGAGGTGGCGTTGCCACTGTATTGCTCCCTTGTGCAACCCCACCTAGAGTACTGTGTCCAGTTTTGAAGACCATACCTCAGAAAGGACTTAGACAAGGTGGAGTTGGTTCAGAAGAGGGTAACTAAAATGGTGCAGGGTTTGTACAAGGAGCCCTATGAGGAGATAATGTGGGATCTCAACATGTACACCCTGTAAGAAAGGATATGGAGAGACAGAGAGAGGGAGAAAGAGAGAGGACATGATTGATACCTATTGTCACAGATTCACTCAGCAGATCAGGCCCTCTACTCCCAAAGTGCCAACCTCTGAGCTTAGTCTTGTGAACAGTGTAACAGACAAGGTAACGCTCTTGTCTGTTTTTGTGAGTTCGGATCAACCTTTGGTCTCAGTACTGGAGGGATTCAAACTGTTAACCTCTTGCTAGCATACCCAATGCACATGCTCAGATATATCTGTCTTCGAGGGGTCAGATATCTTTGCCTAAGGGCACCTAAGCAGGTATTCAGAGATGAACCCTTTAAAACTTTTATAAAGACCTCAGATTTAAAACTCTTCTCTTTCCAGTTTGATACCACCATACAAGCTATATGTCTGCTGAACCATAAATATTTCTTAGCAAAAGAAAGCAATTCAAAGACAGACCAGGTTTTCTCTAAAATTAGAGTTTTTACTAAAATATATATGTTAAACATACAATACAGAACTCTTATATCACAAGACATACATATCTTTAAACAAAACAAGGTTTAAAACACTGCAATTCCTACAACTATATTGAGATGTGTCTAGCTTTCTAAATACCTCTTTTCAGTGCTCAGATGTTTTCTTGGGCAGTGTCAGATACAAATGCCTCTCTATAGTGAAAGAGAATAATCTTTACAAGCAGTATTGGCCAACCCATTTTTGGATGAAGTCATCCAGCCCCTCCTCTGTCAAATATCTAACAAAAACATATTTTTATACAACCACAGGATGTAATTTCAAAGTATTAATTCTGCAACCTTGACATAACTCAAGTTTCAATGACACCTCTTTTGATCTCATGCTGTACCCTCTTCACACAGACTTCATAGGGTCATTTGCAACCTTACACCTCTATGTAACATCCTAGCTTCCCTTATTTTAATGTCATAAACCTAGTTTATGATTTCTCTCTTAACAACACTAACTTAACAACTCTGTAATTAGCTCAGAGAAACAGGATCCTTAATAAAAGTCTTCCAGTAACTGTCAGCAGTTCTCTTAGCCTGCATCTGTCAGCTGAAGTCTGGGAGAGGGGATGAGAGAGGTCATTCCTAGAGCATCTGAATTTTCAGCAGAGACATTAATATATTTTATATTTAAAAAAATATAATACAGCACTCAGAACGGCTGTCTATGTCACACCTATGAGTACGTCAAAGGGGTGAACAGGGTGCAGGTGGATAGTCTCTTTCAAGTGAATATAGACAGCAAGACCAGGGGGTATGCAATGAAGTTTGGAAGGGAGGGAAATTCCAGAGAGATACAAAGAAATATTTCTTCACTGAAAGGGTAGTAGATACTTGAACAGACTTCTGGCGGATGTGGTGGAGGCTTGAATGGTGGGTGGTCTTCAAGCCTGCATGGGATAAAGTTAGGAATATATTAGAAAAGAGGCAGGGAGCAGTGAGGGTCACTGGAAACCAGATAGGGTCTGTGATGGAAGAATAGGCAGGGAACACTTGAACAGACTGGGAGGGCCAAGCAGTTCTTTTCTGCTGACAAATTCTATGTTTCAATGTTTCTTTGTTTCCATGTTTCTATGCCATATGAACGGGCCAGAATTCCATATTTTTTACTGCTTTATTTTCAGTAGTAAGCCCATCTCGAGCATTTTATAAGCTGACAAAGTTTAGACAGTGCTGTTTAAAATAAGCAAATTGTATTTGAGGAACCTCCTAGCAATAAAGTGACAACTTTTTTTATACTTCAAAGGGATCACTGGAGGAGGTGGGACCAGCAAAAGTGGAGGTTTGGTCAATAACTGTGTAATAGTACGTATAACAGACAACAAGTGAAATAAGTCTTCCACATTGGTGTAGCCATGTCTCTCTTTTCAGCCAAGCTCAAGGCAGGTACTAGTGAGCACTCAAATGGTTAATCCTGACCCTGAGGGCTGCTTTCTGGTGGGCCTCAGCTACTGTAGGAGACAAGCTGACTGGAGTTTCTGTTCTGTATTTCCTGACTCAGCCAGAAAAAGGAAGCCCAGACATGAAAATTCATGAGTCATGTCCTTCCCCCTTTTCACTGTAAGAGGGGAATGCTAGCTGAGAACTCGAGCCAGAAGTTTAGATTCTGTGATAGGATTCCAGATCACCCAGATCCAGAGAGCTCTGGGCTGCCCATGAATTACAGAGTTTGAATACAAGGACTGCAGAGGTGTGGGGGCCCTGTCTCTTCTTGCCCTCTTGGGGGTGTAGATCAGCCACAGGAGGGAGACCTAAGGAATCCTGCCCTGAGGGGAAGAACCATCAGTAACCCATATGGCACTAGGGAGTAGTGATTGGCCTCCACTCAGAGGAGGTCACCAGGATCCTGAGGGATCAACTCTTCCCATGGTACGCAAGGGAAAGAGCAACACGTGAATATACCTCATTCAGAAGCCCTAAAGGTGAAAAGAGCACCCAAGCAAGCAGGCCACCCCTTGATATTGATACTGAAAAAGGTGGTTGGTATTGTTATGATAATAGATTATCAGGATAGGGGTCTGGCAAAAGATGGTGTCACCTATGCTCTGCAGAGTCAGGCTTTGGGTCACTAGGACCATCAGTGTGATATCAGGCTGCGTATTTATGAATAAACCATAGTCGAGCTGGTCCAGTGGCATGTGGGGCTGGGGCACTGGATGCCTTATCTCATACCACACTGCCAGAGTATGTTTAGGTAATTATTAAACTGCCCTCATGCCAGACATTTATTGTTTTTTTTTTCAGCAGTCATTGTCGCAGTATATACTAAGGTTGGAATTCCAGATCTCCTGACAGCTTTGAACTGGCCCTTTTTTTTTGCAGTGCTCACCTTTTAGTCTTTCTTTTTGTCTGATTCTGTCATAGCAACATGCCTCCCTAATCATACTTCACTAGCTGGGAGAGCATTGTGGAGCAGGGTTCTTTTAAAACCTGGAAACAATGTGAGGGCTGCATCTATTTTTCACACCTCCCTTCCTCGTCTAGTGTAGTCTGCATTTTATCAGTACCCTATACTGTGGGACCACTCCCTCTTGATGATGTCACTATGGATCAGTTATTGGGGGTGGGGTAGGATTTTTGTAAACAAAGCAAACCAAAACAAAACAAAAAAGATTATTTCTGGATTCAGCAATCGAAGACAGCAGCCAGAACAATTCTTCTTATGAATTTGTTCACGTTTGTTACTGCCTCCTACATTAAATATAACTTTAAAGCAGGGCAAGCAACGTTTGGAGAAGCAGGTGGGGAAGAGTCCACTGGCCAACGAGGGAGCCTTATAACAGGCATTGAAGGTGGGGCAGTTTGACCATAGGGGCCCATTTACCTGGGAAAGTGCTTAGGGAAGGGGACACTTCCAGGTAAGAGACTTGTTTGCCTAACACCAACCAAGTAGCGGTATGGCATACCGTCATGTCCCTAGTGAATAGTATGCTACTGCCTGATTGCAGGCACATAGAGGTCTGTTAGCATGCGTTAACACCATTTGACCTGCTAACAGCTGGATTTAAATAAATTGTGCCTGAGTCCCGGGGGCTTCTCCACCCTGTAACATGCTAATAATTTTGTATATAGCTGTGTTGGATGGCAGCATGATGGTACATCTAAAGTGCACCCACTTTGCATTGAGTAGCTGGGTATCGGCCTTGACTCCCGAGAAGCAGTTTGTTTACCCTTGCAGTCCTTAGTTGGTGGGATTAGCACATCTAGTATATTCAATCAGATCACTGGACTTCTGATCCTAACTAGAAAACGTCAAGTGAGCCTATTTATGGCACCCCACCGTAAGTCATCTCCCCTTCCCATTGATTCATAACTCACCTCTGCACATTATAGTCTGTTCCTATTCTTGTGCTTAAAACAAACATGCTTTACAATCTCCTTGGAGTTCAGTAACAGCAGAATCCTGAGGTCATCATTCTGCTGGATTTTGAGATGTGATCATTTCTACAGTAAAAGTGTAACACTTTTACATTTATGTATTTTTTTGATTAATTAATTTATTTATTCATTTAAAAGTTGGAAACCGGGAAAGGCACATTGAGCCAAAGCTCATTTCCAGGTGCGACCTGGGGGTATAATCAGGGTGAAAATACAACAACATAGAGGATAATGTATGGTCCTCTATCGTTAACAGGTTTATAATGTATGGTGAGCCCTTATTACCATTAAAAAGCAGCAAAATTATTTCTTGATAATCCCATCACTATGACATAAGTGGTTATAAGCCTCTCTTGAGTACATCATAGCGATGGTATTACAAGCGGAGACCATATGAGCATGCATGTATCTTTTAGCTTGCGATCCGACAGCCTTCCCAAAACTAGCACAGTGGTGAGAACATGTCCCAGAACATTCACGGTGGTGCCAAACGTAAGAACCTTCATTTGTTCTGCCAGTTTATGGGGACCATACACTATAAAATATAATGTATGGTCCCTCTATCATTAACCGGTTTAGGTAACGTCTTGAGGTTGCCATGGTGACGTAAAACTCTTGAGCTTCACTCTCGAGGTTTACATGGTCACCCTGGCAACCTCTCGATGGTTAACAGAGAGGATAATGTATGGTCCTCTATCGTTAACCAGTTTGTTAACCATCGAGTGGTTGCCAGGGTGACCATGTAAACCTCGAGAGTGAAGCTCGTGAGGTTTAGGTCACCATGGCAACCTTAAGACATTACCTCACATCCCCAGTCCATTAAAGGGCCATTGATGCTATATATCTTACCTCAGACTCATACCCATACATATATTTAAGTCTACTTAAGTGCACATCAAACTTCCTCCCCCATTGCAACATCTTGTAAGCATAGTGAGGCACAGTTAAACCTCAAACAGTTTATACACTTCTAAATCATAGTTGCAATGATGAATAATTCTGTAAAAGAAAAAAGAATAGTGGTGGTAAAAAGAGGTGGCAACAAATAAAATCTTCATAGACAATATTTTAAAGTCCTGATATAATATATCACATTCCAAATAAAGAGTTTGCACCATATGTGCCTACTTTCTCTCTGGTGTCAATTTTAGCCAACGTTCAAACAGTTAAGTAGAAATATTTAACATAGCAGTTCAGATAAAAGTTCACAAACACCTGGATACTGTCTCTACAGGGGAACCCAGTTAAGGGTGAAAATAAACTGTTATTGCCTTATGGTGTGCCACGTTCCACGTAGTCCGAATCCAGTATTGCAGGCTGTCTCTTTCTCTCTGTCTGTCACTTTGCCACCCACTAAATACACAGGGCCTTCATGTACAATGCAAAGGCATGTTGGGAAGATGAGGGAATGCAGGATTTGTAGCTCATGCATCACTGCACAGACTATTCAAAGTTCTTTCTCTTCTGTTTGGTAGCATAACACATCAGGGAATATCAGTACCATTGAGGGCCTTGGGTTTCTCCTCCTACTGTGTGTCCCTCTTGATCTAACTCAGTAGGCTTTTATGATTGGTATTTTAGTTGACTTCTCCGTTAAGTGCAACAGATATGCTAGACACTCTTTTTGAAACAGCACTGCTATGAACCTGGTTCTCCAGGATTTCCAGTAAGGTCTGTGCTAGTTGCGAGTCTTGAGCATGTTGTGCAGCAAGACTTCTGCACATCTTCAACTGCTTCTACATAGTGTGGACCTCTGTCCATATGACTCAGACTTGGAACTCATTGCCATCATAGAAACATAGATGTTGATCTCATATAAGGACCATAAGGTCAATCCAGTCTGCCCATTTTTATGTTTGCTTGCATGCATGTGCAAGAAAGATAGTGCCATCATCCGAGTTTTCGGATGTGTGTCATCCCCTCTTCCAATTCAGTCAGTGTGTTGGCAGGCGTGGCCCCAGTCTGCCAATGCATGCTGGAGCTGTCTATGACAGCTCCAAAATGCAGTGGCGTACAGTTGAAAGGGGGAGCTACGCTTCAGTGAGCAGCGATAAGATATCACCTGCTCATGCGCAGCTCCCCTAAACACACACACACACACACACACACACAAACACACGCACGCATACTGCATGCTGCCCCTCCCACGCACACACGTATAGCCAACAGGGTGCCCAATCCCCTGTCGGCAGCCTCGCCCCCAAAGTTTCTCACATGCCACGCTGGGTGCCCACCCCAGCGTGGCAAGTCATGGTAGCCGACGGGGTGCCCAATCCCCTTCGGCTCCACTGTCCTCCCTTCCCGAGTACTGATGCCACGCCGGAGCCCACCCCAGCGAGCAACCACTGTTATGGTCAACGGTGCCTAATCCCCATCGGCTCCACGTTTCTCAACCAGCCATCCTTGTGCCATGCTGGGAGCCCACCCAGCGTGGCAAACGCCCCTGCATCACACTTCTAAAAACAACCTGTAAATTAAAAATGGTCCCAATGGGTCTCCTGCCCCCACAACCCGCACTCCACCCACTGCGCACCCTGCCTCCCACACCCCTCTCTCACCCCATACTTACCTCTGGAGTCTGACGCGACGATCTTCGGTGGACCGGGAACACGTCTGCACTCTTCAAAGCCGACCGCGAACTGAGGAAATGCCGGTAAGCTGTATAATGGGATAGATAGGGTTTTTTCAACTTTGTTGCATATCTCAGGCATTTTTTGGAATTTCTTCACCAAATTTTCAACATGGGGTTTTTGGGACACCTTCTCATGAATGATGTCACTGTCATGGCGTTATTCGGGCCCGAAGGGTGATTTTGCAGTCACTGCGTAAAATCACCTTTCGGGCCTGATTAACAAAATGACACTGCCAGCATTTATAAGGTGGGCTCTCAAGAAGCCTATTTTGAAAATTTGGTGGAAAAATTCCAAAATGTCTGTTTTATTTGTATGGAGTTTAGTTCCTACACAGGTTCAGAAGTTCGTGAATTTTCAATATTTTCACTCCAGATTTTCAACATTGCCATTTTACCATACCTTCTTATGAGCAGTACAGCTGTCATTTTTCACATCTCACCCAAAATGTGTTTCCGCCCATGTAGTGCACAATGGTGCAGTCGGTGTGTGAAATCAATGTACAGAACAAATTAAGAAAATCACAGTGACACTAATCATGAGCAGAGGTCTTAAAATGGCTACATTGAAAATTTGGTGAAAAAATTCCTAAAAATGACTGTTTTACAAGCGTGCATTACGCAGTTCCTACGCACACTAGTAAGTTTGCGAATTTTCAATACTTTCACTCCAGATTTTCAACATTGCCATTTTACCACACTTCCTTATGAGCAGTGCAGTTGTCATTTTTCACATCTTGCTCAAAATGTGTTTCTGCCCATGTAGCGCACAATGGCGCAGTCGGTGTGTGAAATCAATGTATGGGAAACATTAAGAAAATCACAGTGACACTGTTCATGAGCAGAGGTCTTAAAATGGCTATGTTGAAAATTTGGTGAAAAATCCCTAAAATGACTGCTTCTGGCGTCGTTGTGCAGTTCCTTACTGCCTTTCGTAGGGTGTGCGGTACAATATTTCCATTTCAGATTTTCAACATTGCCATTTTATTACACTTCCTTATGAGCAGTACAGCTGTCATTTGTCACATCTTGCCCAAAACATGTTTCCGCCCATGTAGCGCACAATGGCGCAGTCGGTGAGTGAAATCAATGTATGGGACACATTAAGAAAACCACAGTGACACTGTTCATGAGCAGAGGTCTTAAAATGGCTATGTTGAAAATTTGGTGAATAAATTCATAAAAATGACTGTTTTACGAGCGTGCGTTGCGCAGTTCCTACGCATGCTGGTAAGTTTGCGAATTTTCAATATTTTCACTCCAGATTTTCAACATTACCATTTTCTCACACTTCCTTATGAACAGTACAGCTGCCATTTTTCACATGTCGCCCAAAATGTGTTTTCGCACATGTAGCGCATAATGGTGCAGTGTGCGAAAGCAATGTTTGGGACAGATTAAGAAAATCACAGTTACACTGTTCATGAGCAGAGGTCTTAAAATGGCTATGTTGAAAATTTGGTGACAAAAGTCCATAAAATGACTGTGTTACGGGTGAGCATTGTGCAGCTTCCACGCACCCTTGTAAGTTCATGACTTTGTAATATTTTCAGTCCAGATTTTCACCAGTGGCATTTTTCCACACTTCCTTATGAACAATACAGCTGTCAGTTTTCACACTTTCAGCACAGAGATGAGTGGTCACTGTGGGAAATCATTGTTCGGGACAGATAAAGAAAATCACAGTGACATTGTTCATGATCGGAGGTCCCAAAATGCCTCTGTTGACAATCTGCTGTAAAAAATCCCCAAACTAATTACATTACGGGTGTGTGTGCACAGTTTCTATGCACGCCGTGATTTCACCAGTTTTTTAATATTTTACTACAGATTTGTAACATTGCCATTTTACACCTCCCCATGAACAGTACAGCTGTCATTTTTTACATCCTGTTCGGAATGTGTTTGCACCTGTGGTTCTAAATGCCGTAGTCGCTGTGCATAAGCAGCTTTCAGCTAACAAACTGATATTGCCACTGTTCATGAGGTGGGGTCACAAAAAAAAAATGTTGAAAATTTGGAGTCAAAATACCAACGAATGCCTGAGGTATTATGGTTTCCAACCATAACGCCCAACCCTGTAGAGAGTGACAGGCATCAAGGATACGACTTGGGATTCTTGCCTGCAATGCTCATACCATTCCACACCCTGCAGCCACTGAGAGGCATCGTGGTATGTCTTGGACTCTTTGGCCCCAGAGCTCACCCCATTCTCCTATACAGCACCCATCTCACCGTATTTCCTGATGGAATGGGGTGCGCATAAGGGCCAAAGACCCTAAGGCACACCGTGACACTTGTCAGTGTCTGCAGGGTGGGGTGTGGTGAATGCGTGGCCGTTATGCCTGATGCACCCAAAGCCACACCCCAATGCCTGTCACTTCTGCAGGTGGTGGTGGGGTTGGCTTCAGTTCACTACTTCACTGCCATTCCTATTACGCAGCTCTGTAACTTCTACACTACCACTGCCAATGCCATCAAGCAAACATTCGGCATTGACAAATGCTTGTTTTCTACCTTATGAATGTGCCATAGGCCTTTTTGCTGTCAATGGCCTATTTATTCATACATACTCAACTGTATTGCTCCCTTATGCCTATCCCATGCCTGTTTGCAGCCCTGTACTGTATTCATATATTCATATCCAACACTTCCTGAGGTAGGCCATTCCATGCATCCACCACCCTTTCTGTGAAAAAGAACTTCCTCACATTATCCCTTAATCAGCCTCCCTCTAATCTCATACTGTGTCCTCTTGTCATGCTATTTTTATGTTGTCTTGTGCCTGCACAAGAAACATGTTGCCGTAACTTTGGAATAGCAGGTTTTGGAGGCGTGGTCTTGCTGTGGTCAGTGGCACCACTGCTTTTTCAGGCTGGGCTCCATGGCATGAATTAGACTGCACGCTGTCTATGACAGCCGTGCAAAAGCATGCCGCTACCTTCAAATGTTTTAGCCACTGCAATGAGGGAGCTCTACCTCATTGCAGGGTGAGCCTTGTGCAGTGTATCATTTCAATAAACATGGCAGGCAGCAGCTCACCACCTGCCCTCACAGTCTCTCAGTAGCCAACTTCGGGGTTGCCCAATCCCCCTGTCGGCATATGTGCCTCTTTCCTGCTGTGCTGTGCTGAGGGGGTGCCAATCCCCTTGGCATCATGCCTCTAAAATGCCAACATCGCGCCAATGGGGTGCCCAATCCTATTCGCATATTAACCCCGCCATTTCCTGGCACTGCTCCAATTGTGTCATGCCCACACCAGTGTGGCCACAAGCTGTGAAAAAACAGAAACGGTTCTGTGGTGATTTTTTTTTTACCTGGAAGCAAAGGAAAAGGTCCTCGCTGGCTGTTGGCGGCCCCCACCCCCAACCCACAACCACCCTCTGCGCACCCCACCTCATCACACACCCCACCCCATACTTGACCTTCTCGAGCCCCAGCGCAATGATCTTCAGCGGACTGAACACGCCTTGTACTCTTCAAAGCCAACCGCAAACTGAAGAAATGCCGATAAGCTGTATAATGGCATAAATAGGGTTTTTTCAACTTTGGTGCATATCTCGGGCATTTTGTTGAATTTTGGCACCAAATTTTCAACATGGGTTATTTTGACTCCTCCTCATGAATTCAGACACTGTCATGTCATTATTCATTCCCAAAAGGTGATTTCGTGGTCACTGCTCAAAATCACCTTTCCGGAACGATAGTGCCACTGTTCATGAGATGGGCTCCCAAAAAGCCTATGTTGCAAATTTGGTGAAAAATTAAAAAAAATGACGGTGTTATGAGCGTACATTGTACAGTTCCCATGCACACAAATAATTTCAAGAATTTTTGATATTTTTGCTCCAGATTTTCAACATTGCCAATTTCACACCTCCTTATGAATGGTACAGCTTCATTTTCCACATTCTGCCCAAAATGTCTTTTTGCACATCCGGCGCACAGTGACACAGTCGCTGTAGGAAAGCAATGTTTGAGACATAGTAAGAAAATCACAGTAACACTGTTCATGAGCTGAGGTCCCATAATGCCTATATTAAACAGCTGGTCAAAAAATTCCACAAAATGGCTATGTTACAAGCGTGCATTGCGCATTGTCCACGCACCATTGTAAGTTTGAAAATGTTTAATATTTTCACTCCAGATGTTCAACATTGCCATTTTGCACACCTTCTTATGAACAGTACAGCTGTCATTTTTTACATCCTGCCCAAAATGTGGTTTTGCACATCTGGCGCACAATGGCACGATCGCTGTGGGAAAACAACATTTGCGACAAATTAAGAAAATCATACTGCCACTGTTCATGAGCAGAGATCCCAAAATGCCTATGTGAAAAATTTGGTGAAAGAATTCCAAAAAACAGACTGTCACGAGAGTGTGTTGCCTAGTTTTCAAGCACGCTCATAACGTCAAGCATTTTTAATATTTTCACTCCAGATAGTCAACATTGCCATCTCTTCACATCTCCTTATGAATGGTGCAGCTGACATTATTATGTGGCGCAGAATGGTGCAGTCACTGTGGGAAATCAATGTGCAGGACACATTAACAAAATCTCAGGAACACTGTTCATAAGCAGAGGTCCCACATGCTTTCATGAGGTGGGGTCAGAAAAAGGCCATGTTGAAAATTTGGAGTACGAATACCAACAAACACCCAGGGCATTAGGGTTTCTAACCATAACATCCCACTCTGTACAGACTAAGAGGCATGAGGGTGTGCCTTTGGATTGTCGGCTGTAATATTCACACCATTACACTCCCACCCTGCAACCACTGACAGGAATCCAGGTGTGCCTTGGACTCTTCGGCTCCAAAGTTCACCCCATTCTCCTATGCTGCACCCATCTCAACATACTTCCTTATGAAATGGGGTGAGCCGAGCATAAGGCCTGATGACCCCAAGGCACAATGCAACACTTGTCAGAGTCTGCAGGGTAGGGTGAAGTGAAATGGCATTAGAGTTATGGCCAATGACCCAGTGGCACACCCCTATGCATGTCACTCTCTGCAGGGTGGGCTGGGATTCACGACGGTTCTATACTTCACTGCCATTCCTATTATGCGTCTTTCTAACTCTTGCACTACCATTGCCAATACCAGCAATACAACATTCGGCATTGACAAATACTTGTTCTTATATTGAAACATGTTAGACCCTTTCACCTTGTTAATGCCCTTAAGATGTTTGAAAGTTTCGATTATATCATATCTCCCCTCCTTTGCTGTAGGGTATACAGATTGAGCTCCATTAATCTGTCCTCATGTGTTTTCTGATGCAGTCCCTGCACCATTCTGGTTGCCTTGCTCTGGACTGCCTCCATTTTGTAAATGTCCTTGCACAGGTGCAGCCTCCAGTACTGCACGCAGTACTCCAGATGGGGCCTAACCAGTGTCTTGTAAAAAGGGATTATTACCTACCTCTTATGACTTGTAATATCCCTTCTGATACACCCCGACATCCCTCTAGCCTTACCTACTGTTTTAGTGGTCTGCTTGGATGATTTCAGGTCATATGTGATGATGATGATGATGCCCAAGTCTCTTTCTTCCCTTGTGATTGCCAGCAACTCCCCCTCCCAACCTATAGATAACTTCAGGGTTTCTCTTCCCTATGTGCATGATCTTGCAGTTCTTTGTGTTAAACCCCGGTTGCCACTCTTCAGACCATTTTGCCAGTTTTTCCAAATCTCTTCTCATTCTGCCCACCCGATCTGGATCATCTACTCTGTTGCCGATCTTGGTGTCATCTGCAGACAGGCAAACCTTACCCTCCTGTCCATCTACAATGTAAGTGATGAAGATATTGAAGAGGACTGGCCCCAGGACTGATCACTGAGGTACCCCACTTGTGACTTGTATCTCTTCTGACTGTTTATTGTTAATGACCACCGTTTGTTTTCTGCCCACCAACCAGTCTGACACCCAGTTGATGAACTCCTGACCCACCCTGAACCTACCCAGCATATTAATCAATCTTCTATGTGGAACAGTATCGAAAGCTTTCCTGAAGCCAAGGTAGGCTACATCAGCTGCACCCCCTTGGTCCACCACTCTGGTTAACCAGTCAAAGAAATCTGTGAGATTAGTTTGACAGGACCTTCCTGCTGTAAACCCATCCTGTCTTTGATCCTGTGCTCCTATGGATTCCAGGGGTTGCACTATCTTTCCTTAAGGAATGCCTCCATAATCTTGCCCACTACTGAGGTAAGACTGACTGGTCTGTATTTCCCTGCCGCCACTGTTGTGAAGCGGGATCACATGAACCCTTCTCTGGTCTTCTGGGATCTCTCCTTTGCTCAGAGACTCACTAAACAGTTTTGCTAATGGCTCTGCTAGTTCCACCCTTAGCTCCTTTAGCACCCTGGGATGTATGCCATCAGGTCCTATTGCCTTGTCCACCCTGAGTTTAGCGAGCTCTTGTAGGACCCTTTCTTTTGTGAAGGGACTTGTGCACACCTCCCTTCCCCCGTGTCCATGGTGCTGAGCTGTGGGCCCTTCCCTACCTATCTATTTAGGATAGATGCTTTTTCCTGGTCCTCCTCCACACACTCCCCCTTATCCTCTTTGATCTTAACAATACCCCCTCTGGACTTTCTTCTTTCATCAATGTATCTGTAGAAAGTCTTGTCCCCTTCTTTTACTGTCCGTGCTAGTGTTTCTTTGGTCTGGGCCTTTGCCTGCCTTACTGCCTTCCCTGCTTCCCTTAGGGAAGTTTAGTATGCCTCCCTATCTTTGTCCCACTGCATTCCCTTATATTTCCTGAAGATCAACCTTTTGGCTTTGACCTTTTCTGGTACTGTTTTTGAGAACCAAAGTGATTTCCTCCTTCTTTTGCTCTTGCTTTTCTCCCTAACAGAATGGGATGTTGCTTCAAGTATTGCAGCAGTAATGCTTGCCCACTTTGCCTGTACCCCCTCACCTGTATTTCTTCATGCCAGGGCTAGCTTAACCCTGTTGGCCATCTTATCAAAGTCAGCTCCTCTGAAGTCCCATTTTTATGCCTTGGAATGGGATGATTTAGTTCTAGTGGCCAAATTGAAGCATACCATGCAATGATCACTGGCCCCCAGGTGACCTTCTACCTGGAGATCTGTGATCCTTTCCTCATTAGTCAGTACTAGATCCAGGATAGCCCTGTCTCTTGTGGGTTGTTGTAACAATTGTTTGAGGCCCTCCTCCTGCAGGGAATGAGCTATGTGTCTAGTTCTGGTGGATTTTCCTGCTGGTATTGACCAATCTGTATCTGTCATATTGTAGTCTGCCATTATAAGAGCCTCCCATTTAGCTGTCATGTTTTGTATATCTTCTAACAGTAATGTGTCTATGTCCTCCCCCTGGTCTGGAGGCCGGTAGACAACCCCAGTTCATATGAATGTCCCATTTTGTGTTTCCAGGGTGACCCACATTGAGGTGAGTAGCTCCTCATTTCTTACCCCAGGGATTGTAAAGTTTCCTCCTGGCCTTCCCTGGCAGTACCTCCATGTGTCATCCATCATGTGCTAGACTCAGCTTAGGATGACTTTTCTGCATCTTTTCATCTATCACTGGGTGCCTGAGTCCTCTTAGCTGTAACCATTTTTTAGCCTTGCGTGTCTCTAAAGAATACATCTTTCTATTTTTTTTAATAATGGTGAAATTACCACTATTTTGTAGCTTGTTAAATGTTCATTGGATGGAGCTGAAGTACTATGCTGCTTCCTAGCTTGGGTTCCACAGTGCCTCTCTTTCTCATCCTTTATATGAATTTATATTTCCAAACATGCAGCCATAAAAATCCCCTCATCAGCTTCAGATCATACCTTTGTTAATTGTTCTAGAACTGAATCTGTTCTGGAGAAACTGTGCTATCAAGATTCAGAGTGACCACAGCTATTGGCAAGCTGACCATAGGTATGTGACATTTTCGACATGCTTGAAGCAAACAACCACATGAGTCTGTATTCAGAGGCTGTACAACAGCCATTTAGTGCACAGATCAAAAAAACAAATGAGTAGTGTAGTGTGTAAGGTTTAGGATGCTCACTAAGTACTTTGATAAATAAGGACAGAAAATGTATGAGCCCATTGACTGTGCCCTGACACTCAACTTGATTTACTCTGCCCCTCCAGAGTCCACCTGACCCCTGTCTCCCTCTTGTCTCTAATAATCTAATTGAAACTGTCCCACTGCATTCTAAACTCTGATACAGTTACAAGATTAATCTCATTACTGAGTAGACCATTCCACCTGTACACCACCCACACTGTGAAAAGAAATACTTCCCTATGAATTCCAGCCTGAGGTTGTGCTTCTTGCAGTCCTTTGGTTGTACTGTTCCATAGCTTAAACAGCTCTATAGAGTCAGCTGTAATACATTCCAGAACGGGGGTGGTTCAAGTAGCATTAATGTGGTGGGACCCAAAAAATTTCAGTAAAATGGCAGGGGTCGGGGGGTCGCCTAGGCCCCCCCCCCCAAAATGTTTAAAATTTTTTCAGTGTTTTTGTTGCTTTTTTTGTTGTCACACAGTGTTTACTTCATAAAAATAACACATGTCGTGGCATGATTTTATTCTTGAATAGTTTGATTGACTTCATTACGTTGGGTAGAGTTGTGCAGTACATTCCTTCTTACCATGAACAATCTTGAATTATTTTACTGTCAACAGTTCTGCTGCTAAATATATATTCAGAAAGATAGTCTCTGCTCAAGTAATGCAATATAATGAAATTAGAAAACACAATTTCACTGTGCTGGACATCTTTGTTTAGTTTATGATGACATCAACACTAAAAAATTCATTTGGAGTACTGAGCCAGTGTTACATTTTCAATGAAATTCAACATTTGTTTCTCGAAAATTTATATACAGCATTTTATAACAAGTAATGCAAATATTCATCCTGTCACTGTTATCACATTATTAATTCAACAACATTACCAGAACTAATCTCTTCTCTAACTAGCAAAAAAGCTACATACGGGCCCGGATAGTCAGAAGGTTGCTGGCGATGGGCGCAACTGATGTTGCGTCGCCAGCCACTGATGTGCACGTTATGATATTCAAATTGGGATTGGGCCTGGCACAAATCCCAATGTGTCGGAGGCATCAGTAACGGCACAGCGCAGGTGGGCGTGCTCCATGGTTACCCGCACATCCCGATATTCAGCCCAGGATGTGCTGGAGCCCATGCATGCGTTAACCCCACCCGCGCCTACACACAGGTGAGCAAAAAAGGAACAATAGCTGGCCACCCACAGGTGAGCTGCCATATTGCAGGGCACAACACGGCAGCTGCCACCTGTGGGTGGCCACCCGAGCTCCGGCTGCACCTTCGTGGCGGTGCCCCCCCATGCCCAATTGCGGGCATATGTAGATTAAATTAAATGTCCTATAACTCTGGTGGTCCAGTGGACCGCTTGCAGCCCGATCATGGGCATATGTAGATTAAATTAAATGTCCTATATCCCTGGTGGTCCAATGAACCGCTTGCAGCCCGATCGCGGGCATATGTTGATTAAATTAAATGTCCTATATTACTGGTGGTCCAGTGGACTGCTTGCAGCCCGATCATGGGCATATGCAATAAAAAGGAGAGGTCCAATATCTCTGGTGGTCCAGTGGTGCCCCCTCCCCACCAGCCCACTGAGCCCCACCGCCCCGCTCCCTCCAGTCAGCCGCGGGCAGCAGCACCCCACTCACCTGCCACCCCGCCAACTGACACCATATGGTAGGACTGTATGCCCATTGGTCCACAGCGTGAGCCAATGCGCATGCAGCCCATACCGTACTACACAGTCCAGATATGTGAATGGATCCATTCTCATATCTGGACTGTGTAGTAAGGTACGGGCCCATGATCAGGCTGCAAGCAGTCCACTGGACCCCCAGGGACATAAGACATTTAATTTAATCAACATATGCCCGCGATCAGGCTGCAAGCAGTCCACTGGACCACCGTCCCATTTGCATGGGCAGTTTTGAATATCGCGGTTGTTGCACCTAGTGCAACGGAACTTGCGCTAGTGCTTCCCCCTGCTCCACTCTGGCCACTTGCGCTGGTGCAGTGCCACTGCGCCATATGCACTGCAGGTGGCCAGGGTACGATATTCAGAAATGCTGTGCCATGGCACAGCTCCATTGAATATCACCCTGTCAACGCTCCTGCGCAGCCAAGTTGCGCTGTGCCCAGGCTTGTGCCACAGCCTGGTGCAGTTGAATATCCAGACCACAAGGGTACATTTTTTTGTTTTGTTTAATCTATAATGGTCTTTAAAGATCAACTGTTTTACTGCCCTTTTTTTTTCTTTTTTTGAGGATTAACAGAAAATTCATATGACATTTTTGGACCTGATGGCAGAACCTTAGTGCTGATTCCACTTGAACATCAATGACATAATTTTCCTTGTGGTCCTGGTAAGTCAGTACATCATATTATGACATTCAAAAATGTGTCTTTGCCTCTGATTTTCTGGTGGTGGCCTGTTTTACTCAGATTGTTTCAATAAAACACCATGAGTAGATATATGTAAATTTTCCTCAGTTGATCAACACATGCTTCTCCCTATATCCCCATCCCCATACAAAAAACACATCAACAACATGACAGGCTGAAAACATTAGTATTGTTGTTATCTTTGTTCTCTTTCTGCCCTGAATGAAGCCCGACAATTCCATCCTTATTTCAAAGTATTGTCCCCTAAAAATTACTGATTGATCTGTGGCAGGTGGGTGAGTGCTAATTTTACTCAAACAACAACGCCATTGTTTTCCTCACCATCCTGGCAGCTCAGTACAGACACACCTTATATATATATATATATATATATATATATGTGTACATACAGTATATATATATATGTACATCACATTGTAGAAGGGCAACAACTCATATTTACTTACAATTGTCTGAGGAGCTTTTCATATTGAATCTTAATGCATCATTACAGATAAATACAGCACACCGGCAATATACATGACCCATGCCAGCTGGTCTAAAAATGTCTGAGAACTGTCTGTGAAACCATCAAATAGGATAGCAGTAAAATACTACCTGCTGCTGCTGCTGATGCCGATGCCGATGGATCCTTAACATGCGTCTCAGAGCAGTGCAGCTTACCTTGCAAGTGCTTAGCTGCTGATCCACCCACCTAGCCTGCAGTCACCAAACATAACAACTGCCCAGCTGACTTCAACTGCCAAATATGGAGCTTTGCATCAATCACAGGGCACAATCGTGGCAGTGAACAGGCAGTTGTAGCCTTGTGACAAATAAGGCATGGGTCATGTATATGGCCGGTGTGCTGCTGTTGTTGCAGCAACTCTGATCTCCATCGTCTCGCACGATAAATCACAGGCAATTAAAAAAAATTACCTTATAGCACACATCCTGCATTCAAGGATGAATTAAGTAATCAGCAGTGTGCATACTTTCAAATAGCAGATTAAACTCAGTAATTATGTGGCAAAACTAAATGTTTCACATTAAAAAATGCACAACCCCTATAAACTGACAGTCCATTCTATTATGCTCATTTCCTCTTCAAATCAGCATTATTTCAGCCTCAGGACCTATCCACTCTCCACAGACTTTAACTATGCGACAGCGATGGACACACCAATCCACTATTATAAATTTACTATTCCTAATTAAAATCCAGCAGAATTGTGGTAATAGGCTCAAAGTATCAATGTTATGTACCTCATATAATGGTGGTGAAAATTACTCCAACTGTAGGACTACCCGATGACAGACACACATAACATAATACCTGTAGAGCTCCCGTTCAAAGTAATGTCTGCCAAGCTCTCATTCATGATTGGATTATAGAAGCAATTATTGTATTGGTTCTCCCAGTATTACTATGGTGACAAGTGCATTTTGCTCAGGTTACCATAGAAATACTAAGTATCTGGGAGAACCAAAGGAAGATTTCTGTTTCCAGTACCTCGGTTGCATGGCAGGCAGATTATGGAAGTTCTATTGTAGTCAGTAGCCATCAGTGATCACCTTTTTACCACTGCTCATTCAAAGCAAATATAAGCTTATTCAGAGCTGCATTGCATGGTCAGTGAATATATAAAAAAATGGTCAGAAAGTGTGTGAGGGGTCCAAAATACATATGTGGCCCCCCTTGAATAAAAGTGGGGGAGCCATGGCTGGGCCGGCCCCACACCCCATTGTAGCCACCACTGTTCCAGAATATATTTGTAAGTTTCTATTATGTTTTCCCTTCTGTTCTTAAGGGGGTACATATTAAAGTTATCCAGTCCCTCCTTGTAGGTACAACCCTGCTGCCCCATGATCATTTTTATGTTTGCTTGCTTGCATGCACAAGAAACATTATGTGGCAGCTTAGGAGAGAAGCAGGTTCTGGAGGTGCGGCACTGTGGCAGCCAAAACCGGCACTGCATCTGTGGGCTTGGCACTGTTCACCCAATGGAGGCTCAGTGTCCTGATGACACTGGTTCTGCAGAAGTGTCACCAACTTGAAATGATTTGGCTGCTGCAATGAGAGATCACTTCATCATTGCAGCATCAGCCATTCTGCTGCAATGAGGGAGTGACTCCTCATTGCAGGGCAGTACCTTGCCTGGTGTAACATGTCCCTAAACATGGTGGAGGCATAGCTGCTGCTTGCAAGCCCCATGAAAGCCGACTGACTGGGGTGCCCAATCCCCCTGTCAGCATGCCCCCGGCCCAGTTTATTTGCCAAGGGGGGAGCCCACTCCCCATCTGCATAATGCCCCCCCCCTTTGTTGTGTGCCAAGGGGGGTGTCCAATCCCCCTTGGCATCATGCCCCCCCAAACAGTTGTTCTTTGTGACGAGGGGCCCAGTCCCTGTTGGCTAAAGTTCCCCTACCCCAAAAAGGCAGGTGGCACACTGGGAGCCCACCCCTGTGTGCAGAAAGCAAGCCTGAAAAAAAACAACCTTCCTGCTATGTCTTTTTTTTCTCCCTGAAAGAAAGGAAATGATCCCACACCGGTCAGGTCCCCTCTCCCAACCTGCACTCACCCACTGCACACCCTACCTCCACACACACCCCTCACCACATACTTACCTCCGGAGCCTGGTGCAACGATCTTCGGTGGACCGGAAACACGTCTGCACTCTTCAGAGACAACTGTGAACTGAAGAAAATGCCAGTAAGTTGCATAATGGCATAAATAGGGGCTTTTTAACTTTGGTGCATATCTCAGGCATTTTGGGGAATTTTGGCACCAAATTTTCAACATGGAGTCATTGGGATCCCTCCTCGTGAATTCAGTCTCTGTCATGGCATTATTCTGTCCTGAAAGGTGATTTTGCAGTCACTGCGCGGAATCACCTTTTGGGATCGATTAATGAAACGACAGTGCCACTATTTGTGAGATGGACTCTCAAAAAGCCTATGTTGCAAATTTGGTGAAAAAAATCCAAAATATTACTGCTTTATGAGTGTGCATTGTGCAGTTTCCACGCTCACACATAACTTTGCAAATCTGTAATCTTTTCACTCCAGATTTTCAGCATTGCCAGTTTTTCACACCTCCTTATGAACAATACAGCTGTCATTGTTCACATCCTGGCTAAAATGTGTTTTTGCACTTGAGGTGCAGAATTGCATGGTTGCTGTGGGAAATCAGTGTTCTGGACACATTACTAAAACCACAGTGACACTGTTCATAGGCAGAGGTCCTAAAATGCCTATGTTACGAGCGTGCATTGCTCAGTTTCCATGCACCAGTGTAACTTCGCAAATTTACAATATTTTCACTCCAAATTTTCAACATTGGCATTTTTCCACACCTCATTATGAACAGAACAGCTGTCATTTTTCACATCCTGGCCAAAATGTGTTTTCACACTTCCGAAGCACAATAGCACGGTTGCTTTCGGAAATCAGTGTTTGGGACAGATTAGGAAAATCATAGTGATTATGTTCATGAGCAGAGGTACTAAAATGTCTATGTTGAAAATTTGGTGACAAAAGTCCATAAAATGACTGTGTTACGAACGTACGTTGTGCAATTTCCACGTACCCTCATAATTTCACACATTTGTAATATTTTCATTCCAGATTTTCAACACTGGCATTTTTTCACACCTCTTTATGAATAGTACAGCTGTCATTTTTCATATCCTGCCTGGGATATGCGTTTACACATCTGGCACAGAATAACATGGTCACTGTGGGAAATCAATGTTCAGGACATATTAAGAAAATCATAGTGACAGTGTTCATGAGCAGAGGTCACAAAATGCTTATGTTGAAAATTTGGTGAAATAATTCCACTAAATGACTGTGTTACACGCATGCATTGTGCAGTTTCCACATATGCTCAGAAGTACGAGCATTTTAAATATTTTCACTACAGATTTTCAATGTTGCCACCTCTTCACACCTCCCTATGAATGGTACAGCTGTCATTCTTCACATCCTGCCCAATCTGTTTTCATACATCTGGCACAGAATGGCACAGTTACTGTGGGAACTCAAAGTTCAGGACACATTAACAAAATCACACTGCTATCGTTCTTGAGAAGAGGTCCCAAATGCTTTCATGAGGTGGAGTCACAAAAAGGCAATGTTGAAAATTTGTAGTGCAAATACCAACAAACCCCCGGGGTGTTAGGGTTTCTAACCATAACGTCCCACCCTGTATAGACTGGCAGGCATCAGTGGTGTGCCTTTGGATTGCCGACTGTAATGCTCGTGCCATCTCACCCCCACCTCCCAACCAGTGACAGGCATCGAGGTGTGCCTTGGGCTCTTCAGCCCCAGAGTTCACCCCATTCTCCTGTACTGCACCCACTTCAGCATATGTCCTTACGGAATGGAGTGACTGTAAAGCCAAACACCCCAAGGCACACCTCAACATGTGTTGGTGTCTGCACGATGGGGTGAGGTGACATGGCATGATCGTTATGGGCTACGACCCAAACATATACCCAGTGCCTGTCTATCTCTGCTTGGTGGAGGTGGGGTTGGTGTGAAGTTCAGTACTTCACTGCCATTCCTATTCTACATCTGTCTAACTCCTGCATTTCCAATGCTAATACTAGCAAGCAAACATTCAGCATTGACAAATGCTTGCTTTTTGTTTGCCTTCTGCTTGGTAGTCTTGAAGCTCTTCCAGTCTTTTTTCACTTATGGTCTCCAAATTGTACAGTATGTAATACTACAGGAGCAGTCAAACCAATTACCTGTGCAGTGGCAGTCTTTCTTCAGCAACTCGTGAAACACCTCCTGATAAACCCCGGCATCCTGTTCAATTTCCTGTGTGCCACACTGCATTGGGAACAGGTTTTCTTCAAAACTAAAAATGTATCACCACCAGGTCTCTTTACTACCTTGAGTGCTCCACCTTGTTCCCCTTGATGCAATATTCAGTTTGCAGACTTTTGTTAGCGATGTGCATCACTTTGCATTTTTTGGCATTGAACATGAATTTCAAATCAAACAATTATTTACTGCTATAAGACAGCACTATAAAGAGGCAGTGGTGAATGCATGTCAATATGCATAGAGGAAGATGATGCAGGTTATTCATTTACAGACCTTTTGCTTGGCATAGTGCAGGGACCTAAAGGGGTCTTTGAGTTACTTTACTAGCATTTAATAGTTTTTTTCCAGCGTTGCAGGTCACAGCTCATCTGCTAGAGTCTTTCTTTTTTTTTGTCCATTCTGCTTGTGCTGGGTGAATTAAATGCCTGGGTCAATGATGAAGCCTTTCTGTTTGGATATCAGTTCATCCAGTTTATGAATTCTCTGGACATAGTACAAGTTTTTTTATCCAATTATTTAACCAGGAGTGTAATTACCACCGAGACATAGGAAAAGAGTCACAACTTGGACCTCGTCTTCACATTGGGCCTTGACATTTGAGAAGTCAGGGTTAATCCAGTCAGTTGAGTACATCATTATGCCATTCAGTTCCTATGTTGGGTCCCCTGTTTAACAAGTCCCCCCCCCCCACAAAAGAGATTGTCGAAGACCACCTTCTTAGAAATCTGGAGTCCAATAATCTCATGGTGGTACTGCACATCTGGGATGGTGACAGCTTGTGCTGGAGGTGCACAGAATGCAGTGGAAGGTTATAATGTGCCCTTTATGACTGCCTGTGACTTATTAGCACTCCTATCATGTTCATCCCTTGATTTCCCAATACAGGTCATCATGGTTTGATGGTGACCTTAGGCGGTTGAAACACAAGGGGACACAGGTTAGAGTGTTCATCTCAGAGGTCTGGCCTGATGGAGGATAGATTGGTGCTGAAAATTCATTACAATGAATATCAGTGAGCAATCACCCTGAAATAAGACAGCATTTCTGTCACAGGCAATCACTGAAGGGAAAAATCCACCGTCTCAGACACTCAGCACTGTAGACAGATTGTTAAACCCTCCTTGTTTCCAGTTGGGAAGAGTTGTTTCTACAGCTAGATGCAATGATTTTAATCAATTCATTCTTTACAAGATGTCTGCCATCAGGGCTGAGATTTCCTCATAGCACCTGCCATGTGCATCCAGTGTTCACCAACTGGAGAGCGAATGCATTCTGTTGCTGTGGGCTGAGTTTGAGCCACTTTCACAGATGTGATCTTTCAGGTCATCAAGAGACTGAACTCTACTTACTGTTTGTTGGACCTGCATCCTACCATCACTCATGTCAGGCATTGACCGGCACTGGCTCCAATCATTCCTATAATCATCAGGTATTCTTACAAAAAGGTTTTTTTCCACTGAACTAAAGAGGGCTGTGGTTAAGTCCCTTCTGAAAAAGTCATCATTGGACCCCGAGGATTTGGCAAACTACAGACCTGCCTCAGGCCTTCTATTTCCATGAAAGGTTATTGAGGATGTAGTAGTAACTCAGCTACAATATCACCTACAATACTATGAGATCACAGAGTCCCTCCAATCTGAATTCAGACTTTGTCATAATATTGAAATGGCACTAGTCAAGGTTTTCAATTACCTCCTCTAATTGAGACCACCTTGGTCTTACTGGATCATTCCTTGGCATTTGCTACAGTGGACCATGGATTGGTCCTGGATCAACTGAATCATTTAGAAGGACTCACAAGTATATAGAAACACAGAAATTGTCAGCAAATAAGGACCACTAGGTCCATCCAGTCTGCCCATAAGCCCTATACTTGTTTGCAGCCTCTGACCCTATTTGGTCAGTGGCTTTCCATCACTACTTCCCACCTCAAGGTTCCCATGTGCCTGTTACAGGCATGTTTAACCCCCCCCCACTGTGCTTGCTCCCAGCACCTCCTCTTGTGCCAGGCTATCCCTTGCATCCACCACCCTTTCTGTGAAGAAAAACTTTCTCAAATTTCCCCCTTAACCTGCTCCCCTCGAATTTCATATCATGCCCACTCATCGATGTACTCCTTCTACATAGGAAGATGTCTCCCCCTGCACCCTTGTTTATGCCCAAGAGGTAACTGAATGTTTCTGTCATGTCTCCCCACTCCCTTCTTTCCTCCAGTGAATACATATTGAGGTCCTTTAATCTCTCCTTATATGTTTTGTGGTGCAAGCCCAGTACCATCTTGGTCACTCTTCTCTGGACTGTCTCCACCCTGTCAATGTCCTTGCAAAGGTTTGGCCTCCAGAACTGCACACAGTACTCTAGGTGAGGCCTCAATAGTGTTTTATACAATGGCATCAACACCTCCTGCCTTCTGCTAGTGATAACTCTGCCTATGCACCCCAGCATGCCACTGGCCCTCCCTGCAGCCTTTGTGCTCTACTTTGACATGTTTAGATCATCTGAAATGATAATCCCCAGGTCCCTTTCTTCCTTAGTGATCATCAGCAACGCCCCCCCCCATCCTGTAGCTCTCCCTAGGGTTCCCTCTTCCTTGGTGCATTATTTTGCATTTCTTTGCATTGAACCTCAGAGGTTTGGAGGCTTGAGTTCTACCTGACTGGCAGAGTGCATCTGGTGGGGCTTGGCAGTAACATCTTGGAAGCTGCTGCTCTCAGCTGTGGAGTGCCTCAGGAGTTGATCCTGACTCCCATTCTATTCACTGTATACATGTTGCCATTCAGGGAGATCATCAGATGGTATGGTCTGAGTTTTCACATCTATGCAGATGATACTCGCATACGCCTGTCTTGTGCACATGATGGGGTGAACACTATAGTGTTTGACAGAAATTCAGAGTTGGATGGCCTCCAGCTGGATCATACGAACATACAAAATTTGCCAGCAGATAAAAGGCCCAGAGGTCTATCAAGTCTGCTTGAATGTGCAGCTAGCACCCCTTATTCTGCAGCTGCCCCTCCCTTCCACCCTTCCCCTTCATTAACCCTCCCCCTTGTCCTGTCCCATTCCCATTTGAAGCAGTCCACTGTTCTACTACATACCACTTCTGCAGGTAACGCATTCCACCCAGCCACCACCCTCTCTGTAAAAAAGTGTCTCCTCATCTCCCTCCTGAACCTTCCTCCCTCCAGTCTCATATTATGGCCACTGGTGGCCCTCCCCTCCCCTACTTTGAACAGCCCCTCTGTACCCATCTTGTTTATTCCTTTCATGTATTTAAAGGTTTCAATCATGTCACCCCTGTCCCTCCTCTCCTCCAGTGAGTACATGTTCAACTCCTTCAACCTCCTCTCGTATAAGTCCCCCAGCCCCTTGATCATCTTTGTCACCCTGCGCTGCACCCCCTCCAGTAACTTAATGTCCCTCTTCAGATACGGGCACCAGTACTGCACGCAGTACTCCGGGTGTGGTCTAACTAATGACCTGTGCAGTGGCAGAATCACCTCCTCCCTCCTTGAGGATATACCCCTTGCAATACAACCCAGCATTTTGTTGGCCTTTGCAGCTGCCTTCCTCACAGCAGTGAGTTGTTCATTGACCCTATAATGAGCACACCCACATCCTTCTCCTCCTCTGTCTGGGCTAGCTGCACTCCCCTGCTGGTAACTCCTCCTTGGGTTCTTCATCCCAAAATGCAGCACCTTGCACTTTTGGCATTAAAGCCCAGTTTCCAGGTGTCTGACCAGGTTTCAAGCTTTGCCAGATCATCCTGCAACCCCTGCCATCCCCCTAGGTCATCCACCACTGCGCCTACCTTGGTATCATCAGCAAACAGACTGATCTTGCTCTTGATGTCCCATGATATGTCTGCAATGAATATCCCAAACAACACTGGTCCCAACACTGAGCCCTGTGGAACACCGCTCGTCACTGTCCTTGGGTGTGAGAGCTCCCCACCCACCACCACCCTCTGTTGCCTTCCCTGAAGCCAGTTCCCTACCCAGCTCACCAGCTTTGCACCCGCCCCTGTGCCTACTAACTTCCTTTCCAGCCTTCCATGCGGCACCGAGTCGAATGCCTTACTGAAGTCCAGATACAGGACATCCACTGCATGGCCCCTGTTCAGTTGCCTAGTTACCCAGTCATAGAACTCCACCAGGTTGGTTTGGCAGGATCTGCCACGATGAAGCCATGCTGTCTGCTGTTCTGTAGTCCTTGGCCTCTAGGAGGGCCACCAGCCTCTCCTTAAGGATAGTCTCCATTAGCTTACCCACAATGGATGTGAGGCTCACTGGTCTGTAGTCTCCCGGTTCATCCTTGGGGCCACTCTTGTGGAGGGGCACCACATGAGCCATCCTCCAGTCCTGAGGTACACACCCTGAATGTAGTGAAGCATTAAATAGGTCTACCAAAGGTCCTGCAAGGACCTCTGCCAGATCCTTCAGTACCCTGGGGTGGATGCCACCTGGACCTGGTGACTTGTCCACCCTCAGTGCCTTCAAACCCTCTTGAACTCTGCCCCGCATGATTTCCACATCTGTCACCACTCCCCCACTGCTTCTGCCATTTCTCCCACCTTGGGTGTCACCCCCCTCTTCTCTTTAGTAAATACTGAGCAGAAGTACTCATTTAGTGCTTCTGCCTTATTGCACCCTGCTTCCACCCAGCACCCTCCTTCCTAATCCTTACTATGTGGTCCTTACAGCTCCTTTTCTCCCTGATGTACTTAAAGAAGTCCTTCTCCCCCTTCTTAATGCCTTGTGCCAGCCTGAGTTCCATAGATGCTTTGGCTCCTCTTACTGCCCTTGTCACCTCCTTCGATTCTGTCAAGTACTCCTCCCTGTCCTCCCCCCCTCCCTGTTTTCTTGTACTTCCTAAAGGCAGCTCTTTTCCTTCTTATCTTTTCCATGACCTCCTTGCTCAACCAGCTCGGTTTCTTAGCCCTAGCCTTCTTGCTCTGGGCTTTGCAGCAGGTTTTGGTTGCCTCCACTATCCCAAGCTTTATGAGCGCCCACCTCTGATTAGTGTCCATACTAGATTGAATTCTGGCCAGGTACCTTTTTACCACTTCCCCCATCCTCCCAAAGTCAGCCCTCCTGAAGTCCAGAACTCTTGTGCCAGATTCCAGTTCTTCCTTGCCCATATCCAATGTGAGCCATACTGAGTGGTGGTCACTCCCTGACAACGGTTCCTCCACTGTAAGTTCTCTCACAAAGTCCCCATTTGCCAGCACAATGTCAAGGGTATTCCCTAACCTGGTTGGTTTACTGACCATTTGCAGCAGGAACTGTCCTGGAAGGCATCCAGCAGTACCTGCTCCCTTCTGTTCCTGGTTGTTGGGGTGCTCCACTCCACTCCTGGCTTGTTGAAGTCCCCCACAATCACCACACTACCCTTCTTGCAGGTCCTCCTGATCTGTCCCGCTAGTTCCCTGTCTAACTCCTCCGTTTGAGATGGTGGCCTGTACACCACTCCCATTCTAAGAATCCTATTCTTGGAATCCTGGATTTGCACCCAAAGTGACTCCATACTACCCTCCTCCCCTACCTCCCTTACACACTTCAGTCCTTCCTTCACATATAGTGCCACCCCCCTCCTTTCCCAATAACCCTGTCCCTACGAAATAACCTGTACCCTGGTACAGACAGGTCCCAGTCATTGTATTGGGTGGCCCATGTCTCTGTGATGGCTGCAATGTCTACCTCTCCCTTTGCCATTAGAACCTGTAACTCTGCAGTTTTCCTCCCAAGGCTCCTAGCATTAAGGGTAACCATCTTCCACCCTTTTCCTCTCCTCCCATCCTGCCCTCCTTTCCTAGCATCACCAATAGTACTTGCCATTTGTCCTTTGTCACTGTTATGGGGGGTAAGCTCATATGGTTTCCCAACCTGTGGTCTCTGCATATCTCTTCCCCAACTGCCACCCCCACTCCTAGTTTAAATTCCCAACTTCCTCTATGTACTCCTCCATCCTCTGTTTCAACACTTTCTTTCCCTCCTCACTCAAGTGTAGTCTGTCCTTGGCATAGAGACTACTGTCCTCCCAGGTCCCTCCCACCCCAACAGCCCATACCCTTTAGCACAACACCAGGTTCTTAGCCATCCAATCAGACTGAATCCTTCAAAGACTGAGGTATTACTGATGAAACCAGGTCATGCAGGGGTGGCTATGAATGGCTATGGTTCCCAGTTGCCATCTTTAAATGGGGCTATTCCTGCAAGCCACTGATAGGGTTAAAAATCCAAGTTCATTGTGGACAATGGATCAACATTAGAACATCAAGTGTCATCTGTTGTCCATAGTGGCATTTACCACCTGTGTAATGTTGCCCATTTAAAATTGTATTGTGTGCTGACTGACATGGTGACTCTGATTCATGCATTTGTTACTTCAAGGCTGAATTACTGTAATGCTTTGTATCTAGGGTTGGAATTGGTGCATCACTTGCAGATGGTGCAGAAAGCTCAGTTGATTTTTGGGATCTCACGATCTGCACATATCACTCCGATGCTACGTGAACTGCACTGGCTGCCAGTGAGGTGCATATCAATTTCAAAATATGCTTTTTGACCTACAAGGCCCTATACAATTTGAGCTCAGGCTACCCGAAAGACCTCCTATCCATATATATGCCCATCCATTCCCTTCGCTCCTCTGACTATGGGTTTCCTTGCAGTCCACAAATCTCTTTGAAGCCCTCTGGAGAGCACGCATTTGGGGTGGTAGCCCCACTGATGTAGAATGTCCTTCCTACTGAGGTACAAGAATGTTGCCATCTTTAAGGCTCTATTAAAAACTCACCTGGTTTTTCAAGCTTACGAACCTGACTAGGAGATAGCTGAGAGCCTATCTGAATATTTTAATATTTTTATAGTGCATGGTGATTGCTAGTTCAGGATAGTTTTCAAAATGACTTTTCATTCTACTGCACTACAGATATCACATAATATGGCAGATCTCAAGATGTACACTTGCGCTGGTAGCGCCAAACTGAAGCATGCGAGGAACTGCCATTCAAAAGTAACAAAATTAAAAAAGGTACTCAAAGCACAAACAAATTAATCAGTGAAAACTTCAACTTACTTTTACATCCTTTGTTTCAGTTAAAAGTGTGGGTGGGGGGGGAACAAAGGTACTGTAAACATTTTAAAATGTCTTGCAACTTGATTATCTGTTCTTTTTCTCTCTGGGGGTGAGGATGTGGTCATGGCAACAAGCTGGTAAGTCAGAGGGCAGCTGCATTCCATGGTTGGTTAGGGGCTAAGTCATAAGGTTGCAGTTCGGCGGTCAAAGGGGAGTGGAGAATTGAGACAAAACAGATGAGGCACTCTAAATTCAACCACAGTGCATAATTGCTTTTTTCTCCTGTTGTTTCTTGCAGGGTGGTAACTGAAGTGAGAACAGAGAGATGCTGTTTACCCCATTTGATCCCTGACATCATAACATCACTGGCACTACATGATCTGATATCTAGTGAAGCATTTGAAAAAAAATTGTTGCAAATACTTGGAATACAAAAGTAAATATCTTAATGTAAAGAAAGCCTGGTTGAGTGGTTCTTTCACCATACATTATATAAAATAGTGTATGGAAGCCTCCGTACACAACAAGGCTGTTCTTCCACCTTGTGGTTACCAAGACAACTGACGGAGCTCTCAAAGTTCACTCTCGAGGTCCTCGCCATCATGGTGACCACACAGTGGAAAAATAGTCTTGATGTGTATGGGCTCCCATACACTGTTCTATATATAGTGGATGTTATTACCTATATATGTCATTTGTAAATCTGATTTCTATGTCTCTTGTGAACTGTATGGCGGTGCCCAGTGCCATTGGGATGGGTGTGTAATAAATACATTTGCCTTGCCTTAAAGGTTGGACTAGTTCACAGTAGCCATCAGGTGAACACAGGGTGGTTACATGGAACAGAGACAGTTGCAAACTGAGAGGTTAAGTAACTTCCACAAGGCCACATAGTGAGTAAGTGGCAGTTGTGGGATTCAATCCTGGGTCTTCCAGCTTACATTCTTGTGCTTTAACGACTAAGCTACACTTAAAAAGTTGATTCATATCCTCCGGCATGGTAAAATCCATAATGAATGTTTAACTGAATGATTAGCAATTACCGTAGCATTTAGATAGACTGAATTTTTTTACTATAAACAGCTCAGTTAATCCAGTCTTCTGTTAAGAAAAGAGCTCAAGTTAAATCTTACCATATTAGTAAACTCTTCCTGACTGCAAAATAATATGGTACTCTTTTATGGGGGAGTGGGAGGGAGATAACTCATGCACCAGAAGAAATTAAGTTCTTTACTACTACAGCAGTTCTTGATTTAATTAAAAATGTAGACATGGTAACTACTCTTAATGAGCATCTGGTGGCTGTTGGAAAACTTTGGAAAATAACATGTTTAAATTCAACTTAGTTTATGTTGTAAGTTAATTGGGCCTCTGAGGGGTGCCTCTTATGGTGTAAGAGACACCGAGGGTGAGGTTTGGATGAGAGTAGGTTCTGTCTGCCGAAATCTCATGAGCGGTGTATCGTATTCCATAAGCGATATTCTTCGGAGATCCTATTAACTTAATATAAAACACCCAAGTTTAGCTCAAGTGATTTATAATATGTTTAGAGCATTTGTTTCAAATTACTTTTGCTGTCCTTCCCCCTGGCATTGAAGTAGAGTGTTCTCCCCTAATGCTCCTGCATGACAGCACACTGAGCACAGAATCAGATGTGGAGTGGTGGTTATATTTATCCATCCTTTGCACCTTCCCACAAGGGATATTTGAAGGTAAACTGGACTTATCCCTTAGATGTCAACTGCTGTGACTAATTTGTTTCCCTTCTGCAGTCATAATTCTTTGTTTGTGACATCATAGCCACCTCTTTGGTAGAAGATTGTGATGTCATTGGGAGAGGATTAAATGAACAGCAGGAGTACATTAACTCTAAAGTGCAAAGAAGGACCAGTTTTCATGCCAATATCCAGGTTCGGTGGACCACTGGGTTACTTTCATTACACCCCTGCTGAGTGGTACTTATACTATGCGCACTCAAACATCCCTTGGAATCTTGTTTTGTTGGATGCTTGTTTTGTTCTTGCTCATGCTAGCAGCTCACTGCAACCCTACTTTGTCTCCAGAATTCCTTGTTGCTCTGCTGTTCCTGCTTCAGTCATCACCTTTTACTGTACCTTGCTCCAAACTGTGTAGCCCATGCTCTCCACCCCTCACCATCCTTCCTGCTTTGGGCCAACATATCTCCTCATGGCCATATTTCCCTGTGGATGTTCCTACACATCTCCATGGCTCCTGGATGTCTTGTGGTTGCATCTCTGATGACACTCCCATTTCTATGTTCTTTTCCCAGTTTCTATGGTCTTCCAGACTCCAGCAGCTTTTCATCCCACTTCATAGGCATTTGTCACACTCTGTTGTGCCCCTTGCTGGCTGTTTTCCAGCTGCATGTGCTGCTTGCTGCCCTCTGGTTCTCTCCAACTGGCTGCTTAATTGGCTGCTTGCATTCACCCCTTACACTATCTGGTGACCTCTGCTGCTCCCTCTGCCCCCATTTTGCTTGCTGTTTTCTGACTTTGGGATCTGCCTGGATGTGTGGCACTTTTCCTTGCTGCACCAATAGTTGCCCACTTGCTTAAGATATGGCTCCAATAACTACTGTGATTACACTCCTCTGGCACCAGACTCTCACTCCTCTGCCCTTCAGGAATCTCTTCTATTCCCCTGCTCTGCCATGCCAGGCTTGTCCAATTAAAGAGCTACTGGTGCCTCAAAGAAAATTTAAAAAAACTTAATAATTAGATACAATTCTGCCTGCATTGCATTTATATTTTCTATATTTATCTTCCCCATTATTTAATACTAAGGAAATTTGCATGAATATATGATATTTATCCCTTAGAGTTCCTTTAGAGTGCATCTGCTTCTATAGCTTACTCCTTACTTCAAGTCATAATCCTCTGTTGTGACATCACAATCTGTTGCCATGGGAGTAACAGTGAGGTCAGAAGCAGTGCTCTGTGACTTCAGGTTGGGAGAAAGCAGATGGAATAGACAAGCTCTTCAGGAGCAAAGATCCTGTTTTCTTACAGATGACCTCAGTAATAAATAATGGGGATGAGGAATACAGAAGTAATGGGAAATTCAAGCTTCACTGTGTCTAAATATTAGGTTTTGCTAAAGTTCTCCCGAACATGTCACCAGCTCTTTAAGCATTTAGGAAATTAGAGGAAAATATTAACAGAAATACGGTAGTGACCTTGCTAGCAGGCTGCTCCATTCAGGGGCATGTTGTTTTGCTCTAACTTGGCATCCCTCTGTCTCCTTGTCCATCAACTGCTTTGGCTGGCCTTCTTGGCTTTCTTGGGCTTTGAATCCTGGAAGTGGACCTCAGTCTGCTACTTTGACCTAACCTGTTCATTTTATCTGTGTCCATCCTTCTGCCCTGGTGGTCATTCAGTTTCTCTCTGCAGGGCTTGACACTCATACCTTAACCTCATAAAGGGTTATGTTGGATGTTCATTTGTTGATGCTTCCTTGCCTCCAGGATTCTCTGCCATTCAGTGGCTCCTGTTCCAGCCATTGATTTTTCTCTTGCACCAACTGGAAGGCTAGGTATGGTGGGGCAGCAGGCAACTCTCGCCATGCTCCCTATCAGGTGGTGCTTATAGTACACTTTCTCAAGAATCCCTTGGATGCTCTTGTTGCTGCTTCTGCCATCCTAACCTTCTCCAGTGGTTCCTCTCTTTCTTAACAGGATTCCTGATCTTCTTTCCTAAGGTACCTTTGGTCTAAGGGGACATAGTCCTTGTGGAACCTCTAGGGATGGAATCCTCCACAAGAGTGCCTCTGCATCTCATCTGTATGGCACCTCACAAGAGTGGTGGTCTCTGTAGCTGGGACAGAGAGAATTAACAGTCAAATGTTTACACTGCACAGGCAGTCACATTGCACAAGCAGCCACCCTATCACACATTATACAAGCGGTCAACCTATCATATACTGCACAACAAATCACCCTATGAGCTGTATATTGACTGTACCATTTTTTGACCACCAGTACATGTTTATACAGTACCTCATATCTGGCCATCACATTACCAATTGGAGATTAAAAAACAGAACAGAGTTGGAACCAAAATGCTCCCAATAACCAGAATTCTTCACAGAACTGGAACACTAAGATCTGGAAAACACCAGGGTGGTCCTGGCTCAATTTTATTTATACTCTATACAGGTACGCTGCTGGGCCCCCAACCTCCACCCTTGGTTCTGTCGCATCCCTTAGGCCTGCTGGTGACCTCACAGCCTCACTGCCTCTTTCACAGCTCTTTTAGTCAGAGTTCCAAGTGTACTGAAAGCAATCATTCTGATGGCCTTAGAGTTTACCCTCAGTTTTACCTGTACCTCCTACCACTGGCTGAGTTGCACAACATCCATGATGGACTCAGGAGGAAATAGGTTCCTCTGTGGAGTAAGTGAACCTCTCTGGCCCACCACAGGGAGCACCGTGGCTTCAAGAGCAGTCCCCCTCTACTGAGCATACCCATTTGCCACTGTTTCAGGTTCACTTTTTATTTATTACCCAGAAAGGCCTACTGAGCTGTAACATTTCATTTCCAAAGGCACCCTGAAGGAAGGGGGAACAGCAGAAAAAGTACAGAATTTATATACAAGGTTGTCTCAATAGTATAAACAGGCATAGGCACAACATCACCAACAGATAAGCCTTTAACTACAGCTGAGCTATGTAAAGAATTCCAAGCAAAATGAATAGTCACATGTTAGTCATATCTATAACCTCTATCACTGGCATCTGATCATGAAGCAATAATGCTGGCTGATTGGATGGCCACTTTTATTCCAGTTTTTAAATTCCAGTTCAATGCTGCATTTTGGTTTTGTGGAGAAGTGCAGTTCTAGAACCAGGTTCCAGAAACATTTCAGTTCAATTTCAAGTTGATTGAGGTTTTTATTTATTTAATTTATCTATTGAGAGATTGGAATTATAAACCTTTGAGTCAGAGACTCCCTTGCAACGGCTCCATGTCATGGAAGTACAAAACAAGAGAAATGGACAATACAATGAAAAGTATTACAAAGGTATTCTGAACACATACCAGTTTTTGCCTCATTCCTGTTTTTGTTTAATCTTGTAATCCTGGTAGTGAATAAGGGAAGAGATGAAGAAATGATGGTAAAGGGGTGATGGAGATAGCAGGATGGACAAATGAACACAAGCAGCAGGATGTCGCATTATACAGCCTTAGAAACCAGTCCATAACTGAATCCCATTCCATTCATCTCCTGTTATGTACAGCACATGAAACTATTTGGACATTGGATGAACAGCAGTTCCAGGCTCCAGGGCACTGGCAGGATGGTAAATGCATGGGACTCACAGCACCCCGTGTAGCCGTTTTGCTGTCAATCACTTTTTACCTATTAGAAGGATTGCTACTCATATGTCAGACTAATCAGTGCTGTTTAGATTGTCATTAGCAGCAGGCAACATCTCTCCCATCTCATGAGAGGTGTGGGGGGGGGGGGTAGGATGCACATAGAAGCAATACTGTAGGTAGAGAGTTGGAAGGGGAATTCTAAAACTCAGTGACCCTGCTCCCCTTCCCCTAGATGCCAGATCCACAGGCTGCTGTACAGCTGCTTCATTACCAGCACAACTGGTTTCAGTTCCTCTCTCTTTGACTCTGCCATTCATTATCACCCGGGCCCTCACTCAGTCACATTTACCTGCACCATCACTCTTGTGAGGTGTTTCTTCTGTCTTGTCTGCATGTTTTTAATGGCCTGTATTTTGTCAAACTGGAGCATTAATCATCTCAGAGAGCAGGGTATTATCAGCAACATCAGCCTGGTTTCCTCTTGATGGATGAACTCTGGATTCTGGCTGACAATTACAGCTGGGAGAGATTATAGAGTTCTGAATTATTCCCTGTGCAAAAGGGGGCTGCAGCAGGACAGGAATAAAACTGGATTCCAGTGAGCAGCAGTAAAATGAATAACAGTCTCCTGTATGTGCAGCAGCAGCAGCCCAAGGCCGAGTTCCCCAGCTCCCCAAGGAGGCTGAGAGATATATTTACTATTTTGGTTACAAGTCATGCACAGCAACAGCATCGGCTGCTCAGCCAAATGTGCAGAGAGAAGAGAGCTTGTAACTTACTGGGAAAGAAAAAAAAATAGATAATTCCAGGTTTATTAATTGCAAAATTAAACAGATGGACAAAAACATTGCAAACATAAAAGGTGCCACAAGTGATTGTAGGAAGTGACAATTCCCTCTAAAAAAAGATTAAAATAAATCTACAAGTTTCCAACTGAAAGACTTTGGGCTGTTTAGTATTTGGGATTGCTGATATAACAGTACCAGAATTCTATTGAATTCCAAGCATGTTATTCTACGATGATGGATGCAGCCATGTTGGGGGGGGGGTAATGAGTGGTCCAGTTCCCTTCAAATTTTTAGGCCCTGTAGAATAGCCATGGGCACTGGCATCAACATGAGATGCTCAGTAAATTTGTCTCCCTAACTTATTAGTCTTGGTTGCACCCATGTCTGGGTTCAGCTAATCAGGCCCTCCCCCTCTACTTTATATATTAACTCAGCTGACCAGGGCTTCAAGGCTCTTGCCACAGATCCTCAATCCCTCCTCTTCGCTGGTGCTCTCTTCAGGCTGGGGTTTATTTCACCATATCATATTGTTTTCAGTTTTAGCTTTAGGTTTCTGTACCCATGCTGCCTGTAAAGGATGGCTATAACAATGAGAGCTATGGCCGAGATAAAACACAACACCAAGCGTGACACATTCAGTGGGATGTCCAGTGAATTATTTTTACTACCAGTTTAAAAACAAGCATTTGTCAATGCTGAATGTTGATTGCGTTGGTCCGTTGAGCTCGCTCAGTGCCCCACTGTCACTCACTCATTCTGTTTCTCCCAGTGCTGCAGGCTGCTGTTTTGTACTGGACTCCTGTCTGCATTGGCACCCTTTTCTGTCCACAAAAAAATCTGCAGCTGTCCAGACAGAGCTCCGTTGAGGTGGCTCAGTCCTCCTCTCTCAGTCACTCATTCTGTTTCTTGTGGCACTGCAGGCTGCCCTTTTGCAGTGAGTTCCTGCCCGTGTTGGTGGTTTTTTCTGCTCACAAAAAAATCTGCAGTAGTCACGACACAGGTCCATTGAGGTTGCTCACTCCCCCTCTGTCACTTGCTTGTTCCGTTTCTGTCGGCGCTGCAGGCTGGCCTTTTATACTGGGCTCCTGCCTGCATTACCGCCTTTTTTTTGCCCACAAAGAAATCTGCAGCAGTCATGACAGAGCTCCATTGAGCCTGCTCACTCCCCCACTCACTCATTCTGTTTCTCCTGCCACTGCAGGCTGCCCCTTTGTACTGGGCCTCTGGGTGCATTGCTGCCTTTTTCTGCCCACAAATAAATCCGCAGCAGTCCCATCAGAGCTCCGTTGAGCTCACTCACTCCCCTTCCTTCACTCACTCATTCTGTTTCTCCCATTGCTGCAGGCTGCCCCTTTGTACAGGGCTCCTGCCTCTGTTGGTGGCTTTTTCTGGCCACAAAGAAATCTGCAGCAGTCGTGACACAGCTCCATTGAGCTCGCTCACTCCCCCTCTCTCACTCGCTCATTCCGTTTCTGCCGGTGCTGCTGGCTGGCCTTTTGTACTGAACTCCTGCCTGTGTTGCGACCTTTTTCTACCCACAAAGAAATCGGCAGCAGTCATGATAGAGCTCTGTTGAGGTTGCACACTCCCACAGTCTCACGTGCTCATTCTGTTTGTCCTGGCGCTGCAGGCTGCCCTTTTGTATGGGGCTCCTGCCTGCATTGCCACCTTCTTCTGCCCACAAAGAAATCTGCAGCAGTCACGATAGAACTCCGTTGAGCTCGTTCACTCTCCATCTCTTCGTCGCTCATTCTGTTTCTCCTGCTGCTGCAGGCTGCCCTTTTGTACTGGGCCCCTGAATGTATTGCTGCCTTTTTCTGCCCACAAAGGAATCCACTGCAGTCCCAAAAGAGGTCCGTTGAGCTCACTCACTCTCCCTCCCTCCCTCACTTGCTTGTTTGTGTATCTCCCGCTGCTGCAGACTGCCCTTTTGTACTGGGCTCATGCCTGCATTGGGGGTTTTTCAGCCCACAAAAAAATTTGCAGCAGTCCTGACACAGGTCTGTTGAGCTTGCTCACTCCTCCTCTCTCACTTGCTCGTTCCATTTCTGCCGGCGCCACAGGCTGCCCTTTTGAACTGGGCTCCTACCTGCATTGCTGCCTTTTTCTGCCCACAAAGAAATCTGCAGCAGTCATGATACAGCTCCGTTGAGCTCACTCACTCTCCCTCTCACTCACTCGCTGTGTTTCTCCCAGTGCTGCAAACTGCCCTTTTGTACTGAGCTCCTGCCTGCAATTGCACCTTTTCCTGCCCACAAAGAAATGTGCAGCTATGCCTAAAGAGCTCTGTTGAGGTCGCTCACAGGTTCTGTTTGTCATGGTGCTGTAGACTGTCCTTTTGTACTGGGCTCCTGCCTCTGTTGGCAGCTTTTTCTGCCCACAAAGAAAACTGCAGCAGCCCCGACAGAGCTCCGTTGAGCTCGCTCAGTCCCCTTCTGTCTCACTTGCTCATTCTGTTTCTGATGGCGCTGTAGGCAGCCCTTTTGTACTGGGCTCCTGTCTGCATTGCCACCTTTTTCTGCCCACAAAGAAATCTGCAGCAGTCATGATAGAGCTCCGTTGAGCTGGCTCATTCCCCCTCTCTCACTCACTAGTTCTGCTTCTCCCGCTGCTGCAGGCTGCCATTTTGTACAGGGCCCCTGCATGCATTGCTGCCTTTTTCTGCCCACAAAGAAATCCACAGCAGTCCCGACACAACTCCATTGAGCTTGCTCACTCCCCCTCTCTCAGTCACTCATTCCATTTCTGCTGGAGCTGCAGGCTGGCCTTTTGTACTGGGCTCCTGCCTGCATTGCTGCCTTTTCCTACCCACAAAGACATCCACAACAGTCATGATACAGCTCCGTTGAGCTCGCTCACTCCCCCTCTCTGACTCACTCATTGTGTTTCTCCCAGCACTGCAGGCTGCCCTTTTGTGCTGGGCTCCTGCCTCCATTGGCACCTTTTTCTGCCCACAAAGAAATCCATAGCTATCCCGACAGAGCTCCATTGAGGTCGCTCACTCCCCCTGTCTCATGTGCTCATTCTGTTTCTCCTGGCACTACAGCCTACCCTTTTGTACTGGGCTCCTGCCTGCATTGCACCTTTTTGTGCCCACAAAGAAATCTGCAGCAGACCCAACAGAGCTCCGTTGAGGTAGCTGACTTACTCCCCCCCTCTCTCACTTATTCATTCTGTTTCTCCCATCGCTGCAGGCTGCTCTTTTGTACAGGGCCCCTGCATGCATTGCTGCCTTTTTCTGCCCACAAAGAAATCTGCAGCAGTCCCAACAGAGCTCCGGTAAGCTCAGTCACCCCCCCCCAACTCGCTCATTCTGTGTCTCCCGCTGCTGCAGGCTGGCCATTTGTACTGTGCTCCTGCTTGCATTGCCGCTTTTTTCTGCCCACAAAGAAATCCGCAGCAGTCATGATACAGCTCCGTTGAGCTCACTCACTCCCCCCTTCTCTCACTCGCTGTGTTTCTCCCGGTGCTGCAGACTGCCCTTTTGTACTGGGCTCCAGCCTGAGATTGCACCTTTTTCTGCCCACAAAGAAATGCGCAGCTGTCCTGAAAGAGCTCTGTTAAGGTCGCTCACTCATTCTGTTTGTCATGGTGCTGTAGACTTTCCTTTTGTACTGGGCTTCTGCCTTTGTTGGCAGCTTTTTCTGCCTACAAAGAAATCTGCAGCAGCCCCGACAGAGCTCTGTTGAGCTCGCTCAGTCCCCCTCTGTCACTCACTCATTCCTTTTCTGCCGGTGCTGCAGGCAGCCCTTTTGTACTGGGCCCCTGCATGCATTGCTGATTTTTTCTGCCCACCAATAAATCCGCAGCAGTCCCAACAGAGCTCCATTGAGCTCATGCACTTCTCCTCCCTTATTCTGTCTCTCCTGGAGCTGCAGGCTGCCCTTTTGTACTGGGTTCCTGCCTACATTGGAGCCTTTTCCTGCCCACAAAGAAATCCACAGCAGTCCTGACAGAGCTCAGTTGAGCTCGGTCAACCCCCCACTCGCTCGATCCTAATCTATCCCAAACACTGATTTCCGACAGCAACTGTGGTATTCTGTGCCAGAAGCATGAAAACACATGTTGGCCAGGATGTAAAAAATGACAGCAGTACTGTTCATAAGGAGGTGTGGGAAAATACTAGTGTTGAAAATGTGGTGTGAAAATATTACTAATTTGCAAAGTTACAAGGGTGCATGGAAATTGCACAATGCACACTCGTTACACAGTCATTTTATGGAGTATCGCCACCAAATTTTCAACATAGGCATTTTAGGATGTCTAGTCATGAACAGTGTCACTGTCATTTTCATAATCTGTCCCGAACACTGATTTCTCACAGCAACTACGCTATTCTGCACTGGAAGTGCGAAAACACATTTTGGCAGGATGTGAAAAATGACAGCTGTACTGTTCACAAGTGAAGTTACAAGCGTGCGTAGCAACTGCACAATGCACACCCATAAAACAGTCTTTTTTTAAATTTTTTCCACCAAATTTGCAACATAGCCTTTTTGAGAGCCCACCTCATGAACACTGGCACTGTCGTTTTGTTAATCGGTCCCGAAATGTGATTCTGCGCAGTGACCACAAAATCACCTTCTGGGGCCAATTAATGCCATGACAGTGACAGAATTCATGAGGAGGTGTCCCAAAAACCCCATGTTGAAAATTTGGTGCAAAAATTTCAAAAAATGACTGAGATATGCATCAAAGTTGAAAAAAACCCTATTTATTCCATTATACAGATTACCGGCATTTCCTCAGTTCACAGTCAGCTTTGAAAAGTGCAGACGTGTTCCCGGTCCACCGAAGATCATCACGCCGAGCTCCGGAGGTAAGTATTGGATGGGGGGGCGTGGGGAGGTGGGATACGCAGAGGGAAGGTGCGGGTTGTGGGAGAGGGGCGCAGACTGTGAGGGTCCATTTTCTTCATTTCAGGATTAAAAAATGTTATGGACAGTTTTCTGTTTTATAGGGACATTGGGCACACTGGGTGGGCTCCCAGCATGCCACCTGTATGTTTTGGGGTGGGGGCACTTGAGCCGATGGGGATTGGGGCCAGCAAATACTTTGGGTGCTCATGAGCAGAGGGGATTGGATACCCCTCAGCACACAAGAAAAGGGGGGACATGCTGACAGGGATTTGGCACCGCCGGCAAAGACAGAAGGATCAAGCCGAGGGGACTGGGCAACCGGCACGCGAAGAAATGGGGAGAACATGCCAACGAGGACTTGGCTCCTCATCGGCAAACTGGATCGGCAATGCTTGGGACAGCCCTGCAATCAGGGGTTGCTCTCTCATTGCAGCAGATGATGCTGCGATGACGAGGAAGCCCCTGATTGCAACGGCTAAAACGTTTCAAGTTGGTGTCACACTGGCTGAACTAGTGTCAGCAGCAGCATGCCACAGCATTGGGGAAAGCAGATCAAACCTTTAAAGGTTGTGGGGACATTGGCCACAACAGTGCCATGCCTACACAACCTGCTTGTGGTGAAAGCTGCCGCAATATGTTTCTTGCGCATGTGTGCAATCAACATAATGACAAATGCACTAGTTCAAGAAATTACATTATTATAAAGTGGAAGTTTTTTTATTAACAATTTAAGGCAAATTAATAAAATAACCTGTTGCCTATTTAATAGACTTAAAAACCAGGGCCAGATTTTCAAAAGAGGAAACATTTTGCACATGTGGGAAATAAAGTAACACAATGGAGGGTTTCCATGCACAGCCACAATTTTTTCCAAAATAGATTGATTTTCAGAAAAGGTGCCTTTTTGTAGCCTTTTCTACAATTTATGGTAGCTTGCATGGATTTTTTTTTCACAGCTGCAGAAAGACATCACAGTGTAGCATTTGTTCCGCAGTTACAGGGGGACATGTTAAATACCATCCTGTGTGTATAAAATACTGGAAATAGCATATTTTTTTCTGTATCACCAGTTCCTATGTCTGGACCCCGATTCCGCTCACTGCTTCCCCCCATCCCCAGGCCCCCCCCCAGTGGACAGGGCCACCAGGTGAGTGCCCCCCCAGGAAACATGGTCGCAAAGCCTTGGCTTGCCCCCCCAGGGCAGGGTCACAGGATCAGGACCCCCCCGCAGACCTTAGTCTGAGGCAGGGAGTGGAGGCAGGGGCAGGGGCCATCTCTGGCGGCCAGCGATATGTTTTTTTTTTTTTCCAGGTTATTCACTGGGGGCAGGGATGTGCAATGACACCAGCATCCGCCCCGTCCCATCACATGTGGCACAGGCCATGGTGATACCCCAGCCTCCACCAGAAGTCCGCATTGCACCAGATACTACCCCCCCAAGAGAAGGAGAGCAATCCATGGGATGTTCAATTCTGCTCCCCCTGGTCAGCCCTCTGACTCCTGGGTGCATCCCCAAACCTGGGATGTCGGCGCCGCAGACAGGCATCTTGCCACTGTACCGGCGGGCCATCTGGAAATAGGATTTTCACAGGTGTGAGAATTTCCTCACACTGGGGAGATGCACACAGGCACTTAGGCCCTGTGCCATATTAAGCCCTTTGAAAATCTGATCTCTGCTTTTTAAGCCTAGCTTGTCTAACCATGGCATCACTTCCTCTCTCAAGTTAATGTAAAATGACAGTGGCCTTGCTTTAATTTATGGTTGATTTGCATATGAATGTCTCTGGAAGAACTACGGGTACAGTGAAGCGTGCAAGGATGAAACCTAGTTCTGCAGCATTTTGTAGCACTCTGCAGCATGCTGCAGCAGAGTTACTGTGGAAAACAATGTAATTTCAATTTCATTTATTCCCTTTTGTCATGCAGGAAACTGACATTCACTTCATCCTGGCAGTGTCACATTTTCCTGCATGACAAAAGGGATTACTTCCCATTGAAATTACATTGCTTACTGCAGTAATTCTGCTGCAGCATACTACAGAATGTCTTAGAGGTGGGTTTCACCCAGGCGAGCTTCACTGTAAGCACAGTGCCACATGTAAAAGCACTTTACATGAGCTTTTAGGGGCCCTGCAAACATTATTTTACTTTCCCTTTAAATGCAGAGTGTGCTGTCATTGTCTTTTAAAGTAAGACAGGATTTTCCCTACTAGTAAGAACATAAGAACATAAGAAAAGTGTCAGCAGATGGGGACTGTGTGATCCATCTAGTCTGCCCTTGAAACTATCCCCCTTCCTAGGCAGCCTTCGTCCTAACTTGTCCTTTATGTCTTAACCATGCAAGTTTGAACTTCCTGATTGTCTTTGATGCTACCACCTCCTGAGGCAGGCTGTTCCACTGGTCTATCACTCTCTCTGTGAAGAAGTACTTCCTGAGGTTACTTTTGAACCTTCCTCCTACCAGTCTCATATCATGCCCTCTCGTGCGTGCTGTCGTGTTCTGTTGAAATAGATTGCCTGTCTGAGCTGCATTAAATCCCCTCACATACTTAAATGTTTCAATCATGTCCCCTCTGTTTCTTCTCTGCTCAAGGGAGTATAGGTTCAGCTCCCCGAGTCTTGCTTCATATGACCTGTGATGCAGACCATGCACCATCTTAGTAGCCCTTCTCTGCACCATTTCCAAATGGTCAATGTCTTTCTTGAAGTGAGGTCTCCAGAACTGAATGCAGTACTCCAAGTGTGGCCTCACCTGTAGAGGGGCATGATAACCTCCCTCTTTCAACTAGTAAACCTCATATGCATGTAAGACAGACAGATAAATGGACAGATGCAGAATAACCTACCTGCTGAATTCCATACTTCATACTCCAACTGGATAAAATCAGAAGGCAAGAAAACATGGATCCTAAGTGTCTGCTATTACTACAATACAGTATTATTTTTACACAGGTTGTGTAAACTCTTTAAAGAAAGCCTGCCCCTCTGCACCTCGAGCAGTTATGTGTCTGTCTGATTGTTCTGAAATCCCATGTCCTACTGTTTTTAAAGTGAGGTGGTCACTTTTGAGAAAACACTGACAACATACTTAGTTTGTTTGTTTTTTGTTTGCTTCAATCCTTTGTTTGTCTCCTTATCTCTCTGACTGGCCCTCACCTGTACTGGCTCCCCCCTCAGCCCCTTCACCCAACTTCCTGGGACAACCTACCAGGTCTTTGGAGGAAGCCAGTCATTGAAGTGGAGCCTTTGGGAGACTATCAACAAGCTGCCATAGAGTTTTTCTACCTGCTTCACCATGGGTCCACATGCCTGCAATGACATAATGTGTGTGCTACATGTCAGCTGAGATGCCTCCAGATTCCTGCTGTGGGGTCCCTTCCAATGTGTCTGTGGTCCTGCTGTACAGATTCTTCCAGGTGGCAGCCAGTCAGCAGTATGTGCATTCCCCTCTCCTCCAAGGAGGATGGCTTTCCAAAGTATACTCAGCCATCCCACCCCTGGCCCTGGGCAACCAGAATCCATTCCCATATCCAGGTCTCTGGGCTAGCAGTCGATAACTCTACCGCCACGCTACTGGGCTGTCACTATGACTGCATATTTAGACACAATTCAGCTTATATCTCATTTAGTGCCTTCATTTATATTCCTCCATATTTTACATATTTCCTTTCCCTTTTGAGTTCGTTACTAGATGTATTTGCATGGAAACAGGATCTATTTATCCTCTAAGTCACCTGCTTCTGTTGCTTAAAGGGGACAGCAACTTTGTGTGAATTTGCAGCTGCTTTACATGTTTCTATTTTCAGAAATGTTACCCCCTAAATCATCCATTGTTTACTGTAGCTGAATAAAAGCTGATTAAAAAAAACTGTGTTTCAAATGGTTTTCTGTTACTGGGGACCATTTTGCACAATTCTCTTTATGGACTGAGGATTTTGGAGTTCTAACTTTGCCTCTGCATTGATTCAAAACTCTGACCATCAGCTGATGATGACCTGCCAGAGCAGTATTCAGAGTTCTGAATCCATGCAGTGACATAATCAGAACTCCAAACTGCAGGTTCCATGAAAAGAACTCTTCAGAATGTTGTCTATAAGAAGAAAACAATTCAAAACACAGTTTTCACCTGAGTGTTTTTTTAAGTACAGTTGCCTAAGGATCCTTTGGAGGTATGAATAGCAGTTCTGAAGACAGGGATATTACAAACCGCTAAAACCTGTACAAATTTCCTTTCGTCTAATCCTTTGCTGAAGTCATAATCCTCTGTCTCTGACATCAGTTAGTTGTTGTGGAAAGGATTATGATTTCATGAATGAAACTGTGACATCAGTAAAGGATTAATGCATATCAACTCTATGGGACAAGGATCCTGTTTTATAGGAGTCAAAGTGAGGGGATACTCTTGGTAGAATGTACCAATATATTTTTACTTACTGTACCATAGTACCCCTACATTTTTTTAAATTCAGCCTATGTTTGAAAGGGAACAGAAAGCACTAATATGTTTAAGGCCATTAAACCAGCTTAATAAATTGCATAGAAAATAAAACAGCTCAACAAGAGTGAAAAAGGAACTGCATTACCTGATCAGCAGCAAGGGGGATCAGACCATCTCCCCTGCACCTAGAAATAGCAGTTTTCATCAGTGGGGAGTAACTCTTAGTGGCTTGGTGAATCTTTGACATGGGGCCAGTCAGTACTGAGTCACACCTCCCTCACCAGCAGGCAACCAATCAGAGTGGCTGTAAGAAAAAAAAAGTAAGCTGCAGGGGCCTACATAAGGAGAAGGCCACCCCCCCCCCGCATGAAGGACAAACGCAACAAGGACATCACAGTGGAGTCTGCCCACCAGAATCAGCCAGTGGCGGAGCCAGGTTTAGGAGAGTTTGGGAGCCAGGGGGGCCATTCAGTCAATCACAGGCTCCACAATGGGCACTAAACATTGAATAAAGTTGGTGGCAGGGCACCACTACTCACACTGGGGCAGCCAGGAGGGGCAACTGCCCCCCTAGCCCCCCCTCTAGCTCTGCCACTGGAATCAGCCCAACAAGGTAGCTGGCAGCAGGACACTATGCACCTCAACAGGGAGGCAGGACAATTGTGGTGAGAGTCCCATTATACTCTTGCTGTTGATCACACACTGCAAGGGAAGTGAGAAGAGGGTCTAGCAAATGTTTGGGAAGAAGTGAAACACACTATCTAGGGTAGAGGTAGCTCACACACTGCAAGATAATGAGGAGAGTTAGGATCAAACAAAAATTTGGGAAGAGGTGACAAACCCTATCTAGGGTAGGGGTAGCTCACACACTGCAAGGGAGTGAGGAGAGTTAGGGTCAAGCAAATATTTGGGAAGAGGTGAAACACTATCTAGACTAGAGGTAATAAAGGGTTTAAAGAAAGCAGAGCAAAAGTGGGCAGTGTAGAAAATAGATATGCTGGAAATGGTGCAATGCAGTGGCCATGGGGTGGTAGTTTTCAGAGAAACTTTCCAGAGACTGCGGAGCTGCCCCTTCTGCATGCACCTCTCTGGGCTGAGGGGGGTGAAAGGTTGCTCGACTTCAGGCTGAATCAGCTAGGATTTGAGGGGCCTCCTCCCCAACCCAGGGAACTGCCAAGTCTGCCACCCCTGCCTCAAAGGATGCTGAGAATTAGCAGATGGACTACAGTGCATTTGGGAAGGGTGAGGGTGGTGGGTCAGAGTCACATCCCCAATATGGTACCACTACACAATTCCTACACCCTTCTGGCAGGGTGGGACTGTCCCATGGAGGCACCAGCAGTAGTCACCAGGGAGGTTGTGGGAGGCCTCCGTAGTGGAGATCCCAAGGAAGGTGGCAGAGGACCCCAGAGGAGGAGGAGGAAGCAAGTCATAGTGGGGGACTCCATTGTAAGGGGGATAGATTTGGGGACAGGGAGGGAGGGGAAGAGGGGGTTTAGGTGCCAACCTGGTGCCACAGCTTGGAGGAATGGGACGCTCATCCTGAGGATCACTAGGTCATCAAGATGGGAGGGAGAGCTGAATGTCATTGTCCACCTAGGGATGAATGACCTGGCTAGGTATGAGGCTAGGATTGTGCAGCAGGAGTTCAGGAAGCTGGGGAGGGGTCTTAGGCAGGTAGTACGCTCAATGGCCTTTTTCTGAGGTGTTGCCTGTCTATGATGGGAGGAGGATTGGGTACTCTGTACCTGGAGTGTCAACTCATGGATGTAGAAGTGGTATAGAAAGGAGGGTTTCAGCTACATTGGGGACTTGGGTCCCAGCTAGAAGGATAAAGGCATATACAGGGGAGATGGCCTGCATTCATCTGGGAGGGAAACCACAGTCCTCAGTGAATGGTTTAAACACTACATTGGTGAGCATTTAAACTAGGTGGGGGGGAGGCAGAAAGAAGCAGGGAGACATAAACTGTCCACCCCTGCAAGCTGAAGTAGTCAGTAGGGAGACCCTTAAGGGAGGGAAATACTCAAGGGTACCTATTAACAGGAAAAGCATAATGGTTGAAATGAAGAAGGATGGGAATGAAGGCAGAGGGGGTTAGGAGAGTAGGCAAAAGGGAAAATGGGGGCCAACAAGAAGGGTGGTAGCAGAATTTGGAAGGCCATGTACGCATACAAACATACGAAATTTGCCAGCAGATAAAGGCCTAGAGATCTATCAAGTCTGCTCGAATGTGCAGCTAGCACCCCTTATTCTGCAGCTGCACCTCCCTTCCACCCTTCCCCTGCTTCGACCCTCCCCCTTGTCCTGTCTCATCCCCTTTTGAAGCAGTCCACTGTTCTACTGGATACCACTTCTGCAGGTAACACATTCCACCCAGCCACCACCCTTTCTGTAAAAAAGTGTCTCCTCATCTCCCTCCTGAACCTTCCTCCCTCCAGTCTCATATCATGGCCCTTGGTGTACGTCCCCTCCCTTAGTTTGAATACCCCCTCTGTACCTGTCTTGTTTATTCCTTTCATGTACTTAAAGGTTTCAATCATGTCCCTCCTATCCCTCCTCTCCTCCAGTGAGAACATGTTCAACTCCTTTAGCCTCCTCTCATATGATAAGTCCCCCAGCCCCTTGATCATCTTTGTCGCCCTGCACTGCACCCCCTCCAGTAACTTAATATCCCTCTTCAGATACGGGTGCCAGTACTGCAAGCAGTACTCCAGGTGCGGTCTAACTAATGACCTATACAGTGGCAGAATCACCTTCTCCCTCCTCGAGGATATACTCCTTGCAATACAACCCAGCATTTTATTGACCTTTGCAGCTGCCTTCCTACATTGTGCCGAGTTGTTCATTGACCCTGTATTGAGCACCCCCAGATCCTTCTCCTTCTCTGTCTGGGCTAGCTGCACTCCCCCAGCTGGTAACTCCTCCTTGGGTTCTTCATCCCAAAATGCAGCACCTTGCACTTTTTGGCATTAAACCCCAGTTGCCAGGTGTCTGATCAGGTTTCAAGCTTTGCAGATCATCCTGCAACCCCTGCCATCCCCTAGGTCATCCACCACTGCTCTACCTTGGTATCATCAGCAAACAGACTGATCTTGCTCTTAATGTCCAATGATATGTCTGCAATGAATATCCCAAACAACACTGGTCCCAATACTGAGCCCTGTGGAACACCGCTCGTCACTACCCTTGGGTGTGAGAGCTCTCCACCCACCACCACCCTCTGTTGTCTTCCCTGAAGCCAGTTCCCTACCCATCTCACCAGCTTTGCACCTGCCCCATGCCTATTACCTTACTTCCCAGCCTTCCATGCAGCACCAAGTCGAATGCCTTACTGAAGTCCATATACAGGACATCCACTGCATGGCCCCGTCCAGTTGCCTAGTAATCCAGTCATAGATCTCCACCAGGTTGGTTTGGCAGGATCTACCCCATATGAAGCCATGCTGTCTGCTGTCCTGTAGTCCTTTGGCCTCTAGGAGGGCCACCAGCCTTTCCTTCAGAATAGTCTCCATTAGCTTACCCACGATGGATGTGAGGTTCACTGGTCTGTAGTTTCCCAGTTCGTCCTTGGGGCCACTCTTGTGGAGGGGCACCACATGAGCCATCCTCCAGTCCTGAGATACACACCCTGAATGTAGTGAGGCATTAAATAGGTCTGCCAAATGTCCTGCAAGGACCTCTGCCAGCTCCTTTAGTATCCTGGGGTGGATGCCATCTAGGCCTGCTGCCTTATCCACACTCAGTGCCTTCAAACCCTCCCAAACTCTGCCCTCCATGATTTCCCATGTATCACCCTCCCCGTTTCTGTCATTTCTCCCCTGGGTGTCACCCCTCTTCTCTTTAGTAAATACTGAGGAAGTACTCATTTAGTGCTTCTGCCTTATCGCACCATGCTTCCACCCAACCCCCCTCCTTCCTAATCCTTACTATGTGGTCCTTACAACTCCTTTCTCCCTGATGTACCTAAAGAAGTCCTTCTCCCCTTCTTAATGCCTTGTGCCAGCCTGAGTTCCGTAGATGCCTTGGCTTCCCTTACTGCCCTTGTCACCTCCTTCAATTCCATCAAGTACTCCTCCCTGTCCTCCCCTCTCCCTGTTTTCTTGTACTTCCTAAAGGCAGCTCTTTTCCTCCTTTCCTTTTCCATTACCTCCTTGCTCATCCAGCTCAGTTTCTTAGCCCTAGCCTTCTTGCTCTGGGCCTTGCAGCAGGTTTTGGTTGCCTCCACTATCCCCAGCTTTATGAGTTCCCACCTCTGGTTAGTGTCCATACTAGATTAAATTCTGGCTAGGTACCCTTTTACCACTTCCCCCGTCCTCCCAAAGTTGGCCCTCCTGAAGTCCAGCACTCTTGTGCCAGATTCCACTCCTTCCTTGCCCATATCCAATGTGAGCCATACTGTGTGGTGGTCACTCACTGACAGCGGTTTCTCCACTATAAGTTCTCTCACAAAGTCCCCATTTGCCAGCACAAGGTCAAGTGTATTCCCTAACCTGGTTGGTTCACGGACCATTTGCTGCAGGAAGCTGTCCTTGAAAGCATCCAGCAGTACCTGTTCCCTTCTGTTCCTGGTTGTTGGGGTACTCCAGTCCACTCCTGGCATGTTGAAGTCCCCCACAATCACCACACTACCCTTCTCGCAGGTCGTCCTGATCTGTCCCGCTAGTTCCCTGTCTAACTCCTCCGTCTGAGATGATGGCCTGCATACCACTCCCATTCTAAGAATCCTATTCTTGGAATCCTGTATTTGCATCCAAATTGACTCCGTACTACCCTCCGTCCCTTCCTCCCTTACACACTTCAGTTCTTCCTTCACATATAGTGCCACATCCCCTCCTTTCCCAGTCACCCTCTCGCTACGAAATAACCTGTACCCTGGTACAGACAGGTCCTAGTCATTGTATTGGGTGGCCCTTGTTTCTGTGATGGCTGCAATGTCCACTTCTCCCTCTGCCATGAGCACCTGTAACTCTGCAGTTTTCTTCCCAAAGCTCCTAGCATTAAGGGTAACCACCTTCCACCCTATCCCCCCTTCCCATCCTGCCCTCCTTTACTAGCATCATCAATAGTACTTGCCATTTGTCCTTTGTCACTGGTATGGGGGGTAAGCTCATATGGTTTCCCAACCTGTGGTCTCTGCATGCCTCTTGCCCAATTGCCACCCACCGCTCCTAGTTTAAATTCCCTACTTCCTCTATGTACTCCTCCATCCTCTGTTTCAACACTTTCTTTCCCTCCTCACTCAAGTGTAGTCTGTCCTTGGCATAGAGACTACTGTCCTCCCAGGTCCCTCCCCACCTCCCCCAACAACCCATACCCTTTAGCACAACACCAGGTTCTTAGCCATCAGTTAAATTCCTCTATTCTCAGCTTTCTTGTTGTGCTTGCCTTGGGCACTGGAAGTATCTCCGAAAAAGTTACTGATCTTCCTGCTCCCTCACATAATTGTCCTAGTTCCTCAAACCTCCTCTGGACTATATCTACTGTCTTGTCAGCCAGGTCATTCATCCCAAGATGTATAATTCAATGAGAGTTGTCCCTACCCCTTCTAGCATATTTCAGAACAGATTGCCCCACCCTTTCCGCTGCCATTCCTGGCATGACCTCCACCCAAATGTGACTATGCCTCTTCCCCTTGCTACCCCACCTGACTCCTCTTAGTATTGAGTCCCCCAGCACTAAGATTCCACCACTCTTACTCCCTTCTTGCTTCCATTCATCTCCCTCTCTTATTTCCGGCTCTTCTTCTTCTTCCTGCACATTATTCCCCCCTTTTGCACCTGTTGCAATTCTCCCAGCAGAACTTCCCCCCACTCCGGTTTGGTCCAGGCATTTATCAATTACTCCTCTAATTTCATAATTTCCCTCCTCCACCTTCTTCCTCTGTAGCAGTGCAAAACTATTTTCTGAAGACCCTTCACAAATGCCCGCTCCCTCTCTCTTCATAGTAACCTGTTCTCTCATTTCCACTCCATGACTTTTGCCACTTCTTTGCCTCCCCTCACAAGTCTCTATCTCCTTCTTCCATTTGTCTTTTGTCTCCTGACCTGGTTTCCCTGGCAATAGTTCTTCCTGGCCTGGGCCCCCTTGTCCCTGCGTCCCTTCTTCTGACCCTCTCCTCACCACTGTTGGCTTAAATCACCCTTCCTCATCTCCCATTCTTCCTCCCTCCAGTATTGGGCTAAACCCACCCCCAGTCTGCCTTACCTGTCTTAGTTCCTCCTGCAGACCCTCAATCTCCTTTCTGAGTTTCTCTATGTGGTTGCACACTAAACATCCTCCCATGCTCCAGGCAATTTTTAGAAAGATTTGTGCACCACAGTTGTTGCTGCCTACCACCCTACCCATTGATGTCATTGCCCACCAGCAACCCCCCACCCTTCCAGATGCAGGATACCAAACTCTCCCCTGAGTCTCCCCTCTCCCCTCTCTATCAGTGCAAAACATTCTTTTCTTAATTTCCCTTAACCCCTTTGTTGTACACGTTTAGATAGATTGAGCAACTGCTTTTTATATTCCTAACCTTCCTATCCAAACTCAAAAAGAGACTTTTAGTAGCTATTGTACAACCTTCTTCGAACTCCTACCCCTCCTTTCCACAATGCAATAGCAATGCAAAGAAGTAACAATGAAAGCTCCTAGATTTGCAGTTACTTCCCTTACACTGAGATAGCAGTCACCTCTTCACTCGCTGCTGTTCCTTTCCTGGATGTCTGCTTCTGCTATGATAGGTGCATATCATTTGCCCATTTGAGGAAGTGATGTCAGAACCCCTGGTATAAAGGAAATCATGGACCAGGGGTGGGTGGGGCGAGGGGTTGAGGGTGGGACCAACCTAAGTCTTCCAGAAACAATCAGGTAGCTGAGGCCCATGGTCAGACCATTAGCACCCTTCCCCCACTATACAATAACCGTTGCAGCTAGTGAAGTCAGCAAATATGAATCACAGTTCTACTCAAAGCCACCAAAATAGGTTTGCTACGAAAAGAAACAGGTCTCCAATTCAAACAGCTTCACCAACAGCGCATCAAAATAGGTGTGAAATTAGAAGATATAGGTCTCTGATTCAAAGAAACAGCCCCAGTTAAATCACACCAAATAGGTTTTAAATCAGAAGAAATAGGCCTCTACAAATACAGCCTGCTACACAGTGAAACATCAAATAAATGAGCCCACTTATAGCCACCAAAACAGTTTTCAAAATTCCAAAACAATACCCTGCTAGCCCCTTAGAAGTAGTAAGAAAGAAAAGAAATAACCTTTTACCAAGTAAAATCCACAAGAAACAATGTAAAAACAACAAGAAGCTTCTGCACTGTAACAAATCTGATCCTTTCCCTTCTAGTTCCTTCTGAGAAGCCAAAGCAATGCAAATGCTCAAACTCTGGGAAATAAAATCCTAGACCTAGTGGCCATTACTGCAGAGGCTTACCTGGACATTGTCTCAATTACCGAGTCATGGTGGAATGAGGACCATGACTAGGATATGGCCATACCGGGCTCTATTGTTCAGGAAGGACAGGGTGGGTAAGAAAGGGGCAGGAGTGGCCCTTTACATGAGGGATAGCGTAAAGGCAACAGAGACACATGAAATACAGAAAGGAACAGAGGCACTATGGGTCACCCTAGAGAAGGGGAATAAAGCTGCTGTTCACACTGGCATGATTTACAGACCTCCAGGAGTGGGGGTGGGGTGACGGATAAGGTTCTGGTGGAAGCCATCCAAAAGATGGCAAATAAGGGGGAGGCGCTGCTGCTGGGGGTCATCAATCTGCCAGATGTGGATTGGAGCATCCCAGTTGCAGCTTCAGGTAGGAGCAGGGACATCTTGCACTCCCTGCAGGGGGCGTTCTTCAGGCAACTAGTAAGAGAGCCCACTCATGAGGAAGCACTATTGGACATTGTACTCACCAACGAGGAGAGTGTTGCAGACATGGTGGGTGGCCACTTGGGGACCAGTGATCAATGCACGGTGTTGTTCAATATAATCACTATGGCAGAATTGAACCACACAAAGACGAGGGTCCTGGGCTTCAGGAGGGCTGACTTTACAAAGACGGGGAATGCCTCAGGGATGCCCTGGTAGAGGAGCAGGACTTGGGTGGGGTGGAGGAACAATGGGTGAAACTAAAAAGGGGCCATAGTGAAGGCAACAAACCTCTGCATCAGGCAAGAAAGCGAAAGCAAAAGGAAAAAGATACAGCAATGTTCTCAAAAGAGGTGGCTGGGAAGGTAGGGACAAAAAAGTTAGCATTCAGGAAATATAAGGAGACACACAGAGAAGAGGATAGGGAGTTATATCAGGAGAAGCAGAGGGAGGCAGGGAAAGCAGTCAGGAGCACAGAGGTGCAAACAGGAGAAAATAGCCCAGGCAGTAAATATAGGGGACACAACAGTTTTCATGGATGTAAGTGAACGGAGAAAGACCATGGGAGGGTCTGTAAGGCTAAGGGGGAAGGGGAGCTTGCAGAGGGGAACCAGAAAAAAGCAGACGTCCTTAACAAATCTTTTTGTTCAGTGTTCACAGAGGAAGGAAAATGTGAGGGACCACAGATAAGTGAAGGAGTATCATCGAAGGAAGGGAGCTGGAAACTAGTCCAGAACAGAGTCCTGAAGGAATTTGCAAATCTGAAAGTGGGCAAGGCAATGGTGCCAGATGTATGCCTTTGTGCAGATGACACAAAGATCTGCAATACAGTAGGCACTCCAGGGGGGATGTAAAAATGAATAGGGGTCTAAGAAAGCTTGAGGAGTGGTCAAGAGTGTGGCAAGTGAGTTTCAATGTGAAGAAGTGCAAAATCATGCACTTAGGGCACAGAAACCCAGGGGCGCAGTACAAGATGTGGCAAGTTGTACTGATGACCACCAAATAGGAAAGAGACTTAGGGGTAATCATATCTGATGACCTAAAGGTGACCAAACAGTGTGACAAGGCAGCAGGGAGAGCCAATGGGATGCAAGGTTGGAGAGGGAGGGGCATCACCAGCAGAAAGAGGGAGGTGGGGATACTGCTGTATAAATCACTGGTGAGACCTTATCTAGAGTGTTGTGTCCAGTTCTGGAGACCACATATTTGGAAGGACATAGAGTAGAGCTGGTCCAGAGGAGGCCCACTAAAATGGTGCAGGGTGTGCACCAGAAGTCCTATGAGGAGAGACTAAAGGATCTTAATATGTACACCCTGGAGGAAAAGAGGGAGAGATGGATATGATAAAGACTTTTAAATACCTCATGGGTATAAATAAGGTACAAGAGGAAGCATTTTTCAGAAAAAGTGTTCCTCAAGAACAAGGGGTCATGCTATGAAGCTGAAGGAGGGTAGACTCAGGGGAAACATGAAGAAGTACTTCTTCACAGAAATAGTGGTGGATGCCTGGAACAGCCTGCCAGTGGAGGTGATGGGGGCAAAAACTATAACAGGAGTTAAGAATGCATGGGATAGGCATAAGGTAACGGTAGAGGTTAGGAAAGGGGGTAAAGCCAGAGATCAAGTAGAGTCTGGGTATTACAGTAAGTAGGGAAAATGGGCAGGTTAGGTGGGCCAAGTGGTCTTCATCTGCCATCAGATTCTATGTTTCTATAATTCTATGTTTCTATGAGATGTAACTGCAGAGCTCTGGTTCAGCTCCTTCATGGTTTACAAGTATAAACACAGAATTACTGAAAGCAGGTTTTCATATAAGCATTAAGGCATAAGGTGTGCATTATTGAGGGATAATGGCATGACTTGGGAAACACAGAAACATAGAAACATAGAATTTGATGGCAGATAAGGACTGCTTGGCCCACCTAGTCTGCCCATTTTCCTACCTAACAGATAAGCTTCAGATCCTAATTAACCAACAGCTTACTTCCTCCTACTCCCCACTAGGACTGCCTAATGTCTGTCCCATACATTCTTGAATTCCCCCACTGTTCTTGACTCCACAACCTCCTCAGAGAGGCTGTTCCATGCATCCACAACCCTCTCTGTGAAAAAATACTTCCTCACATTACCTTTGAGTCATCCCCCCTCTATCTTCAAATTGTGCCCCCTTGTTCTTGCACATCTCTTTTTCTGAAAGATGCCACCCTCTTGGACTTTGTTGATTCCCTAGAGGTACTTGAAAGTTTCTATCATGTCCCCTCACTTCCTCCTTTCCTCAAGGGTATACATATTAACCTCCTTTAGTCTTTCTTCGTATGTCTTCTGGTGCAGACCCTGCACCATTTTGGTTGCCTCCTCTGGACAGCCTCCACTCTGTCTATGTCTCTTTGGGAGATGGGGTCTCCAGAACTGCACACAGTACTCCAGATGGGGTCTCACCAACTGTCTGTACAGAGGGATAACAACTCCTGTTTTCTACTATTGATGCCTCTCCCTATGCATCCCAGTATCCCCCAGCCTTCCTTACTGCCTTCTCACATTGCTTGTCTACCTTTAGGTCATCTGATATAATTACCCCCAGGTCCTTTTCCATTTTTACTGTTGTCAGTATCTCACCCCCCATTGTGTACTCTTGCCCTGGGTTTTTGTTTCCCAGGTGCATTACCTTGCACTTCTTTGCATTGAATCTGAGCTGCCATACATTTGACCATTCCTCCAACCTTGCCAAGTCCCTTCTCATCCTTTCCACACCATCTGGTGTATCAACCCTGTTGCAGATCTTTGTGTCATCTGCAAAGAGACATACTTTTCCTTCCAGTTCCTCTGCAATGTCACTTATAAAGACATTAAAAAGGACCGGTCCCAGTACTGAACCCTGCGGTACCCTGCTAGTAACCCTCCTTTCTTCACTGTGGACTCCATTTACTACTACCCTTTGAGTCCTGTTGTCTAGCCAATTTTTTATCCAGGCTACCACCTTAGGACCCACTCCAAGGCTGGCTAACATGTGTATTAATCTTTTGTGTGGGGCTGTATCAAATGCCTTGCTAAAATCTAGGTAAGCCATGTCCACAGCCCCTCCCTGGTCTACTACTTTGGTCACCCAGTCAAATAAATCTATTAGGTTCGTCTGACACGACCTTCCCATCGTGAATCCATGCTGCCTTGGGTCCTGTGCCCCACTGGCCTCTAGGTACTCAACAATTCTTTCCTTCAGAAGTGATTCCATCATTTTAGCTAAGAAATGAGGCAAAACAAGTGCCTTATGCACATGAGAAGTGTTGTTATCCTCCCCCAATTATACACACCCTGGTGTGCCTTACTGCGATTATAAAATGACTTCCATGATATTCAGTTTTAGAACCATATAATGAGCTTTAGAAAGTTAAACTGGAGATTATTCTGCTTTATTCTTGGAAAGATTTTCCAGACTTCCACCTATTCGCTTTGGGAGGTGTGAGCTCCCGAGAGGATTGTCCACTCCTGCTGGTGGTGAGAGGACCTTTGGGACTTGGACATCTGAAAGTCTTTCCTAAATGGTTTTAATGTATTAGCAGCTTACCCACCTGTCTATTTTGTTTATTTTGAGTTATTTTGTTTTAGAGTTTTAGATCTGCCATTATATTATCTGTGGTTAAATAGTTCTTTAGGCACTGGCTAGTGAGAGTACCTGGTGCCTGAGGACTTTTATTATTTGCGTATTGTTTGATTATTTTTTATTTGGTTTTGTTAATTAAAATCTGTTGATCGACAGTAGTTTTTAAAACAGGCAGCATGTGTTGGGACCGAGTTTCAGTGGGCAGGCACTACTCCCCCTCCAGTCTAAGGGACCTGCACCCCTTTGACAGTCCCCCATTGCAACCCAAGGTATATAGGCTTTGCTGTGCCTTGGGAACTGCATGGAGGAGGCGGAGGGGAGGTGCTTCAGCTGGGGGGAAGGGAAGAGTGGAGTGGGCAGATAAGAGTGGTGAGGTCACGGAGACACCCTGGGGCAAAATGGGTGCAGAACATGGGTTTGCGATGCCTGGTTCCCATACCCAAGGGTTCCACTGATAGTGGGCAAGTTGCCCATTCCTCCAAGGCCTCTCATCCAACTCGTGCAGTGTTATGCAATGCCAGGTCAATAAAAAACAAGACAGCAATTAGTGCTGATATTGTTGAGTCATCTGACCTGGCTTGCATCACCGACACCTGGCTGGACGAGAATGCTGGTCCCATATTGGAGTCAGCTGTTCCACTCTGTGATACATCACCTGAGATTGGATCGAAGGGGGGGGGGCGCTATTTGTTTTAAATCGGAATTGGACCTTGTAGAGGTTCCAGTGGTGACCACTAGATCCTTCAAGTGTATCATGGGAGCAGGTGTGGGTAGCAGAATCTTACTCGTCTATCATCCATCCGGTGATGAGAATGTTTTTCTGTAGGAAGTTGCAGACTTCATTGTCGATATGGTGTTGGAACCCTCCAGGTGGTTGGTCCTGGTCCTGGGGGATTTCAATGCCTGGGTCGACGATGAACTCTCACATTTTGGTCAAAACTTCCTCCAACTGATGATCTCATTGGGCTTTACACAGGTTGTTACCGCTGCAACCCATATTCAGGGTCATTCTCTGGATCTGGTGTTCACCCTGAGGATGGAGATCATGGAACTGGTGGTGGAACCAGTTGGGTGGTAGAACTATCACTCTATAAGGTTCAATTTCGTGCCCCCCCCATGAGACCACCCCCTTTGGAGATGGTTTGGTACCGCCCTTTGAGGGGAATAACCACTGAGGGTCTGATGGCGGTGCTGGACCTACCAGGTTGGCCTGTGGATTGCATGGAACAAGATGTCTTAGTAGTGCACTATAATAATATGGTGCTGAGGACTCTGGATTCTATAGTACCTGTCCGGGTTTGCCCCCTCTCCCTCTGCCCTTGGTCCCTTTGGTTTGATGGGGTATTGAGGGAGTTGAGGAGAGTAGGGCAAAGATTGGAATGCTGTTGGCGGAAATTCGGCCTGGAAGGGGACAGGCTTAGATTGATTGCTCATTATATGGACCATCATTCAGAAATCTCTGGTAAAAAGGCAGAGTTCCTGTCCAGGGAGATAGCTGCATCAAGGAATCAACCAGCTCAGCTCTTCCGGACAGTGGACAGGCTGTGCAATCCAGCCTGCCTGCAGGGTCAGAGAGCTTTTTCACAAATAAAGTGTGATGAGTTCACTCTGTTCTTTGATGATAAGGTGTCATCGATCAGGTCGGAGATCTGCAGAACACATTCAAATGAGCATGGCGGTGATAGATGCGAGGCTACAGGCCCTCGGTCTATCTGGACAGATTTCGACCAGCCAGCGATTATGGATATCATGAAGATTGTCCAGGGCTTGCAACCGACTTGCTGTAATTTGGATCCTGGTCCTACGCGCCTCCTTGTGGGGTGCATGGATGCGATTGAACCAGTCCTTGCTGAGATGGTTTGGTGTTCGTTGGACCAAGGAGTGTTCCCGGAGTCTCTGAAAGAGGCTATCGTGACACCCCATTTAAAGAAATCCTCCCTCGATCCAGACTGTCTCGTGAACTACAGACCGATCTCTAACCTGACCTTTTTGGGCAAGGTTATTGAGGAAGTAGTCACGTTGCAGCTCGATGACTTTCTTACCACCTATGAAGTCTATGATCCTCTCCAGTCTGGTTTCCGGAAGAGGCATAGTACCGAGATGGCGTTGGTTTGAGTACCGAATGATCTCCTAATAGCGAAAGATCAGATGAACTGCTCGATATTGGTCCTCCTTGATCTCTCTGCAGCATTTGATACCGTGGACCATGTGATGTTGCTAGAACGCCTGCAGCTACTCTGCAGACTGTCAGGGACAGTCCTCAAATGGTTCCATTTTTTCCTCATGGGCAGAACTCAGAGGGTAGTATCAGGAATATTTTCCTCTGCTCCCTTTGCTCTGCCTTGTGGGGTGCTGCAGGGTTCTGTGCTTTTCCCTATGTTGTTCACAGTGTATATGCTGCCATTGGGAGGCTTTATTGGCTGAGTTTTCACTGCTATGCAGATGATACTCAGCTCTACATGTCCTTTGTACCAGAACAAAATGATGCAATATCGGTCTTTAACAACTGCCTCGCTGAGATTCAGGACTGGATGAGTGCTAACTGGTTGAGACTGAATCCGGACAAGACTGAGGTGCTAGTGGTGGACCCTGGTCACCATGTAGAGAAGTTGACTCCTGGGTCTCCTTCTGGCCTTGTGATAGTGGATAATCAGTTGAGACCTTCTGAACAGGTGCGGGATCTGGGCATGGTGCTTGACAGCAAGCTGACACTTAAGACACAGGTGTCAGCCATTGTCAAGTCCTCTTGTTACTATCTGAGGAATATAGCCCAGATAAAACACCTTGTTCCACACAATGACCTCCCTGTGTTGGTTCATGCCTTTGTATCTTCACGTCTTGATTACTGTAATGCTCTATATCTAGGGTTACCAGGGGTGGATTTCCATCGCCTGCAGCTGGTGCAGAACACTGCAGTCAGGTTGTTGACTGGGTTACCAAGAACTTGCCATATCATACCTGTGCAGTGCGAATTGCACTGGCTGCCAGTGCGATGGAGGATCACCTTCAAGGTTGCGTTGCTGACCTACAAGACCCAACGTGGACAGGGACCGGGCTACTTGCAAGATCTCCTTTGGCCCTACAACCCTTTCTGCCCACTCTGATCCACCAACGAGGGATTGCTAGAGATTCCCAGGGTTTGTCTTCAGTCATCTGGGGCCAGAGCTTTTTCTTTTGTGGCCCCAACCCTGTGGAATTCTCTACCTCGTTGGATTAGAGAGTGCCTGTCCACTGAGTTTTTTAAAGCCTCATTGAAAAGTTATTTATTTGAATTAGCTTTTTAAAGATAATACTTAGTCTAGTCTGCTGTCTTTTAAATGGTTTGTATTTGTATTTGTTATTGAATCTGTGTTGTTATATTTGTTATGTATTTGCGCTTTGGCATTCTGAAAAGCGCTTTATAAATAAATACTGATTTGACTTGATTTGATTTGATTTGATAAACATTTCTGACCTGTGCTGTTATGCTGGAATAACACAGTCACGTGATCCACGTGATCAGATTCTACCAATAACAACAACACACAATTTTCCCAACCCAGTTTTAATCTGATAAGGCAGTCTTTTCTTTATTTGGGCATAAACACATTTCTAGCCCTTGCTGGGAATCAGACATGGGACTCTGAGCCCCAAAGGCAGAAGCTCCAAGCATTCATCTGGAGGGAAACACCACTCACTCTAGTTGTAAGGTTAGACTTATGTGTGTTTGACCAAAACCGAGTTGTAAGACTGCTTTTGAATCTTTTTTCTTCCTCTCTCTCCCCCCTGTCCTCTTACCGGACCTCACACTCACGCCTCCCCTCTCTGCCCCCTCCTCTAACTAGCCTGCTCCAATTACATGCCGACCCCGTAGTCTGTGACCGGCTTTTAACCGTGGATTCTTCTTTCCTTTCTCTATAGCTCCCAGTCCCAGAAGGGCACTCAGCCCAGGAGCGCGCTGCAGCCGCAGTTTCAAACGGAGGAACAGAAGGTAATTTTTTCCGCTGGCGGAGCACTCGTCTGCAGGTTCAAATCTTCGCGCCTTTTTCGGCGACTGTAACCGCGGGGGGATTTGCATCGCCATAGGCTCTCAGGACCTCACGGCCGCTCAAGAAGGGACGCTCAGGGCAGCTAGTGAAAACTGCTAGGAATTAAACAATCCTTTACAGTGCTTTACGCCCTGCCTCAGCCCTGCTAACCCAGCCCTATCGGAACAGTGTTTAGAAGGTCCCATGATCTGCTTGCGCGACTGCTCCCCACCCGCCCCACCACCCCCCACCCCTGTCCGGCATTTCTTATATAGTGTCGAATGGTGAATCCTCGCCCAGTGGAATGTAATTTTACCCTTTTTTCTATCTCCCTACTTTCTCATTTGCACCTTATATCTCTTTACCACTAGAGGGCTTAACAGCTCTATTAACCCTGCTTATCTTTCCTGTTGCTCAGTCTGTATCTTTCTGGTTTGTTTTATTTTGCGCTGTACTCTAAACTTCCACTAGCCTCTCCTGCTCACAGAACATACCCACATAAAATACCCTCCCTGCACTCAAATCCCTGGGCACTTGACCTAGGTGTACTTCTGCTACAAACCTCATTTATTGTAACCATTATGTGGATCCTGACAACTAGTAGCCCTCTCTCCCCAAATGATCATTATCATCACCTAAAGGACTTTACTTTCTCAAACATGCTAATCCAGCCGCATATGCCACCAGCCACCTTACCACTTTTAGTCCCAAATCGGCTCATTTACTATGTTCTCTTTTTTGTACAACATCGCCCTCGATGCCCTGCCACCCTTCTCACCACGTTTACCCACCGTAAACTGTGGTACTTGCTTCTCTTAGCACTACTACTAGCTGGCAATATCGAACTTAATCCAGGACCCGTATGTAATATCCCCATCTCTGACACCTACTGGACTCACTCAAAGGATCTGCGCATTGTTCGTATGAATATTAGAAGCCTTCCCCATAATATCACTGAACTAGAGGCCTGGGTCACCCAATACAATCCTGACATTCTTTGTTTGACAGAGACCTGGCTCAAGCCCTCTACGCCTGATCATTTATGTCGTTTGCCTAACTATAATATGGTTAGACAGGATAGGTCCTCATCAAAACGTGGGGGTGGGGTTGCAATCCTATATAAACCCTACCTCTCGGTGCACCTGAATACCTCCCTTACTCTCTCACACTGTGAAGCTATTCATGCTACTCTCCAACTTGGATCTAAGCGGCTACACATCATATGTGCTTACAACCCCCCTAGGTGTGGTACCCCAGGCCTAGTAGAACTCCTCTCCCAGGTGAGCCTAGCCACTGGACGAAATTAAGTCCTCATTCTTGGGAATCTAAATCAAAACTGGCTAGGTCACACCGGTGGCCAAAACCTCCATACTGTTGTACAAGACTATGGCCTCCATCAGTTGATCAATGACCCAACCAGGATCACAGCCCCACCCAGATCCAGTTCCTTACTTGTCTGGGCCCTCACAAACCGTCTTGATCACATTGTCTCAGCCGGTACCCTTGCCGACTCTATTAGCGACCACTCCCCAATTTTTTGTACCTGGCGTGCTGCCAGACAATCATCCCCCCCTCCAAAGTTAATCACCTTTCGTAATATGGCTAACTTTAATCCATCTCAGTTCCTGTCTGACCTCTCACTCATTGATTGATCACCTATCTTTACCTCTCCTAATGCTCAATCAGCCTTAGACTACTTCCTTGAAAAATTTATTGGTTCTCAGGACCTACATGCACCTCGTGTCACTCGCTGAATTAGAGGCACACAAACTAAGTGGCTAACAAAGGATCTCCTAGCTCAGCTTCATAACAGGGACAAATGCTGGTTTCGCTTTAAGGTCTCAGGTCTGCCAGCAGATCTCAGTCACTACAGGGCACTGAGAAACTCCTGTAAAAGAGACATCCGTCTAGCAAAAAGCTCCTTTTGTAAAGAATCACTTATTAATGCTGGAGGAGACTCGCTAAAATTTTGGTCTGTCATTAAAACTGTCCTTGGTTCTGATAAACCTTCCAACTCCAATGATATGCTGCTGAACGGAGTACACTGCAACAACCCAGTGACTATTGCCAACTCTTTTAACCATCATTTTCTGGACCTGTCACGATACCTTGACTCCTTCCCCCCTAGCCACCTAGCATCCTCTCCCGTGGCCAAGGATCCAGTGCTCTCTCGTCCACTTCTCCGGTTCCGGACTGTCACTAAATCTGAAGTCCTAAAGTTGCTGCTGACTATCCCTGACAAAACCAGCCCAGGCGCTGATGGTCTTGAACCTCGGCTTCTGAAGACTGCTGCCCCGCTTATAGCCTCACCTCTAACCAAAATTTTTAACTTGTCGCTATGTCATGGCGTAGTTCCGAACGTTTGGAAGATAGCCAGGATAACACCAATTCTAAAGAAAGGTGATCCTAAAGAGATGGCCAACTACCGACCTATTGCCATTCTCTCGGTGCTCAGTAAAATTCTCGAAAAACTAGTTGCTATGCAAACTATTGAATATCTCCATAAACACAACCTCCTCTCTGGATCCCAGCATGGATTTCGCAAAGGTCATAGTACCTCCACTGCCCTTCTGACACTCACAAATGATATTTACACAGCCATGGACTCTGGTCTCCTGACTGGTACCACCTTCATTGATCTCACCAAGGCTTTTGACCTTGTTGACCACACCCTCCTACTTACGAAGCTTACCTCCCTGGGTTTTTCAGTGGAACCAGTGAACTGGTTTCGGAGTTACCTATCAAATTGACAGCAGGCTGTTGCTTTTAACTCTGCCCTATCCGACCTATCGTACGTACAAACTGGTGTCCCACAGGGATCCATACTTGGTCCACTGCTTTTCTCGATTTTCGTGAACAACCTCCCTCAACAAGTATCTACTTGCTACCCTGCTCTATGCTGGCGACCTTGTACTCTACCATAGCGCTAAAACGTACTGGACTTAACAAACTCTCTATCCAAAGAGTTCCAAAACATTCAATCCTGGATTTCTGCAAATCGTCTCGTTCTCAATGAAGCTAAAACTCAGGCAATGCTCTTTGGCTCTCCAGCCAAACTAAAAGCTAATCAGAACTCCTTCAAAATAACTTGTTCTGATAATTCCCAGTTAGTAAACACCTCATCTTTCAGATACCTTGGCATTCTTCTTGATGACTCCTTGGACTTTGATCTCCACATTACCATGACTTGCAAATCAGTCAATGCAAAGATCGGAGGAGCATACCGTACGAATTATGCCCTTACCCCATCAGCTAGGCTTGCTGTGGCACAAGGCCTTCTTCTCCCATCCTTGGCTTATGGCTCTGTCGTCTATCTTGGTGCTACAAAGACCTCCCTGCATACATGGGACACCACATATAATAACATCTGCCGCTATGCGTCTGCCTCTCCTCGGCTCAAACATCACTGTCTGCTTTATGCCGGACCTTAGATAGCCTAGTCCTGTGGCCCCTCGCCTCCATTCCTATGGCTCCTTGATTGATAGTGCAGTAGGGAAGGCCTCCTAATTCTCTTGCCCTGCTACTACGCCCTCAAACCCCTTTCTATGGTCTCCGGTCACTTGACCAGACACCTCTTTATATCCCTAGAAGTAGGACCTTAATGGGTACACGAGCTTTCTCCCATGCTGCTCCTAAATACTGGAATACTATCCCTCTAGTTATTCATCATGCCCCAAAGCACACCTGTTTTAAGAAGCTCCACCGTCAATACCTACTCACAGCAAGTCCCTGCACCTGCTTCCAGCCACCATAAACCAATACCCGGCTCAGCCTGCCCTTTCCCATTTGCACACTGCCTGCTACTTCTCTCCAATCTATCCTCTCCTACTCTACCCCCTTCCCTCTGCCTCCCTCAGTCACTGTGCTAGCTTGGACTTGCCAACTAGCTACCGGCTAAGGATCTACAGGAATCTCCTGACCTGAGCTGCACTTATCTCATTTCTTCTCTATGATCCTGTTATCCTTGTTTCTATACAACCTACTTTGCTTGCTTATGTACTTTCATAGTCTATTTAATGTTTGAGATGTTTTGTACTTTTCTGTCTAACTATTTTATTGTATGGTTTATGTGTGCTGCGTCACACTGATGTTTTGTATGTCACTTGTATCCTCCCGGGTCGTACCTGAAAATAGGCATTTCTATGTCTAGTGTACCCACCTGGTCAACAAAAGCAAATAAATAAATAAATAAATAGAGCGCCCCATTTACTTTCAAGCTCCCTATCCCATGGCCTACCACTAGCTGTTAAGTAAGCTATAGACTTCAACAGAGGATATCCCGTGAAAAGAGTGACTCAAATTGAGCGAGCCAGTTTGGGTGCGTAGAAAAAAAGTACATGGTAACTAAGCTACTTTGTATTAATAGCGCATGTTAAGTTCAACGCTGTAGTTTCAACAGTCAGCGATACATGGAGTTAGTGTGCCAAGCTTGTAGGCAGTTGTTTGGATGGCCAGATCTTGGCTGGTCATGTAGCATAATGATTCCAGTCTCCACCTGTGTGGCTGGCAGACCCAGATTCGAGTCTGTCTGAGGGAAGAGTTTTTCTTTTTATTCACGGTCTGCCCACCCTCCAGACATTGTTCCCTTCCACCCCGCAGCATGGGAATATTTTATTGCTCCCCTCACGTATGTCTGTTTCACTGCCCCAGAGTATAAATAGTTGAGTGCACCCCCAGCTTTCTCCCCCTCCCCAATTTGCATGCCCCTGGTGAGTATTCCCCCTCCCAAGGTTTTCTCCATCCCTGAATAGCGTGTTGCCCGGTGTTAGATATTTTAATTTGGGGGGGTTCAGGGGTGAAAGTCACTACAGCTGTTCACTGTTTTGGGAGAATGCTGTACTGCTCATTGCCATTTTGGTTGTCAGTTCTATTTATTCGCTGTTTTGTCGGCACCATTTTATAGGCACTCTTTTCACATGGGACCCCCCAGAGCATGCATTTCTAAAGACTTGATGCATGCCTTTGGTGAACTGGAAGGCATGAGGCTAATGGCTGAGTGACTTAAGTGCATCAGAGAAAGTGTATCAGTTCTCATAACTCCCATGCCCTGGAGTAGTATATTGTGCTTATAAAATGGAGAAACAAATATAATGGCAAAATATTTATTTTTCTTTTATTTAGGCTGTTGCTGGGTGGAATATGAAAACTTTGCAATAAAGACCAAGGGCCTTTGAATGAACCTGGGAGGTGTATTTATTTTGAAGAAATGTATGTCCTATTGTTTTTTTTTTTTATTTTTAATTTTTAATAAAAAATGGAAAGTTTTTATTACAATGGGAAAGAGTTTTATATTCATTTAGTTAGGCTGTTGCTAGGCAGGTTATGTTCAGATACAGCAGTTACAAACTGTGGATATTCCAAAGATTGATCAATGGTCAGGTGATGAGTTTAGACAAATAAAGTTACTGGGATTCTCAAGGATTCTGAAACCTATTTCATAAAATTACCAAGCAGTACTTCGACTTTTGGTTATTGCTTTCCCTGCTATTTGCCACTGCTAGGCACAGAGTGATTTTCTTATGTATAACATTCTTCCTTCAAACATGTCTTACATATTTAATCTCACTCCATTCATGGTTTTTATAATTCCCCAGCAATGCCATTGGCAGTCATTCTCAGCCCTACAGTATATCGTTGATCAGAATGCGCTTTTTACTTTTACAGAGCAGGCTTCCAGTCATGTTGGATTCCATCACCTGTTTTTATTTATTTGAAAACAAAAACAAATTAAAATAAGCATTTGTCAATGCCAAATGTTGATTGCGCTAGTGTGTTAAGCTCGCTCACTGGGTCACTCGCTCAGTCTGTTTCTCCCGGTGCTGCAGGCTGCTGTTTTGTACTGGGATCCTGCCTGCATTGGCACCTTGTTCTGCCCACTAAGAAATCTGCAGCTGTCCCGACAGAGCTGTGTTGAGGTGGCTCACTCCCCCTCTCTCACTCACTCATTCTGTGTCTCCAGGTGCTGCAGGCTGCCCTTTTGTACTGGGCTTCCTCCTCTGTTGGTGGCTTTTTCTGCCCACAAAGAAATCTGCAGCAGTCCCAACACAGGTCTGTTGAGACTTCTGAGTCCCCCTCTCTCACTCACTTGTTCTGTTTCTGCTGGTGCTGCAGGCTGCCCTTCTCTACAGGGCTCCTGCCTGTGTTGGCATCTTTTTCTGCCCACAAAGAAATCCATAGCTGTCCTGACAGAGCTCCGTTGAGGGCGCTTACTCCCCCGTGTCACTCACTCATTCTGTTTCTCCTGGCACTGCAGTCTGCCCTTTTGTACTGGGCTCCTGGCTTTGTTGGCACCTTTTTCTGCCCACAAAGAAATCTGCAGCAGTCCCGACAATGCTCCATTGAGCTTGCTCAGTCCCCTTCTCTGACTCACTCATTCCATTTCTGGTGGTGTTGCAGGCTGCCCTTTTCTATTGGTCTCCTGCCTGCATTGCCACCATTTGCAGCAGTTACAATACAGCTCAGCTGAGCTCGCTCACTCCCCCTCTCTCACTCACTCATTCTGGTTTTCCTGCCACTGAAGGCTGCCATTTTGTACTGGGCCCCTACGTGTATTGCTGCCTTTTTCTGCCCACAAACAAATCTGCAACAGCACCAACAGAGCTCAGTTGAGCTCACTCACTCCCACTCTCTCACTCGCTCATTCTGTGTCTCCTGCCACTGCAGGCTGCCCTTTTGTACTGGGCTCCTGCCTGCATTGGTGGCTTGTTCTGGCCAGAAAGAAATCTAAAGCTGTCCCGACACAGCTCCATTGAGCTCGCTCACTCCCCCACTCTCAATCACTCATTCCATTTCTGCCCATGCTGAAAGCTGGCCTTTTGTACTGGGCTCCTGCCTGCGTTGCCGCATTTTCTGCCCACAAAGAAATCCACAGCAGTCACAATAGAGCTCCATTGAGCTCGCTGACTACTGCTCTGTCACTCACTCATTCGGTTTCTCTTGGCGCTGCAGGCTGTGCTTGTGTACGGGGCTGCTGGCTGCAGTGGCACCTTTGTCTGTCCACAAATAAATCCGCAGCTGTACCGAAAAAGCTCCATTGAGGTTGCTCAGTCTCCCTCTGTCATGCGCTCATTCTGTTTGTCCTGGCGCTGTAAGTGGCCCTTTTGTACGGGGCTCCTGCCTACATTGGCGTCTTTTTCTGCCAACAAAGAAATCCGCAGCAGTCCTGATAAAGCTCTGTTGAGTTAACTCAGTCCCCCTGTCTCACTCACTCGTACTGTTTCTCCCACTGCTGCATACTGGCCTTTTCTACTGGGCCCCTGCCTGCACTGACGCCTTTTTCTGCCCACAAAGAAATCCGCAGCAGTCCTGACAGTGCTCCAGTGAGTTTGCTCACTTCCCCTCCCTCACTCACTCTCTTGTTCTGTTTCTCCCACTGCTGCAGGCTGCCCTTTTGTACTGGCCTCTTGTGTTGGGGCCTTTTTCTGCCCACAAACAAATCTGGAGCAGTCCCGACAGAGCTCAGTTGAGCTCGGTCACTCCCCCCCTCTCACTCGTTCCATCTTAATCTATCCCAAACACTGATGTCCCACAGCAACCGTGCTATTCTCAGTCAGGAGTGCAAAAACATATTTTAGCCAGGATGTGAAAAATGACAGCTGTACTGTTCATAAGGAGGTGTGAAAGAATTCCACTGTTGAAAATGTGGCATGAAAATATTACAAATTTGCGAAGTTACAAGGGTGCATGGAAACAGTTGAATGCACGCTTGTAACACAGTCATGTCATGGAGTTTTTTCACCAAATTTCCAACATAGGGATTTTACAACCTCTGCTCATGAAAAGTGCCACTGTCATTTTCTTTATCTGTCCTGAACATTGATTTCCCACAGTGACCGCGTTATTCTGTGCCGTGACTGTGAAACCACATTTCACTCAGGATGTGAAAAATGACAGCTGTACTGTTCATAAGGAGGTGTGAAAAATTGCCATTGTTGAAAATGTGGCATGACAATATTACGAATCTGCAAAGTTACAAGGGTGTATGGAAAGTGTGCATCACAACTCATTTGATGGGAATATCATCATCAAATTTTCAACATAGGCATTTTAGGAGCTCTGCTCATGAACAGTATCACTGCCATTTTATTACTCTGTCCCGGACAGTGATTTCCCACAGTGACCGCTCTATTCTGCGCCAGAACTGCGAAAACACATTTCAGCCAGGATGGGAAAAATGACAGCTGTGCTGTTCATAAGTAGGTGTGGGAAAATGGCAATGTTGAAAATCTGGAGTGAAAATATTATAGATTCGCGAAGTTACGAGCGTGCATGCAAACTGCGCAGCGTAAGCTCATAACACAGTCATTTTATGGAGTATCATTACCAAATTTTCAACATAGCAATTTCAGGACCTCTAATCATGGACAGTGTCACTGTCATTTTCTTAATCTGTCCCAAACACTGATTTCCGATGGTGACCACGCTAATCTGCGCCGGAAGTGCAAAAACACATTTCCGCCAGGATGTGAACAATGACAGCCATACTCTTCACAAGGAGGTGTAACAAAATGCCAATGTTGAAAATCTGGCATAAAATATTGCAAATTCACGGAGTTGGGTTACATCGCGAGTAACTTCGCAGAGGCAAGCTCGTAAACAAATTTGCAACATAGGTTTTTTAGAGCCCACATCATGAACATTGGCATTTGTTATTTTGTTAATCAGCCCCCAAAGGTGATTCCATGCAGTGACCGCAAAATCATCTTTCGGGGGCCGATTAACGCCATGACATTTCAAGCATTCATTAGGAGGGGTCCCAAAAACCCCGTGTTGAAAATTTGGTGAAAAAATTCCCAAAAATGCCTGAGATATGCGCTAAAGTTGAAAAAAACCCTATTCATTACATTATACAGCTTACCGGCATTTCCTCAGTTCACGGTTGGCTTTGAAGAGTGCAGATGTGTTCCCGGTCCACCGAAGATCATCACGCCAGACTCCGGAGGTAAGTATGGGGTGAGGGGGTATGGGGAGGCAGGGTGCGCAGTGGAAGGGTGAGGGCGGTGGGTGGGCAGCACGGAGACTATGAGGGACTGTTTTCTGTTTTTCAGGGGGAAAAAAAAGCAAAAGACTTAGATGGACAGTTTTTTTTTTTTTACAGGGGCATGTGGCACATTGGGGTGGGCTCCCAGCCTGACACCAATGGCTTTTTTGGGGGGCCAGCAATAGCCAACGGGGGATTGGGCACCACCATTGGCACAGAAAAGGGGGGGTCATTATGCCGATGGGGATTGGGCATCCCATTGGCAGAAAATGAAAGTGCGGGTGACAAGAATGCCAGCAGGACTGGGCTCCCTGTCGGCAAAATGAGCGGGACACGAAGCTGACGGGATTGGGGCCCCGTCAGCACATAAACATGGTGGGGGATTATATTGTTTGAGAACGTGGCAGCAACCCACCGCCATGTTCACAAACAATATCAGGCTTGCTAGATCCACCCTGCAATGACGGGTCACTCCCTCATTGTAGTGGATGGCTGACGCTGCAATGACGAGGTGGCCCCTGATTGCAGCGGCTGATTTGTCACAAGTTGGTGCGAATGTTCCAAACTTGTGTCACCATCAGTCTGCAACAGCATTGTGGGAAGTGCCATGCCTCCATAGCCTGCTTCTCAGCAAGCTGTGCCAATATGTTTCTTGTGCTGTGCGCAATCAACAAAAAAAGGCCTCATCTTACAGTCAACATTCAACATCTGGATACATCACCTGCAACTAGCAGTTTCTCGTAGGGTTTCAAATTTTCTGGTACCAGTTTGCTTGCTGTCTTCTATTTTGTGAACACTGATTTCAGAATTACCCATAAGTCACTAATCTACTCATGATCCCACTGCAGTGCTGATGTTACAGTGCAAATCTGTCAGCTGCGGCTGCAGGGCAAATTGTATGGTAGAGACTCCGGGCCTACTTTTCAAATGTGTTAGAACGATGCAAGTGACTTGCATCAAGTATGAAGGACACAAACTGCGAGTTGCACCTGAAGATGCGCTAAATGCAGTTTTCGAATGTGGAATGTGCCCAATGCAGCATGACTGCATCGAAGGGCACTGCGAGCTTAGATGCATCTGAAAATGGATTGTGCCCAGATGCAAGTGCTATTTGTGTCAACGCAATGCTATTTGCATTGATGCAATGCAATTTTCATCATAGCCAGATGCCATAGTCCCTAAAATGGGATTTTAGAAAGGCAAATATGCAGATATGCATCCAACATTAGATGCACCTGTTAGACCAGGGAGGAGCTGGTCTATAGCACATATAAATAGGGCCCAGCACTGAAGCTTGTACTGAGTCAATAGTTAGGAGCTTCAGCAGCAGTGCAAGCAGCAGTGGAGTGCAAGCAAGTATGCCAGGGCTGGCAGCCCTATTGACAATACATCTGGCACTATGTATTCACCAGCATTGTGCCCGACAGCAGCGCCAACGTACCCAACAGCAGCATCAGCAGGTCCAACATGCTGGCCATGTGCAAAAGGGGCACAGGCTGTGGTGACAGTACAGCCAGAGTTTACAGGTGGAGAACATCATTCAGGGACCTCACTGAGGAGCAGTGCCTGGCACGATACCACCTGCCCTATGATGCCATCAAGAAGCTCTGTATGAGCTCAGGGAGGAACTCCAGACTCATACATGGAAAAGCAATCCAAACCCAGTAGAAGCCAAGGTGTCAGCAGTACTGTATTTCCTGTCAACAGGCACATTCCAGATCCTGACTGGTGACACAGTGGCCATTTCCCAGTCTACTGCATCAACATGCCTGAAACTGGTACTTGAGGCCCTGCTGTGTTGGACAGTGCAGTATATAAGCTTCCCTGTGGAGCTAGAGCATCAAGTGCCTGTGAAGCGGAGCTTCTATGGAATTGCCCACTTCCCCTTGTGCTAGGTGCCGTGGACTGCACACATGTGGCAATACGTGCTCCCACCCACAATCCAGATGTGTATGTGAATAGGAAGGGGTCATACTCCCTGAACACACAGGTGGTGTGCGATAGCCAGTGTCGTATCCTAGATGTCGTGGCCATGTACCTGGGATCCTGCCACAATTACTTCATTTTCTGATAGAGTGGGCTGTATGAGGCCTTCCAGCATGGGGATCTGCAATGAGGATGGCTGGTAGGTGAGCAGAATGGTGGGCTAAGTGGACATCACCAGCGGGAGGGCAGTGACAAGACTAGTGTAAAGGCTGCAGTTGCAGTAGGGTACACACTATTAGGGGGACCACTGCCTAAGAAGACCATTTCTAACAGTAACACTTGCATGTTTCCCTGTGGAAATGGCCTAACCATGTAAAGCTGTATCTGTCAGCATTGCAATCAGAAGATACTGACTACAGTCCCACATGGTTGAGGGGAAACAAAGAAGCAATAAGGCCCACTACTGAAAACATCTGAGCATGGTGCTGGTGTGCCCTGGCAGAGCAGGGACAGTTAACGTTGTTCATGTCTTTGAAGATGGTGCCGGGGGGGGCTGCATGGTATGTTCAGCAAGAATTATACCAAAACGTATGCTAGAAAACATTCATCTACTCCAACTGTTATTCTACAGTCATCTGTGGGAATGTGGGCTCCACAAAATAGTGTGCAGGGGGCCCCTACAGTTGTTGCCACAATCCTGACCAGGTGACACATCAGCGCTGTACATAGCCCTTGAAGCCATGTAGTTTTCCACTGAGAGTCAGGCATAGAGTATCATGAGGAGCAGATGACCAGAAGGCACATTGCACAGACCCAGATGGCTGACATGGACACACTATCCAACTGCAAATGTGATGTGTGTGTCATCCTGCCAATATGTTTTCCACATACAAGGCACACATGGGTTGATGTGTGTTTAGTGGGATACGGTATGGCATTCATGGATAACTGCAGCTTAGTTGTAAGGGGTAGAAGATGTTGAGTGCCACAGTGCCATGTGACCATGTCTAACAGTTCTGTATCCCCAAACAGGTGACAGTGGTTATCCACAGCAACCCTGGATAATGACACCAGTGATGCATCCCCATTCTGAGGATGAGGAACACTACAACCAGGCCCACGCCAGCACCAGGGTCATCACTGAGAGAACATTCGGCCCCTGAAGAACAGATTAAGATGCCTGGACCCTCTCTGGGTTACTGTAGTACTCACCAGAAATGGGCTGCAAAATATTTGTTGCCTGCTGCATATCCCATAACATAGCACTGGCACATCATGTGGACATGAGTGATGTCACAGAGGGGTAGGACCCTGGAGAGGAGTCCAATGAGGAGGACCATGCCAGTAACTGCAACCCTGGTCAAGGACATGGCAGCATAGCGGCAGCTGGACACCATGTGTGATCCGAACTGATCCGCAGCACTTCTCATGACAGAGATGCCACCCAGCATACAATACAGCACTGCAGTCTAAACAACATGATAGCCCCAGGTGGCCCATGGCAACCACAACCCACCACCTGGGGGAGCCACATGGGAGTGTTGGTGTGTGACATGCAGTGTACTCACTCATGGGTGGTTCCCCTGGGTGTGAGGTACAGCACTGTCAGGGAGCACACAGTGGAAAATGCAGAACGTATGGTTGTGATGTACAGGACCAACACCTGCACATTGCGTGGCTCAGACCACCCTGTCACCCCTTCCACAGTCAACAATATATAATGGAAAGTACCCTGTACAAAGGTTATGAGAACGCAACTGTACAGTGTAATACTAATGTGGCTCACAAACTGCTCAAAAATGCAATACACATTGCGTATATGGCCATTTGCAATGCAAAATGACTCAGGGAGAGTATCCGTGTCCCCTCCCAGTCATGGATTACACTTAGGAGTGGGCACTGTGAGTTCAGTGGACCTGACTCTCAGGATTGGGTTTGTGACAGATCTGGTGCACAGCAGTGGGATCCAAGAGAACTGATTGCATAGTGTTGTGATTCGAAAGATATTGGTGACACAGGCATAACAGTTGGATTCAAGTCCAGTGTATCAGATTGATAAACTGAAAAATTTTCACACACAAGCAAGGCAGAGATATGAAAAAAATATGTAATTTGGTTACAGTATAAAGTTCCCCACCTATTTTGTTTTTTTCGGTATAAGCTAGTGTAGCAGTAGTCAGGGATGGCTTCCATCTCTCGTGAATACACTACAGACTACCTAAAGCAGTTGTGTCAGGAAAAAGGGGCCCAGTACAAGGGGCAAACCAGAAAGCACCTAGTGGAGGCTGTCATGGCAGCCAAAGAGCTAGTGGCTTCCCAGAACCTTGAGTCACTGCCAGTGACTGAAAAGGACCAGAGCCTGGGTAGTCAGGGTACCAGGGTCTATCACAAAGTCTAGTACTAGGGAGGAGGATAGTGAGACCAGAAGGAACCCAGAGCCACAGTAGCAGGGGAAGGTCACCACAAAGCTGGAGCCAGAAGGGATCAGACTGGCGTTGAGAAGACTGGAGCTGGAATTTGAGCAGAAAAGGTTTGAAACCCAGCAGCAATGGGAATTTGAGCAGAGGAGGTTTGAGCTGGAGATGCAGGGAAAAAGAAAACCAGCTTCAGACAGAAGCCGAGGAAAAGCAAAAAACGGCTTTAGAGAGAGGTCAAAGAAAAGGAAAAACAGCTGCAGAGAGAGGCTGAGAGAGAGGAAAGAGAGCGCCAGAGGGAATTTGAGCTGGAGAGGCTAAGACTCCAACGACCAATGCCAGAGGAGATAAGTGGCAGTGGTGGACCTGAAACTCCAGGGCTGGGGTATAAGTTAAATTCAAAATTAATAGCTGAATTTAAAGAGGGAAAGGATATGGATGTATTTTTAAATTAGTTTGAAAAGGTCTGTATCTAGACCAGAATTCCCAGGGAGTCCTGGAGCTTTCAGCTATCCCTGCTGCTTACTGGTAAAGGGCATGAAGCTCCAGGCCAAATGGACAATCATGATAGCCAAGATTATCAGAAACTTGAAACTGCTTTACTTAAGAAGTATGAACTAATTCCTGAAGCATACAGGGTTAAGTTCTGTAAGCTCCAGAGAAGCTCTGACACGAGCTATGAGGAACTTGCAACAAAGCAACTTCAGTTTTTGAAATGGTGGAAGGGAGTAGAAGCAAATTCTATGGAAAAAAACTGAGGAGGTAATGTTGCTAGAGCAATTCTTTTGGGCTTGCCCAACAGACTTGAAAACCTGGCTAGAGGATCAAGATCCAAAAACAGCACCGCAGGCTGCTGAGCTCTCAGATTGCTATACAAGGAACAGGCCTGGTCTGAAACGAAGTGAACTGGGTGTGGCATTGAAGAAAAGGAAAAGTACATATTCAGAGCAGCTAAAACCCTCATTGCCTCCACAGAAAGGGAAAAGCCCCAGGTTACAAAAAAGAGATTTCTCATATAAAAGAAATGATGACTGTTGGTTTTGTAAACAACCAGAACATCTTGCTAGACAGTGTCCTAAAAAGGCATAGAGTGGACAAAGTGGTGCTCGAACAGAGTTGGGTGCACTGTGTATCTCTGAAAGCATGCCTGTAAACACGAGGGAGCACATACACCTGGTTACTATAAATGGGTTGCAGTTAAGGGACACGGGGGTGTCTCTTACCTTAGTAAAAGGAGATTTGGTTGGGCCTGAACAGCTTATACCTAATCAGTTTGTAACAGTGAGGGAATTCACTGTGGAGGAGAAAACTCTGCCACTAGCTAGTGTTCTCCTGGACTGGGGTGAGACAGGAAAGAGGGTGCAAAAAGTGGCCATGACAGACAACCGGGCCCTGGATGTGATTATAGGGAACAATTTCCAGAAGGGGTGGTGTGTGTGGTTACCTGCAGTCAGATGGCAAAGGCTGCTTGTAGTTCCCTGGACCCCATAGATGCCCCTTTGGGAAAAAAATGGGAGGCTGGTTCCCCAGCCTGTGTCTCATGAAATGGAGAGTAGTGAAAGAGAGGTAGGACTTCCCCAAGTAGCAGTTCTCAAAACAGCTATAGAAGTTACTCTGAGGTAGGAGGGGTAAAAAATGGTCAGAAGGTTAGTGATGGCAGTGATCCAGAATGCCCTGATGGTAGAGCTATGGACCCCAGCTTAGGAACTGAAGGAGACTGTCACATGATAGGCCGATATCCATTTATGTGGGTTCAAGTTGTATATGATGTAATGCACTTTAGAATTAAGACACTGTCCGTTTAACAGGTAACTACAAAATAACTGGTATTTCTATAAAGGCTAGTGTGGACCTGTTATATTTCAAGATAAGGGGAGACAGGTATAAGGCCCCTGAAAGCATAAAACATCCCACTGTGGCTTTCCATGACAGGGAAGGGGTAATGTAATGACCATGGGACCAGAGGTTAAGCCAAATGCATGGACCAGATGTCACTGGAATTGACATAGAACCACAGTGACACCTACAGGGAAAGCTGAACTGGTGCACCCTAATATCTGTATTGTCCTGGAATCATTAACCCCACTCAGAGGAAAAACTAAGGTGGGTGTGTCCTAAAATGATCCTCCAGTATATTATCTGACGCACATCGAATGCAGAGCAGTTGAATAGTGTTTAAGTTGGAAGGCATATCACCTATTTCCAGCTGGCATATACTTGTAGCCAGAAGTATATGTGTAGGCCTGGGTAATTCTCAAAACCAAGTCCTGAGTGTGTGGAAAGTTTGACTTGCCGCATACTGAACAGAAAATTCTGATTTTTAAGTCAGAATTTTGGAAACCAAGACTTTGCACAAATGCAACATCTGAAGTTTGTCAAAGGACATCCAGAGGCTTGGATCAAGGACTTGCTACACATTCTATTGCCTATTGAACTGTCATCTGTACCAGAACATTTGAAATCTTGTCTGAACTTTAACATCAAAACAAGGTATAGTTTAGAATACAGTATCTAGTGTTTTCTGTAAAGCATCCAGTTTTACTTTTGTTATTGTTTGCATTTCAAAGTTCTTCTAAACTGTAGACTTTTCTATATTGATTTTATTTTAAGTAACCTTTTATGATTTTCTTATCAACTCTGCCTGGGGTCTGGTTGTGTAAATTTAACATTTTAAACAGAAGGGTTTTGAAAAGACTGTGTAACTAAAGATAGAACCTCTTGGCTATCGCATAAAAACTACTTAGGCAAGACGAAGCCAGTGGTCGTGGTGGGATTCAAAATACTGAAAGTAGTGCAGAGTCAAGGGAACTCGAAACTGCAGAATCCACCCTCCTACTGGGAAAAGGAAGGTTTGGTTGTAAGTCTTCCTGAAACCCTTACTCCTACTCACGAGCTGCTGAATAGGGGAATCCTCTCTGCAAACAGGAGGTCCTGCCGAGCTGCCTGAGGTTAGGGGTCCAGAGAAGCGTGACAGGGACATGTTCCATGCCTTGGGAAAATGTGAAGATTTTGCAGCTGCTCTGAGAACTGACCCTAGTTTGGAGAGACTGAGGGCTTGTGCAGAAACTGAAGGGACAAAGGGAGTTGACGTGAGACATAGGGTTTTTTGGGACAATAGATTGTTCTGTACTCAGGACATGAAGTCAGAGGGAGGGGTGATGGGCAGGCAGCTTGTCATTCCCCAGGGGTATCGTGAGCGATTGCTTCGGGTTGCTCATGACATTCCCATGTCCGGACATCTGGGAATCAGGTGAAATACAGTGATTGGCTCAGAATTTCTAATGGCCCAATTTCACCCAGCAGGTGAAGGAATATTGCAAATCTTGTCACCGGTGCCAACAAATAGGGAAGGCAAGTAGTAAAACCAAAGCCTTACTAATTCCCTTGCCCATTATAGATGAGCCATTCCAGAAGGTAGGAATGGATACTGTGGCACCTTTGAGTACCACAAGCTCCTCCAGGAAGAAGTTTATTCTGACTGTGGTAGATTACACCACCCAATACCCACAGGCAGTCGCCCTCTCCTCACTTGGGACAAAGTGGCAGATGCCTTGACTAGAGGTTTTCTCCCGTGTCTGGTTTCCGCAGGAGGCTATCACTGATCAAGGGGGTACCTTCATGTCAGATCTGATAATGTGTTTGTGGGAGAAGTGTGGGGTGGTGCAGAAACACATGACACTTTATCACCCACAGGTCAATGGGCTTGTGGAAAGGTTTAATGGTACCCTAAAATCAATGCTCCAAACATTTGCTGAACAGCATGGGAGGGACTGGGAGAAATACCTTCTCCACCTGTTGTTTGCATACAGGGAGGTGTCTCAAGAGTCAACAGGGTTTTCCCCATTCAAACTCTTATATGGATGTAGGGTGCGTGGGCCCCTAGACCTGATCCAGGAAGACTGGGAAGGCAAGCATGCCACCCAAGGAACCCCCATCGTGGAGTGTGTCCTGAAGTTTAGGGAGAAGCTGAAGGAGCTTATGGGGGTGGCCCAAAGCAACCTGTCAGCTTCCCAACAGAAGCAAAAGGTCTATTATGACCATGGAGCCAGAGCTCACTCGTACAGTGTAGGTCAGGAAGTCATGGTCCTAATTCTGGTCCGGAAGGACAAGCTGCAGGCCAAGTGGGTGGGACTATACAAGGTAGTCAGACAGGTTAATGATGTGAACTATATTGTAGAACTGCCTGACAGGAGACATACTTATAGGCTGTATCACGTGAACATGATGAAGCCATGTGCAAATAGGGCTGACATGGTGTTTGCAGTGTGCAGTCTTGTGGAGGGGACAGATGAAGAAGACCCCCCTACTGGACTTGCTAGAGGAAAGAAAACAGGAGTCATCTGTGGAGGCACTCAAACTGTCACCTCAGTTGACCCCAGAACAGTCCTAGGAAGTGAGGGAGGCTTTAGAGGACTTTGCCCCTTTGTTTATGGCCAAGCCTGGATGAACCCCCCTTAGCAACACATGAAGTAGACACGGGGACACAAGCACCCATACGTCAGACAACGTATTGGGTGTCTGAGGACGTCCTAAAGGACATTAGGAGGGAGGTGGAATAAATACTAAATTTAGGGGTAATCCAGAAATCCCACAGCCCCTGGGCCGCATCCATAGTCCTTGCTCCCAAGCCGGATGACTGTACGCACTTTTTGTGTGGATTATCGTGGACTCAATGCCATCATGAAGTCTGATGCCCACCCAATGTCACGGATGAACTACTGAACAAGTTAGGAGGTGTGACATACCTTACCACCACTCTGACTTAACAAAAGGGTACTGTCAAGTGGAGTTAACTACCAGAGCTAGTGACAGGATGACCTTCATTACTTCAGTAGGGTTATTCAAAATCAGGGTAATGCCTTTTGGAATGAAAAAAGCCCCTGCCACCTTCCAAAGGCTGGTCAACCAATTGTTACATCGTACTGAAGAGTACACAGTGGCATATCTGGATGATATTGCCATCTTCAGTGCCAGTTGGAAGGAACACCTGTCCCACCTGTAGGAAGTGTTGGGCAGGATACAGAGGGCAAGGTTCACTGTCAAGGCTGAAAAGTGCCAGGTAGCTATGGCAAAGGTGGCATACCTAGGCCCTGTAGTGGGGTGGGGCAGCTTTGGCCCAGTCAGTCCAAGATTGAGGTGATAGAGGCATGGCCCAGGCCTGAAACCCAGAAGCAGGTTAGGAGCTTCCTAGGCACTGCCAGGTATTATCGAAAGTTGTACCAAATTACAGTACCCGGGCAGCTCCCCTATCTGGCCTGCTAAAGAAAAGAATGCCTGGGGGGGCATGGCTTAGCCCTGGACCAAAATGGCTGCTTAAGATATTAGTTCCTCCAATTTTGGGACAGAATCCTGCTATATCTGTCAATTTAGGAGACAATTCTATACAATTTTCAGCAAGTGAAACCTTAAAGAACTCCTCTGCATCTACATAGTAGATTATTGCAGACTTACATTCATCTTCTGCCGAATTGAAGCTGGGCTTGGTGGTGATTTCTGTGGGCCTACAACATGGTGTCCTCATCTTCACTCTCAGGAGATGCTAAAACAGCAGAACAAATGTTCATACAGCTGTTAGCACAGGTGGCACAAATGACTACTGCAGTGAACAATAACACCCAAACTTTGCATTCCATTGAAATCCAGCTGTTTCAATCGGAGCTCCGCATAGGATCATATGAAGCTGTGATCCAGCAACTAACGGCTACACTACAGGATCAGGCCTGCACCCTTCAAACGCTGCATGAAAAAGATGACGACTTAGAAAATCGCAGCCGGTGAAATAATCTAAGATTTGTCAGATTTCCAGAGGGGGCTGAGCAACGGAACCTCATCGGCTTCCCTCAAACAACTTTACCTCAGCTGCTTGATTTGCCTGCCAGCATTGTGCTCCAAGTCGAGCAGGCACCAATCACTTGCTCCCCCCTCCAAAGCCCAGAGAAAGGCCCCAGCCCCTCCTAGCCAGCTTCTTGGACTACCGACAAAAGGAGTTGATCTCAGTGGTGGCCAGAAATAAAGGCCAAATACTGTGGAATGGAAGCCAGGTACAAATATATCAGGACTGCTCTCGGGAGCTGACAGGGGGAAGGCATACACGGAGTGCCACCGGCCCCTCCATCATCTCAAGCTCTCCTTTTTGCTCCATTACCCCGCTACCATGCGGGTGATCTATAATGGATCCCTTCTTCTTTTTATTTCCCCTGAGCATTTAATGGACTTGCTGAAAAAAATCATACCCGGCAGTGTTCCAGCAGCAATCCAGCCCAGGAGGGATGGGGTGCTCCTCGCCTGGTACATCGGGGGAGCCCAAGAGATTTGACTTTTCCCCAGACTGTTCCAATAAGCAGGAGGTCCATCTTTTCGAGGGATACCTTCATCCTCACCATTAAAAATGCCAGACTCCACTGTGACATGAATGAAGATCTCATCCTGCGGATAGGTGGCATCCAGACAGTCCGGTGCCCGGTGACCGCGTTGCAGAACCCAACAAGAATGTGCTCCAGGATTTTCATTCTCCCAATTGCTTTGCTGCCTGCAAACAATCTCTTTGACCTTGTCAGATGCTATTGATGTGGACCTGACCCCTCAGGATCAACTACAGCCTCTCGTTTCAGCTGGGGCAGCGAAGAGTCGGGCTGACATAGTTGCAGCAGCATCTGATTCCGAACTCTCCAGTTCAGCAGAACTCTTCCTGTGCACAGCAGCCGGAGCTCACTCTTCAGAAATTACAGGCCGAAGACACCCAACGTGCCGAAGCACTTGGACTAACCCGAGTCATATTAGATAAGTCTAGTAATTTTTTTCTTTTTCTCAGCTTGGGACATGTGGGTTTTTTTTGGGGAAGGGTGATGGGAAAGTTGGAATAGGGTGCCTGCCCTATACATCATTCCAGTGTCTGACTGGCCTTCTCTTTATTGTTACCCCCCCCCCACATCCATACCTATCAAACTGCTTGTTCTGGACTCTGCTGTAGGCATCTTGTTTGAGTCAGGTGTCTGGAGCTGCAAGACTGAGGTTTTCTCGTCATATGAGCATGGAACATAGAAGTGGTGCCCCTGATTTGGGACACTATATTGCCAAGAAGATTTATGGAACTGTCTGCTAGTAGTTGGGACTAAGTCCAAATTGCCCTTTTTTGTAATTCACATTCTTCAGGTTGTGGAGGAATTGTCTTATGTTACCTGAGCCTCTGCATTTCTTTTTGTTTTCCTGTCTCTATACCCCCATCCCTCCTGCAGACCCAAGACCTAACAGTAGAGGAGTCGTCTCTCTTCCCTACTTGCCTTTTATTTGCTCTGTATTTTTTATTTCATTTTGCATTCCAAGATGTGCTATATATTTTAAATAGGCCCTGGGTCTTTTCTTAGGCATCTAATCTGAATGGGAAGTGCCAGGAACCCCCTAGTGGTGACCGCATGCATTTCCCCTTGGAGCTTATACTGGACAGTGCTTACAGCCATGACTGAGGAGACCCCATTTAGTGGGGCTCAAGCATGGCACAGTTTAGTGCCAGGTGCACATTCTTTTGGGGTTGGAGGCTGATTCTGCCATAGGAGCCTCTCCTGTTAGCATTCTTCAAGGAACAACAGATAATGAGCCGGATAGTATCTTAATCCTACCCTGGCTGGCTAATATCTTCTTCTAACACCTCAGCATTCCCAGTTTTCGGGGGACTTTATCTTGTTGGTTGGGTTAATCACAGAACCTATACTGAATGGTAGTATGGGGTCTTCCTCCCATAAAAAGGGAAGGCGACCTTGGTGGTGCTCCCACCAGTCCCAGCCTTCCCGGTCTCCCATTGAAATGTTTTATTTTTTGGATGTTGACTCTATGGTTGTTGTGCTATTGTTAAGGGCCATTTGCCCTCTAGGATTCTATAGTTTGTGTAAGGACCAGGCATTTAGTAATAGATGGACAGGTACTAACATGCTGGAAAGATTATGTGTGTTTTACACGTGGTTGGAAACTGATCTCTTGTGTGGAATGCCAGACTGGTTTATAGCTTCTTCTAAGCCTAATGCTTTGCCCCTTTGCATACATTTAAGCCCCACTATTCCTGATGGGTAATATACATGGATTTTCCTGGAACGTTCTGAGCTTGAACACCTTGGTTAAATGTAAACAGGTATTGTCTCATTTGAGGAGGCTGCAGGCCAGTCTGGCTTTCCTGCAAGAAACAAAGTTGAATGAACAGGATCATGACAAGTTAGCTAGGGAACAGGTAGAACAGGTGGTTTCCCCCTCTGCTCCCACCAAAAAGAGGGAAGTAGCTATACTCATTCATAAATCTCTTAAATGGTCCCCCATCCAAAATGAAACAGGATACCCAAGAATGGTGGATCTTGGTGCTTATGGATACCCTAGAAGGCCCACTCCTATTGGGCAATGTGTACAGTCCAAACGAGGACTCCCCAGATTTTTATCATCAGCTAGCCCAGGCTATTAGCTCTCTAAGTCAAGCCCCGACACCAATCATTGTAGATGGGGACTTTATTATTCCATTTGACCCTGTGATTGACAGATGTTCTATAGGACCTGACACACATCCCAGGGCTTGGCTTTCCTTGCACCAACTCATGTCAAATTTTGGGATGTCAAATATCTGGAGGGTCTTTAACCCACTTGTACAAGACTACTCCTTTCACTCCCCTGTGCACGGCACTTATAGTAGACTGGATTATTGGCTGACCACAGAAGATGTTACTCAAATGTCAGTGAATTTGAGGATTATTCCCATGCTTATATCAGATCATTCCACGGTCGACCTACATTTCACTTGGGGCCCCCAGATCCCCCCTACCACAACATGGAAATTAGATCCTCTTCTCCTTAGAGAGCCAGACTTTCAGCTGTGGCTTCACCAACAAGTAACTCACTTCCTTGTTAAAAATCCTCCTTCAGATACATCTCCAGGTAATATATGTGAGGCCCTTAAGGCCACCCTTAGACTATGCTGCTAGAAGGAGAAGACAAAGGGAACAAAAGCTCAAGGAGTTAGAGGACCAGCTCAAGACACTAGACCAGGAGGCCAATCAATGTCCACAATTTAATATTTATTCCCCATTAGGCCAGAGCATGGTTGAGATGCGAATGGAGATTAATGACTTGCTGGCTCGTAAAGCTGAAGTGGCTATTCTGCAGTTCAGACGTAAGTATTCAGAGGGAGGAGAAAAAGGGAGGATGCTCTTAGCATACAGATTGTGTAAACAGCAAGCGGAATGACACATTCCAGGGCTTATAGATCCTGCAGGAAAATCTCACACCGCACTAGACTGAATAAATGAAATCATGAAGCAATTCTATTCTCAGCTATACACTTCCTCCAGAACAATAAACCAAGATAATATAAAAGATTTCCTTGCATCCCTTAATCTTCCCAAACTTTCCCCCCAACAAGCTGCCACACTAGACCATCCCATTTTGGATGCAGAAGTAGAAACAGCCCTAAAAACAATGAATTCTAGAAAGGGCCCAGCAGGAGATAGTTTTTCTCTGGAAGTCTGGAGGATGGTCTCCTCACAAATCTCCCCTCTGTTAAGCTTTGTCTATAATGAAGCTCTAACTTTGGGCTCCTTTCCCCATACCCTTCGGATGGCCACTATCACCATCTTCCCTAAAAAAGATAAAGTCCACACATCACCCACAAGCTATCGCCCGATTTCCCTTATCAATTCAGACAGCAAACTGCTAAAATCTTCTCCACTAGACTAAACCCCCTACTCCCTTCCCTTATACATCATTCTCAGGTGGGCTTTGTCCCTGGTCATTATAGCAGAGATCATATGCACTCTTTAATATATATTCTTATTTTTTTAAAATCTCTCCCCACCCCAGTGGCTGCAGTGTCCATAAATTTTGAAGAAGCTTTTGACTCCCTGGAGTGGGATTATTTAGCACAAGTTCTGATACATCTGGGATTTGGAGTGCAGTTTCGGGGTTGGATCTCAGCATTATATCATAGCCCGATGGCAAAAATATTAACTAAAGCAACTCTCTCTGACCCTTTCCCCTTGGGTAGGGGCACCAGGCAGGGTTGCCTGCTGTTCTCTCTTTTATTTGTTCCAGCGGTGGAACCTCTGGCTGCTGCTATTAGGCAGCATCCCAAAATTCAGGGTGTTACCATTGAAGGAAGGTCATACTCCATGTTCATGTATGCAGATGATCTCCTGGTGACTCTAGAAAATTTATAGACCTCTCTCCCGGCCCTTCTATCACTTTTGGCCAAATTCAAAACCTTATCGGGACTTAAAGTAAACAGCTCTAAAACTGAGATGCTGCCCATGAATGCCCTGGCTAATTATTCTCAGTTGGCCCCCTCTGGTCTCCAATGAGCTGCTGAGTCATTAATGTATTTAGGGGACTGCACAACACTGGACCTTTCTAAAGTATGGGATTTAAATCTAAAGCCCCTCACAGCAGAGCTTAAAACTGAGCTGGAGAGATGGCTGGGACTCCATCTTACTTTAGCCGGAAAAACCTCTGCTGTCAAAATTATCATGGCATCCAAACTCCTGTGTATTATTTCCCATGTACCCATGGATCTCCTAGCAAAATGGTTCAATACCATAAACTCTCTTATTGGAAATTTCATTTGGGATAAGAAAAAGCAGCGATATAGTAGGAATAAATTGAGAGCACATTGGAGGGAGGGAGGGTGGGGCCTTCCATGGTTGGAAGGATACAAATGGGCTTCCTCTATGACCCAGATACTAACTTGGCTTGCTCCCCTAATCTCCAACTCTCCACAATGGGCTCACAAGGAGAAATTGCTGGACCAGATGCCTAGTCTCCCTCTGCTATTATATAATTTCCTTCCTAAAGAGCTCACTGCCCACCCCACAATAGCCTTTTCGGTTAATGTTTGGCGTCTGGTACATACAAAACTAAACCAACACCTTCACTCATTATGTTGAACCTCTATTTGGGGGAATGAACAACTTTTAATAGATGTACCCTTTTATTGGAGCCACTGGGAGGCTGCAGGGATAGCCACCCTTGGAGATGTCCTGGAGAAAGGTGGGATGAACATTAAGCCTTACAGGGAGATAGCCCAAGGGGCTGATTTGTGGCAGGAAGATTTCTGGAGACTCTTGCAGATATGTAGCCGCATAACTGCATATATGGAACATCAGAGAGGGGACAGGTCAGTGCCAGAACAGATAACCAGATGGCTTTTGTCAGCCAGGGGACTGGCCAGCAAAATTTATGTGGACCTTTGGGACAAGGTCCCCTCTCAATCTAATGAATCCAAGTCCAAATGGGAAAAGGCCCTTAATACCCAGATAACAGACTCCCAATGGAAGCTCTGCTGGAAGCAAGCACATATGGCCTTTCCAGATACTAGGAGCAGACTCATTGAAAATGAACTCCTTCATCATCGGTATAGAACTCCGGCTCTGTTATATAAACAGAAACTTATAGTTAACAACCTCTGTTGGAGATGCCAGTCTGGGGTGGGGGATTTATACCACATCATCTGGCAGTGTCCACTTATAATTCCTTTCTGGAATTCTGTTTGTGACCTAGCCACACAAATTGTGGGTCCTACAATGAGGCTTGACCCCCTCACCTGGGTGCTGGGGTTACTGCCTCAACATACACAGTTGAATCCTTTCTTAAAACACTGGGTGGCTTTGCTCAGCATCCAGGCCAAGTGGTTGATATTGTATAAATAGAGAACAATAGATATTCCCTCAATGTCGGAACTTCTTAACTCTCTTGCTAAGGTAGCCTCCTTAGATTATCTGTCACATGTTGTAGCTAACACTATTCCTCAGTACTACTCTGTTTGGAATCCTTTTCTTGCCTATTTAAAGCCTAGAACTGAAATAGGGTGAAGTTTCCTAGCATATACCCTTTGGTGAACTCAACTTAGATGCCCTTCTAGCTATGCAATGTATGATCTGTTAACATAGAATGTTAATTACCACGGTAGACACAATATATCTCATATATATATATATATATATATATATATATATATGTATATATCAGATTAGTATTTGCCTGGTCCTTTGTGTTGTCTTTTTATTTTTCCTTTTGCCTACAGGTGAAGAGAATACACCACAGGAGGCTGGTGTTCAGTGCATCCTTGAGATGCTTCATGACAGATTTATTTTGTAACTTGCACTCCTGGTAGCTGTTTTTTTTCCTGCCTCTGTCTTCTATTTATAGCATTCCATCACAATCCGTATGTGAATGTATTACTCAATTTATCTCTTACCTGTGTGGCTTATTCTGCTGAAATATATGTGCAAACTGTAATTGTGAGTGCAATCTATGTTTTGTATGTTGGAAAATTAATAAACATTATTAACAAAAAAAAAAGAAGAAAAGAATGCCCCAAAAGGTAACGTGGGAGCCAACCTGTGAATGAGCCTTTCTATGGCTAAAGGGGGCACTGTACGGTGCCCCTGTGTTAGCCAGTCCAAGTTACAATAGGCAGATTGTTGTACAGACAGGTGCCTCAGATATGGGGATTTGATCAGTCCTCAGTCAGACCTCTAATCAGGGAAAAGATCATCCAGTAGCATTCCCTGGGAGCAATCATATTCCACAGTTGAAAAGGAATGCCTTGCGCTGAAATAATTAGAGCTGTACCTATTCAGGAGGCCCTTCGAGGTACAGACCGATCATAACCCCCGGTGTGGCTGAATCAGATGGGTAAAACAAATGGTCATCTCTTAAGGTGAAGTATTGCCCTACAGACCTATGATATCACCATTACCCACATGGCCAGATCAGCCAATGCCAACGCAGATGGACTATCTCACCAGTTAGAACAGTAACAGAATTTGTGAAAACCTTGCCATGCATTAGGGGGCGTGTTCCCACAAATTTAGTCTAGGAGGGAGGGATGGTGTGAGCAAATCAATTGCCAGTTATTATTTGCAAATATAATTCTGTTATATATATTTTTTGATGTGATTCTGTGTATATGTAAATGCCAGAAGAATGCCAGTGTTAATGCAAGGGGCACATGGAGAGGGAGAGGGAGAGAGACTGGATTTCTTTTAAAACTGTTTGACCTTTCTGTGACCTAAGGGGCAGCTGCTTGCCAGGAAGATAAGGTTGCATTGCCCGGTCCCTTAACAGAGATATGCCAAAATCCATTTACCTGTCATAAACCATGTACTTCAGAGGCAGGATGCTCTGATTCCAGGAAACTGTTATGGTATGCTGCATCATATGAGGTGAGAGGACCAGGAACATCCTTTCTGGCAGACCTGTGTGAATTGTCTTACATGTGTCATAATTGTAAGGCTGTGTGACATCACAGGGTAATCAGGGAATTGTGTTGTGAGGAAAGCGCAAGGGTGCCATCTACTGCTAAAAGTTATGTGATTTTCACCCACTATATAGTGATCTTACAAACTAGAGTGTCTCCCTCATTTTTGCTGAGCATCTACGTGGGACACTATTCTCCGACACAAGAAACAAAACTGCTGAGACCCAAGACTGCTAGTGCAAAGGAAACTGAATCTTTCATTTACATTCTTTGGGTTTCAATTTAATATGGACTTAAGGTAGACTTTAGGTAACAGTTATAGTGTTTTTCATGCATATTCTTCTGCTTTTTCTGTTATTTTGTGACCAAATTAGTGCATCTTTTAGTAGTAACTGTATGATTATTATTTAAGTATTTTAGTAAAAGCATTTGTTTTCTATAGTGCTGTGCTGAATCTTCAAATTCTAGCAGAATGAAATTCCACTGAATATTCAAAATTCCACTGAAATTCTACTGAATTCTGCCAGAAATGGAATGGCAGAATTTCACAGCATAAAATAGTTGTAGAATGATTTTCAGCTGAAAAATCACTGTTCTACAGAATACTATTCCATGGATCTCAATGTTTTCTGTGGAAATTGTTGTGGAATAATTTTCCACGGATCACAGTAGGTTGAATTATGCTGGTGAACAAGCAAAATTCCAACAGAAATTTCTCCTGCAGAATGGTCTTTCCGCACTAATTCAGCTGGTGGAATTCCACATTCTTCACAGCACTAGTTTTTAATAAAACTGACTGAGCAAGATTTCTAAATCATGTGTAAGTTGCGGGACAGTTACAATTAATTTGTGACAAACTGTTATTGCTAAGGGGTGCCTATATAAGCAACCAATCGAGGAAGAATTTGTAGGAATTTTGAACCAGGTTGTTGCATGTCCTGTTGGAGAAGACAAAATCAGGATCCCACTGCTACCCCAAAGAGAGTGTGACACCTGGATCTTCCGCATTTGTGTAACGACTAAGAAGGGTTCGTATTTGGCTGCAAGCCTCGAGACTGGTATTGTGCCCTTATCCAGAGTTTAGAGGGATGCCCTTGGTCCCTGTGTGAGGTGTTCAGTCATGACCTCAGTGAGCATTCTAAAAGGACTCAGGGAAGGTATCCTTGTTTCTCACCCCTGTCATGGATTGCACTTAGGAGTGGGTACTGTAAGCTCAGTGGACCTGACCCTCAGGAGTGAGTTTCTGACAGTACTGTAGTGGGACATAGGACATGTAATGGTTTCTGCCACCATCCCTGTACATGCACAAAATGATGGAAGGATGTCCCTGTGTGGTTATGGCACTGTGCCCACAGTGTGAAACTGTCAGTGGCCATTGTAAAGGGTGTAGGTGCTGCTGGATGTCACTGTCATGTCATGGCAGGCAAGCACTGGATTGGGGACAGATGCTGGTGGGCACACTAGGATCCCATACAGGGGGCAGGTATCTGACAGCTACTGATTGAGACCAACAAAGACCAGCCAATAATGGACCTCATAATGAGCAATGGGGACAGGGTGACAGACATGCAGGTGGAAGGGCAATTGTGACCCAGAAAAATAAGCGTGGAAGTGATTGATGTGAAGAGGGAACATGCACTACATACGGTGGCAAACGGTGACACAACATGCTATAGGTAAATCACGAAGCAGCAACACACAATGGCCAGATAGTAAGGTGGATATGGGAGGCAGGGTAAGGTATGTGTAGGGATCTGGAGAAGATGGACATACTGAACACATACGGCTGTGTGGTATACACCTATGAGGGAGGGGGTCAGGGCCCACAGCTGGGCAACATACAGTACACGGAGGGTGCTGAGAGATCTGGCATCGCCTCCAACAATCTTCTTCACCATGTCACTCAACACAGGTGTGGTGCAATCCACCACAGTACCAGCAAGGTTGCCAACAATGTCAAACAGAACAGGCTGGCTAACAAGATGTGTGGTCTGGCCATGGGTCACATGGCTGTAAGCTGGGTTAGGAACTGGAGAATGGACAGGGGGTAGAGGGTGATGTCACTTGTGAGCCATATCTAGGAAGAGGAAGTGACCAGCAGGGTATCTCAGGGATCCATCCGTGAGCCAGTACTGTATAATGTCCACATATGTGGGTGGCTGTTTTTTTGAGGACTGCCTGCTAGCAGAAGACACCAGGATCTGCCACAGGTTGGATACTCCAGATGGTGTGGAGACCTTGATGAGGGTCACATAGATACCTGGACAATGTTCTGGGGTGTGGCATCTGAGGCCATGTCATATCAGTGTGGTATAATACACCTAGGATGGTGGAACCCTTGGGAATGCCATGTGCTGGGGGGAGTTGATGCCACTCAACAAGGATAACAGGGTCCTCTGGGTTAACATATCCCATGACACAAAGGTGTCATATCTAGCAACAAAGAATGCAGAGCGGGCCAGTGGCATGCAGGGGTGCATGTGCTTAGGTACAACTACCGGAAGGCGGGAGGAATTGTTGCCACTGCATGTGGGACACAAACATATGGATGGCCTACGGGAAGACATGATGGGCTTAGCAGTCCTTTTCTGCCAACATGTCCCATGTGTCTATGTTACCATGTTATAATGTTGATGCTCACACACTGTGGGACCCCAGGTCAGTGTATCATACAGGTCCACATGTAACAGTGCACATGTGGTGCACAGCAGTTACAACCACTTTTGCGGGCCACTGGTCATCCAAACACAACTCTGCCACCTGTTGTAATCATGTTGTGCTTGAGTCCATGTCCCTTTCTGTGCAGTGATACCTTTCCTCTTGTACCTACGCAGGTGGCAGCACACATTCAAGGGTCCAAGAGAGAATACCTTCACTCCAATGTTGTGCACTGCAGAGAGCCATGCGGCATCTCAAACAACGTGAGGCAATGGAGTATGCTGCCAGGGCCAAAAGGCACCTGGGTAGCCCATGGCAGTGAGTTGCACTGAAGACACGAGGGAGCAGGGGTAGGCAGATACTGAACAATGGAACAACTGGGAAATGGTTGTCTTAAATGAACCCCCTCGAAAGTGCAAACTGATACAAATTGTCCTTAAAGAAACAGGGGGTATACGCTTGTCACAGCTAAAAAATTCACTTCCAAAGCAGAGTTCACTTCTTATTCTTTTTATTCATTGCCAGCCCCTATGTTTCTCTCCTCAGAGCTTGTTCACGGGGGCATTTTTCATCAAATAGTTTGCATCTGTTTAAAACAGAAATTATGCACTTTAATATCACCACTTAAATTCCACATACATTATATATATATATATATATATATATATATATATATATATATTCATTTCTGAATATTGTGTTAAAATTACCAAATAAGTTCAGTTGTTTGTTAATCTTTCAAAAAGTGCATTCCATCTGGTTATTTTAAATCAGCTCCTATAAGAAATATAACAACAAAAAACTATTATTTGCACAAAGCCACTCATTCTAGGTCCTGGGCAAAAAATTTCATTTACTTCAGTATCAAACTTGTTTCCCCATAGCTGCTCACATACCGCTTATTATTAGAGCTTTACCCTTTTAAAACATCTTTCTTTTTCAATGATTCAACTCAATCTTAAAGTGATTGCAGTCATACATTCAGTTAATTCTCTCTTGAGCTTCCTTTAAAAAAAAATACAAACTCTTTGTTACTGGTGTTTACTTTTATACTTTCAACATTAAAACAAATCCCTTCATTTATTTGTACATCTTATCGCTTACCTCAGCAAGCAATCCACTTTGCTTTTTTCATTATTCAGTCGCTATCTTATGCCTTCTCAAATAGTTTAGCTTTTCCAGTTCACTCCATATTAAAGTTTGCTCAGCATTTGAGTTAAATCTAAATAATTCAAAATGTTTATTAGACTCAGGTTTTATTTCTTTAACTTTTTAAATACTCCGTTTCCTAGTGCAATTACCTCAAGTTGCTGTCTGTATTCACACTCTATCGGTCCTTTTATTTGAAACTTAAAGAGTTTTGCTTAGCGGGCTGCTTGCTTTGGTAATGGCATTCTCCTCGCTATCTGTTGCTCTTAAGAGGTGTGGCTTACCTCTTGAGCCTGTTCATTTTTGCCGCCAAAGTGACATATCACTTCGTGTACCTCTAGGAACTCTCCGAGAATGTTGCTAAGCAACAGTACATTCTCTCCCGAAAGTGGAGAGAATCGGTATCTACGAACAGGCTCATCTATCTTCTGGTCAGTGATCAGATACGAGGTGCTAACAGTGCTATATTGCTTTCCAGAATTATTTAAAACAAAATGGGCACATCAGAGAATCTATTGCCATAATGGGAAATTTTCTATACTTTTATAAGCTATGTTTATGTTAAACACCATCATAATATTTTACCAATACTTTCTCATTGATTATCAAATACTTATTATTATTTGAGAATTGTTACTATTACTGTTGTTTTCTAGACAGACTAGAGGGGGAACTATGGGATTTATCATTGCTACTTCTTAAATTATTTACATCAAAACAAACCACCTATTTTACCAGTAGATTGGTACACTCCAATGTTGGGTTCTACATTTCCATTTTGTTTTTCTTTTCTAAAAACATGCTTGCTAGTTACATTCTATATTCATTCCTATATTGGGATCTAACGTCTTCAATAAAAATACCCATTTCATTTCCATTTTATTTAATAATTCTTTATAATCTCCACCTCTAACAGCTGGTCTAACAGTGGGGGCAGTAGGGAATCAGGAGCTCTTGCAGATATTAGGGTCCCTGCTCATGTAGAGCTTTGTAGGTCAGCAAGTCGACCTTAAAGGTTATCCGCCACTGTACCAGCAACCAGTGCAGTTTGCGCAGCACAGGTGTAATATGATTAATCCTAGATGTACCAGTCAGAAGCCTGACCGCTGCGTTCTGCACCATCTGCACGTAGCGGATATCAACCACAGGAATCCTTAGATAGAGGGCATTGCAGTAATCAAGGCGGTTGGTTATGAAGGCATGGAATTCCATTGACCAGGTAGGGTCTGAATCCACAGGCACATTTACTGCTTCCAGGCAGTGACTTTGCCCTTGCTTCCTACCTGATGCCAATTGCTGTGTTCCACACTCCTATGTCAGCCTAGTGGAGAACATCGTCCTTTATGTTCATGTGTCCATGTGTCTATGTGTGCATCAGATGTGTCCATGCAATGCACCCATGGTGCACCTGACAGCATCTGCTTGCCCAGGGTGTGGCTTCCCATGCTACTGCTACTGCTAACTGTCCATGCCATGCACACATGCTGTCAGGGATGTGTTCTAGTTCCTGCTGCATGCCACAGCTGTCTGCATGGTTGTCACTGGCCACTCCCCTTGGGAGAGGCAGCAACTACACTGGCTGCCATTCTGTTGTGCCCTGTTGGCACGCTGTGCCACACTTGTTGTATTGTGCAGGGGTGTGTGGTACATGGAGGGTATGAAACACACATATCAGTTTTGTATGACATTTTTATTGGCACATTTATGCAGTCACACATGTATGCCCTGTCACATCCTATGCCCCCATCCCCATTACCAATACAGCCTAGTCCCATGTTGACCCACAGCCCATGGCGGCCCACATGCCCACTCCCGACCCATGTGCATGTGTCAGTGCAGTGTTGATGACCAAATAACGTCCACCCAACCCACAGTGCAGCCCACCCCATGCCATCACATGGACACTGCAGTGTACACACTATCACTTGCCCCTCCCATGTCCTCTGCCACCATCCCTCCCATGTATTGTTCACCCCTGCCTGCAGGTGGGCCACTGGCATTAGTGTTACCCTCAGGGTGCTGAATTGTATTGCCACTATCTGCAGTGCCTGTCATTTGCTGGACAGAGTGTCTAACCTACTGCCGTAGCTCTGGCGGTGCCCCCAGATGGGGTCCTATGTCAGGGATGGGTGCACTCCCAGTGCCCCATAGCATCTGTCCCCTTGGACACCATTGTACCATCACTGGTGGCAACATATCTGCTGTTGCATGTTGGTCTAGCACAGCCTCAAGTGTTACTGTGTTGGCAGGCACTGCCACTGTGGCTTCAGTATGGGTAGTGTCCACACTGCTCACTCCTTGGTTCTGTGTGTCAGGGCCTGACAAGGCAGCATGTGTTTCTGGTCCACTGCCACCTCCCAAGATGCCTGTGTGCTGGTACCTGGGCCCACGCCACATGTGGGTGCAGGCATGCAGACACCCTGTGTGTGCATGTCAGGTGGGCAACACACCAGGGTCTGTCTGTGTGCACCAGTGGCCTGTGCTGTCCCCCAGATGGGACCCCCCCATGTCCTCTGTGGACACCTTGGATGGTGCACAGTCCTGGGACTCATCTATGGATATGGGTGGTCTGTCTGTGCCCACATTGTTGGTGATGGAACATTACAATGACATTTGCATGTCATCATCTCTGTCTGTGTGCATGTCCTGCAGCGTGTCAGCACACTCAGACTGTTGTATGGCTGTGTGTTGTGTGCCAATCACAGATGTGGTGTGGGCGCTGTCCAGCACAGGGGTGGCCAAACTGTGTGGCTGGCATGTCCATGTCCCACTTCCCTACAGTGCAGCTGTAGTGGGATGCCAGGTGGACATCTGTCTGGTGCACCCTCCAATATGTGTGTTGCATATGTCACTGTGGTGGTGCAAGTGGCACTGCAGCCTGTGACCACACCATCCTGCCAGACTGTGGCCATTGCAGCCTGTGAATTGTACAGCAATAGGGTTTCATGTTGTGCCACTGGCCCCAGTATGTGTCCCTGATGGGTGGGCAGGCTATGTCATGTGCTACATCTCCACATTGCAATGCATCATTGGACATATGGGAGGGGACATCAATGGATATGTGGTGGTGTTGCCAGAATTGATGCACCTTGATTGGGCATTGTAAGGAAAGCTTGCGCCAGACTCCTATAACCACAATAGGCATTCTAAGGCACCTGACACCCTCTCAAAGATGGCAGTCTGCCATTTAGACACCATCTGCAGCCCATGTAGGACATCTGCATGCCATTGCCACTGGTTTGCCACACTCCGTAGTCCCTGGGTGATGGCATCCCTCACCCCTGCCATGTCCTCATGCTCATGCTGTCACTGGTAATGCACCTGGGCAGCGCTGATTTGTGTGTCAGTGAGCTCCCACATGGCTGACAGTTCATGGGACACATTCTCAGTTGTCAGCATGTTGTGGCACAATTGGTCCATGTCGCACAGGCTCATCACCATTCCTGCATTGTTTGCCTCATCACCCTCCCCCCCCCTTCCACCAGCATGGATGGTGCTGTGGTCAGGTCCTGGGCAATGTTTTCCTGGATATCCTCCAGGCTACCCCCTCTGTTACTGGTTCCACCCTCCTCATGCTCCTCCTCCTCATGCCCCCCCATCCCCTCTACATCTTCCACCCCTCCCCCTCCTCCTCCTCCCCCTCGGCAGCTTCGGCAGCAACCTCCTTGATGACATCTATTGATTGGTCCAAAGTGTCATCACGGCTGCCATCTGTGTCACCGTCTCCACCACCTGATGTTGTGTCCTCAGCGGGTGCCTCCATGTCAGTTGTCTGTGTGTGTCCACTGCTTGGGTTCCTGCAGTGGATCCAGATGTGTGTGCCCCTACAGGTCTTGACGTACCACTGGTACCTACAACTCAGGGGAGACAGCGGTTAGTTATGACAGTGGCTGTGGGAACAGGGTATTTGTGCCTCCATCTGTGCGGCAATCACTTCCCTACATTGGGCTGTGAACCCACTGGACTACAGATATTTGCATTCACCTTTCTAACACACTGCACTGACATCTGTGGCCCCATGTGGGCCTCTGTCCTGTGTGAGTCATCCAGCAGCAGTGCACGGTGGGACCTGTGGAGTGTGCCATCCATGTGTCCAACACGCATGGGTACATGCCCTATGCAGCATGTATTGTTTCCTATCATAGCATGCCTCAGATCCAATGGCCACACAGGCACCAGGCCTCAGCTCTGCCTCGTCACTATGTCCATATCTCCCATGTCATGGGGTTTGTGCCCGGCATGTTTTTCACATGTGCACCCTAGTACTTTATCCATCACTGTTGTTTACCTACCACTTACATCTCCATGCCAGCCACCATTGGCTGCTGTGGGGTGGTGCTGTATTCCATTACCCATGCCACTTCCCACCCCACATTTCAGGTGGGTGCGGTACAGCTCATTGCAGTCCCTGCATGTGGTGTGTGTGTCACACATGGATAAGTGACAATGGCATTCTGGCATCAACTGTGCTGTACACCACAAACATCATTATGCTACTGCTATTCCTCAATGACCTGTCTCGCTGTGCAGCGTGAATAGGTCAGGGTTGCTATCCCCCTCAATACCCTCCTGCTGATCTGGGATGCCACCCGCTCCTCCTGGCTGACGAGCTGCACTGGTTCATGTGGTCCTCCTCCAGTGTCCACGTTGTTTCTGTGGATTTGTGCCATTTTCTCTTTGGAATGCCATGTCAGGTCATTGTGCCTCTTTTGGAGCTCACACACTGACTGCTTCACTCTGCTGACAGCATTCACCTTGGTGGCCTCCTCTTCCCAGACCTCCTTTCACGTCAGTCTATGTGCCTTGTTAGTGTCTTGGCTTAGGAGAAGGCCAGCCTTGGCTCCTACTGCTTCTAGTAGCACATCTGTTTCCTTTTGTGAGAAATTATTTTTATGTGGCTGCTTTGTAGGTTGCTGTGCTGCCATTCCCAACCCTTGTGAATAACAAGGCTGTACTCTTGGCAGACTGTGGTGCTGTAAAACACATAATGCAGACATTAGTACAGTGGCAGCAGTGCAGTCATGTGTGCAGTAGTATTGTGGTTAGTACTGTGCATGTCAATACTTACATTGTTGCTTGTTGGTGTTTTTTTTTTGCCAAAATTCATTTCTGTCCCGCTATTTGCACTGTGTCCTTGTTTCTGTCAAGGGCTGCTTCTTGGGGAGCTTTGCGTACCTTTCTATGGTGCACTTTGTGTCCAATGTCATTTTCCTGTGCCTGGACGCAAATAGCATTTTTTCTAAAATACTGTGAATTCGCATGGAAGCAGCTGTGCTTGGCACAGTCCATTGTTTGGACACAAATTTCGTCCTTCTAAGCAAGCTTTGAAAATTGGGCCCTCCATGAATGGTTTGTGCCCAACATGAATGATTAGGAATGGGCACATACCTACTGTGGTCTGACACCACTACCCATCCCCTCACTCCCACCCTTGGTAGATTCAGGTGGGTTTATGTGATAAGGCGAAATCCTAAAGGCGATCGGCATTATCACTAAGCCAGAGTGCTGAAAATCAGTTTCAGCACTCTGACTCTGGCGCACAACACAAGTGCCCGAGGACTTACATTTTAAATTTCAACACAGGGGCTGTGCTGCCCACCCTCCATGGCGAATCACCCCGCATCCCTTAATTAAGAATTCTCAACCCAGGGGGTGGCGTCGGGAGGGGGGTGAAAATCGGGAAAATTTTTCTGCCGGCACAACAAAGGCACCATGCCCAGACCCAAACCCAGCACCACACATGCCCTAGCCCTGAGTCTACCCACCATGCCACGGGAGCAGCTCGGCAGCTCACTACGGTGCAACCCCTCACAATCCCTCGCTTCCATCCCACCCCACGTGCAGCATGCTCATTTCTGCCTTCGCAGGTATACACGTAGCAACATCCTGTCGCTATAGTCGTACACCCCCCCCCAATCCAGTCGCCCTCCCTCCCTCCTCACTATGGGGAAAAGCACCACGATTGAGCCACCATTTCGGTAGGTGCCCAATCGCGGTCACTAAACTCACGGGCTACCGATTTGGGCACACTGCACTCTTGTTTATTACGTGTTGCAGCACTCAGTACTGACATATTCCATGAGACATCAGCATTGAAGAATTGAGGGTAGAGCAGTGGATTATGGGTAACTACGGTGCAGCACAGTCTGATAGGAATGCCCACAAAACAAACAAGATCATCAAGTGAACCAGGCAGGATATTTGGAACCATGCCAGAAACTGCTAGTTTGGTGGTTGACTCGCCCATATGCTGAATGTTGCAGGCAGAAGTTCTTTCCTTGTAAAATAAGCAAAGGATTCCCCACACCTGGGACCATTAATTCTCAAGCACATATGGCACCTTCTATGGTTTCAGTCATGTTTTTTCCCTAGCCACTGACTGAATTCTTTGAACACCCCCCCCCCCCGTGCAACCTCACAAACCCAATACCAGCCAACAGAAACGCAGCATGGAGCTTAAGATTACCAAGGGTAATCATTTTGATGTCTATTGGTGTTTTGACCTACATTTTCTCTATGCTCTTTCAAGCCATACTGTTGCAGAGGACAGTGCTTAGAACCTGCATCATCCATGCAGCTCTTTGGCCAACTAGTTGTTTTAGATGGATGATCACTTCCTTCTCCAGCTGGTATGCATTGCCTTTGGCAGCACCACCTTGGGGTTGCAAGACAGTGAGGATCTCAACCTTGCTTATGTCCCTGGCTTGCTGAATGACAGTGCAAGATGCTACTGCCTGGCTGTCATGTTGGCCCTATATGTGATACTGTCCATATGGCTTGTGACACCAACTTGGTAAGCGCTGCCACCTCTTCTTGTCACTACCATAAATGGTTCCCCCTCCATGCTCATTTTGAGTCCCTACCTTGCTGGCAAGACCAACAGAATCTGTGGGGGTGGCTCCATGGCACCTAGGAGTATGGGCATCCACTTGGCAAGCTGACAACTGGGGTTTGTGTTCTGAACTCTTCATCGCAGTAGCAGAAGCTGAAAGGGAGGGTGGCAGAGCATTTGCTGGGTTATATTCTTCCTGCGGCAGGGTGCAGTTGTGCACCCTTTTTTTTCTCTTCATACCCCTGTCACTCTGACAGGACTCCTTCCGGATCCCAAGGTCAACCAGCCATCTTCCTTATCTGCCAATCCCAAGGAGCTACTCTCCATTGATTTCAACTTATCAGTGGGCAGCTCAGGTCATGTCAGGAGAACCAGAGCCTCGCTAAATATATGGCAACATAGGGCAACTAAAATGGTGTAGGGTCTGCACCGGAAGACATATGAAGAGAGGCTAAAGGAGCTTAATATGTATAGCCTCGAGGAAAAGAGAGAGAGGGGGCACATGATAGAAACTTTCAAGTACGTCAAGGGAATCAACAAAGTCCAAGAGGTAGCATCTTTCAAAAAAAGAGGTGTTCAAGAACAAGGGGGCGCAATTTGAAGATGGGGGAGTGGTTCGGAGGTAATGTAAGGAAGTATTTTTTCACAGAGAGAGTTGTGAATGCATGGAACGGCCTTCCGGAGGAGGTTGTGGAGTCAAAAACAGTGGTTGAATTCAAGCATGCATGGGACAGCCATAAGGCAATTCTAGGGGTGGGGGTAGAAAGAAGTAGGCTGCTGGTTAACTAGGATCTGCAGCTTATCCATTAGGTAGGGGAATGGGCAGACTGTGTGGGCCAAGCGGTCCTTATCTGCCGTCAAATTCCTATGTTTCTATAACATGACAAAAGGACGAAGGGAAGCTGGTTCAAAACAGTTGCAAAGAAGATCAGCCCTCACACTAGGACACTATCAAAAAACTGTTTTAATGTTTAAAAAGCAATTAATACACAGACCATTTCCATGAGTAAAAACAGTGGTAGCACTCCTCTCTGGCCATCATAGTGGAGTGCTATCACTGTTTTTACTCATGGAATGGTCTGTGTATTAACTGCTTTTTAAACATTAAAACATTTTTTTTAATAGTGTCCTAGTGTGAGGACTGATCTTCTTTGCAACCGTTTTGAGCCAGCTTCCCTTCGTCCTTTTGTCACTCTCCCATTGACCCTTGGCTTAGCCCTCAGGTGGAGGTGGGAGTGATAGGGACCCCTCAAACTCTTCCTAGGTCTCATTGGGATGCTTAACCTGGATGGCAGGTGGAAGATCACACTGGCACTGGGGGTCCATCATATCCCGGCAGGGCTAAGTGCTTTTTGCTGTTTTCTCCACAGCCCTCTCAGAGCCATGCATACAAGGGCTGCAAGTGTGCACATCACAAAGTGATGCCACATGCACCCAGTGCAGTTCTGTCCACCCCATGTCATGTTGGGTCTAATTGTCCACTGTATCCAGGGGACAGTGTGGTGGTGACTGATAGGACCCTTCGACCTTCCCCAAGGAAGGAGAACATCCTCTGGGATGCTCACTCCAATCTCCCCCCGGCAGGCAGGCCTCAATGACTCAGGCTCATTACTGAACCTGGGTCACTGGTGTTGCGAGTGGTAGCACTACTGCTGCACCAATGGGCCTTCCAGTTGTTCACCTTTAGGACAGCAGCTCCTGGTGTTCACTCAGTCGCTTAGGTTTATGGCTTGTTCAATCACTCAATGGTATTATGACTTCATATATAACACTTTGCCATCATTTATTTTATATATGTACAGTATATGTATATGTAATAGATAACCCACTCTGAGATGTGCGGTCACGCTCTAATATATGCATACCTTGGTGTAATTGTTATGCACGAGGCCACAGGCCAAGTGCATCAACCACCCACGGCATGCGTATATCAGAGTGCGACCGCACACCCTAGAGTGGGTTATCTATCTTATAAAATGGCAAAATTGTTTTGGGGGGGTGAAGGTGCAGATGTGCGATCGCGCTCTGATATACTCAAAGTCACGTAATGTGTTTCAATCAATCAGCAGACATAATTTTTCCTACCCATTTTATAAACATATATATATATATATATATATATATATATATATATATATATATTATGGTAGCACGGTAGTGCTACCATAGTTAGGTTGAGTAGCACTTTTAAGGTTAAGGGTCAAATTTGCACCTTAATAACTTTGCCACTGTTCAATGGATTTGCCTGAAATTTGCCAAGCACAATTGGGCATGGTAGATCTTGGGATCTGTCAAGTTGCGTACTGGTCAGATATATGGCTGTGGAGTTATTAAGCAACAACCAATTGTGCAATTACGCTTTTTTGTGATTTCTTTGCTCTCGCCTACAGGTCACACGGTTTGCGCGACCAGTCAGAAAACTTCAGGGAACATGAGGCCAGGGTCCCAATGTGCCTTTTGAAGATTTTGTGAAAAAATATTGAACGGTTCAAAAGTTATTCAAAACACAAGTTCCCATTATAAGTCAATGGGAAAAGTTAACAAACTATTCAACACTTTCGCAAATGCACTTTTTAGTGTCGCAAATGGCCCTAGTAGTGTTGCAAATCCACCATTTTTTTTCAGTTGATGATCAGAAAAATGCTTGCCATTTAAATTTGTGACCCTGTAGGGACAAAATTATTTTTGTGTTCACCTAGTTGGACCCTGAGGATGCTAGCCATGTCTTTATTTTGGGGTAAAACACACCAGAAATATGTTTTTCAAATTTCTGGAACCAGTAGTGTCGCAAAGTAGTGTCACAGGCACGATACTTTCACAAAATTTTGCGACAATTGCCACAAATTGTGACACTACTTTTTCAGACTTGGCCAAAATGACAGGAATTCTTTCCCACCCTACTGCGAAAGAACAGTTTGGTCTTTTGAGATGAAATTTGGAGGGAAGGCAGCCAACATCTAACAGATGTGCCTTTTCATGGCTTGGTGAAAAAATAGTGTATGGCTGCCATGTTATGATACTCCGAAGTTGAAGTTTTTTCCCATAGACTAACATGGTGGCGTCCACCACACCTTTTGTGGCTCGTATCTCGAAAACCGTGCGAGATACGGAATTGTTGTTGCAAATTGCATAGCACTATAGGCTATGTAACAGCAAAAACCTAGCCAGGAAAATCAAGATTTTTGTGAAATTTAAATTTTTTTTCTACGTCATGCGGTTGCTGAGATATTAACAATTAAGTATTTCCAATGCTCGTTTTAAGCTTTGATCCCCATTACAATGCATACATTCTTTGTACACACTGTGTTTCTGTATGCACCTGTTTGGCAAAAACAGGTGATGCACTTTCGTTACTGTTACAGTTACTGTTTCCACATTTATGTTCCTGTTTGCGTTACTGTTCCCATGTACTCCACCGTGTGCGTTACCCTTTGCGTTGTCATTCGCGCTTGCATTTTCGTTACTGTTACCATTTGCATTTCCACTACTGTTTCTGTTTGCATTTTTGTTTGTGTCACTGTGCGCATTGTCAATTGCATTTACGTCAGCACTTTCGTTTGCATTTCCGTTTCTCTTTTGTTTTGCATCTGCCTTGCTGTTACTGTTACCATTTGCATTTGCAATTGCATTACTGTGCCTGTGCGCATTATGGTTTGCATTTCCATATGCACTTGTGTTTCCTTTTGTGCTTCTGTTTCCTTTGCTGTTATTGTTGCTGTTACCATTACCATTTGCCTTTACAATTGCGGTACCATGCCTGTGCGTGTTACGGTTTGCGTTTATGTGTGCATTTGAGTTCACGTTTCCGTTTCTCTTCCCTTTCGCATTCTTTTTGCTGTAACATTTAACATTTCCATTTAAAATACTGCTGCCATCACTGTTCATGTTACTAGTTTCATTTTTGTATGCGCTTCAATATCCGTTTGTGTCACTGTTTGCTTCGGCGTCACTTTGAGCTTGCGTTTCTATTAATGTTTCCTTTACCATTTACTTTAGCATTACCATGTGCACCACTGTTCACGATTCTGTTTGCACTGCTGTTCCTGTTCCTATGTCACAAGACATCACGTGGTGGGAGCGAGGGGCCTTTTTCCGCTGCCGCATTACATTCACTATTTCTCATCATCACTCTCAGAGAGAAGGGAAATTAGAGGCAAAAAACTCCATTTAATGCATTAGTTAGGGTTGTTCCACAGCGACAAAAGCAAGGAAATTCAGTGTTAGGGTTGAAAGCTTCCTTGGACCCCCCAGCCACCCCACCCCCAACCCGGCGTCGAGCCGCGTTGGGGTCGACAGATCTAACTGTCACCCCATTCTTCTATACTCTGCTTCTTCACACATGTGATGGGGTGAGAGTTAGGGCTGATTTAACCCAATGCACACCCCAATGCCGTGTGGGGGTGGGCTGGGGGTCCAAGGAGCTTTCAAACCTAACACCAAATGTCCACGCTTTTGTCATCATGAACAACCCTAATTAATGCATTAAACAGAGTTTTTTGCCTCTAATATATATATATATATATATATATATATATATATATATATATTAGTGGCACTATAAACATTAGTGGCATAGTAGTGCTACTATAGGTGGGGTTGAGTAGGTACTTTAATGTTAAACCCCAATTCTTGCACTTTAAAAACTTCTCAACTGTTCAAAAAATTTGCATGAATGTTTGCATGCACAGTCTCATAGGGTAGATCTCTGGATGTGCTAACTTTCGTTCTGGTCAGATATGTGGATTCTAGGGTCTGGGTAGTGCAAAAAGTGAATTGTTTGGGTTTTTTTTGAGGTTTTTTGGTGAGACCTGGAGCACACAGATGGTTTGGGATTTTAATCTGAAACATAGACTTTGACTGCAGATAAGGACCGCTTGGCCCATCCAGTCTGCCCATTTCCCTACCTATTGCATAAGCTGCAGATCAAACAGCCTACTTCTTCCTAAACCCCACCAGAATTGCTTTATGTCTGTCCCATGCATTCTTGAATTTCTCCACTGTTTTTGACCCCACAACCTCCTCAGGAAGGCCGTCCCCCCTCTGTCTTCAAATTGTGCCCCCTTGTTCTTGCACATCTCTTTTTCTGAAAGATGCTACCTTATTGGACTTGGTTGATTCCCTTGAGATACAGTACTTGAAAGTTTCTATCATGCCCCCCTCTCCCTCCTGTCCTCTAGGGTATATATATTAAGCTCATTTAGTCTCGCTTCATATGGCTTCTGGTGCAGACCCTGTATCATTTTAGTTGCCCTCCTCTGGACTGACTCCATCCTGTCTATGTCCTTGTGGAGATGTGGTCTCCAGAACTGCATGCAGTACTCCAGATGGGGTCTCACCAACTGTCTGTACAGATTGATAACAACTTTCTGTTTTCTACTAGTGATTCCTTTCCCCACACAGTACATCCCATTATCCCCCCAGCCCTCCTTACTGCCTTCTCACATTGCTTGCTTACATTTAGATCATCTGATATGACTACCCCCAGGTCCCTTTCCATTTTTGTTGTTGTCAGTATTGCAGTCCCCACTGTATACTTTTCTCCTGGGTTTTTGTTTCCCAGGTGTATTACTTTGCACTTCTTAGCACTGAATTTAAGCCACCATGCTTTTGACCATTTCTTCAACCTTGCCAAGTCCCTTTTCATCCTTTCCACCCCTTGTGTATCAAGCCTGTTGCAGATCTTTGTGTCGTCTGCAAAGAGGCATACTTTTCCTTCCATTCCCTCTCCAATGTCACTTATAAAGACATTAAAAAGGATGGGTCCCAGTACTGAACCCTGTGGTACCCCACTAATAACCCCCCTTTCTTCAGAGTGGACTCTGTTTACTATTACTCTCTGTGCCCTGTTGTCCAGCCAATTTATTACTCAGGCTTCCACCCTGGGACCCACTCCCCAGGCTGGCTAACTTGTTTATTAATCTTTTGTGTGGAACTGTGTCAAATGCCTTGCTAAAATCTAGGTAGGCCATGTCCACAGCCCCTCCCTGGTCTATTACTTTGGTCACCCAGTCAAAGAAATCTATTAGATTCATCTGACATGACCTTCCTGCTGTGAATCCATGCTGCCTTGTTTCCTGCCTTGCTGGCCTCTAGGTACTCAACAGTTCTTTCTTTCAGACATGATTCCATCATTTTCCCTACCACTGAGGTCATACTAACAGGTTTATAGTTTCCTGCATCTGCTTTACTCCCACTTTTGTGAAGGGGAATCACATCCACTCTCCTTCAGTCCTCAGGTACCACACCATCCTCCCATGATTTGTTAAAAGGGTAGTCAGTGGTGTCACCAGTTCTCCCCTTAGTTCTTTTAGAATTCTGGAGATGAATCCCATCAGGTCCCATTGCTTTGTCCACCTTCAGTTTCAGGAGTTCCTTCAGAACCCTTTCTTATGTGAATGGATTTGTATCGGCCCCCCTATTCAGAGTGCTTGTATTGATTGGATTAGGTACCTCTTCTTTGTGAATACTAATTTCTGAAATTTGCAGAGTAGAAAGGGACTAGCCCACATGTGTGCCTTTTGCTGGTTTGGTGAACAAATATTTACCTGTTCCAAAGTTATAACATTTTAAAATTTTGGGTTCTGAGCATGCTCTGTAAGCACCTCAAAATGGCTGTATGAAAAAAGAATCCTTTTTTCATTTGGTGCTAATCTGTTTTCATGAGGGGAAAAATCATTTTTTGTCTTCTGCAGTGTAGTTTTCCATTTTTATATATAAAAAAAAAAAAAAATCAATACCCACAAAAAATCCTTCAAAGAGACCAAGACATCTATGTTGCTCAACAGGACACCGTTAGGTCAATTCTGCAGTTAACCATTGCAAAAATTACCAAGGAATGTGTTTTTTTTTTTTACATTTTAATTCCTTTTTTGTGACTTGCTTCAGCTTTTTTAGTTTGGACTTAAACGACAGCATCATATTTTGGTATGAATCGGAACCGCCGACTACAACATGAGAAACTGAGGTAAGTGCTGATCAATGTATTTCAATGGGGTTTTCAACTCTGTGAAGCCACAAAAGTGGCTGTCTAGTGTCCCTGGTGCTAACCTACAACACTGTGTAATAACTAACATATATTATGTATATGCAAATAGCCCTTGAATATCCTAAAACAGCTATTGTAAAATCTCTTTGCAATCAGATTATATACATGAAGGACTTGGGGCGGGGGAGACAAGGAGGTCCCAATAGTGTGATACTGCATAAAGTTACTATGCTATTAAAAGTTTTTTTTTTTCACAGCAGCCACCCAATTCACATAAAAAAACCCTGTCAAATGCATGTACTAGTATGACTACAACACTATACACAGCTAATCATCAAACTATTATAGACTGGGCAATAAAATCTGTGGCAAAGTGCTTTTGCATACTGTAACATCAGGCTGCAAATGATGACAATATAATGAAAGGGACCCACAATGCAGAATATCTCATGACTGATTTATTTATTATTTAGCATATGTGCTTATTACCCAGGATGTCTCAGAATAGCTGTTGTCATGTACATATGTACACAACACAAAACCTACAAAAGGGGACAGGATTTTGTGATTAAATGAATAACACACAAATCATATAAAAGTATGCCTTAAATAGATGCATGGTTATGATGCATAACATATGACCATTGGAATGGAAATGAATCTTTCTGAAGTATTATCCCCCCCCCCCCACCTGCTGTTAGAGGCTTGACATTTTTTATAATAGCAGTGGTTTTAACACAAACAGAAAATGAAGAAACAGTATCAGCATATAGCAGTGATAATTTGTAAAATAATTTTAAATAATTTTGGGGGGGAATTCGGGGGGAGTTGCAGTGCTTAATTTTAACTACAGTATGTATGGATCAAAGAGTGGGGAAAAATGGGTACTCCACTGGTCGCAACAATGGAATATATAGGAGCTTCTGTTTTTTAACTCCTCCGCCTCTACTCAACAGTAAATGAGTGAACTGGGCATGTAGGAGTGGGGATAAAATATAGCGAAAGGGGCATTTTTCCTCAGACCAGTGAAATCTGAAGTGTACAAATACAGAAATAGATGGCCACCAGTAACGTGTGAGGCCTTTTAGAGTTACATAAGTAGGAGAGCTACAGCAATGGAAGGGAGAGGGCAGGACAGGTCAGTGGTTCTCAGACAAACCCTTTCCAGTGGAGGTTTACACATTTTTGCAACCCGATAGTTTTGTGCAGACATACATAAACAGCCATGCTGAACTTGAAATGCATAAGCACCAGAAAAAAGCCACTCTAATTATTGTACAAATAGGAACTCAGAAAAATGAAACTAGTCTATCCATGCCAAAGACACAGTTGGTGTCTTGCCATAGGGTCTCGCAACCTATTATTCAGAAATAAGTAAAGAGTTCAAAAACACAAAAATGCAAGACAGCTTCCGAAATACAGAATACTTACTAGCTAACTTTGAAGGGTCTCTTCATTTCGAGATCACAATTTTATACAAGTGATAAGAACTAAAACAATTGCCCCAGACCACCCCACAACCAGCACTTTCTAAATTTAGCCAGAGATGGTGCAACACTAGCAAGCATATGCAGGGTATTCAGAGGGTCAGATCTCAGCTAACGTCAGATTAATCTTATTCTTCAGTGTTGCACAATCTTAGTTACCGCACACGTTTAACTAAGCTGTCACTAAAGTGCAAAAGGAAAACTATGTAAGCAGAGCCACAGACATGTCTAAAGGGTTGTGTAAGAGCCTGGGCAAAGGCAATGGGCTATTAAACTATCTCACAAAGTAAGGACATTCTTTGTAAAAATACTTTGTTAATGTACTAGTTAGGGTTAAACTGACAAAAATAGGGAAATGTGGCATTAAGGTTTCCAACCCTAACACCTCACTTCACCCACCAGGCAGCAACAGGGAAAACCATGACAGTTTCACCTCTCCTGCATCTTCGCTAATCAGGCATAGGGTGTGCCTTGGGGTTGTCAGCCCTAATGCTCACCCCATTCTTATATACTCTACACATCTCAGCTTCTTTCATGATTGAATGGAGTAAGCATTAGGGCTGATAACCCTAAATTGTGGCACAACCCCCATAGTTTCACAATGCATAACTTGTGGCATTAGCGGCTAGTGTTTTGCAGCACTTTCACAAAAGTAATGCAACAAACTAAGGCAAAAGTACCACAATTTGTGGCATTAAAAATGGGCTGATTAAAATAAGCATATTTCTGGGCACTGTTTTGTAAAACTAACCACAGAATCGTGTTCCTTGGGCCTCCGAGTAGGTAAACACAAATGTTGTTTACCAAGGGACAGTATATTTTAAATTATTTTGTTTTTTCCCCGTCACTAACTGAAAACAACATGGTGGCAGCATGACACTACTCCAATGTTTGTGAAAGCAGAAACTGCTTTCACCATTTCAGGCACCTAGGGGCTCCTCCAAGCTGCCCCCAGCCCTCTGATCCACCAGCAACTTCACAGCGGCTAGCAAGGGTCCTGCCATTTTAGGCACCTCAGGGCTCCTCCAAGCTGCCCCAGCCCTTTGACCCACTGGCGACTTCACAGTGGCAAGCAAGGGTACTGCCATTTCAGGCACCTCGGGGCTCCTCCAAGCTGCATCCAGCCCTCGGACCTGCCAGCAACTTCACAGTGGCAAGCAAGGGTAGCCATTTCAGGCACCTCAGGGCTCCTCCAATCTGCCCCCAGGCCTTGGACTTACCGGCAGCTTCACAGCAGCAAGCAAGGTAGCCTTTGGAGCCAATCTTGGCATCCGGCACCATCTTTTAAAGATCCCTCGGAGCAGTTCTTTTTCAGACTGCTTTCCAATTAATTGGGTGTATGTTATCGTTTGCAAGATGATTAGCCAGGCTAGCTCTTAGAACCAACTATTTGACTGCAGATTGTAATAATTACTGTTTCGTGATATGCAGTTTTAGCCCAGAGTTGAAAACCACTTTATTTTTACAGTTTTGTCTAACATTAAAGTGTGTCAAGACTAACCCCAGTACCTGTAAGGAGCTGAAACTCCTTTTGGAGTTGAAATTACTTTGTAGCTGCAGTGCGTCTGTCCTTCCCCTGAATGTTCAACACAGGCTACCCCTTCCTCTACCCTCTGTTGAATCTCTGCTGTCTGCTCCTTTTCAGGGTCCTGCCATTTCAGGCACCTTGGGGCTCCTCCAAGCTGCCCTCAGCCATCGGACCTGCCGGCAACATCACAGCTTTTTTTTTCCATTAGCAGTTTATACAGATCTGCCACTAGAGGGACCCTGTTTCTTTCATTTAAAATACAACTACCCTTTAGGGTCCCAAGAGACAGTGGGCAGTATTCACGAAGGGAATTTTTCTAAGTTCCCCTCCACAACTGCTGATTCACAGCCGCAGCAGTTGCGGAGGGTGCTACAGTGTGTTCTGATGCCCATAGCAGCTGCCCACAGCTGCGGTGCTGTCCATGGCAACAGCATCCGCAAGCTGCCATATTCCATGGAGCCGGTCGCACTACGGTCCCACCTTTGTGAATACTTGCAGCTGCAGGCGACCTGTGGCTTGGCAGGTGGATTCCCACTAGCTCCAAGGTTTTCCTGCAGCTGCGGGTCCTTCTCCCCCTTTAGTGAATCCTGCCCAGTATCTCCCAAGGCGCTCTCCCCCTCTACTGCTCATCCCTTTTGAGGATCAGCCATGCCTTTTTTCCATCGTAGGTGTCAATATGCTTTTCCTTAGAACCCTCTGCCTTTTATTCTCAGTGCCAGCTCTGGCTCCCTCAGTAGCAAAGGATCCTTCAAAGTGCATGCCTCATTACAAATATGACCCTTTATTTTGCACAATTCAGAATGTTAAAGGCCCCTCAATTCACTGCCTCCAGACTGAAATGTTACAGAAACAAAACCTGAAAAACTCTAAAATCACTAGTACACCAATGCCATCAACCCATAGCAACATACCCCCTACTACATGGTACCATAAGCCCTGTAGCTATTATGGGCATCCCATCCCACCAACAATCATTGACGTGCTTCTAGCCTACCCAAGTGACAAGCACAAACCTCCCTGCTATGTCAGCCAATCACAGGCCATAATGTATCTGAAGTGGCAGGCAATAAGACTAACATGGTTGCTACTGCTAATCTCAGGGAACATACACCCTAATCCAGGCCCAATGTGATGTAGTAAAACTTTACATAAAAAACAGAATGGTCTAACCATAGCATCAATAAATATCTTCAATCTACTGGCAAAAACTGACACCCTCCAAGTCTGGGTCGCACAACACCAGCCTGACATCCTCTCTGTGGCAGAGACCTGGCTATTGCCCAGGGTGCCCGACTCTGCTGTACAACTCTCTGGGTATGCCTCTTTCAGACTAGATAGACTTGGTATAAGAGGAGGAGGGTGTGTTATCTATGCCAAAGACTGCATCCAGGCCAAAGGCTAAATCAGTATCAGACACCAATTGTGGGGTTCAACTGCTGGCCATAAAAGTAATACTCTGTACGAACAGTAAAACTCTTACTATAGTCTCGGTGTATACATTCCTCCGAAGGAACAAGCTGTCGGCTTCAAATCTGTGATTGACTACCTCTCAGATCAGAGCCAGAACACTGAGCTGATAATGGTCAGGACTTTAATATTAACTGGTCCTCCCCTGATGCTGGCCCCTATAAGGACTTGCTATCCTCACTCATTCTCATGCAACTGATAGACACCCCTACATGGCTTAATTATCAGACAGGCACAGATACCATAATTGACTGGATGGTCACAAACCAGCCTGGCAGAATAACCTCCACTTCAGTTCTCCTGGACTGTCCCAGCGACCACTACCCAATTATATGCAAATGGTCTAATAAGGCCCCAAAGGTGCCAGCCAAAACTGTCAATTCCAGACTCCTGAAGAAAGCAAACCAGAAGCTCTAAGAGCTCACCTCAGCCTCCAAGACTGGAGCTTTCTTGACTCCAGCACTGACATCAACGCTGCCCCTGAAAGCTTCATAAACAAGTTTAATGCAGTATGCAATATCTATGCCCCTTACACTAAACAAAAGATCCGTGATTACAAGATCCCCTGGATCACCCACCCCCCAGCTACTAGCCTCATGAAACATAGAGACAGTCTGTGGTGCAAAGCTAGAAACTCTGGCACCCCAGCAGACTACCAGAATTATAGAACTGTTCATAATAAGTTCACCTGGGCTATACCTAAGGCCAAAAACAATCACTTTAAGAGTGAGCTGACAAACTCTTGGGGCGACAGCCGTCGGTTTTAGGAGAACATTAAGTCTCTATCTGGCAAACCCAATAAAACTCCTCCCACCTTTTTGAGCATTGACGGTCGTCCAATGCAGGATCACAACCTCATAGATAATGTTTTCAAAAAGGCATTTACCAACCTCAGCGGTGTACAGCCTCCTAGCTTCCTCCAACCCCCATTGATATATACACCACACAAAACTCAGGGACCCAATCAAACTCCCACTCGCCTTTCTACCTCAGAGTTATCACCCCTCACGAGGCTAAACAATACTTCATAAAAGCTCTTGGAAATTCCAGGACTAGTAGTGATCAGTTTGACCTCAAACTAATTAGACTTACCCTGGACATAATTCTCACTCCCCTCACCAAAATCCTAAATCTTTCCCTGATCTCTGGTGAAAATTCCCATGGATCTAGAAGACAGCGGTGGTCACCCTTGTCTTCAAAAGTGGAGATAGGGCCAACTTTGCAAACTACTGCCCAATATCAATCTTATCCCCTCTCTCAAAGGGATTAGAGTGCATCGTTCCTGACCAACTGACAGAATATATAGACAAATACAAACTGCATTGCCAGCAACAACATTGTTTTTGCAAACAACACAGTACTGCAACCACTCTAGTCGAGTATACCAGCTTTATTCACAATGCCCTGGAGAGAGGGCTCTTGGTTTGGGCTACATACATTGACCTCACCAAGGCCTTTGACACTGTAAATCATAATCTGCTCCTGGGTCAACTGTCCCTTTCCAGCCTTTTCTCTGAATCTGTAGACTGGTTCAGGAGCTACCTCACCAGGAGGTTCCAAAAAGTGAAAATACATGACACCTTCTCTGAAAACTCTAGTGTCACCACAGGGGTTCCCCAAGGTTCTGTCCTTGGCCCCCTACTGGTCAGTTTATTTCTAAACAATCTCTCACAATCTGTATGCGACCACATTCTGCTTTACGCAGATGACGCAATCCTATATTCATGCAATGCTGATCTCACTATACTTGAAAAGCAAATGCAGGCTAAGTAATACTCTGCAGAGCATTGGTTCCTTCTATCCAAATTACTCCTTAATTACAAAAAAAAAAGACCATGTTATTCACATCATCACGTAACAAACACCGTACTCACCAGCTTCACATTCTTAATAGTCAGAACTCTCCCCTTGAAATGGTCCAAACATTTAAATACCTGAGAGTGACACAAGACAGCACCCTATCATTCAGCCAGCATATTGACTCAGTTGCAAAATCATGCAATGCAAAACTGGGACTACTGTACAGACATTATCAGTATCTTACTGCTGAAGCACTAAAAATTGTAGTAAACAGCTCAGTGCGCTCAGTGATCGACTATGGTCTAGCAGTTTATGGGGCTGCCTCCCAATCCTCACTAAAACGTATCAGAACAGCGCTTAACAAAGATTGTCATCTAGTCCTAGGCGTAGCCTGCCTCACCCACACCTGTGCGCTATACTCTCAGATGGGGTGGCTCTACCTTGATTGCTGCATTCAGTATCAAGTTTGTCTTCTCACCAAGAAATCTACTTTTGGACTTACCACTCCATGACTGCAAAGCCTCCATAACTGGCCTAACACCACAAGATGCATCGGGGGGTAAACAATTCAACCCTAAGCATCCCCTTTTGCTGAACCACTGAAGATCAATGGTCCTATGAGTGCCGGGCGCCATTATGGCTCAATGCGTTTGACATAGGCATTACAAAAGAAGAAAAGCTAGGACCTTTTAAACTCCGTATGGCCCTAGCCTCAAATAGCAACTGCGATTGTGGGACTTAATCCCCCTCCCATCTACTCTCCTCTCATCAGTCTTCCACCTTCCTACTTGCCCTCTAATCTTGTTCTTCTCCCCTCCCTACTTTCTGTTCTACCACCTGGCTCCCCTCCTCCTTTTCCTATCATTTCCCCCCTTTCTCCCCTCCACCCCAGCTGTCCTGTGTCCCAGTGACACTCCTATTTCCCTCATCCCCTCTCCTCTCCCTCCCCTGTGTACCTGCTCCCTGTTTCCTTCCCTTTACTTCCCTTCCTCCCACCCCCCACCCCTCTCTGTCCCTGGCTTTCCCCATGCTCTTCCATCCTCCCACCCCTCTCTGCCATAATCATTCCTTTGCCCTCCCTCCGCCTCTCTGCCTCTTTCTCTCTCTCCCCAATGTTCTTATTTCCTTGATCTCTCCTCATCTCCCTCAATTTTCTTGTGTTATCCTTCTCTTTCATTTTTACTTTTGTTCACCTCCCCCTCCTACCCTGGTAAGTCACTCCCCCCATAGGCTTTGGGGTCTCTGCCTTGTCACTTCTCACCCTAGTAACATGGGCCTCCCTGCTGTCTATTCTTATTATTTTATTTATTTAGTTTTTGATGACTGGGTAGGTGCACTAGCCATAGCAATGACTATTTTCAGGCACAACCCGGGAGGGTACAAAACAGAAACAATCAGATAACAGGTGACAATATATGAAATCACAATATACAATTGTAGGAATACAAAAACAGGCCGGAATTAAATAACAAGCTTAGTAAAATATGTAAACAGGGAAGAATAAAATAAAAATAAGGGTAAAGTGAAGTAAAAATTACAAGAAAGCAAATGACAATTAGGTCAGGTCGTAAGTTCTAACATTACCATAGAATCCAGGAGGATTAAAACTAGGTAACAGAGACATTATTGTAGTGAGCACAGGATAAGGCAGGAGAAGTGAAGTTGAAATGGGGAAATAGGAATTGAAAGAGGAGGGTAGGATAAGATAGGAAGATGGGGGCTTAGTGAGGGATAAAAGTCCCTAGGTAATAAAAGTTAGTAAACAAGAGATAAGAAGAAAGAGCTATATTTTGGAAAGGTCAGTAAACTAAGAAGTGGTGTAAGTGCAGGAAAAACATAGAGGAGACGAAGGTTAGGGTGGTTTGAAACAGGAGCAACAGCAGGAGTCAACAAGATAGTGTTGAAGCAATTTTTTAAAGAAGGCATGGGATGATGCAGAGCAAGTATTTAGGGGGAAGGAGTTCCAGAAAAGGGGGGCACAACAGGCAAAAGCACTAGCACCTTTGGACGTTTAGTGTCTGGGGATGTGGACTGGGGCTTTATCAGCAGAGCAAAGACCATAGCTGGATGTGTGGTTTAGGAATAGTTCTACCAGTGGCTTGGGAATTTGGGATCTGATAATGTTATCAATGAGCGATCCATAAGCATAAGATCTAGATGCAGAAGGGGAAAGCCAGCCAAGATCTGAGTAGAGGAGGTAATGGTGCTTCAACTGAGGAGAGGAGCATGCATAGCAACAGATGTTATTATAGGTAACATCCCAATTTTGAAGACCTGATTTACCGGCAGAGGCATAGGTTGTGATGCCATAGGTGAGACACGTAGGAATATGCCACGAGCAATGGTGAGCCTAGCAGATGGTGTGAGCACATAGCTAGTCCGGTAGGCAATGTCGAGGTTCATGTTTACCAGTTTGCAAGTCTGCTGAATATGAAAATCAAAACTGAGAGTCGGGTCAAGGGTGATACTGAGATATTTAAATGAGTTAACTGCCCCCTGCCATTAGCAAAGGAGACATTGAGTTTAGATTGGTAGACTTTGAGTTTGGTATGGGAACCAAATAGCATGGCTTGAGTCATTCCTGCATTCAGGATAAGCTTATTAATCAGCATCCATTGTTGAATGACTTGGAGGTCATGGGAGAGTTGAGTGTTGATGTCAGCTATATCCTTTGCACTGGTGTACAGAACATTATCATCTTCGTATAGTAGGAAGTCTGTGTAAGTGAGGTTGGAGGTGATATTTTTAATAAATATAGAAAAGAGCAGAGGACCTAAGATGGACCCTTGCGGCACTCCAATATTAATGGAAGCTTTGTCAGAGAAAGTTAAGTTAAATTTAACTGTCTCAGTCCAGTCAGCTAAGTAGCAGCTGAACCACCTGACAACTTTTGGTGAAAAGCCTAGCAATTTAAGAGTTGTTAGAAGGATAGGGTGGTCAGCGAAATCAAACGCTTTAGTCATGTCAATGAAATTGGCCCCAGTGAGGAAGCCAGAGTCCATTGACATTAGAGCATCAGATGTAAACTTGAGTAGTACAGTAGTGGTACTATGACCGCACGTTTATGGAATTCATGCTGGGCAGTTGTAAGAATGTCATATTGCTGAAGAAAGTCAGTGGTTTGAGTTGCCACAAGTTTCTCTAGAATTTTACTAAGAACTGACAGAATGGCAATAGGCCTATAGTTGGAGGGATCATTACAGTCACCTTTTTTGAAAACTGGGGTGATCCTTGCTGTCTACCGATGTCTGGGACATGGCTTTGGCAGAGGGAGAGAGTAAAAATCTTGGCCAGAGGAGCAGCTATGTAAGGGGCAGCAAGTTTTAGAAGCTTAGGTTCGAGGTTATCAGACCCAATTGCAATAAACTCAGAGATATTATTGAGCAATCTTAAGACATCACAGTAAGAGACTAACTTAAAAAAGAATTGAGGTGCCGAGACATCGGGGGGGGGGGTAGGTAGGACAGGGAAGGAAGAAGCGTATTTGGTAAGATCAGAGAATTGGGTATTGAAGAAGTTTGCAATGGTATGGGGGTTGTTACAGTGTATGCCATTTAGTAGTATGTCATTAGGAGTAGGGGCCTGGTTAGAGCCCAGGAAGGACTTTATGTGGGATCAGAACTTTTTAGAGTCACCATAAGAGTTTGTTAGTAGCTGCTTACTGTAGGCACTTTTAGGCCTTTTAATATCCTTCTTGCAGGAGTTTTGCATTGCTCTATAGGTATTTAGGTCAGCTGGTAACCCAGTGTTTCTATAATGGAGCCAACTTTTGTCCCGCTGCCGGAGTTTGGAGAGTAGGTCAAATTTTAGCCAGTGGGAATGACGATTTTTTACCCTACAGGTTGCAAGGGAACAGTGTTTCTGTTGACGCACAAGAAAGTGAGTAAGGAAGAGGTTTAGGGCTATCTGGACATCACTCAATTTGAAAAGAGGGGCCCAGTCAATAGCAGTGACATCCATTAGGAAGGCAATTGGGTTGAAGTGAGAATAGTTTCGGAGGGTAATAAAACATGGGTTGGATGAAGGTGGCCTACTCTTACCCTATATACAAAAAGTAGGGGAGTGGTCTGTGATGGCATCAGCTAGAACTCCTGAGAAAATTATATTCTCAGGACTGTTTGTCATTATCCAGTCCAGTAGCGTACTGGAATTAGTTTGATGGGCAGTTCTGGTAGGATCACAGATCAGCTGATGCAGGTTGAAACTTTGAAGACTGGTCAGAGATGTGGGTTGAGAGTTTCCAAGCCAATTTATATTTATGTCCCCAAGTATTAAGACATAATTTCTCCCAGAAAGATGAGAGGTTTGTTCCAACAATTCATCAAGACCAGTTTGGCCTCCTGCGGATGGGCTATAGGCACAGACAATATGTAATTTTTTGGAGCAGAGAGAGAAAGGAGAACATGTAGTGCTTCACAGTGGGTAAGAGGAGATAAGCAGGTGGCTGAGAGATGGAGGTGGTCTTTGAAGTAAATAGCCATGCTGCCTCCTCTTTTGGGGCAGGTCTATCCAATCTCAGAAGATTATATGAAGGAAGGGAGCATAGTGAGTCAGGGGTAAATGGTTTGAGTCAGGTTTCAGTGAGGCAGATGATGTCCAGATTGTAGATTATTAGCACTTCAGACAATAGAACTGATGCTTTAACATGTTCTGGCAACCTAGATAAGTGTTTTCATAGCTTACCTAATTTTAGTTCTGACACTCATCATGTTTCCTGAAACATCCTATATTGCTAACTGCCTTATTTTCTTAACTGGGCCAAGTGATCTTGTCCTGGTTATACTACTGTGTGATATCCTGACCCAAAAGCAACTGTCTATATCTGCAAAAGTGCATAACTTTATCAACTGAACCTGTTCTAGCATTTTCTGCTAAGTATTTTGTACTCCTCATTTGATACTTTTACTGGTTGTAACATTGCTTTACTGTAAGCTGAAAATTTGATGATTGTGTATATGTAACCTCTGTATTTTGAATTTGTACGTATATGATTGCTATGATGTGGAACCTTTGTAAAAGAGCCTTTGGCTCGAAGGTATTGTCCTGGATAATAAATAAATAAAATAGTGCTTTCCGATGGCACATCTAATTTTTCCCATAGGCAATAAAGGGAAATTTAGAATTTTAATAATTTTTGAACAGATTAATATTTTTTCACCAAACCTCCAAAAAGCACATCTGTGACCCAAACCCCATATACTCTAAAGGTTTCAGACCAAACACCCAAGCAGTTTCAGAGAAACAGCGGGACAAAGAAATTGACAAAAAAGTGGAAATTTTCACATTTTTTTACATTTCATATCTCTGTACCCATACATCCAACCAGAACGAAACTTGGCAGATCCAGAGATCCATAGTTCCTGACAGGGCATGCAACATTTCATGCAAATTGGTCAAACAGTTGAAAAGTTATTAAAGTGCAAAATGTTGGGTGAAGCATAGTAATGAGGTATGAACCCTTACTATAGTGGCTCTACCGGGCCATTATAACACATATATACATATACATTATGGGTAAGTGTGGTATGCAAGGAAGTAAACCCATCAAGGGGCTAACAATATCATAAGACCATAGGCCTAAAGCAAGGGTAGCTTTATGATCTGGTTATCTCTCCTTGTGTTTGCTTCTGAATATAGCAGACTCCTTCCTCCATGTATGGCTCTCTTTGTTTATAATACAGTACATAAAGGATTGCAAAACTGTTTTTGCGAGATGCCATTTACCCACATGTAAGGAAAACTTAATAGCTCACACAAGAAACAAAGCCATGAGTAAGCCCCTAGCATGAGTGGATAAGTAATTGTGTGTCTGTAGCATATTTATGATGTCATACTTAGACAGTTTGGTCAAATTTTAAACCTGAAATTATATGTTATGTTGGTGTTTGTGACATTTTCTACTGGGGATTACTGTTCTATCCTGGCTCAGATGTCTTTATAGTTTTTCCATTTTGAACACAGATGGAACAAATTTTACATGTCCTCATCGGCTGCTGTTATCTTGGATTCTAAGGGGACATATATTTTTTATAGTCGCTTTTGTATATCCATGCTCATTGCAACATTAATGTTATCCAGATTCCCTCAGTCTCTTAAACTGTGTGTGTATGTGTGTGTGTGTGTGCTTGCATGCGTGCATGTGTGTGTGTGTGTGTGTGTGTGTGTGTGTGTATATATATTTTAGCTAAGACTTAGTAGGCAACTTTAATTTTAAATCCTGATTTGTGGCTGCTTTTAGCTGGGTTATCTTTTGACCCAGGGAAACAAAAGAGTGGTATGCACGCCCTTTATGACAAGGGGCAGAATTTTTTAAAGGGCATGATGAAGATACAATTCTCATTTCAGTCACAGCCTGCATAATGCCAAGTGTGTCAAAATGTTTGGATGCTGCTGCTTTCAAATGTTTTGAAGCAGATGCAAAAGTTTCCTCAGTTTATGGCATAAAATTATGCATGTATAATCTTTTTGATGCATGAGCTATTTTTTTGAGCAATTTGTGGCAAATGAAGGGAAATGTTATCTCACCTTTTAGATAGTAGCATTTTCAAATGCAAATTGTAGGGTTGTGTAGAAATTATGATGGGATCCCTTTGAAGATCCTGTCCAGGATTTCCAAACTCTCCACATTTGGCAAAAATCAGCTCAACAATATTAAACTTAGGAAGGGGGAGTCACAGATATGGAAACTATCAATTTTAGGATGCTTTAATTTGCACTCCTGTAGCAGAAACCAGCTAATTGAGATCTGAAACAAGAAACTTTTGGGTTCTTAGATACTGTCCAAAAGACAATGCTTTTAATGCTTTTGGAATGGAGAAAAAAGTTAAAAAAAAGGTTTTAACAAAATAAAGTATCATCCGTCACACATACATACCTAATTTTTCATTTGTTTTTCATGAGGTGTTTTTATGCAACTGTAATTGCACTGAAAAAATATGGGCTCATAAAGTACATGCGTCTCATAGTCCCCTTCCGCCTCTGCTCCTAAATATGGTGCCAGGAACCCATCCCCAGTTCTGCTTAACAGGCACAAATCTCAGTGAAAGTTTATAATGAATAAAAACAACAGTGGGAGCCCATCATAGAAACATATACTTTGACGGCTGATAAGGACCGCTTGGCCCACCTAGTCTGCCCATTTCCCCTCACTAATGGAAAGCTGCTGATCCTAGTTAACCAACAGCCTACTTTCTCCTACCCCCCTCTAGAATTGCCTTATGTCTATCTCGTGCATTCTTGAATTCCCCCACTGTTTTTGACCCCACACCCCCCCTCAGGAAGGCCATTCCATGCATTCACCACCCTCTCCATGAACAAATACTTCCTCATGCTGACCCTGAGCCATTCCCCCCTCTCTTCAAATTGTGCCCCCTTGTTCTTCCATATCTCTTTTTCTGAAATATGCTACCCTCCTGGACTTTGCTAATTCCCCTGAGATACTTGAAAGTTTCTATCATGTCCCCCCCCTCTCCTTCCTTTCCTTGAGGATATACCTGTTAAGTTCCTTTAGTCTCTTGTCATATGGCTTCTGGTGCAGACCCTGCACCATCTGAGTTGCCCTCCTCTGGACTGTATCCATTCTGTCTATGTCCTTGCAAAGATGGGGTCTCCACAACTGCATGCATTACTCCAGATGGGGTCTCACCAACTGTTTGTACAGAGGGATAACGACTTTTTGTTTTCTACTGGTGATGCCTCTCCCAATGCATCCCAGTATTCCACCAGCCCTCCTTACTGCCTTCTCACATTGCTTGCCTACTTTTAAGTCATCAGATATGACTACCCTGTGGCAGTGTCCCTTGTAGCCATGCTACCCTAAGAATACAAAATCTATGTTAGTCTGGAATGTTTGTGAGCGAATGATTGTTTTATGTTGTGAGTTTGTTTGTCCTGTTGCATATCGTAAGCAATGGACTGACCATCCATTTCATGCTATTGCAAATGTGCTGAGCTGCAATGTATTTCAAGGTACCCCCCCCCCCAATCTGTTTAAGGTAACTGATGCTGGGGATACATTCATAAAATAACAAACACTCCTTGGGGTGTCTTGCCTCAGAGTACCTGTTTGTTGTGGTACAAGGAGATAAAATAAGATTTATCTTTATTTTTGAGTAAGCGCTTGTGGCGCTTTTGGGTATAATTTGGACAAGTTAAAAGAAAAGGAGAACATTCCGTTTAACTAATGTTTTGGCAGCGCTTAGAAATGTGTATGCATTAGCCGTAAGGCTTCTTTGTTTACAGTCGGAGCGAGGCATTATGCTTCCTTCAAACCCTCGGTAAAGAAGTTAAAAGACTGCTTTTGTATGCAGAGGTAGAGAATAGAAGAATACATGACCTACCAGTATCATTTGGTGATATTTTAGTAATGAGCTGCTTCAATATAGTAGTTCTCCCATTTCCTGCTTGAAGGTGTGCAGCCGTACTGGTCCTGCTGTGTAGTTTTGTAGGACGGAGTTAGTATATTAACATGGGGTTTCAGGGCTCCATAGGCTCAGAAATTATAACACAATGTTTGTTAGCCTAATTTCAGTAGCTGTGTTTTATTTTGTTTAAATACATTCTCCGAGAGGAATGCCACAGTACCGCCTCAGCAATCCCTCTCTTTAAAGCCGGCCAGCCTCATTCATTCTATATTTATGAAGGAAGGCTGGGGGTGGTGCTTCGTAGCGTTCTGATAGTGTTATATGGGGATTTATTTTGTATCTGGAAATGCTTTTGCTGTTATACTAATTAAGCAATGTTAAGATAATGTGACATATTAAAAACATTTGTAAAAAGTGAACATTTAGATACAAGATATCAGAGTTCAGTTTGATTGACAGATGGGCAGACCAATCTGTAAGTACAGCCCCCTATATATACCTGTTCATGAACAGTACTAGATCAGATAGGAGATTGGTGTTGAGCTAAGAACAAACACCTCAGGAGTTTAGTTTCTACTACACCTATATGTGTCAGTATGGAATGATGAAATGTTAATACCTGTTGTTTATTTTCTGGAATCCTCTTTATATTTATTATTTTGATGTACAGTTCGCTTTAATTTGTTCTGAAGCAAATTAAATATATCTGCAGGAAGACTGCATCTCTACAGTTGATGTGTTGGTGTCCATCTGTTAATCTACAGCCTTTCACATGCCCCAAGGTCCCTTTCCAGTTTTCTTATTGTTAGTACCTCCCTCCCCCATTGTGTACTAGTCTCCTCGGTTTTTGTTTTTCAGGTGCGTTACTTTGTACTTCTTTGCATTGAATCTAAGCTGCCATACTTTTGACCATTCCTCCAACCTTGCCAAATCCCATCTTATCCTTTCTACCCCCCCCCCATATTTGGAGTAGACTTTGTTTATGATTACCCTCTATGTCCTATTGTCCAGCCAATTTTTTTAGCCAGGTTACCACCCTGGGACCCACTCCCAGGCTGGCTAACTTGTTTATTAATCTTTTGTATGGGACTGTGTCAAATGCTTTGCTAAAGTTAAGGTAAGCCACGTCCACAACCCCTCCCTGGTCTACTACTTTGGTCACCCAGTCAAAGAAATCTATTAGATTTGTCTGATATGACCTTCCTACTGTGAATCCATGCTACCTTGGGTCCTGTGCTCCACTGGCCTCTAGATACTCAACAATTCTTTCTTTCAGAAGTGATTCCATCATTTTACCTACCACTGAGGTCAAACTAACAGGTCTGTAGTTTCCTACCTCTGTCTTGCTCCCACTTTTGTGAAGGAGAATCTCATCCACCATCCTCCAGTCCTCAGGTACCACGCCATCCTCCCATAATTTGTTAAAAAGGGTAGTCGGTGGTGTCACTAGTTCTCCCCTTAGTTCTTTTAGAGTTCTGGGGTGAATCCCATCCGTCTCCATTGCTTTGTCCACCTTCAATTTTAAGAGTTCATTCAGGACTCTTCCTTCTATGAATGAACTGTATCGACCCCTATACAGAGTGCTTCTATGGTTTGGTTTAGGTACCTCTGCCTGTCCCTCTTCTTTTGTGAATAATGAGCAGAAGTATTCGTTCAGCATCCCTGCTTTTTTACTGTCACCCTCTGCCCACCCACCTTCCATTTATTAAGCCTCACTATCCCTCCCTTGGTCTTCCTTCGCTCCCTAATGTACCCATAAAAAGTTTTATCCCCTTCTTAACTGAGTTGACTATCTTTTCCTTGGTTTGGGCCTTTGCTATTTTGACTGCCTTCCTCTCTTCCTTCTGCTTTAACTGGTACAGTTCTATGTCCTGCTCCTTTTGTGTTTCCTTATACTTCCTGAATGCTATCCTTTACTCCCTAACCTTCCCTGTCACCTCTTTTGAGAACCATAGTGTTTTTTTTCCTTCATTTCGTTTTTTTTATTTGCTTCACACAATGGCTTGTTGCCTCTGTGATGGCAGTTTTGATTTTTTCCCATTGTTCCTTCACCCCCTCCTTCTTGCCTATTTGCTAGTGCTTTTCTGAGGTACTCTCCCATTTTGCCAAAATCAGCTCTCCTAAAATCCAATACCCTCACTTTTGTATGGCTTGACTCTATGGCTGTGTTTATCATGAACCACACTGTTTGGTGGTTGCTTGTTCCCAGATGGCTACCCACTTCTAAATCTGAGATCCTCTCTCTCTCTCTTTCCCCGTTTGAGAGTACCAGGTCTAAGATTGCTCCCTCCTGAGTGGGTTCCAACACTAGCAGTCTGAGTCGTGCCCCCTGTAGGGCATCGAGAATGATCCTGCTCTTGGATATGACTGCATCAAAGGTGCTCCAGTTTACATCTGGCATATTCAGGTCCCTCATCAACAATATCTCCCCTTTTTCTACCATTCTAAGGATGCCTTTTATCATTTCCTTGTCCATTTCCTTCCCCTGAGACAGGGGTCTGTTTACAACCCCAGTGCAGATTGTTGTGCATTTCCTTTCACCAGGGTGACCCACAGTGCCTCCTCTCTTCCCTATTTACCCTTTAGTTATGTTGCTTTGATCCCTTCCCTTATGTAGAGAGCTACTCCTCCTCCTCTTCTTTTACCCTCCCTGTCCTTCCTGTAGAATGTGTACCCTAGTATGTTAACATCCCAATACCATGTTTCTGTGACAGCCACAATATCCAGGCATCCCTGTTCCATCAAGGCCACTAGTTCAGGCAGCTTGTTACCCAGACTACAGGCATTAGTACTCATTGACCTCTATTTTTTGATGGCCTTACCCTTTTTAGCCCCATCCCCGCCCTTACTGCCGTTGCCTTTTTCTCCATGTATCCCTGTCCTGCTCCCTATCAACTTCTCTTCCTTGGTGTTTACCTTGCTAACTACTCTGTGGGGAAGAGGTGGAACTGGGATTTCCCTGCTCCTTTTCAGTGCCTCCCCCTATACTAGATTAAATGCTTGCCAATGAAGCATTTATACCTATCACCTGGGATCCTGGTTCCCCTCCCAGACAGATGCAGACCATCATGCCAGTATAGGCCTGTATCCCTGCAGGTGGAACCCCAGTCCCTAATGAAGCCAAAACCCTGAGCTCAGCACCAGTTTTTTAACCATTCATTGAATCCTGTGGTGCAGAGTACCCTAGCCTCACCCCTGCCAAAGACAGGCAGCACCTCTGAGAAGATTACCCTGCGTGCTACTTGTCTAAGGTCCTTCTCCAACTCCACAAACTCCTCCTGCACTGCTCTGATCCCATTCCCAGCTATGTCATTTGTCCCTAGGTGGACAATGATGCCCAGTTCCCTCTCCCATGCTGCTGCTCCCATGATCCGGAGGGAAAGGAAGCTGTTGCTGGTAAACAGTGGCTAATTCCCATATTTGTAACACCAGGAGATCATCCCCAGCATTGCAAAAAAAACAAGTGCAGCCACCAGGGGCCTTTCCCTTTGGTGTGCTTTTGCCATCTCCTGATTCCAACACTTGGAGCCTATCTCACTGTTGGGAAGAGTCTTCTTTATATAGCAAAAAATAGCTGTTTCACCCTCCCTCAGCCCACCAGGTCCTTACCTTCCGTCCTGTCTTCTTGACAGTGGCACTGGGAGCCCATCCAGTGCCACTGAATACCTTTATAGCCACCTTTTCCAGACTGACACAAGAAGAGATGTTGAAGTTTAAAAACTACATTGGGAAGTTTCACAGAATCACAGAAATCAGAAGGCAGAAAAGGACCTCAATGGCCCATTGAGTCTTCCCTTTTCCCACTCTCCTACTCCTCTCCACTCTTATGGGCCCTCCTCTTCCCCTCACTTCTCAATCCCAAATGTCTGTCCCATGCCCTCTTAAATCCCTCCACCGTTTTGGCCTCCACCATCTCCTCTGGTACTTTATTCCAGACCTCCACCACTCTCCCCATGAAGAATCACCCCCCTCACATTGCTTCTATATCTTCCACCTTACAATCTTAGGCTATGCCTTATAGTTTTATCCCCCTCCTTCCTTCTGAACAAGCTCCCCTCTTTCACCTTATTGATATCCTTCAGATATTTAAAAGTTTCAATCATGTCCCCCCTCTCCCTTCTAGTCTTAAATGGGTACAGATCCAATTCCCTACACCTTTTTTCATATGGTTTCCCCTGCATACCATGCACCAACTTGGTTGCTCTTCTCTGAACCTCTTCCATTCCATCAATGTCCTTGCGTAGGTGCGGTCTCCACAACTGGACCCCATACTCCAGGTGTGGTCTCACCATGGCCTTTTAAAGAGGCATCAGCACCTCCCTCCTTCTGCTAGTTATGCCCCTCCCAATGCATGCCAACATTCCATTTGCCTTTCTTACTGCCTTGCTACACTGGCTACCCACTTTAAGGTTGCTTGATACTATAATCCCAGATCCCTTTCCTGCTCTGTTTTTTGATTTCCTCCCCTCCTTGAGTGTAATCTGTTTGCGGATTTTTGTGCCCCAGATGCATCACAGCACACTTTTGGCATTGAATTTTAGTTGCCAAGTTTCTGACCACCCCTCTGGAGTCCTCAGGACATGCTTCATGGCCTCCCCGCCCCGGGGAGTCCACCCTATTGCAGATTTTCATGTCATCTGCAAATAGGCACACTCTTCCCTCCAGACCTTCTGCTATATCACTGAAGTATATATTAGCAAGCATTTGTCAATGCCGAATGTTTGCTTGCTGGCATTGGCAGTGGTAGTGTAGAAGTTACAGAGCTGCGTAATAGGAATGGCAGTGAAGTATTGAACTGAAGCCAACCCCACCACCACCCTGCAGAGAGTGACAGGCATTGGGGTGTGCGTTTGGGTTGTCAGGCATAACGGCCACGCCATTACAACACACCCCAACCTGCAGACACTGACAAGTGTCGCGGTGTTCCTTGGGGTCTTTGGCCCTTATGCGCACCCCATTTCATTAGGAAATATGGTGAGATGGATGCGATATAGGAGAATGGGGTGAAGTTTGGGGCCGAAGAGTCCAAGGCATACCTCGATGCCTCTCACTGACTGCAGGGTGTGGAATGGTATGAGCATCACAGACAAGAATCCCAAGTCACACCCCTGATGCCTGTCATTCTCTACAGGGTTGGGCGTTATAGTTGGAAACCCTAATACCTCAGGCATTCGTTGGTATTTTCACTCCAAATCTTTAACATGTTTATTTTGTGACCCCACCTCATGAACAGGGGGAACATCAGTTTGTTAGCCGAAAGCTGCTTATTTATTTATTTATTTATTTATTTATTTTTGTTGTTGACTGGGTAAGTGCGCTGGACAAATCCTGCCTATTTTCAGGCACGACCCGGGGGAGGGGGATACAGATGAATGCCAACTGACCTTGAGCCAGATTAAGCTGTTGGTGGTATTTTTGAGGGAAATTTGGCCAGGACACCGGGGAAATTCCCCTGCTCTTTTCGATAAGTGCCATGGGATCTTTAACATCCACCTGAACTACCACCAATCCAAGCAGATGGGACCTCGGTTTAACGTCTCATCCGAAAGATGGTGCACAGTGACTACGGCATTTAGCACCACAGGTGCAAAAACATTCCGAACAGGATGTAAAAAATGACAGCTGTACTGTTCATGGGGAGGTGTAAAAAATGGCAATGTTGCAAATCTGTAATAAAAATATTTAAAAAAATGGTGAAGTCACAAGCGTACATAGAAACTGTGCAACGCACACCCGTAATATTATTAGGTTGGGGTTTTTTACAGCAGATTGTCAACTCAGGCATTTTGGTGCCTCCGATCATGAACAGTGTCACTATGTGTTTTTCTTTATCTGTGCCGAACAATAATTTCCCACAGCAACCACGCATCTCGCGCTGAAACTGTGAAACACACTTCAGCCATGTTGTGAAAATGACAGCTGTACTGTTCATAAGGAAGTGTGGAAAAATGTCACTGGTGAAAATCTGGACTTAAAATATTACAAAGTCATGAAGTAACGAGGGTGCGTGGAAACTGCGCAATGCTCACTCGTATCACAGTCATTTTATGGACTTTTGTCACCAAATTTTCAACAAAGCCATTTTAAGACCTCTGCTCATGAACAGTATAACTGTGATTTTCTTAATCTGTCCTAAACATTGCTTTCGCACACCAACAGCACCATTGTGCGCTACATGTGCAAAAACACATTTTGGGCTACATATGAAAAATTACAGCCGTACTGTTCATAAGGAAGTGTAATAAAATGGCAATGTTGAAAATCTGGAGTGAAAATATTAAAAATTTGCGAACTTACAAGCATGCGTAGGAACTGAACAACGCACGCTCGTAAAACAGTCATTTTTTGGAATGTTTTCACCAAATTTTCAACATAGCCATTTTAAGACCTTTGCTGATGAACAGTGTCACTGTGATTTTCTTAATTTATCCCATACATTGATTTTGCACACCGACTGCGCCATTGTGCGCTACATGGGCGGAAACACATTTTGGGTGAGATGTGAAAAATGACAGCTGTACTACTCATAAGAAGGTGTGGTAAAATGGCAATGTTGAAAATCTGGAGTGAAAATATTGAAAATTTGCGAACTTACGAGCCTGCGTAGGAACTGCACAATGCACACTCGCAAAACAGTCATTTTTTTGAATTTTGGCACCAAATTTTCAACATGGGGTTTTTGGGACTCCTTCTCATGAATGATGTTACTGTTATGGTGTTATTCAGGCCCGAAGGGTGATTTCATGCAGTGACTGTGAAATTACCCTTCGGGCCCGAATAACGCCATGACAGTGACATCAATCATGAGAAGGGGTCCCAAAAATCCCATGTTGAAAATTTGGTGCAAAAATTCCAAAAAATGCCTGAGATATGCAACAAAGTTGAAACCCCCCTATCTAGCCCATTATACAGCTTACCGGCATTTCCTCAGTTTGCGGTCGGCTTTGATGAGTGCAGACGTGTTCCCGTCCATCAAGATCATCTCGCCCGAGCTCCAGAGGTAAGTATGGGGTGAGAGGTGTGGGAGGCTGGAGTGCGCACTGGGTGGGTGCGGGTTGTGGGAGGGGCCAGGGAGACTCGGTGGGACCGTTTTTTCTTTACAGGTAAAAAAAGCAGCGGCGTGGGGCGTTGCCAGCGCTGGGGTGGGCACCAGCGTGGCACAGAAGACTTGGGGGCGTTCAGCCGATGGGGGATTGGGCACCTCCATCGGCCCAAGAATCGCTGCCACTGCTGGGGTGGGCTCCCAGCATGGCATACTGCTGGGGGTTAGGACAGTGGAGCCGGACGGGGATTGGGCACCCCGTCGGCTATATCATGGTTGCCATGCTGGGGTGGGCACCAGCATGGCATTTCGGAAGCTTTGGGGGAGGCAGGGGAACACAGCTCAGCCGATGGGGATTGGTCACCCCGCCGGCTATACAGTCGTGGCGCATGGGGAGGGGGGCGCGTGACGCCTGGTGGGCTGCTGGGGGCGGCGAGAGCAGCCGATATCTTATCTCTGCTCACCTGGCGTAGCTCCCCCTTTCAACTGTATGCCACTGCATTTTGGAGCTTGTCATAGACAGCTCCAGCATGCATTGGCTTACAGGGGCCACACCTGCCAACCCACTGACTGAATTGGAGAAGGAGGTGACACACCTCCGAAATCTCCGATGATGGCACTATGTTTCTTGCACATACGTGCAAGCAAACATAAAAAGGAGGGGTCCCAGCACCGACCCCTGGGGCACCCCACTTGTTACCACCCTCACCATGGAATGTACCACATTTACCACCACTCTCTGACTTCTGCATACCAACCAGTTTTCCACCCACCTAGTTATTTTCTGTCCCAGCTCTACACCCCTAAGCTTTCCAGTTTATTTTCTAGCCTTCTGTGAGAGACGATGTAGAAGGCCTTACTGAAGTCCAGATAGACCACGTCCACAGCCCCCCCACCCCCGGTCAGCCACCTGCTTCACCCAATTGAAGAACTCTTTCAGGTTCATTTGGCAGGACCTCCCATTTGTGAATCCATGCTATCTTTCGCCCTGCAGTCCGCTGTCCACCAGGTAGTCCACCACCCTTTCTTTATTAGGGCCTCCATCACCTTGCCCACCACCGAGGTGAAGCTAACAGGGCAATAATTTAACATATGTGCTTTCTCAAAGTCCCCTTCCAGTTGTACTCCACCCTCCCCCAGCAACCTTACTATCCCCTGCCTTGCCTTCCTTTTTTCCCCCACATTCCTAAAAAAAGTGTTATCCTCCCTTTCGGCCCACTTAGCTATTTTCTCCTCAGTATTTGCTTTAGTCCTCCTTATCTTCTCCCCTGCCACCTTCTTCTTTTCTCTATAAGCCTCCCTGTCCTCCTCCCTTTGTGTCTTCTTATATTCCCTGAAAGCTCTTTTCCTTTCCCTGACCACCCCTGCCACTTCCCTTGTAAACCAGAGCAATCTCCTCCTTTTTTTGTTCTTCCTCACCTTTTTAATGCAAATTTCAGTGGCCTTCAATACCCCTCCTTTGATAGCTCCCCATAGCTCCACAACATCCCCTATATTCCCCTTCCCTGCCATTTCTTCCTCAAATATCTTCCTCATTTTGTCAAAGTTCATCTTTCTGAAGTCCATCACCCTTGTTCTAGTCTGTTTTGTCTCCCTCAAATTTTTACCCTGAACCTCACAGTCCTGTGATCACTAGTACCTAGTCCGTCACCCACCACCACCTCTTCCACACTCTCCCCATTTGTGAGGACCATGTCCAGCAGGTTATCTCCCCTAGAGGGCTTCCTGACCAGCTGCAGCATGCATATCCCTTGTAGTGCCTCTAGGATCCCCCTGCTTCTAGCTGATACCACAGCCGGTATCCCCCAGTCCACATCGGAGAGGTTTAGGTCCCCCACTAACAGAAGCTCCCCCTTGAGAGCCATCTTTGTAACTGCCTGTATTAGCTGTCTATCCCCTTCCTCTCCCTGCATTGGAGGTCTGCTGACTACCCCTATCCTCAATGATTCTCCAGTCTGTTTGTCAAGCATGATCCACAGGACCTCTGCCTCCCCTACCTCCTTTTGCCCTTCTGTTGCTCTAATGTCATCTTTTATGTATAATGCCACCCCACCCTTCCTTACCGACTCTGTCCTTCCTAAATGATCTGTAACCTAGGATAACTGTCTCCCAGGCATGATGTTCTGTCTACCAAGTCTCACTTATCGCTACTATGTCCAGTCCCTCATCCACCATGATGGCCTCCAAGTCCACCATTTTGTTTCCCAAACTCCTGGTGTTGGCTGATAATCCCTTCCACCAGGCCCCCCTTCCCTCACTGCTCTCCCCTACTAACCCTTGCTTGTTCTTGCTTCCTACCAGTGTTTTTTCTCCATCCTGGGGGGGGGGGGACTGAGAGCCTCCCATCATTCCTGCCACTTGGAGTGGCCCCTTCCTTGAAATCAGTTAAAATTTTCTTTTCTTTCGAAAAGTCCCCTAACTTTCTCTTTAGCACTGCTTGTTCCTCCCTGCTCAGGTGAAGCCTGTCCAGGCAAATAGGCTCTCATCCTCCCATGTATTTACGCCAGATAAAGTACTGCTTTTCCCATCAAAGTATACATGTAGTGGAAACTGTGCCAGCAAGTTTGCCAGTGACATTGCCACTATGTGTAGACTTGATAGGCAAACATAGCACTTCACCAGGCAGAACTATGCAAAGTGGCAAAGTGCACAGTTGATGCTGAATGTAGGAACTTCGCAATGGTGAAGTTACCCACTTAACACCAACTTCAACAGCGAAGTTTAAATTAGCCACTTCTCTAGTAACATAGAAACATAGAAACATAGATTTCTGGCAGATAAGGACCGCAAAGCCCATCCAGTCTGCCATTTCTTTTTCTAACTTATGAATGTGCCATTGGCCTTTGCTCTGTCAATGGCCTATTTATTCATACTCATCTGTATTGCTCCCTTATGCCTATTCCATGCCTGTTTGAAGCCCTGCACTGTACTCATATCCACCACTTCCTGAGGTAGGCCATTCCATGCATCCACCACCCTTTCTGTGAAAAAAACTTCCTCGCATTACCCCTTAATCTGCCTCCCTCTAATCTCATGCTCTGTCCTCTTGTCCTGCTATTTTTCTTATATTGAAACATGTTAGACTCTTTCACCTTGTTAATGCTCTTAAGGTGTTTGAATGTTTCAATCATATCTCTTCTCTCCCTCCTTTGCTCTAGGGTATGCATATTGAGCTCAGTTAATCTGTCCCATTTTTTCTGATGCAGTCCCTGCAACATTTTGGTTGCCCTTCTCTGGACTGCCTCAATTTGGTTAATGTCCTTGTGAAGGGGTGGCCTCCAATACTGCACGCAGTGCTCCAGATGGGGCCTAACCAGTGTCTTGTAAACAGGGATTATTACCTCCCTCTTCTGACTTGTGATACCCCTACTAATACACCCCAACATCCCTCTAGCCTTACCTACCGCTTTAGTGGTCTACTTGGATGATTTCAGGTCATCGGTGATGATGGCGTCCAAGTCTCTTTCTTCCCTTGTGACTGCCAGCATCTCCCCTCCTAGCCTATAGGTGGCTTCAGGGTTTCTCTTCCCTATGTGCATGATCTTGCACTTCTTTGCATTAAACCCCAGTTGCCACTCTTCTGACCATTTTGCTAGTTTATCCAGATCTCTTCTCATTCTGCCCACCCCATCTGGATCATCTACTCTGTTGCAGATCTTGGTGTTATCTGCAAAGAGACAAACCTTACCCTGCAGTCCATCTGCAATGTCACTGATCAAGATATTGAAGAGTACTGGCCCCAGGACTGATCTGTGGGGTACACCACTTGTGACTTGCATCTCTTCTGACTGTATACTGTTTACCACCACTCTCTGTTTTCTGCCCGTCAACCAGTTTGCCACCCAGTTGACCAACGTCTGACCCACCCCGAGCCTACCCAGCTTATTAATCAATCTTCTATGTGGAACAGTATCGAAAGTTTTGCTGAAGTCAAGGTAGGCAACATCAACTGCTCCCCCTTGGTCCACCACTCTGGTTACCCAGTCAAAGAAATCTATGAGATCAGTCTGACAGGACCTTCCTTTTGTAAACCCATGCTGTCTTGGATCCTATGCTCCTATGGATTCCAGGTGTTGCACTATCCTTTTCTTAAGGAGTGTCTCCATAATCTTGCCCACTACAAACCCTCCACTCACTACCTTGGTAGATCACCATCTGAATTGCATTTATTCAAACCACAATAATCCAGTAGACAATGGGCTCAATTTTCAAAGCCTCTGAGACTGCCACAAGCCCCAGGTGCACCGATCATATGGCACATAGGGCTTGTGGAAGTCTCCTGGCTGACAATTGGGATTTTCCCTCCCCTTCACCAAATGACACAGGTTAGACCAGCTTCCCCCACTCTAACGTGTGGCATTCAGTGGACCATTTTTACTGGGCTTGTGCCAAATATGTGGTGCAAGCTGTCGTAAAGTGAGGAAAGTGTCACAAGTGCACCTGAAAATATAAAATCAGGTGCAGTTGTGGCAAAGCTGATTGGCACAGCTGTGCCAAACAAATGGGTTTGATGCAGGGCTTGATGCAAGTCCTGCACCCTTTGAAAATCCAACCTAGTATATCTGTTTCATTATTATGTTTGCTTGCACGCATTTGCAAGAAACATAGTGCCATCATCCGAGTTTTCGGAGGTGTGTCACCCCCTCTTCCAATTCAGTCAGTGTGTTGGCAGGTGCGGCCCCAGTCCGCCAATGCATGCTGGAGCTGTCTATGACAGCTCCAAAATGCAGTGGCATACAGTTGAAAGGGGGAGCTATGCTTCAGTGAGCAGTGATCAGATATCGCCTGCTCATGCGCAGCTCCCCCTACACACACACAAACACACGCACGCATACTGCATGCTGCCCCCCCAAGCACAGTTACATAGGCCACGCTGGGTGCCCACCCCAGTGTGGCTGCACATTGTATAGCCGACAGGGGTGCCCAATCCCCCGACGGCTCCACTGTCCCCCCGCCCAGTACAGGGTGCCATGCTGGGAACCCATCCCAGCGTGGCAACGAATGCTATTGCCGACGGGGGTGCCCAATCCCCCGTCGGCTCCAGGACCCCCCAGCTGTCCTTGTGCCATGCTGGGAGCCCACCCCAGTGTGGCAAACGTCCCGTGTCATCACCTAAACAAAAAAAAACACCTGTAACCTAAAACGGTCCTCGCAGTCTCTGCCCACCCACAACCACCCACTGCACACCCTTCCTCCCCACACCCACACCCCAAACTTACCTCCGGACTCCGGCGCGACGATCTTCGGTGGACTGGGAACACGTCTGCACTCTTCAAAGCCGACCGCGAACTGAGGAAATGCCGGTAAGCTGTATAATGCAATAGATAGGGTTTTTTCAACTTTGTTGCATATCTCAGGCATTTTTTGGAATTTTTGCACCAAATTTTCAATATGTGGTTTTTGGGACCCCTTCTCATGAATGCTGTCACTGTCATGGCGTTATCTGGGCCCGAAGAGTGATTTCGCAGTCACTGCACGAAATCACCTTTCAGGACTGATTAACGAAACGACACTGGCAGTGATCATAAGGTGGGCTCTCAAGAAGCCTATTTTGAAAATTTGGTGCAAAAATTCCAAAAAATGACTGTTTGATGAGCATGCGTTGCGCAGTTCCTATGTACGCTCGTAAGTTTGTGAATTTTCAATATTTTCACTCCAGATTTTCAACATTGCCATTTTACCATACCTTCTTATGAGTAGTATAGCTGTCATTTTTCACATCTCACCCAAAATGTGTTTTTTGCCCATGTAGCGCACAATGGCGCAGTCGGTGTGTGAAATCAATGTATGGGACAAACTAAGAAAATCACAGTGACACTGTTCATGAGCAGAGGTCTTAAAATGGCTATGTTGAAAATTTGGTGAAAAAATGACTGTTTTATGAGTGTGCGTTGCGCAGTTCCTATGCACGCTCGTAAGTTTGCGAATATTCAATATTTTCACTCCAGATTTTCAACATTGCTATTTTATTACACTTTCTTATGAGCAGTACAGCTGTCATTTGTCACATCTTGCCCAAAACATGTTTCCGTCCATGTAGTGCACAATGGCGCAGTCGGTGTGCGTAATCAATGTACGGGACACAGTAAGAAAATCTCAGTGACACTGTTCATGAGCAGAGGTCTTAAAATGGCTATGTTGAAAATTTGGTGCAAAATTCCAAAAATGACTGTTTTATGAGCATGCTACTGAAGAGTTCCTACGTGACGTCAGAAGTTCGCGAATTTTCAATATTTTCACTCCAGATTTTCAACATTGCCATTTTACCACACCTTCTTATGAGTAGTATAGCTGTCATTTTCACATCTCACCCAAAATGTGTTTTTGCCCATGTAGCGCACAATGGCGCAGTCGGTGTATCAAAATCAATGTATGGGACAACTAAGAAAATCACAGTGACACTGTTCATGAGCAGAGGTCTTAAAATGGCTATGTTGAAAATTTGGTGAAAAAATGACTGTTTTATGAGTGTGCATTGCGCAGTTCCTATGCACGCTCGTAAGTTTGTGAATATTCAATATTTTCACTCCAGATTTTCAACATTGCTATTTTATTACACTTTCTTATGAGCAGTACAGCTGTCATTTGTCACATCTTGCCCAAAACATGTTTCCGTCCATGTAGTGCACAATGGCGCAGTCGGTGTGCGTAATCAATGTACGGGACACATTAAGAAAATCTCAGTGACACTGTTCATGAGCAGAGGTCTTAAAATGGCTATGTTGAAAATTTGGTGAAAAATTCCTAAAAATGACTGTTTTAAGAGGCGCGCGTTGCACAGTTCCTATGCACGCTCGTAAGTTTGCGAATTCTCAATATTTTCACTCCAGATTTTCAACATTGCCATTTTATTACACTTTCTTATGAACAGTACAGCTGCCATTTTTCACATGTTGTCAAAAATGTGTTTTTGCACATGTAGCGCACAATGGTGCAGTCGGTGTGCGAAACCAATGTTTGGGACAGATTAAGAAAATCACAGTTACACTGTTCATGAGCAGAGGTCATAAAATGGCTATGTTGAAAATTTGGTGACAAAAGTCCATAAACTGACTGTGATACGAGTGAGCATTGCGCAGTTTCCACGCACCCTCGTAAGTTCATGACTTTGTAATATTTTCAATCCAGATTTTCACCAGTGGCATTTTTCCACACTTCCTTATGAACAGTACAGCTGTCATTTTTCACAACATGGCTGAAATGTGTTTTCACACTTTCAGCACAGAGATGTGTGGTCGCTGTGGGAAATCATTGTTCAGGACAGATAAAGAAAATCACAGTGACACTGTTCATGGTCCCAAAATGCCTGTGTTGACAATCTGCTGTAAAAAAATCCCCAAACTAATTACATTACGGGTGTGCGTTGCACAGTTTCTATGCACGCTCGTGACTTCACCATTTTTTTAAATATTTTAACTGCACATTTGCACATTGCCATTTTTTACACCTCCCCATGAACAGTACAGCTGTCATTTTTTACATTTTGTTCGGAATGTTTTTGCACCTGTGGTGCTAAATGCCATAGTCGCTGTGCATAAGCAGCTTTCGGTTAACAAACTGATATTGCCACTGTTCATGAGGTGGGGTCACAAAAAAAACATGTTGAAAATTTGGAGTGAAAATACCAACGAATGCCTGAGGTATTAGGGTTTCCAACCATAACGTCCAACCCTGTAGAGAATGACAGGTATCAGGGATGTGACTTGGGATTCTTGCCTGTAATGCTCATACCATTTCGCACCCTGCAGCCAGTGACAGGCATCGAGGCATGCCTTGGACTTTTCGGCCCCAAAGTTCACCCCATTCTCCTATACCGCACCCATCTCACCGTATTTCCTGATGGAATGGGGTGCGCATAAGGGCCAAAGACCCCAAGGCACATCGTGACACTTGTCAGTGTCTGCAGGGTAGGGTGTGGTGAAATGGCATGGTCGTTATGCCTGACGACCCAAAGACACATCCCAATGCCTGTCAGTCTCTGCAGGGTGGTGCTGGGGTTGGCTTCAGTTCAATACTTCGCTGACATTCTTATTATGCAGCTCTGTAACTTCTACACTACCAATGCCAATGCCAGCAAGCAAACATTCGGCATTAACAAATGCTCGGTGCTGGCCACTATATTGAAACAGATGTATTTTCACCTATTTCGTTGTTGTGGTTTGTGCAAATGTAATTCAATAAGTGAGAAATGGGGTGCAATTGGACGCCAGGGACAGCCTGGCATTGGAATAGGGCAAGGGAGGAGTTGCCACTGGACATCAGGGTTTGAGTGGCATGAGACTTGGTAAAGGGGGCGGAATTGGACACCAGAGACTGCTTGGTTTCGGGGCAGGATAACGGATGGAGTGCCCCGTGGTAAAAGATGGGGTACCACTGTATGCCTATGACTATTTGACATTGGCTAGAGTGAGGGGGCATGGACCTCTACAACTGTTTGGTATGGGACTGTGCTGGAATGGGGAGACCACTGGCCACAAGGGACAGCTTAGTACTTAAACTACTGATGATGCTGGCCTTACAAATTAACATGCTTTTGCTATTAAATATCCTTTTCAAAAGTCCTGACACTGGTTGCAAGAAACTATGTTTTGGCATCAGTAAGGTTTGAAATGTTGTCATAAAAATAGGGAAATGTGAAGTTAAGGTAAATAAAGTTCCCTGAATCTTTATGATTGTGTGGAGTAGTTTTGAGTTTGGATGAGTGATTAAAGCATTGGCAATATGCTATATTCAGCACCCTCTCTAAAGTCATTGGTTTATGAGTACATTTCTTTGCCATGAAAGACAGCACCTAAGTTAGGATAATGCCAACCTTACATCAAAGTTATTTTTGAAACCCCAAGGAACACCAGACCACCACACAATCACTACAATTCAGAGAACTTTTTACACTGACACCACATTTCTTTACAACTGTGACTTTGTGCTTCATCTCTAACTGACATCATAGTAGAGTAGACAGCTATGAACATGGAGATGCCACGTCTAATTCTGACCACACTTACTGGCTCACTGTGTGACCCTGGGCAAGTCAGATGGCCTCCTCTGTTCTTCCGCCTTTGCAGCTATGAAATCACATTGTAGCAGGATTCACACACAAGCAAGAAACTGTATCTTTGAGCTGGGATATCCCAGGTAAATAAGTGTGTCCCTCCAATGAATTTCAGAAAATTTTAAAAATCTATTGTGGAAATGTATTCTCAGGGTGGCAATATAAGTGTATTTTTTTCATTTTGCCCCCCCCCTCCAAATTTTATCCTGCATGTGCCAGTAGATGCTGAGGGTAATCTCTCAATTTCTTTCTTACAGAATTTTATCCCACCACCATAACCTTCACCCAAATGTACCTCAGCCTCTCACCTGACAACCGCTTTACACAGAATTCTAGTTATAACAAGCATACATCAATGCCGAATGTTTGCTTGCTGGCATTGGCATTGGTAGTGTAGAAGTTATAGAGCTGCATAATAGAAATGGCAGTGAAGTATTGAACTGAAGCCAACCACACCACCACCCTGCAGAGAGTGACAGGCATTGGGGTGTGCCTTTGGGTCGTCAGGCATAACGACCACGCCATTTCACCACACCCTACCCTGCAGACACTGACAACTGTCACGGTGTGCCTTGGGGTCTTTGGGCCTTATGTGCATCCCATTCCATCAGGAAATATGGTGAGATGGGTGCGGTAAAGGAGAATGGGGTGAAGTTTAGGCCCGAGGAGTCCGAGGCACACCTTGATGCCTTTCACTGGCTGCAGGGTGTGGGTGGGGGTGGAATGGGATGAGCATTACAGGCAAGAATCGCAAGTCACACCCCTGATGCCTGTCATTCTCTACAGGGTGGGGCGTTATGGTTGGAAACCCTAACGCCTCAGGCATTCATTGGTATTTTCACTCCAAATTTTCAACATGGTTTTTATGTGACCCCCACCTCATGAACAGTGGCAATATCAGTTTGTTAGCTGAAAACTGCTTTTGCACAGCCACTACGGCATTTGGCACCACAGGTGCAAAAACACATTCCAAACAGGATGTGAAAAATGACAGCGGTACTGTTCATGGGGAGGTGTAAAAAATGGCAATGTTGAAAATCTGCAGTGAAAATATTAAAAACTGGTGAAGTCACTGAAGGCATGTGAGAAACTGTGCAACGACAACGTAATGTAACTAATTTGGGGATATTTTTACAGCAGATTGTTAACACAGGCATTTTGGGACCTCCCATTATGAACAGTTTTAGTGTGATTCTTCTTTATCTGTCCCGAGCAATGATTTCCCACAGCGACCACGCATTTCTGCGCTGAAAGTGTGAAAACACATTTCGGCCATGTTGTGGAAAATGACAGCTGTACTGTTCATAAGGAGGTGTGGAAAAATGCCACTGGTGAAAATCTGGACTGAAAATATTACAAATTCATGAACTTACGAGGGTGCATGGAAACTGCGCAATGCTCACTCGTAACACAGTCATTTTATGGAGTTTTGTCACCAAATTTTGAACATAGCCATTTTAAGACCTCTGATCATGACCAGTGTCACTGTGATTTTCTTAATCTGTCCCAAACATTGTTTTCACACACCAACTGTACCATTGTGCGCTACATGTGCGGAAACACATTTTAGGCGAGATGTGAAAAATGGTAGCTGTACTGCTCATAAGGAAGTGCGGTAAAATGGCACTGTTGAAAATCTGGTGTGCAAATATTACAAATTCGCAAACTTGCCGGCGTGCATAGGAACTCTGCAATGCGCGCTCATAAAACAGTCATTTTTAGGAATTTTTTCCCCAAATTTTCAACATAGCCATTTTAAGACCTCTGCTCATGAACAGTGTCACTGTGATTTTCTTAATGTGTCCCGTACATTGATTTCGCACACCGACTGTGCAATTGTGTGCTACATAGGCGGAAACACATTTTGGGCGAGATGTGAAAAATGACAGCTGTACTGCTTATAAGGAGGTGTGGTAAAATGGCAATGTTGAAAATCTGGAGTGAAAATATTGAAAATTAGCGAACTTACGAGCGTGCATAGGAACTGCACAATGCATGCTTGTAAAACAGTCATTTAAGGAATTTTTCCACCAAATTTTCAACATAGGCTTTTTGAGAGCCCACCTTATGAACACTGGCAGTGTCGTTTTGTTAATCAGTCCCGAAAGGTGATTTCGCGCAGTGACTGCGAAATCACCCTTCGGGCCTGATTAACACCATGTCAGTGACAGCATTCATGAGAAGGGGTCCCAAAAACCCCATATTGAAAATTTGGTGCAAAAATTCCAAAAAATGCCTGAGATATGCTGCAAAGTTGAAAAAACCCTATCTATTACATTATACATCTTACCGGCATTTCCTCAGTTCGCAGTTGGCTTTGAAGAGTGCAGACGTGTTCCTGGCCCACCGAAGATCATCGCGCCGGACTCCGGAGGTAAGTATGGGGTGAGGGGGTGTGGAGGAGGCAGGGTTCGTAGTGGTGGGCGCGGTGGGCTGGGAGAATGCCGAGGGAATGTTTTCTTTTTACAGTTTTTTTTTTTCCTCTAAGGAAGACGACTGAGACGCTTGCCACACTGAGGTGGGGTCCCAGCGTGGCAGCTGTAAGGCTGTTTGGGCGGCGTGGAGCCGACGGGGCATTAGGCACCCCAGTCGCCACAGTATGCGTGGGGATGCCAGAGCACGCAATGTGCTGCGGCGGCGTGTTGAAGTGGGGAGCTCTGCTCACTGAAGCAGAGCCTCCTTTCAACTGTATGCACTGCATTTTCAACTGCTGTCATAGACAGCTGGAGCAGTGATTGGAGCACTGCGACCATGCCTGCAAACACATTGACTGAACTGGAAGAGGCTGACACACCTCTGGAAAACTCGGATGATGGCACTATGTTTCTTGCACATGTGTGCAAGCAAACATAGCAAACATAAAAAGGTAACAAGGGAAACATGAAGAAGTAAAGAAGACTTCACTTGTACATAGGAAACACATGACTTTTGTCAAAGGGATTGTGATGACTTAATTTTCTTAACAAGAGGACGTTTGTTCACCTTCAACTTTATCGCTGATTATACAGCTGCAGCTGTGGCATAGGTCCAAGAATGCCAATGTCAATCATTCAAATGGTTGTGGTTTGTGTTAACCCCACTTTATTCTCCTGCCCCACTACCCTTGAAGATCCCACATGATAGTCAAATCTGCAGGGGTTCCCACTGAATGAGGAAAATAACCACCTCCACAATGTACCACAGGGGTGGTTGCAGAAGCAGAAATGAAGTCTCTCTCTCTCTCTCTCTTTCTCTCCCTCTCCCTCCCCCTCCCTCTCACTCTCTCTCCCTGACCAGGACATGCTTCTGGTGGTAGCATCCCCTGCCTGGGAATACATGACCGATCCATTGACACCTGGGCTCAGTCCTGAACCCGAGTTGCCTTGCATGGCAGCATTATGCCCTGCTAATGACAAATAAAAATATAAAACTATTTCCTGAAGTGAGCAGCAAGTGGTATTCTCCTTTATTTGAATATTTAAGCTCTCACTAACCTTTCATTACTCCAGCACTGTCCCCCTCTGCCTTGGCAATGTCCCTGCTCCATGCTCACTTCTCCACCACTTACCTGCAGTCGACATTATCCCCCTTCCCCATGGCTGAGTCCTCTGGCTAGCATCCCCCTCAGGAGACATTTCAGTGTAGCAGGCAGTTGAGAAGCTAAGACATGAGAGTATTAAGTGTCACCCAGTGCTCTGGGACTATTCTTTCTGTTAGTGTTCCCCACCTGTGGAATGCCAGCAAATTGGTGCCATTTGTGTTCACCCAGAGCATGCTGCTGGAGCTCCCCGAATGGATGCTTGCATTTAAGGGTGTAGCTACTGATACTCCAAGTAAGTCATGGCATACTAAGTTTATTAGCAGGGGATAGCAAACAAGCTGGCCAGCATTGCTCGACCCTCTCTTGTCCATCGTGTTTAAATTGCTTTGTTTAGTTTTGCAAGCTTTTTCTTTTCTTTTTCAGCTTTGTTTTGGGAGGGGAAGGTGGCAGAGTGGACCATGGACGTTAAAGCTGAAGGTTTCAATTAGGTCCGCATGGTCTGGCCGCACAGTGATTGGCTGTGGCATCTGGTAGGGGGTGTGGCAAGTCTGAGGCAGTGAGTTTAAATGACCCAGCAAAGTTAGAAGCCATACTATTAGTTTAATTGTACTGGGAGTGAGAGAAGCAGTAGAAAACTGAGGAGCAGCAGATGGAAGAACAGACTCAGAGCCAGATAAAAGAAAAAAGACTTCATGTGGAGTGACAAGTGGAGCGAATCTGCCTACCTGCAGGGGACAGAGAAGAAATTTCTGCCATGGTCTTGGACTCATGGTGCAGTCAGTGGTATCTACCAGTGGGTAGCAAGTACCACACTAGCAGCGCAGACAGACAGCAAGTCTAGTGTGGAAATCATCTGATTGGGGCTGGGAACCTTGGACTCGAGTCATGGGGTGGGGGGGTTAGCAGTGTGGCAGGTTGGTGTACAAATCTAAAATGCCTGGCTACACCCCTGCTTGCATTGTCACCTGTGGTCACCCAGTTGGATATAGCAGTGCAGCACCAGAAACCCTTCCCCACTGTGCAACCATTGTGACTCATGGTCCCCCCAACTAGCACTCAACTCCCCAAATGGGAACAAGTAGTATTTTTTATAACTACTAGTGCCATACTTGTGTTGTGGTCTAAGAGGCTGAACTTGTCATGTCTGATATGATTAATGAGACAACCCTTAACTCACTCATGAAAAGTGTGTTTCCATTTTGGGCTACAAGTCCTAGACCTAGAGCCCCAAAGGCATGTGCTGAGTTGTATAAAAAGAAGGCAGACTACAGCATGAGTTCAAAGCAGGGGTGGGGTATCCAAACATAAAACCACAGAGCAGATCTTTAGAAGGAGGTGCTAATGAACTGCTAAGGCCTCTGACTCCATCTGCTGTCACCAGTTGCTGGGATACCCTGGAGAGTTTTACTGAAACATATCGTCATCTGGATGGTGGCTCTGTGTCCCACAGGCTCACAGCTTTCAACATCTTTCCAGCTGTTGGGCTTGAACTTCAAGAAATACCATGCAGTCACCCAAATGGGAACAGTGCTTCTTGAAATCATAACAGTTGTACACAACTGCTTCAGAATCACTGTTCTGCATCAGTAGAACCCGATTAGTTACCCGACATTCCAAAACAAACTGAATTTCCAGCTTTTCTTCTTTCTTGCTAGTGATCTGTGTATGCAATTGTAACCCTTGCCATTTGCAATTCATTTTGTACTAATGCTATTCAGGATCTGTCATCATAATTCACTGCTGGAGACATCCCAGTACCAAAGCAAGACTGTGATGTTTTAGGCAGAGGATTACAACCTCAGCTCCAGATTAGCATCAGGCAAACATGAACTGAAGTACCCCCCCACAGTGGGGTATGATGTAGAGGGAGTACATACCCCAACATGTTAGGCATCAGGCAGCACAGCGAGGAGGAAGGGCCTGCCCTTGATGTGCTGGGGTCACTTTCCTGTTTTTGCTCCCTGATCCTCTGGAGGATCACAGGAGGGAGGGGATCCTGCACTGTGTCCAACAGATGACACACATAGGATGCAATGCTGAATTCACATGCATATGTAAAAACAAAATGAACTGAAGTCCTAACACACAGCACAGCTTATTTCTGTGCACAAGAGACCCCACTGGAGCCCCAGCTTTTTTGCACCTGTAGCTTTCTGGTGCTCTGTCTGCCCTGATGTACTGGGTTACTTTCCTGTTTTTGCTGCGTGAATCCTTGGGAGGATTCTGGGTCATTAGCTGGTGTAACCCCCCATGGTGCTTTGCTGCACTGCCACCTGTGGTCACCCAGGTAGTAGTAGTGCAGAGGAGATGACTTCATTCCCTTCTCAGAGCAGGGAAGCTTCCACTGAGACACTTAGTCCTCTTCTCCTTTGCCAGCCCCCCATGCCTGAGCTTCTTCTCAAACCTGGGTCTCTGGCATCACAGGTGGTAGCCCCACAGTTGTGCCAACAGGCAAGCTATTGTATCCTAATTATGAAAGAAAACTGTGGCTTGAAATTTAATTATATTCCGGGATATTGGGTCAATGAGGTCTTCTGCTGCTACTGGCATTTCCATACTTTTTCTCGTCTGACACCCGTTACCCTCCCCCATCCCCACCTAAAAAACTACTTTCATATCTCTCTATTTTGCACAATGTTTGGCTATTATGAATGTGAAATTGATGCACACTGTATCGTATCATAATGTTTCAAATAACACTGTATGTATGTAACTATTATCATTTATTTATTCAAGTCTAGGATTACAAATACCTTTGAGCCAAGGCTCTTTTACAAAGGTTCCACGTCATAGGAAATAGGCATACTGTGGTAGGAATGATTACAACAATAGTCAACAATATGGTACCATAGTTTTAGGATAGACAAAATAACATTTTAAGGCCTGGTACTAGATGTTCAGATGAGATCAGATAACCTGCAGTGAGGGCGAGGTTAGAGGAAGGGAAACAGAGGTAAAGAAGACAGAGAAGGGAGGGGTAATGGAGGAACAAACAACTATGCAGCCATAGGTGGTTGTCAAATGCAAAGGGGATAAGTGCACGACGGGGTGGGAAGAGGGGAGTGGAAGGTAGGTGAAGTGGGATGTCGATGAAATAAGAGCATCAGAGGGGTATGGTGCAGCCATATGGGCTGCCAGATTATAAGGTTTGTATTGAGACAGATTTAGTTGTTAATCAAATAGCACTTTAATCACTTTTTGTACTTCATATCCAAAGTTATGAACTCATAGCCACACTGGATAAAAGAACAGCTCTCCACTGCTACAACCGCACCCCCTGATGAACGTGTCATACCGAAGCCTTGGGGAGAGCAGTAGGAGAGGTCCACAGACTATGAAGCCTGAAAATTGAAAAAGCACTTTATAAAGTAGTGAATGCACTTACTGCAATGCAAGGACTTTGATTTTAATAAACTAAGGGATCAGTGTTTATGCCTGTAAGGGTTTATCTGACCTTTCAACTGGGTGCAAGTGTGCTCTCTTTTGTTGGTATCTTCCTGCTTGGAATTTTTATACATGTGACTGGAGCACCTCTTTAATTCAGTCTATTTTCATTTGTTACTGTTACTGGGTAACATCGCACTATCAGCTCACACACACATTGCCTGGTGTCCTTTGGGACTGTGTTCCCTTTTGTTTTCTCTATATGTTACAGTTTCTGTTTCTCTGATGGCTATTATAGATCAAAGGTGCCCTCTCGATCAATTGGAGTGCTCATTTTCTCTGTATGTGAGACACTCTTATTCTCTTAAGAGTGTCTCATGCACAGCTTCCCTGGGCATGCTTGGTGCAAGTTTTTTTAAATTTTAATATATTATTGATTCCTCTCAATCAATAATATATTAATACCACAGCTGAAACTGCTCATATGGTTGTAAGAGTGATTTGACTTATAACCTTAGGATATCAGAACTGTCACCTTTGGTTCACGGTTCTCATACCCAATTAATGCATGGTTGTGCATGCTAAAGTTCTTTGTGTGAAAGAACTGCAATGTGAAACAGAACAGTTTTGACTCATAAACTTAAGAGATGCTGAAATGGTACATATAAAGAAAATATAAATTATGTTAAAACCATCTGTTTTTAAATAAATGGAACCCAAATCTAAAATAAAAATATTTTAATTTGTAGAAAATAAGAGAAACCCCTGTGTATGAAAAGCACTGTGCCAAGTGAACTTAGAACTTCATAATTTCAGAACCGTTTGCATGAGACACCCTATTATGGTTAGAAGAGTACCGGGAATGTTTAGAAATCTACAATCTTGATTGGCTAAATATGATGTTGTCATGATTTGTAATTTCATTATGGTTTCGCCTTTCCCCTACCATAATACTTGGGGCAAACCCAGCCAAACTCTTGTTCTGGCACAGAGGGGGTGTCCCATCAAACCATGCAAGAATAACAGTCAAAAACCACGCAGTCATAACAGTGCCACACGATCCCAGAGTTAGTACGTATGATCTAGCGTGGTTTTGGACTAACCACACAGTTATTGACCATTTGGTTTTTCACTGTGCTGTGTTGACATAGCACCACTGGAGAGTGGAGGAACAGCAGCCTTCGCAGCTGACACCAATGTCGTTCTGTGATTGGCTGGCAGGAGATGTTCGAATGCTGGGGCATCCTTCCTGGAAGACGACACTCTATCCTGTGACCTGTGCTGCCAACTGCTAGCTGCAGCATGGGATTCCAGAGATCTGCCATGGACAGGGGTCTCCCAGGCTGCAGCACAGCAAATGTGTGTGTGTGTGTGTGCTGGGGGGGGGTCCTTATCATCTACATTTGAGTCAGCCAGGATGTAACGTAGTATCCAAGGACACTGCATGAGAAAAGGGAGTAATAGCCAGCCACTGAAATTGTCTTGTTTCCTGCATTAATTCTGCTGCAGAATTCTGCAATATTGCATTTCATCCTAGTGAGCGCAGTGTTCCACATTAACCCAAATGGGATCAGTAACAGAATGAGCTGGAGTATACTGTCTCCACTACAAGTACAGCTCACTCTCCCTTTCCCTTCTGGCTGAGATATAACACCTGGCCTCTGTTTACCTTTCCTGTCCTCTTGTAACAGCATGTTGAGGAGGCTAGATACTGGGCGCAGGAATTTTCTGTGTCTGGGTGGCCACCTGGGAAGCTTCCTCTGCAGCATACCTTGCAGGACAGGTGAGTGGGGTGCCTATAATCTCACTTATAAGCAACACACATAACCTTAAACACACGTACTCCTACACAAATAGGAATATTCACTTAGAAACACATTCAGGTCAAAGTCTTTGAGGTGCATCCTCCTTAGGGAAAGTGGAAAAAAAAAGCACTGAGTGCTCTTTAAAGGTGGTGACCTTAAACCAAGAGTTAGCTTTTATCAAAAGCAGTTTGCAAACTCCAGGTAGATTTTGAATATTCTTTTCAGCCCCTCTGTCCAGGATGATTTCTGCTGCCCCCCCCAGCAGTCCAGGATGCCCTTCCACTTTTCCCTCTGCCTGCATTTTAGTCATAGGTATACAGTAGCAATGGGTGGGTTTCAAACCCTGCACAATATGGTCATGAGTGGCTCAATGCAACTCCAAGGAACTAAGATCAGGATCTACAGTAGGAACATTTTCGGTTTGCTTTGTTCCCATTTCCTTATTTCTTAGCAGCATGGGATATGACTCACATAAATACTTTTACATTTTTATTCCAATTACAATTTAAAATTAGATATAATATCCATAGACCAGACTCAATAAACGTGACAAAATTAATTTTGTAGAACATTTGCATAAGCAAAGAATAAGGCTGAGTAGAACTGCAAAATCTTGTTTCCACTGGAATTCCACAGCCTTTTGTGATTTTCATAGAATTCCACCACTTTCCCATGGAACGTGAGTAAATCCCACAGTCTATATTAATGTTAATTCTATATGTGAGGAAACACTACAGGGAAAACAATTTGTAGTTTATAGTAACATAAATTAAAATGTTACAGTTTACGGTGATGCCTATTCTTTTCTATATAAAAAAAAACTGCAGAAAAAGTGCAGTTTACATGAACTTTTAAAAAAATCTCATAGTTTACATTAAAAATCCAGTAGTTTACTTATTGGTGGAAAACAATTCCACGGAAAATTTCAACAGTAGAGTTGAAATTCCATGGCAATTCCATTGGCTGACATCATAATTATACACACAACTAGTAAAGAACCTAGTAAAATGAAAATAAACATCTGGCAACTCAGATGTATTTTGTTTCGAAAATTATGTAAGTTCCAAATCCTGTTCTCAGTAAAATTATGAAATATACATTGACTTGTTCAAAACGTTCATTTTGATAATATTTTGCATTTATGATTTGTGTAACTCCTACATATATATATATATATATATATATATATATATATAGGCACAGTTGCACCCCTGTAGTTATGGTTGAGTAGGCACTTCAATGTTAAACTCACAATTTTGCACTTTAATAGCTTTGCAACTGTTGAATGGATTTGCACAAAATTTGGTATGTACCTTCCTGTGGTGTAGATCCCTTAATCTGGCAAGTTTCATTCTGGTCAGTTGTACAGTCTCTGAGTTACGAATAGGTGAAAAAACATGTTTTTACACATTTACTTCACTGGCATTTTTCTTTGAACTTGCCTACAGCCCAGAGGGTTTGTTTGTTTGGTATGAAATTTTCAGGACAGAAAGGACAGATGTGCCTTTTGCTACTCTGGTGAAAAAACAATACGCTGTTTTTAAGTTATTGCAATTTAAAAATGTGAAAAAAACATTTATAAGCATGCTCAGTAGGAACTTTAATATAGCTGTATGATACATAAGAGGAATTCTGCATTGTATGAGAAAATTCCTCTTTGGTATGGCCACCATCTTGTTTTCAGTTTGCCTGAAATATCCAAATTTGGAGACCCCCAAAATAATGATCTGGGGAGGAAACAACACATGTAGCTTGTTTATTGGGATCCCTTAGTTTTTGCACTTTACTGCTTGAAAATGTTCCTAAAATGTGTGTTATTTATTATTTACATTCTTTGTTCATATGGGCATCATACATAGTAGGATCCTAGTTCGTATGATGAGATACGAACTAGGATCATACTTTGTGAGCCCCAAAAAATCCCCAAATATGCATTTTTTAAAAAACAAAAATGTTGCTGCCAACATCAAGGTGCCCAAACCCTCTGTCAACACTAGATGCTAGTTCCCAACAGTCTACCACATTGCCAACATTGGGGTGCCCAATCCCTGTGTTGGCAGTAGCCCCCAAAACAAGGTGGGACACTGGGGAACCCACTCCCAGTGTCCCCAGTGATGCTTTATACCCCCCCAACACCACCAGTGCTGTTGAACACTTAATGTTTCTTTACATGTACTGTAACAGAAACAAAGAAAACAGTCCCCAGATGTTTATTATTTACATTCTTTGTTCATATGGGCATCGTACGAAGTAGGATCCTAGTTTGTATAATGAGATACAAACTAGGATCCTACTTTGTGAGCTGAAAAATCCACAAATATGCATTTTTTAAAACAAAATGTTGCTGCCAACATCGGGGTGCCCAATCCCCATGTCTACACTAGATGCCAGTTTCCAACAGTCTGCCACATTGCCAACACTGGGGTACCCAATCCCTGTGTCGGTAGTAGCTCCCCACACAAGGTGGAACACTGGGGAGCCCACTCCCAGTGTCCCCAGTTATGTTTTATACCCATCAACACCACCAGTACTGTCAGTTACTGGGGAGCCCACCCCCAGTGTCCCTTAATGTTTCTTTACATATACTGTACCTGAAACAAAAAAAACAGTTACCCAATTTCTTTTTGTAATGCTGTAAAAAAAGAAAACAGTCCCTCGTCGTCTCCCCACCCCCCTTCCACTGAGCAACCCAACCCCCCCCCTTGCCATATACTCACCACCAGAGGTCTTCTTCAGTCATCTTCTGTGGACGGCAACATGTATGAACTCTTCAAAGCTGGACCACAAACTGAAGAATCAAAGGAAGTGCTGTATTATGGCTGTCAATGACATTTTGAGCTTATGTTGATATCTCAGCCATTTTTCATCATTTGTTCACCAAATTTGCAACATAGGCCTTTTGGGACCCAACCTCACAAACACTGGCACTGTCATCTCATTACTTAGTCCCAAAAGGTGATTTCATGGTCAGTGTGTGGAATCACCTTTTGAGACCAATTAACGAAATGGCAAAGCCAGTGTTCATGAGGTAGGGTCCCAAAGAGCTAACGTTGAAAATTAGGTATAAAATTCTCCAAAATAGCCATGTTACAAGCGTGCATTGTGCAGTTTCTATGCAGGCGCATAGCTTTGGTAATTTAAAATATTTTAACAACACCATTTTCAGCATTGCCATTTTTACACATCACCTCATGAACAGTACAGCTGTCATTTTTCACATCCTGCCCAAAACACGTTTTCGCTGCAGTGGCGCAGAATGGCATGTATACTGTGTGAAATCACCTTTTGAGGCTGATTAATGAAATGACAGTGCCAAGGTTCATCAGGTGAGATCCCCAAAAGGCCATGTTGACAATTTGGTGCAAAAATTCCTCAAAACACCTGAGTTACGTGCATCATTGAATTAATTAAACGCATGCGCATAACTTTGATGTTATTACATATATTGTCACCAGCTTTTCAACATAGCCATTTTTTCACACCACCTCATGAACAGTGCAGCTGTCATTTCCCACATACTGCCAAAAATGTGTTTTCACACCTGTGGCACAGAATAGCATTATAGTTGCTCATAATTACATTTTGCCTTGTATTTCATAATTACTGTGTACCAGGGTACATGAGGTGGGGTAATAAGATGTCTATGGTGACAATCTGGTAACTGTTGTTCAACACATGAAAGTGCAGGGCCCAGAGGACCTTGCACTTCCACAACTACATACAGCACATATGCACATCTACGGCTATTATACTATCACAAAAAGAAGGGAAATTCATTGCAAAAAACTTCACTAGTACATCAGTTAGGGTTTCTATTACATCAACAAAAGTATGGAAAGTATGGACATTTGATGTTAGGGTCACCAACCCTACCACCCCACCCCCACCCTCTTGGAAATATTTCATATAAAATTGGCACACTGGAGTGGGCTCCCTGTGTGCCACACTAGTGGAGGGGGCACAATCTGACTTGGGGGTTGGGCACACTGATTTTGGCATAAAAAAACAGGCTCGAGGGAGGGCATCTGACACCAGGAGGGGGGGCATCCCAGTGTCGGAGACATTTCATAAAAAATTGGCACACTGGAGTGGGCTCCCAGAGTGCCACATTAGTTTGGGGGGGGACATGATGACACAGGGATTGGGCACCCTGATGTCAGCCAAAAAGCTGGACAAGCTACTTCAATGCGGGATCCTGCATCAAAAATTTTGATGCAGGATTCTTCATTGAAGTAAATAAATGGGGCAACACTTGCATCGAGACCCTGGGAGTGGGCTACCCAATGTCCCACACTGAAGGGGATGTGGAGGAGTTACTGCCGACATGGGGAATGGGTACCCCCACATCGGAAAATATATAGAAGCATTGTCATGCATCAAATTGTCATGCATTGTCCTGCATTGAACTGCCATGCTGTTTGGAATAGCATGGCAGTTCAATGCAGGATGGAAAATCATGCCTGAGCCACATTGTGGGACTTGCAATAATAAAACAAATGTCTGGAACGTGTTCCTTGGACCACCATTAGGTAAACACAACTGTTAGTGTTTACCTAGGGGCATTGTTTTAAAAAATATTTCAGTTTCCAGCCTTGCTAAGTGAAAACAAGATGGTGGCAATCGGCACTGAAAACTGTGACCATGAACAGTAAAGTGCGAATGGTAAATGTCTTTTACCATTTGAACATTTACTGTTTGAATGGTAAATGGCATTTACCTTTCACAGATTTGCCATTTGAACAGTAAATTGTGAATGGTAAATGTAATTTACCATTCACAATTTACTGTTCAAATGATAAATGCTATTTACCCTGCACACTGCTTCTCTTGCATCTATCACAAAAAACATTATAATTCAAAAATGCTCATATATGTTTCCACCAAACCAGCAAAAGGCATACCCTTGGCATACACCCCATCATCCCTGAAAGTATCAGAGGCAAACTTAATTCTGTGTGTGCTGTACATGAGAGCAAAACATCCCATTTTATCCTATGGGAAAAAAGTTCCTTTTTGCATGTTTGTCCACTTTACATGTTTGAAACTGTAAAAGATGACATTATGAAACTTTCAACATCTTGCAACACTGACAATATGACAGCACATACCACTTTTTGAGTTATTTGGTTGAAAAAATGACAAAGTTGTTAAGGTGCAAAAATTGAGATTTAACATTGAAAGGCTGTACCAACCCTAACTATAAGGACACTATTGTGCCCTTATAATATAATATATATATATATATATATATATATATATATACATATATATAGATATATATATATATATATATATATATATATATGGATAGATATACATATATATATATATGTGGGTTGTTACCATAGATCTCTGGATCTGGAAAGTTATGGTCTGGCTGGATTTGCTGTTGCAGAGCTGCAGAACATCGAAAAGTGTGGAAAATCCTCAACTTTTGAGAATTATCTGCTTATATCTACAGCCTGAACAATTTGTCTGGTCCAGAAAGTTCAGGATATATGGGACTTGAATCAAGGAAGTGCATCTACAAGGTTTGGTGAAAAAATATTGATCCGTTAAAAAGTTATTAAAGTTTAAAATTTCCCATTATATCCTATGGAACAAAATATATGTTCCACACAACAGCAAGTTATAGTGTTGCAAAAGCACCTTTTTCTGTTGCAAATGCCTTCAGTACTGTCATGCAGAAGCCATCTTGTTTTCAGTTAGCAGTGGAGAAAAAACATTTTAATTCAAAATTGCATGCCCCTTGGTAAACACCAACTGTTGCCTTTACCTAAACTGGGTCCTAGGAACACGATCCTGGCATCAGATTTTGAAAATAATTCCCAGAAATGTGTTTTTCCCATTTTTCCCATTTGTACTTCTGTGGTTTTGGTGGCACTGTATCAGCATAGTGTCGCAAATCACGACATCCTTTCATGACCACTGTGGCAATTTGCGACAGTACCAGCCCCCAAAACACACAGAAAACACATTTCTTTGCCACTTCACTGCAACTACGTGGTTTGGACTTTTGGGTTGAAATTTACAGGGAAAAAAGAGCGTGGCCCATAAATGTGTCTTTTGCTGATTTGGTTCAAAAATGTACACAGCTTCCAAAGTTACAGCACTCTGAAGTTACACATTTCACAATAGGATAACATTGTGTTGTCCGCCAAAACCACAGTTTCTTTGCCACCTCACTGCCACTACATGGTTTGAACATTTAGGCTGATATGTGCAGGGTGGCAAGCCTTTTGTGCTACAGATGTGCCTTGTGCTGCCTGGTGAAAAAAGTTTTACCAGTTCCACAGTTACAGCACTCCGAAATTGTGAATTTTCCCATAGGATAACCTTGTTGTGGCTACGGAGCCTTTTGGCATCTATATCTCGAAAACAGTTCAAGATACATATTTTTCGCTAAGTGCTAAACATGCATGGAGGTGGCTAGGTCATGAATACAATTGCAAAATAATTTTTTCCTCAGTTACTATGGTTACTGAGATATTGTCAACTAAGCATTATGAGGGTTGCTTGGAATGCGTCTAGGCCTGTACTACGGTATGTGTCTGTACTTATGAGTAGGTGGGAGTGTAGGGCCCAGAGGGTCCACACTCCTACCTATGCATACTATTTATGATAAACTGGGAGCTCTTGGCTCTCCTATGCTGTGCTTTTACACTCATGGGTGGGTGGGAGCACAGGGCCGAGAGGACCTGTGCTCCCACCTATGGGTAAGATTATGCAAAACTTAAAGCACAGGGCCCTTCTGCTCTCTGTTTCTATACTAATAGGTAGGTGGAAGCACAGGGCCCAGAGGGCCCACACTGCCACCCATGGGTACCTTCTTGCAATACTGGGAGCACAGGGCCCTCCTGCACTATGTCTCTACACTTTTGGGTGTGTGGGCATAATTTTCACCCCATTCTCCTATGTTGTACCATCTCAACTTGTTTACACATGGAATAGAGTGAGATCTGGGGCCGATGACCCCAAGGCACACCACGGAATCTGTTCATCTGTGGATGGTGTGGGGGAAGGGAGGGCTGGTAACTCTAACATCGAATTTCCTGACTTTTGTTGGTGTGGAATCAACCGTAACTGATGCATTAATGGTTTTGCAAAGAATGCATATATTCATTGCAAAAACTCCGTGTCATCAGTTAAAACTGTTCACACCAAAAAATCTGAATTCGATGTTAAGTTCCAATCCTAACCCACCTCCACCCTCCACACGACAGGCATCTGGGTGTGCCTTGGGGTCATCGGCCTAATACTTACCCCATTCCATGTGCAAACAAGCTGAGATGGTTCAGTATAGGAGAATGAGGTGAGAGTTAGGCACAACAACCCAAAGACACACCTCGATGCCTGTTGGTGCGTGGAGGGTGGGGGGGTGGAGGTGGGGTGGTAGGGTTGGAAACCCTAACATCAAATTTCCAAACTTTTGTCAGTGTGAAATCAACCCTAACTAATGCATTGATAGAGTTTATTGCAATGAATTTCCCTTCTTTTTGAGAACGTGAAATGTTACTCATATGCTAGCCATAGGTGGGAACGCGGGCCCTTCGGGTCCTGTGCTCCCACTCACCCATCAGTGTAGAGGTATAGTGAAGGAGGGCCCTGTGCTCTCAGTTTTGCATAATGGGGTGCATATCTGGGAGCACGGGCCCTCTGGGCCCTGCGCTCCCACTCACCCATAAGTATAGAGACATAGCGCAGGAGGGCCCTGTGCTCCCGGTATTGCAAGATGGTTTCCATGGGTGGGAGCACAGGCACTCTTGGCCCTGCACTCCCACCTACCTGAAAGTATAGAGCCATAGTGCAGGAGGGCCCTGTACTTTTAGTTTTGCATAATTGTATCCATCAGGCCTGCGCTCCCACCTACCCATGAGTGTAGAGGCATAGCGTAGGAGCGTCCAGTGCTCCCAATTCAGCATAAATAGTATGCATAGGTGGGAGGGCCCTGCACTGCCACCTACCCACAAGTACAGACACATAACACAAGCCTAAAGGCATTCCAAGTAACCCTTGTAACGCTTATTTCTCAATATCTTATGTAACCATTGCAACTGCAGAAAAAGTTATTTTGCAGTGTATTCATGACCTAGCCACCTCCATGCATGTTTAGTACACCTAAGGTGTACTAAGCTGTGCTTAGCAAAAAAAATCCATATCTCAAACTGTTTTCTAGATATGGGCACCGAAAGGCACCTCAGCCACCACAATGTTATCCTATGGGAACATCTGTAACTTCAGAGTGCTATAACTCTGGAAGTGGTATAAATCTTTGCACCATTCCAGTGAAAGGCACATCTGTGGTGCAAGGGCTTGCCACCCTGCAAAATTCAGCCCAAAAATTCTAATTGTTGTCTTGCTATGAAGTGGCAGACAAACTGAGCTTTTGGGGCTAGTTACCTGTGTTACTTTCACGAAATTCTGTGACTTTCATGAAAGTCCCATTGGTTTACATGGGAGAGCTTTTGAGTAAGTACTGTGATACTTGTGTGAAAGTCCCGCCATTATGAATGCGGAACTTTCACGAAAGTATTCGCAGGAATTTTGTGAAAATTCACGGAAGTTTCACAAAAGTTCCATGGCTAAGATGGAGGAAAAATAAAAAAAAACATATTTTTGGACAGCCTGGTGAAAAACTAAAGCCAGGATCGTGTTCCTAGGGCCCTGAAGAGGAAAACCCAACTGCTAGTGTTTACCTAGGGGCAGTATTTTTTGAACTACAATGTTTTTTCTGCCTCTCTAACTGAAAATAATATGGTAGCAGCATGAAAGTATCAAACTCATTTGCGAAAGTAAAAAGTACTTTCAAGCCTGACATATATTTTTCCCCCATAGGATATAATTGGAAATTGTAAACTTCAATAACTTTTGAAAGGATTAATATTGTTTCACCAAACCTTCAAAAGGCACTTCCCTGACCCTCTCTCCATATACCCTGAAAGTTTCGGACCAGAAGGACAAACCATTCGGGCAGTAAGGATGAGCAAAGAATTTGCCAAAAATGCCCCAAAAAGTGTTGTTTTGCACTATTTTGCACTCCGATGCTTCGCATCCACACAACAGACCAGAACAAACTTGCCAGAGCCAGAGATCTATGGTAGCAGACAAAGCATGCAAAATTTTGGCAAATCGGTTGAATCGTTGCAAAGTTATTAAAGTGCAAATATTGGGGCTTAACATAGAAGTGGTTACTCGACCCTAACTATACCTCCACTACTATGCAGCTATAATATATATATATATATATATGCTTTGCATTTTGGGGGTATGTGTGATTTTGTATTTCTTTGAAACTTGGCTTCCCAGCCAATGCCCTTTGGGGTAACCCTTGCCTCAGTGCTTGCGCACGAAGGTTCTTTGTCTTTTAACTAGTTTTTTGTTTTTATTTGGCTCACCACAACTCCACCCAGATAGACCAACTTAGGGTAGCTGGTTCATTCCACTGGGGTGTCATACAGATGAGACACACCAATGAATTCTGGTAGGATGAAACACTTGCCTGTGTCTTTCTGTTTGCACCCTCTGCAGACCGTGTGAGAGGCCTTTCGGCACCATGTATTTCTACTTAAAGTTGAACCAGCATAATATTTTGTGGTGATTTGCATATACAACCCATGATGCTTTGCATATTGGGGGTATGTGTTAGTTTGTATTTCTTTGAATCTTGTCTTCCCGGCCAATGCCCTTTGGGGTAACATTTGCTTCAGTGATTGTGCACGAAGGTTCCTTGTTTTTTAGCTTGCTTTTTGGTTTTATTTGGCTCACCACAACCCAACCCAGATAGACCAACTTAGGGTAGCTGATTCATTTCACTGGGGGTGTCATACAGATGAGGCACACTGATGGGTCCTGATAGGAAGAAACACATGTCTGTGTCTTCTGTTGGCACCTTTTGCAGACTGTGTGAGAGGCCATTTGTCACCATGCATATCTACTTAAAGTTGAAGCAGCATACTTTTGTGGTGATTTGCATATAGAGGCCATGATGCTTGCATCTGGGGGTATGTGTGATTTTGTATGTCATATATATATATAAGTGTGTATATATATATATATATATATATATATATATATATTCAGAGTATATAACATATATATATATATATATATATATATATATATATATGACTGTCCTGATGATGTGACTAAGATTACTATGTTTTACTTATAGCACATGGATCTAGTTTCAATAACTATCTATGGTAATTCCTTGGTGTGGTGCCCAGCAGGTCACTTCCTGCACAAAGATGTTCACAGGTTTTGACCCCAAGAAAATACATACTCTGAGCAAACTGAACACAGTAGTCTGAATAATTTCTTTTGTATACCCTCTTCACTAACTTTCCCCTTCTGCTTCTTCCATGGTCCCATCATCTGGCTTCAACTGACCTCTGTCTTTCATAGTTTATTTCCCATAGAACTGCCATAGGTGTTCCCCAAGTCCCTTTGGAAAATGAATCCTATAGAGGGGATTTCTAGGTCACTGTTGTGGGGCCTCTGAGATGTCAGCGTCATCCTCTTGTATCCGTTATGAGGAGAAGGCTATCATTCTGACTCATCTCTATTGCCAGGGATATCAGCAGTGACAATGTATATGTATGTGCATATAAGTGTGCTAGTGGATAGCAGCAACCAACATCCCCTTCCTCTAGCAGCACTATTTGTGGCTCCACTGGCAGTCTCCAAGTGGTGCACATACAACGGCATGTGCCCCCCTTCCCATCACCAGAGGAGGAAGGCATCCATTGAGATGCTGGTTCTTCCTCCCCCCAGTCAGCTCAAGATGCCCCAGACTCATTCACAAACTGGGTCACCAGTGTAACAGGCACTAGCTCTACTACCGTGTCAATAAGCCAACCATACTTTGAATCATTTAAACCAGACTGTTCATTATTCAGTCCCACTGTTGTGAATACCAGTGACACACTATTTATTGGAGAAGGGGGAATTGTGGGAACAATGCAAGCACAGGCAATGAAATGATACATACTTGGCTATTTTACATCTACACTCTGTCCCTTTCCCTTCTCTCAAAAGCTCAGTTTGTTGATCACCTGTGTGTTGAAAAGCTCTGTCTATATAGTTTTTGCATGACCATCAATGTGTGCATTACTTATGGCTGCTAAGGTGAATCTATGCTCAGACTGCTAATGTCAGCTTTGATTTGTTATCTATGGCTTATGTACTTCTATTCTCTCCTCCTCCTTTCCGTCTCATTTTCCCCCCTTTTTCCCCTCCACCACCACTGTTCTGCTTCCCAGTGACACTCCTATTTCCCTCATCCTCTTTTCTATCCCTCCCCTGTGAACCTCCTCCCTGTTTCCTTCCCTCTGTTCCCTTCCTTCCACCCACCACCACCCCTCACTGCTCCTGGCTTTCCCCATGCCTCCCATCCCACCCACCCACCCATAATCATTTGCCCCTGCCAGTGCCCCTCCACCCCCTTCCCTCTCCCTCTCCCCATTTTCTAACTCCTGACCCCTCCCCATGTCCTCAATTTTCTTTTGTTATCCTTCTTTCTCATTTTTATGTTTGCTTGATGACATGTGCAAGAAACATAGTGCCACCATACGAGTTTTTGTAGGTGTGCCTCTCCCACTTCCAATGCCCTGCTCCCTTTTGCAGGTGCGGCTGTACCATGCCAGTGAATGTCCGAGCTGTCTATGACAGCGTTCAGATGCAGTGGCATACAGTTCTAAGGAAAACACCGCCACAGACAATTTGCACACTGCCATCATCAGTATGCAAATTGCCTACGTCGGCACTGCATCTGAACTGTCATAGACAGTTCTTCCCCCCATGAACACATACGTGCAAGCTGGGAGCCCACCCTAGCATGCTCATGCACTCCCCCCATACACAGTATGGCCGATGGGGGTGCCAAATCCCCAGTCGGCTCCACGGCCCCCCAAACACACTTCCAGGTGCCATGCTGGGAGCCCACCCCAGTGTGGCAAAAGTTATAATGGCAACGGGGGTACCCAATCCCCTGTCAGCTCCACTGAACTCACCCCCCCAACAAAAACAGACTTCCAGTTGACATGCTGGGATCCCACCCCTGCATGGCAAATATCTGTATGGCCGACAGGGGTGCCCAATCCTCCGTCGACTACACTGACCCCCCGCCTAAAAAAACTTCTAGCTGCCATGCTGGGAGCCCACCCCAGCATGGTAAAGTCCTGCATCGCCTTCCTAAAATGAAAAAATGAAAAAACACCTAAAACAACAAAACGGTCCTTGTTGATTGTCTCAGCACCTCCCAACCTGAGCCTCCACCTCTGTGCACCCACCTCCCCACGCATACCCTCACCCCATAGTTGCTCTCCATAGCCCAGCACGATGATCTTCGTGGATTGGGAACATGTCTGCATTCTTCAAAGCCGACTGCGAACTGAAGAAATGCCAGTAAGCTGTATAATGGCATAAATGTTTTTTTTTTTTTTTAACTTTGGTGCATATCTCAGCCATTTTGGGGAAATTTTTCAACAAATTTTCAACATGGGGTTCTTGGAGCCCCACCTCATGAACTCCGCCACTGTCATTTTATTATTCAGTCCTGAAATGTGATTTTTTGGTCACTGCATGGAACCACCTTTCAGGACCCAAAAATGAAATGACAGTGCTACAGTTCATGAGGTAGGCCACCCAAAACCCTATGTTGAAAATTTGAGAAACATTCAAAAAAGCGGTGTTATGAATTCTATGCACTCATAACTTCACACAAATTTTAAATATTTTACTCCAGATTTTCAACATTGCCATTTTACCACACCTCCTTATGAGCAGTACAGCTGTCATTTTTCATATTCGTTTCAAATGTGTTTCACAAGATGTAGCATTAATGGCGCGAGTCGGTGAAGTAAACCAATGTTAGGGACAGATTAAAAATCACAGTGACAATGTTCATGAGCAGAGGTCTTAAAATGGCTATGTTGAAAATTTGGTGATAAAAGTCCATAAATGACTGTGTTACGAGCGTGCATTGCACAGTTTCCACGCACCCTCGTAAGTTCATGAATTTGTAATATTTCAGTCCAGATTTTCAATACTGGCATTTTTCCACGCCTCCTTGTGAACAGTACAGCTGACATTTTTTACACCATGGCTGAAATGTGTTTTCATAATTCTGGCACAGAAATGTGTAGTCGCTGTGGGAAATCAGTGTTCGGGACAGATTAAGAAAATCACAGTGACACTGTTTATGAGCAGAGGTCCCAAAATGCCTGTGTTGACAATCTGCTGTAAAAAATCCCCAAACTAATTACATTACAGGTGTGCGTTGTGCAGTTTCTACGCATGCTCATGACTTCACCAGTTTTTTTTATATTTTCACTCCAGATTTTCAACATTGTCAATTTTTTTACACCTCCCCAGGAACAGTACAGCTGTCATTTTTCACATCCTGTTTGAAATGTGTTTTCACACCAGTGGTGCCAAATGGCATAGTTGCTGTGCAAAATCATCTTTCCGCTAACAAACTGTTATTACCACTGTTCATGAGGTGGGGATCACAAAAAAATCATGTTTAAAATTTGGAGTGAAAATACCAACGAACACCTGGGACGTTAGGGTTTCCGACCATAATGCCCCACCCTGTAGAGACTGACAGGCATCAGGGGTGTGACTTTGGATTGTCGCCTGTAATACTCCTGCCATTCCACCCCCACCCACACCCTGCAGCCAGTGACAGGCATCGAGGTGTGCCTTGGACTCTTTGGCCCCAAAGTTCACCCCATTCTCCTATACTGCACCCATCTCACTGTATTTCTTATGGAATGGGGTGAGCATAAGGCCCAAAGACTCCAAGGCACACTGTGACACTTGTCGGTGTCTGCAGGGTAGGTGGTGAAATGGTGTGGCCGTTATGCCTGATGACCCAAAGGCACACCCAATGCCTGTCCCTGGGAGGGTGGGTTGGGGTGGGTTACTTCAGTTCAATACTTCACTGCCATTCCTATTATGCATCTCTCGAACTCCTACACTACCAATGCCAATGCCAGCAAGTAAACATTCAGCATTGACAAATGCTTGTTATTTTTGTTCACCTCCACCTCCCACCCTGGTTAGTAACTCACCCCCCCATAGGATTCAGGGTCTCTGCCTTGTCAGTTCTCACACTGGTAACATGGGTCTCCCTGCTGTCTATTCTTATTAGCACTTCAGATAATAGAACTGATGCTTTAACATGTTTTGGCACCTAGGTACTGTATTCACCATTTTGAAGCTGCGGCTTCTATTAAAATTTTTATTTTTAATGCACGGCTTTAATTCAGGGGCGGTTACAATTTGAGTCGGCTTATATTACTAAGCATTGATAATCATTCATTTCAGAATTCTACCATTTGTTCTATTGAAGGGCAATTGAGGTGAAGGTAGCATCACTTAATGGTAATTTCAGTTGCCTCAAACATTAATGAAAAAATCATTAAAAAAACAGTACTAACCACTATACTGACTTTAATTTGACAATCTGGTCCGAGTTACAGTGCAGGAGCATCCCAAGAGAAAGAACCCAACTTCATAGAGGAGGAAACACCTGATGCAGAAAGCTCTGAGCAAGACGCCAAGCTAGATAGTGAGGATGAAGTAGACTGAAACTTTTCTTTATTTTTTTTTAATCACTACGGTATACTGCAGCAGTTAAAAAAAAACAAATAAAGCATAGCTAAAACCAAGCTCTTCTAGTTTTGTGGTTTTCTTCTACACAACTGCCTGTTGTTCTACGCTGCTACAGACGCTACATACCACGTGGTAGCAACCCAAAAAATCTGGAAGCCTGATAGTGAGTCCATGAGCTGTATGAATATCAAGAAATACATAAAATAAAACATTCTACACTACTACCTGTTGTTCTATGCTGCTACTGATGTTACATACCACATGGCAGCAAACCAAAAAATCCGGAAGCGTTTATCTTTCTTTATGTGCTTAGGTTAAGCTAAGCTTTTCAACAGTAATGAGAATTATTTGTTAAAACCTTTATATTTTCTGTCCCTACAATATGGACACTCCTGGAAGCTAGTGTTGGAGGTGTCAGAGCAGCATGGCACACCGGTATGGCATTTCTCCCGTTAGGTTTATATTTGAGGGCAGCTTCTATTAACAACACTGTAAATTGACTGCGGCTTATATTGAGGGCCGATACTATTTGAGGGCAGCTTCAAAACTGTGAAATACAATAAGTGTTTTCATAGGTTACCTATTTTTGGTTCTGACGCTCACCATGTTTCCTAAAATATCCTGTATTGCTAAGTGCCTTAGTTTCTTAACTGGGCCAAGTGACCTTGTCCTGGTTATACTACTGTGTGATACCCTGAGCCCAAAGCAACAGTCTATATCCGCAAAAGTGAATAACTTTACCATCTGAGCTTGTTTTAGCATTTTCTGCTCAGTAATTTGTATTCCTCGTTGAAACTTTTACTGGTTATAACATTGCTTTACTGTAAACTGAATATTTGATGATTGTGTATATGTAACATCTGTATTTTGAATTTGTACATGTGTGATTGCTATGATGTGGAAACTTCATATAAAAGCCTTTGGCTCAAAGGTACTTTACTGTATAATAAAAAAGTAAATACATTATTTCCATATATGCTTATACCAAATTACTATCAATACCTTACATATAATGCAGTTCTGAGCATTTTTATACCACCATTTTAAATCTTAATCTTATGTACTGCCTGCCTGCCTGGGCCCAGGCCTCACCAGAAAATGGTCCAATGGACAAGCGAATCTACACAGGTAAATAAAGAAATAGGTAACACAGGTAACATAGGTTGTACTGAGCATATAAAGACGTTAGTCCATTGAGTTTGCTCAATATATTAAGGATAACCCTGAATGCCCTTACTAATAAGAAAGTTATCAAGATTGGTTTTAACCTCTATCATAGTTTTGCTATCCACAGCCATGCATGGTAAGATATTCCAAATCTCCGTTACCCTGATATTAAACCAAAATTTCCTTTTTTTAGTAGTGAATTTATCCTTGAATAATTGAAACAGGTGAGCTCTGGTATTATTTAGCTGAACCCTCAATACCAAGCCTAATTGTTCCCACATTTGTGCATCTGATAGGGCCCTATAGATTAGGCACATATCGCCCCTCAATCTGCGGTACTCCAAGGAAAACATACCCAAATGTTGTAGCCTCTGCTCATAGTTCTGACCTCTAACTTCTCTAATTTTCCTTGTTGCCCTCCTCTGAACCCTCTGAAGTGCCCCAATATCCCCTTTGTTGCCAGGGGCCCAAAACTGGGCACAATACTCCATGTATGGGTGCATTAGTGTGTTATAGAGGGGAATTAGGACCTCTTTGTCCCTGCTCTTAATGTATCTATGTATACAATGGAGTATGCTGCCAGCTTTTTTAACAACCTGGCTGCATTGCATTTTGAAGTTTAGGTCATTACTTACTCTGATGCCTAAATCTTTTTCATCAAGAACTACTTTTAGTGCCCTGCCTTCCAGTATATAGTTGCATTTTTTATTATGTTTCCCAAATGCATAACAGTGCATTTCTCTAGATTAAATGTTGATTTCTTTGTTTGAGCCCATAACTCTAGATCAGTAAGGGCAACTTGTAAGATGTCCCTTTCCTATAGGTTATTTATAGGGTAACCTGGGCAAGTGTCATCTGCAAATTTTGAGAGCCATACCCCCGACTGTACATGCACTGAAGAAATGTATAAATTAAACAGACAAGGGCCCAGAACTGAGCCCTGGGGTATTCCACTGGTAACATTTATTTATTTTATTTTATTTTATTTAAACAGCAGTTTGGAAAACCTTTGAGCCATAGGCTCATTTACAAAGGTACCTTGTCACAGTAAGACAAACCAAAATACACAGTATAGCAGTACAACACATAAGTATAACAGTAAAATTAAGACATAGATACAAACAAGCTGGTACAGGTAGGATGGATGCAAACAATACCAGAGTTATGATGGTCCTTAGCAGCTTAGTAATAAGCTTTGTCATAAGTATTGAGTATGGCTTTGACTAGTGGCAGTTACAGCATCGGGTGTTAATAAGGTGGTTATGTAAGGAAGTTTTGAAGCACGATATAGTTGGAGCTTGGAGATGGAGGGGCAGTGTGTTGTTGAACCAGGAGGGGCCCCTAAGCTGAAGGCTCTTTGGCCGTGAGAGGTCCTAGCTCTAGGGATAACAAGAGAGGTTTTCCCAGAGGTCCGAGTATGAACTAGTGGGACAGAGCGGTGTATGGTGGTGGTCAACCCTGGTGGGGAAAGCCCAAGGAGGGTCTTTTTTGTAAGGGTACAGGTAAGATATTTGAGGCGCCATTGAGATCAAGTACCAGCGCTTTAGCATACAGTAGACAGGTGTGTGTCATCCTAGGTGCTCCAGTAATTAACCTGCAGGCCTTATTCAGAGTAAAGGAATTTTATGGAGTGCGGTCTGATCAGCAGCACCATACACTGGCAGTCCATAGTCCACTAGGGACAGGATAGAGGAGGTGATCAGAGTCAAGAGACCTCCGGGGAGGCAGTGTTTATACTGATGTAAGATGCCCAATCGGATATTAGTGGCAGTGGCTAGGGCAGCGTATGTGTCCATGGAAGGAGAGGGAGGGGTCAAAATGGATCCCTAGGTATTTATAGGAGCAAACTTGTTCGAGTGGGAATGAGGACCCAGAGTGAATGAGGAGTTTGAAGTTGCAGGACTTGTTTTGGGGATGAGTGAAGAACATGGTTTTGTTTCAAGATTTATCACCAATCTATGTTCTTGAACCAGCCCTCGGCTTGTGAAGGACTTCTGCAGCGCAGTCCTGGAGGGCAGTAGGTTACGACTTGAGGCAAAGATGACTGCATCATCAGCGTCATAATAGAATGTTCCCCAGCAAGAGCGTGAAGGGTGTTAAGGTAAAGGAAAGTAGTAAGGCCCAGAATGGAGCCCTGGGGAACCCCAGAAAAGATGGGACAGATGTCTGAGTAGGTCCCATTAATTTTACACGCCTGTGAGCGGTCAGACAGATAACTGGTGCACCAGGAGATAGGCCCAGCAGCAAAACCAGAGAGACTAAGGGCATCAAGAAGGAGGGGGTGGGAGACAGTGTCGAAAGCTTTCGAGAGGTCAATGAAGACAGCACCAGCCAGAGAACCAGTGTCTAAGGAGGAGTGGAGAAAGTTGGAGAACTCTAGGAGGGCTGTGTTGGTACTGTAGCCCGCTCGGAAGCCATGCTGCTCAGGACAAAGGACATTGTAGGTGAAGAGGTAGTCAGAGATTTGAGAGGCCACCACTTTTCCACCTCCACCCAACCTGAGTATTCACCCCTAATATAAACTCTCTGTCGCCTCTCATGCAACCATAACTCAACCCACTGAACTATATTTACATCAAGTCCCTGATCAATTAAAGCATTAACCAGCTCAACTTGTGGAACCTTGTCCAATGCCTTGGCGAAGTCAAGGAAGACAACATCCACAGAGTGGCCCTCATCCAAGGCTTTGCTAACCTTTCCATAAAATTCCAACAAATTGGTTTGGCATGACCTCCCCTTGGTGAATGCATGCTGTTTATAATCAGTGGCTCCTATTAGACTCATAAAATCAAAGATGTAATCTTTTATGATGCCCTCGAGGGTCTTACCCAAAACAGAAGTCAGGCTAATAGGCCTGTAATTCTCTACCTCCTGCCTCGATCCCTTCTTATAAATAGGGGTGACCACAGCCTGTGAGCAAGTAAATGAAATAAATCCATTTTAAATCTATTCTCCATTTCCCATGTGCACCAGTACCCCCCTCCCCAGTCACCAACAGTCTCTCTACAGGGGAATACATTGGGGCCCAAGGTGGCTTGTTATTAAGTTGCGTATGAATTTTACATTGGCTACCTGTAATCCATAAACACAGAAAGATATAAAGATGTCCATAGAAAAGGACCTACAGTCTATCATGGCTGCCCGTTTTCCTACCTGAGTTGCACCAACCTGTCCTTGGTCCTAAGTAGGCTTTATGTCTGTTGGTAGACTAGCCCCACCAACTCCACTCTTCACTCACTTCCTTGCCTTAGTTTTCACCTCCCCATATAGCTATCCCATGCTGTCTTGAAACTTGTCACCATTTTGGCATTTACTACTTCCCTTGCCAAACTGTTCCATCTATCCACCACCCTTTCAATGAAGAAATACTTCCTCGTGTCCTTTCTGAATCTACCCCCATCAGTTTGTACTTACTTGGGTCCTTTAGTAGCTGGTCACTAACTTTGCTTAAAAAAATCATTACACTGTACCCTGTTTATCACTCCAGGACTTTTCCTAAACTAAACTATCTACAAGAGATGTGGCAGGATCTGGCCCTGATTGATTACTTAGGGTGCAGAAACTGTCAACTGGTGTTGCAAACAACTCTCCTGCAGGCTCTGGGTATGTATTCAGATCTCCAGCACAAGGAGAGGAGATGGAAAAAGCACTTGGGGAGTTTATCATCTGGATGGCAGGAAAGGGGGGATGCTGCTAGTTTGAGATTTTAATCTGCCAGATGTGAAGTGGGACCTCTCGGCTACAACTTCGGCAAGAAGTGGGGCAATCCTTGACTACCTACAGGAAGATTTTCTCAGACAGCTGGTAAAAGAACCTACTAGAGATGGGGCACTGTTAGATAGTGCTAACAAGCAGGGACAGAACTGCAGACAGGTGAAAAACATACATTGTGGATCAGCATAAGGAAAGGAGCAGAGGCTAGTCACATAAAGGCTAAGGTCTGCACTTCAGGAAGGCAGACTGCCTCAGAAAATGTATTGGGGGGGGATTGCCAGGGAGGAGAAAGGGGAAGAATACAGGAGGGTATAATTAGAGCAAAAATGCTCTGCATGAAAGAGATAAACAAAGGCAGAAAGAAAAGGAGACTGTTATTATTCTCCAAAGAAGTGGCAAGGCTGGTGAAAGAAAAAAAGGGTTACATTCAAGAGGACAAAGAAATGCAGTGAAAGAAAGACAGTGAAGTGTGCCAAGCCAGGCAGAAAGAAGTGGGTAAGGCAGTTATGGCACCTGTCACCATGCTGGCCACCTGAGTTCTGGGAATAAGCTTGGACTTCCAGAGGTCAGCATGGGGGCAGGGAGAGAATCAAGTGGCCACCTGGCAGCTCCCCTCTCCTGGCCTGGGTTGGTGTGTTATCCCTATTCTTGACTGCCACCAGGTGGAAGTCTGGTAGAAGCACCAAGCTTAGGGTAGCAGACTGAGGTTGGAGTGGGTGGAAGGAACCTGTTCTGGAGTGCATGCACATGTCCACATGCATGTATCCTCAATGCTACTGTGGGTCCAGGAAAGGTGAAAATCAACATTTTCTGCCTGGTCTCCATGACATCCTCCCTGTCAGCCCTCTGCTCCACTCTGCCAACTGGCTGGGGACCCAGAAACTTAATATGGGTTTCTGGGTGAGGGGAGGATGACCCCCCCCTCACCTGGTGCTGCCATGGTGGGCAGTCAGTGGGCAACTAAAGGACCCTGAGGCAGGTTGTTGAGCAGGAGGGGATAGTGATAGGACTGATAAGCCCCCTGGGTGAACTTGGAGGGAGAAAGGCCTTAGTGGCAAGAAAAAATGTTGTTAGGGCAAAGGCACAAACAGAGGAAAGGATTGTTAGAGGGGTATCCAAAGGGGATAGGACTTTTTTTAGACATGTAAGTGAGGACAGAAAAGCAATGGGGGGGCTGGTGAGGATTAGAAGGGTAGAAGAAGGAGACTGTGCAGAAAGGGATCAAGAAAAAGTGGATCTTTTAAGCAGGTGCTTCTGCTTGATCTTCAAGTGAAGGGAGGAAGGACAGACCACCATGGAGCATCAAGAATGGGGGTAAGGGGAATGGACGCAAGTCCTTTTGCAGAGGAAAGAGTCCTGAAAGAACTCACAGCCCTGAAGGTGGATAAGGCTATGGGACTGGGCAGGATACACACCAGTGTATTAAAAGGGCTCAGGGAAGCCAGTGGACACCACACCTCTTGCCACGCTGGTGACCCTTGTTCGAGAATGGGCATGGGCTGCCAGGAGTTGGCAGGGGTGGGGAAGGATCGAGCATCTGGAGGACTGCTCTTCTTCCCTGGGGAGGGGGGATCTGTAGCACCGGCACCTGAGTGCCCCCTGGCAGATGCTGGGGAGCAAGGTAACGTGTGCAAGCAGGGGGGGAGCTGAGTGCAGATGCTTTGAGGGGAGCACGCACAGAAGCGTGGAGTTCCACCTCGGCTGGCGTCATTGCATGTACCTGGCTCCAGAGGGAGCAAAATAGAAAATCCCGCCACAGTGCCTCCATGATGCCACCTTGCCACCCCTCCTCTCTCTCTCAGGCTGGCTCCCATAACCTGACCTGTGTCCATGACACCTTGACCAGTGCCATGACCCCACCCTGGTGGGTGAGCCAGGGGGCAAATGGGAGAACAGCTGATTTGGGAAAGAGGGGCGATGGGGGCCTTGACCTGGCTGAAGCCGGTGCTGAGATGGACAAAAAAAAGAGCTCAGGGAATCACTGAGTTCCCAATTGACAGCCTCATTCAACTGCTTACTAGAAACAGGAGTGGTTCTGGAGGACTGGATAAGGGATGACATTGTCCCTCCACTGTACATGAGCAGCAGCAGGGAGGAAGCTAGCAATTACCAAACAGTCTGTGTAATTTCAGTGATGGAGAAACTAATGGAAACCCTACTGAAATAAAAGCTGTTTGAGACTCTAGAATCTATTAGGCTGCTGGTAACACAAGATGCATGTTTTCCTGGCAGTAGGTCATGCCAAAATAATTTAATACAGCATATAAATACTCCAACTAGATTAGAAAATATATTAGACTTAATCATAACTACTGAGGATGTCACCATAACTGAATGTGTAACTAAGTCCCCGACAGGCAATAGTGATCACTCCTCTGTGATTTTCTCTATAAAACATCAGAATCAACCCATCAAGGGCTGTAAAGAGTTTTATTTATATAAAACCGCAAACCAAGAAACCAAGAAGGTATTAATAATGATTTAGCAAACATAAATTGGGTTAATATACTAGAAGGAAAATCAATAGATTAGTGCTAGGACTATATAAAAATCCACAGTATTTACCATAACTGTGAAACATGTAAAACAGGTTAAGAAATATAATAAAAGAGATCAGAAACCAAAATGGTTGAACAAAAGTATTGCTAAATTACTTGAGAAGAAAAACAAGATGTATGTAAATGGTATGCAGTCTAGGGAGAGGGGGCGACCAGTGGGGTGCTGCAGGGATAGGTCCTGGGCTCAATACATGAAGAATAAATCTGAATCAAATTAGAATTTATTTAAAGGAACACAAAGAAAATGTAAAAACAAAATTAATAAAGCCAAGAAAAAGTATGAAATCCATCTTGCAAAAAAAATAAAAAATAGTAAACAGTTTTATAGTTACATCAACTCATTAAAAATGGTCAATGGGGAACTGATAACCCTTACAGAAAACAACGAATGCATCACAGATCCAGTTATAATTGTAAATAAATTCAATACTTATTTTTGTTTGGTATATTCTGATCAAACTGCAATACACAAAAACAAAAATAATGACACTGAAATACAGACATTCCCATTTACTAGAGAGGAGATTTTACAACAGATTGACAAATTAAAAGACAGTAGCGCCCCGGGTCTAGATAACATTACTTCGTCAATGCAAAAATTCATGAAGGCTCATATTTGGATACCACTTAAAATACCATATGAAAAATCATTGAATAATGGTCTTATTCCAACTGATTGGAAAAAATCAAAAGTGACCCCTATTTTTAAAAAAAGCAGTAAATCAAATGTCTCCAATTATAGTCCAAAAGCCTTACGTCTATACTTTTCAAAATACTGGAGTCAGTTATAAAGAACAAAATATTAGAACATCTCAAAACAATTCCAATATTTGATTTAAATAAGCATGGCTTTAGACAGGGATGTTCGTACTTCACTTATCTTATATGATTTTATGACAAAGTAAGCCAAATGTTGGAAGGAGTGACTCCGGTGGACGTAGTGCAGTTTGACTTTAGCAAGGCATTTGATTTAGTCCCACACTGGGCTATTAATGAAAAACTACACAAATATGGAATTAATATAAACATTAATAAATGGGTGGAGAATTGGTTACAGGACAGAACCCAAGTAGTATCCATACGCGATCATCTTTCAACTGAAGGACAAGTAACTAGTGATGTCTCACAGAGCTCAGTTATTGGACCTATCATTTTTCAGATATTCATTGCAGACTTAGATGTAAATGTCAATAATGAAATAATGAAATATGCAGATGACACTAAATTGTGGGGACCTTGCAACTCCTCTATTCTAAGAGAGTCTTTACAAGATGATATCAATTCAATAGCCGCATAGACAGAAAAATGGGGAATGAAATTAAATACAGATAAATGTGTTATACACATGGGTAGACAGAACCAGCAACATACTTGCAGTTTAAATTGAAAAGCATTTCTCAACAAAACCTCGGAAAAGGACTTAGACATAATTTTGGATAAAAAATAATTGTTTAAAGAGCAATGTACTTCTATAATTTCTAAAGCGAATAGCACCATAATGGCAGTAAAAAGAAATATTAAAAGCAGTAATACTGAAGTATTGTTGCCTTTATGTCTATCATATGTTAGCATTAATGGACTATTGTAGCCAATTATAGTGCCCCATACTAAGACTGAAATCAATTAATTAGAGAGGGTCTAATGACATTATACAAAAACAATATCCACCATGAAACACCATACTTATAATAGATTGACCTATTTAAGATTATACAGCCTTGAACTGAGGTGGCAAAGGGGGATATGTTGCTTTATTATGACATCTTAAACGACCCATTACTAATGACAGAATTAAACATTGTTAGTTGTTTAACCAGGACTAGCACACTAAGCTGAAAGCTTTTTTACAGGTGCAACCAGGGAGCACAGGGAAGTTAAGTGACTTGCTCAGGGTCACACAGCCTGCAAGTGGAAGCTGTGGGAGTTTAAAAACAAGCATTTGTCAATGCCGAATGTTGCTTGCTTGTATGTGCTGTTTAGGTTTTGGAAGTGACAGTTTCATGCCTTCCTCCCAAGACATCCACTGTGTCTTTCCGTTCAGTATTCACAGAAGAGTGGGAGGGGCAAGGGCCACAGAAGTACAGCAGTTGCCAAGGGGGTGAAGAGGTGGACAATAGTCCATTCAAAGGCAAAAGAGTCTCTGCAGGAGCTCACTAAATTGAAGGTGGACAAAGCGATGGAACCAGATGGCATACACCAAGGATATTAACAGAACTGGCGAAGGGAGATAGCAGTACCTGTGGCAGTCATGTTCACTGGAGTCATTCAACATGAGTGAATTGGAGGAGGGCACATGTGGTCCCTCTACACAAGTCCGGCAGCAGGGAGGAGGTAGGGAACAATAGGCCATTCAGCCTCACCTCAGTAGTGGGGAAGATCATGGAGACATTGCTTAAAGAAAGGATAGTGGACATCTAGATGCCATCGGAACCCAGGACCATAGACAACATGGATTCACAGTGGGGACATCATGTCAGATAAATCTGGTTGATTTATTTGACTGGGTGACAAAGGAAGTGAATCAGGGTGGGGCAGTGGACAATGCTTACCTTGATTTCAGCAAAGCCTTTGACACCATCCCATATAGGAGGCTGATAAACTAGCTGGGTAGGCTGGGCATGGGAGAAAGGGTGGTAAACTGGGTTAGAAACTGGCTAACAGACAGGAGGCAGAGAGTGGTGGTAAATGGTATGCAGTCTAGGGAGAGGGGGCGACCAGTGGGGTGCTGCAGGGATAGGTCCAGGGGCCAGTTCTGTTCAATGTCTTCATTAGTAATATTGCAGAACATCTGAAGGGAATTTTTTCACCAAATTTTCAACATAGCCATTTTAAGACCTCTGCTCATGAACAGTGTCACTGTGATTTTCTTAATTGTCCCTACATATTGATTTACGCCACCGACTGCGCCATTGTGCGTCCATATGTGAAACCACGTTTTAGGTGAGATGTGAAAAATGACAGCTGTAATACTCATAAGAAGGTGTGGTAAAATGGCAATGTTGAAAATCTGGAGTGAAAATATTGAAAATTCACCGACCTTACGATAGTAGGAACTGTACAACGACGCCAGAAACAGACATTTTGTGGAATTTTTTCACCAAATTTTCAACATAGCCATTTTAATACCTTTGTTCCTGAACAGTGTCACTGTGATTCTCTTAATTTATCCCGTACATTGATTTTGCACACCGACTGCGCCATTGTGCGTTACATGGGCGGAAACACGTTTTGGGTGAGATGTGAAAAATGACAGCTGTATTACTCATAACAAGGTGTAGCAAAATGGCAATGTTGGAAATCTGGAGTGAAAATATTGAAAATTCGCGAACTACAGTGCGGCGTGTGAGAAATCGCGCAACGCATCAGAAAAATGGTAATTTTTGAATTTTTCACTAAATTAACATAGCCATTTTAAGACCCTGCTCATGAACAGTGTCACTGTGATTTTCTTAATTTGTCCCGTGACATTGATTTCAAGACCGACTGTGCCATTGTGTGCTACGCATGGTAAAACACATTTTGGGTGAGATGTGAAAAACGACAGCTGTACTACTCATAAGAAGGTCTGGTAAAATGGCAATGTTAAAAATCTGGAGGAAAATATTGAAATATCACGACTTACGAGCCTGAGCGGGAACTGTGCAATGCACGTCAGAACAGTATTTTTGGCTTTGATACCAAATTTTCAACATGGGTTTTGATCTTAGTCGATGTCATTAACATATGGCGCAGATTCAGGCCCGGCAGATTTTGCTAGAAAGTGACCGCGAAATCACCCTTCGGCCCTAATCCACACAATGACAGTGACATCATTCATGAGAAGGGGTCCCAAAAACTCCATGTTGAAAATTTGGTGCAAAAATTCCCAAAAATGCCTGAGATATGCAACAAAGTTGAACCCCACCTATCTAGCCCATTATACAGCTTACCGGCATTTCCTCAGTTCGCGGTCGGCTTTGAAGAGTGCAGACGTGTTCCCGGTCCACCGAAGATCGTCGCGCCGAAGTCCGGAGGTAAGTATGGGGTGAGGGGGGGTGTGGGGAGGCTGGGTGCGCAGTGGGTGGGTGCGGGTTGTGGGAGGGCGGGGAGACTGCGCTGTGGGACCATTTGTCTTCACAGGTAAAAAAAAAAAAAGCGACGGCGTGGGACGTTTGCCGCGCTGGGGTGGGTTCCCAGCGTGGCACAAGAGGATATTGGAGGCGTTCAGCCAACAGGGGATTGGGCACCCCGTCGGCCAAAGGAATAGATTGCCACACTGGGGTGGCTCCCAGCGTGGCACTTACTACTCGGGGACAGTGCAGCCGGCGAGGATTGGGCACCCGGTCGGCTATATTAGTTGCCACACTGGGGTGGGCACCCAGCATGGCATTTTGGAAGCCTTTGGGGAGGCGGGGAATGCAGCACAGCCGGCGGGATTGGGTACCCGTTGGCTGCTCACAGTCGCAGGCGCGCCGCGCCTGCGTGGTTCGCGGCGTCTTGGCGTGTGTGTGAGAGGCTGCACATAAGCAGGCGATATCTTATCGCTGCTCACTCAAGCGTAGCTCCCCTTTTCAACTGTATGCCACTGCATTTTGGAGCGTGTCATAGTCAGCTCCAGAATGCTTTGGTTTACAGGGGCCACGCCTGCCAGCACACTGACTGAATTGGAGGAGGAGGTGACACACCTCCGAAATCTCCGATGATGGCACTATGTTTCTTGCACATGCGTGCAAGCAACATAATGAGTTTAAAGATGATCACTTAGGTGTAAGAGGCCACCCATTACAAGTTAAAACTAGTAGATTTAAAACTAATAAAAGAAAATATTATTATACAATGCATGCAGCTAACCTTTGGAACAGACTACCTATGTATGTAATATCAAGTTCTAAAAAATATAACTTTAAAAACAACTTAGATACATTGCCTCAGGTGAAAATTTTAACTATTACATCCTATCCTAACAGGAGCCAGTTTTGGGCTTTGGCCTTTTTTCAGCTCCTACAAATTAAGTGAAACTAAGTGAAATGAATCAGATAGATTTCTTTGATTGGGTCCAGGGAAATAAACCAAGGAAGGGCACTGGAAGTGGCCTCTTTTGACACTGTGCCGCACAGGATGATTAGGAAGTTAACTCGCTTAGGAGTGTGGTCTAAATTGGTAAATTAGATTCAAGTAAGCAATAAGACATGATGGGGTGTGCACTGTGCTGAAATAACCATAACGGCCAGGGTGGAGTAAGGCACGGCATAAGGCCACAGGCTAAGTGTCTTCAACCCCTGGAAGGGCATTTTTTTTTTTTCAGTACAATGCACAATCCTGGAGTGTCTTATTGCTCGTAATCAACAATGGGCTTTTGATTGTTAAGTATATGTACTCATTTTATAAAAAGTTTGAATATATACAAAGTTTGTTTTTATGTATTTTTTTGTGTGTAAAATAGTCCTTCTGCCTGCTGGACCTTGATTGTATTATTATTTTGACTTTGGAATTCAAGTAAGCAAAAAGATGCAATAGGATTTGCATTGTGCTAAAATAACCACACATCCAGGGGTGTAATAAGGCTCAGGGCTGCAGGTCCAGTGTCGTCAGCCCCTGGAAGTACAGTTATTTCAGCACAATGCGCACCCCCCTCGGAGTGTCTTATTGTGCTTACAAAATGGGTTTTTAATTGTTAAAGATATCTAATAATTAGTGGTGGGATGATCTCAATTCACAGTTATATATCGGATCCGGATAATTATCAATCAATATCCATCCAGAATCAGATATTTATCAGGGTCAGATATAGTAGCATGCAAGAACTCCCCCCCTCAAGTTAAAGTTTCTCCTTTAGCTCTCAAAATGTATGGGAAATATCCTAACTTAAGCCTGTTACAGCAGTGCCCTTCAACACTCTGATACAATCTCTTACATTAACACATTACAGAGTAGAGCGCAAGACCCTCCCCCTTCAGGTTAAAGTTGACTGAGTCACCCCCTCTCTCACATCACATCGCTAAACAGTGAATGTGGTAAATGTTTTTGTTTTATTGTACTTTACTTTAAAAGCATTTCTTTAAAATCAGGCATATTGGAGCAAAGCAATAAGAATTTATCAGAAGTTGTTTAAGTTCTGCTTAATAAACAAAAGCATATTCGCAGTGTCCAGTGAGAGACGAGACCTTCTGTCTGTTATAATGTCCCCCGCCATACTAAAGATCTGTTCACTGGACACACTGGTGGGTGGTGATGCTAAATAGCATTTTGCTATCCTCGCCAGAGTGGGGACTTGGTCAATGAGGGATTTCCAAAACAGCAGTGCATCTGGGGTTGTTTTTTAGGCACAATACTCTCCGACATTCAGTTTATGCTTGTTTCTTAATTGATTAAGCAATCCAGAAGTGCCAAAACTTTGAACAGAAGAACCCTGACTGATGTATGTGGGTGTAAGGCAAAGACAACATTTAGCCTTGGACTCAGTCTCTTTGTCCACAGTGAAATATGTCCATATCAGATTTTTGTTTGTCATTCTTGTTCACTCGCTCCTGCACAGCTCTCTCAATCGCTGTGAGCTCCCTGATTGTCTGTGACACTGCAGCAGTACTGGAATACAATACAGGAGCAGCGTGTTTCTCTCCAAAGGCCCTGCATCAGAAAACATATGAGGACAGATTAACGGAGCTTAATATATATACCCTGGCCTAGAGCAAAGGAGGGAGAAAGGTGATAAGACTGAAACATTCAAACAACTTAAGGGCATTAACAAGGTGAAAGAGTCTAGCATGTTTCAATATAAGAAAAATAACAGGACAAGAGGACACAGCATGAAATTAGAGGGAGACCAGTTAAGGGGTAATGTGAGGAAGTTTTTTCCCACAGAAAGGGTGGTGGATGCATAGAATGGCCTACCTCAGGAAGTGGTGGATATGAATACAGTGCAGGGCTTCAAACAGGCATGGGACAGGCATAAGGGAGCAATATAGATGAGTGTGAATAGATAGGCCATTGACAGAGTACAGGCCTATGGCACATTCATAAGGTAGATAAAATGGGCAGACTGGATGGGCCTTGCAGTCCTTATCTGCCATCAACTTCTATGTTTCTATTTTCCCCATTTCAGCGTGCTTCTCCTCGCACTCTGGCACCACTTATTAAGCACCACTTATTAACAGGTGCTCAAGTAATTAAAGTAATCCAGTTTCTTAAAAAGAAATTATCCGACCGGAACGGATCTTCTAAAAATACTAGGTATCCGACTGGATTATTTTATTACTAATTATTTAAAAAGTTTGAATGTATAAACATTTAGTTTTTATAATTTTTTTAAATAGTCCTTCTACCTGTTTGACCTTAGGACATTTATTCTTCTTTGCCTACTGAAGCTGTAGTTCATTACATGTAGTGTGTAGTTCTACCCCCTCCCACTCCACACACACAACCTTATTAAATTTTGGTGATAAAAATGCCGATTCCTCTACTTAGTCTACTGTAAGATAAAGTTGTGGTTAGAGTTTGCAGATGTTTGAGTCAATTGCCAGTGTCGGCAGCACAGAACAGCAGTTGAAAGTGAAGACGGGATCACGGAAATTGACTTTTTAGGAGCAGTTGGTAAGCTCACCACGGGTACAGAGAAATATATCGTTGGGGTGGGGTGAGGTAAAAGGAAGAAGAAATATATTGTCCCAGCATGTTGGTTGGAAAGCAGAAAGCCATTGGTGTTTTCTAAACTGCCGAATAGAACAAGACTGCTGAATGAGAGAGGTTACATCATGCGAATACAGGATCGAGGTTTTAGGAGCAGTGGCTGCGTTCCAACTAAGTAAGCTCATGGGGGGGGGCAGATAATTAAATCTTTGGAGTGGGTGTGACAGAGAAATAAATCACTAGGATGGGAGAGGCTAAGCTGTGCAGTAAAATGAACAAAAGGCAAAAAGCTGTTTCACACTTAGTCCTCCATTCCCCAACAGTGCGACAGAAGTAGTGTGCATTAAGGAACAGAGCTGTGCAAGAGGTAGTTGGGAACTGGTGTTCTTGCTTAAAATATACCTTCTTTTGCTGTGCAGGTTTGTGGCTCATCTGAGGACGCTAATCTTATGGTACATAACAAGACTCATCAGGGGAATGTTAGATGTTGCTAGGTAGCAAGCAGAAGTCACAGTGTGGGTAGCATTTAGGAATCGTGCATTCATAGCTGGCAGATTGATGGTACTGCTTTGAAAAAATCTTAAGCAGAGAGCAGCTGGTATGTAATAAAGAGATAACAAAAATGGACATTAGGGGCCCAATTCCAAGACGAACATCACAACTTGTAGGTGAATGCAAGTTGTGACATTCACCGCTACGCCAGGGCCCTGCGCCCTATTCCAGAACAGGCAAGGTCCCAGCACTTATGCCCTACAACTTACAGCAGCCACAGGGTTGTGCCACAGGAATGGTGCAATGGACCTGGGTGCTGCAAGCCACTGACCATGGGGAACAGCCCCCTGAGCCCCCATCAACCCTGAAACAAGCCTGCAAGCCCCTGTGGGACATGGGGGGGTGGCAGTGTGGCACAGGTGCAAGGTGCACCACAAAGTAAGGACCCAGGTGCTGGTGGGTAGCACCTTGCAATGGGGGCTTCTCAGTGATGGGGGTGTCTGTGGGGCGCAGCTGCGTGCGGGTTGTGGCACTGCAGCGGAAGGCAACCACAGTTTGGCCAGGATAGATGCCCCTTAGACCAGCTAACAGTGCTGCAGTGTGTCTTGGAATATCATAGATGGATTATGGCAGGCGCCCTTTTAGAATAGGGTGCAGCTGCTGCCATAACCCCCACTTCCTTCATGCTGTAGGGGCTGCAGACAGCAGAAGACTCCTTTGGTGCAGGCCTCCTGGAATCCTTGCCAGCGTAACGCATGTCGCAAGGTGCGGCTTGCGCCATTGGGTTTGGCACAAGTTGCCTTTCAACATGCATAACCCAACTAGGAATCAGGCCCTAAGAGTTTAAAACCAAGTGTGACTTTGATGATCTTGTTTATACTTGGTGCCCTAATTTTCATAGCTAAAGGAAAAAAATGGTTGCCAAATACTTTCTTTTGAATGTTGGAAGGCAAACTGATGTGTGAGTAGGCCAGGTAGCAGGATGTCTGTGCATTATGCTGTATTATAAAATGGGTCTGTACTTTTCTGCCTCCTGATTGGCTGAGGGGTATTGTTTGCCGTGTCCTTATCAGCGTACATTGTGGCAACTGGTACCTCTTCAGCTAATCAGGGCTTTTTACCACACAGATCATTGTCCCAGCCGCTGCAGCTCCTCAACATTACATGGAAGAAAGATGACCCTAATCTTCAAAGCTGGTGTGGTAGTGAACAGTCCGACATGAAACAGACCCACTCCCCACACAGAGGCACAGACAAACCTTGCATTTCCCTACCAAACAAAGAATATGATCCAATGGCCATAAATCATTTTAAAATAAATGTCTAACCTCCGTTTCAATGTTGAAAGACGAGAGCAAGTGCCAAAGTTGTCCACAGACCTGCTCTTCTCTTACATTGTAAAAGGAAAATAAAAAAACACTCAGCACTGCCCAGCTCCTCCATTAAACTACCCAATCTCCAACAATGCCACATAATGGCAGTTATGGTTTCAAAAACCACAAGGAAGAAACGGCTGTGTGTACGGTGTCCGCAAATGGTCACGCTTGCTCCCAGTAAAGCGGAACTCTTAAAGTGGTCAAAAAACCTAAATTAAATCAAACAAAAATATTACAAAATCAAAAAGATAAAAAAAAATGATTTGTGTATGGGGGGGCACAAAATCATAAACCTTACACTGACTGCAGCTGACAACATAAAACCTGGCTCCTGCTGACTGCAACTAAAACTCGCTGGACAGTCACTCCTCAGGCACACAAACTAAAAATGTGAAAGAAAAAAAACAAAAGAAGCATATTCTACAACATTTTCTTTGTTGCTTTGTGTGGATGGCTGTATGGGGAATGGAGACAGAGACACCAATCACTGTATTGGCAAGCCAGTGACAAGGACTACTTTTTCTTCTTTTCATGCTTATACTGTTTTTTTTTATTCTACACTTGTTATGTACATATTTTTTTTACTTTATTTCTTTACCAGGGGACCCATTTTATAAGCGCAATAACACACTCCGAGGCATGGGTTATCTCCTGATAAGAGCACGCCCAGGTGCATAAGAAGAAAAAGTAGTCCTTGTCGTGTGTTATTGCTAGCTTAATGCACAGTTACCTGACTGGTTTTAACCAATAACATTTATATGATTTTTAGTCCCATCTTATAAAACTGATTAATGAACAGAAGACAGAGGGTGGTAGTTAACAACACACATTCTATAGATGGGAGAGTGACCAGCGGGGTACCACAGGGTTTGGTACTTGGACCAGTCCTTTTCAATAACTTCATTCAGGACATTGCAGAAGAAGGAAAAGTATGCCTTTTTGCAGATGAAACTGAAATCTGCAATAGGATGGGCACTCAGGAGGGATGGAGAAAATGCACAGGGATTGTGGGAAACTTGAGGAGTGGTCAAAGTCATGGCAGTTAGAGTCTAATGCCAAAAGGTGCAAAATCATGCAACTAGGGAATAGGAACCCTGGTGCTGAGTACAGGATTGAGGTATTGGCAGTCACTAGGGACCTTGGAGTCATTATACCATATGACTTCAAGCTGGCGATACAGTGTGCCAAGGCCACAGACAAGGCTAATCAATTGCTTGGGTGCATAGGGTGGGACATCACTAGCAGGATGAGGGAGGTGGTAATGCCATTGTATTGCTCTCTGATATATCCCCACCTAGAGTACTGTGTCCAGTTCTGGAGGCTACACCTAAGAAAGAACATAGACAGGGCAACAGAGGAGGGCAACCGAAATCATGCTGGGTTTTCAGGAGCAGTCCTACAAAGGGAAACTGAAGGATTTCAACAATGACACCTTGGAGGAGAGGAGAGTGAGAGGAGACATGACTGAGACCTACAAGTACATCACAGAGATGAAAAGGGTACAGCAGGGTGGTCTCTGAGGCCAAGGCAGCCTCCCAACTGGTCCTTCTTTTGTAAGCATTTCCTGCCCTCACTGCCCAGAATTCTGTGCTGGGCATCAGTGCCATTACTTGCCTTGCATTTATTGGCTGAAAGTTCAGGAGTTCATTTGCAGTGCCGCTCTGATGCTCATATCATTCTCATGTGGGGTCAGAGGGAACAAGATGGTGGTGTATGTCATGGTGTGCCCAGTATTCTTGTAAGTGGCCTCAGTCACAATACTGGGAGCCTTCCATCATGTTTTGGTCCCATGCCCCATTGCCAGTGGTGACCATGATATTGCATGTCTGCCCCACTTCTGCAGAGTCCGTGGAAATAGCAGCCACAAAGTTTGTGTGCTTCTGACTAAAGCAAAAGCTGTGCTGTTGGGATCCCTTTCTGTTCTGGTCCCCCAAAACTGCAGTTTAAATGGGCCACGGATGAATATGTACCTCAGACTGGTATCTGGTGAATGGGTAGCTGACTCCCATAGGAAAGTCAGGTAAGCTCCCCTATAGGGGAAGTGGGATTACAAGAGGATGATAGAGTGCTAGAGTAAGAAAATCTAAGATCCAGCATTGCGTAGAGATATACTGTTCTGGTCTTGCAAGACAGCATAGCTAGGTTTAAATCACAACTATTGTTTGGCTCAGTTTTGTACACATGCCTATTACATACTGCAGGCTGGCCCATAACCGTGAAGCAGTGACTTGATGTCACTTATGTCTCAGCACGAAGAGGTTGGGGTTTCATTCAACCCTTCATGTCAGTTTTCTTCATTTGATTTCCAGCCTGGGCCCTCCCTGGAGCTGCATTAGCAATATTTTCTCCTTGCTAGGAGTGCTGAGTTTAGCACAGCTGCCTCCACAGCTGATGCTATGCAGCACCAGCCCCTTTGATCATCCTGCTTTGGTAGCAATCCTAATTCAGTCAAGAAAGGCCAGTTTTAAAAAAAAAGTTGTTTAATCTGCTCCTAAAGAAGAGTACAGAGGGAGTCAGGCAGACCTCAGCAGGGAAGGTACCATCAGGAGGTAGATACAGAGAAAATGCAGACCCTAGCAAACTTCTCTTGGGACCGAGGAACTCTCAACGTATTCTACCCTTCCAACCAGAGATCATTATCAGTGGAGAGGTGAGCAAACAGAGCATGGAGATACAGGCCATTAAATCAATATACCCCTCCAGGTTGTGGGTATACTGGTGGATTTACCACGCTGATGTGGTTCAGTCACGAGGTGCAGCTGGTGACTTACGCACCTGGTAATGAATTCACTTGATATGCCCGACATCCTGAAGGGTATATTGACTATTATGCAATGGTTCATTTTATTTTTGTAAAAAAAAAAAAAATAAAGAGAAAGTGTTTTTTTAATCATTTCCATGGTATTTATTGCTCCGCCACATCAAATAGTTCTATGTTGCTAGGCAGAGTGCTGGTAGGGAGATGAAGCTCAGGTGTGAGGGTTTTCAAGTGAGTCTGTGAGGGGGGGCTGATGGAAAACAATGCAGCGCTGAAGCGACTACATGTAGTTTAGTCACCAGGTAAGTCTCAGGTCAGAGTAATCTGTTTGGCTATAATAGCAGCTCCAGAAGCGAAGTAGAGGATGCAGGGCGGTGATCAAGCAGAGGTACAACTGCACCACTGGGTCATAAAAGGGGGCTATAGGGCATGTAGTACAGTGGTACAGTAAATAGTGACATGAGTATTTTGGAGGCATGCAGAAAGAGAAGCAACAGATTTGTCACACTTTCCAGTTTTTACAGTTTCTCTTTTGTCTCTGGTTGCTTACTTTTGATGGTGGATACTGCGTGCTTATAAAAAACTGTCATGAAGGAAGTGGTGGTAGTTTTGTTCAGTGTGTGTGTATGATTTTGTGACTAAGAATTCTGAGTTTGCGGGTTTTCTTTTTTGTCAAAACAGGTGGTATTGTGAACGGTGGCTTTCTGTGGGCGAGCATCTCTGTTTATGAGAATGCCAGTGGTGTGTTTGGCATGGTCAGAGGGATTTTCAATGGGGTTACTAATGTGGCTGACTGTTGGCTGGCACCTTTTCCAGTGGGTACACTGGAGGATTTACGATGCTGGAAAGGTGCCAGCCAGCCAATCAAAATGCAGGATTTGGTGCGTGTTTTTGTGCCCATTGTATAATTAAATATAACTCCCCCCGCTACTTTACACAGTTAGCTACCCCTGGCACCCATAACTGAGCACAGATTCAGAAACATTTAGAAATGGTACCACATCTAGCTTTAGGAATGTATACCAGGCTCATTCTTCTAGAGATCAAGAGGTGGGGGTGTACAAAAGCAACCTATTTGATATTTACAAAAAAACAGGTCCTGTGGAGTGAACTTTTTGCTAGGGCTATGCTAGACCTAATTTCTGGAGGGGTACCAAGTAATGCCACACAAGAAGCAATAACATCGCTGTCCAGACCATAGTTGGGGTTCTAGAGTGTTACTTTATTCCAAAAGATGTTCTTTAAAGAAAGAGTGGACCCCCAAGGTTTACACATCATGGCACTAGGAACTTGCAGACCAACAAATCAACTGTATCTGACAGAAAACTCTTTGTATTCCCGCACAGTAGGACATAGGACACTTGCACTTTGTATTCCCACATGTCGTAGGATATAGAACATTTCTTCCAGTGGCAATAGCCACAACTGAGCACACATTTTTGCTAAGACTAGTACCATTCTTCATAACCAGAGAAGAAATTGTAACCCACTTCAGGGGGTAAAATTCTCTTTAGACATTGGCCCTTTGTCTAAAGTAACCAGGTGCCCTTACTGAACCTGTAGTCCTTAACTGGTTACTCCAGATGGGGGTCTGCCCACCCTTTGCTCCCAAATCCATACTCTGCCATTCTTTCAGAGTTGCATCTTAAACATTTGGAAATTCACTTTGGAAAATACTTATGGAATGACACTTGGTATATCCAGAATTCGAATCACTATGCTGATAGTAGAGAAACTAAAGTCCCGAACAATGTGTTATAGTCATACCTCTGGACATCACACACATACGAACATATGAACATATGAAGAAGTCAGCAGAAGAAGGCCATTTTGCCTATCAAGTCTGCTCATACTGCAGGGTCCACAGCTTGAGCTAATGTCCCTGCCCTCCCTCCCCACTCCTCCCATCCTCCCTATCCATGATCTTTACCTTCCCCCTATGCCTATCCCAGCCTCACTTAAAGCTGCCCACTATCTTCAATGAGTTTACCTCTTCTGGCAGTGCATTCCAAGTGTCCACCACCTTCTCTGTGAAGAAGTGCTTACTGACTTCCCTCCTAAACCTCCCACCCTCTAGCTTAAGACTGTGCCCCCTTGTGTTATGGTTGCCACTCAGCTAAAAGAGACTCTCCTTATCAATCTTATTTATCCCTTTCAAGTACTTGAAGATCCCAATTATGTCCTCTCTCTCTCTCTCTCTCTCTCTCTCTCTCTCTCTCTCTCTCTCCTGTCTTCCAGGGAGTACATGTACAGTGCCTTCAACCTCTCCACATATGCCTTACCCTGCTGACCAGCTATCATCTTTGTAACCCTTCTCTGGACCTTCTCCAGCAGGTTAATGTCCTTTTTGAGGTGTGGGCACCAGTACTGAACTCCATACTCTAGATACGGTCTTACCAGTGACCTGTACAAGGGCAGTGTAACCTCCTCCTCCTCCCCCTCCTATTACCGATCCCCCTAGATATGCACCCCAGCATCTTGTTTGCCTTTGCTGCTGCTTTCTTACACTGTGTGGAGTGCTTCAGGTCACTAGTGATCATCACTCCCAGGTCCTTCTCCTCCTCTGATGCAGATACTCGGACTTCACCCAGGTAGTACTCTATCCTGGGATTCTTGGATCCAATATGCATAACTTTGCATTTCTTGGCATTGAAGCCAAGCTGCCAGACCCTGGACCACCTCTTCACCTTTCCAGATCTTTCTGTAAGCCCTGTATCCTTTCAGCTGTGTCCACTCTCCCACAGAGCTTGGTGTCACCTGCAAATAGGCACATTTTGCCCTTAATGCCATCCCCAATGTAATTGATGAAGACATTGAACAACACCAGCCCCAGCACCTACAAAAAAAACACACTTTAGCCAACTTTAAATTAGAACAGTCACACTTCTGAATCCACAGAAAGGTTGTGCCTTCCTTTTAGCCAGAGAACAAAGCAGCACAGGTAGTTGTTTTCTGCAGCAAACGTCAGATCCTACTTACTGTTAGACATTTCAGGCAGCTTCAAAACATCCTGGATCAAAAAGGGGATTTCCAGTTGGATCCATCCACTAGCAGTCCTTTTCACCCCCCAGGAATGAAAATCAGGAGATCCTGCTGTAGACAACAGTTTCCACCACTTCTATTGGCAAACTGGAGCATTATCAGGACTAGCGTGAGAATGCAGGGCCCTCAACTCAGATCCCACTTCTGAGCAGTTCTCACTCCTCCAGCGTCAAACTGCAACTTCCAACTACTGACTCACACTGACTCTCTTCTCAACATTCTAACTCCCTTCTCACAGCTGGCCAAGGCTTATGCTGCTGCAAGAGTTCCAAATGAGCTCATCACTTCCATCACAGCTGAAGCCAAGAAAACAGAACAGTGAACAGGTGAAAAACCCATTTAGCTGGTTAATCACCAGCTGCCTCTCCTTGCCTAGCACTGATACTGAAGGGATTCTAGTAACCCCAGGGGACTGGATGGTTACATAAAGAGCTTGAATATGAAGATTAAGACTTTAAAATGGCTGTTCCATTTAAACAGAAGCCATCACAATACATGCAGTACTGGGGTGATATGCGCCGATGTCCATGAAGAAATTAGGAAGTGGGCTGCAGCATTCTACACCAGCGGTAAGCAGCAAGTTAGATTTGCAGATAAGCCCTCATGCAGCTCGTAAAGGAATCTATTTGCAAGCTCAGTGACAAAAGCCTGCACCTGAGGTCAGTTAATGGTGATGCCAGCCCTATCAGCTATTGGTTGATATCTCTTTGAGAATAGCATTGATGAGCATGTTGTCTTTCTCTCATTCGTACTCTGCTGCTGGATGCAGTGCTATATTGTTAGATGCAATGAGTCATAGGCAAGGCTGATGAAATTCTGCTATTCCACAACCCCGGAATTTGCCACAGAACTTGCATCATGCAACAAACTAAATGTATTGCCACAGAATGTATTGCTCTTGGTGAATTTTCATTCAAATATATAGTTTGTCCATAGTGCCTTGATCCCTTCCTCTCCTTGTTTATCTTGAAGCCCCTCCTCTAGAGCATATGATGTCATCAGTGACAACACATCATATTTTAGCCAATGGCAAGAGTACATTCTGCTACTTAAATAAATAAATCATGCTTCAGGAATCAACAAATGCTGGTGCAGAAGCTTAGGAGCAGTACCACATATATACGAACTGAAGTGTTGTGGAGAACTAGGGACCTTGGCCATGAGGTGCTACTCAAAGCAGCATGGGTCTGTCCTTTTAGGGGAAAGGACTCTGGTCCTTGATTGGCAGTGACTACCCTCCACCCCCACTAAATCTCTGAGCAGAGGTATACATATCACAGTGTAATCACCTGTATGGTTTATTGTGGTCCCCTGAACCCTGATGTGAGTTAAACATCACTCTGGTGCTCTTAGCCTCTATAAACCTCAAGCCCAGAGGCTCATTCACATGCTGCTGACCTTCCCCTTTTATCAGCCTCACCCCGTTGCTGTTGAAAGGTGAAGGTCAGCATTTTAGCTCCAGTTCTGAGAACAGGTAGTCAAGGTTTCCATTAATCCTCTTTCATCCAAGACAGATGATGTTTGTATTTTATGATAGATTCAAAGGGGACAGCAGAAGAAAATATGTGTAAAAGCTGTCTGTGATCATGCTTACTGAACATTACAAAGCTTGCTCAGGAGACCCAAGTCAGAAACATTTTATTTCTTTATAATTTTATTAAAATTGTCCCGGAAAAGCCGACTTAATCAGAACTGATTACAGGTGTGAGGAAGCACTGATGCAGTGAGGGGAGCCAAAGATCAAGTAGGGTCTGCGGAGACAGTACAGTCAGGGACAAATGGACAGACAGAGTGGGCCAAGTGGGCCTTATCTGCCATCAAATTCTATGTGTCTGTTTGACATGGGGAATGATTAACAAAGGGGAGAAATAAAATAATTAAAAAAAAGTCACACAGAGAGTAGGATTACAAAAAAAGAAAAAGTGCAAATTTTTATCTGACATGGAGCCTACAACAACACACATGCCACTGTCAACAAGCAGACATTACTGTAGGTAAAAGGGTTACCACAGCTAAAAGTTCTGGAGGAAGTGTTTGGTGAGAAGAGGGAATACTGGAACTAACTGGAAGGAGGCAGCAACAGTGCAGGAAGATTGAGTGGAAGGGAATAGGATGGGGGGGAGATAGAGAAGAGAGCTAGATTCAGGTACAGAAAGGGGCAAAACTATGCCTGAGGAGGGCTTAGAGAGAGCCAGAGAGAGAGAGAGAGAGAGAGAGAGAGAGAGAGACAAAAGACAGAGGGAAGGAAGGAGGAGGAGATGGCTGATTGAGAAATCTATTCTAGTGAAGGGAGATAGGATATGGGAAGAGAGGGCAGATTGGTGGGAATCTATTCAAGATGAGGGAAAGGGGATGTGACTGAAAGGTAGATTGGGGTTGGGAGGCAAGAGTAGTGGATGGAAGGTGGGCATGGGAGATAGAATGACAAGAAAGATTATTGTAGGGAGGCTATTGTAGAGAGGAGAGGTGAGAGAGGGGAGAAGAAGGCAAACTGGGGTGTGAAGGCTATTGTAGAGAAGGGGAGGTGGGAGATGATAGGAAAAGAATTCACATTGGGGTGGGAATGCTATAGTACAGATGGGGAGGTGGGAGATGTCAGGAGAAAGCAGACTGGTGGGAATCTTTTGTAGAGGAGGGGGAGATGTGAGGAGAAGGAAGATTTGGGTTGGGAGGATAGTGCAGTGGAGGGGAGGTAGAAGATGGGAGAAGAAGGAAGATTGGTGTGGGGAGGCTATTTTAGAGGTGGGAAGGTGGGAGATGGGAGGGAAAGACAGACTGGGGTGTGGATACTGTTGTAGAGGAGGGGAGGTGGGAGATGGGAGGAGAAGACAAATTGGGGTAGGGAGGTTATTGCAGAGGAGGGGTGGTGGAAGATAGGAGAAGAAGGAAGATTGGGGTGCGGAGGCTATTACAAAGAAGGTGTATCAGGAGATGGGAGGAGAAGGACGATTGGGGTGAAGAGGCTTTTGTAGAGGAGGGGTCATGGGAGATAGGAGAAGAAGGAAGATCGAGGTGTGGAGGCTATTGTAGAGGAGAAGGTGGACGGAGAAGGCATATTGGGGTGAAGATGCTGTTGTGGAGGAGGGGCAGTGGAAGGTGGGAGGAGAAGGCAGACAGGGGTGGGAATGCTATTGTGGAGGAGGAACAGTGGGAGTTTGTTGAAGAATGCAGATTGGTGGAGGTTATTCAACAGGAAGGGAGGCGGGAAGAAAAGGCAGACTGTGGGAGGCTATTGTGAAGGAGAGGGTTGTGAGATAGGAGGAAAGGCAGAATTGGGGAGGCTATTCTAGAGGGAGTGAGGTGGAAGATGGGAGGAGAAGGAAGATCAGGGAGAGAGTCTGCTGTAGAGGAGGGGATGTGGCAGATGGTACAAGAAGGTTGATTTGTCATGGGGAAGTTACTGTAAACAAGGGCAGTGGGAGGAGAACACAGGCTGGGGAGGCTATTCTAGAGGTGAGAATATGGAAGATGGCAAGAGAAGGCAGATGGGGAGGCTATTCTAGAGGAGGGGCGATGGGAGACTGGAAGAGAGGACTATTCATTTAGTAGAAAGTTTACAATAAGCAACAGAGAAAGAACAGACATCAGATGAACACAGGGTGCTAAAGCATAGGATAGAGAGAGAGAGAGAGAGAGAGAGAGAGAGAGAGAGAGAGAGAGAGAAGATACTAGGAATGGTAGCAGAGAAATGAAGACAGCCCAGATTTGAGCTGTATGAGCGATTGAGGTCCCCCGACATAGCAGAGGGTAGAGATTTTCAGGTAAAGTTAGTGGTGGGGAGTGCAATGGGGTTAGTTGAGGGCACAATGACAGAATGAGTGGAAGGGGGGTCCAGACAGGTATGAATAGACTGAAGGGCTGCACTTCAAATCACATCCAGATAGCCAAACACAGGCAGGATCATCTTGCGAACAATCTTGTGATGGACCATTAGTGAAAGTCAGGAGTCCAGGACCTTTTGTGAAACAGAGCACCAAGCCTGAGTCATGGTTTCATATGCAAATTGTCAATATGGGTCGAGAAATGAAGGTTTTCATCCAGCCACACACCAAGGTACTTGAAGAAGAAAACTTTTTCCAGGTGGGGTGGAGCCATCAATATTCAAGAAGACAGAAGTAGGGTGCAGATTTGGCATAGTGCCAAAGGTATACAGCTTGGTTTCATTATGAAGTTTATAGTGGCATACAGCAAACAGAAGATAAATAGGCATTACTTCTGTGTGTGTGTGTAGTGTGTAGTGTGTTTGTGTATGTACAGTGAAGCCCACCACAATGAAGCCCAGTTCTGCAGGAAACAAGGCAGTTTCTGTGGGGAGTTGAAGCCTTCTGTAATGCAGGAAACTATGACAGTGCACGTCATTCTGCTGGGCTCCACTGTACGCATGTGTTGTGTGTGCGTGCGCGTGTGTGTGTGTGTGTGTGTGTGTGGTGGACTCTGCAACACATTAGTCCTAATTTCTGAGGTACAGCTCCTAAGATTGTGTGTCAGTATTACTTACTGGTTTCTGTGGCAGACTGCAGTCCATTTCTTCAGTGAGATGTCATGTGTGGTCATTGATGACCCATGATGCCCAGCAGAGAGGAATGACTTGGAAACAAACAGTGTGGAAGGAAGACAGGCATTATGAAATGAACATGCTTTACAAAACAGTTCACCAAAATCAATAAATTCTACAGCATCACATATATTTTGGGACAGAATGCAAGTACTGTGGCTAATTCCATGTTTGTGAATTTGCAGAATTCCAGGGACCCTCACTCTAAGTAATGCAGTCATGATCCACAGTACAGAAGTATGCAATAACACAAACTCATATGGAACACATTGTTAAACAAGCATTTGTCAATGCCAAATGTTTGCTTGCTGGTATTAGCATTGGGAATGCAGAAGTTAGACAGATGCAGAATAGGAATGGCAACGAAGTATTGAACTTTATGCCAACCCTATCTCCACCCTGCAGAGAGGGACAGGCATTGGGGTATGCATTTGGGTCATCGCCCATAACATTCATGACATTTCACCTCTCCCTATCCTCTAGACACCGACAAGTGTTGAGGTATGCCTTGGGGTGTTCGGCTTCCAGTCACCCCATTCCAGAAGGACATACGCTGAAATGGGTGCAGTATAGGAGAATGGGGTGAACTCTGGGGCTGAAGATTCCAAGGCACACCTCAATGCCTGTCACTGGCTGCAGGGTGGGGGTGGAATGGCATGAGTATTTTTTCACAGAGACGGTGGTGGACGCATGAAACAGCCTTCCTGAGGCAGTTGTGGGGTCTAAAACTGTGGAAGAATTCAAGAATGCATGGGACAGACATAAGGCAATTCTTGTGGGGGTTAGGAAGAAATAGGTTGGTGGTTAACTAGGGTCTGCAGCTTATCCTGTAGGTAGGGAAATGGGAAGACTAGGTGGGCCAAGCGGTCCTTATCTGCCATCAAAGTTTATGTTTCTATGTTAGCATTACAATCTGCAATCTAAAGGCACACTCCTGATGCCTGTCAGTCTGTACAGGGTGGGATGTTATGGTTAGAAACCCTAACACCCCGGGCATTTGTTGGTATTTGCACTACAAATTTTCAACATGGCTGTTTTGTGACCCACACCTCATGAAAGCATTTGGCACCTCTTCTCATGAACAGTGGCACTATGATTTTGTTAATGTGTCCCGAACTTTGAGTTCCCACAGCGACTGTGCCTATTTTGCGCCAGATGTATGAAAACACAGATCGGGCAGGATGTGAAGAATGACAGCTGTACCACTCATAGGGAGGTGTGAAGAGATGGCTATGTTGAAAATCTGCAGTGAAAACATTAAAAATGCTTGAACTTCCGAGTGTATGTGGAAACTGCGCAATGCATGCACGTAACACAGTCATTTAGTGTAATTATTTCACCAAATTTTCAACATACTGTAGGATAGGCATTTTGTGACCTCTGCTCATGAACACTGTCACTATGATTTTCTTATTCTGCCCCAAACATTAATTTCCCTCAGAGTCCGCGCTATTCTGTGCCAGATGTGTAAACTCATATTTCTGGCAGGATATGAAAAATGACAGCTGTACTGTTCATAAGGAGGTGTGAAAAAATGGCAATGTTGAAAATCTGTAGTGAAAATATTACAAATGTACAAAATTATGAGGGTGCGTGGAAACTGCGCAACGTACACTCATAACACAGTCATTTCATGGACTTTTGTCACTAAATTTTCAACATAGGCATTTTAGCACCTCTGCTCATGATCAGTGTCACTGTGATTTTTTTTAATCTGTCCCAAACACTGACTTCTCACAGCGACTGCGCTATTGTGTGCTGGAAGTGCAAAAACACATTTCGGCCAGGATGTGAAAATGACAGCTGTACTGTTCATAAGGAGGTGTGGGAAAATGCCAATGTTGAAAACAGGAGTGAAAAATACTACAAATTTGTAAAGGCTTAGGGTGAAACTGCACAACACACGCTCGTAACACAGTCATTTTATGGACATTTGTTACCAAATTTTAAATATAGGCATTTTAGAACCTCTACTCATAAACAGAGTCACTGTGATTTTCTTAATCTGTCCCAAACACTTATTTCCCACAGCGACCACACTATTCTGTGCTGGAAGTGTGAAAACACATTTCGACCAGGTTGTGAAAAATGACAGCTGTACTGTTCATAAGGTAGTGTGGAAAAATGGCAATGTTGAAAATCTGAAGTGAAAATATTACAAATTTGTGAAGTTACGAGGGTGCATGGAAATTGTGCAACACATGCTCGTAACACATAAAGGTGGAGGTACTAAATTACTTTTTTGCTTCTGTATTCACCAAGGGGGAGGGAACAGCACCGGTTGGAGAGAGAGTGGGGGATACAGGGGTCAAAGAGGGGGAAAAGGATGAGAAAATACCCAGAGGTAGGGTGTTTGATGCACTCAAAGCCCTAAGAGGGGACAAGGCACCAGGCTTCGATGGGATCCACTCAGGGAGCTGGCGGATACCCTGGCCACCCCCCCAGCAGATCTTTTTAAGTCCTCCCTTCAGTCTGGGTGGGTACCTCAGGATTGGAGACTGGCCCACATTGTGCCAATCCACAAGGGAGGCCCACAAGAGGAGCCAGGTAACTATAGGCTGGTCAGCCTGACGTCGGTAGTGTGCAAAGTGATGGAGAGCATCCTGAAGGAAAGGATAGAGGGGGTGCTGAAGGCTTGGGGTCACATAGACATTCACCAGCATGGCTTTGTTAATGGCAGATCATGCCAGACAAATCTGGAGGAGTTCTATGAAGGGGTGACAATGGTGCTGGATCAGGGCAGGCCAGTGGATGTCCTCTTTCTGGACTTCAGCAGGACTTTTGACTCAGTATCACATCATGGGCTACTGGAGAAGCTGGAGAGTATTGGGGGGATGGGCAGATGGATAGGAAACTGGCTGACGGGGTGGGTACAGAGGGTGAGGGTGGGGGTCTCATCCTCAAGGTTAGTCACAAGTGGGGTACCACAGGGGTTGGTACTGAGTCCACTCCTATTTAATGCCTATGTCATGGACATCAGAAATGGTATCAGGAGCAGGATGAGTCTCTTTGTGGATGACTCTAAACTGTGGGCAGTGGTCGATGAGGAGGAAGGAAAGTTGGAGCTCCAGGAGGAACTGGAGACTTTAGGGAGGTGGTCAAGAATCTGGAAACTAAAGTTTAATGCTGCAAAATGCAGGGTTCTTCACCTGGGAGCCAAAAACCTGATTCGTACATACACCTTGTGGGGGGGAGAGAGACATTGCAGGTTTCAAGAGAGGAGAGGGACCTCAGGGTGGTGATGGATGCCAAAATGAATGACTCAGAGCAGTGTAGAAGGGTGGCGGCACAAGCAAATAAAATGCTGGGTTGCATAGCCAGGGGGATAACCTCAAGGAGTAGTGAGGTACTCCTTCTGCTGTACAAAAGTCTGGTTGGACCACACCTTGAATACTGTATGCAGTTTTGGTGTCCCTACTTAAAGAAGGACATTGTGTTACTGGAGAGGGTACAGAGGAGAGTGACTAGGATGGTACTGGGGCTAGGGGAAATGCCCTATGAGGAGCGACTGGGGGAGCTCATCCTATACTCATTGGAGGACAGAAGAGATGGGGGATATGATAGAGGTTTTCAAGTATCTCAAGGGGGTCAATAGGGTAAGCCTTGAGGGGGTCCTACAGCTAAGGGAACCAGGGGCTACCAGGGGACACCCCATAAAGCTAGATGGGGGGAGGTTAAGGGGGGGAAACAAGGAGGTGCTACTTCACTGAGAGAGTTGTGGATCCCTGGAATGCATTGCCCAGAGAGCTGGTGGCTGCTACTACAGTGGAGGAGTTCAAGAAGGGCTGGGATAGGTGCAGGGGGAGGGTACATCCAGGAGCCCTGCCAGGAAATAGGGGTCCTCATGTGGGTGGGAGGGAGGGCTAAAAATCGGTGCCCAGCATAGGCACTGACCATTGAGCAGGCTCGATAGACCATAGGTCCTATTCTGCTGGTTTCATAGTATGTTAGTATGTTTGTATGTTAGTATGCAACACAGTCATTTTACGGACTTTCATCACAAAATTTTGAACATTGGCATTTTAGGACCTCTGCTCATGAGCAGTGTCACTGTGATTTTGGTAATGTGTCCCGAACACTGATTTCCCACAGCGACCGCGCTATTGTGCGCCGGAAGTGCTAAAACACATTTTGGCCAGGATGTGAAAAATGACAGCTGTGCTGTTCATAAGGAGGTCTGAAAAAATGCCAATGTTGAAAATCTGGAGTGAAAATATTACAAATTTGCAAAGTTACGAGGGAGCATGGAAACTGCCAACACACACTCGTAAAACAGTAATTTTTTGGATGTTGTTCACCAAATTTGCAACATAGGCTTTTTGAGAGCCCATCTCATGAACAGTGGCACTGTTCTTTTGTTAATCAGTCCCGAAAGGTTATTCTGTGTAGTAACTGCAAAATCACCTTTCGGGACGGAATAACACCATGACAGTGACTGTGTTCATGAAGAGGGGTTCCAATAACCCCATGTTGAAAATTTGGTGTCAAAAGTCCAAAAAAAGGCCAAGATATCCACATAAATTGAAAAACCCCTATTTATGCCATTATACAGCTTACCGGCATTTCTTCAGTTCGTGGTCAGCTTTGAAGAGAGCAGACATGTTCCCAGTCCACCCAAGATCATCACACCAGGCTTTGGAGATAAGTAGAGGGGGAGGGGGTGTGGGGAGGTGGGATTTGCAGAGGGTGGGCATGGGTTGTGAGAGGGGGCACAATAGAATGTGAGGGACTGTTTTCTTTATTTCAGGAACAAAAATAATAAAAAGGGCGTCATGTTTTTTTTTTCCAGGCTTCATTTGTGCACACTGGGGTGGGTTCCCAGTGTGCTGCCTGCATTTTGGGGAAGGGGGACTTAAGCTGATGCGGATTGGGCCCCTGTCAGCAAATAAAGACTGTTTGGGGAGGCATGATGCCGAGGGGGATTTGGCAACCCCTGGCACACAACAAATGGGGGGGACATTATGTCGATAGGGAGTGGGCTCCCCCGTTGGCAAATTAATTGGATGTTGGAATGCTGACAGGGGGATTGGGCACCCTGTTGGCTTACATGGCTGCCACCATGTTCACAGAAATGTTACACTAGGCAAGGTACCACCCTGCAATGACGGATCGCTCCATCATTGCAGCAGAACTGATGACACTGCAATGATGAGGCGGCCCCTCATTGCAGTGGCCAAATCATTTCTAGCTGATGGCTCTTCTGCAGAACCAGTGTCATCAGGACACTGGGCCTGCATTGGGTGCACACTGCCAAGCCCACAAATGAAGTACTTTCATTGTCCGCCACACTGCCGCACCTCCACATCCCGCTTCTCTCCTAAGCTGCCGCATAATGTTTCTTGCGCATGCATACAAGCAAACATAAAAATGGCGAGAAAGAATCAAGGAACTTCACTGGCTGACACATGTCCCCTGACCATGCAATTAAATTCCTAGCACTGCATGGTAAGATACTGTATGTCATTTCCATTCCATCCTGTGCAATAAGCTACTTCAAGGTGTTTATTACAGGATTTTATTGCACTTTCTAGGGGAGTAAGGACACTCTGCCATCAACCTTCTACCTTACGTCACCCCTGTGGCATGCATTGAAATCCTATTTTGAATACCCTGTTATGGTTTATTGCTAACTTACATAACACAGCTGTCATGCAGCAACATAATCAAAGATGACAGCTGTGTGTGAAATCCTATAAATAATCATGAAGACGGCACACAGGTATGCAATAATGCAACCTTGTGCATTACTACAGAACAAGAACATGACTTCCATTCTGTAAAATGCACAATAACATAACCTTCAGTACAGGAACACATTTATCTGCTAGTCCATGACATGTACAGCAACACAACTTTTATACAACACCACATAACAGGAACATAACTGTCATATAATGTCAAGCACAGCAATACAACCTTCTGTACAAAACCTCAGCAAGAACACAACTACCTTACAACAGCATGAGCAATAACACAAACTTCTGTGGAGCACAAAACAGGAACATTAACTACTATACAATAACATATGCAGTAGCACAAACTACTGTACAGCAAAAAAAAAAAGAAACATAAGCACTGTACAATAACCTGCACAAAATCACAAGCTTCTGTGCAGCACAAAACAAGAACTTAATTGTCTAAAATAGAGAATGATAGAAACCCTGTTAAATTAACATACTCCTATACAAGAACCCAAATACCATGCAATGAAGTAGAATAACATGAACTCTGTTACAGGTGTAACCCCCCTACAAATGGGGGTTCCCAAAAAGTCTTCCTTGAGCATGCTTAAATGCTCACTGCCAGGCTGGTGTCCTGCATTTTAGCAGTTTAAATGTATAGCCTCTGTGTACTGTCTCTTTAAGAGCTGCCTGGATTGCAGTCATAATTAATCTGAGAAGGAGCTCTGTTAGAAGATGTATTTGTTTGCTGGTCATTTGCTAGAGTAGTATTAATATTACAGTTTGTTCTAACCTGCCTTCTTTGCAGCATGGACAGTTCTGTTTGTTTCCATCATCTTGGTCCTGAACAATCAGAATGGGCCAATCAGTACATTTGGGACTCTAAAATGGAGCCTGCCTACAGGTGCTTGGTGGGGCCAAAACTTGTAAGAATTGTAGTTTTGGGCTTTTGGCACCTAAAATAACCTGGAGGGGAAGCCCTTGTTGTGACTGACAGACAGATCAGCCAACCAAACCTTTTGGATCTTGGGGAAAGTTCCACACTGCTTGCAGTTTCAGTTAGATGAGTTGGGAAGTGAAGAAGTAACAGCTCGAGATAGTTTGAGCAGCAATCCATAGTGGATTTGTGCAGGAGAGCTGTGGAAAGGCCTGAGTTTGGTCTGCATGCCTGCCTGCTGTTCCTGAGAGGAAGCTTATGATTTTTTTAGACTGAATCCGAATTAGGAGAATGAATTAAGCCACTGAATTGTGACCAGGCTTTAACCTGAAGACCGAAGATTTGCTGAAAGTGATTGGCATGTCAGGACTTCCAGCTACCTCTGAACTCCTGGATTGTGCAGAGACTCTGTAATTGCGACCAGAGAGCCATTTGCCTGATAGAGTGGAATTTCCTTACATGTGAATGTGCTGTGTGCTTATAGTGGGTCGTGATTTGATTCCCCACTGTGTGTCTGAACTGTGTTTTGCTTGCTGGATGCTGTATCCAGCTCCATGGACTGAATCCGTATCCATTTCCATTTGCCTGGGCCCTGCTACACTGGCCCAGCCAGAATTCTCGCTACACAGAGAAAGTCATCGAGAGACCAGTCTGGGGATCAGCCCCCTGCTCAACGCCTTGAACAGGAACAATGCCTCCGTGGTTCATGTGGGCCCTGCTTCTCCAGGCACTCCAGCTCAACAGCCTGCAGTCTTGATTTCATCCTGCCTGTGTCCAGTATTGGGTATCGTGAGTAAACATCAGGGTAGCTTCCTGCAACAACAACTAAATCTAAAAGTGTTGTCATCTGATTGTCTTGTTGCCTTTCTTTTCACGAACTGAGCCCTTTGGCTCCGGATTACAAATAGTGTGTGTTGTTTATGTTGCTTTCTTCCATCACAGGATTCCAACCAGCTGCAACATTCCTGGCAATCCCAATATTTTTCTACCTGGGTACCCAGAGTGTGTGACTGTGTAGGGACTCTGAACTGCATGCATAACTGTCTGATTAATATAGCTTTTAAGCAAATCAACCTGATTAAGCCCCTTCCTTGTTCAAGTCCCCTGAATAAATCAGACTTAACTTTGTTTGCATTTAACCTCACTGTGGTTCCAGTTGCTATTTGCTGTGCTTAACCTTGTTTTACAGGGGGTTCCCAGGATCAAGCTAGAGGAACCAGTCCTGGTGGTAAGTGCAAACAGTGTGGGTAATTGCCTGGTGAATAAGGGTCATTGTGAAAGTAATTATTGTATATTGTTTAAGCCACTAGAAAGGAAAGAGGGGGGTTACAGTGTCTCGGAGGGTTGTGCCCAGGTTAGCTTGACCACTAACAACTCTGACCTCTGGGTGGAGGCACCCGTTTCATTACCCAGGCCCCTTAACCTGTTACTATCCCAGCAGGCAGTGGTACTAGCCCTTGGGGTAGCGCCACCTAGGGGATACATCTTGGAGGCTCACCGCTGGGATTTTGTACCTTCTAGTGGCCAAAAATTATGAATTATTGTTAAAGATTAATGGCTACTCCAGTAGAAATGGCTGTACACCAGTTGGTGGGGTGTACTGGGCAGGAGATCAACCCCCCAAAATGCTCTGCTTATACTGGATATTACCCTGGGTACCAGTAAGGACACTGTAGAGGGAGCACTCTCCAAAGTTGAATGTTTAAAAAACCCTGTGGTGGTGGATTGACAGGCTAATTTGATCGTCCAAACTTTCATAGCCTTGGTAGAGTGTAGTTGCCTCATGGACAGCTCTAAAGTGCCACAGACTATTGCCTCAGAAGGGGTCCTAGCCACCTGGAGAGTGATAACAAAAGACAGTAAAGACCCTGGTGAGGATGAGCTCCCACCATTATCTGAGACTTTTGAGGAGAAATTTGCTATTTTGTTGCTGGAGGAAGGGAAAACCATAGAGGACTTTAAGAAACTATTCCTGCCACCTAAGGGTGTTCCTTCTCCAACACCCCCTCCCACTCCAGCATCTGTTACTGCCCCACCTTCTGTGCCCATGCCAATGCTGACCCCTATATCTGTACCCACCATTAGTCATGACTCCTACCAAAGGCTGAGAATCTTGTCGGGTACCCTCCCCTCCCCCGAGGAGGAGGATGACTGGGAGACCTGGATCAATTATGTTGCCCTCTTGGTACCTGAGTGGCAGTGTGCGGAGGCTGAGAAGTGGGAAAGAATCATAGAAAGTTTGAGGGGCCCTGCCCTTGAAGCCATTACATTTTTGAGGTCCGCAAACCCTGATGCATCTGCTCAGAAGTACCTATCTATACTTGAAGGCAATTTTGGAAGCAATGAGTCAGGGGAGACTTTGATGTGGAAATTCCAAGGTACCAAACAATGGAAGGGGGAAAGTTTGTCTGTGTATGTTACTCACCTAGAAAGAGCTCTGCAGAAAGCTTACCGGAAATTTGAGGTAGCCGCCAGGGATTTGAACCATGTGAGATTGGGGCACATACTGCAACATGCCATGCATTCTAAACTGCAGATCATTCAGTTAGGCTCCAGGATAGGACTGGTAACCCACATGACTACTGTGACTTGATAAAAGAACTCTGGGAGGTAGAAGGTGAAACAGGAGATTGTAATTATGGGGTGAGTGCAGCCTAAGTGATCATGGCACTGGAAGACCCTTCCAAAATGGAGACCACTGCGAGTGTCCCACCATGGGCTAAACGTTGGGGTCGAGGAGTTGCTGAAAGAAGTCAGAAAAGTACAAGCGGGTGCAATCGCTGAGGTATCCCCTGCTAACAAAGACCCTGGCCCCTGTCAGGACATGACTGTTATGGGGGTGGGGGTACACCCTCTGGCATCCTCTACTGAGGGTGGCTTTTTGGTTGAGCTCAAGGAATTGACTGCCACCCTAAAGGAACTTTTGAGACATGGTACACTACCAGCAGAAGTCAGATCACAATATCCCATCGATGCTCCAGCATCCCCTGCTATGTTTTCCCCAAGGATGCCCTGAGAGCCTGTCATTTGTCACAACTGCGGCAAGGATGGCCATATGAAGTGGGAATGTTGGTCTCAGAAGGACTTAGAGAAACTGGTGAACCGGCTTCAAGGAGAGCTTCAGAAAATGAGCCAGTGGTCAAGGGGTGCACGAAATGACCACAGTGAAGGCTTCAGCCATCCTAACTCAAACACCTCTGTGGCTAAATCATCTGTCCAGGCCCTTGCTGTTGTCCCTCCAGACTGGTCCAAAATAGTGGGCCCTTCAATGAAGACTACTGTGACTGTGAACAGTATTCCTACTCAGGCTGTGCTTGACAGTGGGTCGCAAGTGACCATTGTATTTTAGGACTGGTATAACAAGCACTTATCTGATGTGCCATTACAATCCCTGGAAGGCCTACATGTGTGGAAGCTGAGTGACAAGTCTTATCCCTACCTTGGATATGTCCACCTCTGGTTGTCTTTTCCTGCAACTGTAACTGGTGTAGAGGAGCAAGTAGAGACACTGGCCCTAGTGTGTCCCCCCACCGGACTGTATGATGGGGTTCCCCTGCTAACTGGAACAAACTCCCACATGTTTGGGAGACTAGCACAACTTTGCCATGAGAAACAAGGGCAACTGACTGGATGGGCCCTAAGAATTCCAGCTTTAGTAAAAAGGACATATAACTTACAACATAAACCCAATGAAGAGGACCCAGATGAGCCAGTGGGGATAGTGTGGAAAAAGGAACCTGACTCCTTGGTACTGGCCCCCAACGCCCAGTGCACCATCCATGGAGAAGTCCACCTAAAGAGGAATGTAAAGAGCAAAATATTAATGTTGGATGCACCAGGTGACGGAAAATTGCCAGAAGGATTATTGGTTAAACCCAGCATCTTGCCTGCCCCTGCCCAAGCCTATGCATGACGAGTGATGGTCCAGATTCGAAATGTGTCAGATCGGGAGGTCTGGGTGAACAGAGGGTGCACTCTAGCTACAGTACACTGCATAGACACTGTAGTATTACCCAATAACAAGTACTCTGGCCAAAAGGAGAGAGTGACCCAGGATTTATTTGACTATGGTGATTCCCCACTGCCAGCTGAATGGAAGGCTAGGATTAGCAAGAAACTCGCCCAGAGAGACCAAGTATTTTCGTTAAAAGAATGAGACGTGGGGTGTGTCCAGGGTGCAGAGCATCAAATACACCTACATGCTGACCGGCCATTTTGAGAGAGATCCCGACGCCTCACTCCAGTGGACATAGATGATGTGAGGAAACACCTGCAGGAAATGCTCGCTGTTGGCATGATACAGGACTCAAGGAGCCCATATGCCTCTCCCATTGTGGTTGTGCATAAGAAGAATGTGTCAGTGAGGATGTGTGTTGATTATCAAACCCTGAACCTGTGGACTGTCCCAGATCAATACACCATGCCCTGTATACAAGATGCCCTGGATTGCTTGAATGGGAGCAAACGGTTCTCACTATTGGATCTTCACAGCGGATATCACCAGATCCCGATGGCCACGGAGGACCATGAGAAAACCACCTTCATCTGTCCTTTGGCGTTCTACGAATTCCTGAGAATGCCACAGGGGATTTCAGGTGCTCCAGCCACCTTTCAGTGACTGATGGAACATGTGGTGGGAGATATGAACTTGCTGGGATGTCTAGTGTACCTAGATGATGTCATTGTGCTCGGACGCACATTAGAGGAACATGAGACCCTACTGTTTAAAGTGCTAGACCAATTGGAAGACTTCAGCCTCAAGCTCTCCATCAACAAGTGTCAGTTTTTTCAAATCTCCATGAAGTATGTGGGGCATATAGTATCTGCAGAAGGAACAGAGACCGATCCCAGTAAGGTTGAGTCACTGACTACTTGGCCCCAGCCCCATAACTTGAAAGAACTACAGTGTTTTCTAGGGTTCTGTGCCTACTACCGCAGGTTCACAAAAGACTATTCAAAGGTGATTTGCCCGCTCCTGAATCTCACCCCCCCCACCAATAATAAATACAAAAAAAGGGGCTGTCAAAGAACCAGAGGAAGTGTACTTCCACACAGGTGAACCTTTTGGGCCCCGCTGGACACCCGAATGTGAAGTAGCCTTCCACAAAGTCATATACCAACTCACCCACACCCCCATCCTCACCTATGCTGACCCTACCAAGCCCTATGTGCTGCATACAGATACTAGTTTGCAGGGCCTAGGAGCTGTGCTGTATCAAGACCATGAGGATGGTGTAAGACCGATTGCTTTCACCAGCAGGAGCTTGACCCCATCAGAACGAAACTATCCTGTGCACAAGCTGGAGTTCCTTGCCCTAAAATGAGCCATTGTTGACCAGTTTCAGAAGTACCTCTGTTGGGCAAAGATATTGTTGAAGATCAACAACAACCTGTTAATCTATGTACAGACTTTAGCTAACTTGGACGCCACTGGACACTGGTGGCTCTCTGCTTTATCATCCTATGATTATGTTGGCAAATACAGGCCAGGACTGAATCGTATTGATGCTGACGCCCTGTCACGAAGGCCAGTCTCCAAGAGTGATTGGGTCAGGTTGTCTGAACCTGACATCCAAGCATTGTGCCAAAAGTTTGATAGAGATGAACAGATGTCTACGGAGACAGTGGACTGTTCAGTAGATTGCTTGGGCCCTCCTGATACGTGCATACCGGCTGCCTATTGCCATTTCTCTGCTCTAGATATTAGTGCACTACCTCAATTTGACAATGACAGTGTCCAATGGGCTCAATCCCAAGATCCTATGATTCAGCCAGCACTTGATGCCCTGAGTGCGGGGAAATATGTGTCCCAGTTGCATTCCCCTGACTTGCGAACTGCCCTATTGTTTAAAGAAGGCCCCAGGTTGAATTTACACAATCAGTTGTTATACAGAGAGACAGTGGATCACAGTGGTCAAGTAGACAAGCAGCAATTGGTCCTGCCCACGACCTTTAAACATTTGTTACTGAGGTCCCTCCACAATCACATGGGGCACCTCGGTACTGACAGAACTCTCGACCTGGTACAATCTCAATTCTACTGGCCCAAGATGGGGGCCATTGTTGAGCACCATGTAAAGACCTGCAGTCGTTGCCTGTAAATGAAAGCCCTGAATCTGAGGGCTGCCCCCCCCTGTCAATATTACTACCAGCACTCCCATGGAATTGGTCTGCATAGACTTTTTGTGTTTAGAACCTGATCAGCTGAATATTGGCAATGTCTTAGTGGTTACAGATCATTTCACATGGTATGCACAAGCTTTTCCAGCTAAAGATCAAAAGGCTTTTACCGTGGCCAAGGTGCTAGTGAAAAATTTCTTTGTCCACTATGGTACCCCCCAGCAGATCCACTCTGGCCAAGGCAGAGACTTTGAAAGTCAGCTAATCAAAGAAATGCTTTCTCTGTGGGGTGTGTGGAAGTCAAGAACCACCCCCTATCACCCACAGGGGGACCCTCAACCAGAACATTTTAACCACACCCTTCTAGACATGCTGGGCACCCTCCATCAAAAAGACAAGCATAAGTGGAGCCAGCAGATTAGCACCTTGGTACACACATACAATTGTACCAAAAATGATGCTACTGAGGTCTCTCCTACTGCCTCATGCTTGGGAGGGAGGCCAGACTGCCAGGTGATGACTGCTTTGGGGTCTCTCCAGATGGGGTCCAAGCCAAAAACTACCTGCAGTAGGTACAGAAACTGAAAGCTCAACTGAACCATGCATATCAACTAGCCCAGACAATGGCTGCCAAGAGAAATCTCGCCAATAAAGAGAGGCATGATAAGAAAGTAAAGGCTCAAGAGCTATGGTCCAGAGACCATGTGTTGTTACGCAACTTGGGACTACATGGCAAGCACAAAATTGCTGATAGGTGGCACCAGCTTCCTCATGTAGTAGTTGGAAAGTTGGATGATCTACCAGTGTACAAGGTACGCCCAGAGAATAACTCCAAAGCTGTCAAGACCATGCACAGTAACCACTTGTCTATTGGCCAAGTTATTATTGAAGCTGAGCCAGCAGACATTGCCCCCCCCCCCCCGGCCGGTGACTCATGCTGCTGCAAAAAAGAGACAGAGTCATCCTACCCCAGTAGTTACAGATTTAAGGTTTCCCCCGCAGCAGGCCCAGAATGATAGTGACTGTCAGTCCAGCTCTGATGAAAGTGACTATGGTAATGCCTATTATCCCTCCTATGAACTGAGTCAGTTGTTTCATGGAAATCCTATGCAGAATCGTGGGGATGAAGCTGGGCCTTCTGAACTGCCTAACCCCCCAGCTTCGTCCTTTGAGCCAATGCTCCCTGAAAGTGAAGTGCAAAGTGTTGTGTCTGAGGCTGTGGACTCCTTGTGTTTTGTGGAACTGTGTGGCTTGCCTGAAGAAGGAGCTGATGGTCTGAGTCTCTCTGGTGACACACCAGAACTTGAACAACAATATGAGAGTGCTGACAGCCCCCCTTTAGTGCTACAAAGTCTAATTGTGCCAGAACCTTCTCTAAATAAGCCAAGTGTTGTGGAGACAGAGCCTACAGAGCAAGGAGATGACAATGCTCCCAGTTTGAACATTCCCATCCATGCAGAAGCACCCGTCACGATTGATGAAAGCTCTAAAGTTAGTACTGAAAGTACAGAGACTGTGGCTGTTCCCCCCAGAAAGACTGGCTGAGCTGTCAAGCCAGTATTGCGCTTCTGTTATGATTCTCCAAGGAGGCCAGTGTATGTGCTTCTCAATATGGTTCACAAAGGTGTTTATATTTTGCAGAACTCACTACCCAAACTGATCTTAATGGCCAATTCCAGGTTGATTGTTCTTCCTTCTCAGTATGGTGCCCCTGCCCCACCCAGCCCCAAGTTAGCTGACAGGGAAGGGCCCCCTCCTACATTGTTTAATGTACAGTAAGTTATAACATGAATCAGTATTGTGATGTTACAAGTATATTAATCATAGTGGAATCAGTATCACATGTATGAAATATGCATAAGCATTGTCATTATGGATACAGTATTGTGAAGTGTAGTGAATATGTATAGTAAAGTAATAAGTTTATGTTAACTGATGCATGATCATACAGACTTGACGTGGATGCCAAGTTTTCTCCAGGCAGGAAAGGGTATAACCCCCCTACAAATGGGGGTTCCTGAAAAGTCTTCCTTGAGCTTGCTTAAATGCTCCCTGCCAGGCTGGTGTCCTGTGTTTTAGCAGTTTAAATGAATTTCCAGAGAGTGCCTGTATAGCCTCTGTGTATTGTCTCTGTAAGAGCTGCCTGGATTGCAGGCATAATTAATCTGAGAAGGAGCTCTGTTAGAAGATGTACTTGTTTGATGATCATTTGTTAGAGTAGTAATAATATTGCAGTTTGTTCTAACCTGCCTTTTGCAGCATGGACAGTTCTGTTTGTTTCCATCATCTTGATCCTGGACTGTCAGAATGGACCAATCAGTACATTTGGGACTCTAAAATGGAGCCTGCCTACAGGGGCTTGGTGGGGCCAAAATTTGTAGGAATTGTAATTTGGGGCTTTTGGCATCTAAAATAACCTGGAGGGGGAACCCTTGTTGTGACTGACAGACAGATCAGCCAACTGAACCTTTTGGATCTTGGGGAAAGTCTCACATTGCTTGCAGTTTCAGTTAGATCTGAGTTGGGAAGTGAAGAAGTAACAGTGCGAGATAGTTCGAGCAGCAATCCATAGTGGATTCACATGGGAGAACTGTGGAAAGGCCTGAGTTTGGCCTGCATGCCTGCCTGCTGTTTCAGAGAGGGCACTTGTGCTTTTTTTGGACTGAATCCGAATTTGGAGAACAAATTAAGCCACTGAATTGTGACCAGGCTTTAACCTGAAGAAGACCGAAGATTTGCTGTAAGTGATTGGCCTGTCAGGGCTTCCAGCTACCTCTGAAGTCCTGGATTGTGCAGAGACTCTGTAATTGCGACCAGAGAGCCATTTTCCTGGTAGAGTGGAATTTCCTTACATGTGAATGTGCTGTGTGCTTATAGTGGGTCATGATTTGGTTCCCCACTGTGTGTCTGAACTGTGTTCTGCTTGCTGGAGGCTGTATCCAGCTCCACGGACTGAATCCATATCCATTTCCATTTGCCTGGGCCCTGCTACACTGGCCCAGCCAGAATACCTGCTACGCAGAGAAAGTCATCGATGAGAGACCAGCCTGGGGGTCAGCCCCCTACTCAACGCCTTGAACAGAAACAATGCCTAGGTGATTCGTGTGGGCCCTGCTTCTCTGGGCACTCCAGTTCAACTGCCTGCAGTCTCAATTTCATCCTGCCTGCGTCCAGTATTGGGTATCGTGAGTAAACATCAGGGTAGCTCCCTGCAACAACAGCTAAAAATTAAAAGTGTTATCATCTGATTGTCTTGTTGCCTTTTCTTTCACGAACTGAGCCCTCCGGCTCAGGATTACAAATAGTCTGTGTTGTGCATGTTGCTTTCTTCCATCACAGGGCCCCAACCAGCTGCAACATTCCTGGTCAGCCCACTGTTTTCTTACCTGGGTACCCAGAGTGTGTGACTGTGTAGGGACTCTGAACTGCATGCATAACTGTCTGATTAATATAGCCTTTAAACAAATCAACCTGATTACACCACTCCCTTGTTCAAGTCCCCTGAATAAATCAGATTTAACTTTGTTTGCATTTAACCTGACTGAGGTTCCAGTTTGTGCCAAAGGTATTGTACTGTTGCTATTTGCTGTGCTTAACCTTGTTTTACAGGGGGTCCCCAGGGTCAAGCTAGAGGAATCAGCCCTGGTGGTAAGTGCAAACAGTGTGGGTAATTGTCTGGTGTATAAGCGTCATTGTGTAAGTAATTATTGTATATTGTTCAGGCCACTAGAAGGGAAGGGGGGGTGGTTACAGTGTCCCAGAGGGCTGTGCCCAGGTTGGCTTGACCACTAACAACCCTGATCTCTGGATGGAGGCACCTGTTTCATTACGCAGGCCCCTTAACCTGCTACTAGCCAAGTAGGCAGGGGTAGTAGCCCTTTGGATAGTGCCACCTAGTGGTTACACAGGAATGCCTGTACAATTACACATTTTTATTTACTGATTTATTCTAAATGTTCAGCACCAGGATAACTTAATTTAGGTGCAATGTCTGTTTCACAAGATGGTCCCATGGGGAGGACAGCTGCTTAGTTACATTCCATGACATTACAAACAGCATAAGATAGGTAACAAACTGTGCAAAAGGTGGAAGCAGAGTAGGATAGGTTTAACATATTTTAAGAAGCCCAAAGTGCCACTTTCTTACTGTATCATGATTTTTCACAGCACAATACGTAACCTAAACCAATGCAGCAGACTTGTTTTCTCGAAATAGTCAGAATTAAGGCTGTGTTGTAGTTTTTTTTGTTTGTACTGTTTCTTATCATTTTAAGGTATTTTAGTTAAGGTATTACAGTTTTCTGCAACATTTAGGGGAAAGATAGGACATATTTTTTTCTACTACAAGGTCGGGACTTACAATATTTCTCATGTTTTTTTGCAGGACACAGCTGCCCAAATCAGGGCTGTCCTGTGAAAAATCTAGAAAGGTGGTAACCCAAGACTAGGGTAATAAATGGGTCATCACAGGATTTTCATTTTGTAAGGAAATGCCTCACCCCTGCATGTGCAGGATTCTCTGTGTGCCCAAAGTAAAGACCAATCATATACAGCACTGTACATCTACAGAGCATGCAGGACTGTTCCAGTGATTAATCCGCACTAGAGACAATGAATCAGCACTTTAAACTGATGTATCTCCGTGTTCAGGCTGGTACTACAATTTGTTCTTCCCCTGAATCTGAACTCTGCATCATGTCTGGAAACCACAACACTGGATTAATGTACTTTAAGGTTTAAGTGAGTGGTTATGTCCTAGCTCTGTCTCTGCAGTAAGATAAGAGGCTTATCCATATAAACGATGTGGAGATTTTCACACACATGAAAGTCAAAATGCCTGCACCAGCAATGATGAATAATGTTGCAGGCATGTAGAGTTGGCTTGGGATGGAGTTATGAGATTACAAATCAACCCTGGACTTGCTACAGGTGAGGAGAAGCAGCTGTCTCACAGTGACCTCAAGCAGCAGAGGCAGATGAGTAAAAAGGTGTGAATTCAGACTGAGCTCCAGCTGACCCCTGCTCCAAAGTACACATAGGCAGGCACAGGCACACATGCACACACTCACACAACACCTTCTTCTGCCTTCTTCAGCAGCTGCCTTCCATAACTCCATAGACTGAGCTTTGTTATGCGGTAGTCTGAAGCAGTTTGGCTTCTAGTCCTTAGAGCGCAAAGAGTTGTAAACCTGGAGCCCAAGTCAGGTCTGAATCCTACAGCCACCATTTAAAGCAGCAGTTCAAAAAAATATGGTTTCCAAAAAGCTAGTTTCAGCTAAAATTAGTAAAAATATTAGCATACCTGTAAAATCTTCAATTCTAGGTACCTCCTATGTTGTGTATCATGGCTTTTTTTCCTTCATTTTCCAAATCCTAACCCTAGCCAGATTTAGAGGATGGTGTTGCTGCACTCAACAGTTCCAGAGGGTGAAACCAGAGGGTGGTTACCCCAAGACATGCAATACAGGTTCGGAGTTTGTTGCACTCAACAAAAGAGAAGCCCAAAACCTTGTTTCAGTTAAATAAAGTATGTTTATTTCTCAGCTGCTCAAAGAAACCTGAGCTGTTGCCAGTCACCTTTATGGGTGTTACCCCATGCCAGGTCTACAATGCTATTTCTATTTTTTTTTATTATTTTGGAAAGGGTAAATACACTGGTCCTAGGGACCATTTTCTGGTGCAGGCTGAGCCATATACAGTAGATGGTAAATACAGTGCATGGAAATACAAAATACATGAGAATGCAGCACATGGAAATAAAACATGCTAGATTTAGTAATACAATACGCAGGTGAATACAATTACAGAGTCGTGCATCAAATGTGTCAACTCACTTTTTTTTGAGGAAAAAGTAAATTAAAATATTTTAAAAATACTTACATTTTGTAACAAACTATAAATTTGTACAACCAAATTAAAATGGAAGATGCATGGAATCTTTTATAGTGAAAAGGGGTAGGATCAAATGTTTTGCTCAGTTTTGTTGCATTTTTGCTTTAAGCAACATTTCTTCATATAGTACCATTTCCCTTATGCTCTGAGTGCAATACAGCTTACAAAGCAGACATTTCAACAATTAAACATATACACAGGAGATCCTTTGGCAACACACATCATTCATAAATGCATGGATGGGACTGTTTCTCCACAGTATATGCCATCATCTAGTTCCCCGTATACCTGTGACTAAAGTCTCAATTAAATGTACTGTACATATGTACACTACTCAAACACTTAAAAGACTATACTGTACATATACTAATTAAAAGTATATAACTACAGTACATAAAGCCTTATGGGACAACACTATTTATGATTACAAAATCAATTAACCAATTAGCACATCAATTAACATACTTACCTAACTAGTTGCACCAATTCCCATAGCAATTAAACCACTAGCCACAGAGCACACTGAATAAATTCCCCAACCTACCCAAATCCCATCCAAATGAAAAGAACAATAAATATAGCCTAACTGTAACTAAACAGTTCCACCTGTCTCACAGAATAGCTGTACCCTTCTATGCTGCAGTTCTCACCAGAGATGCCATGCCCTCCAGGCTGCTACCAGAGAATCCAGCCTCCTGCTGCTGCCACCATGCCCTTCATGCTGCTGCCTCTGACACTGAGCTACTAAAGCTTCCACTCCAGACTGCAGACACATGCTGGTACCAACCGCAGACACACCCAGAATACGATCAAAGAAACATGCAGAATGCGACTGCGGATACTATGTCACCATGCTGAAGTAAAGGATAGTCCAGCTGAGTCATACCTCCTTTATACAGTGGGAACCTACACTATGGAAAATAATTAGGGACAAAACACTGACCAAAGCAAACACGCCACTACACCACAGAAAAAAACACTAGGACCAAACATGAAAAATACAAACTAGACAACAAACCCAGAAATGATCACCAATGTGTCCTAAAAGTACAAAATACACCATCCAAATGTATTATACAGTATATAAAATTAAAATGACAGGCAAGTTTGCCATGGGGAAATCTTCCATCTTGGGGGCTAATTAGCTTATAATGCCAGTTGCCTATCGGACTCAGGTTATTGAGCTAATTAACCTCCTTAATGGTATATTTTCTCATACATTACATTTACCTATCATGTAGTCTGTATTATTATTAAATGTCTGTAACTACACATGGACAATGGAGCTGTAATCCACCATTGCACACAGCTGTGTGTAATGGCAAGTGCAAGACAGCTGAGATCTGTCAATCAGTTTCTTTTCTTTCCTCTTCTGGCTCAGTACCCTCACAGTAGTGGTGTGCAAATCAATAATTGCTGTGACTAGAGCTTAGACAAGGTCCAGATCTTTCAACTGCACTGACACAAATGAAAGGAAAAACTTCATAGAAATCTGACAGCAGAAAAGGACCCCAACAGCCCGTCAAGCCTGCCCCTTTCCCACCCCACTCATCTCCTTTTCTAAGGACCCTCCCCTTCCCCCCACTTACCAACCCCATATGTCTGTTCCATGCCCTCTTGAATCCCTCCACCATTTCAGCCCCCACCACCTCCTCCTCCTCTGGTAGTTTATTCCAGGCCTCCACCACCCTCTCCATGAAGAATTGCCCCCTCACATTGTCTCTATATCTTCCTCCTTCCAATCTTAAGCTATGCCCTCTAGTTTTAGCCCCCTTCTTCCTTTTAAATAAGCTCCCCTCCTTCAACTTATTGATCCCCTTCATGTACTTAAAAGTTTCAATCATGTCCCCCCTCTCCCTTCTAGTCTGCAAATGGTACAGATCCAATTCCCTACACATCTGCTCATATGGCTTCCCATGCATACTGTGCACCATCTTGGTTGCCCTTCTCTGAAACCTCTCTATCGCATCTATGTCCTTGCATAGGTGCGATCTCCAGAACTGGACCCCGTACTCCAGGTGCAGCCTCACCATGGCTTTGTAAAGAGGCATCAGTACCTCCCTCCTTCTGCTAGTTATGCCCCTCTCACTGCATGCCAACATTCCATTTGCTTCCTCACCGCTTTGCTGCATTGGCTACCTACCTTAAGGTTGCTTGATATTATAATCCTCAGAACCATCTCCTGCTTTGTTTTTTCGATTTCCTCCACCCTAGAGTGTAAGCTGCTTGTGGGTTTTTATGCCCCAATTGCATCACAGAGCACTTTTTGCACTGAATTTCAATTGCCAAGTTTCCAACCACTCCTCCAGAATCTTCAGGTCCTGCCTTATGGCCTCCACCCCCGGATGTCCACCCTACTGCAGATTTTCATATCATCTGCAAATAGGCACATCCTTCCCTCCAGTCTGTCCGCTATATCACTGATGTAGATATTAACAAGCATTTGTCAATGCTGAATGTTTGCTTGCTGGCATTGGCATTGGTAGTGTAGAAGTTACAGAGCTGCATAATAGGAATGGTAGCGAAGTACTGAACTGAAGCCAACCCCACCACCACCCTGCAGAGAGTGACAGGCATTGGGGTGTGCCTTTGGGTTGTCAGGCATAACGGCCACGCCATTTCACCACACCCTACCCTGCAGACACTGACAAGTGCCACGGTGTGTCTTGGGGTCTTTGGCCCTTATACGCATCCCATTCCATCAGGAAATATGGTGAGATGGGTGCTGTATAGGAGAATGGGGTGAAGTTTGGGCCCGAAGAGTCCAAGGCACACCTTGATGCCTCTCACTGGCTGCAGGGTGTGGGTGGGAGTGGAATGGTATGAGCATGACAGGTAAGAATCCCAAGTCACACCCCTGATGCCTGTCATTCTCTACAGGGTGGGGCATTATGGTCGGAAACCCGAACGCCTCAGGCATTCATTGGTATTTTCACTCCAAATTTTCAACATGGTTTTTTGTGACCCCCACCTCATGAACAGTGGCAATATCAGTTTGTTAGCCGAAAACTGCTTTTGCACAGCAACTATGGCAGTTGGCACCACAGGTGCAAAAACACATTCCGAACAGGATGTGAAAAATTTGAGCGGTACTGTTCATGGGGAGGTAAAAAAAATGGCAATGTTGAAAATCTGCTGTGAAAATCTTAAAAACTGGTGGTTAGTAGCAGTGTGTAGAAAGTGTGCAACGCACACCCATAATGTAACTAGTTTGGGGATCTTTTTACAGCAGATTGTTAACACAGGCATTTTGGGACCTCCGATCATGAACAGTGTCAGTGTGATTTTCTTTATCTGTCCCGAAAAATGATTTCCCACAGTGACCACGCATTTCTGTGCTGAAAGTGTGAAAACACATTTTGGACATGTGGAAAATGACAGTTGTACTGTTCACAAGGAGGTGCAGAAAAATGCAACTGGTGAAAATCAGGACTGAAAATATTACAAAGTCATGAACTTATGAGGGTGCGTGGAAACTGTGCAATGCTCACTCATAACACAGTCATTTTATGGAGTTTTGTCACCAAATTTTCAACATAGCCATTTTAAGACCTCTACTCATGACCAGTGTCACTGTGATTTTCTTAATCTGTCCCAAACATTGTTTTCTCACACCGACTGTACCATTGTGCGTAACATGTGCGGAAACACATTTTGGGCGAGATGTGAAAAATGGTAGCTGTACTGCTCATAAGGAAGTGTGGTAAAATGGAACTGTTGAAAATCTGGTGTGCAAATATTGCAAATTCGCAAACTTGCCAGCGAGCGTAGGAACTGCGCAATGTGTGCTCCTAAAACAGTCATTTTTGGGAATTTTTTCACCAAATTTTCAACATAGCCATTTTAACACCTCTGCTCATGACCAGTGTCACTGTAATTTTCTTAATGTGTCCCATACATTGATTTCGCCCACTGACTGCGCCATTGTGCGCTACATGAGCAGAAACACATTGTAGGCAAGATGTGAAAAATGACAACTGTACTGCTCATAAGGAGGTGTGGTAAAATGCCAATGTTGAAAATCTGGAGTGAAAATATTGAAACATTGCGAACTTACGAGCATGCGTAGGAACTGCGCAACGCATGCTCATAAAACAGTCATTTTTAGGAATGTTTTCACCAAATTTTCAACATAGCCATTTTAAGACCTCTGCTCATGAATTGTATCACTGTGATTTTCTTAATGTGTCCCATATATTGATTTCACACACCGACTGTGCCATAGTGCGCTACATGGGCGGAAACACATTTTGGGTGAGATGTGAAAAATGACAGCTGTACTGCTCATAAGAAGGTGTGGTAAAATGGCAATGTTGAAAATCTGGAGTGAAAATATTTAAAATTCGCAAACTTATGAGCGTGAATAGGAACTGTGCTATGCACGCTCGCAAAACAGTCATTTTTAGATTTCTCACCAAATTTTCAAAATAGGCTTTTTGAGAGCCCACCTTATGAACACTGGCAGTGTCGCTTCATTAATCAGTCTGAAAGGTGATTTCACACAGTGGCTGCAAATCACCCCTTTGGGCCCGAGTAATGCCATGACAGTGACAGCATTCATGAGGAGGGGACCCAAAAACCCCATGTTGAAAATTTGGTGCAAAAATTCCAAAAAATGCCTGAGATATGCAATAAAAGTTGAAAAAACCCTATCTATCCCATTATACAGCTTACCGGCATTTCCTCAGTTCGCGGTTGGCTTTGAAGAGTGTAGACATGTTCCTGGTCCGCCGAAGATTGTCACGCAAGCTCTGGAGGTAAGTATGGGGTGGGGAGGTGGGAGGTAGGGTGCACAGTGGATGGGCGTGGGTGGGGCGGGACACAGCGAGGACCTGCTTTTGATTTGCAGGTTTTTGTTTTTGAATGAGGATGACGCGGGATGTTTGCCACGCTGGGGTGGGCTCCCAGCTTGGCAGAAGGATGGCTGGGCGGGATATGGAGCTGACGGGGGATTGGGCACCCACGTCAGCCATGGCATCTGTTGCCACGCTGAGGTGGGCTCCCAGCATGGCACCCTGTACTGGGGGGGACAGTAGAGCCGACAGGGGATTGGGCACCCTCGTCAGCTATATGACCTGTAGCCACGCTGGGATGGGCACACAGCATGGCATATGGATCTGTGTTTCGGAGGGGGTGCAGCACAGCTGATGGGGGATTAGGCACCCCCATCGGCTATACAGTGTGTGGGGGGGGGTAGCATGCAGCGTGTGTGTGTGTATGTGTGTGTAGGGGGAGCATGCATGAGCAGGCGATATCTGATCGCTGCTCGCTGAAGTGTAGCTCCCTCTTTCAACTGTAAGACACTGCATTTTGGAGCTGTCATAGACAGCTCCAGCAGGCATTGGAGAACTGCGGCCCCGCCTGCAAACACACTGACTGAATTGGAAGAGGGCTGACACACCTCCGAAAACTCGGATGATGGCACTATTTCTTACACATGCGTGCAAGCAAACATAAAAAGGAGAGGTCCGAATACTGACCCCTGGGTCACCCCACTCTTCACCCCCGCACCCTGGAGTGCACCCCATTTACCATCATTCTCTGGCTTCTGCCCACCTACCAGTTTCTACCCACCTAGTTATTTTCCATCTCACCCCTAAGCTTTCCAGCTTATTTACTAGCCTTCTGTGAGGGACAGTGTCGAAGGCTTTACTGAAGTCCAGATAGGCTACAACCACCACCCCTACCTGGTCAACCACCTGCATCACCCTGGAGCAGCTGCCAAAAAGTCCCTGCTGCTCTCTCTGTGTTGCTGGAAGAGGAAAAGGGAATCCCAGGTAGGGACCATGTCGACCTCTCCCTTCTGCTCCTCTCCCTTACAAGCGCTGGTTGCACTTTTCTATAGACTGCTTGGCTATTTCAAATCTGGCATGTCCTGCACTGATTGGCTGGTTCCCAGACAGAGCTCTGTCAGCCGATTGGAACCACAAACTCTTTTTTCTTGTGGCCGATTGGTGTGGCCTGCCCTGATTGGCTGGTTCCCAGACACAGCTCTTTCAGCCAATTGGAGCAGTAACCCTTTTTTCTGGCTTACTGCGCAGTTGGGCAGCTCAAGGTCACTTCCTAGTCCCTCTGATCTGCTCCTGGACTGGAACTGGAACTGGAGCCACCATTGAAAAGTCCCTGTTGCCCTCTCTGTGTTGCTTGAAGAGGGAGTCCGAGGTAGGGAACAAGTTGATCTCTCCCCTCCACTCCTCTTCCCTTAGCTAGAAGGGAAAGCCAATGACAAAGAAATGCAAATTTGTGCTGCCAACCAGTGGACCAAGATGTTAAAATAATGGATTATTCCTTACTGGGAGAAAGAGGGATCATGAGTTGATGCTGGCCAGATGGTGAAAGGGGGAGAGGGAGAAAAGCAGAACTGCCGTTACTTTCCTCTTTCAGAAAAAGTCATAATCAGTAATTACAAAAATATATGTTCTGATGCCAATTGTAAAGCTCTCTAATTACTGCCTAGTCACTTAGCTTACCCTCGCTCCTGAGCTGTTTTCCCCCACCTTCATTCCTTATCCTGCACCCTCTGTTCCTGTAACACTTACTTTCCCAGCCCCGCTCTCTTCCTTTCCCACTTAGCCATTTCTCCAGTACCCCCTGTCATTACCCCCTCCCTTTTTCCTGCCCCTCCCCTCTCCTGCTCTTTGCCGCCTCACTCCCCTCTCAACCCTCCACTCCCCTCTCTGCCGTCTTCCGGTTCCACCGGCCCGGTAACAGGTTGCTACCTTGTACCGCTAATGCCGTGTAACTCGGCCCCACCCTTCCTACCTTTCTTTCACCTTCTGCCCCTCTCCTGCCAGCTTTCCTCCTTCTTTTATTCTTCCTCTTCCCTATGCTCAGTCCTCACCCTCCCTCTCCTATTTTATCCCACCTCCCACCAGTTTGCGTGGCTCCCCTCTCCTCCTGCCGTCTCGTGGTTCCTGGCTTCCGACGCAGGTTACTACTCTACCCACCAATGACGTTTTCACCATACCGCCTCTTGTCCTCCTCCTTCTTGTGCTCCCCATTCTACTAGGGAGCACTCTATCTCCTACCCCCACTCATTTCCCATCTGTTCCGTGCTCTCCATCCTTTTCCTATACCCTGCCCTTCCCACCCTACCCTTCCCTCCCCATTCCTTTAGTTCAAATCCTCCTCACCCTTGCACCTAGTCCCCACCGCCTCCTCCCTGCACATCACCCTCTCCTCTCTGTTTTTGCACCCATAGCTTCACTGTCCTGTTCCCGACCTCCGTCTCCTCTTGCCGACTCCGGTTCCACCATCCGGCCACAGGTGGTAACCTTCTCCCGCTAATGCCGCACTTGGCGCTCTTAACCTCCCTCCTGTCCTCCCCTTTTTTGCTATTCGCCCTACCACCCCCTGTCTCCGTCTCTCCTGCCCTACCCTTACACCTGTCCCCTACCACCTCTCCACCTAGTTCTCAACAACTGAATACATGTAATTTTATCCTTATTGCTATGCTTGACTGCACTGTGTGACTTTGTCCTTTGCAAATGTATCCTGCTCTGTGTAATTTCTTATGTATCCTGCTTTGTGTAATCTCTTATGTATCACTGTGTTCTGAAACTGTACCTCCCGGGTCGTGCCTGAAAATAGTCACTTGTTGGCTAGCGCTCTTACCCGGTCAACAAAAACTAAATAAATAAAAAAAAATATGGGGCAGGGTTATGTGATAAAAGTTTATATGCCCTTATTGTTTGAGGCTTTTATAAACCTTTCAAACTTCACTTTCTGGGTTTATATTGCATTAAACTCCAAGGGTCATTATACACCCCTCCTACTAGTCTCTATACAGCACATTAAAGACTACAAAGGGAGAATAAATATTAAACTAAAATAAATGGAAAGAGCTGGCTCCCAGAAGCTAACTGAACACTAGCTTCAGTCTAAAAAGATGTAAATTTAGCCTCTTTTTGAACATCTCCACCAAGGAGGAACTATGCAGACAGAAAGGAAGTGAGATCCAAATAGTTCTGTCACTGAAAAGGCCTAGTCCCCAGACTGCTTTAAGTGAGGTCTGGGAATGACCAATAAATTAGCCTCAGTGATGTGGAGAGGGCAGCCCACAGTATATAGGGACAAGAGATCTCTACAGCAGCACTGCATTGAACCTGCAAGTCATTTTTGCGTTCACTTGTGCCTGGTACTAATGGCATTTTAGAGACATATCACTTCTGAGTCAATTACAGCTGAAACTGCAATGGGCTTGACAGTGCACACCAATCACCAGGCACTCTGGTCATGACAGTAGTTCTGCTTGCTGACATGGCATGTTCTGTAGTTGACTGATGTGGAACCGTTGTAAAAGAGCCTCAGCTCAAATATACTTTGTAATCCTAGACTCAAAAAAATTAAAATAAATAAATAAATAAATGAAAGAAATGAACAGCTCCAGTGAGAGAGCACTTCATTCCTTTATGTAGCCATAACTCCAGGATGAGCATTGCAGTTAACACTAATGCCCATGCCAACATTTACCGAAGGCCCCCACAAGACAAATCACATTCACCACAACCCCATGAACCAAACCATCAATGAAAACAAATGTTCTTAACATAAAAAAATGTTTTTCTTGTTATGACTGTATACATGTGCTTGTCTTAATGTAACACCCTAAAAAACTTCAATAAAATCTTCTATGATAAAAAAAAATGTTTTTCTTCACAACACAGTCCACTACAGTCACATGGTTAACTCGCGGCTCTCGCTCCTTAAAAGCCAGCTATAGCAGTACTCAGGTCAACTCAACAAAGACTATGCATCTCTGTGCACAAAAGTAAAGTGACCCTGCTTCCTCTCTTTAGTCTGAGCTCCTTGTAAAGTGCTCATCTGCCCCATAGTGGAACCCATGCACCCGCCCAGTAGATCAAGGACAACCGAGCAGATAGTAGTACAGAGAAAAAAAGGCTTGGTTGTTCAGCATTCAGTCTCTGTGTGTTTGGAACAGTAAAGGGAGACAAGATGGGTGCAGTGCATGTGAAAGCAACCCACCTGCCTCGTGGGTTGCGTAGAATGGAGCGCACATCGAGACAGTACTGTGTGGTCCTTCCCAGCAGACCTGCCCCTCATCATTTTTTTTCTTTAATTGCAAGCATTGGGGAGGCCCAGTCCCCATGTCAGCACTGTAAGACCCTCTGAAACAACTGTGCGACATTGGGGAGCCCACTCTCAGTATCCACAGTGATGTCCCTCATCCCACGTCCACTGTTGGACACTGGGGAGTCCACTCCCAGTGTCCCCAGTGATGTTCCCCATCCCACTTCCAGTGTTGGACACTGGGGAGCCCACTTCCAGAGTCCACAAATCTGTATCCCCCTCCCAGTAGTCTGGGACACTGGTGAGTCCATTCCCAGTGTCCCCAGATGTTTTCTGTAAAACCTGTAAAAAAAAAAAAAGAAAACAGTCCTACAACTTTTTTCCTCCTGAAAAAAGAAAACGGTCTCTCGTCATCCCCACCATGATCCTCCCCATCCCGACCCTTCCACTGAGCACCCTTCATCTCCCACTGAGCACCCTCCACCCCACACCCTCCCCTTGCCCCATACTTATTACCCAAAGTCATCGGCTGTCATCTTCTGTGGACCGGGACATGTCTGCACTCTTCAAAGCCATACCATGAAAGGAGTAATAAAGGAAAGTTCCATATAATGGCTGTCAAAGGCATTTTGAACTTATGTTGATATCACAGCCATTTTTCTGTATTTTTGCACAATATTTTCAACATGGACTTTTTGGGACCCCACCTCATGAACACTGGCACTCTCGTTTCGTTACTCAGGCCTGGAAGGTGATTTCACAGTTGCTGCATGAAATCACTTTTCTAGACTGATTAATGAAATGACAGTGCCAGTGTTCATGAGGTAGGGTTCCAAAAAGCCTGTGTTGAAAATTTGTTGGAAAAAGTCCTAAAAATGGACAAGTTACATGCGCTCATTTAAATCTTTCTACACACACATGTAAGTTTGGTAATTTCTAATATTTTGACTCCAAATTTTCAACATTGCCATTTTATTTACACCAGCTCATGAACAGTGAAGCTGTCATTTTTACATCCTGCCCAAAATGTGTTTTCACACCTCTGGGGAGGAATGGCACGGTCCCTGCAAGAAATTACTTTTTGGGATCAATTAATGAAAATAAAGTGCCACTGTTTATGATGTGGGGTCCCATAAAGCCTATGTTGAAAATTTGGTGAAAAAATTCCTAAAAATGTATGAGTTACAAGCATTCATTGAAATATTTCTATGCACACGCGTAACTTTGTTACTTTTTAATATTTTAACTCCAAATTTTCAACATAGCTGTTTTGTCACACCACCTCATGAAAACTACAGCTGTCATTTTTCACATCCTGCCCAAAATGTGTTTCTGCACCAGATTTGTAGGTTTGGGCCAGGATGGGTTACGGAGCGTGCCCGTTAACCATCCCGGCACAAACCTGCAAGTGAATGTTCAGCATTGACAGATGCTTGTTCCTCTAGAGTTTTTTTTTCCTGATCACTTGACTGACAATATTCAACTGGACCGCTGTCAGCCAGGAACTATTATGGTCAGGTCCTTTCTGTTTTAGCCCACTTGAAAAAGAATGCAGGTAAGTCTGATCTGCAAGGTAAATGGTGTATTTTGTTTGCTTAAATAACTTTTAATACAAGTTGAGCCACAGTGTGGACGTGCATATGAGAAGTCCAGAAAGAGTTTTTTAATGAGGGCTATCTACTTATTTTCTAAAACTATGATGTGCAGAACACACAAAAGGCTGAATAAGAAACAGCATTGACCGCAATATGTCTAAGTGAATAACATTGGCCTGTATATAGGAATAGAAGAATGTTTAAGAGGCATCTCTGAGGAAGCCAATGACATATTGGTGAAACGTAGAGGATATGCGCATATATTCATAATAAAGGAAATATACATAAATGTTCAAAAGGATCTGTCTACGTGTGAATTCTTCTGATTTGGTCCTTCATCTTTCCTTTCCCCTGAAGCTGTGGGGGGACCACTGATAGTTGATCATACAACACATCGGAAGAGGCAGCAACTTTAAGAACTTAAGGTTTTATATTAATATAATTACATTTCCCATGGTTTTTTCCAGAATTAGTTTCTGGAAAATGTTCTCGGATTGCTTAAATAACTGCAAACTTTGCCTGATTTTTGCTGTGGCTGTAACTTCGGGAGGTTGGGAGGATTGTAGATGGCTGAGGGGTGGGTGGTGGCTGTGTGGATGTGAACAGTGCCATTGTGAAGGACATGATCACATAGCTGGTCAGTCTGGGCCTTTTAAGGTCATATTCCTTCTGTTTTGGCTCACCCAGAGCAGAGAAGTAAATCAGGCAGGTAAGTCTGAACTTCAGGGAAAAAGGGAAACATTTTATTTTCCTTTTTAACTGTAAACATTGCCAAAATGTGCTGTGGCTGTTGGTTTGGGAGGTTGGGATTATTGCAGGGGGAGATGAGGGGCAAGTGCCAGCTGCAAGCATTACCACTGTGAGGGCCTGCTCACATATTAGTCTAGACCTTTTAAGGCCAGGTTCTTCCTGTTTACAAAAGGCAGGTGTGCCTGAACTTTGAAGGAAAAGAGTATTCTTTTTTGTTTAACTATAATCATTGCCTGATTGTGCTGTGGATGTGGGTTCAGGAAATTGGGAGGAAGTCAGGAGGATTGTTGATAACTGAAGGGAGAGGATGCAGGCATAAGTGGCATCATTGTTAGGGACTAACCACTTGACTGATACTAGCTCAATATTCAAGTCCCATAGGGTCAAAAAACCTGAAGCATGAGGGACTCTGGAGAGTTAGGGCCATGGAGTAGGAGGAGGAGGACACCTACAGGAAGGCATCTGGAGGGCATCTGCAGGACCCGCTGACCTTTCAGCATCCAGTCCAACACAGCAAACATCTGGTTTATGCACTAGAGGTAGTCTGTATAAAGTATAGCAGTGTACAGGCTGAGGTCTACCGCCTAGGGACAAAGCTGCTAGGTAGCTTCTGCAGAGGGCCTAGCAAAACCCTACCTGCACTGATACCGTGTAGTTGACTGTAGTCATAACAGTTAGCAGGTATTTGGGAAAACTTAGCAAAACCCTTGCCAGGATATAGTTGTGCAAGGTTTTAAATTCAGGGATTGATAGGGATAAACATAAGGTAGCAGGGCAGCATTGGTGATTGGTCAAGCAAAACTCTATCTGCTATGGAACTGTGTAGTGAATTATTGTGAAGATTGTTGGAAGAGGTTTTTGGAAACCTAGCTAAACCCTATCTGAGGTACAGCTATGCAATGATTTAAACTGGCACGGGTCTAAACAGCACATGTATGAACAGCGCTGTCAATAACAGTGCTGTCCATACAGCGCTGTTCGGAACAGTGAAGGAACAAATGCCACAAGTACAGACAGCGCCACTGGTAGTGGTCACAAAGCACACTGACGACTGCTACCAGTCCAAACACTTATTTTAGTGGGGGCTATGCCCCCCCCGCACCCCCATAACTAAAATAATCAACTCAGAGTTGGATTACAGGGGAAGGGGATTTGGAGACCAGGATTAGAACCCTGATCTCTACCACCATTCTGTCTGAGCTACTTTATGTCTCGGTCCTCTCTGCCACGGAAGCAGCTCAGCCAGCTTTCTCAATTTCCCAGCCCTTGTCTTCTTTCTAGTACCATGGACAGAGAGTTGGGTAGCGCTTACTGCACAGCGCTGTTTAATCCCTGTTGCTGTCTATGATATGACATTTGGACCTCACTGTTTTTTCTTGCGCCATATTTGTAGCGCTGTTCTAATCGTTTACCTTTAAACTCAGGGACTATTAGGGAACAACATGAAGTAGTAGAAAAATCCTATACAACCCTTACAGAAATCTAGATGTGCTGTGTATATGCAGAATGCATGCCACATGCTTAATTGTACAATGTTTGCATGCAGTTCGCACACACAAAGTGATCCTAAGCGAACCAGGTCTAAAAAGCAAATCAGGTTCACATGCTGCAAGCTTGACATGTACACAGAAGGTAAGCTGGTGTGAACATCTTCTAAAAATTACATCAGGTTCACGTGTTGCATGCTTGACATGAGTGCAGCACTTAAGCTGGTGTGAACATCATTTAAATATCACATCAGGTTCACATGCTGCATCCTTATCATGTGTGCAGTAGCTAAGCTGGTGCAAATCTCATCTAAAAACACATCAGTTTCTATTTCTTATACTACTACTAGCAATTAGAGTCATTAAAATACATTTTTATTTGAATTCCCATAAAAATTAGTGTAACTCCCCTACAAATGGGGGTTCCTAAAAGCCTTCCCGGAGCTTGCCTAAGTGCTTCATGCCTAGCTGGTGTTCGGCATAATGCTGCTTAAATGTGGGTGCTGTGAGTGCTTTTAGAGCCTCTGGTACTGTCTCTTTAAAAGCTGCCTGCTCGCAGGCTTAATTAGATTGTACGAGGGGACTGTGTGTTTAATGCTCGAATCCCGTCTGAGCTGCTGTTTAATCGCTCCATTTCTGCAGTTGCTAAGAGCGCAAAGGGAGCCTAATTGAAAGATGTAACTGTTTGCCTGAAATCATTTAGAGTGTTAGTGAAAATGCAGTTTGTCTAACCTGCCTTTCTTGCAGCTTGAACTCTGTGTGTTTTGCCCCTCCATTTTGGTCCTGAACTGCTGTACTGGACCAATTGGGTTAAGGAAGCCCTAAAATGGAAACTGCTTGGGCCAACCAGAACTTGGACTTGCACCTGTAGCATGCTACAAAGGGGGATGAATGACAGGTGCTTCTGGGAATTTTAGTTTGGACCTTGGCACCTTTTTGCACCAACAGAGGGAGCCCTGCTGTGATTGACAGCCGAATCCACCAATCAAACTTTATGTGAAGCCAGAGGAAATGCCCGAACTGTTGCTGACAAGCCAGATGTGAGGTGACAGTGTAAGGAGAAGGAGCTCTGTGCTGTTGTGGCATGTAGTTCATGCGGGAAGCACGTGGGAGGCCCTGAAGTCGGCCTGCAGCAGTTAGAGTGTATGAATCAGGCTGAACCCAAGCTCAGAAGAGAAAGAAGAAGTGTGCAGAACCAGGCTTGCCTGTAGAAGACTGAAGATTTGCTGAAGTGTGATCGGCCTGCCGGGGACTGCTGATGCTGTGCGTGCTCTCAGGTAATTTGCAGTGTTTGCGATCAGGATCGAGAAGCAGCTGCCTAGTATAGTAATTTTCTTTATATATGAATGTGTCTAGTGCTTGTGAGGGTTTGCGATTCAATTTCCTCTATTTCTGTGAGTTGTGAGCTGAAGTTGGAAGCTGAACTAAATTTAATCGGACTGAATCCGCCTGCTATCCAAAGCAGTTGTGCCCTGCCATGAGGGCCGCGACTCCATGCCCTGCGCTTCTGGCAATCCAGAACAACCACTTCCATCAGGTTCTCTGCTTGGGGTATTGTGAGTACAAATCGGGGTAACTCCCTAAACTCTTCATTTAATCAAAGTGTGTCAACTGATTTCTTTGTGTTTTCTTTCTACAGACTGAGCCATCTGGCTCCGGATTACAAGTGTGTGTTGTGCATATATTTTCTTCCTACAGGGCCCCATCCATCTGCACCAGCCGGCCAACCCCAGGCAATGGACCTGGATAGCCCACCCCCCCATCCTGGGTACCCAGAGAAGTGACATTTTGGACCCTATATGTATGCACAGTACTGTGATTTGAATATTGCCAAACCAAATCAACCTGATTGCCCCCTCCCGTGCTACTGTCTCCTAAATAAATCAGATTTGTTGTTATTGAACTATATGCTGTCTGTGGTGTCAGTACATATCGAACCAGCATTGCATTTTGTTGTGTATGTTGCTTAACCTTGTTTTACAGGGGGTCCTCAGAGATGTGCTACAGAATCAGTCTCGAGGGTAAGTAGTATCTATATGTGTAAAAAGTGTGCATATGTGGGGTATTGGGAAAGTTACTCCCGTGTACTGTGTGGGCCACTAGTGGGAACAAAGGGGGTCACAGTGTCCCAGAGGGCTGTACCCAAGCTAATTTAACAACTACCAACCCTGACCTCTGGCTGGAGGCACCTGTCACTGGACCTAGGCCCCTTAACCTGTCACTAGCCATACAGGCAGGGGTAGTAGCCCTTGGGATAGCACCACCTAGGGGTACATTAGGTAAACTCATTAATTCTGATCATTTTGCAAGTTGTTTAACATCTTTTGATTTTTGTCATTAAATCGCCATTAATTTGTAAAGTATTGTTTGCTTACTGCATTAAATTCCTAGGATATAGCCAGTCAACATCCTCCATTCCAGATGTATGAAGAGAGGCCTCTGTATCGTAAATCTAGTCCTTTTTGTTTTGGACCATGCAAATCCCTTGTGCATATTTAGTCTTACAAATGTGTTTCTCCATGATTGTTTCATCTCACTTACTTTCCCTTTTCATTCTGTATTGAGCTTATACACTATGGACATGTTCAGCACTCTTTGTGCTGAGTAGGGTCTTGGAAGCATGTACCATATCTCACATTTTGTCACTGAAATGAAGGACATGGACACTCAAAATGAGGGACAATGAGGGACACTAACTCACATGATGATCAGGGCACATCATGAAACATGGAGATACAGTACCTCAGAACACAATGGAAACTATTGCATTAGCACCTGAGAATGAATTTCTACCATTAAGCAGGGGTGCCATTTAAGTAGGGCATGGGGGGAAGTTGCCCCCCCCTCCATATTTGTGCCTAGGCTGTTCTTATGGTGTGGCAATAATGACATTAAATTTGCATTTAATCTTTTGCACAATAAGTGCCCACCTAGCCTATGTGTGCTCATACTGCAGGTACTCTCCAGACTCGACTGTCTGTATTGTGTTCTCCACTCTCTCCACCTATTAGTGGCAGCACAATCACATGTGATGTGAATGAGCTCCAGTCAAGAAAGAGCACATGAGTCTTGCAAGAGTGACACTGTCTTTCCTGCCACAAAGTAGACAGACTGCACACTACAGCTTGGAGGAGTCAGTGAGCACTGAACTCTCAATAGCAGTGTTGTGGCAGAATATTTTTGTTGGTCTGCTCTTAGTGAGTCTCCGTCTCCTCTGGTGGATGAAGGGCAGAGGGTGAGCTAGAAGCTAACTGAAGACTAGGCTACCTACTTACTCTACTAGGCACACGTTGCAAAGAAAACCAGCACAGACCCCCACAGCAGCAAGCTAGGCTTAGCAGAATTGGTGACAATGGTGTGGGTGGCCTTCACAGGCCTTGATCAGTGCAGTGCGGCAGCAGCCACAGCAGCAACCAAGCAAGAAGCAAGCAACCCACTGGCCCGGTGGTGCTGAGGGTTGAGGTGCTGGATGCCACACTCGTGCCACGCCTGACCCGGTTCGAATGGACTCGAGCCACTGGGGCTGGCAGGGGGAAAGAAAGATTGAGCATCCTGCTACAGCTCTCCTTCCTTTGAGGTGGGTGTGGGACATGCGCCGCACTACAGTGATACCCAGTGGAGGTTGGGTGTCTGACAGTAGTGGGTGCAGCTAATGGGGGGAGAGCCGGAGGACATCTGCACATAGGTGCGCTGACGTCATTGCACATCCAGCTCTCCAGTGGGCAAAAGGGTACAAGAAAATATCAGGGGAAGCCTCCACCTCTATGAAGCCCTCCCCGGGCTTCCTTGGCCTCTGTCGCTGGATCCCCCAACCAGATAATGGTTCTACGGGCTGAATAAAGGGGAGCCAATTCCATGGCCCCACCCCCTGGGGGAAAAGCCAGGGGTGATGGGGGGCTCACGGTAGACAGTAGGTGGAAGATCAGGGGCCGTGACCAGGATGGAAACCTGGTGGTAGGAGCCCTGTAAAGAAAAAGAAGCAAGCAACCCAGGTTGGGTGGGTTTGGTTGGTGAGGTGACTTGGTCACGGACCACGTTGGGGACCTGTGATGGTTGGTTCTGGCATCCAGCTTCTGGCAGAAGGAGAGAAGGAGAGCAGACTGAAAACTGGGCTGGTGGCACTCTGTGTCACGCTGCAGATTCTAGCCATATGGCTGGGTAAGTAAAAGTAAATAATTTTTTTACAGGGGAATTGGGGAAGGAGGAAGGACTGAAATATTGATGTGTTTTCACATTTCTTCACCTTTGAGCATCTTCATGACCCATAGGGGATGAGTATTGAATGGAATGGAGTCGGGAGAAAAATTGAAACAAAGTTCTTTTTGGGGCTGAACTTCATCCAGGAAAAAAAATTGGTTAGCCCAAATCTGATGCACTGTTCTGGGGTATACACAGATGAATCTTATACATTTGAATTTTTCCCGATTTGCATATCACTTTTCAGACAAAACAAATAAGTTGTGCCTTTTACAGATGTTACAGACATTCTAGAGCTGTCCCTTGCATTTATGGACAGTTGCCCGGTATGGTATGCACAGACTTTTGGAGCCCCACTATAGTCAGGCTTATGACCACCCCCTTCCAGTGAAGCTGACCTTCACATCCCCACACTCAGGCACATTATGACAAAGGCCAAAGGAGACTGCAGAGGTGTGCACCATTGAAATTAATGTGGATATTTTATTACTATTTTATACATTATTGATGTAGAGTTGGAGATTAATGAAGGCCACTGCTCGATTAACAAGGGCCTTGTTAGTAAAACATTGGCCTTCATCATTCTCCAACTCACCATCATAATGTATGAAATAGTAATAGAAAATATCTCCATTCATTTCAAAGGGGTACGCCCCAGCACTCTGACCCATGGACATAATCTCTTAAAGACTCCTGCCTCTGGCTCATTAGTACTCAAGTAAGAGACTTTTTACTTATTTCTGTACTTGGTGGGTTGCCTGTAGCAGCATGGCCATACCTGCTACAGTGTGTGCACATTGGGGGGGCCGGGAATGGACATGTGGGTGTGTCGAGTTATTGCTACTTTTGTGTTTGCACCTTAAAGTATGTTTGTGTGGAACCATTCAAAACTATGGAGAGAAAATAGTAGGAGTACAGACCAGATAGAAGTAATTAAGTGGTTTTGTGGGTAAGTTTATCTATTGGGGTTGGGAAAAACACATGTGTTTCCATTGGCATGTGTGCTACAGTTCAACTGTGAAACTGAGATGAGTAAGAGAGGAAAACTAAAAAGCATAACAGTGAATACAAGCATGCCACATGTGTGCAGATGTAGTCAAATACAGTATGTACTGAAGTACAAGTGAGCCACATGTGTGCAGACAGTATGGCTTAGTGGTTAAAGTCACTGAACTGAAAACTAGGAGACTTGAAGGCATGAAGACCTGGGTTTCAATCTCATCAACCCCCCACTTGTAAATGGTATGATTCTGAGCAAGTCACTTAACTTTTACATGTGCAGTTATCAGTGACCACTTGCTTTTTGCACGCGTGCCACATGCATGCAGTCTTTCCCAATTTAACATAAAAATCATAGTTTCCACACTTGCTTGTTGCACGCAAACCATATGCATGCAATCAGTTCCAATTTAACATTTAAATCATACTTGCAGCACGCGTATCACTTGGGTAGTTTTATGTGTGCAGCATGAAAACATTTTCATATAATTATTTCTGTAAGTGAGGAGAGCAATACACAAGTGAAGAAATGTCATAGAAGGAAATCACAGAGGGGACCTAGAGTAGCCATGGACAGGAAGCAGATGAGGAGGCCTTGGGAGGGGGAGTTAGTTAGCTATAAGACCTTTGGAGTTACACTCCTACAGGGTACCCTGCAGAGGTGGGTTCTGCCTGGAATGCCAGTGGTCTGTGGTACTCTACTCAGAAGTGGCTGCAGCCTGGATCATAATATGTCTGTTGCAGAGCAGGTAAAAGAAAAGGACAGGCATGTCTGCTACCTCTTCTCTCCATCAGCAACCACTAAATGATCACAAGAGTAGTTGACAGCTGGTGGGCATGGGGGAGCTTGCTACTTCAGGAAATGGAAGGAGTCCTGAAATAGCAACAAGTAATTTTCCCCTTGATGGATGCAGTGCATGCTACTCACCCTGTCACGGGAGAGCACCCTGTTGCCCTCAGAGCCCCAGCAGCAGTAAAACCTGCTAGGGGACGGTGTAGTTAGAAGGTGACATCTAGGCAGAGGGTGTTCATAGTTGGGGCGGGATTCCATAGTTAAGGGTAATGAGACTGTGGTCTGTGTCACAGACCATGTCGGGAGGGTAGTAGACTGTCACCCAGGAAGGACAGCAGACACGGTACTCTTTAGAATAGATGGGATGATTAGGCAAGTGGAGGGAGGCTGGACACAATTGTCCATCTTGGAATGAATGATGCCCAGGAAAGTCACTAGCAGCAGTTAAAGACAGTTTCAGGGCACAAGGGGCCAGGCTCAAGGGATTGGCTAGTATTGTGACCTTCTTTAAGGTTCTCAAAGCACACAAGAGTTGGGAGGTAGGAAAAATGAAAATCTTACAGTAAACCAATTGATTGAAAGGGCCATGTGCTAAAAAATAGTTTTGTTTCCTGTGGGATTGGGGTGTCTTTTGGAGAGAAACACTTATTTAAACCAGAGGGCCTTAATCCTCTATCCCAATGTTTTTCTCCATTTTTTTTGAAAGACCTTCTGCTGCCTGGTTCTCTACATCCACATGTACTCAGATGATATGGTGCTCTTTGCCACCTGCTCTTCAGTCCCAGCCTCGCTGCCTGGATCCAGCTGGCCTTTGCAAACATCCAGTGCTAGTTGCATGCTAAACAACTGTCCCTCAATGCTATGGAAATGATCTCCATGACCTGTGGCACCAGACAGAGGCTTTCCAGGCCCACCCCCCTTCCCTCCTTCCATACTCTTGATGGTGCAGTGATTGAGGATGTTTCATTCTTTAAATACCTCAGGGTCCGATTGGACAGTCACCTCAATTTCTCAATGCATGTGGATACCATCTGTGATAAGCTCCACCCTTAACATTGTGCTCTGCACAGGAATAAAGTGAGTATCCCACTTTCTGCCTGCCGAAAGATCATTTTGAAGATGATCTCCCTATGTTTGGCTATAGTGGCGTTATTTCCAGCTCTGCTTCCATGTCCACCCTAGTCAGGTAGAACCTGCTCTTTTTCCTTTGCCTTGCCCTGGACTGTTCCCCTTGCAACCACTACTGCTTCCTGTACTTCTCCCTCCCCCCTTCCCCCAATGCCAGGTGCCTCACTCACTATGCCTCCTTAATCTCCACATATTAGCTTGTCTCCCTCCTCTCATATTTTGCATCTATCCTTACATCCTCACTTCCTTCTTATATGCTGTCCACAACACTGAGTCTCATTCCGTGAATTCCTCCTCGGAAATTTATTGCAGGTCAAGCTGTTTTTTTCTATCATGTCCCTAAGCTCAGGTCCTAGCTCTCTTCCTCCAGACATCTGATCTGTTTCTTCCCCTGCACCCTTACATTCTCTTCATAACTTCACTACGCACTCCTACAACTATTCCTAACCCTGTGTCTCATACTGTTGTACACAACCCTGTAATCACTGCTCCCCAGCCCCATCTTTGCACTGTTTCCACCCATACTCCCTCCTCTGAAGTTTTGCAACATTAGAACACTGTTTTATTGTAGTACTCTGCACTGGATACTTGCTTTTCAAAATTGTTAATTCATTGTACTTCTTGCACATTATTGTATCATATGCTCTCCTCCCAACCCCCACCCCACCCCATCCTCAGGATGCATCTGGAAATGAGCTGTTACCAGCTCAGTACTAGATGCATTTTGAATTTAAAATTCAAGGATGAATTTGCATAGTACACACTTTGCAATTTGCAGCGAATGTGTGAAGCTTTAATCATGAATGTGTAACACCCAACAAATTGGGGGCTACTATAATGTCTTCCTGGGCTCCTAAATGCCCACTGTCATGCTGGTGTCCTGTCTGCAGTAGTTCTATTTGTCTGCATGAGAGTGCTGTAGCAAGTCTCCACACCTGTCTCTATAAGACAGCGCATATTCTGTGTTTGGAAATCAGTCTGGGCTGGGTCCAGGTAATTAAGGCTTGCGACCAGCCAGATCGTCTGTTATATGGCCCCATTCTACAGTCACTATATGTGCAGAGGGAGCCCTGTTAGGAAATGTGATTATTTGCTGTTTATCTGTTATAGTAATAATGATAGAAGAGTTTTTCTAACCTGCTTTCAATTGCAGTTTGAGCCTTTTGAATAGGAGCCACAATTTTGGTTCTGGACTTCAAGTGTTGGACCAATCGAACCTCTGGGGACCTAAAATGGAAGCTGTCCCCCTGGGGTCTTGTGGGATGAAAATTATGTAGTTTTGGTTAGGGTTGCCACCTTTGGATGAGATGAAAACCGAATACTAAACCACACCCCAAACTCCACCCCTAACTCCACCCCTTTTATGACTTATGAGGGCATCGCTTGGACTCTGATTCGCTTGATTTATTCAGAATTGCTGCTGATATTGCATTGTGTACAACTTCTTTAAAGTACATCATGATTATTATTTTTGGTTTGTTTGATTTAGATTTAAATATTTTAAATTTCAGTGTGTGTTAACATTTGGTGGGGTTAGAGATGGGGTTCAGGGGACTTTCCATCCTGTGTACACAGCTTAGCTGACACATCGAGTAACTACAAGGACACCTCTGACAACCGGCTATTTTGGAACAGGTGGCCTTTTCTGGTAAATCTCTTTCAATAAATAAACTACACCCAGTAACGGTGGACGAGCTGTAATTACAAATATCATCTGCCATTTTAAGATGTGCTACTGTCCTTCCCATTGCTCCTACTCTAAAGCTATTTGTAATGTCACAGAAGTTTTTAAAAGTGGTAGGAACTATTATATGCTGTTAAATACCTTATTTTATTTCCATATCAGTCATACATACCAGATAGCATGATGTGTGATATGTAGCGTGGAGGCAATATAGCGCAGTGGTTTAAGGCTCTGAGCTGCAATTCTGGAGACCAGGGTTTGAATCTCACAGCCCAGACTTACATACTGTGTGACCCTGCACAAATCATTTCACTCCCTTGTGCTCCCGGGTTGTACCTGTAAACAAGCTTCAGCTTAGTGTGTCTCTTCTGGTAAAAAAAAAAAAATAATGTTTGATAAATTACCTAAATTTGCAGTGCTATCAAATCTAGACTGTGTTCCTTTCTCCTCACCAGCTACTGCTCTCTCTCTCTCTCTCTCTCTTTTCTCATTTCTGTGGCTTAGCATGACTTTAGCCGCACTATTCTGTGCTGTTCATCTGAGAGGCCTGGATTGGTCTTCCTGGAATATCCAGGTAGTATGAAAATTGACAGCAATAACTACTGAGGAGAGAGAGAGAGAGAGGTGTAGTACTGATGGAAATGAAATAAAATATTAGATTATTAATTTAACAACAAATGGGGTAACAAATATTAAAATATACTGTAGGACAGACCCTAAAAGAAAAAATGGTGAGCATTTAAAGGTATAAAAGTATTCCTTATCACAGCAGTCAAAGGCCATACTCACAATGCAGCCTAGAAAGGATTAGGTTGATTTGCTGCTAATGGTCTTAATAGCCCTACTTTACACCTCTCAGATTTACTGGTATACAAACAAAGGTTTACATGACATCAGAATTTGTTTGTAATATGAACATGCAAATAAAATGGTGAAGGATTTAACAGAATCTGTTTTACAAGTATGTGAGAATTCAAAATGACTGAAAAAGTACTGCCTCTGAATAAAACTGGATTAGCAGGTAAAGTTTCTGAAACACATTGTACAGTCCACACTGGACAAGAGGCTACCCTAATGTGGTGCCTGTCTGAATGTCTAAGGGATTCAGAAAAATAAAGGTGTTAATTAAGGTGGCATTGTTTACCCTTCCCATGAATAATCTTCCAATTTGCTGGTGTGAAGTTAGAGGTGACAACTGAGCAGACAGGGACACATTTGGCTCTTTAAGTGCCCTGCACTTGAAGGCACTTCCTGATTAGTATGCACTACAAGCAAGCAAGCACACTGAAATGTCAGACACTTGCTTACAGTCAGGTGAGAAGAAAATGAAACAGTTAGTGGGGAATCTCACAGGTGCTGCTTGACCCACCATAAAAACCAAATTTGCAATGGCGAAAACAGGGGGACTGAATCTGGACCTAGGAAACTGAATCATTCAGTCAAAAACCGAGTAGGTGGTAACCTTAGTTTTTGTAGTTTTAAATGTTTGGCTCCAAAATGGACCTGGAAGGGGAGCCCTTTCTTGACAGACAGATTCCTCAGCCAACTGAACCTTGTGGATTACTGGGAAATCCCCAGAACTGCCTGAAGCATTAGTGAGTCAAGAGTTGGAGGTTGAAGAGTGAAGAGTAAACAGCTCAAACTGTCGAGCAGTGGCTCCTAGTAGGAAATTTGGAGAATAAGTGGGAAGGCTCTGCTGGCCTGCTTGCCACATTCTCCTGCGTGTGAGCTGCCAGTGCAGTAATCGGACCTTTCCATTTGCCAGCATACTTCGGCAGTGGAAGAAAGAATAGAATTGTTGTGACAATTGAGGTTTTGGACTGAAGACTTGCTCCGGAAGCAATCGGCCCACCTGATGTCAGAAAAAAGCCTCAGAGAGAAAGGTTTGCACAGTAAAGCTGCAATTAGCAACCGGACTGCATCCGAACTGTGGATTAGAAAAATAATTGATTTAAGTGTGCTGAATGTGTTTTGTGGGTTGCAATTTGACTCCCCATGGTGAATTCTGTTATGCCCGATGGAGGCTTTCCAGCAAAAGATCACAAACTCTTTGTTTCAGAACTGTCCATCTCACTTGGGCCTTGTCATCATGGCCTAAGCCAGTGATCCGAGTTCAGAGATCATCTCGGTGAAAGACCCGCTTGAACAGGTAGCGACCACCAGGAGGTGAGTCGTGTAGGCCCTGCTTCCCCTGGCCCACCAGATCAACGCCATGAGGTCTTCATCTCACCTGTCCTACACCTTGGTCTGGGTAGCGTGAGTACAAATCAGAGTAGCTGCCTGCAACAACAGCTGCAAATCATTGTGTGCCATCTGATTGTTTTTGTTCTGGGTTATTGCAAACAGACTGAGCCATCTGGCTCAGGATTACAATTATGTGGGTTGTACACATGCTAACTATTTTCCTTCCTAAGGGTCCCAACAACAGCTGCAATGCCGGCCACCCCGGGCAATGCTTCAGGCTAGCCTGCATAACATACTGGGTACCCAGGTTTGTGGGACAGTTCAAAAGGGACTTACAGTGCATACTGAACCAACTTAAACTAAATAAAAGTGTCAATCATTCTATCAGATTCACATCGTTCCCTTGTTCACTCCCCCTGAATAAATCAGATTACTTTGTTTCACGTTTAACCTGGCTAGTGTGCATATTATTAGTTGGGTTACACCAGTGATATTGTATTGTCGCTTTGCTAACCTTATTTTACAGGGGGTCTCCAGGGCAGTTGCAGCTGACCCAGCCCTGTTGGTAAGTGCAAGGGGCATGAGCATATTATTATTGTTATTCAGTGGATGTGAATGTTCTATGGTATTTCTGTTTAGGCCACTAGAAGTGTCAGTGGGTGGTTATAGTGTCCCAGAGGGCTATACCAAAGTATTTAAGCTACCACAATACCATTCCACCGGGTGGAGGCACCTGTTCACAGAACTCAGGCCCCTCAACCTGTGCATAGACATACTGGCAGGGGTAGTAGCCATAGGATAGCACCACCTAGGGGTTACAAATTGATGCAATTCACCACCTTGCACCAAATTTTTGCTGCAAAGTGCATCAATTTGCATTGTAACATTTGCCAAAATATGCATAGTGGATACATAGTGTGGCAATTCTGTAGCAAATTTTGTATAATTGCACACATTTTATTATGTGACTTGTCACACTACATAGTGCACTCCATGAATTCCAGAGAATTTTTACTTTGCATGCAGCTAATCTGTATGTCTTTTCTAATATTTTTTTTAAATCAATCTATCTTATATGGTGGGAAATAAGGGTATTAGGCAAGAGGATTTCATTTGTTTCATTCTGGGACAATTAAATTAGTAGTGGGGAGGCTGGGAGAGGTTCACCAGCTGGAGGATTTGCTAAGCTAATTGTGAGGTTTTGTCATCCACCCAAGCATTGAAATCCCCCAGGACCAATATTCTGGTGGAGTTCAATGCTATAAGGACAACAAAATCCTCAAATTCCTGAAGAAAGTAGGGTTACCACCAGTCCTGATTTTATCAGGACTGTACTGGTTTGGGCTGTTGCTCTGGCCCAGAAACATAAAAAATGCGAAATGTCCTGATCTTATAGTAGATAAAATATTGTCTTACTTTCCTTTAGAAGTTGCAGAAAACTATACTACTTCAACTAAAATACTTGAAAATTATAGGAAACAATGGAGCCTATTCATTAAAGACTATACGTTGCATATGTTAAGAATGCTAAATGCTCAATGCTAAGAAGACTAAAGCGATGATATTATCCTGCAATGCTGTCTCAGGCCCCCCCAATACCCTTGCCCAAGACTTCATTGTCACCACGCTAAACGAGCCTCTGGAAGTTGTAACCAAATTTAAATATCTAGGTATCTGGATCGACAATAAATTATCTTTCAGTGACCACGTCAAAGATGTCTCTAGAAGGTTAAAAGCAAGGTTAGGTTTCTTCTACAGAAATAGGCCCCTTTTCCCCCTTGAAACTCGAAACAAGCTTGTACAGGCCACTTTTCTCCCCCTACTCGACTATGGCGATGTAATCTATTCCTCCACCACTCTTGCAAATCTAAGTAAACTGGACATCCTTTATCACCGTGCATTACCAACTCCCCTTACCGTTCACACCACTGTGACTTATATGCAGCTGTTGGTTGGATATCCCTTACTACTAGACACCTGCTCCATGCTGGACTATGGACTCTTAAACTGCTCCTGCAGAAATTGCCAAGCTATCTTTCGTCCCTTATTAGTATCTCACATAGTGCATACTCGTTAAGAAAATCTGACTTTATTATGCTTGACATACCAAGGACACGGACTTCCTTTGGTAAACGTGCTATTGCATATGCCCTTCCCTCCATTTGGAACCAATTACAAACCGTACTGAAACTAACTAGCACAGTTTCAATAAAGTTCTACAAATTGCTAAGTTCAGCCAAAATAAAAGACACCTGTAACTGTCATTAAGTCTCTTCCTTCCCCATGTGTGCCATATTTATCCACTGGTAAGGTATAATTGATTTGTCATATTAACTGCTTTCCCTTCCCCTTCTACTCTTAGCTTTATCTTTGCTTACGTTCCACTGCTACTCTATCAAATCACTCCTCCACCCCATATCCCCATATCAGTTGTAGACTGTTGTTTGTTCTAGCTGCCAAAATACTGTATATGTATTGCACACACCAGTCATCATGTTTCATTTATCAGTATGCAACCTGTAAGTCGCTTCCCTGTCTCATATCAATGTTTACCACCTGCGGTCACCCTATGTGGTACCCTTGTATGTATATCCAGCCTGTATCATGTAACGTGCATTTCATGTATATACTGTTATTACCTATCTGTATTTGTACTTTAAGTGTTTATGTCACAGGACCTCCTTGTGAATGAACTTGCTCAATGGAGTTTTCCTGCAATAAACTTGAACTTGAACTTGATATGTGTGGCACATAAGAATGCCTATGACTGAATGCCACACAGCAGGGTTCAGTAAACCACCGGTGGCATTTACTACAGGTGTGCTAGCACCTTATGCATCAGATCCCTCAGCTGCTTATGCAGTTACATGCCACAGGCAGTCTCGGGGCATGCCAGGGAGTGTTCCCACACTCCATGCCATTCACTAAGATGCGGAGTGCTGGGCTGGGGGGCACAAGTTATGTAATGGGGACCCTGCTGTTACTTTTATGTGCACCCCCAATGGAATTCACTTAGATATGGAGTGCCAGGCCAGGCAGGCACAGGTTATGCGATGGGGGATCCTGCCATAAATTTTACATGCACCCCCCAGTGGAAACCTGAAATGCATGACAGTGATGGGAATCCCCTGCACACTGATGCCCCAGCTCACTGGGGAGGGCTGTGGGCAGCCATTTGGGCAGTTACCCATCATACTCCACATCCCAGAGTCCCCACCTTCCCAGGTTACCCTGCACATGTGCTGCAGGGGATCCACTTCAGCACCCAGGACGAACATTTGATTGGATGCCTACCTGGGTCCTGGGATCCACACCTGCACAGCTGCATGATCGGGGGCAGGGGTATGGACAGGCAGCCAGAAATGGTGAATACCAGCCAGTGCATGACTGTCCCAGGATGCAGAGCAGTGTGGGCTCAGTATGCCCTAATTGCATGTGTAGCCCACATTTTTGTAAAGAGAGCCCAGCATGAACAACTACTAAACTACAACAATTGGTCTTAGTTCTGATTATGTAGAGAAAAGAAGTCTGTTGACTTGGTCAAGGTTATGTACTGCCCTCTGAAATATCAGTTTTCAGTATGAAATGTCCCACTATGGGTGTCTCAAAAGGAGGTAACCCTAGGAGGAATTTCTGTTCTGCCCAGAGGACAGTGCACTAGGAGAATCTTGCCCTTACACCTGCTCCATGTTTTATGACTGGAGACATGGTAAAGTTGGGAAACTTTGCTCTGTGAGTTAGTTCACAAATTTAGTGCAATTCATGGATCAATCTGTGGCTGCAAATTAGGAAGTCCCACCTGCAAAGTACAATTTTCCACCCACGAAGTGCAGAATTTTGCCCGTGAAGAGTAGAATTTCACCTGTGCATGGGCACTATACAAAGAAAATTCCACCAGAAAACTGATGAAATCAGGTAGGCAAATTTTTAGCCTAGGAGCAAAACTTTGCAGATTGCTCCATAGAGGTGAATTTCCTGACTTTGATGGAACTTTCCTGGTGCATTTAAACTTCACTGCATCTCTGTTTATGGCCACATATTGTAAGAGCCTTAAGTCACTCAAAGGGTGTCCTCTAAGCCTCAAGCTAGCTGTAAATTAGATGGCACCCCCCAGCCTCAGGCACTGCACCACCGAGAACCCCAGTGGGATAGCCAGAGTCATCAGCAAACCAGGTCTCAATGATGTACAACAAATTCCTCAAGGAATCATCGATGATATCCAACAGCACAGTAGTTTCATTTATCAGTGACTTTGTACTACACAGAACTGCATGGACAGCAGGGTTAACTAGTACCTCAGGTATCTGTCTCTTATTAATGAAGGACTCCCAAGAGATAGGAACCTATGAGATATTCACTAATACACCACCAACAGGTTAATTTGCTTCAGTATGTCACTTTGCATCTGAATCTCCCCCTTCCCCAGGAATGAGGCTGAAAATAGAAAGAACTGCATAGCCCTTCTTTCCCTGGACAACAAAAATGAAATAAATAAATGAAGAAATAAAATCAGATGGGGAACCCTCTATCTCCATTCTTTTTTCTCCCTGGGCATTTGCTCAGCCTAACACTTTGCATCCCCACCCCTATATCTATCCCCAACTCATGCATCTGCTTGCTCTGCTTACTCACAGTGTGACCTGAGCAAATCACCTAACCTTCACTGTTTGACCTCTCTGTAATACTTCTCTACTCTGTCTCTGTGTGCTTTGAATCACACTGTGTGAAGAAAATGAAACAGCAGCAAGTGTAACTTTATCTCCCTACTGCCACGCTTGTTGGTTGTAAACTGCTTTGGAATGTATTTTGTATAAAAGCTGTCATATCAGACACATTCCTTCTTTTCATGTGAAGGAGTGCAGCATAGAGAAAACTAAACCAGAAAAAGTGAGGCATAAAATGGATAGAAATGCAACAAATTTAAATTCCACCGGTGAAGTGCCCGCTAAGTGGGCACTTTACATTGTCACTTTGCTACATGGAGTGACCCATATGAAAGGCTCACTTTGCCTTGTAATTATTACTTTGCATTGTCATTCCACCTTATCGCGAAGTAAGGCAAAGTGACAACAATATTGGCAGCCCCCCACACACACAGTCACCAGAATTAATGTGCATCCCCAAAGTGCTACTGTCTTGTGTCCAGAAAACATTCTAGTGTTGATGAAGTGAAATGAGAGCACGATAAGAAATGCTAATTCTCCCAGAATTAATGGTGCACTCAGTCATGCGTGCAGTGGTCACACACAGTCACCAGAATGAATATGCATCCCCAAAATGCTATTGTCTTGTGTCCAGAAAATTCCCCAGTGCTGACAAAATGTTACTGTCTTGTGTCCAGAAAATTCCCTGGTGCTGACAAAGTGAAATGAGAGTGTAGCAAGAAATGCAAAGTCTCCCAGAATTAATGGTGCACTGCAAATGCACAGACAGATTAAGATTGTGTTGTGCACTCAAGCGATGCATGTAAAAAGGCACAACACCACCACCTAACCAGTGCTCACAAGTCACAAATCCAAATCTGGAAAGGAATACCTTTTGCCGGTTTGGGGGATTAGTGCACAGTAGTAACAATCCACTACCAGTAAAGATACCACAAAGCAGTACAAAAAAATTCATGCAGGTGCGGTGGATAGCAGGTTCACACTGCTGCAATTACTCTGTGGCACAATAAAAGGTGTCTGATTTAATGGGACACATCGCACACATACTCACACTACGAGTAAAGCGTAGCAAATTGAAAACATTTAGTAATATAACCAAATGTTTTAAACAAACAAATTATACACTGCTGCACCACAACAATCAGCAAAAAAATGTTAAGAATTACTGAAAATATTACTGTGTACATCAACACATTTATACAAGAAAAATAAAATCAAAACAGAAAGACTGCCTTTTTCTCCCAGTTAATCTACCTACACCACAAATACACCCCTTCCCCAAAGTACACTTCACAGTACGCAGACTGACTGTTCTAAATTAACATTCAAAATCCACACACAAACAATAAACACTCGATGATAGGAGCACAGAAGGGTTTCCTACAATCGATGTACTAAATTTTGAGCAAAAAAAATTACCCAAAAAGGCATTTTTAACAGCTTTTAGAGGTTTTGAATTGCAGAGCTCTGAGAGCAAATTGTCTCCAGCTACAGCTACATACTCACTACCCAGGCCAGAATTGAGGCTGTGCAGAACAATCTAGAGCCCATGTGACCTGCAATCCCATGAATCACTGCAGAATTTCATTTGGAGCTCAATTACAAGGCGAAGTGAGGCGTAGTACATTGATTTCAATGTACTTCGCCTTAAAATTGGTGGAGAAGTGGTTTGGGGAAAGCGGAATAAAGCAAAGTCATTGGTTTCAATGGACTTTGCATTTCTCATTATGACACAAAGTACTCGGCTTCACACTGTGGAGTACTCCACAGATTCCGCTTTACTCTGTGAATCACTTTGCTGACCGAATTGGGGCCACTTCACCCACCACTACTTACAGTACTGTAACTCACATGCTGTACAGGAAGAAATGCGAATGCCTATGGCAGTACTTCCACAATGAGCTGAGCCTGTATCATAAAACTCCCCAATTTAAAAACTCTTATTAATGAGTACAGTGGTGGTGATTGGGTGAAGCCTGGAGAGATACTACAAAACAGGCTTACAATACATGCAAGTAACTAGTGAAAACATTTGATTTGTGATTTGTGACGTTATCGTGAATCGTGATTTGTGACTGAATTTGTGACTGTGATGATGAAGAACGTGATTCGGTGTGAGATAACCAATATGAAACTGTATGGGAATGTGAATGCCTATGGCTGTACTTTCCCAATGAGCTGTAGCAGAAAACTCCCCAATTTAAAAACTCTTCTTATTGAGTACAGTGGTGGGGTGGTGAAGCCTGGAGAGATACTACAAAATAGGATTACAATACATCCAAGTAACTAGTAAAACAATTAATTTTGTGACTCGTGACGTGATCATGAATCGTGAATGCATTTGTGACCATGATGATGAAGAACATGATTTGTATCATAAGTGACTCATGATGATGGCCCTGACTTAAAAACGCATATTAATGTGTACAATGAACAGTCAGAGATATGCACCACACCAGTTCAGTACTCTGAAGGGAAGCCAAAGAAACAACTGTGACTTAAGTTAGAGATGGAGATTGGGCACTAAAGAGATGCAAATGCACAGACAGATTAAGATTGCACTGAGCACTGTGAGGAGATGCAGATGCAAAGGCACAACACCTAACCAGTGCTCACCATCAGAAATTCAAATCTGGAAAAGAATACCTTTGCCTGTTGGGGCAGGCCGCGGGGTGAGGGGTGGGGGTCAGTGTACTGCAGTAAAGTACTAGTACCAGTAAAGATACCACAAAGAAGTACAAAAATCATGCAGCTGCAGTGGATAGCAGGTACACATTGCTGCAATTACTATGTGGCACAATAAAAGGTGTCTGATTTGATGATACCCATCACACACACATTCACACAAACACTAAGTAATGCATAGCAAATTGAAAACTTCAGTCATATAACCACGTATTTTAATCAAACTAAAATTATGCACTGCTGCACCACAATCAGTAAAAAAGTTTCAAGAATTACTGAAAATATTACTGTGTGTACTTTAACACAGTTATACAAGAAAACTATCACCAAAACAGAAAGAACTGTCTTTTTCTCCATTAATCTACCAACGCCACAGATACGCCCCTCCCCCAAAGCACACTTCCACTGCATCTCTGTACACAGACTGAATGTTGTACATTAACATTCAAAATCCATACACAAACAATAAACGCTTGATGATATGAGCACAGGAGAGTTTCCTACAATCAATGAACTAAAGTTTGAGCAAAAAAAAAATTACTCAAAAAGACTTTTTCAACAACTTTTAGAAGATTTGAATTGCAGAGAGCTCTCAGAGCTGACTGTCTCCTACAGCTTCCTACACACACTACCCTGAACTGAGGCTGTGCAGAACAATCTAGAGCCCATGTGACCTGAAATCCCATGAATCATTGCAAAATTCATCTTTGGAGCTTAAAAGAAGGTGAAGTGAGGCAAAGTACATTGTTTTCAATGTACTTCACCTTAAAATTTGAGGAGTAGTGGCTTGGGGGAAGGCAGAGTAATGCAAAGTCATTGCTGTCAATGGACTTCGCATTGCCTGTCATGACGCGAAGTTCTCCGCTTCGCATGGAGGAGCACTTTGCAAATTTGCCTTGACACCGTGAATCACTTTGCGGAACGAATTGAGGCCACTTCACCCACCACTAAAACTGGGGTGGGCACATATCCCTTACAGTGGGTCTCTGCAGAAAACAACTGCAAAATACTTCTGGAGAATCCTATCACTCAGTCGCAAGACACAAGGAAAAGCAAACACTTGAGGTTGGATTTTAAACCACACACACTCTGCATAGTTGGGGCAACTTCCTGAATGCCACGGCCTGCTGAAGAGATGAGAAGGACCTTATTTTACATTTATATGTGCTGTGCTAGATGTCTCCTATGCATTAAAAGCACCATCACATGTTGTTTTGGTGAGAGGACCATGAAGTAAAGCTGAGCATTTCTTTCTGCTCAGACCCTGTGAGATGATATTGCTCTTATGCCATAACAGACATCTTGTACCATTGCATATATAAACTTAATACAATTCACTAGAGTTAGGTAGACTGATCTATAATAGGTTTGACAATCTTATTTATTTATTTATTTATTTATTTATTTTAATAGTTTAAAAGGCAGCAATATTTGTTCGGGGAAAAAAATCATCATTTTTTTTACCAATAATATGTTTCTTACATAATCTAATTCATCCCAGTATATTTTTATTTATTGCAAATGTTTTCTAAAACAACTTTTTTACAAATTTTAAGGAACTGTCAGCGCTAAGAGTCTCACACCCAAGTATAGAAACTGGTCCCAATTTTTTTTTTTGCTTGCTGTTTGATGCAGTATAGTAGATTGATTATATTAGGCTGATTCTGCTGCATTCCAAGCTGACATTTGCTTTAACCAGAAATCTGAGAATCTCCTGCAGGTGACATCTGAGCAGGGCTGAAGCAGTGTGAGATTTAATTGCCTGCAGAGCATATGAGAGATTTTATAAGTTCTGACTTTTTGTTTCTTGGACTCGCTGTCCTCCCCAGGCTAAATACAGTCACAGAGTTGTCAACTTAGTTGTGAAAGACAACTTTTCTGAAAATTATAGATATACAGCAGACATTGCAGTTGCACATGGGGACCCATCATTTGCAACTTTTTCTGCCACAAGTGCTTGATTTCTGCAGTTTTGAAAATCAGACACTACATGTTCACATCTGTTTAAGGGAATGGGAAAGGGGAAATAGTTTAACCTGGAAAGATGCACTGTTATTTTTATAATTATTATTAAGCTGAAGCTTGTTTCCAGGTGTGACCCGGGAGCAGAAGGAAGTTACATGACTTGCTCAGCGTCACACAGTATGCAAGTGGGGGCTGTGGGATTCAAACCCAGGTCTCCAGGTTTGCAGCTCAGAGCCCTAAACCACAGCATTTTACTGCCTCCTCCTATTTAATAGCACAAATATATTTTACTAATTGTGTTTTAATGTATCACTAAAATACTTCCAACTTTTATAAATAATTGCTTTGTATATGCAATGACATTAGATAGCTTTTGCATTTTTGTTTCAGACTGCTAGTAACAAGTGTTAAATGGAATTCTGGTATTGTGATATCAGACAATCCCAACTATTAAGTAAAGAAGGGCGAAGTGGCCCCAATTCGCTCGGTGAAGTGATTCGAGGAGTGCAGGCGAATTCGAGGAGTGCTCCACAATGCGAAGCAGAGTACTTCATGTTATAATAAGTAACGGGAAGTCCATTGAAAACAATGACTTCACGTGACTCCACCTTCCCAAACCACTACTCCACCAATTCTTAAGGTGAAGTACATTGAAAACAATGTACCTCACCTCACTTCACCTTGTTTTTAAGCTCCAAAGGTGAATTTTGCAGTGATTCATGGGATTTCAGGTCACATGGGCTCTAGATTGTTCTGCACAGCCTCAGTTTGGGGTAGTGTGTGTAGGAAGCTGTAGGAGACAATCTGCTGTGAGAGCTCTCTGCGATTCAAACCTTCTAAAAGCTGTTAAAAAAGCCTTTTTGTGTCATTTTTTTTGCTGAAACTTTAGTTCATCGATTATTGGAAACCCTCCTGTGCTCATATCATCGAGCGTTTATTGTTTGTGTGTTGATTTTGAATGTTAATGTACAACATTCAGTCTGTCTACTGAGAGACAGTGGAAGTGTGCTTTGGGGAGGGGCATATCTGTGGTGTAGGTAGATTAACTTGGAGAAAAAGACAGTGCTTTCTGTTTGGTGATATTTTTCTTGTATAACTGTGTTAATGTACACACAGTAATATTTTCAATAATTCTTGACATTTTTTTTGCTGATTGTTGCGGTGTAGCAGTGCATAATTTTAGTTTGTTTAAAATATGTGGTTATATTACTGAAGTTTTTAAATTTGCTATGCACTACTTAGTGTGTGTGTGAGTATGTATGTGACGTGTGTAATCAAATCAGACACCTTTTATTGTGCCACATAGTAATTGCAGCAATGTGAACCTGCTATCCACTGCAGCTGTGTGATTTTTGTACTTCTTTGTGGTATCTTTACTGGTACTAGTACTAGTGACTGTTACTGCAGCAGTGCAGTACATTGCCCCCCCCCCACAGCCTGCCCCAACCGGCAAAGGTATTCTTTTTCAGATTTGAATTTCTGATGGTGAGCACTGGTTAGGTGTTGTGCCTTTGCATCTGCATCTCTTCAGTGCGCAGCGCAATCTTAATCTGTCTGTGCATTTGCATCTCTTTAGGGCCCAATCTTCATCTCTAACTTAAGTCACAGTTGTTTCTTTGGCTTCCCTTTCAGAGTACTGGACAGGTGTGGTGCATAATTCTGCATGAACATTGTATTCATTAATATGTGTTTTTAAGTCAGGACCATCATCACGAGTCACTCGTGATACAAATCACGTTCTTTATCATCAAGGTCACAAATGCAGTCACAAATCATGATTTACGATCACATCACGAATCACAACATTAATTTTTTTTACTAGTTACTTGGATGTATTGTAAGCCTGTTTTGTAGTGTCTCTCCATGCTTTACCACCCCACCATTGTACTCATTAATGAGTGTTTTTAAGTTGGGGAGTTTTGTGCCACACCTCTTCGGAGCCTGGGGAAGTACAACCATAGGCATTCATGTTTCTTCATCATCACAGTCACAAATCATGATTTACGATCACGTCACAAATCACAACATTGATTTTTTTTAAAAGTTACTTGAATGTATTGTAAGCCTGTTTTGTAGTATCTCTCCATGCTTCACCTTCCCACCATTGTACTCATTAATAAATGTTTTTAAGTCAGGGAGTTGGACAGTGTCTGCAGTACATGCACAGACTGGAAAGAAGACTGTCTGCACACATGCAGTTTAGCACAGTATACTTGCACTGCTCAGAATACAAAATGCCACGCATATGGAAGACAACAAAAAAGGGCATAATTACATACAAGGGTCGGGGATGGTGGAGGAATACATTTTATAACACAGCAAGGAAGGTGTGGGGGGCACATGGTGTGAGAAAAAAAAACTAATGTGGAATCCCATGGTGATTCAGCAGCAGTTCCAGCATGGACATAATTTGCAACTCATGTCCCTCTATGAGATCCAGCCACTGCTCCTCAGCACTCACCCTCTCGTTCTCCTCGACAGCACTCCAGAGAACTGCCAAGTCAGCCTGTGTTGCATGCAGTTCTCTGGGGACCACATGTTCTACAGGCTGACCTGCTGGTGGTGGTGGGGGTGGGGGTGCTGGTGGAGCAGCAGGTGTTGCTGTGGCCCTCTTAGGGATGCTGCAATGCACAGCTGCACCCTCTGTCACAGAATGGCCAGCAGGTGCAGGCATGGTCCATTCTGTGGCAGCCTGCCACTCCAACAACTGGTGATTGAGCATATGTGCGTGCTGGCCCCCAGTCCACAGGTGAGTCCCCCAGGGTCCACAGTGCACCTTCACCTCACATAGGTGGCAATTGACCACACTGCTGCCCCCCGACACAGTCAAAAAACTGCCAAACAACAGAGGTGCAGGGAGGACCAGGCACAGGCAGGGGATGGCCAGATGAACTGGCAGCCGGCTGGTCACAGTGCTGAACAGGGATGGGATCCACACCTGGGCCCAGGGGAACAGGCACATCCTGCTCCAGAGGACCTGGTGCTGAACTTGGTGGTGGTGGTTCAACTGCCTCAGTCAGGACAGGAGGCGGTGCTGGTCCTGCTTCCAGGGGGGCACTCACATGTTTTGAGTGGTGCAACAGGAATGGGTGCCCATGCCTTCCACACATGCGCACGGTATGACGTTTTCCACTACCATGCTCTCCCAGAGCTGCCCCCACCCCAGACATTCCCTCACCCAGGTCCATCTCTCCTACTGAGCTCCCTCAGTCTGAGCAACCACTGCTCACACTGTCACACAACACGCACACACACAGTCACACAGACACAGACAAACAACTAACTACTTATAAAGGTAAGAAAAATAAAATTTACAGAGAGAACAAATTAAGTAAAAGAGAGTACAGAATAGACAAAAAAAATGTAGCTTTTAAAAAAGCTGTTGGGTCTAAATCAAAGTTTAAATCTCCTTCTCGCTCTGATCTCAAAATATCAGCAGTCACAAAACACACTCCTCTCTCTCTGTCTGCACAGGAGAAAGTAAAAGTGGCTGCTTGTATGACTCACTTTCTTCCTGCCTAGCTAATGAGCATGTGACTTACAGTACTGTAAGCCATGTGATGTGTGGGGGGGGCTGCCAAATCTGAAACACCAAGTGGATCACTTAGAATCATAATGAGGAACGCGAAGTCCATTAAAAACAATGACTTCGCCTTACTTCACATTGCCATTTGGCCTTAATGCGAAGTGGTAATGATAAGACGGAGTGAGCATTTTGCATTGCCCACTCTGTATAGCGGAGTGGCAATGCAAAGTGCCCACTTCGTGTTCACTTTGCCAGCGGAATTTAAATTCGCTGCATTTTTACAACTAAGGAGCCCAAAATATTTCAGTGAAAAACTATACATTTATTTCTATCTTTTTCAAAGGACATAGACACTTATTTTAATAACACATTCCACCTTTTATGTTTGAAATGTGTCTAGCTGTGCACTTTTGCAATTAATTATTCTCTTTTTTTCTTACGCAAGAAACATCTAGATATTCCTTTATTTATGTATTTTGTTGTTTAATCCAAGAGAAACAAATAGAGATACAAACAGAGATACGTAGGGTATCTCATTTACAGATGTGTCCTGGGGAGAGGCAGAGATGCAGTGAAGTTTAATTTTACCAGCGAATTTCCAGCGAAGTCACAAATTTCAGATCAGCTGATCATTTCACGAAATTGCGGCTCTTGCCAAAAATTAGCAATCTGTTACTTCTTCTTGCTTTTGGGGAGTTTTAAGTGCAAATTGCACTTAACACCCCCAAAACAAGAAGTAACTTATCCCAAATCCCTGGTGTCTAGTGTCCCCCCCATGCTGATCGCCAGCCACTCCCCCACATGGCTGATTAGTCGACCACAATGTAAAAAAAAAATATATATTTTTTTTGTCACATAAATCTCTGGTATCCCCCCCTGCCACTGATTGTAGACCACAGGTGAAATAAAAAAAAAAAAAATTCCAGGCCCACACGCACCCCAGCCAATAGCTGGCCAGTTGGTGGAAATATCAAAATATAACATAATTTTTTTGAAATTCAATCCCTGGTGTCTAGTGGTCCTCCACCCCCCACCCATTCAGGGAGTGACCACCACTGTCACCACACCACCCCACTGCCCCCACCATCCTAATCTCATGCCCACCAGGCCACCGGCACAGCCCTCCTCTCACTTCCATGGCCTGCAGCCCGATTGTGCATTTAAGAAATGAGTGTGTGCTTGTACAAGCCCGCGCTTATTCATTTACAGCTTGCGGTCATTTTAATGACTTTTTAAAGGGAGTAGATATGAAAAGGGCTACTCCGGTCATCAGCGGGGGGACGAGAAGGGGGAACAGAATTGTGCACCCCTCCTGCCTTTAAAAAGTCTGTAAAATAACAACAGTACAGCTTATAAACATGCAGCCTGCTTGACCCAGCTCCAAGTATAGGCAACAGTTTTGTGTGTAGTCTCATGTTCCTGGTTCCCCCATTATGTGTTTTGGTGCCCTGGTTCCCATCTGCCCAGACCCATGTTGGCAACAGGTAAAGTAAAGAGGCACAGATTTTCATATTGTAAGGTGGGCACTTCACTGACTAGATGTGCCAGCAAATACCCCAGAAAAAAAGGAAGTGCCCAGCTCTTACTAGAGGGAGGAAGGCTTCAAAAAATGGGGAAAACAATCAGCTGTAATTATGCATGATGTCTGTTGCTGATTGCCTGTTACTATACCAGATGTCTGCCACTGACTAACCATCATTGTTGTCCCCTCTAGCATTGGTGAGTCCTTCCCTGGCCAGGTTGGTCCCCACTGTAGGTGTGGCAGTTACACCAGGGTGCACGTTTCCCAATATTTTATAGCCTGGCCTCCTCCTTTACTCACATGTGCATGTTGCAGTGTCCTGTGGGGATAGTAGCACTTCATCACCATGCTGCCAAGTACACCGCCATTATGCTGCCACCAAGAGCCACTTGAAAGAGGAAGCCACAAGGTGATGCAGATGCAGATGGTAGATCCCCCTCCCTGTTGGCCTCCTCCTTTGCCAGCTTGCATACCACCCTGCGGTTGCCAAAGCAGCTCGCCACTGCTCAATGGCCATGGAGCCAGCTGTGAAACAAAGGGATTTTATGCTAGTTTGGGATATTTTGGTTTGACTTAGCAGGTGATATGTTCTTCCAAACTAGATTTTACCTGGGAAGAAAAAAACTGAAAATGATTAGTTGCTTATTAATTGCAAATGTACGCAGACGGACAGAAATATTACAAACTCTTGCTGAATTCCTGCACAAAATTTGCACAGAACTTAGTCTTGGAACCCCCTTCCTTAGCCTTTTCTGCACAAGTACCCAAATGCCTATATTCAGAGGAGCCTCCATTTGTACTGTTTGAAATGTCATCCCCCTCCTGGTCTGACCCCTCAAGGCCGTCCTTTTTATGTTCACAGTGTGCGCATGAGCAGCAAACATCTTGTTATGAGAGAGCACTTTTGAGGGGTGTGTCACTGCCAAACCCATTGTAGTTCAAAATAGCAGGGGCTCAGCAATGTAGACCAATGACCATGCACTGTGGTCCTGAGGCAACTCTCTGCTTGGTGGGTTGAAACTTCATGTACTTTAAAGGACTGAAGCTGCTCCAATCAGAGAGGGCTTCGGTCCTTTGATTTGCATGAAACCGTGTCAGTAAACAGCTGAGTGGCTTTTGGTTTGGCCTCCTCATTCTTGCATGCTCTCTCTCTCTCTGTCTCTGTCTCTCTCTCTCAGTGCATGTCCCCCCCACCTGTCCTGCAATGTTGTTTTTTAAAAACCCTGTAAAAAAGAAAACTGTCCTGTGTAAGCCCCCCAAATTGGGCTTACCTGGTGAGGGCTGAAGTCCCCCTCTCTCACGCGGCATCCCATAGTCCCTGGTGGGATTTGGTCAGCTTTCCCCATTGGTGCTCCATGGCTGTAGCCACTACAATCTGGTGACTTCGGCCAATGTTCTGAGAGGTGCCAAGGTCTGACTACATTTTCACACCTCCAGGCATATTTGGTGGATGTTTCAGTGGTCTGATGGGCTCTGAGAAGCAGGACCACCAAGATGTAAACAAACATGGTGGCTGCACTCCAGTGTGCATGTGTGACTGCCAGCAGGTAAAATTTAAAGGAGCCGTGGCCCCATTTAGGTGCTTCAGCCACCGACCACATTAACCAATATCCCCAGCTCCAAGGCAGGCAGCGGAGCCAGGGATCATCCAAATAAAGTCTCTGGGCTTCGGGGGGGTTCTCTGCCACCCAATTTGGGGAGCTTACACCTCCAAAAAAATTAAACGGTCCATTGATGTCTGTTGCTGGCACTCGCACTGGTGTCCCTTTAACTGTCACCCCCACCTGACCTTCCCACTCAGCACCCACCACCCCACACCCCACCAAGCCCCTACTTACCCACTGGTGATCCAACATCATAATCTTGTCTTGACTGCAGACACGTCTTGAGTCTTCAAATGCAGACAACGAATTGAGGAAATCAAGTATACGGTTCAATGTATTTCAATGGGAGTTTGAACTTAGTGGCATAACTTGGCCATATTTGGATATTTGTGCCCCAATTTTTTCAACATACCTTTTTTTTGGGACCCCACCTCATGAAGAATGCAAGTGACATTAGGCAAATCTGTCCTAAAAGGCGATTTTGTGGTCCTTGCACAAGATCACCTTTCAAGCCACAGCTGAACATTTTCTTCACCCTTGTTCATCAGGTGGGGTCATCAGAAGGCTATGGTGATAATTTGGCAGAAAAATATTAAAAAACAACAAAGTTATGAGTCTACATTTAATTTGCGAACATAAGCTTGTAACTTTGGTAATTTTCAATATTTTGACCCCACATTTTCAACATAGCCATTTCTTCACAGCACCTCATGAATGTGATAGCTGTCAATTTTCAAATCCTGGCCAAAATATGTTTTTGCATCCCAAAATGTAGTTTTGCAGTCACTGTAAGAAATCACCTTGTGGGCGGGAGTTGAACATTTTCTCTGCACTTGTTCATGAGGTGGGGTCATAAGAAGGCTATGTGGAAAATTTGGGCCACAAATATTAATGAACAACAGAATTATGTGCCTGCATTGAAATTTGTGAACACAGGCTCATAACGTTGATAATTTTCAGTGTTTTGACCCCAGATTTTCAACATAGCCATTTCTTCACATCACATCATAAATGTGACAGCTGTCATTATTCAAATCCTGGCCAAAATGTGTTTTCATACTTGAGGCACAGAATCACCTTTTGGACAGGATTTAAAAATGTTCTCCACCCTTGTTTATGAGGTGGGCTCATAAGCAGGCTATGTGGGGTAATAAGAAGGCTAGGTTAAAAATTTGGGGTAAAAATATGAAAAAAAACAATAAAGTTAAGAGTCTGTGTTGTAATTTTTCAATGCACATTCATAACTGTGGTACTTTCAATATTTTGACCCCAACTTTTCAACATGGCCATTTTTTGACACCACCTCATGATACCCAAAATGTGTTTGAACACTTGTGGTGCACAATTATGTTTCAGCCATTGTTTTATAAATGACACCTGTCATGCTCAGAAGGAGTGCTCATAAAAATATTATGTTGATAATTTTGTGTAAAAATCTGAAAAACCAGTACAAAAGCAATGCCTTACCAGCAGTGAACATTCAGCATTCACAAATGTTTGTTTATGTATGCTTGCGTGCATGCACAAGCAAAACATATTGGTGTTGCTCTGGCAGTATAGAGGCTGGGGAGGTATGTACTGTAAGCAGCCAATGGGGCTGAGCCAGCAGAAGGCATACAACTGAAACTCCAATCCTGATAGCTGGCTGATGGGTGGAAATATCTCACATTTGCAATGATGCAGCTTCACCAGTCACAGGGCTTTTTTGCCCATTAGCCAGCTAACAAGCATTAGCAGCAGCCAGTAAGAAAGAAAGACCCTCCCACTCCATCCTGCTATGTTCTATCCCACTGTTACTCATCCCCAAGTATGGAATACAAACCCTTCTGCTCCCTATCTGTGTGTATGCTGTCCTGTCCTTATCTTCTGGTCCCAATGTAGAAAAACCCTCCTTTTCCACCACTCTATATGCTATACTGCCCCCCATCCTCCTTTTCCTATCCCTGTGTATTGCAGGGCCCCGAGTATATGGTCATGTTCTGCTCCTGACCCTGCTGCCTGCCCTGGGGTTGGGGCGCAAGTGTGCTCTTGGCTGCATTGACAGGTCTTCTCCCCTTCTGACTCTGCTGCCTGCCCTAGGGACAGGGAACAAGTGTGCTGGTCAGCAAGATCAGTAACTTTTCTATACTCCCAACCCCACTGCCTGCCTTGGGGTAGAGAACAAGTATGCTGCTGGCCAAAACCAGCATCCATTTTCTGCTCCTGACCCTGCTGCCTGCCCTGGGGTAAGGAGCCAGTTTTCTATTGGCTGTGATCAGTGGCTCCTCTCCCTTCCCAACCACGCTGCAGGCCCTTGAGTTGGAGAGAAAATTTGATGATGGCCATGACTAGCAACCATTTTCTGCTCCCAATTCCACTGCACTGCCTGCCCTTTAGCTGGAAAGTTCTTCCCTCATGGATGGTGTTCTGGTAGTGTTGGTCCCATTCCCGACCCCTCAGCCGGTCCTGGGGTCGGGATCATGGGACATGAATGGTTGCTACAACCTGTGAAAGAGAAAACAGTCCCTCAACGTGTTCTTTTGCCCAACCCCCAACCCTGATCCCCCTCTCATCTCCCAGCACCCCCCAGTGAAGTATTGAAGTGATGCCAACCCCCACACCCACCCTGTAGAGAGTGGCAGGCATTAGCGTGTGCCTTTGGGTCATCAGCTATAACGCTCATGCCATTGTACCTCACCCTACCCTGTAGACACTGACAAGTGTCGTGGTGTGCTTTGGGGTCTTTGGCCATTATACTTACCCCATTCCATAAGGAAATACGCTGACATGGGTGCAGTATAGGAGAATGGGGTGCATTTTGTGGCCGAACAGTGCAAGGCACACCATGATGCCAGTCAAGTGGCTACAGGGTGGGGGTTGGGGTTGAATGGCACAAGCATTACATCTGATGATCCCAAGTCACATCCCTGGCAGCTGCCAGTCTGTACTGGGTGGGGTGCTACAGTTGGAAACCCTAGCACCATAGGTGTGCGGTGGTATTTTCACTCCAAATTTTCAACATGGGCTGTTTGAGAGCCCATCTCATGAAAAGCAGCACAATTAGTTTGTTAGCTGAAAGGTGGATTTGCACAGCGGCTATTCCATTTTGGCGACACAGGGACGAAAACACATTTTGGACAGAATGTGGAGAATGGAAACTGTATTGTTCATGAGGAGGCGTAAAAAATGGCAACATTGAAAATGTGGAGTGAAAATATGAAAAATTGGTGATGTCATGAGCATACATAGAAAGTGCGCAACACATGTCCATAACCCAGTTATTTTGGGGGTTTGTCACCCACATTTTAACATAGGCATTTTGGGACCTCCCCTCATGAACAATGGTGCTGCGATTTTGTTAATCTGTCCCATAAGTTGACTTCCCACAGCAACCACGTCATTGTGTGCCACAGGTGCAGAAACATATTTTGGGCAGGATGTGAAAAATGACAGCTGTTCTGTTCAAAAGGAGGTGTGAAAAAATGCCAGTGTTGAAAATCTGGCATGGAAATATTGCAAATTTGAAAGTTACAAGGGTGCATAGAAATTGTGCAACACACGCTTGTAACACAGTCATTTTATGGATTTTTGGCACCAAATTTTCAACATAGGCATTTTAGGACCTCTGTACAGTGTCACCGTCATTTCTCAAACTGTCCCAAAAAGTGATTTTGCACAGCGACTGCGCTATTCTGTGCTGGACGTGTGAAAATACATTTTGGCCAGGATATGTAAAATGACAGCTGTGCTGCTCATAAGGAGGTGTGGGAAAATGCCAAGTTTGAAAATCTGGAGTGAAAATATTACAAATTCGCGAACTTACAAGCATACATGCAAACTGCGCAATGCACACTCGTAACTCAGTCATTTTATGGAGTATCATCGCAAAATTTTAAACATAGGCATATTAAGACCTCTGCTCATGAACAGTTTCACTGTCATTTTTGTAATCTGTCCAGAACACTGATTTCCCATAGTGGCCACGCTATCCTGTGCTGGAAGTGCGAAAACACATTTAGGCCAGGATGTGAAAAATGACAGCTGTACTGTTCACAAGGAGGTATGGAAAAATGCCAATGTTGAAAATCTGGTGTGAAAATATTGCAAATTCACGAAGTTATGAGCGTGCATAGCTACTGCACAACACATGCTCGTAAAGCAGCCATTTTTTGGACTTTTTCCACCAAATTTGCAACATAGGCTTTTGAGAGCCCACCTCATGAGCATTGGCACTGTCATTTCATTAATCAGTCCCAAAAGGTGATTCCATGCAGTGACTGCGAAATCACCTGTCAGGGCCAAATAACGCCATGACAGTGGCAGAATTCATGAGGAGGGGTCCTAAAAACCCCATGTTGAAAATTTGGTGCAAAAATTCCAAAAAATGCCAGAGATATGCATCAAAGTTGAAAACAAAACTATTTGTACCATTATACAGCTTACCGGCATTTTGTCAATTTACGGTCGGCTCTGAAGAGTGCAGACGTGTTCCTAGTCCACCGAAGATCGTCGCGCCGGACTCCCGTGGTAAGTATGGGGTGAGGGGGGTATGGGGAGACAGGGTGCACAGAGGGTGAGTGCGGGTTGCAGGAGTGGGGGCTGAGAGATGGCGAGGGAAAGTTTTCTTTTTTCACAGCTTTTAAAAAAAAAACATCGTGGGACTTTTTTTTTGCAGGGTATTTGGCACACTGGGGTGGGCTCCCAGCGTGCCACATAAGTCTTTTTTTGGGGGGGGATTCTGTAGCCGACAGAAGATTGATCACCCCCATTGGCACATACTGAGGGGGGACACACGAGCTGAGGGGGATTGGGCACCCCCTCGGCAAGCAACTAATGGGTGGGGGGACACATTATGCTGACAGGGAGTGTGCTCCCCCATCAGCAAAATAAAAGCGGACAGGGGGATAAACGCCGATGGAGATTGGGCCCCCCCATCAGCAAAGGAAAACTGTTGGAAGGGGCACATGATGCCAAGGGGGATTGGCCACCCTCTTAGCATACATTGCACATGTGTGGGGGCACATTATGCCAATGGGGAGTGGGCTCCCCCATCAGCATTGTGACAGGCAGTGGCGGCAGTCACTGCCGCCATGTTGCCTGCATTTTGGCAGGCGTAGTGTAGTCATGCTGCATGAGAGCTTTGCTGTCACTGCAGCAGACCTTTTCTTTGTTCTGGTGGCCACATTTGTTATGCGTGAGGTCAAAGCCTGCTGCTGGCTGATTAGGGAATGAGGGACGCACCTTCTGATGCATGCCCTGCATTTGCCCAACACTGTCCATGCCTCCAAATGTGCTACCACCGCAAGATGTTGGCTGGCTCGCAAGCGCACGAGCCAACATAAAAATGTCACCTGTGTTGTTCATAAGTTCATAATAATACGCTGATCATAAGATCAGGTTACTTATGTGTAAACTCGATGATGGGCAAGTTCTTTCTACCTGTTGAGCTGTGTTCTAAATTGTTCCTATATAACTTGTCAATTGTTTTTTACGCCAGTTGGCCTCCTCTTCCCCTTCCCCCAGGACGCATCAGGAAACAAGCTGTTTTCAGCTCAGTGTGTCTTTCCTGATAAAATGTTTTGAAATAAATAAATAAATAAATAAATAAATAGATAAGGTGGGTTCATAAAAAGACTAAAGGTCAAATTTTCAAAGTATGGCACAGGGTGTACGCCAAGCCCTGTGCCACTACTCATAGGTTTTGATGGCTCACCGCACTCCTTTGCCACAGTTGCACCGGATGTTCCAATCACAGGTGCAGTTGGGCCTGTGTCCACAATTTACAGCAGCCTGCACCAAATATCTAGCCCAAGCTCAGAAAAAATGTCCCCGGAATTGCTGTAAGCCAGACCACAAAAAGTTGGTCTAACTTGCGGCAACTGGCACACAGGACAGAAAATCCCGATTGCCAGCCAGGAGAATACCACAAGCCTGCTTGTGCACCATATATTTGGCACACCTGGGGCTCACAGCATTCTTGCACTTTTGAAAAGACAGCCCTATGTTGAAAATTTGGGGTCAAGATGTGAAAAAACAATGAAGCTATGAAGAAACATTGGGCTCAATTTTCAAAGGGCTGAGAATGATGCAAGGTGCTTGCACCAGAAAAGAATGACGCAAGGAGCAAGCTGCATCAAAACTTGCGTCAAGTCTGATTTTCTAATGCTGCTTGCATCAAAAGCAGAACTGTCTGCACCAAAGTGGCTTGCATCAGACTTGCATAAAAAAATGGATGCACCATGAGCAATGGGGCTTGCACCATTGTTTGGATTTTCAAAGCTGGAAGCTGTTGACACTGCGCTGAAGATGCATGCTGCTGTTAGACTAGGCAGAGCTGGAGCATATAAACGTGAGGGTAGATTATGTAGTGGGTTGGTTACAGAGCCAATATTTCCTTGTGGGACTACTTCACGGTGATTTGGGGGCTTAACATGCCATTGTCTTGGCCATTTTGTTCACGGTAATTTTTGATTCAGCTTGCGTCAGTTTTGCTCCATGCACAGTTTTGTAACTCAGTTTCCTTCATTTATTGACTCAACTTGTGTCATTATTAGACTCAGTTTTTCACTTTTCTTCATGTACACAGTTTTTGACTCAGCCTGCTTTATTTTTTGACTCAGCTTACTTCATTTTTTGACTCAGCTTGCATCATTTTTAGAATCAGCTTTTCACTTATCTCCATGAATGGGGTTTGTTGACTCAACTTGCTTCATTTTTTTGGCTGCACTTGCATCTTTTTCACTCTGCATCATGGACTGGATTCTCAAAAGGTTTTTGACTACAGGGCATGGGATGAAGTTGGAGGGAGGACGATTCAGAGGAAAGGTGAGGAAGAATTTCTTCACAGACCGGGTGGTGGACAAGTGGAACACCCTGCCAGAGGAAGTGGTGGGGGCTGAAACAATCACAGGATTTAAGAATGCATGGGATAGACATAAAGGAATTCTGGAGGTCAGGGGTAAGGGGCAACAGACTTCTAGGAAAACATAAATGGAACTTACAAGCTCAAATGGGCAGACTGGGTGGGCCATCAGCCCTTATCTGCCGACACTGTCTATGTATCTATGTATCTATGATTAAGTCCCACAGGTGTACCAACCGCAGAGCGAACCCACAACATCAAAGACCAGCACAGTGACAGGATTCGAGCAAATATCTCAGGTCGCTGTGCTGGTCTCTGCTGGCACTGGGACTGTATTGCCCGGTGTTACACCCCTTCCCCAAGACAACTCTGACTCAGAGTTGTATCCCTAGAGATTGGGGGGTTCAGTGGGTTCGGGAGGCACAGAAACAATGCAACATCCCCGACAGTGCAATGCCAACGTTCGGCATTGTGGCTGTCGCTGTCGGGGATGTCAGCGAGGTGGATGTCACCTTGCTATAGTAAAACCAGTCCCACACTACCACTCCACTTACTGACCAAAATCTCTGCAGCTGTGGATATTGCTATTCTCATCTGCAGCAGCTGGAGGAAGATATTATGACTGGTCCCACCGGCTGTCACATTTTTCCACAGCTGCATAGATTTCTTTTTTCCATATAGATTTTTATGGTGTTTTTGTCTTTTTCTCCCTGATCCTGGTCCCCTACCTTGGTCACGCATGCGCATGTAGAGCCATGTGCACTCCGCATCTCAAGGTACCCTCCGTTCATGTCACTCATGCTGCCTACACTAACCACCGGACCTCCATCCAATGGTAGCGGGACTATGGGGGTGGGGTGGCGACCACCCCCAGGAGAGGAGAGCTGCTTTCTGGCTTGCTCAATCCTACTCCAACCCCCCCCTTCCATGCCGGCATCCCCGACAACCCAAGTCTGTTCCTGAACCTAGTTCACTGGCATAGCACTGGGTAAGGTGTCTAGCGCCTCAGCCCTCAGTGGCACCAGGCCAGCAGCTGTGGAGATTTCTATGGCAACACCACCTGGAAGGTGCCATAAATTGTGGAGCCGGTCATAAACTAGTTCCACTTTTGAGAATACTGAAGCTGCAGGAGAAACTGTGGTTCTGCAAGTGGCAACCCACTTGCACCAAGTTTTTCCCAAAACTGCAGAATTTTTGACAGCTTTGAGAATCCCGCCCCATATTGTTTACTCAATCTGCATCATTTTCACTCCATCTCACTCCATGCATCATATTTTTGCCTCAGCTTTGACTCATTCTCAGCCTGTGTCATTCTCACCCCATGCATCATATGTTTGACGCATCAGACCTCTTGCATCATTTTGGGGGACTTTGCCACAGAGAATGCATTTCTTGCAAAATAGGGCACAGACTTTGGCACACCTGGATTTGATGCAAGGTGGATGTTTGACACACCTTATGTAATTCCAAGAGGCCTTTGAAAATCCAGTCCCCTGACTTTTTTTTTCTACATTTACTCATAACTCTGTTATTTTGGGTAATTTGAGCCCAAAGGTTTCAACACAGACCTTTTGATACTCCTTCTCATGAACTTGATGGGTGTGATTTTTCAGATACCCTCCAAAACATGTTTTCACAATTGCTCTGCAAAATCACCTTTTGGATGGCATTTAAAAAATTCAACCTGTCATAAAAAGGTCATGTTGAAAATCTGGGATCAAAATGTCAAAAAACAAAGTTATGAAAACATGCTTAAGTTTTTCCAAAGTTTACTCATAACTTTATTTTTGTAGATTTTGGCCCAGCATTTTCAACATATCCCATGTGCTTCCCCCACCTCATGAAGAAGACTGGTGTCATTTTTCAAATCCCCTCTGAAACATGTTTTTACAATCACTCTGCAAATTACCTTTTGGATTGGATTTCAAAAATTCCACCTGTCTTGATCGTAACCCAAGGTCATAAAAAATATGCTGGATATTTTTGGTTAAAATATTGGAACCTACTGACAATGAGGTATGTCCTCTCAGTGGGCCTATTCTGGGTAAATACATGGTAAAAATGACTAAAAGAGGACACCCACTGAAAATTAGGTATTGCATCTCCATTGTGCTATCCTGGGTAAATATATTATAAAAATGTCGAAAAGCAGGACCCCATTGCAAATGAGATATTGCATCTCATCTGGTTTATCCTGGCTAAATTTATAATAAAAATGTATAAAAGTAGGACCCAAGTACAGTAGACCCCCACTGAATGAATGCATCCAAGCTGGTCTGTCCAGGCAAAACTACACTGTAAAAGCAGGACCCCATTGAAAATGAGATATCACCTCAGCCTGACTATACTACCTAAATACATTACAAAAATGGGCAAAAGCAGGACCCTGACAGAAATGAGATATTGCATCTCCGCTATGCCATACTGGCTAAATACAGTCTAAAACATATAAAAGAAGGACCTTAATGAAAATGAAATATAGCTTCTCACGTGGTCTGTTCTGGATAAATATATAGTAAAATGTATAAAAACAGGACCCCAGAACAGTAGAACCACCCTGAAAGATGTGCATCTATGCTGCTTTGTCCTGGAAAAATACAGTGTTAAAGCCAGATCCCACTGAAAATGAAAAATTTCTCCTGTGCTGTCCTGGGTAAAAACATTGTAAAAATGGGTAAATGCAGGACCTGACTGAAAAATAAGTATCTCATCTCCGTTGAGCTATTATGTGTAAATACAGAGCAAAAACTTGGTCAAAGCAGGACCCACTGCAAATGAGATATTACTACTGAACGGGTCCTGGGTAAATGTACTGTAGATGGGGTGTGGTTTTGTAGAGCGAAATTGTATTGGTTGTAGAATTTTTTGGGTTTATTTGCTTGTTGTTTAGTTGAAATGTGTTGGGAGGGTTTTAGGGCGATCAGGCAGTATTCTCCCACCAGGCTTAGGGATTTATGCCCTTTTGACTGTCCCCTGTTACGAACTGAGATATATAAGAAATGTCGAGCTTTGGGAATAGTCAGAAAACGATGGAAAAGGGTGAAAGCTGGGCCTGGTGGGAGAATGGAGGGGGTGGACAGATAGAGGTTGTGGAGCCTAGGAGGCATCCTGGGGTGAAATGGGGTCAGGAGAGGAGTGTCTCTAGCCTGATTCCCATACCCAAGGGCTCCATGATTATTGGGCAGGTCCTGGGAACTTCCTTGATGACCCATCCAATCCAGGCGGTATTATGCAATGCCAGATCGATTAGGAACAAGAATGCCATTATAGCTGAACTTGTTGGAACATTCGATCTGGCATGCATCACTGAGACCTGGCTGGATGAGAATGCAGGCCCTATTTTGGAATCTGTTGTTCTGGCTGGTTCTCAGTGATACACAACCTGAGGTTGGCTCGCAGGGGCGGGGGTGTAGCCATTATGTTTAAAATTGAACTGGGCCTTGTGGATGTGCCAGTGGGGTGCACTAGATCCTTTGAGTGTATCCTGGGAGCAGGTGTAGGGTTCAGGATACTCCTCATCTACTGTCCACCCGGTGATGGTGGAGAATTCCTGAAGGAGTTTGCAGACTTCATTGTTGATGTGTCTTTGGAGTCACCCGGATGGTTAATTCTGGGCGACTTCAGTGCCTGGGTCAACGATGAATTCTCACAATTTGGAAATAATCTCCTCCAGATTACAACTATGCTGGACCTTACACAGGTGGTTACCCCTGCTACTCATACAGGCAGTCACTCCTTGGATCTTGAGTTCCTCCTGGGGATGGAGATCATGGACTTGGGGGTGGAACCAGTCGGTTGGTCAGACCATCACACCATAGGGTTCAGTTTTGGGGCACCCCAAATAGGCCTGCCCCTATGGAGATGGTCCAATACCGCCCTTTAAGGGGAGTTGCCCCAGAGGGCCAATTGGCAGTGCTGGACCTATCGGGTTTATCAAGTGAATGCATGAGTCCAGGGGGTCTTGTACTGGCCTAAAATAACGCTGTGGGGGATGCCCTGGACTCAATTGCTCCTGTTCGCGATAGCCCACTCACTCTGCGGCCAAGGACCTCCTGGTTTGATGGGTCCTTGAAGGAGCTGAGAAGAGTGGGTCAAAGGCTAGAGAGGGCTTGGTGGAAATCCAGCCTGGAGGCTGACAGGCTTAGATTGATGAACCATTATAAGAGCTAGCAATCAGCAATCACACATAAGAAGACAGAATTCCCATCTGGGGAGATCACTGCTGTGCAGAATTGACCAGCTCAGCTCTTCCAGACTGTGGACAGACTGTGCAATCCAGTCTGTCTCCAGTCTGGAAGAAATTTTTTACAAATGAAGTGTGATGAGCTTGTTCGATTCTTCACAGATAACGTTGACAGCATCAGGTCGGGTATTTGCCCAACTCTCCCTGTGAGGGATTGTGGAAGTCAGCGGGAGGTGGTGAGCGCCCATGCTACCTGGTCTGACTTTAGCCACCCAGAATTCATGGACATTGTGAGGCTTGTCCAGACTTTGCGACCAACCAACTGTAGTTTGGATCTGGGCCCTAAGCCACTTTTGGTAGGTTGCGTAGATGTCATCTGCCCGATCCTTGCTGAAATTGTCTGGAGCTCCTTGGGGAGCGGGGTCTTTCCTGATCCCTTCAAGGAGACGGTCATTCAGCCACTCCTTAAAAATCCTCCTTGGATCCAGACTGTCTAGCTAACTATAGACTTGTCTCTAACCTCCCCTTTGTGGGTAAGGTTATTGAGAAGGTGGTTGCATTGCAGCTGGATGACCATCTTACAGCCCACAATGTCTACGATGCCGTCCAGTCTGGGTTTAGGAAAAGACATAGCACCAAGACCACCCTTGTTTGGGTGTTAAATGATCTCCTAATTGCAAGAGATCAAAAGGCTCATACTATCTTAGTCCTACTTGATCTCTCGGTGGCATGTGACACTGTGGACCATGGTGTGCTTTTGGAGTGCCTGCGGCTTCTCTGCAGACTGTCTGCAACAGTCTTAAGATGGTTTCAATCATTCCTTACGGGCAGGTCACAGACAGTTATTGCTGGAATTTAATCCTCTGATGCTCTCTCCCTGTCCTGTGGGGTGCTGCAGGGCTCCATATTGGCACCCATGTTGTTCGCAGTGTACATGTTGCCTTTAGGAGATATCATTAGGTGATACAGTTTGGGTTTTCACTGCTACGCAGATGATATCCAACTGTATATGTCCTTTATGCCCAGACAGGATGATGTGATCTCTGTGCTTAACAACTGTCTAGCCAAGATCAAGAACTGGATGAGCACCAGCTGGATGAGATTAAATCCGGATAAGACTGAGGTGTTGGTTGTGGACCCGGGATGTCCGGAGGCGGGTCTTGAAGCTGGGCACCCTTCAGGCTTATGGCTTGATGGTGTCCAGCTGACGACCTCAGACCAGGTCCGTAACCTGGGCATTATTTTTGACAGTGGTCTGACCCTGAAGTCGCAGGTGTCTGCCATTGTCAAATCCTCTTTTTACTATCTAAGGAATATCACCCAAATGAAACACCTGGTTCCTCCGGCTGACCTTCCTGCACTGGTCCACGCCTTTGTGACTACCTGCCTTGATTACTGCAATGCCCTCTACCGAGGGCTTCCAAGGGTTGCTATCCATCACTTGCAGCTGGTGCAGAACGCAGCAGCTAGGCTTTTGACTGGTACATCTAGGACTAGTCATATTATGCCTGTGCTGCGTGGACTACACTGGTTGCCTGTACAGTGGCGGATCACCTTCAAGGTCATGTTACTGACCTATAAAGCCCTACATGAACAGGGACCGCGGTACCTGCTAGTTCTCCTTACTCCCTACTGCCCCTCCTGCTCACTCTGATCTGCCGATGAGGGATTGCTAGAGATTCCCAGGATTCAGTTAAAAACATTGGGTGCACTTGCTTTTTCTTATGCTGCCCCTACCTTGTGGAATTCTCTACCTCATTGGTTAAGGGAATGCCTGACCATCTCAAGTTTTAAATCGGAGCTCAAAACATATTTATTTTATCAGGCTTTCCCAGAGGGTTCTTAAATATTTGTTTATGGATGTTACTAACTGTTTTATATTGTCTATTTCTGTTTTTGTACAGCGCCATTGTAATTGAAAGGTGCTTTAGAAATAAAGTTTTACTTTACTTTACTTTAGAACTGTATAAAAGCAGGACACTACAGCAGAACCCTCCTTCAGGAGAACCACGCTGTTGCCTCTGACCGGGCGTCCCCATGGTAGTGACTCCGGCTCTGAATTTTAGCCAGCGGCGCTCGCTCCTCTGCCCGCCCATCCAGAAATCAGGAGAACCATGCCACCCACCCCTTACCGGGCACCTCCATGGCAGCGACTCTGGCTTTGAACTTAAGCTGGCAATGCTCGTTCCTCAGCGCACCAGCCCAGAAACCAGGAGAACCACGCCGCCCTCCCCTGACCTGGCACCTCCATGGTAGCAACTCTGGTTCTGAACTTCAGCCGGTGGCGCTCGCTCCTCTGCTCGCCCTCCAAGAAACCAGGTACACCACATCTCTTCAGGGAAGTCCGGCCCCTGAGCTGCAAAACCTGATTGGCTCATTCTCTTGAGCCGAGATCCTCATAGACCACCTTACTAAGCTCTGATTTGACCGCCTTTCAACTACTATTTCTAGTGCTTTTTGGTGCTTTATTTTAAACTGTGTAACTCCTTAAACTGCAGTTTTGTTTAAACTGCATAACTTAAGTGTGTTTTAGAGCTGTTAGGTATTTTTTGTGACTGTTAACTCTGTTTTTGCTGCCCTGTCTCTCCCTGACTATTCTTGCTTGCTCTCACTAGCCTAATCTCTGTCACCCTCATTGTCTGACTCTGTCTCCCCTTCCACCTAATTGGCTACACTTGTTTTTTTTGTCTTTTCCTTTGTCCCCGCACTAGCCTGGCACCACAACTTTTTTAAAACCCCCTCCTTCATTCTTCTCTCTCTGCCTGCCTCTTCCCTCTCCTAGTCTTCTGTCTCCCTCCCAGCTAATTGTTTTCACCAGTCCCACACACCAATTACACCTTGGCCCTCTCCCACTGCCTTTAATTGCTGACCTGCTCTCTCTCTCTCTTCCTCCTTCAGGAGAACCACTCCACCCGTTCCTGACCAGGCACCTCCATGGCAGTGACTCCGGATCTGAACTTCAGCTGGTGGTGCTCGCTCCTCTGCCTGCCATCCCAGAAACAAGTATGCCGCATCTCTTCAGGGAAGCCCGGCTCCTGAGCTGAGAAACCTGATTGGTTCACCCTCTCAAGCTGAGCTTCTGATAGGCCACCTTACTATGCCCTGATTGGACTGCATTTCAACTACTATTTCTAGTGCTTTTTGGTGCTTATTTTTAAACCATGTAACTCCTTAAGCTGCAATTTTGTCCCGCCCATCCTCCCCTGCCCCAACCTCTATTAAATACACGTTCTCACCCACTCATTCCACCTCTGACCACTCTAGTTCTCTCCCCTCTCATTATCTCCACTTTGGTCCTCCCCTTAAAGCGAACAAACCACTTTCCTTAATATGGCCCTGCACAAGCCTATCTTATTTTTCCTCCTCACTTCGATTCTCCTCACAGTGGCCCCCTTGGCTCTTTACCCAAACAATCACTCCCTCATTTCACCAGCTCCATGTGCTGCCCAAACAATCTCCTACAATTCTCACCCAAACAACCACCCTGTATCCCACCCACACGCCCCCATTGGTCCCAGGATCCCACCAGCACAGATGCAAACCCCTGCATCACTCATCAGGGCTGTCAGACCAGCCATCTTAGCCATCCTGTACACCAGGAGACTAAAATTCCCTGCCACCTACTCCTTCCTCCTCCTTCTCACCCTTTTCCTTGCTGGGACATTGAACCTAACCCAGGACAGAAAGATCAGCCCCCAACCTCTATGCTCCCACAAAGGACTCTCTATTGCCCATATTAACATTCATAGCCTTCTGCCAAAAATGGACCAACTAAACTGCTGGATGTCCGAGCACTCTCCTGACATCCTATGCCTGACTGAAACCTGGCTCTCTGCAAGGACCCCTGACTCCTCCGTAAATATCCCTAACTACAACCTGCTTAGACAAGACCAAGGCAAACATGGCAGTGGTGTTGTCATCTATGCAAAGCAACCCCTGTCATGCTAGGTCACTTTTAAGGAAGCTCACCCAAGCTCCCATGAAGTCCTACTGGTCCAGCTTGCCCTCCCTGCCTGTCTCCCTCTATTTATAGGTGTACTCTATGCCTCAACTCAACTTGCTCATGACTCTGTTGTCTCCATCATAACTACCTTTCCTGATTTAACCTCCAAAGGTGAACTAGTTCTGGTACATTGGCGTGTCATACAGATGAGGCACACTAATGAGTCCAGGTAGGACGAAACACATGTCTGTGTCTTTCTGTTGACACCCTTTGCAGACTGTGTGAGAGGCCTTTCTGCACCATGCATTTCTGCTTAAAGTTGAACCAGCATAATATTCTGTGGTGATTTTCAAATACAGCCCATGATGCTTTGCATTATGGGGATATGTGTGATTTTGCATTTCTTTGAAACTTGGCTTCCCGGCCAATGCCCTTTGGGGGAACCATTACCTCAGTGCTTGTGTTCTGAGGTTCTTTGTTTTTTAGTTTGTTTTTTGTTTTTGTTGGGTTCACCACAACATAAATAGACAATCTTAGGGTAGCTGGTTCATTCCACTGGGGTGTCATATAGATAAGGCACACTGATGAGTCCTGGTAGGATAAAACATGTGTCTGTGTCTTTCTGTTGGCACCCTTTGCAGACTGTGTGAGAGGCCTTTCGGCACCATGCATTTCTGCTTAAGATTGAACCTGCACAATATTCTGTGGTGATCTGCATATACAGTCCATGATGCTTTTCATCATGGGGGTATGTGTGATTTTGTACTTCTTGAAACTTAGCTTCCCAGACAATGCCCTTTGGGGTAACCATTGCCTCAGTGCTTTTGTACTGAGGTTCTTTGATTTTAAGTTCTGGTAGATGATTTCACCCAGGACTGGCTTGCCCCCTCCTCAAAGGCCCACATCTCTAAAATAGAGTCCCTTAATCTCACTCAACTAGTAAATGAACCTACCTGCTACAACTCACACTCCCAAAACCACTCCCTACTAGATTGGATCCTCACCTCCCACCCAAACAGCATAACCTCTTCTGGCATCCTTGCAAATGTGCTAAGTGACCACTGCATAATGTACTGTATCCATAAAACTCACATGCATAAGTCTGAAGCAAAGTATATTAATACTCACTCCCTAAATGCACTCTACACTGAATCCCTACTAGCCAGCCTCAGTCATGCTGACTGGTGCCAGGTGTATTCCGCCCCTGATGTCGACATAGCCATCTCCAGCTTTCTGCACATGTTCACGATGATCTGGGACTCCCATGCCCCTCTAAAGAAACTAGGGGAAAAAAAGTACCACCATCAGTGGACCTCTGCTTCTGTCCTCACCAAATGCAAGGCCAGAGACAAAGACTGATTTACTTTAAAATCACACCCAAACCCTATAAACAGGCAGGCATACAAGTTCCTCCGAAATGCCCACACTAAAGCCATTAGACAGGCGGAAGCCGACTACTTTAAATCGCAACTTGCCCATGCCCACCTCTCCAAATTCTGGAATGTCATTCACTCGCTTCTTGATCCCCCGACACAATCCAGCTCTCCAGCCTTCATGCATCATGGCCAGCTTATCACCAACCCCAGTGACATTGCTGACACCCTAAACAAATTCTTCACATCTTCCACTGTGCCTCATGGCCCTCCACCCAACACTGCTGCCCCCCCACCGCCCCATCACCACAACAACTTCAATTTCTCACCCATCTCTGAACAAGAGGTCCTCACTGCCCTCCACTCTTTAAATACCAGTAAATCCAGCCCAGACTGGATCCACCCCAAGCTCCTGCAGATCTCTTCCTCTGAAATCACTAAGCCACTCACCTATCTACTCAATCTCTCCTTTCCTCAGGCATAGTCCCACAGGCTTGGAAAACTGCCTCCTTTATTCCCCTCCACAAAGGTGGTGACACCTCAACACTGGTAACTACAGGTCTATCTCACTCCTCCCGGTCCTTGCTAAGCTGCAGGAATCCCTCACCCACTCATAGAAACATAGAAGCATAGAAGTTGATGGCAGATAAGGACCGCAAGGCCCATCCAGTCTGCCCATTTCTTTTTCTACCTTATAAATGTGCCATCGGCCTTTGCTCTGTCAGTGGCCTATCTATTCATAGTCATTTGTATTGCTCCCTTATGCCTATCCCATGCCTGTTTGAAGCCCTGCACTGTATTCATATCCACCACTTCTTGTGGTAAGCCATTCCATGCATCACACCCTTTCTGTGAAAAAGAATTTCCTCATTCCCCTTAATCGGCCTCCCTCTAATCTCATGCTGTGTCCTCTTGTCCTGCTATTTTCCTTATATTTAAACATGTTAGACTCTTTCACCTTGTTTATGCCCTTAAGGTGTTTGAATGCCTCGATCATATCACCTCTCCCTCCTTTGCTCAAGGGTATACATATTGAGCTCCGTTAATCTGTCCTCATATGTCTTCTGATGCAGTCCCTGCACCATTTTGGTTGCCCTTCTCTGGACTGCCTCAATTTGGTTAATGTCCTTGTGAAGGTGTGGCCTCAATACTGCACGCAGTACTCCAGATGGGGCCTAACCAGTGTCTTGTACAGAGGGATTATTACCTCCCTCTTACGACTTGTGATACCCCTACTAATACACCCTAACACCCCTAGCCTTACCTACTGCTTTAGAGGTCTGCTTGGATGATTTTAGGTCATCAGTGATGATGATGCCCAAGTCTCTTTCTTCCTTTGTGACTGCTAGCAACTCCTCCCAGCCTATAGGTGGCTTCAGGTTTTCTTCCCATGTGCATGATTTTGCACTTCTTTGCATTAAATCCCAGTTGCCACTCTTCTGACCATTCTGCTAGTTTATCCAGATCTCTTCTCATTCTGCCCACCCCATCTAGATCATCTACTCTGTTGCAGATCTTGGTGTCATCTGCAAACAGACAAGCCTTACCCTCTAGTCCATCTGCAAGGTCACTAATGAAGATGTTGAAGAGGACTGGCCCCAGGACTGATCCCTGAGGTACCCACTTTGACTTGCATCTCTTCTGACTGTATACCGTTTATCACCACTCTCTGTTTTCTGCCCATCAACCAGTTTGCCACCCAGTTGACCAACTTCTGACCCATCCGAGCCTACCCAGCTTATTTATCAATCTTCTATGTGGAACAGTGTCAAAAGCTTTGCTGAAGTCAAGGTAGGCGACATCAACTGCTCCCCTTGGTCCACCACTCTGGTTACCCAGTCAAAGAAATCTATGAGATCAGTTTGACAGGACCTTCCTTTGTAAACCCATGCTGTCTTGGATCCTGTGCTCCTATGGATTCCAGGTGTTGCACTATCCTTTCCTTAAGGAGTGCCTCCATAATCTTGCCCACTACTGAGGTAAGACTGACTGGTCTGTAGTTCCCCACCTCCTCTCTGCTACCACTCTTGTGGAGCGGGATCACATGAGCCCTTCTCCAGTCTTCTGGGACCTCTCTGTGCTCAGAGACTCACTAAACAATTCTGCTAATGGCTCTGCTAGTTCCTCCTTTAGCTCCTTAAGTACCCTGGGATGTATGCCATCAGGTCCCATTGCCTTATCCACCCTGAGCTTAGCAAGCTCTTGTAGGACCCTTTCTTTGTGAAGGGAGTAGTGCTCACCTCCTTCTCCCTGTGTCCATGATGCTGAGCTGTGGGCCCTGCTACCTTCTCTCAGTAAATACTGAGCAAAAGTATCTATTTAGGATAGATGCCTTACAGGGTCCTCCTCCTCACATGCTCCCTTTCTCCATTAAGCTTAGTCAATACCCTCTGGACTTTCTCCTTTCACTAATGTATCTATAGAAAGTCTTGTCACCTTCTTTACTGTTCGTGCTAGTGTTTCCTTAGTTTGGGACTTGCCTGCCTTACTGCCTTACCTGCTTCCCTTAGGGCAGTTTGGTATGCCTCCTATCTTCATCCCGCTGTGTTCCCTTATATTTCCTGAAGGCCAGCCTTTTGGCTCTGACCTTTTCTGCTACTGTATTTGAGAACCAAAGTGGTTTCCTTCTTCTTTGCACTTCCTTTTCTGTCTAACACAATGGGATGTTGCTTCAAGTATTGCATCCTTAATGCTTGCCCACTTTGCCTGTACCCCTTACCTGTGTTTCTTTTGTCAGGGCTAGCTTAACTCTGTTGGCCATCTTATCAAAGTCAGCTCCTCTGAAGTCCCATATTTTTGCCTTGGAATGGGATGATTTAGATGTAGTAGCCAAATTGAACCATACCATGTGATGGTCACTGGCCCCAGGTGACCTTCTACCTGGAGATCTGTGATCCCTTCTT